>CM055125.1:90629892-92004892 GCA_029206835.1 Rana muscosa
TTTTGTTTCTTGGATTTCTTCCTCCGCCATTTCCACCCTGTCTGCTAGATGTTTGAGGCCCGATTGTAAGGCTTGGATCTCTGATCTGCAGGTGGACTTCACGTCCTCGACAAGCTGCCTGAAGTCGTCCTTTGTCGGCATCGCTTGGAGGTAAGCGTGCCACTGCGGGGGCATTGGGGGGGTTGTCCCTGTGCCCCGCGACCGCCGTCAGGAGCATCGTGGGGGTAGTGGGGAAAAAGAGGGGCTCCCCAGGAGGGGTTCGGGGAGGCCTGGTATTCCCAGGGCTCACTCCAGTCCTGGGTGTGTGTCGGCCAATGGTCCCTGTCAGGCGACCTCGGGGAGTGGGGAGGAGCAGAGGTGCTGGCCACCTGGGCACAGGGGGGGGCGATGGTGCAGGGAGGCCTTGTGGGTGGGGGTCTCTTGGTCTGGAGGGCCTCTGTGCCCTGGGGGAGAGGGGGTCCGGCAAGGTGGTCTCATGTGGGATAAAAGTGCCCGGTGTCCTGCCATCCGAGGGTGAATGGGCCCCGTCCTGTGGGGATGGATAGACCTCCGCTTCCCCTGTGCTGGGCAGAGAGCTGGCAGCTGTCCCTGTGAGGCCCGGGTCTGAGGCGGTGCGGAGGAGCTGCGGGAAGGCCTCAGAGCATTGGGTGTACGGCTGCTGCCTCGTGGGGAGTCCCAAGATGGCCGCCAGGGACGTGGGGAGGATGGCTGCAGGGAGGGCCGTAGGCCCGAGTGGAGGACTCACCGCTCCCCGATTCCGGATCGTCTCCCCGGCTGGCTGCTGAGAGGTTTCTGGGCTCGAGGGGTCCCGATGCTGCTCCGGAGCCTGGATGGAGGTAGGATGAGGCGTTGCGGCCTGCCCTGCAGCGCCGGCCGGCGCCATTTTAGCCGGTCCGCCCGGCGGGACGTCCGGCTGGGTAAAGTAGTCCCGGAGGTCAGAGGGTGTGCCCGGGGGGGGTTGTGAGGACCCCCGGGGCTTTGTGGATCTAGTCGTCCTGGAGCCACCCATTACAGTGGGGTGTAAGCACCTTTTTCTGGCTCTATAGCTGTGGGCTGAGAGAGAGCTCCAGGTCTATGCAGCCATTCAGGTCGAGTTCCGGCCACGCCCCCAAGACCATCCTTTTAATGTAGAAGATCTCTACCTCAAATTGTCTGCTCTCCTGGATAGGGGGTTAGCCTCCATAGCAGCTAAAATCACTGGGGAAATAAAATCAGAACTCCAGAACATAGGTTCCAGGATGGAGGCAATTGAAACTAAGCTGGATCAGACTGCTGCAGCCTCACGACAAAACTCTGATCTCATTCAAACCCTCCAAAATCAATTGGACACTGCTGTATCCCGCATTGATGATTTAGAGAATAGGTCCAGGAGGTACAACTTCAGGATCAGAGGCCTGCCTGAATCTATCCTGGATGTCACAGCGGCAACACAAGACCTCATGAAAACGCTGATCCCGAACATCCCACCCCACCGTCTGGAGCTAGATAGACCCCATAGAGCACTGGTCCCCCCCAGGAAGGATGGCTATCCCAGGGACATTATAGCCAAACCCCACTTTTACGCAGTCAAGGATGCAATCATGAAGCAGTCACAAGCCCTGCCCCAGGTGACATGCCAAGGATACCCTGTGCAGATTTTTGAAGACCTTGCACCTTCTACTATCCAACGCAGAAGAACCTTGAAACCACTTCTACACACCCTCGCTCAGAGAGACATTAAATACAGATGGGCATTTCCGTTCGCAGTTAAATTCACATATAAAGGCCAGAACCAGGGTCACCATCCCAAATTGATGATTAGGTCATCTATGTACCGTCCAAAGAAGATTATATTGGCTGCATAGGGATTATTTTTATGGATGTGGTTAGTTTCCCAGAAACTCATGGCCAGGTTGGCATATGAGGGGGAAAAGTTAGCCCCCATCGCAGTTCCAACCAATTGTACTTTAGCTGCAATCCTATATCCGTGACAGCATACGTCTGCTGGAAATCTTGTCCCCTTATAGTTGGGAGCCAACTTATGTTTGGCTCTCCCTTGATGTCTGTTCACTTTATACCTCCATTCCGCACACATTTGGGCTAATGGCATTAGAACAATTCTTGCTCATGGACCCATTGATCAATCTCCACCAGGCAGATTTCATTGTGCAGGCTACAAAATTCTGCCTGATGCATAATTATTTCACCTTATTTCACCTTATTTTACCTTTGACAGAGATTTCTACCAACAATTACAAGGTACTGCGATGGGGGCTAACTTTGCCCCCTCATACGCCAATCTGGCCTTGGGTTTCTGGGAAACTAACCACATCCATAAAAACAATCCCTATGCAGCCAATATCATCTTCTTTGGATGGTACATAGATGACCTAATCATCATTTGGGATGGTGACCTTGATCTCATCACCACCTTTGTTCAACATGGCAACATGGCAATAACAATACCTATGGGTTGTCCTTTACATCTGTCTCCCATCCTTCCACCATGGCCTTTCTGGACCTTGAACTGGGACACAATGGCTACACCATTTGTGCCAAAAATGATATAAAACCAATAGCAGGAAATTCCTATCTGCACTTCAAGAGTTGCCATTATCCAAAATGGATAAACAACATCCCCAAGGGACAATTCTGTCACCTGAGACAAAATTGCACCAAAGACTCTGATTATGTTGAATTGAGTGTAAATCTAAAAAGAAAATTTCTCGACAAACAGTAACCTGAGAGCCTGATTGATGAAGCTTATGACTTTTACCTCCATGGAAAACCACCGAAATCCCAAAAAAACTATGAACGAGATTTGTGACTACCTTCCACTCTAAGCATAAAAATATGGAAAGAATATTATCTAAACATTGGGATATTCTACGGCAGGACCCTCATCTGAAAACTACACTTCCTGCTCATCCCAGAGTCACCTACCGGAGGGCCCCCAACTTGAAAAATAAAATTGCCCCCAGTAAACTTAAATCCACCTTAATCCTACCGCCCGTACCAATTCTAATACCCATAATAGGCATGTACCAATGCCGAAAAGCACTATGCAAGACCTGTAAATTTGTCAAGCATGGTCAAAAAACATTCAGCACTAAAGGTAAAACGTATCCACTTGAAGAGTTTTACAACTGCTCTTCTGACTATGTGGTGTATGGCCTCAGTTGCCCATGTGGCCTAATGTATGTAGGCCGAACCATACGACAAAGGTTTGGTGAACACAGGAGGTACATAGAGGGCGGTACAGACCCTCAGTGTCCCGAGACACTTTGCAATGGCACACCAAAAATCCACCACAGGACTCAAAGTGTGGGTCATCGAACAGATCGATAGATCCCTCCCTGCAGCCGAGAGATTCAAAAAACTTTGTGCTAGAGAGTCGTATTGGATCTACAGCCTAGATGTACTGTCGCCAGGAGGTATCAATGAGAGTATCGAAATTACTACCATCCTATATTATGACTACCACTCAATTAGAGCACATTTTTAAAAATAATGTGAATGACTATTCATTTATGATGGCTAACTATTTACATGTATATTCCACAGGTTGGTCCCCTGTGTTTTCTCTCTCTTATTTTGGTGGTGGCGGGTATAGCCTCATGATTTGTATACGTCTATTCCACCACGATTGTAGCTGCTATCTCCCCCCCTCCCCCTCCTTACCTCATGGTTATGTTTACTTTTTTATTTATGTTTATATATTTTCATTGTATTAAGTTGTTTCTCAGATGTTTTAATTGTGTTTTTTTCCAGTCCTAAATTATCAAGGCCTATTCGTATTGTCGGATTTGTGTATGATATTATCCACCTATGCCAACATATATTTAGTCATAATGTTGTATTATTACATCTAACTCATTAAAATTTTCAGCGGACCATCATTCCCTTAAATATTAGTATTAATCACCCCACCGTATAAGTCCTACTAACATTGTCAATGGCTAGACATTATTTGATCATCATCTGTCATTTAATTATTTTTGACCGATCAATTTGATCAACCAATTTCCTCTTCCTTTGCCTAATCATTTATTATAGTCTAAATCTAACTACTAATATAACTGTCCCACCTCCCCCTCCTCCCAACCCCCCCCCAAGTAATCATTCGTATCGATTGACCCATAGTCTATGTAACTTTTTATGGTTTGTGCCATTACCTAGCACAGCCCGATCAATTTATTTTGGTCTAATTCGATCATTATCGGATCAGCCCTTTTATCATGCATGACTCCCCATCCAGGACAGTGCGGATTTCCCCCCTTTTTTAATTAATCTAATTTAATATATTAATTCTTAATATTTTAACTAATTTTATCGCCTGATAGTCATCATTTATTTATTTTTTTACTTTTTTGCTTAGTAACATAATGGTGCCATATATTTATATATATCATGTGTATGCCCAGTTCTAGCGCCATACAGTTCAATTACTGCCGTGTATTTATGGCCATGCACTCACAGTTACTGTGCTTTTATTAGCCGATCTAACTGCTTCATGCCTCTGTTCTGTGCCTAACTACCGTTCGGCACAGAATAGAACATCCCGCCCTGTGGAAATGACGCTCCACCTATCACTGTGCAGTTCCCGCTCCGGTCCCCCCCCCCTCTCTGTACGCAATATAAGTTTAGCTCCCAAACTTCACCCACCAGCTTGATGAAGGAGCGCGGCTGCCACGTCACACGCAGCCTGCACACTCGTGAAACGCGTCGCTTGCCAGTGACGTCATCCCTCCTCGCCTGCCTACACCACTGAGCTCCAGGCCTCGCTCTGAAGTTTTCCTCCACCGCAGCCGGCTTTCTCCATCTGTCAGCGGTGTGTGTCAATTCCAGCAGCACAGCGCCCCTGCAGGAAAGGAACGGACTGACCGACCTGATGATCATCCCCAGGTTTGGGATTTTTTAATGCCTACCTGTCACTTCTCAAATGTGAGTTGCCTGTATTTATTACTTCGCTATTAAATTGTATTAAAATCTACACCCAGAGGCGCCTCTCCCCTTGTGATTTTTCTGCAGAATTGGAACATGGTTTCTGTTCCCCCTTGATGGCAGCCCTGAGAGTGTGTGTGAAACCCCTGTATCATCATCTTTCCCTGGCCCCTGGACTTCCTATTATATTACCCTAGAGCTTGGACTCTTTTTTTACTGCATAATTGTTGTGCACATATCCATGTGCATTATGATCTACATTGCTGTAATACTGTGAGATACCCATTGCTCTAGTTTTTTGCACTATTACTTGTGTACTATTCATCTGTTGTGTCCTGTCATCTGCTGTAACCTGATGTTTCAGAATAAAACACCTCTGTGGATGGAAACGGTATTGGTGAGTTCAAGCTATCTGATGAGGATCGTCCTGTGATTATATCTTATACAGGCCAGGCATAGAGGTCTCACAAGGGATAATCGCTTCACAACAATCAGAGTCAAAATACATAGTTTGTTCAATATAACCATATATTGGATCATAAAAAGTTCTTCACGGCCCATAAATAATGCTGGATACGGTAGTTGTTAGCTTGACGCGTTTCGTGGCCTTCTAGCCACTCATCAGGAGCAGAACCGTAATGATTATCTATAAATAAAAAATGCAGTCATGTCTAAATGATCTAGCAAAATAAAAAAAATAAAAAAACTTTCAAAAAGTTGTAAATATTATAATGTATATAGGGTAGGAAAACCACCTCAGTTGCATAGAACTTAGACACATCTGCGTATTGTTGCGGGCCGCGTTAGCGATAAAGTGTCGCGATTTACCATAGTTTTAGCAATGCTTTTTGACTGCTAGTGGGGCGTTTTTAACCCCCGCTAATGGCCGAATAAAGGGTTAAAAGCACCCGTGTTGCAGCGCTTCGGCAGTGCTGCCCATTCATTTCAATAGGCAGGGCGTTTTGGGAGCGGTATATACACCACTCCCAAACCGTACCAAAGATGCTGTTTGCAGGACTTTTTCTAACGTCCTGCAAGCACACCACCCCAGTGTGAACGCATTCGGGTTTTTACACTCGAGAGACTTGAGAGGCGCTTTTCAGGCGCTTTACAGGTGCTATTTTTAGTGCTAAAATGCCTGAAAAGCTCCTGTGAAAGGGGTCTTAGGCCCCTTTCACACGGGCGGACCGTATGTCCGTTTTTCATCCATCTGTTTTCGGATGAAAAACGAACATACATGTATCCCTATGGGATAGCGGATGTCAGCGGATGAACATACAATGACATCAGTCTCCGCTATGGTCCGTTTAGCATGACGGAGGAAAATCCTATTTTTCCATCCATCTGCGGATCGGATTGGATGAAAACTGACAGGCGGTCCATTTTCATCCGATCCCCCCATAGAGGAAAGCGGCGATCTGACCGGTCCGTTTCTGCACAATGTGCAGAGACAGACAAGTCATCCGCCGGCTCAGCGGGGATCAATGGAGCGATCCCCGCTGAGCAAGCGGATGTTCACGGGGCGGATCATCACGGGATCCGTCCGTGTGAAGGAGCCCTTAGTGTTACTTTAACAAAAACTGTTTGTTTGCTATGGAATCCTGAGGAAAATTGCAATTTAAAAAAAACAAACACCACCAGGCACAAACAATTCCTTGAAAAGTACAGAGATGCTGCTATCAATAATCCTTTTAAAGGTTTTTAAACTGATTTCAAATTCTTGATTTACTAGATTAACAAAAAATAAATAAAAAAATGGCCAACACTGTTTACAAAGCACTTAGCTAAGTTTTTATGTTAAAATGCCTTTTTAATTTTTGTGGTGCATAAATAGCTTTGCTCTCTCGAAGAGTTTAAACGGAAAGTAAAGTGCATTTCTCATTTGCAAATATTTTGAGTTATTATTTTTTTTTGTACCTGCTTGCTTGCTTCCATATTTTTGTTATAGAATAAAACACAGAAATTCATAGATAAACCACTAGATGGTGCTCTGTCTTTGACTCTAATTTTTCCACCTCCCGCTTCACTAATGTTGAGAATGTCTATTAGTTGCTTAGGGAGTATATTGTTTTCAGTGAGTAAGCTGTCACATAAGGTTCAGTTCACAAAGCCAACACACCAGGCTCTTTATTTTAACCACTACCCACCCATAGGACATCATATGACTTCCTGGACTTTCAGTGGTGGTACGGGGATGAAGCTTGCAGCTAAAGGCATCATCCGGGTATCTTTTTTTCAGTCAGCTATTCCCTGTAATGTAAACTTCATTCTAGGGGCTAATTAGCTGCTGGATTGCCTCCCCCTTCCCACCATTCACTGGTACCTCTCCAGGTTGTCTGTGTGATTGGAGAGCCTGGTATCTGATCCAGTCTGTGCCGCCTGTTTATCATAGAGCTGGTCATGGACCAGATGGTCCCTGGCCATCTCTATGGGAGGCCAGAAGCAATGTCAAGACGTCACTTCCGGTTCTAGCAGATGTATACACTGTCGTTTTTTTTTTTCTGGAAAGCAGAAATAAATGTTTTTTTTATTATTATCTCATGATTTCCAGGGTAGAGGAGATAAAAAATAAAAAAAACGTTTCCAATAAAATTGTGTTTGAAAAATTGCTGTGTAAATATTGTGTGACATAAAAAGTTTGCAACACCCACCATTTTATTTTCTATGGCCTCTGCTTAAAATATATATTGTGACGGTGGGACCCTGTGCGATCTTAAAGAGTGTTGGTTTACGCCAGGTTTTGTAGAGAAAGACATGCTGATTGAACAGCTGTGTCTTGGGCTATTTAGTTCTGATCTGACTATGGATCAGGGCCCCACCCAACAGACAGGAAGTCTGTGTGCCTGGGAGTCAGGTGGACTCCCATCCCTCTGATAGGAGTCAGAGGCTATCTATGCTGCATGGGTGCAGCCAGAGTATGCATGTCTGCAGGAGGCAGACGTCATTGCTGAAGTAAGCAAGAAGGTGCTGACCGGGAGTAAGCGAGGAGTGAGCTTATCTCTAGGAAACTCTGTTCTGAGGAGCAGACTTTAGGCCTAGGCTAAAGGCCTGAGACAGCCGGATCGCTATAATGAAAGCCAGAAGGTTAAACTGTTGAGTATGCAATATACAGTAATGGTGGAACCCCCTGTGAGGGCTACTGATGTATTTGTGAACTTTTTGTGCTTTTAAATAAAAGTGGGCTACCATGCCCTTAAATAGAGTTCCTGACTGGCTTGAATCACTGGAAAAACGCATCTACCACGAGAGCGAACAACCCCCAATCTTACAATATATATATATAATGTTTGTGGGTTTTGAGTAATTTTCTAGCAAACAATTATGATTTTTACATGTAGGAAAGAAATGTCAGAATTAGCCTGGGTGGGAAGTAGTTACTGCAAGTGACAATTTTTTATTTTCATTGGATTTTAACAGGACTTGACAATTGGAGTCCCATAGCTAAAAATAAACATCCATATCTTTGTTTTAAAGGTATCTAAACCCAAGAATAAAAATGCCTTATTGCAGCTTACCAATATGTTAATGTGGTGGCTGCATTTGTTTTCTTTTTTCGGGCTTCCTTTTCCTTTATTCTCACCTAATGATCCTGCTAGTAACACACTTCCTGTACTATTGTGACAATGTTCACTCACTGCATTCTACTAGGGCTTACACATAAATCATATACTGTATATAACTAAAAAGATTATACATTGTCTTTAACACTCCAAATAAACACACTGGACTCGGCTCAAAGCAGATTGTCTGTTCCTTTGTGTTTTCCCTATTCATGTTTTTATTTTTCCTGAGGCAAAATATACAGTGTATGAGTGACTGGAATGTACATGATGTTACTGGAATGTTGGAATGCCTGCGGTAGTTAAAACTTTCAATGGCTCGGTGGATGGTGACATTGAAGAAATAACACTGTGTGGCAATAGGCTAGACTAGGCTAATCTGCGAGAGCAGTGGAGCCATAGTCGCTGTATGCCATTTGTTCTGTAAATTTTGATGCCGTGCTAACCCACACGCAGTGACCATGTTACCCAGCATGCTCCCAATGAAAGATTCACTGCCTTGCATAATGTGTATTTTGCCTTCCGGACCATTTATGGTTGTTCTCTCTTGTCTCGCTCTCACATGCCGGATGACATGGTCACTGATTGTGAGTTAGCATGGCATTAAAATGAACACAGCATGCTGAAATCAGTGAAATGGCATACAGCGACCATGGCTCCAGTGCTCCCACAGATTAGCCGAGTCTGGCCTATTGTCAAACAGTATTATTTGTCATCATCCACTGGGTCATTGAAAGTTTTAACTACTACAAGCACTCCAACATTCCAGCGACATGTACATTCCAGGCGCTCATACACTGTCTATTTTGCTTTGGGAAAAATAAAAACATGAATAGGAAAAAAACAAAGGAACAGAGGTTGCCCCCTGCACATAGTTGCCAACATTGGAAAAAAGAAATCTGTGACACTTTTCTGCAAGTAGGCGGAGCCTTGATTTAATTAGGGGGCGGGGCATGCATTTGTGGATGAGAGGCTGGGAGAAAAGCGCGCCGCGCGCCGCGCCGAAAAATGGGCGTGGTTTACGGTGAATCGTGGGCGTGGCTTAAATGGGCGTGGTTAAGGGGCGTGGTTAAGGACACACACACACACAGAGACCCAGCGAGAGAGAGAGAGAGACCCAGCGAGAGAGAGCGAGAGAGAGAGACCCAGCGAGAGAGAGAGACCCAGCGAGAGAGAGCGAGAGAGAGAGACCCAGCGAGAGAGAGCGAGAGAGAGAGACCCAGCGAGAGAGAGCGAGAGAGAGAGACCCAGCGAGAGAGAGAGACCCAGCGAGAGAGAGCGAGAGAGAGAGACCCAGCGAGAGAGAGAGAGACCCAGCGAGAGAGAGCGAGAGAGAGACCCAGCGAGAGAGAGCGAGAGAGAGACCCAGCGAGAGAGAGCGAGAGCGAGACCCAGCGAGAGCGAGACCCAGCGAGAGAGACCCAGCGAGAGAGACCCAGCGAGAGAGAGAGAGACCCAGCGAGAGAGAGCGAGACCCAGCGAGAGAGAGCGAGACCCAGCGAGAGAGAGCGAGAGAGACCCCCAGCGAGAGAGAGCCCCAGCGAGAGAGAGCGAGAGAGACCCAGCGAGAGAGAGACCCAGCGAGAGAGAGCGAGAGAGACCCAGCGAGAGAGACCCAGCGAGAGAGACCCAGCGAGAGACACCCAGCGAGAGACACCCAGCGAGAGACACCCAGCGAGAGACACACACACACACACACACACGATAAAAATAACCGCCCCACCCAAAAAAACAACAGAAAAAAAAAAACCCCACAGCAAAAAACGAAAAAGGAGCACTTTACTATTTGCGGCCTACTAGTCAGTGACTCAGTCCAGTCAACCCTCCACGTGGCGCCGGCTCGGCTGCAGTGTCCGCGGCCTAATTTGTCCCCAGGGGGTCGTCACCCACTTGACTTCCAATCTCAACTGCCCCCCAAAAAAAAAAAAAAACCCCAGGATAACCCCCCCCGGCCCCCCCCCCCCCCCAGAAAAGAAAAAAAAAAAAAAGGGGGACTCAGTTCCGAGTACTTACTTGGCTTCCGAGGCTCGGTTCCTCCTAGGCAGTCCGGAACAGTCCTCCTCCTAAAAGTCCTCCTCCTAAAAGTCCTCCTACGCAGCTGCAGTACGCACGTCCTCCTCCTCTCTCTCTATCCATCGGACTGGGCTCTGATTTGCGTGGGCTGCGTGGTAAGTTAACTAGCCACGCCCCCTTGCAATAGTACTGCAAATAAGAATACAGAGCGAGAGCATGTGTCCTCCTTGTCCAATAGAAGACAACAGGAGGACAAAAATGAGGCGGGGGAGGATATTCTGAGAGGATAGGGAATGACTAACCGCAGCGCTTAGCGATGGGCGGGACATTGTATTTTAGATGGCCGGGACAAATTTCAGATGGCCGGGACTACTCTTAAAATTCGGGAAAAAAAACTGGAAACAATATGTACGGGACAAGACTCACAAATCCGTGAATGTCCCGGGAAATCCGGGACTATTGGCAACTATGCCTGCATAAGCATAATGGGGCTTTATTTAGTGAAAGATTTTAATCTGAAGTTATCATCTACTGCATTTTAGGTGAGAACACACTCATATATATCCCTCTAGGTGCATATATAAACCCTAAAGTAAACAATAGTGCAGCGCTTAAAATGGAGTTCCACCCATTTTTTTATGTTTGTCTGTGCTGCATGCCCTTAGCTTATAGTTTTCACAATGGGCAATATTTTTATTTTTTTTGGATGGTAAATATATTTTTTTCAGTTTTTCAGCCTAACTTCCTGGTCTTAATAGCCTAGGCGATTACGTCACAAGGCAATTCACAAGGGTTCCTGCGATATCGGCGTCATGTATCCCATGACTCCTCGCGAATCGCCTCCTACCGAAATCTTGCGTGTTTTGTGTGACACTGTCTTATATTATAACTGTGTGCAGGGAAAGAGAGAGGAGCTTTCAGAAGTCATCAGCGATGTGTGGGTGGGTGGGACAGAGCAGCTATCGCACACCAGCCAATAGGATGGGGTCAGGGCGGGCCGCTACGTGTATGCAGCTCCCCCCCTTTTCTAAAGAAGCCAAATAATTGGCTGGTGTGCGATAGCTGCTCTGTCCCGCCCACCCACACATCGCTGATGACTTCTGAAAGCTCCTCTCTCTCTCCCTGCACACAGTTATAATATAATGCCGCATACACACGATCATTATTCACGGCGGTTAAAAATCCGCCGTGAATAATGACAGGAAAAACGAGGGAACCGCTTCAGTTCCAAGGGTTCCCTACACACGGTCGTTTTTCCCGTCATTTTTTCTCTTGACGAGAAAAACGACCGTCTGTGGGCTCCGCGGCAGTGTCTCCCTATGGGAAAACTGCCGTGGAAACAAATGATGGAAAAAACTATGAGAAAATTTAGAACGTGTTCTAATTTTTCTCGTCGTTTTTTCTGCCGTTTTTCTCAACGAGAAAAACAACATAAAGCCCACAGACGATCGTTTTTCTCGGCGAAAAAAAAAAATGCAGTTTTTCTCGTTGAGAAAAGCGGTCGTGTGTACGCGGCATAAGACAGTGTCACACAAAACACCAGCTTCCAGCACCAATATATGCTCAGTCTTTTTTTTTTTTTTTTTTTTTTCAAAAAAAGGTTTATTGTGATTAGATGCAGTACAATTATAAAAGAAGGTAACAAAGGACCCCAAACGAGGTCGGTACAAAGTATGATCATCAGAAACAAACAAAAGAAGGTCACTTGGAGTTATGTTCCATCACAATATCATAGACCACAGTACCTATTATAGAGGGTAGAGCAGACTCAGCATACAAAAAAAAGAAGAAAAAAGTAGACGCCAACAAATTTGAGGCAGACCCTGAGGGACAACGGCCCTACGTCTACTCCCGACCAGTCCACGCACCGCAATTTGGATCCTGCTGTGCACGGAGCGATCGGGAACAGAACACCCAGGGAGGGATATGAACAAAGGGCTTGGCAACCTGTCCAGATTGCTGATCCCCTGAGGATGCGGACCATCCAGGGGGAGTCTGACCTCGAACCTCTGTTAATAGTCTGAAGGGGTTGAAAAACCCAACTAATGGAATGGCTTCCAAATGCCTGTAAGGCGGAGCATCTAGCTGTATCCATCAACATAAAACAAGAAAGACTACACAGATGTAAAACCTGAGTAGCCAGTGACAGTCTAAGACAGAGATTAAGAATAGGAAGAAAAGAAAGGAAGAAATAGTTATAGGGAAGAGAAGGGGGAGCGAACTAGAGAATAAGAGGGAAAGAAGGGGGCGGGGGAAGTCAGGATTCCTCGGGGAGAGGGGGGAAAAATGGTCAGCAACGAGCCGAATCGGGGCTGTCCAGTGCTCACCTATTGGGGCAGAAGGGATATGCCTACATGCATAGCCCAGGGTTCCCAAATAAGACGGAATTTTTCTGGATTGTCTAGTAAGGTGTTAGAAACCCTTTCCTGTGTCATTATCCAGGAAATCTTGTGTTTAGCTTGGCGAAATGACGCCGAGGGCGACTTCCAGGCGTGGGCCAAGGTAATCTTGGCCCCCAGAAGGATGAAGTGTATGAGAGAGCGGGACAATTTAGGGACCTTAGGGAGAGCATCATTAAGGAGGGCAATAGTAGGGTTCTGCTTCACCTCGAAACCAGTGACTTTGCGAATGAGGCTGAAAATTCTATTCCAGAACCCCCTAATTTTAGGGCATTCCCAGAGGGTGTGGAGGAGAGAGCCTACGAGGCCACATCCTCTGAAGCAGAGGGGGGAAGACTGCGGATAGAGCTTAGAAAGGCGAGTAGGGACCAGGTACCATCTGGAGATAACCTTAACGTCCGCCTCCATCAGGGAGGTGTTTAAGATACCCTTAAATGAGCAGGAGAAATTTGTGTGCCAAGTGTCTAGATCCCATTCAAACTGGAGGTCACGCTCCCATTTCAACATATAGCTCACTTTGCCCTGAGGGTCAGCTAGCGCTGAATAGATCAGGGAGATGCCCCCCCTGACGCCCATGGCTGAGGAACACCAATGCTCATATTTGGTAACCGAGAGTGGGTTGTCTGAACTTTTCCAGACCCCACGCAGAAAATGTAATAACTGATAATAGCGGAAAGTTTCGGAGGAGGGCATGTCCAGTTTGGAAGTGCAGTATTTGAGCGAGATGGGGCCATCATTGTTAAAATATTGTCCTATTCTGTATAGACCCTTGTCAAGCCACCATCCAAAAGCCTTGATGATGTTTAGACCTGGGGGGAATTGGGGATTGTGGAAGATGTGAGCGAGGGGATGCCAGGAAGAGGATAGTGCGGGATGTTTATGAAGGATATCACAGAGAGCCATTGAGTGAGAGAGGGCGGGTGACAGGATCGAGGGGCGGTCCTTACGTGGTCTCCAGGCTAAATAGTCCAATGTGTGGTTAGGGGTTGCCTGCCTGTCAGGGAAATAGCCGAAGAAGGACTGGCAATTCTGCCCAAGACAATCATGGCTGCCATGGTGCACAGCATGACTAAGGTGGGCGGTACTTCCTCCTTGTAACCTGAACAGATCACATGACTAACTTCCTGGTCTATTTAAGCCTGCTGCTGGAGCTGCTCATTGCTGGATTATCTCTTCAGTCTCCTGTGTACCTTGACCTTGTCTCCTGATCCGTGCTTATCCGTTGTGACCCGGCTTGCCTTAACCTCGCTTCCTGTTCTCCTGTGTTTGACCCTCGGCCTGCTTCTGGACTCTGCTTCTGCTTCCTGACCACCCGGCTTGACCCTCGGCTTGTACCTGGACCCTGCACGTGTATGACCCTGGCTCGCCCCTGTATATGCTCTGGACTGATCTCCTGTGTTTGACCCCCGGCCTGGCTTCTGATATCTCCGTTCATCTGAATATAACAAGCTCAGTTCTGCCTGCCTCCGCCATCCCTCAGTGGCTGAGCTCATCAGACTGCAAGCAAGCACCTGGCCAACCGTGCTTCTGTGGGCACCGCGCTCCCTGTTCCCAACTCCAGGGGCGCGCTGCACTCAGCCGCAAGGGGAGCCCTCTTAGCATCTCGATCTCCATACTCGTTCCTGACAGTATAATCCAGCCATGTCAGAGATCGACAGAGGCGCTTCCCCTATAGAGGCTATGTGCCAGCAGATCACCGCACTTACCCAAACAGTGCAAAGACTACAAGACGCCCATGAGCAATTAGAGGGTCACCTGCATCACTTGTCTTCCAATCCTATATCTCCTGATCCAAGACCTACCTCCAGTTGTACTCCCTCTGCTGCAATGTCTCAGGAGGTTCCTCTCACCGTGCCGATCCCGCTTCCTGAACCACGTGTGCCGACCCCTGAACGGTTCTCGGGGGACCGAAGAAAGTTTAGGACTTTTAAAAATTCCTGCCTACTATACCTGGCTCTTCAACCAAGAACTTTCTCCTTGGAGAATATTAAAGTTGGTTTCATTATTTCCTTACTCTTGGACGACCCCCAGGTGTGGGCCCACGGGCTACTGGAACAGAAGAGCCCCATTACTGACTCTGTTGACACTTTCTTCACAGCTATGGCCCAGTTGTACGATGATCCCCATCGTATGACTACGGCCGAGAATGCCCTGCACACCCTGCAGCAGGGGCAACTTCCCGCAGAGGATTACACTGTGGACTTCCGCACATGGGCCGCAGACACATGTTGGAATCAAGCTGCCCTGAAGTACCAATATCGTCTGGGCCTATCGGAGTCCCTCAAGGACGAGCTGGCCAGGGTAGCAGTCCCAGATACCTTGGAGGGCCTCATCCAGTTAGCCATACAACTGGACAGACGCCTACGTGAACGTCTATTCGAGAAGTCTCAGACTCTCCAATCAGCTCAAGGACTGCCAGAATCCTCTTTTTCTCTCGCCTCCAATCCACCCATACCTGAAGTCAAGCCCAGACAGATGGGCCTGTTTCGACCTGCTCTATCACCTGAGGAAAGACTCTACCGTCGAAAGGCGAACCTTTGCTTTTACTGTGGAGACAATGGCCATTTCTTACAAAATTGCCACCTGAGGGCGAAGAAACCATTCTTCAAACCCCCAGTACATTGTCAAGTGTCAGGACTTACCTCATCTCACCCTGTCCTCGCTATCTCCCTATCGGTGGCCAGGGAAGAGATCCGTCTTTCAGCCATCATCGACTCTGGGGCCTGCAGCTGCTTCCTAGACATCAACTTGGCCAAAGGACTTGGAATTCCCCTTGTTACCAAGAAGCAGCAGTTAACAGTTCATTTGGCTGATGGATCTCTACCCAGTTCTGGACTGATAACCCATGAGACCCTGCCAATCCCTATGACAACCAGCTCTGGCCACAAGGAACTGGTACGTTTCGATGTTTTGTGCTCTCCTCTGTTTCCGGTCATTCTGGGAGTCCCCTGGTTACGAGCACACAACCCTCACATTGACTGGCTGTAGAATGAAGTGCTGTTTTCATCTGCTTACTGTCAGCAGAATTGTCTGCCCCCTGGCCCTAAGGACTTTACCAGCTGCCTGACCATACAACCTGTTTCTAGTTCCAATCCTCATGTACCCTCTGCCTACCTAGAATTTCTGGTTGTATTCGACGAGAAGGGAGCAGACTCCCTTCCACCTCATCGTCCCTATGACTGCCCTATTGACTTGCTCCCAGGCTCCGAAATTCCCTTTGGTCGTATCTTCCCTTTATCAGAGACTGAACTCGAAACATTACGACTCTATGTCGATGAAAACCTGGCAAAGGGATTCATTCGTCCCTCTTCTTCCCCTGCAGGTGCTGGCATATTTTTTGTCGAAAAAAAGGATAAAACGCTTAGGCCTTGTATAGACTACTGAGATCTGAATAAGATCACTATCAAAAATCGCTATCCACTCCCTCTCATCCCGGAACTCTTCCAACGATTCCGTTCTGCTCGAGTTTTCTCCAAACTGGACTTACGAGGTGCTTATAATCTGGTTCGCATTCGAGACGGGGATGAGTGGAAAACAGCTTTCCGAACTCGTTTCGGACATTTCGAATATTTGGTGATGCCTTTTGGCCTCTGCAATGCTCCAGCCACGTTCCAGCACTTTGTGAACGACATTTTCCGAGACCATCTTGACAACTTCCTCATTGTATACCTGGATGACATCCTTGTCTTCTCGGCCACGCTGGAGATTCATCGAGTGCACATGAAAAAGGTACTAACTATTCTAAGAACGCATGGACTATATGTAAAAGCCGAAAAATGTGACTTTGAGAAAGAATCTATCCAGTTTTTGGGTCTTGTCATATCTACGAAAGGAGTGGCCATGGATCCCCAGAAAGTAAAAGCGGTCCTGGAGTGGCCTGTCCCCTCCGACAAGAAGGGTGTTCAAAGGTTTATTGGCTTTTCAAACTTTTACAGACGATTTATTAAGAACTTTTCAGCCATTATATCACCCATTACCCAACTAACCCGTTTGCATTCCAGATTCCAGTGGTCCCCGGAGGCTCAGGCAGCTTTCGACAGACTTAAAACAGTGTTTGTTTCAGCGCCAGTTCTTCAGCATCCTGACCCTGCATTGCCCTACATTTTGGAAGTCGATGCCTCCGAAGTGGCCACAGGAGCTATCCTTTCTCAACGACAGGGCCCCAAATCATTGTTACATCCTGTAGCCTTTTCCTCTCGAAAAATGACACAACCGGAAAGAAATTACGACGTCGGAGATCGGGAGCTTTTGGCCATCAAAACAGCCCTGGAAGAGTGGAGATATTTACTTGAAGGTGCAGCACATCCCATTATGATCTTTACTGATCATAAAAATTTAGAATATCTGAGGACTGCAAAACGTTTGAGACCGCGTCAAGCTCGGTGGGCGTTATTCTTTTCGAGATTCAATTTTCACATCTCGTTTCGTCCCGGATCTAAAAATGGAAAGGCGGATGCTCTGTCTCGGATGTTCCCAGACACCCCTGAAGAAACCACTCCCGGTACAATCCTGTCCACACAAAATTTCCTTCTGATTCAGCCAGACCTAAAAGCATCCATTGTACAAGCCTCTCTTCACTGCCCAGAGTCGGAAATTTCTACCTTAAGGAGTCACGAGGGATTTCTGTGGCATCAGGACAAAATCTTTGTCCCCCAGGAAGTCAGACTGCAGGCCTTGAAAAGATTTCATGATCACCAGCTGGCCGGGCATTTCGGGATCCGGAAGACGATCGACCTTGTCCAACGTTACCTATGGTGGCCTTCCCTAAGATCAGACTGTAAAAAATATGTTGAGTCCTGTTTGGTTTGCCAGCGTAACAAGGGTCCCAAGACCAGGTCTTGGGGTCTATTAAGACCCTTACCAGTTCCGGAGCAGCCTTGGAAAAACATCTCTATGGACTTCATAGTCGATCTCCCTCCATCAGAGAACTTTACAACAATCTTGGTAGTAGTGGACCGACTATCAAAGATGGCCCACTTCCTGCCCATGCTTGGCACCCCCTCCGCCATGGACACTGCAAAAGTTTTCATTAAGGAGATAGTCAGACTTCATGGGTTACCCGACAATATAGTCTCCGATAGAGGGGTTCAATTCACCTCTGGTTTCTGGAAGAATCTTTGTAAGATCTTGTCAATTGACTTATGTCTTTCTTCTGCTTACCACCCTCAAAGTAATGGCCAAACAGAAAGAACGAACCAGACCTTAGAGCAATACCTGCGGTGCTTCTGCTCTTTCTCCCAAGATGACTGGGTCTCCTTGCTACCTTGTGCGGAATTTTCATACAATAATACCATACACACGGCCACCAATCAGTCGCCCTTTTGGGCAAACTATGGCTTTCACCCATCCTTTCTTCCCAACACCATTCCTGAATCTCCGGTACCAGCCGTTCAGGATAGGATAAACTTCTTCCAAACCAATTACCGAATCCTTCAGGAGACCATGCGAAAGGCTCAGGAAGACTTCAAGAAACAACATGACAGGAGAAAGAGAGGGAATCCCATCTACAAGGTGGGTGACAAGGTATGGCTGTCCTCTATTAACCTCAGACTTTCTTGCCCTTCCAGGAAGCTTGGTCCAAGGTTTGTGGGTCCATTCGAGATCAAGAAGGAAGTGAACCCTGTGGCTTTTGAACTCGCTTTACCGGCCTCCTACAAGATCCATCCGGTGTTCCACGTCTCCCTTCTGAAACCAGCTGTGCCAAGTCCATTTCCAGGAAGAGAGGAGTTGCCACCTCCACCAGTTATCATAGGTAACGATACCGAATATGAAGTTGAAGCCATCCTAGATTGCCAGAAAAGAGGTAGGCAGACTCAATTTCTTGTTAAATGGAAGGGGTATTCTTCAGAGGAAAATTCTTGGGAACCAATGGATAATTTACATGCTCCAAGACATTTGCAAAATTTCCGCAACAGGTACCCAGAAAGATGGTCTAGGTTGGGCATCCAGAGGCTGCCCCTCGGGGGGGGGGGCACTGTCAGGGAAATAGCCGAAGAAGGACTGGCAATTCTGCCCAAGACAATCATGGCTGCCATGGTGCACAGCATGACTAAGGTGGGCGGTACTTCCTCCTTGTAACCTGAACAGATCACATGACTAACTTCCTGGTCTATTTAAGCCTGCTGCTGGAGCTGCTCATTGCTGGATTATCTCTTCAGTCTCCTGTGTACCTTGACCTTGTCTCCTGATCCGTGCTTATCCGTTGTGACCCGGCTTGCCTTAACCTCGCTTCCTGTTCTCCTGTGTTTGACCCTCGGCCTGCTTCTGGACTCTGCTTCTGCTTCCTGACCACCCGGCTTGACCCTCGGCTTGTACCTGGACCCTGCACGTGTATGACCCCGGCTCGCCCCTGTATATGCTCTGGACTGATCTCCTGTGTTTGACCCCCGGCCTGGCTTCCGATATCTCCGTTCATCTGAATATAACAAGCTCAGTTCTGCCTGCCTCCGCCATCCCTCAGTGGCTGAGCTCATCAGACTGCAAGCAAGCACCTGGCCAACCGTGCTTCTGTGGGCACCGCGCTCCCTGTTCCCAACTCCAGGGGCACGCTGCACTCAGCCGCAAGGGGAGCCCTCTTAGCATCTCGATCTCCATACTCGTTCCTGACACTGCCTTTCTATGTCTACCCAGTCCGGTTTAGGTCCTTTAGTATATATTGCTGAGAATTGACAGAGTTGGGCTGCTTGGTAGTACCACCACACATTGGGAAGGCCAAGGCCTCCTTTCTTCCTTGCCCTATACAGAACTTTTTTAGATAGACGATGTCCCTTGCCCCCCCATATGAACTGTATGATTTTTGATTGGAGTCTATCCAGTACTCGCTTCTTGACAGGGATAGGCAGGGACCGGAAGAGATAAAGCAATCTGGGCAAGAGGGTCATCTTGACCGAATTGACTCTACCCAGCCAGGACAATTTATAAAGAGACCATTGTGTAAGTTCAGTTGTGAGTTTTTTGAACATGGCAGGGTAATTGTGTTGGAATAGGAGCTCTACTTTTGGGGTGAGGAAAACACCTAAATAGGGAAGAGAAGAGGCGCACCAGGAGAAGGGGAAGTTTGTTTTGAGCCTATCGACTATATCTTTGGGTGTAGTGACGTTCAAGGCCATTGACTTTGCCATGTTGACCTGAAGGCCTGAAACCTTTCCAAAAGTGTTGAGGAGTTGGAGAATATTGGGGGTCGACTTGAGAGGGGAGGTGATGAAAAGGAGGACATCGTCCGCAAAGAGGGCGCATTTGTGTGTATGTTGACCACATTGAACCCCGTGAATGTCCGGGTGTTGTCTAATTGCTAGAGCTAGGGTTTCTATCGCTATTGCGAAGAGAATAGGGGAGAGCGGGCAGCCCTGTCTGGTACCGTTTAAGATTGGGAATTGGTCGGAGAGACGTCCCTGTAGTTTGATCTGGGCTTTCGGGGAGGACTATAGAGACTCCAGGGTTCTAAGGAATTCCGGGCCAAAGCCCCAGTGGCGTAGAATGGTAAAAAGGTATGGCCAGGTGACCGTATCAAAGGCCTTTTGGAGGTCTATGGAAAGAATGTATCCCTTCTGGGGGGACCCGCCATCCCAGGAGGATTGCATGAGGGAAATCAAATCTACCGCTCTCCTGATCTGGTCCGGTCCCTGTCTCCCGGGAATGAAACCCACCTGATCCTTATGAACATAAGAAGCGATAAAGGAGGCTATCCTGTTGGCCAAAATCTTGGTCATAATTTTCAGATCATTATTGATCAACGAAATCGGCCTATAGTTGCCTACATCACTAGGATCTTTCCCCTGTTTGGGGATCACAGAGATATATGCGAGGTTGGCAGCGGGTTCGAGAATGGAGCCTTCTCGTAGGGAGTTAAAGAGACTGGCCAGACGAGGAGAGAGGACCCCAGAGAAAGTTTTGTAATAAAGGGCGGAGAAACCGTCCGGCCCTGGCGCCGAGTCTGTTTTGAGATTTTTGATGACCTCCTGGACCTCTTCAGTGCTAAAAGGTGATTCCATCATGGATCTATGGGACTCTGAAAGTTTGGGGAGATCAATGTCCGCCAAAAATGATTCTAAGGGAACAGGGTCGGCAGAGGAGGGAGATGTGTATAGTTTGGAGTAGAAAGCTTGGAAGGTTTCTAGGATTTTATGGGGGTTCTGGGTGAGAGAACCCGATAACGATTTAATCTTGGGTAAGGAGAAATTTTGGATCCTTGGGGAGAGTTTGGCCGCCAAGCGTGAGCCGATTTTATCAGCTTGTAAGTAGAATTTGCCACTTAACCAGCTCAAGTGTTTGTCTGCATTAGAAGTTAAGGCAAGATTTAAAGCAATGCGGGCGGATTCTAACTTGGCCAGACTGGCGGGAGTGGGGTTAGACTTATGGGCTTTACTAAGTAGTGTAAAACCCCTTTCCAAGTTTTCTACATCCACCTTCCTTCCTTTTTTCAGGTTGGAAGCCATTTGAATCATCTTCCCCCTCAAGACGGCTTTATGAGCTCCCCAGAGAGAGCTAGGTGACGTTTCCCCGGTGTCATTGAGGAGGAAAAATTCTTGGATGTCCTTTTCCAGCATGGTGCAGTGGACCGGGTTGGCAAGGAGGGATTTACTCAAGCGCCACTGAGGGGGGCCTGAAGGGGAAAGGGAGCTAGAGATTCTAAGGGTTACTAAGGAGTGGTCCGACCACGAAACTTCTTGTATTGAGGAGTGAGAGGCAGTGTGAATGTCCGAATTGGGTACGAAGATGTGGTCAATCCTGGCAAATGTTTTGTGTGGGGCAGAGTAATGGGTAAAGTCTTTGGCCGTGGGATTCAATTCCCTCCAAGAATCAATCAGGTCCAAGTCGTGTAGGAGTCGAGCGATCCTGAGGCTTTGTTTGGAGGGTCTCTTAAGGCGTGGCCTGTTCTGGTGGGATTTGTCACGTGTGTGGTCAAACGTGATATTGGAGTCACCCCCTATTAAGACTCTACCTTCTAGATGAGAGGAGAGGGTTGAGAACATGGATGCAAAAAAATTTGCCTGGCCCCGATTGGGGGCATAGTATGAAACAAAAGAGTACGTCACCCCTTCTATGAGCCCTTTGACCAGCAGGTACCTACCATCTTCATCACGAATTGTGTGAATGTGGGTAAATGGGATACGTTTAGCCAAGAGAATGGCCACCCCTCTCTGTTTGGTGTCAGCATTCGCAAGGTAGAAGGTGGGAAAGCTACGGTGTAGGAAGGAGGGGGTATAGCTAGTGGGGAAGTGGGTCTCCTGAAGAAGGACAACATCAAGGCTTCTGGCGTGGTAGCTCTGAAAGGCTTTCCGGCGTTTAGAAGGGGAATTAAGTCCCTGTGTATTGTGGGAAGCTACTTTCAAAGGCAGCTTGCGAGCGTCAGTCTCAGCCATGGGTGCCCGAGGGGGGGTGCGAGAATGTAAAAGGGGAGCTTACCTGGAGAGAAGAGAGAATCCGGACATCCAGCGCGAGGTAGGCTATCAACAAACGCCCTGGAGTAAGGCCTGGGGGAGTTCTCCGCGAGGAATCCTGGAGGAGGGGGGTCCAAGTCCAAGGACTCCTGCAAGAGGGGTCTTGGAGAGAGTGCAACCCCAGTAGGGGTTGTCTACCTGATGTCACCAGAGGGATTAAAAGTCCCTCCGCGTCACAACAGAGAGAGCGGCATGATGAGCCGCTCCGGCCGTCAGAGCCCCCAATGGGGGGTAAAACAGTACTGGAACGGCCAAAGTGCAGAAAATACTGTAAACCAACAAATATAACGATCCGTAAAACTGTATAACCAGAACATAACCAGTGCATGGAGTGGAACCTGCAAGGGAGAGAAAGGGAAGGTGGGGAGGGAGGGCAAGAGAGGGAGGGGGGAAGGGGGAGGGGAAAGGGAAGAAAAAAAAAAGGGGGGGGGCAGGGGGAAGGAAGGGTATAGGCTACTAGGCCTAACCATAGGTTGGAACTAGGAAAGGACCATCATATATGCAACAAGTCAGAAAGGCAATGAAAGCGTCCTCCTCATCGAGGTGGGAGGAACGGGGGGTATTGGGAGTCCCAACTAGCCATAAGATGGGCAAGTGGGGCCCAAACCAAACAGATCAAGACCCTGGCCCGCCTGAAGCCAGTCAGGGCCGTGCGGGTCTGTCTACCACCATACTAGGGGGGGAGAGTAGTTAGCTCTCTGAATTATTAGGGGTAGTCAAAAGCAACACATCTCCCGTCCGGGAGAAAAACAAAAGAAGTCCCTCATCTCGGGGTCGGGATTCTCTCTGTCTCTTCGTTTGTTGTTTATTCCATAACGGGGTCAGAGGACTGCCGGGGGGTGGACGCTTTGAGGAGCCTGATTTGGTTGTCGCTTGTTGTGCAGCAAGTTCTTGGGAGATAAGACCAAGATGGAGAAGGAGACGTTTGCCGTCTTGAAAGGTGGAAAAGCCAAAGGATTTGTCCCTGAAATGAAATTGTAGGCGGAACGGAAAAGCCCAGCGGTACTTGATGGAATTCTGGTTGAGGACCTCCAGGAGGGGTTTAAGGGACCTCCGTTTCTGGACCGTGGTGGGTGAGATGTCAGCAAAGATTTGGATTTTATTCCCTTGGAAGGAGAGATTGTCCAGGTTGCGGGTCTGCCTCATAACATCCTCCGTCACACCATAGTAATGGGGCTTGACTACAATGTCCCTTGGGAGACCATCTGGGCGGGGGGGCTGGAGGACCCTGTGAGCCCTGTCAAGTTCCAATCTGTGGTCCTGAATGTCTGGCATGAGTTCTTTAATGAACAATTTAACTGTGCTGGGAACATCCGTAACAGATTCAGGGATCCCACGTATACGGAAATTATACCTTCTACTCCTGTTCTCTAAATCATCGATTTTAGAGAGAGCTGTCTCAAGTTGATCTTGTAAGGTTTGGATGCATGTGGTATTTTGGTTAGTACGGGCGGCAGTGTTATCCACAGCCTGCTCAATTGCATCCATGCGGGCTCCCAGGCTCTGCAAATCAGCCTTAATGGTAGCAGTGATCTGAGTGGCATTGTGGGCTAGGCCTGTGGCTAGCATCTCAGAAAAGTTCTGCAGCATAAGTTGCATGTCAGCGGAGTGAACTGGCTGCAAGGGGGGGAGAGGTGGGGGCCTGCCAGGCTTAAGGGGGATCGCAGCATGGGAGAGTGGGGGAGATCTCCAAAAGTCCGTTTCAGCAGGGACTCAGTGGATGCTGGGGAGATCCCTTGGGGGTTGCAGGTACTCACAGGAGTTGCCAGCAGACCGATCTGGTGCTGGTAATGGGAAGGAGGATCCGCAATGGAGTCCGGGTCCTCCATGCTGCCTTGAGCTGCGGCCGCCATCTTGGATGATGCAGGGGCTGCCAGTGTAAAGTCGAGCTGGCGGCTCACCTCCCTCTTTTGTGAGCCGCCCGGCATATGAAAGTGTCCCTGGTTCACCCGGGAGGCGATGGGGTCAGTCCTGGCCGGTTCCCGCTCGGTCTGTAGGCTCAGGGGGCTGCGAGAGGCCGGAGCAGCGCGGAGCTCCCGTTCAGAGCGTCTTCCCGGAAGTCCCGCGCATGCGCACTCTATATGCTCAGTCTTATAATATAACTGTGCAGGGAGAGAGAGAGGAGCTTTCAAAAGTAATCAGCGATGTATGGGTGGGCGGGACAGAGCAGCTATCGCACACCAGCCAATTATTTGGCTTCTTAAGAAAAGGGGCAGAGCCGCATACACGTAGCGGCCCGCCCTGACCCCATCCTATTGGCTGGCGTTCGATAGCTGCTCTGTCCCGCCCACCCACACATCGCCGATGACTTCTGACTTCTGAAAGCTCCTCTCTCCCTGCACAGTTATATTAAAAAACCTTCTCGTCCCTCATCCCTTACCTTCGACCTTCTCGTCCCTCATCTTCAACCTTTTTGTCCCTCATCCCTCACCTTCGACCTTCTCGTCCCTTATCCCTCACCTTCGACCTTCTCGTCCCTCATCCCTCACCTTCGACCTTCTCATCCCTCATCCCTCACCTTCGACCTTCTCGTTTCTCACCTTCGACCTTCTCGTCCCTCATCCCTCACCTTCGACCTTCTCGTCCCTCATCCCTCACCTTTGACCTTCTTGTCCCTCATCCCTCACCTTCGACCTTCTCGTTCCTCATCTTCGACCTTCTCGTCTCTCATCCCTCACCTTCGACCTTCTCGTCCCTCATCCCTCACCTTCGACCTTCTCGTCCCTCACCCCTCCGCTTGAACTTCATAAAGTCGTCTTCAATACATGTAGATGCATAAATGAATTTTGTTGCTGAGAGTATTATTATTATAATTTCTTTTTTTAAAAGCTGCACAGAAAAAAAGTAGCCGCTGAGTGTATATGTGTCTGTGTGTGTGTGTGTGTGTGTGTATGTGTATGTGTATGTGTGTATATATATATATATATATATATATATATATATATATATATATACACACACACACAGACACACAGAACAAGATAAATATATAACAAAAGATATATATATTTCTTGAATAATATTTCTTCTGCATGCAGTATATTTACTGGTTCCTGGAGGGAGGATGCCCACACTTAAGATGGCCACAGTCTATTTCTAGTTTATAAACTTTCTAAATGCTGTAATAACCTAACAAAAAACAGACCTTAGTTTACAGACTAACTTTACTAGAATACATTAAGCTTGTGTATTATATATATTATATGTCATTTCGGCCGGAACACCCCTTTAAAGTGATATGTGCAATAAAACGATATAAAAGCTTAAACTAAAGATGAATTCTCAATGAAATGGATTATACAGTGAATTATCTCAAAATATGCAATGTGTCCGTTAAATGCAATACCAATGATATGGTAACCAAAATTCAAAGCAAATCAAAACTGGAATATGGAGAAATCTTGAAAAATCCAGAGTAAACAAGTAATGTGATACAATCCAAAAAATTCAAACCAAAGTTTATAAGTGAATCAAACAAATCTTAATGTGTAGTAGTCCAAAATAAATCCCATGAGTTGGGTAAGGGTCATCTGTAAAGAGGCAAAATATAAGCAAGCTTCGGTTTTACTGTGTAATCCACCACCATAATGTGAAGTCAGCACGCTTACCAGAAGATGTGGACTCATATACTGGTATGTATTGAGTCAACCGTGCAGCTATGGATAAGCACCCCAATCATATCCAACTCTCCCAGAAAGCTGAATGGGAAATCCACCAGCCCAGAGTCGGATGGAAAGATTCAACCTTCAGAAGGCAGACTCCCGAGTCCCGACAAATGACCGACCACATCAAACTAGCAAGCAATTCTCGAACATTACAACAAGTTTACTCTGTTGTTGACATTGATTGTAGATAGGTACAGTCTGTTCCACCGAGAGGCCAGATAGATATGGGCCGTTGCTATAATTCTGTGCCTTTGTTCTCGGGGTTCAATTTCTTCTTTTTAGCCTTTGGGACTTCCACAATGCTTTCTGAAATAGTCTTCTTTTTCTCTGATGACTTGGTCTTATTCTTTGCCATCCTGCACACAACTCACATGGCTGCCCCAGTAGAACAGACTGTCCATATCTACAATCAATGTGAACAACAGAGTAAACTTGCTTGCCAGTTTGATGTGGTTGGTCATTTGTTGGAGCCTGCCTTCTGAAGGTTGCATCTTTCCATCAGACTCTGGGCTGGTGGATTTCCCTATCAACTTTCTGGGAGTGTTGAATATGATTAAGGTGCTTCCCCATAGCTGGGCGGTTGGCTCAATACATACCAGTATATGAGTCCACATCTTCTGATAAGCGTGCTGATTTCACATTATGGTGGTGGATTACTACAACACATTAAGATTTGAATTTTTTGGATTGTATCACATTACTTGTTTACTCTGGATTTTTCAAGATTTCTCCATATTCCAGTTTTGATTTATGTTTCAAGATCTGCTTTGAATTTTGATTACTATTTTGGCATCTAACAGACACATTGAATATTTTGAGACAATTCACTGTATAACCCGTTTCATTGAGAATTCATCCTTAATTTAAGGATTTATATAGTTTTATTACACACATCACTTTAAGTCCTGCACTATTGTTTACTATGTTTTTCTGCACTATACAGTATGTCTAGTGAAGTGCCAGCAGCTACATTTAGTTTCTGAGCCCAGTTTTTATACTTACCATATATATATATATATATAAACCCTAATATGGCCTGTAATCTCACATCTAAATAATTGTGTATATATTAATAGGTCCCCGTCCTTTGAACTGGTATTTAAGTGACCTCCAGTCAATGGGTTTCTAGTAGTGTTGAGCGAACCCGAACTGTAAAGTTCGGATCCGTACCGAACTTTAGCTTTTTCCCGAACCCGAACCCGGACTTTGCCCAAAAGTCCGGGTTCGGGTTCGGCAATCTAATAACGCATTTAGAAATGCTTCAGGGGCCAGCCAATCACCTTTTGATTAGCTGGTGTGCCCTTAGAGGCCATCATAGCCATGCCTACTAATGGCATGGCTGTGATTGGTCAGTGCAACATGTGACCCAGCTTCTATATAAGCTAGAGGCACACAGCACACATGTCACTCTGCTTCAGAATAGATAGGGAGAGGATCTAGTCTGCTGCTGCTGCTTTTAGGGAGAGATAGAAAAATAGATGAGGTAGTCCTGATTCTACAATCTGAGGGAAAAGATAGAGAGATAGTGTAGTGTAGGGCCAGGTTCCTGTGTTGGTGCTTTCAGGGAGAGAGAATATTATATAGGAGTCCAGATTCAGAGATTAAAATCAGCGATCTGCATAGGTTTACCTGTTTGTGTTGCAGTGCAGTCTTTTTACACTGCCATGAGCCCAGTGTCAGAGAAAATCTAACTTTTAGGGGGAAAAAAAAAAGGCACTTTATTGTGCTCTTTTCCAAAAGACCCATAGGGCAAAAATAAAAATAAAAAATTTGCACTTTAATGTACGCTTGCAAGAAGAGCCATTCAGGGGCACAAAAAAAAGTTTGCAGTGTGTTATACATATTTTGAGGTGTGTGAAATAAACAATTTCTATATAGTTTTCTCCTACTGTGCTATACTAAAAAAACATTTTTTTTGAATAGCATTTTCTGCAGTTCTGTAGCTGTGCGATTCAGCGGTTACGTACTTTGGTTGTGTTCTGCGCTTCCAAAAACACCCATTTAGGGCAAGATCCTAAATTTTGAAAATATGAGGAGAAGGTCAAAGGGACGTGGTGGCCCCGGTCGTGGTGCTGCTGGTGGAGCTCCTGTTGCAGGGAGAGGACGTGGTGGATCTGTGCCAGATACACGCACAAGTGAAACACCTTCCTCAGGTGCGAGTAGGCGACCGAGCCTGCGGCGGTATTTTGTCGCGCCTAATGAGGCTGTACGAATGTTTAGGCCAGGACAAGTACAGGCGATAGTAGATTGGGTTGCTGACAGTGCCTCGGGTTCCTTCACATTGTCTCCCACCCACTCTTCTGATGAAAGAACAGAGTTGGCACATGAAACCCATGTCCATCAGTCTTTCACCTCACCCCCTTGCAAATCAGCCAAGCAGTCTGAGCCCCAAATCATGCAGCAGTCTCTTCTGCTTTTCGATGACTCTGTTAGCAGGGTTTCCCAGGGCCATCCACCTAGCCCTGCCCCAGAAGTGGAAGAGATTGAGTGCACCGATGCCCAACCACTTATGTTTCATGATGAGTACATGGGAGGACCATCGCAGTACGTCTCGGATGATGACGAAACACAGGTGCCAACTGCTGCTGCTTTCGCAATTGTGCAGACAGACAAGGAGGGCAGGGGTGAAGACTGGGTGGAAGATGATGTGGAGGACGATGAGGTCCTCGACCCCACATGGAATGAACGTTATGCAGGTGACCAGTGTAGTTTGGAGGAAGAGGCGGTGGTCGCACAGAGCCACCAGCACAGCAGAAGAGGGAGCAGGGTGCAAAAGCGGAGCGTCTGTCAGCTAGACAGTATGTCTGCTACTGCCCAACGCAGCAAGGGACCGAGCACACCAAAGCCAGGTCCAAGGAGTTCCCCAGCGTGGCAGTTCTTCACACAATGTGCTAATGACAAGACACAAGTGGTTTGCACGCTGTGCAATCAGAGCCTGAAGCGAGGCATAAACGTTCTCAACCTGAGCACAACCTGCATGACCAGGCATCTAAGTGCAAAGCACGAGCTGCAGTGGAGTAGACACCTCAAAAACCAAGAAAGGTCTCTGGCTCCTCCTGCTTCCTCTTCTGCTGCAGTCTCGGGCCTCTTCATCCACCTCTGTAGTGACAGTGGCACCTGCCACCCCGCAAACAGAGGATCTGCCAGCAACACTACCACCTGGGTCACCAACCATCTCCACAATGTCCCATGGAAGCGTTCAGCTCTCTATCTCCCAAACATTTGAGCGGAAGAGGAAGTACCCCCCTAGCCACCCGCGATCCCTGGCCCTGAATGCCAGCATTTCAAAACTCCTGGCCTTTGAAATGCTGTCATTCCGTCTGGTGGAGACGCAGAGTTTTAAAAGCCTGATGGCATTGGCTGTCCCACAGTACGTCGTGCCCAGCCGCCACTATTTTTCCAGGTGAGCCATCCCTTCCCTGCACAACCAAGTGGGGGACAAAATCAGGTGTGCACTGTGCAACGCCATCTGTGGCAAGGTCCACCTAACTACGGATGCGTGGACCAGTAAGCACGGTCAGGGACGTTATATCTCCCTAACAGCACACTGGGTAAATGCAGTGGCGGCTGGGCCTGAGGCAGATAGCAGTTTGGCGCATGTCCTTCCACCACCGAGGATTGCAGGGCGCTTCAGTTTGCCTCCTGTTGCTAACTCCTCCTACTCCGCTTCCTCATCCTCTACCGCCTCCTCATCCGGTCAGCGTAACACCTTCACCACCAACTTCAGCACAGCCAGGGGTAAACGACAGCAGGCAGTTTTAAAACTTTCCTGTTTGGGGGAAAAACCCCACACCGCGCAGGAGTTGTGGAGGGACATGGAACAACAGACCAATGAGTGGTTGCTGTCAGTGAGCCTCAAGCCCGGCCTGGTGGTGTGTGATAATGGGCAAAATCTCGTAGCAGCTCTGGGCCTAGCCGGTTTGACGCACATCCCTTGCCTGGCGCATGTGCTGAACTTGGTGGTCCAGGGGTTCCTTAAAAATTACCCCAATATGCCAGAGCTGCTGCAGAAAGTGCGGGCTGTGTGTGCGCACTTTCAGCGTTCTCACCCTGCTGCTGCTCGCCTGTCAGCGCTGCAGCGTAACTTCGGCCTTCCCGCTCACCGCCTCATATGTGACGTGCCCACAAGGTGGAACTCCACCTTGCACATGCTGGCCAGACTGTGCGAGCAGCAGCAGGCGATAGTGGAGTTTCAGCTGCAGCAATCACGCGTGAGTCGCTCTGCGGAACAGCACCACTTCACCACCAATAACTGGGCCTCCATGCGAGACCTGTGTGCCTTGTTGCGCTGTTTCGAGTACTCCACCAACATGTCCAGTGCCAATGACGCCATTCTCAGCGTTACTATCCCAGTTCTATGCCTCCTTGAAAAAACGCTTCGGGCGATGATAGAAGAGGATGTGGCACAGGAGGATGAGGAGGAGGAGGAGGAAGCGGGATCATTTCAAAGGCTTTCAGGGCAGTCTTTCACAAGTGGCTACGAGGGTGGGTTCCTGCACCAACAAACGCCAGGTACACAATTGTCCGGCAGAAAGGGCACAGTTCTGGAGGATGACGAGGTGGAGGAGGAGATGGAGGAGCCATTTTCACAGCAGGGTGGCACCCAGACCAGCTCGTGGCCATCATTGGTGCGTGGCTGGGGGGATACAGAGGACACAGACGATACACCTCCCACAGAGGACAGCTTTTCTTTGCCTCTGGGCAGCCTGGCACACATGAGCGATTACATGCTGCAGTGTTTCCGCAATGACCGCCGAGTTGCCCACATTTTAACTGGTGCTGATTACTGGGTGGCCACTCTGCTGGATCCCCGTTACAAGGACAACGTACCGTCCTTAATTCCCTCACTGGAGCGGGATCGTAAGATGCGCGAGTACAAGCGCACGCTGGTAGACGCGCTGCTGGTGGCATTCCCACCTGACAGCGGGCGTACGGTGGAAGCACAAGGCGAAGGCAGAGGAGGAGGAAGAGGTCGCCAACGCAGCCGGGGCACCGGCAGCACCTCAGAAGGCAGGGTTAGCATGGCTGAAATGTGGAAAAGCTTTGTCAGCACGCCACAACAACCAGCACCACCAGCTGAGATGGAACGTCTTAGCAGGAGGCAGCATTTCACCAACATGGTTGAGCAGTATGTGTCCACAGGCCTACACGTACTGGATGATGGGTCTGCCCCCTTTAACTTCTGGGTCTCCAAATTGGGCACATGGCCTGAGCTTGCCCTTTATGCATTGGAGGTGCTGGCCTGCCCTGCAGCCAGTGTATTATCTGAACGTGTATTTAGCACGGCAGGGGGCGTTATCACAGACAAGCGCAGCCGCCTGTCCAGAGCCAATGTGGACAAGCTCACGTTCATTAAAATGAACCAGGCATGGATCCCACAGGACTTGTCCATACCTTGTGCAGAATAGACATGTATACCGGTGTTGTGACAAAAACTGTCCGGCCATCGGATTGTGTCCGGCCCATACTGCGAAGGCGCAGCGCTTGCGCAGTACAGAGGACAAGGAGATTCACAAAATCTCCGAAGATGAACGGCGCCTGCGCTGTGAGTGCAGGTTCAAGCCCCACCATCCAAGTGGACATACGGTAGCACATAGTAACAGGGCCCCTCACGGGCTCGGTTCGATCGCCACGCTTCGGGCACGGCCTCACTTGGCTCGGCTTGAACCACGGATGCTGTGGCCTTCACCTGAACTCACCACGCAGGCGCCGTTCGTCTTGGGAGATTTTCGAAATCCCCTTGTCCTACATACTGAGCAAGCGCAGTACAGGGTGGACACTATTTGACGGGGGACAGAATTCGACACATCACCGGCCTTACCCAGCCATTGTTGTATTTTTGAATCAGTGTTGGCTACCTCGTCCTCCTCCACCGCCGCTTCCACCTACACAGCCACATCCACCGCCACCTCAACCTCCTACTCCATATGGACCTCGTCCTCCTAGGTCAAGATTATTATTTTTTATTTTTATTTTTTTTATGTTATTTTAAGTTATTTCCCTATCCACATTTGTTTGCAGAGCACTTGCCATGCTCTTAACATTTTGCTGCCATTTGCAGCCCTCTAGCCCTTTCCATTACTTTTCTAGAGCCTTTTTAGTCCTTTAGAAGTCCGGGTCCCCATTGACTTCAATGGGGTTCGGGTCCGGGTTCGGGTTAAAGTTCGGTCCCGAACCCGAACTTTTTTCCGAAGTTCGGCCGAACCCGTCGAACCCGAACATCCAGGTGTCCGCTCTAGACTTATCTGCACATGTAGAACTAAATACCCTACCGCATACCTTTGGACTATTATATTTTAATATTATTTTCCAGGTAAGCCTACAGTTGCAACAAAAAGTATGTGAACCCTTTTGGAATGATATGGATTTTTACACAAATTGGTCTTAAAATGTGATCTGATCTTCATCTAAGTCACAACAATAGACAATCACAGTCTGCTTAAACTAATAACACACAAAGAATTAAATGTTACCATGTTTTTATTGAACACACCATGCAAACATTCACAGTGCAATGTGGGGTGGCTGATGCTGCACCCCACATTGCTTTTATACCCCTTGTTTTTGTGATCACTTTTATATTTGTCTATTGATTGCAAGACAAATTTTATTCAAATAAACCATTTCATTGGTTTTATTGACCTGCACCATCTGGAGTTTTTTCTTTTCTCCCACCCTTGTTTTTACTTTGGACTGGTTCGGGGCCTGTATGATTGGAGGTATTTCCATCGTTTGAGTTGTCCATCGAACCACCCTGTTTGAGACGGTCTGAGGCATTCGGGATATCCAGCTTCATCGTTTTTGGTCACGGTGACCACCAAGCCCGATTGCCCCACTGTCGTATGACAGGTGGGTCCACCATCTGTGGTAAGAGTACCCAACTGCATCATTTGTGCCTTGTATTGTGAGTCCCACCATCAATATTGGGGTTCTTCCGTCCATCCATGCCGTGGTGGTGTTGTCCATGAGAAGACATCCATCCGAATTGCACATATATTGTTTGGACTTTTTTCTGTTTGTTTATACTAGTTTTGTGTAGCCCGTAGGGGTTACACTCGTATGACTCCCATAGAGGACAGTTTCAATGTGAGGCTGCCCATTGGAGTGGATTTTTCTTGAACTTCATTCACATATTTGTTCATCAGCATAAATTGCACTTTAGATATGTCATTCTTGTTTGTAGTTGCTTTCAGCAGCAATTTTTACATTCCATAGCGCTGCGCTATTTGTTTTTTATCTGTTTTATCACTTTGTTTGAATGTCAGCAGCTTACATTTTTGGGCTTAGCGCAGTTTTTTCACTTTCACATTTCTCAAGAAATGAAAGAGAAGGAGGGAAAGAGAGAGGAGGACAGGAAGTAGAGGAAAGGGAAGAGGAACACATGAGAGACACAAAAAAGCAGGGGGGGGACAAAGGAAAACGAGGGGAAGGGTAGGGGAAGGGAAAGGTGGAAGAACGGAAAGGGAGGAGCCTCAGCTGGGGGGAAAAAAATGATTGACTGCAATGTATCACTCGGGTTGTGTGAATTCTTCAAGATAGGTATCAGTATAAACATAATCCTGCTAGAGTCTCCAAGTTTCCCTGAAGTCTTCCTCTGTATTTTAAAGAGTGGCTGTGAGGTCTTCCATGTTCCTAAGTTCATTGACTTTGGAAAAAAAATGAGACTTTGTGGGCATTTTTTATGTCTTTCCAGCATAGCGGGAAACAGATCTTATTTGCATTCAACAACTGAATGGGGAGGGAGGCCTTGTATTTCTTGATGGGCCTCTCCAATAGGTGCAGCAGGCATGTCGCAGGGTTGCCAGACAGTAGGAGGTGTGGAACAGAGGGTGGCTCGATAGTACATATTTTTTGGACATGCCCAATAATTCAGACTTTTGGCAGGAGGTGACCTCTATAATTAAACAGTTTACATTATAGATTGTATATGAATGTAACAGATGACAAAGTCCACCAGAGTATTTGTAAATATTACAATGAATATCAGCCTTCATCAACCTGGGCAGCTTCCATGCATGTAATAAAGTGTGTTACAATCTAGACCCGTGCTTCTATCATGATGAAAAATGAATGTATGCCACTAACAGCACAAAACTTCACCTGAAATATCAGCGTCTAACACTGGAGGGGTTCCTGATTGGTTGACTAAATATATTTGATCTTAACTGTACAGAGAAGAGGTTCCAGGGTGGTACATGGGTATTTTTAGTAGACTGGCTATACATGTGTAGCGATACCCTCAGCTAAGAGGGCTGCAGTATTAGTTTTGGGCCCTGAAGACAGCTCCGCCAACCCCTGGCAATTTACTCGAACCACTCTGGCACAGTTAGTATAGGGTAATATATCTTAGGCTCTATGGAATATTCAGACATCAATACAAATAGTAAAAGAATAATGAGTTTACTCTCTCTTATTAAGATAAATCAACAGTAAAGACAGATAACATGTGCTTCTAGCAGAGCCCTGCAGCAGATGATACCCTACACATTAATGGAACACAGTAATGGCGTGCCACGTGGGGCGACCGTTAACTAAGCGCCCTATGGCGCAGCTACTAAACTCTAATACCTGGTCAGGCCTGACCCTATAACTCAGTCTCTAGTGGATGAATTCTTCGCATGCAAGTCTTTAAATGGCGGTGCACATTTCAGGAACACACTTGCAATCCAAAAAAAAGGCTAAAAGTACCAACACGGAACACTTCACTAGAGATCCGTTTGACTCTGTTCTGCTATGGATCTCCAGTGAGGACTCAAATATGAACTGGTGGGCCACGGCAGTCTGTAGGCCCAACAATAGTGTAAAGTATAGGGATTGAGCAGGTGCTCACTCACCCCTCCGGACGCGATCCCAGTCCGGGGACCTCCACCTGCTGTGTCTCCACACACAGCGTCTGCAGCGGTCGGGTCTCCGGCTCAGCAGCGGTTGAGGATGACCAAGTCAGATGCCACCCAGGCCCGCAATGGGGTGGAAGGCTCCCCGGGTATCGGCGCAAGGCCCCAGGCCTCAGGCCCTGCACCACAGCGGATCCGCGCAGGAAGATCTCTCCACTCAAGTCCCGTGTCCCAAAGAGGCTGAGCTTAGCCTCGCCTCCTCCTTATATAGCTCCACCCATGAGTCTCTGTGGTGACAACACTGCACCCTGGGTGCCAAGGGGGGTTCTGGGAAAGATAGTCCAATGAGTCTTAAAGGAGACCCTGCTACACATGAATTAAAGGGGTTGTAAAGGTTTGTGTTTTTTCACCTTAATGCATCCTATGCGAGTCCTGGTGTTGATTGGATAGATTGATAGCAGCGCAGCCATTGGCTCCTGCTGCTGTCAATCAGATCCAATGATGCGGGCGCCGGGGGGGCGGGGCCGAGTCATACACTCGGCGAGTGTATGACACAGGAGAGCGCCCGCAAGGTAACCACCTTGGGAGAGATCTTCCCAGAGGGGGTTATCTAATGCGAGGTGGAGCCGCGAAAGCCGCCGTGGGACCCCAGAGGAGGATGTTCGGGGCTACTCTGTGCAAAATTAACTGCATAGTGGAGGTAAGTATAACATGTTTGTTATTTAAAAAAAAAAAAAACTGAACCTTTACAATCACTTTAATCTTGATACCTATACAGGTTTGCCCACACCCTGTAAAGGCATATGCCCACGGTCCCCTTGTGTTCTCACACCTGCCCAGAGACAAGTGTACCGCTGAGCCTTCACACACACACCCCTTGCTTATGTAGCTATACCATTTTTAAGTACATATAGTTGTTTTGTTTGTGCATATGCAATAGATTATTGTATTATTGCTAATGAGTAATTTATTGCCATTTCTCTGTTTATATGTAGTTCACCAATTAAATTGCACCCAAGAGCTCCTGAAGAAGTGGTTTTCTGCAAAACATCTGTGAATGAAGGGATGGTAGCAGCATCCCCATTCTCAATATGGCATTGAAATGGTTATTTATTTATATTAGAAATACCCATTTCAAGGTGGTAACCAAGAGGAGACACTGGGTAATCATATGTTAGGCAAACCTCCACACCACCACCCAGTGGTCTCTCGTGTTTGCTATCTGATGTCTTCTACCAAGATGCAGTCATTTACTAATATATATATATATATATATATATATATATATACTGTATAGTATCTCACAAAAGTGAGTACACCCCTCACATTTTTGCAAATATTTTATTATATCTTTTCATGTGACAACGCTGAAGAAATGACACTTTGCTACAATGTAAAGTAGTGAGTGTACAGCTTATATAACAGTTGTGGAGAGGTGGCCCAGTTTCTCTGTGTGTATTAGCACCTTTAGCTTGGTTTTTGCAGAGGCATGATAATTGCACACCTGTGGGCTGGGTTTATATTCCCCTCAGGAAGAGAGCTCAGGGCTCGCACTTGGGAACAGCTCCACCCTACAGGCAGGTGGCCTGGTGTAGGAGCTAGGAGGGCTGTCAGGTGGAGACGGCTCCACGAAAGAGACAGGCGGTCTCTAGGAGTCTAAGGCTGCAGGTGGCAGTCTGAGCGTGTATGTCTCCAGGAGATAGATGTGACCAAGCACCACAAAGCTGAGCAAGTAAGCTCCCGGAGGGAGTTTGACTAAGTAAAAGTAAGTGAGCCAGGAGGCTGAAGTTTGTTATACAATGATGGTGGAACCCCCTGCGAGGGAAGATTTTCTGTGAAGTTTGTTTCGTTTAAATAAAATTGGTCTGCCATGTCCTTAAAAATACAGTCTGGACTGACCGGTGTTTCTGAAAACACATACACCACTTGAGCATAATCACCCCAGATCATTACAGTGTAAATTTGCTGTCCCCTCAAAATGACTAAACACACAGCCATTAATGTCTAAACCACTGGCAACAAAAGTTAGTACACTGCTAAGTGAAAATGTCCAAATTGGCCACAAAGTGTCAATATTTTGTGTGGCCACTATTATTTTCCAGCACTGCCTTAACACTCTTGGGCATGGAGTTCAGCAGAGCTTCACAGGTTGCCACTGGAGCAGTGTTAATTTCGTCAACGTTTTCATCATAATTTTCGTCAGTGGCTTTTTTAGAGTGATGAAAACGAAACGAAAGCCCTGTACACACGATCGGATTTCCGATGGAATAAAATCCGATGGATTTTTCCATCGGATTTCCGATGAAGCTGACTTCCATCAGTCTTGCCTACACACCATCAGTCGAAAGTCCGACCGTCCCAAACGCCGTGACGTAAAACACTCAAACGAGCCGAGAAAAATTAAGTTCAATGCTTCTGAGCATGCGTCGACTTGATTCTGAGCATGCGTGGGTTTTTTCTCCGATGGAGTTCCACTCAGACGATCGGAATTTGCTATCTTTTTTTTTCCGAAAAAGACCGATGGGGCCCATACACGATCGGTTTGTCCAATGAAAAAAGTCCATAGGACTGTTTTCATCTGTAAAACTGATCGTGCGTACAGGGCTTAAAAGTATAGCACATTTTCGTCAACTGACGAAAACTATGACGAAAATCCAATCTATTTTTGTTAAGGAATGAAAACGGGACGTTAATGGCAAGGAGGGACCTTTACCCTCATGAACTTACTTTATTTATCGGCGTATAACACAGTGCGTGCATGTTATACACTGATATTTGTTTTTTACCAAAAGGGGCGGGGATCGGGCAGTCCGCCCTGGGTGCCACACATTGGGGGGGTGGTCAAGCCAGCCACCCCGCCTCTCCCGCCCCTTGGACAGCTCTGGAGACTACACACAATTGTTTTTAATGACCAATTAATTTTTTTTTATTTTTCTCGTCATGAAAAACGTTTGTGTGTACGCGGCATCAGACTAAATCAAAATTTGCTGCCAAAATTAACACTGCACTGAAGTCCTCTTCCACTCCTCCATGACGACATCACAGAGCTGGTGGATGTTAGAGACCTTGCGCTCCTCCACCTTGCGTTTGGGGATGCCCCACAGATGCTCAATAGGGTTTAGGTCTGGAGAGATGCTTGACCAGTCCATCACCTTTACCCTTAGCTTCTTTAGCAAGGCAGTGGTCGTCTTGGAGGTGTGTTTGGGTTCGTTATCATGTCTGAATACTGCCCTGCGGCCCAGTCTCTGAAGGGAGGGGATCATGCTCTTCTTCAGTATGTCACAGTACATGTTGGTATTCATGGTTCCCTCAATTAACTGTAGCTCCCCAGTGCCGGCAGCACTCATACAGCCCCAGACCATGACACTCCCACCACCATGCTTGACTGTAGGCAAGACACACTTGTCATTGCACTTCTCACCTGGTTGCCGCCACACACGCTTGACACCATCTGAACAAAATGTTTGCAGGCTTTCTTGTGCATCATCTTTTGAAGAGGCTTCCTTTTGGGATGACAGCCATGCAGACCAATTTGATGCAGTGTGCAGCGTATGGTCTGAGCACTACCAGGCTAACCCCCATCCCTTCAACCTCTGCAGCAATACTGGCAGCACTCATACATCTATTTCCCAAAGACAACCTCTGGATATGACGCTGAGCATGTGCACTCTACTTCTTTTGTCGATCATGGCGAGGCCTGTTCTGATTGGAACCTGTTAAACTGCTGTATGGTCTTGGCCACCATGCTGCAGCTCAGTTTCAGGGCCTTGGCAATCTTCTTATAGCCTAACCATCTTTATGTAGAGCAACAATTATTTTATTTTTCAGATCCTCAGAGAGTTCTTTGCCAAGAGGTGCCATGTTGAACTTCCAGTGACCAGTGTGAGAGAGTGAGAGCGATAACAGCAAATTTAACACACCTGCTCCCCATTCAGACCTGAGACCTTGTAACATTAATGAGTCACATGACACCGGGGAGGGAAAATGGCTAATTGGACCCAATTTAGATATTTTCACTTAGGGTAGTACTCACTTTTGTTGCCAGCGGTTTAGACAATAATAGCTGTGTGTTGAGTTATTTTGAGGGGACAGCAAATTTATACTGTTATACAAGCTGTACACTCACTACTTTACATTGTAGCAAAGTGTCATTTGTTCAGTGTTGTCACATGAAAAAATATAATAAAATATTTACAAAAATGTGAGGGGTGTACTCACTTTTGTGAGATACTGTACATAATTCCTCTAAAGAACATGCTTGGGGGATGCCTTAAACCTGCATGTGAAGTGGCACACTTGTAGGATATACGTGACATTGTGACAAACTACATTTGTGACATTGTGACATAAAAAAAAAAGATTAAAATTATTGCCGCTAAGTCAATGATGGCAGCCACCCAATTTTTTAACAGAGCCCGGCAGGAGAGGATTGACGTACAGTGGAGAGAACAAGTATTTGATACACTGCCCATTTTGCAGGTTTTCCTACTTACAAAGCATGTAGAGGTCTGTAATTTTTATCATAGGTACTCTTTAACTGTGAGAGACAGAATCTAAAACAAAAATCCAGAAAATCACATTGTATGATTTTTTAATAATTGAATTTGCATTTTATTGCATGACATAAGTATTTGATACATCAGAAAAGCAGAACTTAATATTTGGTACAGAAACCTTTGTTTGCAATTACAGACATCATACGTTTCCTGTAGTTGTTGACCAGGTTTGCACACAATGCAGCAGGGATTTTGGCCCACTCCCCCATACAGAGCTTCTTCAGATCCTTCAGGTTTCGGGGCTGTCGCTGGGCAATACGATCTTTCAGCTCCCTCCAAACATTTTCTATTGGGTTTAGGTCTGGAGACTGGCTAGGCCACTCCAGGACCTTGAGATGCTTCTTACGGAGTCACTCCTTAGTTGCCCTGGCTGTGTGTTTCGGGTCGTTGTCATGCTGGAAGACCCAGCCACGACTCATCTTCAATGCTCTTACTGAGGGAAGGAGGTTGTTGGCCAAGATCTCACGATACATGGCCCCATCCATCCTCCCCTCAATACGGTGCAGTCATCCTGTCCCCTTTGCAGAAAAGCATCCCCAAAGAATGATGTTTCCACCTCCATGCTTCACGGTTGGGATGGTGTTCTAGGTGTTGTACTCATCCTTCTTCTTACTCCAAACATGGCAAGTGGAGTTTAGACCAAAAAGCTCTATTTTTGTCTCATCAGACCACATGACTTTCTCACATTCCTCCTCTGGATCATCCAGATGGTCATTGGCAAACTTCAGATGGGCCTGGACATGCGCTGACTTGAGAAGGGGGACCTTGCGTGCGTTGCAGGATTTTAATCCATGACAGCGTAGTGTATTACTAATGGTTTTCTTCGAGACTGTGGTTCCAGCTCTCTTCAGGTCATTGACCAGGTCCTACAGTGTAGTTGTGGGCTGATCTCTCACCTTCCTCATAATCATTGATGCCCCATGAGGTGAGATCTTGCATGGAGCCCCAGGCTGAGGGAGATTGACCATCATCTTGAACTTCTTCCATTTTCTAATAATTGCACCAACAGTTGTTGCCTTCTCACCAAGCTGCTTGCCTTTTTTCCTGTAGCCCATCCCAGCCTTGTGCAGGTCTACAATTTTATCCCTGATGTCCTTACACAGCTCTGTGGTCTTGGCCATTGTGGAGAGGTTGTAGTCTGTTTGAGTGTGTGGACATGTGTCTTTTATACAGGTAACCAGTTCAAACAGGTGCAGTTAATAAAGGTAAGGAGTAGAGAACAGGAGGGCTTCTTAAAGAAAAAATAACAGGTCTGTGAAAGCCGCAATTTGTACTGGTTGGTAGGTGATCAAATACTTAAGTCATGCAATAAAATGCAAATTCATTATTTAAAAATTATACAATGTGATTTTCTGGATTTTTGTTTTAGATTCTGTTTCTCACGGTTGAAGAGTACCTATGATAAAAATTACAGACCTCTACATGCTTTGTAAGCAGGAAAACCTGCAAAATCGCCAGTGTATCAAATACTTGTTCTCCCCACTGCATTTGTGTCAACTGGTCATCAGACCATCATTCATCATGACTTAGGTAGGATCTACGTAATTGATTTTGGATTTACATTGTGGGACATATCTTTTTCTTTAATAGAAATGATGGTAGAAGTGATCCCTGTGTAGCGGGTATGTACTTTTTAAACTGGTGAGGACACCAGTGATGCATAGTTCCCTGCGGCCCAGCAGGTGGCGCTGTCGCTTTGGGCCGGGGTTGAACCATCGCTGCAGTGACGTACCCTTTGTGACCTCTCGCAGCGGTTGTACGGCGGGGCGGGGAACCCGTCGTGCATCCTGGGAGAGGGTATAAAGGGGGCGGACATTTTCGCCACGAGGTTCGAGTCCCGGGCACCTTCAGCCTGAGGGCTGTGGTTGCGGTCGGTGTCCAGGCGGCCTAGGCCTGGACGCCTGGAGTTCGTGTTCCATCCCAGACACCTTCAGTCTGGGGTGAGGTACTCAGCCGGAGGCCTGGGGTCCAGTACCTTCCGCTGGGTCCCGCGAGGGAGGGATTGTCCTAGGGGGCCCCGGGAGTGGGGCACCCGAATCCAGAGGCGTAAGGGACCGGAGGAGGGACTCACCCGAAGACCTGGTGCAGCAGATTGCCAGTGCCGGGTGAACCTCTGGAGACCGCCCGGAGGGATATCTTTCCCGAACAGGGGCCAAGTTCAAAGAGGAAGTTCAGTCCACGTTCAATGACCGGTGGCAGCGGTCCAGCTATTCAACTCAGGTCAGTGGCAGAGACCTGCTATTAGGCCTGTGGCAGGGGCCTCAACAGTTCATCCGGTCGGTGGCAGCGACCAAAACTCACGGTCGGTGGCAGAGACCGTGCGCCAGGCCTATTCACTAGCAAAGGAATAGGAGAGTTCAGTTGTGCCTGGGCCTACTCGTATCCACACCCCCTGTCTGTTTGTTGAGGGAGTCTAACTGTTTGTGTTTCATCCTGACATTGGAAAATAAAGGAGTGTTGGACTTTTATCGGTGTGGGGCTCATTTACTGGTAGACACTGTTCCACAGAAGAAGCGGAGGCTCCAAACACCGAACACCGACCTGAAGGTAAAGAAACTTTGCTCACACCACACAAACATCTGCGGTGAAAGCTTGGCGTGGTGACCCCGCACTCTCTCCTCCAAGGTACCCCTAGACAAAAGCCAGAGAGAAAGAAACCGGAGCAAGAGAGAGAGAGTGGAGAGCGCTACACCTGTATATTGAGGTAAGGGAGCTGAGAAATCAAATCAAATGGTTATTTTTTGGACACATTTTACCTTCTTTATGCTTTAAAAAACATAAGATTACAGTTCAATATTGTAACTAGTTGTTTCACTATATTCTTTTTCCATTTTTAATAACAAATGCAGGAAATTCCACTGTTTGTGTAATTAAAATTTTAGCTGGCATGAAGGGACAAAGTGATGGGATTTAAAAAAAAGGATTCTTGTTTTGCATAGCATGGTTTATAATAAAGCTCTATAAGTAGGAGACATTACAAACAAAATGTGTAAAAATGGCAAAATTTGAGCATTAAGTTGCTCTTAAGGTTCATCAGCATTACTGCTGATGAACCTCAAGAGGGACTTAATGCATACATTTGCCTAAATGCAATAGAAAGCAAATAGCAGACATCCCAGGAGTTATGTGAACTCATCCTGGATATGTCATGATTAGCTACAGTGGTATTCAAAACCATTTTCTTTTCATCAAAATAGTCAAGAGTATTATCACTGTGCTATGCGATTACTGCAGCTGTCTCTTATACATTTCTATGTGCTTTGTCCTAAGTCATTTTAGGAATTTGATCAAAGTGGATCTGATAATTTACCACTTATTTCCTGTGCAAAACAGCAGCACAGCACTTATTGCAGGAAGTAGACCCTTAATGCTGTTGCTATTAGTCTGGGCATAGTTTGGTTTGCAGGAAATTCGCTGAACCCTATAAAAATCCACTATAACATAACATCAAACCCCCACTGAATTCTACGGGAGATTATTCTTGATAATTTCTTTTTCAAAGTCTAATTTGCAAGCTTTTGCTAAACAAAGAGAATGGGGAAATGGGAACTGCCATGGAAGACATGTACCAAGGCAATTTTTGTTTTAAATACTGTTCAAAAGGTAGAGGATTTTTTTTAATGAAGGGCAACGCTACAATTACACATGTAGCGCCCACCCCATTTAGGGGTGCTATATACCCAAATTTAGGGGCTGGTCTGAGATAGTAATTGGGCTCGGACCGTTCACAATTTGTAGGTTGTGCTGTTTTATTTCCAGGATGGTATACTGGTGTGCAGTTCCCTGTGGCCTATAGGTGGCACTGCCATAATGGGTCAGGGTTGAACCACTGGTATTAGTGCTGTGCCTTAGGGTGTCCTCTCTCGGCAGCGGTACAGTGGGTGTGGTCGACCTGCTGTGCATGCCAGGAGAGGATACATAAGGGCCAGACGCCGCCTGGGAGGGGTCTTCGTTCCAGAGTCGGAGTCCAGGTGCACGACACATGGCCCTCTAGGCCATGAGGCCACGTGTGCATCAGTCCCAGGCACCTTTAGTTCTGGGGCTGCATCTTCAACACTGGGCCCAGCACCTTTAGCTGGAGCTCGCTTTGCGGAGGAGAAGTCCTGCGGTGTCTCTCGTGAGGGAGCTCGCTTCTAAGAAGAGGAGGCCGGGGGAGGACCTTTCTGACGGACCAGTGAGAGTTCACGGTGAAGGAAGGGGCACAGTAACTCTCTGGAGGGATGGCCTAGTAATGTGCTGCTGCTGACACCTGTCCTTAAGTATCCAGAAGCTTATGCGGCGTACACACAATCGTTTTTCATGCCGTTAAAAATGCCAAAAATGCAATTTTTTAAAATGACCATTAAAACCGATCGTGTGTATGCTCCAGAGCATTTTTAACGGCGTGAAAAACGGCCATTAAAATTTTCGAACATGCTCTATTTTTTCACGTCGTTTTTCATGTCGTTTTTTTTAACGACGTTAAAAACGATAGTGTGTATGCTTTTACGAGGAGAAAAAAAAACCTGCGCATGCTCAGAATCAAGTATGAGACGGGAGCGCTCGTTCTGGTAAAACTAGCGTTCGTAATGGAGATAGCACATTCGTCACGCTGTAACGGACTGAAAAGCACAAGGCTGAAAAGCGCGAATCGCCGCTCAACAAAGTTTACTAACATGAAGGGTGGCGCCATTCGAATGGAACTTCCCCTTTATAGTGCCGTCATACGTGTTGTACGTCACTGCGCTTTGCTCGAGCGTTTTTTTTAATGATCGTGTGGATGCAAGACAGGCTTGAGAGGAAACATGAAAAAAAACGACGAGAAAAACGTTGGTTAAAAAAAATGGCATGAAAAACGTTTGTGTGTACGCCGCATAAGAGGTTCGGGGTCTGATAGATTCTGTGGCAGAGAGTCTCCCGATCGCATCTAGAAAAAGAACTTGCTCAAACGTCCGAGCATCACTTTGGCTGCTAGGATTCACTTTGTAGGAGACTATCCGGGTGAGCTAAACCTACTCAGGGATAGAGTAGTGATTGTGCTATCCATTGTGCCTGGACTAACCTCCCAAACCTTGCTGTCCTGTCTCTCTTCCACCCTTTCCTATCTACTGAACATTGAGAAAATAAACTCAATGTTGGAGTTTGAAGTGGTGTGGACATTGGAATTACTGGGGGGAATACAGAGAATTGTCCCTATATCCTAGGAGCCGAGAACCAACTGACGGAAGAACCTAGCTGTGGGACCCAAATACATAACACCGCTTAAACTCCTCATCCAGGAGGATACGGGCATATAGTACGGTGTGCCTTTTTCCTGCAATTGAGCCAAAGCAAGGGAAAAGGGTCCGTGTGCTACACACATAGCACTACCCTTGAAGGCGCCGCTTTCACAATGGTGTTTGTGTATTTTTTTTTTTTTTTTTACACTTTCTTCGTGAAATGGTAGGGGTACAATGTACCCCTTACCAATTCACATAGGGGGGCCGGGATCTGGGGTCCCCTTTGTTAAAGGGGTCTTCCAGATTCTGATAAGCCCCCTGCCCGCAGACCCCCACAACCACCGGGCATTTTTTTTATCAATGACTTTTCTATTGCCGGTAGCCGACAATTCATTAATAGCCACGAGTGAGTTTTAAATAACTTTCCTGGTGCCTCCATGGCAGCATACCTGTGATAGAGCTCCGCCTCGACTCCTCCTTCAGGACTAGTGAATAGCATAAATTAAAGGCATAGTCCCTCCCCCAACATTCTCCTTTTTTTCCTCATACCTTCTTGTGCTGGTGAAGAGTAGCAGTATGTCCATACCTCTGCAGTCGGCAGCATCCGCCGGGTTTAGCCTTTCCCGTGTGCAGTCCCTGTTCTTGGGCCGCTCACAGCGCTGATAAGACTGGAAACCCCTCTGTGGATCTGTTGGGGTCATTTTGCAGAGTTTCCTCACAGGAACGCAGTCTGCTATCACATCCATGATGAATGCAGTGGAAGTCGCAAAAGGATCAGCTCCATCTTCCCAGGCTGGTGGTTTCCATTTTTTATTACAGGCATTTGTGTTTTTCCCCTTTCTTCTCCTCTCTTCCCCTCCCCTCCCCTTTCCTTTGCTTGTTAGGCGCCTTCAAATGATTATTGTCTTACTTTTTTGTTCCTTTAAAACTGTGCAACTGGATAGGGCAGGTGTCTCTCTGTGCAACAACATTGTGATGCTTATTTCCAGGTTCGGGGGGGGCTACAGGTGCTCTGTACGTCCCGCCAGGTAGGAGAGTGTCATGGCACGGCGTCCTCGCCGCCGTCTGCGCATGCGCGATTCGGGAGTGATACAGAGCCGTAGTTTCTCGGCTCTCTGTACTGGGCGACGCTGGATCTTCTGCGCGTGCGCATGCACGGTCGCTTGGTTCAGTGGCAGCCATCTTGGATTCTGGAAAGAAGGCTAGATTTGCCCTTTTTTTCAATCAATTCCAAATGGTGGTTTATGGGATTAGCCCACGCACCTTGAGCCTATTTAGGTTCAGATTCAGGGATTGCTGTCAGAGTCTCCTCAGCTGTGCCCCACTAGGTCTCTCTGGTGCTTCTTTGTGGTAGGTACTTTTTATTTTCTCCAAAAAAATAAAAATGTTGCCGATCAAAAATTTTTATGTTTAAAAAAAAAAAGATGACGATATAAAAATGTTTATCTTTAAAAAAATAAATAAAAATGACGATATAAAAATGTTTGTTTAAAAAAAAAAAAAAAAGGGACGCCAAAAACTCCTGATTCTTTTCCCTTTCTTACTATATTTCCGGAGCTGATCCTTGTGCCCAACTCCGCAATGAGTCATTCACCTCGCAGCAAAGATCCTCACACTTCTATTAGGTATGTGACCAACTATAAGTGAGTATAAAAAAAAAAAAAAAGTGCGCTCACTGGTCTAGCGTGAGTTCCTTACATCGTAGCACTACCCACTCCAAGGGGTCCCGCTCATCAGGGCGTAGGTCCCATTCTTCACGTCATAGATCAGAGAGGTCAAGATCTAGAGGACATGATTGGTCCCCCTCTCCTAGGACCTATAGAAAGAGAAATGCTGGACACTGCGTCTGTTTTACGGACTATGCGTCCAACCGCGAGCTAGAAAATCAGCACGCTGTAGATCTGCTCAAGCGAACAATGAAGGACTCCTTCTCTGAGCTTTTGGCTTTGGTCCCTGCTCAACCACTTCAGCAGATATCCCAGGTTCAGGATATAGAACCTAATCTCCCTGGTCCGTCAGCAGTCAGTACACCTCTGCCGCCCTCAGGCCGACCAGCTAGAGATTCACCACCTGAAGCCTCTTCAGGGGACTCTTCAGAGGAATCAGAACCTTCTGGCTTCAGTCTCTCCTTGGTAAAGCCATTCATCCAAGCAGTCAAAACTGCAATCGCCTGGAAAAATGCAGAATAGGCTCCCCAAGAGTCTACAAGCTACTTCCCATTCCTCAGATGGGCGAGATTAGTCAAGTCATTCAGAAGGAATGGTCAAAGACTGATAAACTATATACCCCTTACCAGAGTCTGGAACGCAGTCACCAAACTCCATGCCAGTGGTAGACGCGTCGGTGGTGCGACTCGCAAAAAATATAACTTTGCCAATGGAGGATTCCGCTTCCTTCAAAGACCCTCTAGACAGGTGAATCGACCTGGAGCTGAAGAGGAGCTACTTGGCCCCGGAAGCAGCATGTAAGCCAGCTATTGCCCTCACATCAGTATCAAATGCCATAAGATCTTGGACAGATAATATTGAGACGGCTTTGCGTCAGGATGTCCCCATGGAGGATATAACTAAGTCCTTAGAAGAGCTTAGATTGTCGGCAGACTTTGCCTGCATAGCGGCCATTGACACGATCAGGTGGTCGGCAAGACCCATATTGCATTCAGTGATGGCGAAGTGGGCCTTGTGGCTGAAACCCTGGATGGCTGACTTATCCTCCAAACAAAATGGGTGCAAAATCCCGTTTGATGGGAAAGCACTATTCAGAGACAAAATGGATAAAGCTATCTCCAGGCTGTCAGGAGGGAAGTCTGGTATGCTTCCACAGGACAGAAGTAGGCGAAGATTCAGAGGTGGTTCCTCTAGGTTCCGCCAGTCAAACCCAAGGGATTTTAGGCAGTCGAGACATTACAGAGACAACAAAAGACCTTGGAAAGGTACTCAGGGATCCTTTTTGAACAGGAAGATGAAAGCCCTTCTGGCTCCACAGGAGCAGAAGCAGTCTTTTTTTTTTTTTTTTTTTTTTTTTTTACGCCAGAGTAGCCCAGGCACTCCCGGTGGGAGCCAGGCTAAAGTTTTTTTACCCCAGTCCGGGCCACCCGCTGCCACGACCCCTGGGTTCTGTCAACAATTCAGTGGGGGCACTTTTGGAATTTTTCTCACCCCCCCACCTCGGAACTCTTTCAAAGGACAGAGATTCCATCCTCTCCACTGAAGGCTCAAGCTCTGAAAAACTTCCTAACGTCACTCCAGCTTCAGGGGGCTGCTGTTCCGGTTCCCTTGGCAGAGCGCTTCGCAGGCTTTTACTCCACCCTATTTCTGGTCCCAAAGAGGACAGGTGGGTGGAGGCCTGTGATAGACCTAAAGAGGCTCAACCAGTATATCCGCCCCGAAAGCTTCAAAATGGAGTCCCTGCAGACAATTATTCAGACAGTCCAGCCATCAGATTGGATGATTTCGGTCGATCTGCAGGATGCATACCTACATGTTCCAATTCTACCTGCATTTCAAAAATACCTGAGATTTGCAGTGGGATGGACCCACCTACAGTTTCAAGCCCTGCCTTTCAGTCTGTGCACCTCTCCCAGAGTGTTCACCAAGATACTAATATCTGCTTTGGTTCCCCTGCGGGAGAGGGACTTGAGGATATACCACTACTTGGACGACATCCTACTCCTAGTAAGCAATCCGGATCAGTTGGTATGTCACCGGGACATTCTTCTACAGTCCCCAAAAAGAGCTAGGGTAGCTGGTGAATTCCGACAAGTCAACTAACGCCAACACAGCAGATAATCTACGCGCAATGTTCGACACTCAGGTGGGGACAGTGTCATTACCACCACCGAAGGCAAGGATTGTCATCCAGAGAATGATCAAAGTCATCCGGAGCCCGTATCTGACGGCTTCACAATGCCTGAGCCTCATTGGCACAATGTCTTCCTATATACCCATGGTTCCTTGGGCACATTGGCACTTTAGGTATTTCCAGACTGGTTTCTTGGCGCAGTGGAAGAAACAACGACTATCTCAGACGATCTTGCTGACGGGGAAAAATGCGCAGGAGCCTTCACTGGTGGACAGTTCCGGAAAACCTCTCCAAGCCTCATCACCTGGGCTCCCTTCCTTGGATCACAATTACGTCCGACGCAAGCAGACAGGGCTGGGGAGCCCATTGCGGGCAAACCAGAATACAGGGGAGATGGTCATGCACCACCCAGGGAGTGGTATCAAACATCTTGGAGATGAGGGCAGCCTTCTTGGCACTGACCTCTTTGGCACCCCAAATCAGAGACCAGAGAATACTCCTACGCCTAGACAACAGGGCAGCTGTCGCTTATCTGCAGAAGCAGGGAGGCACTTGCAGCAGGTCACTCCTCAAGGAGGTAGAGCCGATCATGCTCTGGGCGGAGCAGAACCTCCTGGACCTCAGAGCGATGTATCTGCCAGGCAGGTTGAACACGGAAGCAGACACATTATCCAGAAACTTCCTGGACAACAACGAGTGGGCTCTCCACCCCCATGTCTTCCTTTTTAGATTGCCAACATATGGGATCCCCCTCAGGTAGATCTGTTCACCTCCCCGAAGAATGCCAAGCTGGACAGGTTCTTCTCTCGGCTGCCGCATCCACAAGCCGAGGCAGTGGATGCCCTGTCATGTCCCTGGAGGTTCACCACGGAATATGTCTTTCCTCCCAGGCCATTAATATTCAAATTCCTCCTGAGGCTCCTCAGGGAGCCAGTCCAGGTGGTGGCAGTACTTCCGTATTGCGCCTCAGTGTGGGCTCTCCAATCAAGATCCCTCCTTTCCCTCAACTTCTGTCGCAGGGCAGTCTAGTTCATCCAAACCCTCAGAAGTTGAATCTTCAAATCTGGAGGTTGAGAGGCGAAGGTTCGAGTCCCTAGGGTGTTCTCCAGGAGTCATATCAACCCTTCTAAAAGCTAGGAAGCCAGCAACTAATGCCATATATTCAAAAATATGGGACAAGTTCTTGTCATTTGTTTCCGGAAATGGATTTGATCCAATCCTTCCGTCTACATTTCATGTTCTAGGATTCCTTCAGACAGGACTTGGTCTGGGACTTGGTCTGAGCTCTCTCAAAGTGCAGGTAGCAGCAATCTCTGCTGCAACAAATAGGAGATGGGCGGAGGATCCTTCAGTAGTCACTTTCCTCAGAGGTATATTGAAGATTCGCCCTCCTGTCAGACGATCATTTCCTAAGTGGGATCTGTCCCTAGTCCTGGAAGTTCTATCTGACCATCCCTTTGCTCCAGTGGAACAAGTAACAATATGGAACCTGACAATAAAGACGGCTTTCCTGCTAGTCATTACATCTGGCAGAAGAATCTCGGAACTTCACTCTTTAGGGATAGGTGACGACCACATCTCCTTCTCCCCAGACAGAGTGGAACTTCATCCCCTTCGGGGGTTCACACCAAAGGTTGCTACTCCAAGCCACCTGTTGGAACTCTGGGCACTACCAGTGTTTACAGACACGGATTCAGAGTCTTGTCACGAACTGGATGTATCCAGAGTGCTCAGGACCTACCTAGAAGCCACCGGCCCCTTCAGAAATTCTGAGAGACTTTTCATCGTACCGTTCGGTAAATACAGGGGCAAAGAAGCTTCCATCAGAACTCTGGCATCTTGGGTTGTAAAGTTAATCCAGAAGGCCTACAGGGTGAAGAATATGGAGCCTCCATCCCGAGTGAATGCTCATTCTACAAGGGCAGTCTCAGCTTCCTGGGCGGCAAGGGCTAATGTTTCATTGGAGACGGTGTGCAGGGCTACCACCTGGTCTTCTCACCATACGTTCCTCAGACACTACCATATTGATCCAAGAGCGCTCACGACTGTTGAGTTTGGAAGGAGGGCAGTTCAGGCTGCTATGTCCTCTTCTAATTAAACATTTATTGTTAAGCAATTATCCCACCCATGTCAGCTAGTTATTTATCACAGGTATGCTGCCATGGAGGCACCAGGAAAATGGAAAATTGTATCATACTTACCAGTAATTTTCCTTTCCTGCTGCCTATCCATGGCAGCATACGCTCCCACCCTCGGTATTCTATATTACAGAGAATGTTGGGGGAGGGACTATGCCTTTAATTTATGCTATTCACTAGTCCTGAAGGAGGAGTCGAGGCGGAGCTCTATCACAGGTATGCTGCCATGGATAGGCACCAGGAAAGGAAAATTACTGGTAAGTATGATACAATTTTCAGTTTTTTTGCCTTCAAAAATGAAATTTTGTGCAGGGACAGTTCTAAGCACGGGAAACATGCGCGACTTTACATGTATACTATACACACACCCCATGTACGAAATTTAAAGGAAAAGTGCACTTTTATTTTTTCATTTTAAGCATTATTAAAATCACTGCTCCCGTAAAAACGTCAATTTTTAAAACTTTTTTTTGCATTGATACATTTCCCCTGGGGCAGAACCCGGGTCCCCAAACACTTTTAGGACAATAACTTGCATATAAGCCTTTATAATTAGCAATTTAGATTTCGAACGTTCGAGTCCATTGTATTTAATAGGGTTCTAAAGTTCACGCGAACATTCTGTCTGTTCGAGGTTCTGGTGCGAACCGAACAGGGGGGTGTTCGGCTCATCCCTGGTGAATAGAAATACTATAACTTGTCTGACTCTAGAGTGCACACTAAAAGGATGGCTAGTAGGGATGAGCCGAACACCCCCCGGTTCGGTTTGCACCAGAACCTGCGAACTTTAGAACCCTATTAAATACAATGGACTCGAACGTTCGAAATCAAAAGTGCTAATTATCAAGGCTAATATGCAAGTTATTGTCCTAAAAAGGGTTTGGGGACCCGGGTCCTGCCCCAGGGGACATGTATCAATGCAAAAAAAAGTTTTAAAAACTGCAGTTTTTTTGGGAGCAGTGATTTTAATAATGCTTAAAGTCAAACAATAAAAGTGAAATATTCCTTTAAATTTCGTACCTGGGGGGGGGGGGGGGGTGTGTGTATAGTATGCCTGTAAAGCAGCGCTTGTTTCCCGTGCTTAGAACTGTCCCTGCACAAAGTGTCATTTCTGAAGGAAAAAAAGTAATTTAAAAGCACTTGCGGCTATAATGAATTGTCGGCACCCAGCAATACAGAGAAAAGTCATTGATAAAAAAGAAAAAGGGGGGGTCCCCCAAAATTCCATTACCAGGCCCTTCAGGTCTGGTATGGATATTAAGGAGAACCCTGCGTCAAATAAAAAAAAAAATGATGTGGGGTTCCCCCCCAAATATCCATACCAGACCCTTCAGGCCCTTCATCCTCCCCATGCCCTCAACATGGGGAGGATGCTTTGGGGGTCTGTGACCCCTCAAAGCACCATGTCCCCATGTTGATGGGGACAAGGGCCTCATCCCCACAACCCTTGCCCGGTGGATGTGGGGGTCTGCGGGCGGGGGGCTTATCGGAATCTGGAAGACATCTTTAACAAAAGGGACCCCCAGATCCCGGCACCCTATGTGAATTGGTAAGGGGTACATTGTACCCCTACCATTTCACAAAAAAAGTGTAAGAAATTGTAAAAAAACACACAGACACAGTTGGGAAAGTCCTTTATTAAAAATAAAAAATAAAAAACCCATTCCAGCGATGTAATCCAGTGTCCCGCGGTGATCCGATGTCCAGCGCTGCAGTCTCCTCCAGTCTCCACTCCACACGAAACCCACATGACGTACGAGGGGGCGGGGTCACCCGTCACATCATAAGGTAAGCCCCAGCTTTTTCCGCTTGCCGGAGAATAGCCAATGACATAGGCGGGATCCCGCCTATGTCATTGGCTATTTCCCGCAAGCGGGGAAAGACGGGGCTTACCCCTATGATCTGACGGGTGACCCCGCCCCCTCGTACGTCAGACCCCGCCTATGTAATTGGCTGAGTGGACCTGATGAGGAACGTGATTTATATTCCTCTGCAGTGTAATAAATGAATAGACCCCACCCCTTCTCACGTTCCCCATCAGGTCCACTCAGCCAATGACATAGGGGGCGGGGTCACCTTCACTGGGTGTAAGGCTGAGCGGACCTGATGGAGAACGTGAGAAGAGGCAGGGTCTATTCATTTATTACAATGCAGAGAAATCATATCACGTTCCCCATCAGGTCCGCTCAGCCAATGACGCAGGCGGGGTCTGACGTACAAGGGGGCGGGGTCACCCGTCAGATCATAGGGGTAAGCCCCAGCTTTCCCCGCTTGCGGGGAATAACCAATGACGTAGGCGGGATCCCGCCTACGTCATTGGCTATTCCCAGGCACTATAACTATAGTTACTATATTCTGAGCGCTGAGTGGTGCTTTTTAGTCAGGGCGGTGTTTTTAGTACCCTTTGTTTACATTTCACTTTAGATGTTTCACTTTAAGCATTATTAAAATCACTGCTCCCGAAAAAACTGAAGTTTTTAAAACTTTATTTGCATTGATACATGTCCCCTGGGGCAGGACCTGGGTCCCCAAACACTATTTATGACAATAACTTGCATATGAGCCTTTAAAATTAGCACTTTAGATTTCTCCCATAGACTTTTACAGGGTGTTCCGCTGTTTTTCGAATTTGCCGCAAACCCCCCAAATTGTTCGGTGTTCGGCGAATGGGCAAACAGGCAATGTTCGAGTCGAACATGAGTATCCATACCCCTTGAAATTTTCCACATTTTGTCATGTGACAACCAAAAACGTAAATGCATTTTATTGGGATTTTATGTGATAGTGTGTTGCTGATAGAGGTTACTCAGGGCGTTTGTATCCTATATCACCGCTGTGCCAAAGAATAAACAATAAAATAAAAAATAAAAATAACAAAAGCTGCCGCTTAATGTGTAAATCTTGAAAGCAGAGAAATCTTAACCCAAAACACCTAAATGAGATAAGACAATAGCAGCGCTACAAAATGGTTCTAAAAATATAATAAACAATATATTGCTATTGTCACATACTATTGCTATTGTTCACATACTGTTGGGGTATGTTTTTCTCTCAGACCTTGTGTTTGTGTCCTTGAGCAAAATAGATTATAGCGCACACATTCAAGAATGACATTTATCCTGCAAGGCTAGTTAAAAACACCTGAACATATTGTGAGGGGGTTAACTCGGTAGCGGGTGTGTGTGACCCCCTGGTTGGGCTCCCCACACAAAAACAGGGCCAGCAGACGGAGGTTGTGGTTTTCAAAATCAAAAGGTGCGGTTTATTTCTCTATGTACAGTGACAAAAACACAGCAAAGCCAAAAAGAAACATAAACAAAATAAATCCTGGTCAGTTTGACCTCTGACTAAACATGCAGGTTTCCTAAACTAACAACTGGGATCAGCCTGGTGCTGTCCTAGTCCCTAAGTCCCTGGTTTAGTAAAAGTCCAAACAAATAGCCACACAGGCTTTGCCTCACCGCACAGGGGTTCACTCTCCCTAGACAGTCCACACAGGTCTGGTTCCAGGCATGAGCTAACACCTAATGAATCTGGGAGTTCTTATAGAGGCCTAAATGAGCTGACAAGCTTCAGCTGGTCTCATCAACTCCCTGCCTCACGACGCCCAGCACTCTCCCTAGAGGTATGAGTCATTCATGAGCCCACTAGCCTCAGCTGGGCTTCATCAACTCCCTAGTTGTATAAGTCGGCATAAAGCCTGAATCTGGGAGAAATATATCTACCCCCCTGGATGCAACCAGGTGACTTTACCTTCCTGCTGTCACATACCCCCCCCCCTCTTGTTTTAACCTTGGGGTTGGAACACCAGCAATCAGGCATTCATGTACTCGAGACAAAGCATCCACATTCCCCATTTGAACGCCAGGGCGATGCTTTACTGTGAAGTTGAATTCCTGTAGGGCCAGGAACCACCTATTAACTCTTCTATTTGTCTCCTTGTTTTGAGCCATCCACTTTAACGGAGCGTGATCCGTAACCATGTCAAAGTGCCTACCTAGCAGATAGTACTGAAGGGAATCTAGAGCCCACTTCACCGCTAAACACTCCTTTTCAACCGTGGCGTAATTTACCTCATGGGACTTCAACTTCCTGCTGAGGTAAATGACTGGGTGCTCTTCCCCGTTCCAGACCTGGGACAATACTGCTCCTAACCCCACATCTGACGCATCACTTTGTACGACAAAGTCTTTAGAGAAGTCGGGTGAGTACAACACTGGCTGGCTACATAAGGCTTGTTTCAAGAATTGGAATGCTGCCTCCGCCTCGGGGGTCCATTTAATCATGACCGACCCTTTCCCTTTCGTCAGGTTGGTTAGGGGCACAGCCTTAGAAGCAAAGTGGGGAATGAAGCGCCGATAATAACCTGCGATTCCCAGAAAGGCTCGTACCTGCTTCTTGCTGTTGGGACGTGGCCAACTCTGGATGGCCTCGACTTTGTTGAGTTGGGGTTTTATTACTCCCCTGCCAATGGTGTACCCAAGATATTTGGCCTCCTCCTGCCCAATGGTACACTTCTTGGGGTTAGCCGTAAACCCCGCTTCCCGGATAGAGTCTAGGACTGCTTGCACTTTTGGCAGATGTGAGGCCCAATCTGTGCTATGTACAATTACGTCATCCAGGTAAGCCGCAGCATACTTCCGATGGGGCCTCAGTATCTGGTCCATTTTCCGCTGGAATGTGGCCGGCGCATTCTGTAACCCGAACGGCATTCTCTTATATTGGAACGCCCCGTCTGGGGTTACAAATGCGGTTTTCTCTTTGGCCGACTTGGCCAGGGGAATTTGCCAATACCCTTTTGTGAGGTCAAGAGTCGTCATGTATCGGGCTGTTCCCAGCCGGTCGATCAACTCATCTATACGTGGCATGGGGTAGGTGTCAAATTTTGTAACTTTGTTCAACTGACGAAAATCGTTACAAAATCGCCAGCTCCCATCCGGTTTAGGCACCAACACAATGGGACTAGACCAATCACTTTGGGACTCCTCTATCACCCCTAAGTTCAGCATTTTCTGTACTTCCTCCCGTATTGCCTCCCGTCGGGCCTCTGGGATCCGATAGGGTTTTAACTTCACCCTTTCACCGGGCGGGGTAATAATATCATGCTCTACCCCAGATGTTTGTCCCGGCAGCTCAGAGAACACCTCCTTGTTGCGAAGCACAAACTCCTTAACCTCCTGTTGTTGGGGTTGTGACAAGGTGGCTGCTATTCCAACCTCCGGAATCACGCAACCAGTTTTAGCTGGTGACCAAGTTTCTGCGACTAGGGACTCTCTATCCCTCCAGGCTTTCAACAGATTAACGTGATATATCTGTTCGGGCTTTCGCCTTCCTGGTTGTCTGACCTTGTAATTCACTTCGCTCACTTTTTCCATTATCTCGTAGGGGCCTTGCCATTTGGCAAGGAATTTACTTTCAACCGTAGGGACAAGTACCAATATCCTATCCCCCGGGGAAAAGGTACGGGTCTTTGCTCCACGGTTGTACACTCTCTGCTGTGCCAACTGCGCTTGGGCCAAATGTTCCTTCACGATGGGCATTACCTGTGCAATTCGATCTTGCATCAGGGCGACATGCTCAATCACACTCCTGTGGGGAGAACTCTCACTTTCCCAAGTTTCCTTGGCAATATCCAACAGCCCTCTTGGGTGTCTCCCATACAGTAACTCAAAGGGGGAGAATCCCGTAGAGGATTGGGGCACCTCCCTAATAGCAAACATCAAATAAGGAAGTAGACAGTCCCAATCCTTTCCATCTCTATCCACCACTTTCTTCAACATTTGTTTTAGGGTTTTGTTGAATCTTTCAACCAGCCCATCGGTTTGGGGGTGATACACAGATGTACGCAATTGCGTCACTTTGAGCAATTTACACAGCTCTTTCATAACCCGGGACATAAAGGGTGTACCTTGGTCCGTAAGCAGTTCTTTACAAATACCCACCCGGCTAAAAACAAGAGATAGCTCTTTGGCTATGGTTTTGGCCGAGGTATTTCTGAGAGGGATCGCTTCTGGATAACGGGTGGCATAGTCCATTATAACCAATATGTACTGGTGCCCCCTAGCGGACTTGATTATAGGACCTACCAAATCCATTGCGATTCTCTCAAACGGGACCTCAATGATGGGTAGAGGGACCAGCGGGCTACGGAAATGTGGCATCGGGGCCGACCTCTGACACACAGGGCAGGAGGAACAATAATTTTCTATGTCCTTCATCACCCCAGGCCAATAGAATCTCTGTAATACCCTCTCTCGGGTTTTCTCTGCCCCCAGATGACCTCCAAGAATGTGCCCATGGGCCAACTCCAACACCAACTTCCTGTAAGGTTTGGGCACCACCAGCTGCTCAACGGTTTCTTCTGCCCTTTTTGCCACCCGATACAGTAGGTCCTTCTCTACGCTGAAGTATGGGTAAGTGCAGGTATTATCTGGGTTCACTAACTCGCCATCTATTTCCACTACGTTTTCCCGTGCCTTTATTAGGGCGGGGTCTTTTAACTGTTCTGTGGCAAAATTTTCCCTGTGAACCTCCAGATCAGAAAACTCCACAGACGGTAGGTTTTCGTCTGAGGAGGTGGGCTCCTCTCCAGTTTCTTGAGTCTCCCCTGCCAATACTGACAAGGGAAATTCTGGAGAGTCCTCACCACTCTCAGAGGAGTTCTGGCTATCACATTCCTGGTACATAGGGGCACCAGTGGGGGGCTCAGGATCATCCCACAGTTCCCAGAACTTCGGAAAATCCCTTCCCACAATGGCATCATGCGGTAATTGAGATACTAACCCCACTGGATGAGAGAGGGTACCTTTGGGGGTCTCGAAACACACTGTAGTCACTGGATACTCTCGGGTGTCCCCATGCACACAAATAACAGCTACCTTGCTATTCCCAGAGACCTCTGTTTTAACTAATTCAGCCTTTATCAGGGTCACAAGGCTACCTGAATCCAGTAATACCACAACATTTCTACCATTAATACACATTTTGCATAAATGTTTCTCAGTTCCCCGAATGGCAGTGCATGCGACTGTCGCACACAGCGACTGACGTCTGTCCATCAGAAAGTCACATTGCATGGGTTCCTCCACAACCGGGCAATTTGCTGCAATATGTCCCGCTTGCCGGCAGCGGTAGCAAACAATCCATTTGGCTGCCTCTTGAGCCCCTGACTTCCCAGGCTGTTCTCGCCAAACTTTGGGTAGAGCTCCCACCCTCTCACTCTCTCCACCCTCACCCCTTGGAATCCTCTTATCCGCCCCTGGGGATGGTCTGGTCTTAGGGTGGAAAGTCTGAGAGTCTCTGGAAGAGGCCGTCAGGTTCTCTGTAGCCAAGTATTTCTCTACACGATCCACAAGACCACCGGCCGTCTCTGGGTCTCCATGGCTTACCCACTTTTGGATGGCAGTAGGAAGAGCTCTCAAAAACCGATCCATTACAACACGTTCCACAATCTCTGGTGCGGACAAAGTCTCTGGCTGTAGCCACTTCCTGCTCAGGTGAATGAGATCATACATTTGAGACCTGGGGGGTTTTCCAAGCTGGAAAGTCCAGTTATGCACACGCTGAGCCCGGACAGCCAGGGTGACACCCAGCCTTGCCAATATTTCAGCTTTTAGCATCACATAGTCTTTTGCTTGGTCAGGCTCTAGGTCATAGTAAGCCTTCTGCGATTCACCAGTTAACAGAGGAGCCACCAGTCCAGCCCACTGCTCCTCAGGCCACTTTTCTCTTTCAGCAGTCCTTTCAAATGTGGTCAAAAATACCTCTGGATCATCCTCTCCAGTCATTTTTGTCAATAAACGACTCACCCCAAAGGACGCGGTATTAGTGGGACGGCTTTCCTCGCTGGTCTGCGGACGTTGCTGCATTACTGCTTCCATTTGTTGTAGTCTCTGCTCTTGCTTCTGTAACAGGTCTATGAAGCGGGCCTCAGATTGCTGCTGGGCTTGTTGATGAGCTTGCTGCTGGGCTGCAAGGCTCCTTTGCAAACCTGCATTTGTCTGCTGTTTCAGTATCTCCTCCATGCTGGCTTAAAAAAAACTGCCACTGGTTCTCCACCAACTGTGAGGGGGTTAACTCGGTAGCGGGTGTGTGTGACCCCCTGGTTGGGCTCCCCACACAAAAACAGGGCCAGCAGACGGAGGTTGTGGTTTTCAAAATCAAAAGGTGCGGTTTATTTCTCTATGTACAGTGACAAAAACACAGCAAAGCCAAAAAGAAACATAAACAAAATAAATCCTGGTCAGTTTGACCTCTGACTAAACATGCAGGTTTCCTAAACTAACAACTGGGATCAGCCTGGTGCTGTCCTAGTCCCTAAGTCCCTGGTTTAGTAAAAGTCCAAACAAATAGCCACACAGGCTTTGCCTCACCGCACAGGGGTTCACTCTCCCTAGACAGTCCACACAGGTCTGGTTCCAGGCATGAGCTAACACCTAATGAATCTGGGAGTTCTTATAGAGGCCTAAATGAGCTGACAAGCTTCAGCTGGTCTCATCAACTCCCTGCCTCACGACGCCCAGCACTCTCCCTAGAGGTATGAGTCATTCATGAGCCCACTAGCCTCAGCTGGGCTTCATCAACTCCCTAGTTGTATAAGTCGGCATAAAGCCTGAATCTGGGAGAAATATATCTACCCCCCTGGATGCAACCAGGTGACTTTACCTTCCTGCTGTCACAATATACATAAAAATATATACAGGGGCTTTGGTCACACTATATGGTCATATAGTGCTAAGCCCACAAACTGCGACAAAGTACCCCAAATTTTGTGGGTCCTACCCTAGTAATAGAATGAAAGAACCTGCGCCTCAACCATGGGAGCCAAACTCCTCTATGTGGGAGAACTGAAGGGATTCCTCCTATGAACTGGTGGCCACTAATAAGAGGTAATGATATATATTTATATGTTCAGGTGTTATTAACTAGCCTTGCAGGATAATATGTAATTCTTGAATGTGTGCGCTATAATCTGTTTTGTACTGTCTTTTGGTCTTATAGCAGCACCATCTAGAATTTAAACGCATTTTAGGGTGTGCCCCCCAAATATGTTTTTGTATTGTCGTAGACCCTGAGCAGGTTTATTTGGGCTGGAGCACCCCTCCCCCTCCTCATTACCTCTTATTAGTGGCCACCAGTTCATAAGAGGAATCCTTTCAGTTCTCCCACATAGAAGAATTTGGCTCCCATGGTTGAGACGCAGGTTCTTTCATTCTATTACTAGGGTAGGACCCACAAAATTTGGGGTACTTTGTCGCAGTTTGTGGGCTTAGCACTATATGACCATATAGTGTGACCAAAGCCTCCGTATATATTTTTATGTATATGTTCAGGTGTTTTTAACTAGCCTTGCAGGATAAATGTCATTCTTGAATGTGTGCGCTATAATCTGTTTTGTACTGTCTTTTGGTCTTATAGCAGCACCATCTTGAATTTAAACGCATTTTAGGGTGTGCCCCCCAAATATGTTTTTGTTTTGTGTCCTTGAGCATTCTTCCTCGGTGTGCTCCCTCACCTCCCCCCCTCCCTCGTTGTCCTAAAAAAGAGGAAGCGGGGTACTGGTTGTACTGACCATCCATAGTATTCTTCATCAGCCAAAGGCTGATATCTATTATACATAGGTGGTTCATTCCTAAAGTCAGGATAATGGTTTGGTGGAGGGTATTGATGCCACTGTTGGTAATCCTGTGGGTGATGATAATTATTCTGAGGGTTAGGGCCTCTGCCAGATCCTGGGGATTGGTAAATTGAATGAGGTGTTGCCCCTAAATGGTCGAGGGGATGGGTATTGTTGGTATTGATAACTTCCCCTATCTTGCACATTAGGTCTGGTATTCTGTTGATGTTGAACCGGTTGCCCAGTTTTATTCATCTGACCGCCATTCCGTGTTGGTCCACCTGTATTCTGTTCATTTAAATTTCCCACGTCCTTAACCGTCACTTTTCTGGTATTTGTCTCTTTGATTGATTGTACGTTACTATTGGTCGGTCCAACCTCTTCTTTAGGTGGTCCATCCTTCACCTCACTCGCTCCTTGCCAGGCATAAATATTATTGGTTTGGAAGTCATTGGAGTCCCTGATGTATTTCTTAACCTTTTTCTTTATTCTCTATCTATTTTTTCAAGTTTCTTTTTCATATTAATGTTAAAATCTTTCATTGGTTCTCATAATGTTTGTATGGCATTAATTTTTTGATCAATAATGCCTAATTTGATGTGCTTTCTTTTTAAAACTAATGCCGCGTACACACGATCATTTTTCCCGTCTGGAAAAATGACATTTTTTTTTTTTCGCCGAGAAAAACGATCGTCTGTGGGCTTTATGTAGTTTTTCTCGTTGAGAAAAACGGCAGAAAAAACGACGAGAAAAATTAGAACATGTTCTAAATTTTCTCATCGTTTTTTCCATCATTTTTTTCCGCGGCAGTTTTCCCATAGGGAGACACTGCCGCGGAGCCCACAGATGGTCGTTTTTCTCGACAAAGAAAAAAATGACGGGAAAAACGGTCGTGTGTGGGGGAAAATGCCGTTCCCTCGTTTTTCATTTTTTTTCATGTCGTGATTCACGGCGGTGTTTTCACCGCCGTGAATCACGATCGTGTGTACGTGGCATAAGGCCTGAAGTTCCTTACCCATTCGGGTCCAAGAATTCAAGCCATTCATCCATGTATTTTTGGTCTGTGAGGCCATCCTGAGGGGAAACTCAAAGTAAGGTTCTCTTTTTCATAGTGCTCAAATGTGAAAATGTCCCACCAAGTTTTCGCTTGTTTTTCTAGGAGATTATCTAGAGATTTCAATGATCCCGATATATCCTCCTCACATTCCACCATGACTTGGAGGAAAAGATATCTTCAGGATTCATCTGCCTGTTAGTCAGGTAATTAATGGCTTCCATGGCTGCAGCTGGTAAAAATAAACTGACAATATGTTGCTGATATAGGATACAAACGCCCTGAGTAACCTCTATCACCGCTGTACCAAAGAATAAGCAATAAAATTAAAAATAAAAATAAGTAAAGCTGCTGCTTAATGGGGAAATCTTGAAAGCAGAAAATCTTAACCCAAAACACCTAAATGAGATAAGACAATAGCAGCGCTACAAAATGGTGCTAAAAATATAATAAACAATAACATATAAACTCAATAACACCATATGATAAGTGAAATAAAGTCCATAATGTGATGAAACTGATAGTGAAAATATTGATGAAAAATATCTTGATTCTGTGTACCTTCCATCACACCACCGTGCTGTGAAACCTCCCCTCTGAAAAACGCACTCACCAAATAGATTTGCCTTTCACTCTCGTGTTAGGCTGAATCACTTGTGTATGATCCCATAAATGGAAATATGACTCTCTGCTGGATTACCGTGATTACCGTGACAATTCTCAGATTTTCACATGAAAACAAAAAGAAGTGCTCCAATAGTGTAAAATTGTATCACCAGTTTAATAAAAAAAAAAACACAATCACACTTCATGCACTGAACTCACATGTGAACCATTAAAAACCAGCATTAAAAAATCCACAGAAAACATCAAATGTTAAATTGGCTTTGCGGTGCTAAGCGGCCACGGCGGGCCTGAGGTGTGTGCTTGATGGAAATAAGCTCACCACACTCCAGATTCCCGGCTTCCAGTAGCGGTAAGTGATCTTAAACAGCAGCGGCGTCTCTAGTCAGTGAAGCTGTAGCCACGTTCCCGACATGTTTCGCAAAAATGCTTAATCATGGGCTTGGTTACTGAGCTCTCCCTCACTTCCTTTATAGGATCACTATGCTAATCACATGAGTGATCATCCCATCACTATGCTAATCACGTGAGTGATCATCTCACACATGCGCACACGTTATGTCCCCATGGATGCAAAGCACAGCATTCCGCAAAATTTTAATGGAAAAGAGCTGTCAAGCATGAACATGCTTTATCGCAACAGCCCCACATCTCTATGTACCAACATATTTTGCAGATGACTGACACAGTGAATGCATAGATTATCTAAAATAAATGAATTGAGCAATAGAAACGAGAACCTTGCATATAAAAATGTTAAAAACAGCACATTTCATATTACTGAATGAAAGCTATAAAATGTATTCAGCACATCGCAAACAATCCTCAACTTTTACCACCCCTATCGTAGCGGTGTCTAACACAAGAGTGAAAGGCAAATCTATTTGGTGAGTGCGTTTTTCAGAGGGGAGGTTTCACAGCACGTGGTGTGGGGGAAGATACACAGAATCAAGATATTTTTCATCAATATTTTCTCTATCAGTTTCATCACATTATGGACTTTATTTCACTTATCACATGGTGTTATTGAGTTCATATGTTATTGTTTATTATATTTTTAGCACCATTTTGTAGCGCTGCTATTGTTTATCTCATTTTATGTGATAGACAAACACAAGGTGGCATATAATTGTGAAGTGGAAGGAAAATGATAAATAGTTTTCAATTTTTTTTACAAATATCTGAAAAGTGTGGCATGCATTTGTATTCAGCCCCCTTTACTCTGATACCCCTACATAAAATCTAGTGGAACCAATTGCCTTCAGAAATCACCTAATTGGTAAATAGAGTCCACCTGTGTGCTATTTAATCTTAGTATAAATACAGCTGTTCTGTGAAGCCCTCTGAGGTTTGTTAGAGATCCTAAGAGAACAAACAGCATCATGAAGGCCAAGGAACATACTAGACAGGTCAGGGATAACGTTGTGGAGAAGTTTAACCACTTCATCCCCGGAAGGATATGCCCTCTTAATGACCAGGCCATTTTTTACTTTTTGCTATAATACATATCCAAAAAAATCTATAAAAAATGTATTTATTTGTAGCGATACCTTCAACTAAGAGGGCCGCAAATTTAGTTTGGGCCCTGAAGACAGCTCCGCCAACCCCCGGCAATTTACTCGACCCCCTACTGGCACAGTTAGTTATGGCAGCAATATAATTCTTATGCTATATGATGAAACTCAGACACCAAGGCAATAATGAAAGGGGTATCTAATTTACTTTAGATTTGTGGTAAAAAGGTTAACAGTGGTAACAGTTTACATGAAATAGGTTGCAGAGCCCTGCAGCAATAAACACACTATGCATTAAATGAACAGTAAAGGTGCGCTGCGTGGGCGACCGTTAACTAGGCGCCCTGTGGCGCAGCAACCTAATGAACTAACCAGCTGGCCAGGCCTGGCTCAGATATCTAAAACTCAGTCTCTAGGGGATGATGGTTTCTTCACCGGCAAGTCTTTAAAGGTGGTGCACATAACAGAATAACATTTGTAATCCAGTGGGAAGATTGTGATAGAACAAACACTTTACTGAAGAACCTCTGAGTTCAACTCTGATATGGATCTCCAGTGAGAGTATCAGATATTGTTGTGGAGATTTTTATGGAGATGTATTTAATATGTATTGTCATAGTGTCACCCAGTGTTAGTTCTTCCGCAACCCGCTCTAAAAGAGCTGATTGGGGTAGTCTGAGGCTGGTTGAATCCCGTCTGATAGGGGAAAACGTCTTGAGGTTGGAGTGTGATGTTTGCAGGGTGCGGATATGTCCACCGACGGGGGCCCTCTGTGCATTAGCACGGACGATCGTTGAGGAGGGGATGTCCTCGCTCTGCAACAACATCATTGGTTATGAGCAGATGCGTGCTCTTGTCTCTGCTTTGTCTGATCAACATTGATTGGGATTCGTAGTGCGCGTCTGCAGATAGCCTCCCTCCCCCATTCAATAATAGTATAATCTGAATATGCATTATTCTATGGAATAGCGCAGAATGAGGATTCCTATCAACGGTAACTTTAGCCATCATAAGTTATTGTATTCATTGTATGTATTATTGTATTGAATCCTTTAAGCTATATTTCTTGAGTGGGATTCATATACGGCATTTCCTGTTGGAAGGGATGTCCTTGTATTGCCATTTTCCTGTGTGGAAGGGACATCCTGTGATGTCCCCTCCCATGGAGGAGGGGATTGGTTGCTGCAGCCAATCACCTCCTGTCTGAGATCTTTTTAGGCTAATAAAAATCCTTGAGGGGGCGTCGGCTAGGCACTCGGCTCTAGGATGACGTGATGATAAGACCTGTGATGATGGTGTTTTCCTTGAATGAATGATGGGATGAACGGTGAGTGGATCTTAGCTAGCATAAAGATAGCGTTATTGCAAAAAGATGAATCTAAAGAGTGTGCTTAAGTAGCACAGGAATTATAGGCTGTGTGCTCTGAAAACAGCCTAGAAATTCCACAACAGTTTATGGCGGGCCAGGACCTTTGGGAATAGATGGAGTCCCTTTGGACATCGGATCGAGATGGGGGGGAGAGTGGATCTACGTTCCGATGTGTGGGGGCTCTACTTTGTAAAAGAACAAAACATTTTGTCTTTTTGAAATAATGCTGCATGTGTGTGTGTCTGTGTGTGTGTCTGTGTGTGTGTCTGTGTGTGATTTTGTTGGGAGAGAGATCGTATGCCTGCATGTGCCTGGGTGTTTGTGTGGGTAAGCTGTTTGCTGTAAGAGTGTTTGGCTGCATTGAGCCATAAGCCATGAGGTTTAGCGGGGGAGGGGCAGGCAGCATGGCCATCAGTGGCCAGCTTGGTTGATAGTTCTGTGTATCTATTGACTTTCCAATTTTCATTACAAAGTTGTGTGTAGTGTTTGTGCCTGTGTGAATGCTGATGGAAACTGTATATTGTGTATGAAATGAGAAATATAGACTGTATGTGATTAGATTGTTTGGCTGCATTGTTATTGATGGCCGCTGCATTGAGCCATAAGCCATGTGCTTTAGTGGGGGAGGGGCAGCCAGCATCTATCAGTTACAATGGTGGAAGTTGGTGACTCTCTGTAAATAGCATGCAGGGGATACGCCCTGAGAGATAATCTGATGTACAAGCAACAATATACTGTATGTGTGTAGTGTTTGAGATTTTTATGAAAAATAGAAATGGATAAATTGTGATTTCTACCTTTTTGTAGGGGACAAAGACGCATGTCCCCATAAGTGTAAAAATATTTTAAGTAAAGAGTTTGGTTTTAGAGTTGAAAGTTCCCGCCGCATATCCAAGTGGCCAGGCATTGCTAGAAGGCAGACAATAGTATGTCTCTGCGACGGCTTGTTATGGAAGCTGAGGCCACTGTGTGTGTGAACTTTAGGTAGAGAAAAGTGTTGAATAATGTTGTAACTTACCGTATTTATCGGCGTATAACACACACTTTTTTCCCCTTAAAATCAGGGGAAAATCGTGGGTGCGTGTTATACGCCGATACTCCGTCGAATTCCCCTGCTGAAAACGAGCGAGAGGAGCGAGCGGAGTCGAAGCCGAAGTACAATCGGCTTTACTCGGCTCCTCTCGCAGTCCCGCCCATCTCTGACTGCGCCACTGACATAGAGAAAGCCGAGTGTACTTCGCCTAGTCTCGGCTCCTCTCACAGTCCTGCCTGTGACTGTGAGCAGACACGAGTCTAGGCGAAGTACACTCGGCTTTCTCCGTCAGCGGCGCAGTCAGTGGAGATGGGCGGAACTGCGAGAGGAGCCGAGTCCAGCCGAAGTACACTCGGCCCCGCTCGCTCCTCTCCACAGAAATCGGCGCCAAATTTTAAAAACCGCCGGGACTGACACGATCGCAAAGGCACTGGGCAAGGCTGCAGATGGACAGATGAACACTGGGCACGGCTGCAGATGGACAGATGGACACTGGGCACGGCTGCAGATGGACAGATGGACACTGGGCAAGGCTACAGATGGACACTGGGCACGGCTGCAGATGGACAGATGGACACTGGGCACGGCTGCAGATGGACAGATGGACACTGGGCACGGCTGCAGATGGACAGATGGACACTGGGCACGGCTGCAGATGGACAGATGGACACTGGGCAAGGCTGCAGATGGACACTGGGCAAGGCTGCATGCTGCATTTAAATGTAAGGTTTTTTTTCCTTGAATTTCCCTCCTAAAAGTTTTTTTCCTTAAAATTCCCTCCTAAACTTGGGGTGCGTGTTATACGCCGGTGCGTGTTATACGCCGATAAATACGGTACATTTATTGAATGTGCTGTTTAGTGGCCAAAGGGTTTTAAAAAGTTTAAGTGTACATGTGGTGTCTCAGGTGTGTGGCTTTGTGGAGATGGCATGAGCCTTGTGGAATGTAGGTGACTCAAGACACACATTTTCAGTGGATTTTGATGATAATTTAGAAACATCTCAATGGTGTAGTCTGTCTTTGTGCAGAAAAACATTTTTGATTTTCTTTTAAAAGAGATGCTGGTTTTGGCGGAAAAAAAAAATAGATGCGTTAATGGTGCCATTCTTGGCTTTTGATTAGCCTTGTGGTTTGTCTGCCATTTTGAGGCACAGTTTTTCCTTAGCCTGTGGGTATCCTATAAGGGAAGGTGCAGCCACCTTTCCTTTGGGTATGATATCATGTGACCGTGCTGTGGCATTCGTCAGCTATGTTGCTGGTGGAATTTCTCAGTTTTTTGATGTTTGGTGCGAATGTAGTGCAGTCTTTTCTGCGTTGGAACCTGGTGGAGGCCATTTGTGTTTTTCTTTGTGTGAGGGAACCCATGTGGTGTTCATTGTGACGTTCCATGCTGGTTTTGGCGGGAAAAATTGCATGGCGCCATTGTTGTTGTTGTCCATGAGTCTTGCGATGGTTCATCCACCATTCATGGGCTTGCCTCTTGTAAGATGTTACCTTACCTTTTGTTTGCTGATGTCACTGGGTGTTGCATAATCATCTACTGATCTCAGCTTGTGATTTTGCAGGATTTATGCCTTTGCAATGGGACTATTAATCCATCATTTTTAGTTCTATAATTCAGTATTGTGGTTTAATTTTTTGGGGTTTTATTGCATCATCTGGGCATTCATCTGGACTTTTATCATTAAATGTTTTCAAATCATTGGACATTATTTTTTGGCATCTAGTGGCTAGTGCCTTTGAGTGTGCACTGCTTTTTGCACATCGGCCCCTGGATGCTATATTAACATTTGTTGATTGGCGCAGTTTTCTTCTGTTCTATGCGTTTACAGTTTGACCTGTGCACTGCTGGGGAGAGTAGTGAGACACCGGGGTGACATACTGAGAGGCTCTTTTTGTTTAATGTTAAATTTGCTAGATTAAATAGTTTTTCTAAGCATCGCCTTTTGAGTTGAGTAGAGTGGTATCTTGAGATAGCGCGGTCTTACCCCGAGGGGCCACAACGTGCTTGCGGATACACGCACATGCTGGGGCCTATTTATGGATGGGATCTGGCTGACCTACCAGCATTTGGAGTGTGGGGGGAGGCCAACGCAGAGACAGGGAGAACATGCAAACTCCATGCAGGTGATGTTAGGTTGGGGATTTCTCTGTTTTCATTTAAGTGAATGTAAGCTATTGCAGGGTCAGCTGACTTTGCAGTATATGAGCGGTGGTTTTTTGTATTGGATTTTGGTTTTAAGAAAAACTTCACTTTACACTGAATTTTGATAGATTGTAAGACTAACAGAGTTTTTGTACAATGATGTGTTTTTATGTTTAAATATTTGGGAGTTTCCCAGAAGGCAATTCATATGTTTTGAAGCTTGTATTGTATAGCCTGTAGAGGAGGAGTGGGGGTTTGGTCGAAACTCCTAGAGCCATCTTTTTGCAGGAGTTTTGTATTTCAGTCTCAACTTGTGGTTTTGCTTGCAGGGGATATTTGGGTCAGGACCCTCCCATTTGCAAAGGGGGGTTTATTCCATCATTTTCTTGACAAGGTTTTAAATTGTTGAAATATATAATGTGTAGCCATGGATTTTTTGGAGTCTTGATAGACAAGGCGATTAGGGCTAGGCCTCCCCCTCCCCCTCCCTGAACAATTGATATGTAAATAAACCAGTTTGGGTTTTTTAAGTAGCTGAGCATAACCGGAAGTTTCTTTTCAGCATTTATATATCAGCAGAAAGTTGGTGGGAGGAGCTTGGGGTTTTTAAAGGTGAGCAATGAGATTTGTGCTTGGAAGGAAAATGGAAAACATTTTTGCGTTTAAAAGTGTTTTATATTTTGTTCCAGTTTTGTGAAGTTTTGTACTGTAATACAGTTTTGGGTAGAGAGAAAAACAGGGGGGCATCACCATTGTTTTATCATCTAGATACAGAGAGAAGCCACATTGTTCTGCAGGTGGTAAACTGGCGTAAGTGTTCTGTGTGGTTTAGTCTGACAATGCAGTGTATGGGTGTATAGCGGAAAATGCTTGTGTATGCATGCACTGTGAGGGGTAGAGGCCTAATTCGGGGGTTGATCTGTGGTTGTTCTGTAGTTCCAAAAGTGTTGGGACAACAAGCCATAAAGTTGACGCCTCAGTTAGGGTTTCTAGTTGGAGGACTTGACCATATAGTGGTTGTAGTTCTTCAATCCACCGTATAAGAAGACACCGGGCGGTGCTCTCCGAAAATGAGTGCAACGGTTTAACCTGGACGCAGGTTTAAGACGATAAGCCAATTCGAATCGCCATGGACACAAGGAGGTCTGTGCAAAGGGAAGGAATGGAGGCTTCCCACAGTCAGACGGTCACACAGTGCACGAAGCCTAGTTTTGGGGCAAAGGCCTTTGAACCCCAAAAAGATTAACATAGGTGGTCCAAGGATACTATTTTGGGTATCCCTCTGGAATGGATGTAGTTCATCTGCGGCTTCAGAAATCTGTAATGATGAGTGTTGATGGAGGTGTAGTACACGCTTTTGTGATTCTCAGGGGAGGAACGGTGGTTAAATTCTCATGCCCGTTTGTTTGAACTTTGTATGGCTGGTCCATGTAAGGTTCTCGAGCTGCTCTCGTGTTCCCATTGTATTTTTTTCTATTGCTGAAAGAGTAAAGGGAGAATTCTGGATGTTTTTGTTTTTTTCATTTGTGGTTTTGGAAACTGGGAAGTATCTCCCCCACGTTTGTATCGGAATGTTTGTATGTAGTAACGTGAATATGTTCGAACTTACCGCGGTGATCCTTCGATGCGTCGCGGCTGTTGTATTTTTGTAGGAGCGGGAAAAGTAAGGGTTACAGAGGGTTTTGTTTGAATAGGTTTTGAAAGAATGTCATTGACAATTTACCAATGTACAGGAATGTCATTATTGTTTTACCATTCTTTGCAGGTTAAATATGAAGAATAGAGTAATGATTTTGCTTTATAAGTATTTTTCAGGTCCAACGAGTTTGTACATAGAGAACAGGTGTATGTAGACAGCGGTACATATGGATAAATACATGAGTCTAAGGAGGTAAAAGTATCATAGGCTATTTCATTGTTTCTTTTTTTCCTGCACCACGCATTTCTTCCTTCAGTCTGTAATGAGGAAGAAAAGGGGGGAGAAGTGAGAAATGTAAGAGTGACAGTTTTTTTTTTGTTGTCAAACTAATAATGTTAACTCCTGTAATTCTAACCAAGTTTGTGCCAAGACTGTCTTTCTTTGATAGAATTTGAATCGGCAAGCAGCAGTCTGGTGAAGTAGGTTCCCATCCCAGAGGCTAAGAACCTTTTGTCAATGGTTCCAGGTATTGTAAGCCACGCACAGGTTATGCAGTGACCACAGTCCCGATGTCTGGGTTATTGTCATATGAAGGTTGTTTGGAGGTCAATCAAAACCAGAGTCGTACTTTCCTCATTAGCTGTCACTTATATTCTTGGCTGATGGGGGAGGTGCGATCGTTGTGACATGAGCTTCAAAATGTCCACCACAGGGTTCACAAGTCCTTCCTGGACCCTGACTCAATAATCAGTTTACATTCTTTCCAACCAGGGGACTGGGTCATTGTAAAGAAGCTTGAGGGATGAGACCACGCCAGCCACTGCAAGAAGCGGCTCAACCACACCAAAGATTGAGGAGTATCTTTGTTTATTTATATTTTTCTTGTTTAGTAAATTTTAGCAAGGGTAACGATGAAAAGCATCCCAAGTTATTATTTAAAGTGTATGTCCTGACTAGCTCAGAAAGCGAACAGGACCGATGGTCTGCTCTGAGTCTCCACTGAGTTTTAGTCCCCAGCGATGACAGAGGTACATGCCATTTATGATGTTATTATGGGTATGAGGAGTTTTGACAAACTAGTGAAGACTCCAAACAGACACTTGTCAATGGAATCTAACGATGTATTTTTAGAGGGTAAAATTGGTTATAGTTTTAATGGCTCTGTCTCTTGTCGGTTTGGTTATCTAGGCAGCCCACAAGTGGGTTTGAACTTTAGTTTGGTGTTTATGTGGATCTGCAGCTTATAAAGGTAATTCCCCCAAAGCAAGAGGTTCATGCGTGATGGTGAAGCTGTCCCAGCATCTTATCTCATGGCCGATCGTGAGGATCTGATGGCGCAGGAAATTAAGAATGGCAGGGACAGCTAGAAGGGATTTGTTCACCAGCCCTGACCAGGTCTGGGCATGGTGTCCTGCATGTGGGGGGGGGGGGCTCGGGCTTGGGATACGATTGAACAATTCTCATCTGTTAAGGATAGGGTTCTTCATGTAATTGTTGAAGCCAGAGCTATAGCTAAGTGAAGGTTGGGAGTCTATTTTAAGGGTCTGGGGATCTTTGGGGATCTAATTTTTATTTTACAGCGGATCGTGGTTAAAGGAACTGGGAATATATATACTCATGTCGGTTTTATTTCTATTCTTTCTATGTCGTGACGAGGTGCTCCTGTTGCCTGATTTTGACGTGTGACCAGAGTTTCCTTGATGAGACGCCCCGAAGCCGGACCCACATACAAGACACAGAGGATCACAGACCGATCGGCGATTACTACAGCTCACCATGTCGTGTCCTCCTTTATAAGTCATGCCCCTGAAGAGTAGAGTCTACATGTCAAGCCGTGTTTTCCTTTTTATGGACTAAGGACTGATTCATTTGCGGGTGTAAGAAGCAGATCAACTTTCATCGAGGGACACATGGGGTGCATATGACAAAAAAGGGAGGACTATTGTAGAGATTTTTATGGAGATGTATTTAATATGTATTGTCATAGTGTCACCCAGTGTTAGTACTTCCGCAACCCGCTCTAAAAGAGCTGATTGGGGTAGTCTGAGGCTGGTTGAATCCCGTCTGATAGGGGAAAATGTCCTGAGGTTGGAGTGTGATGTTTGCAGGGTGCGGATATGTCGACCGACGGGGGCCCTCTGTGCATTAGCACGGACGATCGTTGAGGAGGGGATGTCCTCGCTCTGCAACAACATCATTGGTTATGAGCAGATGCGTGGTCTTGTCTCTGCTTTGTCTGATCAACATTGATTGGCATTCGTAGTGTGTGTCTGCAGATAGCCTCCCTCCCCCATTCAATAATAGTATAATCTGAATATGCGTTATTCTATGGAATAGCGCAGAATGAGGATTCCTATCAACGGTAACTTTAGCCATCATACGTTATTGTATTCATTGTATGTATTATTGTATTGAATCCTTTAAGCTATATTTCTTGAGTGGGATTCATATACGGCATTTCCTGTTGGAAGGGATGTCCTTGTATTGCCATTTTCCTGTGTGGAAGGGACATCCTGTGATGTCCCCTCCCATGGAGGAGGGGATTGGTTGCTGCAGCCAATCACCTCCTGTCTGAGATCTTTTGAGGCTAATAAAAATCCTTGAGGGGGCGTCGGCTAGGCACTCGGCTCTAGGATGACGTAATAAGACCTGTGATGATGGTGTTTTCCTTGAATGAATGATGGGATGAACGGTGAGTGGATCTTAGCTAGCATGAAGATAGCATTATTGCAAAAAGATGAATCTAAAGAGTGTGCTTAAGTAGCACAGGAATTATAGGCTGTGTGCTCTGCAAACAGCCTAGAAATTCCACAACAATATAAACTTGTGGGCCACGGCAGTCTATAGGCACATCAGCAATAAACAGTATATGGTCTGAGCATATGCTCGCTCACCCCTCCGGACGTGATCCCAGTCCGGGAACTTCCACCGACTGTGTCCTCACACACACTATCTCCAGCGATCGGGTCCCCGATCCAACCAAGGCTGTGAATAAGCGAAGTCAGATGCCACCCAGTCTCGCAGCGGGGTGGAAGGCTCTTTGGTGCTGCACAAGGCCTCAGGCTTCAGGCCTTGCACACTGGCACATCCGCACAGGAGGATCAGTCACTGAAGTCTCGTGTCCCAAAGAGGCCGAGCCCAGCCTCGCCTCCTCCTTTTATAACCCCTTCCATGAGTCTCTGGGGTGGAAACATTGCAGAAAGGGGTTCTGGGCAAGGTAGTCCTGGGAGTCTTAAAGGGGACCCCGCTACACACTCCCCCCACTTAAATTCTTTGGTCCCCAAAGAAAATTCTAGCATACACTGCGTACAACCCCAGACAACATTGCATAAGAGGTTGGCATAGGGAATTCCCACCAAAACCAAGGGGTTGGATTCCCTTGCCCACAGGTCACACTATCCTGAGTGGCCTGCCTAACTGTGCCAGAGAGTGAGTGGGGGTTGCCCTCTACCAAATGAACAGTGGAGGGATCCGGATTCTCTACACTCCTCCTAGCAGTGACCACAGAATCCTCTGCGCTCTTCCCCATTTGTGGGTAGGTCAACTTTCTGGGAGGCCTTATGACTCTGCGAACCCTTTGTTCCCTTGGGGTTTCTGGCTCTGGCGCCACAGGCTCTTCTTCTGTAACAGGTTCAGGCGACACGGCAGGCTCTGTAACATCTGCTTCAGAAGCCGAGGGATACATAGAGTCTCTAGGGTCCTGGTTAGGGTAAACATCACAGGCATTTTCCCAGTAATCCGATGAAGGACTAGATGGGATGAATTCAGCGGCTTCTGCATTCAGTTGTCCATCTATAGAATAGAGACTGGTTCAGGGGAGTCCCTCACTGGAGGTATCCTGACCGCTTCAGCAAGTGGGAGCAGGTGGTTTCGATGCCACGTCTTCAGTGGTCCTACCTTTCCTTCTGGCTTCAACTTGTAGACAGGTAGGCCCGGCAACTTCCTACAGATGACATAGGGTTCAGATCTCCATCTGTCTGCAAGTTTGTGTTTTCCAGGGACCCCCAGATTGCGTAGCAGTACTCGGTCCCCGGGCTGCAGGTCTTGTACCCGGACCTTCAAGTCAAAGTTTCTTTTGTTTCGGGCTCCCCTTTGATCTGAGGCCGCTTGAGCTTGTTCATAAGCTACTTTCAGGCTGTGTCTGAGCCTGTCTACATATCCTTTGTGGGATGTGGCTGAGGAATGGTCTAAAGAAGTGCCAAAGGCCAGGTCCACAGGCAACCTCGCTTCTCTCCCAAACATGAGTCGATATGGGGAGTAGCCTGTAGCATCACTGGTGGTGCAGTTGTAAGCGTGTACTATAGCTGCTATGTGTTTGCTCCAATGTTGTTTCTTCTCACTTTCCAGAGTCCCCAACATGTTGAGCAGGGTTCGGTTAAACCTCTCCGGCTGAGCATCTCCCTGTGGGTGGTAAGGTGTGGTTCGAGTTTTCTTGATTCCTAACGAATCCAGGAGTTTCCGGATCAGTCGACTCTCAAAGTCCCTTCCTTGATCTGAATGAAGTCGTTGGGGCAGCCCATAATGGACAAAATACTTCTCCATAAGTACCTTGGCTACTGTGGAAGCCTTCTGGTCTTTGGTTGGAAAAGCTTGGGCATACTGGGTGAAATGATCGGTTATCACCAGAACATTTCCTAGTCTACTCAGGTCGGGTTCGAGGCAGAGGAAATCAATGCACACCAGATCCATAGGGCCTTGACTTTGTAGATGGCCCATTGGGGCAGCTTGATGGGGTAAAGTCTTCCTCTGGATGCAGCGTGCACATGAATGGCAGTACTCTTCCACTTCTGCCCTCATGCAGGGCCAATAGAACCGACTTCTGACAAGTTGAAAGGTCCTTTCCGCCCTTAGGTGGCCATGATGGTCATGTGGGGCAATCAGAACAGTCTCTCTGTGTTTTTCCGGAAGAAACAATTGCCATTTGTCTTCCAGGTCATCAGAGGGGCCCCTTCAGTAGACCACTCCCTGATGCACCTGTAACCTGTCCCACTCTTTCCTCAACAGGCGAGCTTCCTTTGAGGAGTGACTCAGAAGTCTGTTTGGATCCTGATTCTCCAGGGCTTCCAGAACTAATTTCCCCATGGGGTCTTCTAATTGGTCACATCTTAGCTCCTTCTTGGACAGCTTTGGCAGATGGTCTTCCTCCAGTTGAGTTACTCCACAGTATTGTTTGGGGACTCCTACCATGGTAACTCCTATCTCTTCCGCCCTTGAGCCCCCTCTGGCTTGTAATTCAGCCCCTTGACAAAGGGCCCGCACCCCGTCAGGTGCCACTTGAGTCCAGTCTTCCATGTCACGGGTGGGACCATGAGATCTTCTGGACAGAGCGTCTGCATTTCGATTCCCAATCCCTGGCCTGTACTTTAGGCTGAAATTGAATCCAGACAATGCGGCCAGCCACCTGTGTCCAGTGGCGTCCAGCTTTGTTGTGGTGAAAAGGTAGGTAAGGGGGTTGTTGTCGGTCTTCACAGTGAACTCCGCCCCATACAGGTAGTCTTTGAGCTTGTCTACTACCGCCCACTTAAGGGCCAGGAACTCCAGCTTGTGAGTGGGGTAGTTTTTCTCAGAGGGGGTCAGGCTCCTGCTCACGTAGGCAACAGGCCGTAGTTTCCCTTCGTGTTCTTGATAAAGTACTCCTCCCAGACCGTCATGACTTGCATCTATGTGTAGTTCATAGGGTTTGGTTGGGTCTGCATAGGCCAAGACTGGAGCAGTGGTTAGGCTCTTCTTCAACGCCTGGAAGGCCTCTTCACACTTCTGGTTCCACTGATCTCTGACTGACTCTCCCGGCTTCCTGGGCCCTGAGTCGTCCTCTTGTCTCTCAGTCTTGAGCAGTTCATTCAATGGTCTAGCAATTCGGGCGAATCCTTCCACAAACCTCCTGTAATAGGAGCAGAACCCTAAGAAGGATCTGAGTTATGTTACTGTGGTGGGTCATGGCCAGGAGGTAACTGCCTCCAATTTCTCAGGGTCTGTGGCCACCCCTTCTTCAGACACTATGTGCCCCAGATAGTTCACAGAAGACTGGTAGAACCGACACTTCTCAGGCCTCCTCAAGACTTTTTCCAGCCTCTCCTCGTGTTCCTCCAAGGTTCTCCCAAAGACAATGACATCGTCCAGGTATACAAGGACTTCAATAAGGTTCATGTCTCCTACAGACTTCTCCATGAGACGTTGGAAGGTAGCAGGAGCTCAAGACAGTCCCTGGGGCATTCGATCAAACTCAAAGAACCCCACTGGGGTTATGAAGGCTGTCTTCTCCTTGTCTTCTGGATGCATAGGGATCTGATAGTAGCCACTCTTGAGATCCATAACGCTGAACCACTTGGCTCCAGACAAACTCTGTAAAGCGTCCTCTATCCTTGGAGTGGTGTACTGGTCGGGTATGGTTCTCCTGTTGAGAGTCCTGTAGTCTATACAGAGCCTCAATGACCCATTCTTCTTCCTGACCACCACTATCGGGGAGGCATAGGGGCTTCTAGACTCCCGGATCACACCAGTCTTTTTGAGTTCAGCAAGTTGTTCCCTTAGATCCTCCAGATCTGCTAGTGGGACCCGCCTGACCCTCTCTCTGAAGGGCTTATCTTCTTGGAGGCGGATCCGATGGGTGGCACTCCTTGCACACCCCACATCGAACTCATCTTTGGAGAAGATCTTCTCCCATCTGATCAACTGGGCCTTGGCTCTCTCTTTCCAAGCCCTGGGCAGATTCGGGTTTTCCATGGACAGCTTCTCCCAAACATCTCCTCCTTCACCCGTCCGCTTAACTTCTGACAGGGTAACAGGGGCAGCAGGGCTCACCTGGCCCAGCAGCATCCTGGCTGGGATTTCCATGGGGCCATCTGTAGTGTTCCTAACACTCACCGGAACTCTACAATGGGCCTTCTTCAGGGCCTTCAGTGGAATCACTTCTGGTATCACTTCCAGACTAGGGGACTCTTCCCTTGGGTCAGACTCCAACATGACAAAGGGTCCAGGCTGCTCCCAAGTAAGCTTCACAGTGGCTCTGAGACAGGTTACTTCGCCGGGCTGCAACACTACCCCTTCTCTTCCAAGTCTCCACACCTTCCCTATCCCCTCTCCAGGGGTCTTCTGCTCTAGGACCAGCTGTTGGTAGGCCGTCTTCAGCATGGGGTGGATCTTGGTGGCCGCTTGCCCCTTCTCTTCCACTAGAGGGGTCAAGAGTCTTCAGGCCAGGTCCGTGTTCGTCCCTATTATAAGGGAACTCTTGTTGGCTGCTGGCGGTCGAGGGCACACAACTGCCTGGGTGTCAAACACTTCGGCCTTCCCAGCCACGGATGGGTCAAAAGTCATCTTGACGGGCAGATAGCCATCGTAGGGGAAACTCTGGGTTCCAATCCCACATATTTCCAGTTCCTCTATCTTCTGGATGGGCAGGTGACTCAAGTATTTATCGTAGAAATCCCGGTATAATAGGGTCACTTGTGCCCCAGTATCCAAGATTGCTCTGGTGTAGACTCCCTCCACTTGAATGGGCACTATAGGAGATGGGCCTACCAGCTTCTCCGGATATGGCCTGGTAGGGGTCGCCTTCTTCTGGCCCTTTCCCTTCGGACTCTCTCTCATCCAACTCCCTTTGGACTTTAATCTTTCTTGAGCCTGGTATGCATTGATTTCCCTCCTTTCAATGGGTGTACGGACCCGCTGAGGGATACTATCGTTTTTCTCAGGTGTGCACCCCCTCTGGGGAGTGCTGTGCCTCTTTTGAGGGGTCTTGCCCCCTTTCTCTGGGGTGTATCTCTGTTGAGGAATGTTGTGTTTCCTCTGAGGTGTTTTATCTCTTCTTTTCTTCTGCTTCGCATTCAGCTTGGAGCTCACTGAAGGTGATGGGCACCCGGTTGACTCCTTCACCGGGGCCCTCTGAAGTTTCCCGCCGGCTTGCAGTTGTCTGTTTTCTTCTTCTTGGGACTAGAACATGTAGCTGCAATATGGCCAATTCCTCCACAGTTAAAGCAGACTATATCTCCCCATTCTTGTAAAGATGCGGGTGCTGAGGCAATTGGGAATAATTCCTTCCTAGGTACTTCTCTCTTGGGACCCTCTGGGTCTTTTGCTATCAGAGAGGTCAACATCTCTAACACCTTGGACATTTGTGATTTTAGAGTGTCTACCTCTGAGTCTCTTTCAGGGGTCATCACTGGATTGACCAGCACCTGTGCGGGGACAACATTTGTCTTAATCATTTGCTGGTCCTGTTGTAGCGCCTCCTCATCTCTGATGAATTTTATCAAGTCAGCATAAGTCAGTAATGTTCCTCCTCCTGAGGTTTTCAGGTGCAGCCAGACTGGATCCGAACGTAACGCTCCCTTCAAGACTTGCTTCATTCTTGCCGCATCTGTATCTTAGGGCTTCATTCCCTTCACAATCTTGCACAGCAACCTGTTCAGTCTCCTAACATACTCTGAAAGTTTCTCCCTTGGCTGTTGGAAAGTATGTTCAAATTGGTAGACCATCTTTGTCACCTTTTCCAATTGACCAAACTCTTCCTGTAGCATGGCTAGACAGTCTTGAGCCGTGCAATCTGCATTCCCAAACCGAAAGCTTTTCACTGCTTCTGCTGCTGCGCCTTTGAGGCTTTCTATTACTCGTTGCCTCTTCTGCGCTTCAGGCACCTCCCATGCCTCTACTGCTTGTAATGCCTGCTCCACCCAGGTATCAAAATCTTCTTCCCCTGCAAGGACAGGGAGCTTCCCTGAGAATGTCTTCAGTCCCCGGTAGCTAGTCTCTACATGCACCATGTTTGTCTTCTGACATTTGATTAGTAGATCCCCTATTGCCTTTATCAATTCTGGTGATATAGCAGTGGCAGGTGCGGGTGCCACCGGGGGTGTCACTCCACCTCCTCTTTCTGGTGAGGTACGGGCCGCAGCCTGCGGTGATCCCATCTGTGATGGTTCCTTCTTTATAGTTACTGTGGGCGCCAACCTATAGGTTCTATTGTCTGGCGTCTTTACACACTTGCGCTTGCAAGCCTCTGGTATCCCGTCTCCGTATTCCACCAGTGCATACTGATATGAAGTGTCTGGGTCTGACTTTATATCTATCACCCATGGTGTGTGATCTGGGGACACTAACTTCATTAACTCCTCTACCATCTCAGTCTTCCATTCCTCCCCTGGGAGACTGATGACTATCGAGTTGTTTGGCTCTGCCCTAGAGGTTTTGCACCACTCTTCTATTGCTTGTGGGTCCATGCCGGCACCTCTGGCGTTTAATAGCTGTATCAGGATCCCGGACGAGAACCCCCACATGTAGCGATACCTTCAACTAAGAGGGCCGCAAATTTAGTTTGGGCCCTGAAGACAGCTCCGCCAACCCCCGGCAATTTACTCGACCCCCTACTGGCACAGTTAGTTATGGCAGCAATATAATTCTTATGCTATATGATGAAACTCAGACACCAAGGCAATAATGAAAGGGGTATCTAATTTACTTTAGATTTGTGGTAAAAAGGTTAACAGTGATAACAGTTTACATGAAATAGGTTGCAGAGCCCTGCAGCAATAAACACACTATGCATTAAACCAACAGTAAAGGTGCACCGCGTGGGCGACCGTTAACTAGGCGCCCTGTGGCGCAGCAACCTAATGAACTAACCAGCTGGCCAGGCCTGGCTCAGATATCTAAAACTCAGTCTCTAGGGGATGATGGTTTCTTCACCGGCAAGTCTTTAAAGGTGGTGCACATAACAGAATAACATTTGTAATCCAGTGGGAAGATTGTGATAGAACAAACACTTTACTGAAGAACCTCTGAGTTCAACTCTGATATGGATCTCCAGTGAGAGTATCAGATATAAACTTGTGGGCCACGGCAGTCTATAGGCACATCAGCAATAAACAGTATATGGTCTGAGCATACGCTCGCTCACCCCTCCGAACGCGATCCCAGTCCGGGAACTTCCACCGACTGTGTCCTCACACACACTGTCTCCAGCGACCGGGTCCCCGATCCAACCAAGGCTGTGAATAAGCAAAGTCAGATGCCACCCAGTCTCGCAGTGGGGTGGAAGGCTCTTTGGTGCTGCACAAGGCCTCAGGCTTCAGGCCTTGCACACCGGCACATCCGCACAGGAGGATCAGTCACTGAAGTCTCGTGTCCCAAAGAAGCCGAGCCCAGCCTTGCCTCCTCCTTTTATAACCCCTCCCATGAGTCTCTGGGGTGGAAGCATTGGCGAAAGGAGTTCTGGGCAAGGTAGTCCTGGGAGTCTTAAAGGGGACCCCGCTACATATTCATCAGTTTAGGCCAATATATATTCTTCTAAATATTTTGGTAAAAAAAAATCACATTGGCGTATATTGATTGGTTTGCGCAAAACCTATCGCATCTACAAACTATGGGATAGATTTAGGGACTTTTATGTTGTTGTTTTTACTAGTAATGGCGGCGATCTGCGGTTTTTAGCGGGACTGCGACATTGCGGTGGACAAATCTGACCCCAAATGACACTTTTGGGGACCAGTGACATTATTACATTGATCAGTGCCTTTTTTTTAGCACTGATCAATGTAAAAATGACACTGGCAGGGAAGGGATTAACACTAGGGGGCGATCAAGGGGTTAAGTGTGTTCCCTGGGTGTGTTCTAACTGTAGGGTGGGATGAGCTCACTGGGACATTACAGAGATCACTGTTCCCGATCACTGGGAACAGTAGATCTCTGTCATGTTATCCGCCTTGTTTACAAAGGCAGATCCTCAATCTGCCTCTGTACTAGACAATCGCGGGTCACCGGTGGACAACGAGCCCGTCCGACCCGCGGGCACACTATCGCACCTGTGCGAGCCGCTGTACAGCTACAGCTGATTTGCACAGGAGAGCCGACCTGCCACTGTATAATGATGGCAGCTGGTCGGCAAGTGGTTAAAGCAGGGTTAGGTTATACAAAAATACCCCAAGCTTTGAACATCTCACGGAGCACTGTTCAATCCATCATCTAAAAAAGTAATGAGTATGACACAACTGCAAACCTACCAAGATATGGCCGTCCACCTAAACTGACAGGGCGGGCAAAGAGAGCATTAGTTGGTGGAGCAGCCAAGCGTCCCATGGTAACTCTGGAAGAGCTGCAGAGATCCACAGCTCTGGTGGGAGAATCTGTCCATAGGACAACTATTAGTCATGCACTGCACAAATCTGACCTTTATGGAGAAGTGGCAAGAAGAAAGCCATTGTTGAAAGAAAGCTATAAGAAGTCACATTTTCAGTTTGCAAGAAGCCATATGGGGGACACAGAAAACATGTGAAAAAAGGTGCTCTGGTCAGATGAGACCAACATTTAACTTTTTGGCCTAAAAGCAAAACACTATGTGTGGTGGAAAACTAACACTGCACATCACCCTGAACACACCATCCAGCAGAGACAGGAAAGCTGGTCAGAGTTGATGGGAAAATGGATGGAACCAAATACAGGGCAATCTTAGAAGAAATTCTGTTAGAGTCTACAAAAGACTTGAGACTGGGGCGGAGGTTCACCTTCCAGCAGGACAATGACCCTAAACATACAGCCAGAGCTACAATGGAATGGTTTATATCAAAGCATATTCATGTGTAGTGATGAGCCGAACACCCCCGGGTTCGGTTCGCACCAGAACCCGCGAACGGACCGAAAGTTCGTACGAACATTAGAACCCTATTAAATACAATGGATGCGAACGTTCGAATTCTAAAGTGCTAATTATAACAACTATTATGCATGTTATTGTCCTAAAAAGGGTTTGGGAACCCGGGTTGTGCACCAGGGGACATGTATCAATGCAAAAAGAAGTTTTAAAAACGGTCGTTTTTCGGGAGCAGTCATTTTAATGATGCATAAAGTGAAAAAAAAAAGTCAAATATTCCTTTAAATATCGTACCTGGGGGGTGTCTAAAGTATGCCTGTGAAGTGCCACGTGTTTCCCGTGTTTAGAACTGTCCCTGCACAAAATGACACTTCTAAAGGAAAAAAAAGCCATTTAAAACTGCTTGCGGCTTTAATGTAATGTCTGGTCCCGGTAATATGGATGAAAATCTTTAAGAAAAATGGCATAGCTACTCCATCACCCCCCCCCCTACCCCAGCCCATTACCAGCCCCTTTGGGTCTTGTATGGATATTAAGGGGAACCCCGCACATAAAATAAAAAAGGCCCTATATACTCTGAACAGCCGTATACAGGCGGTGCATACAAGACAGGGACTGTAGGTTTGTTCTTATGTAGAATCTGTTTGTAATTTTGAACAGGTACATTGTTTAAGTGTAGCTCCAGCCCAAAAATCTATTTTTAAACTTTTTGGAAAACATAGGTAAGGGTTATCACCCCTGTAACATTTGTTTTGCTGTCTGTGCCCCTGTTCAGAACATTTCACCTCACTTTCCGTCCCAATGACAACTGTTTTTGAAATGTGGTGTTTTTCTTGAAACAAGGATTGGTGATAAAGCATCAGTACAGAGGAGACACCTTTCTCCCATATTAATTCTTACAGGAGAGAATTTTCCTTCCTAGGGGTAGATTTCCTCTCACTTCCTGTTGTCTTCTTGCGTTTGCAAGTAGGAGTCATTTGTAAGTTGGATGTTTGAAAGTAGGGACCTGCCGTATATACTCTGCAGAAATAGGCCCCTTAGTTGTTGGTGTTGGCACAACACTGTAAGCACTCACAGTTACTCTTGGTTGGTGCTGGAACGCCCTGCTGTCAACTATTATATCAGGAATTTTAATTACATATAATTGTTGAACAGTGGTAGTAAAAATTGGGCCTTTGATGGTGGTGCTGGTGCCACAACACTGTAAGCCCTGACAGTTACTCTTGGTGGGTGCAGCAATGGGCCCTGCTGTGAATTATTAGATCAAGAATTGTAATTGCATGCCCCTGTTGAACAGGGGCTGAAAAATTGTGCCTTTCGTGGTGGTGGTGGTGGTGGTGGTGTTGCCACAACACTGTAAGCCCTCAGAGTTACTCTTGGTTGGTGCAGGAATGGGCCCTGCTGTGAATTATTAGATCAAGAATTGTAATTACATGCCCCTTTTGAACAGGGGCTGAAAAATTGGGCCTTTCGTGGTGGTGGTGGTGGTGGCGTTGCCACAACACTGTAAGCCCTCAGAGTTACTCTTGGTGGGTGCAGCAATGGGCCCTGCTGTGAATTATTAGATCAAGAATTGTAATTACATGCCCCTTTTGAACAGGGGCTGAAAAATTGGGCCTTTCGTGGTGGTGGTGGTGGTGGCGTTGCCACAACACTGTAAGCCCTCAGAGTTACTCTTGGTGGGTGCAGGAATGGGCCCTGCTGTGAATTATTAGATCAAGAATTGTAATTACATGCCCCTTTTGAACAGGGGCTGAAAAATTGGGCCTTTCGTGGTGGTGGTGGTGGTGGCGTTGCCACAACACTGTAAGCCCTCAGAATTACTCTTGGTGGGTGCAGCAATGGGCCCTGCTGTGAATTATTAGATCAAGAATTGTAATTGCATGCCACTGTTGAACAGGGGCTGAAAAATTGTGCCTTTCGTGGTGGTGATGGTGTTGCCACAACACTGTAAGCCCTCAGAGTTACTCTTGGTGGGTGCAGGAATGGGCCCTGCTGTGAATTATTAGATCAAGAATTGTAATTACATGCCCCTTTTGAACAGGGGCTGAAAAATTGGGCCTTTCGTGGTGGTGGTGGTGGTGGCGTTGCCACAACACTGTAAGCCCTCAGAGTTACTCTTGGTGGGTGCAGCAATGGGCCCTGCTGTGAATTATTAGATCAAGAATTGTAATTACATGCCCCTTTTGAACAGGGGCTGAAAAATTGGGCCTTTCGTGGTGGTGGTGGCGTTGCCACAACACTGTAAGCCCTCAGAATTACTCTTGGTGGGTGCAGCAATGGGCCCTGCTGTGAATTATTAGATCAAGAATTGTAATTGCATGCCACTGTTGAACAGGGGCTGAAAAATTGTGCCTTTCGTGGTGGTGGTGGTGTTGCCACAACACTGTAAGCCCTCAGAGTTACTCTTGGTGGGTGCAGGAATGGGCCCTGCTGTGAATTATTAGATCAAGAATTGTAATTACAGGCCCCTTTTGAACAGGGGCTGAAAAATTGGGCCTTTCGTGGTGGTGGTGGCGTTGCCACAACACTGTAAGCCCTCAGAGTTACTCTTGGTGGGTGCAGCAATGGGCCCTGCTGTGAATTATTAGATCAAGAATTGTAATTGCATGCCACTGTTGAACAGGGGCTGAAAAATTGTGCCTTTCGTGGTGGTGGTGGTGGTGGTGGTGTTGCCACAACACTGTAAGCCCTCAGAGTTACTCTTGGTGGGTGCAGGAATGGGCCCTGCTGTGAATTAATAGATCAAGAATTGTAATTACATGCCCCTTTTGAACAGGGGCTGAAAAATTGGGCCTTTCGTGGTGGTGGTGGCGTTGCCACAACACTGTAAGCCCTCAGAGTTACTCTTGGTGGGTGCAGGAATGGGCCCTGCTGTGAATTATTAGATCAAGAATTGTAATTGCATGCCCCTGTTGAACAGGGGCTGAAAAATTGGGCCTTAGGCACTGGTGGCACAACACTCCAACCCCTCACAGATACTGTACTTGGAGCACAGCAATGAGCCCTATGGCAAATTATTGCTAAAAAAATTGTAATTACACGCCCCTGTAAAACAGGGGCTGAAAAATTGGGCCTTAGCCACTGGTGGCGGCACCCATAAACAAAAATGATCTTCCAAGCTATCATCATCAATCGTATCATTGAGGACTCGGAGGAGGAGGATAGCCAGTCAACATAACAGCACAGGCACTCAGCATCAGCATCAGTCTTGAAGGGATGTGACATGTTAAAATCAATTAGTCTGTTATATCAGCATCAGGTGTGTGGTAGCTGGTGGTGATCCAAGACTGGTTCATCTTGATGAAAGTCAGTCGATCAACCGAGTCGGTGGACAGGCGCACCCTGTGATCCGTGACAAATCCTCCAGCAGCACTGAATGTGCGTTCCGAAAGAACGCTGGATGCAGGACAGGCCAGTAGCTCAATTGCATACTGTGCAAGCTCTGGCCAGTGATCCATCCTCAAGACCCAGTAAGCCAGAGGATTTTCGGTGGGGAAGGTGTCCAAGTCTGACCTTGCCCCTAGATATTCCTGCACCACGTTTATCAGACGCTGGCGATGGTTGCTGGAACCGATCATACTTTGGGGCTGCGGACTAAAGAATTGTCTGAACGCATCGGTCAGACGGCCACCTTCCCCACCGCTCCTTCTTTGACTGGCCGAAGCCTCAGCAACTCGTTGTCCAGGACCAGGAGTTTGTAACCTCCCAGTCTCTGGGAACGCGTTGCACAGACCTTTCTGCAAGGCCTCCCGGAGTTGTCTCATCCTCTGCTCCCTCTGCGACGGTAACATAAGGTCCGCAACCTTACCCTTGTACCGTGGATCAAGGAGAGTGGCCAGCCAGTAATGGTCCCTCTCCTTGATCCGAAGAATATGAGGATCCTTCCGCAGACTTTGCAGGATCAGGGAGGCCATGCAGCGTAGGTTTGCTGAGGCATTCGCTCCGGAGTCCTCTGGGTCACTAAGGACGACATGATCCGCAGCCACCTCCTCCCAGCCACGTACAAGTCCACTGGTTTCTTGGGACTGTAAATCATCCCTAAAAGACTGCTGCTGATGATGTTGAGTGCCAGCCTCCACCTCCATGCTGACACAATCCTCCTCCTCCTCCTCCTCCTCCTCCTCTTCCTGTGCGATGGGTGGGACAGAAGGAACACTGTCTGGGTAAAGGGGGCCTTGAGAGGCAAGGAAGTCCTCCTCTTCCTGCCTCTGTTCTGCCTCAAGTGCCCTGTCCATTATTCCACGCAGCATGTGCTCCAACAGGTGGACAAGAGGTACAGTGTCACTGATGCATGCACTGTCACTGCTCACCATCCTCGTGGCCTCCTCAAATGGTGCCAGGACAGTGCATGCATCCCTGATCATGCCCCACTGGCGTGGAGAAAAAAAAACAAGCTCCCCTGACCCTGTCCTGGTGCCGTAGTCGCACAGGTACTCATTGATGGCCCTCTGCTGCGTGTGCAGCCGCTGCAGCATGGCCAACGTTGAGTTCCACCTGGTGGGCATGTCACATATAAGGCGGTTCTTGGGCAGGTTCAACTCCTTTTGCAGCTCAGCCAGGCGAGCACTGGCATTATAAGATCTGCGGAAATGCACACAGACTTTCCTGGCCTGCCTCAGGACATCCTGTAAGCCCGGGTACCTGCCCAAGAACCGCTGCACCACCAGGTTAAGGACGTGAGCCACACAGGGCACATGGGTCAGTTGTCCCTGTCGGAGGGCGGAGAGGAGGTTGGTGCCATTGTCGCAAACCACCATTCCTGGCTTAAGCTGGCGTGGCGTCAACCACCTCTCGGCCTGGCCCTGCAGAGCAGACAGGACCTCTGCCCCAGTGTGGCTTCTGTCCCCCAAACACACCAGCGCAAGCACGGCATGGCATCTTTTTGCCTGCGTACTTGCGTAGCCCCTTGAACGGCTACGGAGCACCGCTGGTTCATAGGACAAACCACAGGAAGAGGCCATGGAGGAAGAAGAAGAGGAGGGGGTGGAGGAGAGAGGTGTGTCACAACCAGTAGTAGCATTTTGGAGGCGTGGCGGTGGAACAACCTCCAACACTACTGCACCTTGTCCTGCATCCTTCCCAGCTGCCAAAAGAGTGACCCAATGGGCCGTGAAAGAAAGGTAACGTCCCTGTCCATGCCTGCTGGACCATGAGTCAGCGGTAATATGCACCTTACCGCTGACCGCCCTGTCCAGCGAGGCCAAGACATTGCCTTCCACATGCCGGTAGAGAGCCGGAATAGCCTTCCGTGAGAAAAAGTGGCGTTTGGGAACCTGCCACTGAGGAACCGCACATTGCACAAACTCACGGAAGGGGGCTGAGTCTACCAACTGAAAAGGCAGCAGTTGAAGCGCTAGCAATTTAGCCAAGCTAGCATTCAACCGCTGGGCATGTGGATGGCTGGGAGTGAACTTCTTTCGACGGTCCAGCAGCTGGGGCAGGGAAATTTGCCTGCTAGAATCGGACGTCGGTGTACTGCTAGCAGAGTGGCTGCAAGTACTTGGCTGTGACACACCTAATTCTACACCTTCATTCCTCTCAGTGCATGTTTCAGAGAGGACTGAAGTTATAGTGGGGTTGGAGATCCCAGCTGATGCGGTGCAAGGAGAGGTCCGCTTTGTTCTTTGGTGTGGGTCTTTGAGGTAGGCTTGCCAACGAGCTGCATGGCAGGTCAACATATGTCTGGTCAGGCATGTGGTACCCAAGCGGCTGATGTTTTGGCCACGCGATATACGCTTGAGACATATGTTGCAAACAGCAGCTGTGCGATCTGATGCACTAGCCTCAAAAAAGGCCCACACCAAAGAACTTTTTGAATGACGGGCAGAGGCAGCGCCCTGCACAGGCGGAGCTCTGCGGTGTGATTCCGTCGGTGTACTGCCCTTACGCTGGCCACCAAAGGGCATCCTGCCTCATTGGAGATGTGCCTCCTCCTCATCCTCCTCCTCCTCCTCTCTCCTATTAGGCACCCACGTGGAGTCAGTGACCTCATCATCCCCTCTCTCCTCATCACTGGAGCCAATCTGGCAGTATGCTGCAGCTGCTGGAACATGACTGCCAGATTGGTGTCCTTCTTGAGCATCCCCTCTGTCTGCTCTCACGCTACTGCCTTCCTGTAGCTGGGTTTCATCATCAGACCCTTCGAAACGCTGGGCATCCTCCTGGAGCATGTACCCAACACTGTGCTCAAACAGTTCGGGGGACTCCTCAGGAGGAGGACATGGTGGGTCTAGGGAAGGAGTGACTGATGATGAGTCTGACATTGATACCAGGGAAGAGGACGCTTTGGCAGCTGCTTTGCCAGTACCCTGAGCCTGGGTGAGAGAGGATGAGGAGGAGGAGGAGGGCTTGGTCATCCACTCTACCAAGTCTTCGGCATGATGTGGCTCAACATGTCCAGCTGCCGAAAAGAAGGACAAGCGTGTCCCATGGCCATGTGCTGATGACAATGCACCGCGTCCACGACCAGCACTGTTGCCCCCAGACACAGAGCCTGCTTGCCCTCTTTTATTGCCTCCTGACTGTCTGCCTCTCCTTGTTTGCCTTCCAGACATTCTAATAGATGGCCTGCAGGGAGATGGGAAAAAAGCAATAAGGGCTACCTTCAGGTGTCCTTCTCTGTCCCTTTACTTAAGGATTTCTAAATATGGTTGAGGATGATTGCTTTTGCACAGAATAGCACAACGACAATTTCCCTGACTGTCCAAAAAACAAGGATTTCAAAGATGGTTGATGAGGAATGCTTTAGCACACTATAGCACAAGGAGAATTTCCCTCACTGTCCTTCCCTGTCCCTAGAAACAAGGATTATCACAGTGAAAGAAACTGACACTCTTCCTACCTATAGTTTTCTGTCCCTAGAAAAAATGTTTTTTTAAAGCACACTATAGCACAAGGAGAATTTCCCTCACTGTCCTTCCCTGTCCCTAGAAACAAGGATTCACACAGTAAAACACACTGACACTCTCCCTACCTATAGTTTTCTGTCCCTAGAAAAAATGTTTTTTTAAAGCACACTATAGCACAAGGAGAATTTCCCTCACTGTCCTTCCCTGTCCCTAGAAACAAGGATTCGCACAGTAAAACACACTGACACTCTCCCTACCTATAGTTTTCTGTCCCTAGAAAAAATGTTTTTTTAAAGCACACTATAGCACAAGGAGAATTTCCCTCACTGTCCTTCCCTGTCCCTAGAAACAAGGATTCGCACAGTAAAACACACTGACACTCTCCCTACCTATAGTTTTCTGTCCCTAGAAAAAATGTTTTTGTAAAGCACACTATAGCACAAGGAGAATTTCCCTCACTGTCCTTCCCTGTCCCTAGAAACAAGGATTCGCACAGTAAAACACACTGACACTCCCTACCTATAGTTTTCTGTCCCTAGAAAAAATGTTTTTTTTCAAGCACACTATAGCACAAGGAGAATTTCCCTCACTGTCCTTCCCTGTCCCTAGAAACAAGGATTCGCACAGTAAAACACACTGACACTCTCCCTACCTATAGTTTTCTGTCCCTAGAAAAAATGTTTTTTTAAAGCACACTATAGCACAAGGAGAATTTCCCTCACTGTCCTTCCCTGTCCCTAGAAACAAGGATTCGCACAGTAAAACACACTGACACTCTCCCTACCTATAGTTTTCTGTCCCTAGAAAAAATGTTTTTTTAAAGCACACTATAGCACAAGGAGAATTTCCCTCACTGTCCTTCCCTGTCCCTAGAAACAAGGATTCGCACAGTAAAACACACTGACACTCTCCCTACCTATAGTTTTCTGTCCCTAGAAAAAATGTTTTTTTTAAAGCACACTATAGCACAAGGAGAATTTCCCTCACTGTCCTTCCCTGTCCCTAGAAACAAGGATTCGCACAGTAAAACTCACTGACACTCTCCCTACCTATAGTTTTCTGTCCCTAGAAAAAAAAAAATTAAAGCACACTATAGCACAAGGAGAATTTCCCTCACTGTCCTTCCCTGTCCCTAGAAACAAGGATTCGCACAGTAAAACACACTGACACTCTCCCTACCTATAGTTTTCTGTCCCTAGAAAAAATGTTTTTTTAAAGCACACTATAGCACAAGGAGAATTTCCCTCACTGTCCTTCCCTGTCCCTAGAAACAAGGATTCACACAGTAAAACACACTGACACTCTCCCTACCTATAGTTTTCTGTCCCTAGAAAAAATGTTTTTTTTAAAGCACACTATAGCACAAGGAGAATTTCCCTCACTGTCCTTCCCTGTCCCTAGAAACAAGGATTCGCACAGTAAAACACACTGACACTCTCCCTACCTATAGTTTTCTGTCCCTAGAAAAAATGTTTTTTTAAAGCACACTATAGCACAAGGAGAATTTCCCTCACTGTCCTTCCCTGTCCCTAGAAACAAGGATTCGCACAGTAAAACACACTGACACTCTCCCTACCTATAGTTTTCTGTCCCTAGAAAAAATGTTTTTTTAAAGCACACTATAGCACAAGGAGAATTTCCCTCACTGTCCTTCCCTGTCCCTAGAAACAAGGATTCGCACAGTAAAACACACTGACACTCTCCCTACCTATAGTTTTCTGTCCCTAGAAAAAATGTTTTTTTAAAGCACACTATAGCACAAGGAGAATTTCCCTCACTGTCCTTCCCTGTCCCTAGAAACAAGGATTCGCACAGTAAAACACACTGACACTCTCCCTACCTATAGTTTTCTGTCCCTAGAAAAAATGTTTTTTTTAAAGCACACTATAGCACAAGGAGAATTTCCCTCACTGTCCTTCCCTGTCCCTAGAAACAAGGATTCGCACAGTAAAACACACTGACACTCTCCCTACCTATAGTTTTCTGTCCCTAGAAAAAATGTTTTTTTAAAGCACACTATAGCACAAGGAGAATTTCCCTCACTGTCCTTCCCTGTCCCTAGAAACAAGGATTCGCACAGTAAAACACACTGACACTCTCCCTACCTATAGTTTTCTGTCCCTAGAAAAAATGTTTTTTTAAAGCACACTATAGCACAAGGAGAATTCCCTCACTGTCCTTCCCTGTCCCTAGAAACAAGGATTCGCACAGTAAAACACACTGACACTCTCCCTACCTATCCTTCTCTTTCCCTAAACTAAAGGATTCCAGGTTAAGCAAGAAAAAATAAATGTCACTGTCCCTGCCTATGCTTCTCTTTCCCTGCTCCGGAACACACTACACTAGGCCGCCGTGCTGGCGGCCTTTTATAGTGTGGGGCGTGTACTAAACACCCTCAGCAATAATTGGCCACAGGCATCTTGCCTGTGGCCAATCATTGCTCTCCTCGCTGCCGGCGCTGTGATTGGCCAAGCATGCGGGGTCACAGTGCATGCTTGGCCAATCACAGCGCCTGGATGACACTGCGATGGCGTAGTGCATTGTGGGCCGTTCGCGTCACTCGAATTTGGCGCGAACGGCCCAAATCGTTCGATCTTCGTCGAACGATCGAACAGCCGATGTTCGAGTCGAACGTATGTTCGACTCGAACACGAAGCTCATCCCTATTCATGTGTTAGAATGGCCCAGTCAAAGTCCAGACCTAAATTCAATTGAGAATCTGTGGCAAGACTTGAAAATTGCTGTTCACAGACGCTCTTCATCCAATTTGACAGAGCTTGAGCTATTTTGCAAAGAAGAATGGGCAAAAATGTTACTCTAGATGTTCCAAGCTGGTAGAGATATACCCAAAAAGACTTGCAGCTGTAATTGTAGCGAAAGGTGGTTCTAAAAAGTATTGACTCAGGAGGGATAAATACAAACACGCCACACTTTTCACATATTTATTTGTAAACAATTTTGAAAACCATTTATCATTTTCCTTCCACTTCACAATTATGTGATACTTTGTGGTGGTCTATCACATAAAATCTTAATAAAATACATTTACGTTTTTAGTTGTAACATGACAAAATGTGGAAAATGTCAAGGGGTATGAATACATTTTCAAGACACTGAAATAAGTAAGGGTCTACATGTAGCAGCTGTAAAGGGGCAGTCTTTAGTCCTAACTCTTCAGCTGGCTACCATTTGGGCCCAGTTGTACCATTGGTGTACATGAGAATAGTCCCAGTCAAATCTGCAAGCAGCAGATTGGTCAATTCCTAAAGGGCTAATGCAGCGTACACACGATCGGAATTTCCGACAAGAAAAGTTCAATGTGAGCTGTGTGTAGGCTCCATTGGACTTTTTCTGTCGGAATTTCTGACAACAAAAATTCGAGAGCTGGTTCTCAATTTTTCCGACAAGGAAAGTTCTTGTCGGAAATTCTGATCATTTGTATGCAATTCTGACGCACAAAAAAACACGCATGCTCAGAATCAAGCAGAAGAGCCGAACTGCCTATTAAACTTCATTGATCTCAGCTCGTCGTATGTCTTGTATGTCACCGCGTTCTTGACGGTCGGAATTTTGTGTGACCGTGTGTATGCAACACAAGTTTGAGCCGACATTCCATCGGAAAAAAAATCCACAGTTTTCTTGTCGGAATTTCCGATCTTGTGTACTCGGCATTAGTCTTTCTAACAGCAGATAGTAAATCCCCACAGTAGCATCTCACCAGTCCTTGTGATATTGCAGCTCACTATCTGGTCACACACAGTGATTAGTCCACTCCCTACTCTGCACTGAGGTGACCCTAGCTGTTCGCACATCTGGACTCAGCACTCCAGATCCCACTCAGGCTGCCATTATGCAGCAGTGGTGGTGCACATTGGACACTGATGTGCACTCTCCGGTTTCCCTCATGGTAAGAGGAAGCTGTGTCCTCTACAGACTGAGAAAATGCAGCTCTTTCCCATCCTCCCGGTAATCTCCCTCTAGAAATTGCAACCAAAAGCTCTTGATTACAACCAAAGGGCCTGGTATGTGTTTTTTTTTTTGGAGGGGACCCCACGCTGTTTTTTATTTTATTTTTCTATTGCCAGCAATGTTTTGTTTTTCCATTCAGCTGTCAGAAGGAAAGCCCGTTGACAGCTGATAACTCATCTGTTGTTAAGGACACCGCAGCTGGCTTTCCGGCCCAGTCCTTAAAAACTAGCTATTCACTGTGTCCTGATTGGGCAAAACCTTAGAATGCACTGTGCAGGACGCAGTGCATTGTGGGGTGCTCAGCAGGCAAATGTCCCGCCGAGCTCCCTGCAAATTCGGGTGTTCACCGACCGAGCAAACGGGCGCTGTTCAAACCAAACTTTTGCTCAGCTCAAACTGTTCACCCAATTCTTTATTTAAAGGTCCTGCTAACCTGGAGTCCGGCGATCCCCCGCACTGCCACTGTACCGATCCAGGTATTTTAAATCCCCACGACTTTCTCTCCTCTTCACCCGCAGTGACAGGACAGGCTACACGGGTTCTAAATTGGTCGGTGCCGCCCATAATACAGCGTCGACCAATTAGAATGCTCCTAAACGTACCTCCTGACGAGGTACGTTTTAGAGATTAAGCTGTGGGGGATTTCTAAGCCCTGTTTCCGGTGAGGCGGCGGCCTGATGTCTCCTAGCAGGTGACTGCAATGCAGGTCCGCGAGGGGGGGGGGGGGTGAGTAGGACATCCTGTGTAAATTCACCTTACATATTTTTCTGTAAAAGGTGAACTTACCCTTTAACCTCCTAACTACCATGAGCAACAGTGTAAAAGACAATTCACTTTATTATACAGGGATGTTTTGGACTAGCATCAGTTCTTTCTTATTCCAAGAAGTCACTATGTTATAGTATGGAATTGAAAGTCCTATAGTGCAGGTTATTTGAGAAAACTGTAGGGGCTGCGGGGAAGTGAGATAAGGTAAGTACCATATATAATATAATTTATCGTACTCTAGGCAACATGAATCTATGCAGTGCAGAGAGGGATCCACTTCAAAGGGAATTTATTTTTGTCCATGGAGTTCATCTTTATGTTTAAGGGCAAGTTTACACTTGCTTCAAAACATGGCTTCAGACACGCTTTGTTAAAGCTCTCTGAACACCAGTCAAAGCTCCTGTCACTAAATAAAATGGTTAGCTTACAGTCTTGTTTACACCTGCTTTTTCTTGGTGCTGTGATGAGGCTTTGATGAGGCTTCAGTGGAGCTTCGATGAATCTTTGGTGGAGCTTCAATGGGGCTTCGGTGAGGCATTGTGGGGCTTCGGTGGGGCTTCAAGCGAGCTTTGCCATAGACTTCTAAGGAGGCTTTGAAGACGCTTTGAAGCACCACTGAAGCTTCATGGTGTATAATTTTTGAAGTGAAGCCAAAGCAAAAGCAGGTGTAAACAGGACTGTAAGCTAACCATTTTATTTAGTGACAGCGTTCAGAGAGCTTTAACAAAGCCATGTTTTGAAGCAAGTGTAAACTAGCCGTTCATGTGCGTTAAAGCCGAAGCAAGTGTAAATGAACCCTAAGTGCACTTATGAGGAGGCACTGATGAGGCTGCACTGATGAGGTGGCACTGATGGGCACTAATAGGCAGCACTGATAGGTGACGCTGATGAGGAGGCACTAATGGGCACTGATTGACAGCACTGATGGGCACTGATTGGCAGCACTGGTGGGCACTGATTGGCAGCACTTGTGGGCACAGTTTGGCAGCACTTGTGGGCACTGTTGGGACTGCACTGATAATCAGGACACTGATAATCAGCACCCTGATTATCAGTGTAGATGTCCCTTTTAGATAAGCTGGTCATCGGCTCTCTTCTCCGCTCCTTGTGCTGTCAACATGAGGAAAGGAGTGCCGATAACCGGCTTCTGTTGGCATCCGTGATCAGCTGTGATTGGACACAGCTGATCACGTAGTAAAGAGTGCCTGATTGGCTCTTTACCTCAATCTGTGATCAGCAATGTCCTCCGAACACTGTAATCACAGAGCACGCCACCCATTCCCATACAACGTGCGCGTGGTGCGATCACGGGGATGCCATCATATGACAGCATCACAGAACTAGTAAGCCGTGCAGTAGCCATTATTTGACTACAGTGCAGTCGGCAACTGGTTAAAATAGAGTTCCAACACTAACTAGTCTTAAAATGTTCCTTTCCCCCTACTTCCTATCCTGTCTAACTTGTGTAAAAAAAATGTGTATACTTACCTATTTTTGGTCCATACTGGTCTGGTCACATAATCTGCAGCTCCAGCTCCCCTTTTTCAGTTATTGGCAGCTGCAGGGGAAAGGAGGGAGCACTTGACAATGCTTAGGCATTCTTGGAGCTCTGAAGTCATCCATAGGTTCTCATGTCCCAGACATTGTCAGAGCTTCCTCCTCTCCCTTGCAGTTGCCGCTGACTGACACAGGGAAGTTGGAGCTGCGGATCACATACCGGATTAAACTAAAAATAGATAAGTCTACACATCCTTTTACACGGGTTAGGCAGGGTAGGTAGCAGGAGGGGCAGGGAACATTTTAAAGACTGGTTAGTGGTAGGCTAGAATTCTATTTTATTGGCATTATTAGAGCCTTGGCCAACAAAACTGTTTTCATAAATGGCAGATTCAGTTATTTGACACTACACACAATTTCCAATTTTTCTCTCTGTCAATGCTGTAATTGGTTTCATTATGTATGCAATGTTAACTGGAAATGGTGGAAAACCTTTTAGGCTAAAGGGATATTTCACCAAAAAATCACCTATGCAGATAAGGGGCATCTGAAGATAAGAACAAATTGTGCAGCTGTGACTAAAGATGAATAAAGCCATTGCTATAGGTGTAGGCGAATTACATACCTTATAAACCTGACTGAAATACTCCCAGGACATTGTTAAGTACTCCCAGGACATTGCTAAGTGAGGCCTAGTCATCACCACTCACCTCCACATCACAGGAGTGAGCTCTCAAATGCTGAGCTCAGAGCTACTGCATCAGGGGAGAGAGAGTATGTGAGGGGGTTTGAATCAGAGAAAGAGCTCACCGCTGTAATGGTGGAGGTGAGCAGTAACGACAAGGCCTCACTTAGAAACGTCCTGAGAGTATTCCAGTCCGGCTTCGTAAGGTATGTAAAGGGCCCATACCTATAGCAAGGGCAATATTTAGCTTTAGGCAGAGCTGCACAGTTTGTTTTTATCTACAAACATCCCTTACCTACATAGGCAGGTTTTTTGTAAAGGTGAACCATCCTTTTAAGGTAAGTGATTTCCCTCACTAATGCAACTTAAAAATACATTTAAAAATAATTTTCTTGTATAAAGAAAGATTTTTCTAAGTGAATTTTATTGTAATAACTACAGGACATACAGAATAAAACACTATGCATACACTACTTACTTGAGATCTCATTAACCACTTGCCGACCAGCGCACACACTTTTACGTCGGCAGAATGGCACGGACAGGCAAATGGGCGTATATATACGACCCTTTAAATTTGCCACCGTGTGGGTGTGCGCCCCTGCGGCGAGCTCCGTGACCGCGGGACCCACAGACTCGATGTCCGCCGCGTCCCGCGATCGTGTCACGGAGCTGCAGAACGGGGGGATGCCTGTGTAAACAAGGCATCTCCCTGTTCTGCCTAGTGACAGGACACTGATCGTCTGCTCCCTCTCATCGGGAGCAGTTATCAGTGTCATGTCTCAGTAAGCCCAGCCCCCACACAGTTAGAATCACTCCCCAGGACACACTTAACCCCTTCCCTGCCCCCTAGTGGTTAACGCCTTCACTGCCAGTTTTATAGCACTGATCGCTGTATAAATGACAATGGTCGCAAAATAGCGCCAAAAGTGTCCGATGTGTTCGCCATAATGTCGTAGTCACGATAAAAATTGATAATCGCCGCCATTACTAGTAAAAAAAAAAAATTCATAAAAATGCCATAAAACTATCCCCTATTTTGTAGACGCTATAACTTTTGCGAACAAAAAAAATCACAACAGCATAGAGAGATGCACAATGGAGGGGCAGTTTGCCAAGCAATGACACCCAGCTTAGGAGATCACATAGATAACACTACTCCCTTCCTGGGGGAGACCGCACTCTCTCACTAGATGTGATGTGACTCAACTCCATAGATGTGGTGAACTTGTTTTTCAACACTTGCATTGACCTATGTTAGATGACTGATTAGGAGCATAGCCAAATCCTTTAACCACTTCAGCACCGGGGGATTTGGCTGCCCAATTACGGGGCCACTTGTTGCGATTCGGCACTGCGTCACTTTAACTGACAATTGCGTGGTCGTGCGACATGGCTCCCAAACAAAATTGATGTCCTTTTTTCCCCACAAATAGTGCTTTCTTTTGGTGGTATTTGATCACTTCTGCGGTTTTTATTTTTTGCGCTATAAACAAAAATAGAGCGTAAATTTAGAAAAAAACGCTATTTTATTTTTACTTTTTGTTATAATAAATATCCCCCCCCAAAAAAAAATGTTTTCCTCAGTTTAGGCTGATATGTATTCTTCTACATATTTTTAGTAAAAAAAAAATCGCAATAAGCGTTTATTGATTGGTTTGCGCAAAAGTTATAGCGTTTACAATATAGGGGATAGTTTTATGGCATTTTTATTTAATTTTAATTTTTTTTACTAGTAATGGCAGCGATCAGGGATTATTTTTGTGACTACGACATTATGGCGTACACTTTTGACACATTTTTGGGACCATTATCATTTTCACAGCGATCAGTGCTATAAAAATGCACTCATTACTGTGAAAATTACACTGGCAGTAAAGGGGTTAACCGCTAGGTGGTACTGTAGGGGGTTAAGTGTTCCCTGAATAGTGTTTCTTACTGTAGGGGGGATGGGCTCTGTGTCACATGACACTGATCTCCGCTCCGAGTACACGGAGCCTAGATCAGTGTCATGGTCACTAATCAGAGCGGGGAGATGCTTGTTTACACAAGCATCTCCCCGCTCTATACCTCCGTGAGACGATCGCGGGGATCCCCACGGCGATCGAGTCCGCGGGACCCACGGTCCGACTCTCGGGGATGGCGGCAGGGAAGCAAGCGCACCGCCGCCGGCGCGCGCGACCACACGGACAGGCATTTAAAGGGGACGTACAGGTACATTGATATGCCCGTCCGTGCCATTCTGCCGACGTATATGTGCAGGAGGCGGTCCTTAAGCGGTTAAGGGAAGGACTCCACTGCCACCACACATGTAAACCAAAGCGCTTATGAACCTTCTAAATGTAAGTTTTATAGCTTCATTAAACTATTGCTCATTTTATACGGAATTATGCTATGTGGCCTTCTTCTTTTGTTCTTTCTTTGAACACCTATGCCATATTGGTGAGAATCTGACATCATCCTCCATTGAATTACCCTTGTATGGAGATAGTGATTCTATGAATATCTGGATGTTTATGGTCTAGTTACCGAGGATTCCAAAGTCTTCATCCAGTTTGTTGCCTGACAACACAAGCTTGTTTGACTCACGGAACATATGTTCCCTTGAGTTCAAACTATTTGGTAAGCCTTAATTTCATTAGGTGGTGGTTCACCTCACTCTCAACATTTGTCTGTGTTAATGCCAGCATGATGTTTTGAAGTTTTCACTCATTTTTTCACAGCCTTTTGGTCTAGATACACAGTGGACTTTTAATTGTTTTCTGTATGGACCTTTAAAAAACACTCATTTGTTTTGTTTTGCACCACAATATATTATTGTTTTCATATTTATATTGAACATTATTGTTTAGGGATTCATATCCCAACATTTATTCACACAGTCTGGTTGTCATTGTAATTTTTGACTTGGACATTTAGCGCTACACTATATAATTTTTTTCACATTAGTCACATCATGTGTATTGCTATATGCACACTACGCATCCCATAGTCCATGGTTCATGGCCCATACTACCTGGTCTATCTAGGGCAGGGGTGTCCAACCTCTGGCCCATGGGCCACATGTGGCCCGCAGTGTCCTCTGATGTAGCCCAACACCTCCTGCTCTTACATGGCAGGTCGGCAAACTCAGATTGCAGGTTCCCGACCCACCATCCCCAAGCATCAATGTGAAGAACGAAGCCGGCACTAGAGAAAGCAGAGCCAATGCTTCCTGTATAGCACCGGCTCCTATCACAGACAAAGTAATACCAAATGTACTCCGCCAGTGACAGGAGCCAGCGCGATACAGGAAGCATCGGCTCTGCTCTCTACTGCACCTGCATGCTTGCTCCAGTGCCGGGCTCCTGCCACACTGATGTTCTGGGATGGTGGGTTGGGAACCTGCGATCTGGGACAGCAGCCCCCAGGGATACCAGCCAGCAGTACACACCAGCAGTACCAGCTAGCAGTACAAGCCAGCAGTACCCTCTAGCAGTACCCACCAGCAGTAAAGACCAGCAGTACCAGCCAGCAGTACCCACCAGAAGTACCCAAGAGCAGTACCCGCCAGCAGTACCCGCCAGCAGCACCAGCCAGCAGTACCCACCAGCAGTACCAGCCAACAGTACCCATCAGCAGTACCAGCCAGCAGTATGCAACAACAGTACCCACCAGCAGTACCCACCAGCAGTACCCGCCAGCAATACCAGCCAGCAGTGCCCACCAGCAGTACCAGCCAGCAGCACCAGCCAACAGTACCCATCAGCAGTACCCACCAGCAGTACCCGCCAGCAGTGCCCACCAGCAGTACCAGCCAGCAGTACCCGCCAGCCATACCCACCTAGGGTACAGCAGCAGCTGGCAGCCATACCTTACCCGCCTGGGGGACAGCAGCAGCCAACATCCATACCCCCCTGGAGGACAGCCAGCAGCAGCCGCCAGCCATACTCACCTGGGGAACAGCAGCAGGAATACTGAGGAAGTGAAGATTGAGGCCAGTTGAGTTGTAGGTAAACCGCAGTGCATTAGTGTGAAAGCAGCCTTAGGTCCCTTTCACACGATAGGTCTGATCAGGTCCACCTGTCTGTTTTTCATGCCCAACCAAATGGACTCTTCATTCACCTCTATAGAGGGGCAGATGTAAACTGACATGTGTCCGTTTACTATCTCCAATCTGATCTATCTTCTGTCTGGGTGGATCGGAGGGCCCAAAGAGTAAAGTAGAGTAGAGTGGGCTGTGTCCGTGTCTACTCTTCATATGCAGAATGGACACAGACCTGTCATCTACCCGCTATGCTCATTGTGGCCTGCAACAGGTTACCAAGTCTCTAAAGTGGCCCCCCTCTTCAAAAAGTTGGGCACCCATGATCTAGGGAGTGAGCAAGAGAGAGTGGATATGTTGATACATACAGCATGCCATGGAGAATGAACATAACATAACAGGAAGTCAGGTCACAGCAGCAAACACACAAAGTAATTTGGAGGAGGGACAGAGCAATAGAATGTACCAACACCTTTTAGCAATAGTTTTTTTGGCTAATATATATATATATTGTGACAGCAGGAAGGTAAAGTCACCTGGTTGCATCCAGGGGGGTAGATATATTTCGCCCAGATTCAGGCTTTACGCCGACTTATACAACTAGGTGGAGAGTTGTATAAGGCTAGTGGGCTCATGTATGACTCATACCTCTAGGGAGAGTGTGGGGCGTCGTACAGACAGGGAGTTGATGAGGCCAGCTGAAGCTTGTCAGCTCATTTAGGCCTCTATAAGAACTCCCAGCTTCATTAGATGTTAGCTCATGCCTGGAACCAGACCTGTGTGGACTGTCTAGGGAGAGTGAACCCCTGTGCGGTGAGGCAAAGCCTGTGTGGCTATTTGTTTGGACTTTTACTAAACCAGGGACTTAGGGACTAGGACAGCACCAGGCTGATCCCAGTTGTTAGTTTAGGAAACCTGCATGTTTAGTCAGAGGTCAAACTGACCAGGATTTATTTTGTTTGTTTCTTTTTGGCTTTGCTGTGTTTTTGTCACTGTACATAGAGAAATAAACCGCACCTTTTGATTTTGAAAACCACAACCTCCGTCTGCTGGCCCTGTTTTTGTGTGGGGAGCCCAACCAGGGGGTCACACACACCCGCTACCGAGTTAACCCCCTCACAGTTGGTGGAGAACCAGTGGCAGTTTTTTTTAAGCCAGCATGGAGGAGATACTGAAACAGCTGGCTCTAGCAAATGCCAATCAACAGCAGACAAATGCAGGTTTGCAAAGGAGCCTTGCAGCCCAGTAGCAAGCTCATCAACAAGCCCAGCAGCAATCTGAGGCCCGCTTCATAGACCTGTTACAGAAGCAAGAGCAGAGACTACAACAAATGGAAGCAGTAATGCAGCAACGTCCGCAGACCAGTGAGGAAAGCCGTCCCACTAATACCGCGTCCTTTGGGGTGAGTCGTTTATTGACAAAAATGACTGGAGAGGATGATCCAGAGGTATTTTTGACCACATTTGAAAGGACTGCTGAAAGAGAAAAGTGGCCTGAGGAGCAGTGGGCTGGACTGGTGGCTCCTCTGTTAACTGGTGAATCGCAGAAGGCTTACTATGACCTAGAGCCTGACCAAGCAAAAGACTATGTGATGCTAAAAGCTGAAATATTGGCAAGGCTGGGTGTCACCCTGGCTGTCCGGGCTCAGCGTGTGCATAACTGGACTTTCCAGCTTGGAAAACCCCCCAGGTCTCAAATGTATGATCTCATTCACCTGAGCAGGAAGTGGCTACAGCCAGAGACTTTGTCCGCACCAGAGATTGTGGAACGTGTTGTAATGGATCGGTTTTTGAGAGCTCTTCCTACTGCCATCCAAAAGTGGGTAAGCCATGGAGACCCAGAGACGGCCGGTGGTCTTGTGGATCGTGTAGAGAAATACTTGGCTACAGAGAACCTGACGGCCTCTTCCAGAGACACTCGGACTTTCCACCCTAAGACCAGACCATCCCCAGGGGCGGATAAGAGGATTCCAAGGGGTGAGGGTGGAGAGAGTGAGAGGGTGGGAGCTCTACCCCAAGTTTGGCGAGAACAGCCTGGGAAATCAGCGGCTCAAGAGGCCGCAAGAAGGATCGTTTGCTACCGCTGCCGGCAAGCGGGACATATTGCAGCCAATTGCCCGGTTGTGGAGGACCCCATGCAGTGTGACTTTCTGACGGGCAGACGTCAGTCGCTGTGTGCGACAGTCGCATGCACTGCCATTCGAGGAACTGAGAAACATTTATGCAAAATGTGTATTAATGGTAGAAATGTTGTGGTATTACTGGATTCAGGTAGCCTTGTGACCCTGATAAAGGCTGAATTAGTTAAAACAGAGGTCTCTGGGAATAGCAAGGTAGCTGTTATTTGTGTGCATGGGGACACCCGAGAGTATCCAGTGACTACAGTGTGTTTCGAGACCCCCAAAGGTACCCTCTCTCATCCAGTGGGCTTAGTATCTCAGTTACCGCATGACGCCATTGTGGGAAGGGATTTTCCGAAGTTCTGGGAACTGTGGGATGATCCTGAGCCCCCCACTGGTGCCCCTATGTACCAGGAATGTGATAGCCAGAACTCCTCTGAGAGTGGTGAGGACTCTCCAGAATTTCCCTTGTCAGTATTTGCAGGGGAGACTCAAGAAACTGGAGAGGAGCCCACCTCCTCAGACGAAAACCTACCGTCTGTGGAGTTTTCTGATCTGGAGGTTCACAGGGAAAATTTTGCCACAGAACAGTTAAAAGACCCCGCCCTAATAAAGGCACGGGAAAACGTAGTGGAAATAGATGGCGAGTTAGTGAACCCAGATAATACCTGCACTTACCCATACTTCAGCGTAGAGAAGGACCTACTGTATCGGGTGGCAAAAAGGGCAGAAGAAACCGTTGAGCAGCTGGTGGTGCCCAAACCTTACAGGAAGTTGGTGTTGGAGTTGGCCCATGGGCACATTCTTGGAGGTCATCTGGGGACAGAGAAAACCCGAGAGAGGGTATTACAGAGATTCTATTGGCCTGGGGTGATGAAGGACATAGAAAATTATTGTTCCTCCTGCCCTGTGTGTCAGAGGTCGGCCCCGATGCCACATTTCCGTAGCCCGCTGGTCCCTCTACCCATCATTGAGGTCCCGTTTGAGAGAATCGCAATGGATTTGGTAGGTCCTATAATCAAGTCCGCTAGGGGGCACCAGTACATATTGGTTATAATGGACTATGCCACCCGTTATCCAGAAGCGATCCCTCTCAGAAATACCTCGGCCAAAACCATAGCCAAAGAGCTATCTCTTGTTTTTAGCCGGGTGGGTATTTGTAAAGAACTGCTTACGGACCAAGGTACACCCTTTATGTCCCGGGTTATGAAAGAGCTGTGTAAATTGCTCAAAGTGACGCAATTGCGTACATCTGTGTATCACCCCCAAACCGATGGGCTGGTTGAAAGATTCAACAAAACCCTAAAACAAATGTTGAAGAAAGTGGTGGATAGAGATGGAAAGGATTGGGACTGTCTACTTCCTTATTTGATGTTTGCTATTAGGGAGGTGCCCCAATCCTCTACGGGATTCTCCCCCTTTGAGTTACTGTATGGGAGACACCCAAGAGGGCTGTTGGATATTGCCAAGGAAACTTGGGAAAGTGAGAGTTCTCCCCACAGGAGTGTGATTGAGCATGTCGCCCTGATGCAAGATCGAATTGCACAGGTAATGCCCATCGTGAAGGAACATTTGGCCCAAGCGCAGTTGGCACAGCAGAGAGTGTACAACCGTGGAGCAAAGACCCGTACCTTTTCCCCGGGGGATAGGATATTGGTACTTGTCCCTACGGTTGAAAGTAAATTCCTTGCCAAATGGCAAGGCCCCTACGAGATAATGGAAAAAGTGAGCGAAGTGAATTACAAGGTCAGACAACCAGGAAGGCGAAAGCCCGAACAGATATATCACGTTAATCTGTTGAAAGCCTGGAGGGATAGAGAGTCCCTAGTCGCAGAAACTTGGTCACCAGCTCAAACTGGTTGCGTGATTCCGGAGGTTGGAATAGCAGCCACCTTGTCACAACCCCAACAACAGGAGGTTAAGGAGTTTGTGCTTCGCAACAAGGAGGTGTTCTCTGAGCTGCCGGGACAAACATCTGGGGTAGAGCATGATATTATTACCCTGCCCGGTGAAAGGGTGAAGTTAAAACCCTATCGGATCCCAGAGGCCCGACGGGAGGCAATACGGGAGGAAGTACAGAAAATGCTGAACTTAGGGGTGATAGAGGAGTCCCAAAGTGATTGGTCTAGTCCCATTGTGTTGGTGCCTAAACCGGATGGGAGCTGGCGATTTTGTAACGATTTTCGTCAGTTGAACAAAGTTACAAAATTTGACACCTACCCCATGCCACGTATAGATGAGTTGATCGACCGGCTGGGAACAGCCCGATACATGACGACTCTTGACCTCACAAAAGGGTATTGGCAAATTCCCCTGGCCAAGTCGGCCAAAGAGAAAACCGCATTTGTAACCCCAGACGGGGCGTTCCAATATAAGAGAATGCCGTTCGGGTTACAGAATGCGCCGGCCACATTCCAGCGGAAAATGGACCAGATACTGAGGCCCCATCGGAAGTATGCTGCGGCTTACCTGGATGACGTAATTGTCCATAGCACAGATTGGGCCTCACATCTGCCAAAAGTGCAAGCAGTCCTAGACTCTATCCGGGAAGCGGGGTTTACGGCTAACCCCAAGAAGTGTACCATTGGGCAGGAGGAGGCCAAATATCTTGGGTACACCATTGGCAGGGGAGTAATAAAACCCCAACTCAACAAAGTCGAGGCCATCCAGAGTTGGCCACGTCCCAACAGCAAGAAGCAGGTACGAGCCTTTCTGGGAATCGCGGGTTATTATCGGCGCTTCATTCCCCACTTTGCTTCTAAGGCTGTGCCCCTAACCAACCTGACGAAAGGGAAAGGGTCGGTCATGATTAAATGGACCCCCGAGGCTGAGGCAGCATTCCAATTCTTGAAACAAGCCTTATGTAGCCAGCCAGTGTTGTACTCACCCGACTTCTCTAAAGACTTTGTCGTACAAAGTGATGCGTCAGATGTGGGGTTAGGAGCAGTATTGTCCCAGGTCTGGAACGGGGAAGAGCACCCAGTCATTTACCTCAGCAGGAAGTTGAAGTCCCATGAGGTAAATTACGCCACGGTTGAAAAGGAGTGTTTAGCGGTGAAGTGGGCTCTAGATTCCCTTCGGTACTATCTGCTAGGTAGGCACTTTGACATGGTTACGGATCACGCTCCGTTAAAGTGGATGGCTCAAAACAAGGAGACAAATAGAAGAGTGAATAGGTGGTTCCTGGCCCTACAGGAATTCAACTTCACAGTAAAGCATCGCCCTGGCGTTCAAATGGGGAATGTGGATGCTTTGTCTCGAGTACATGAATGCCTGATTGCTGGTGTTCCAACCCCGAGGTTAAAACAAGAGGGGGGGGTATGTGACAGCAGGAAGGTAAAGTCACCTGGTTGCATCCAGGGGGGTAGATATATTTCGCCCAGATTCAGGCTTTACGCCAACTTATACAACTAGGTGGAGAGTTGTATAAGGCTAGTGGGCTCATGTATGACTCATACCTCTAGGGAGAGTGTTGGGCGTCGTACAGACAGGGAGTTGATGAGGCCAGCTGAAGCTTGTCAGCTCATTTAGGCCTCTATAAGAACTCCCAGCTTCATTAGATGTTAGCTCATGCCTGGAACCAGACCTGTGTGGACTGTCTAGGGAGAGTGAACCCCTGTGCGGTGAGGCAAAGCCTGTGTGGCTATTTGTTTGGACTTTTACTAAACCAGGGACTTAGGGACTAGGACAGCACCAGGCTGATCCCAGTTGTTAGTTTAGGAAACCTGCATGTTTAGTCAGAGGTCAAACTGACCAGGATTTATTTTGTTTGTTTCTTTTTGGCTTTGCTGTGTTTTTGTCACTGTACATAGAGAAATAAACCGCACCTTTTGATTTTGAAAACCACAACCTCCGTCTGCTGGCCCTGTTTTTGTGTGGGGAGCCCAACCAGGGGGTCACACACACCCGCTACCGAGTTAACCCCCTCACAATATATATATATATATATATATATATTACGCTTTTAGGGATAGGAGGAAAGATTTTTGTTTAGGAATTTAGTAGGGAGTATATCTTTCTCTGTCATAACAACTTTTGCTAAAAATGTATATATCTTATATTTGTTAACATAATATTGAGTTTTTTTTTATATAAAACCAACAAGACCCTTATCTACACATACATACAACTATTTTGCATAATAATTTCACAAACATATTATCAGGCTTAGTCTAAGATAGGTTTCCCACCAAATTAGTAGCCCTCTTCATCCTCACTGTATGTACAATTTATTAATGAGATCACACATTAGGGGGCAGGGGGACTGTTATTCTATCTCCTCTGCTCATACCAAAAACATTTTGCACATCAGCACTGATAATGGTAAGTCAACTTCAGTGTTTAATAGTGTACATAAAGTATTGTTTCAGTATTATCTGGCATTATGTTAGATGCAAAACAAAATGCCTGTGTACACTTGAATTTTTGCCTTGTCAATTATGTTTATTGAATATTAAATAATAAAGGCAGTTACATATAGTAATAAATAGTTACAACAAATGGTAATATTAGTTAAGTATATGATAATAAATTGGATGGAATTATACATATCTGAAGATTAGATATTTTATATAAACAGGTAATCAATTCGAAAAGGGAATGTTAAGTTAATATAAACAATTGAAAAATGTAATATGTAAATATGTGCTAATACACTTAGTTCCAGGCATATTAAATTAATATATAGTCACTATAGAAAAAAAGCTAATTAGAAATCAACTAATTCAATAAAAACTTCAAAAATGTATAATTATTGTAAGTTATAACTAAATATAGTATTTATGTATAATACATTACCATTTAAATATGGCAATACAAAGAATAGGGAAATAGAAAAAAAGGACAGAGTAATAGTAAAAGGGAAAGAATGAAGGTAAGAAAGAGAGAAAAGAGTATAGGGTAAGAAAGTTCTCTGGAGCATCTATATTGTAAGAATATTCTTAAGTTAGTACAGAAGATAAATGTTCATGTTTAGTACTTGTTTCCACTCATATTCTTGTATAATATTATAGTATTATAGTATATCAAAGTCTTAATAGGGTATTGTCAGGGATCGTAGGAAGAAAATACGTCATCCAAGGATTCCATATTTTCTCTAAATTTTGTATAGTATCGTTGGTTATGGCTTCTGATTTGGAAAGGATCATTGCTTAGTTTATTCTGTTTTTAGCTTCAGAGATCATTAATGTATTGGTTTTCCAAGCTTTGGCAATGGTTTGCTTTGCGGCTGTGGTGATCTGGAGAAAGAGCCTAAATTGAGTGTAAGAAATATGAACTGGTTTTATATTTAAAAGCGCAATAGTCGTGTCTGGAATGATAGCTATCTTAAATATTTTAGATACCATGAGGAAAATTTCATTCCAGAACTATTTTGCAATCGGACAATCCCAGAATGTATGTAAGTGCGTTCCCAGACCACCACAGCCACAAAAACAGAATGGGGAGAATTGAGGAGCATATTTTGCAATTTTAACAGGAACCAAGTACCAGTGCATGATTATTTTATAGTTTGTTTCCAAAGCAATTATATTTTGAGGAGACATTTTTGTATTGGTCCAGACTTTATTCCAGTCGGAAATGTCGATTTTAGTTCCAAGTTCTTTCTCCCATTTTTCAACATATGAAGGTAGCTTTGAGTCAGAAGTAGTGAACAGCTATAGAGAAAGTACCACACAATCACCCTCGCCATACCTCACCGCGCTCCCACCCACCCCTATGGCTCCCCCTCCCCCAATGGGACCCACCCCTTAGCTCGCTCCAACCTCCTCTCCCCCTCTTCACTGTTAATACTCCCCATCTATCCACATGTTTAAACAAGCCTCAACACATGCCCTTTACACAGAACAACCTTTGGTGACCACATACATGCTTGAATACCGAGATGCACCTGAAAGACCACTGGACCCCCTGCTTACCTTCCTTCCACTATACTCATGTTACACCGACTCCCCGACTAGACCTCGCCTGTATCTTCAACCATACCAGCATCGCATTGATCCCTCTGAAAACCCAATTATAGTCCTCTGTCCCTCACAGCAAGTCCCCGTATAGGGGTGAGTGGACAGAAGGCTGATCTTGGCTGGTATATCTTACTTGGATCTGGGGCTTACTCTTTAGGCCCCTACCTACCCCCCATCCTAGTTTGAAAGCCTTTCCCGCCTCATCCCCCACCCCAAGGTGACTACGCAACCTCAATCGAGGGCGGACGGACTTACCCTGCCCTCACCTAACTCTAGGTATACACTGTTTGTGCCACTGTTTGACAATATTACTCTGGATATTACTCTGATTTCTATTGAAGTTCAGTTACTTGTGATCTATAGTCTTCCGCTTATGTATGTATTGCATATAATGTGATTACCTCGTCTAATTGCTCCTAATTTAATGTACACCTGTAAATTCAAATAAATCGTTTTAAAAAAAAAAAAAAAAAGAAGTAGTGAACAGATGATTATATAACATTGAAATAAGACCTTTGGTATGAGGGTCTTGTTTACATATACGTTCAAATTGCGACATATTACTTAATTGATTAGTATCATGTAAATAAGGTTCAAAAAATGTTTTGATTTGTAAGTAGCGAAAGAGTTTGGAAGCCGGGAGTTTGTGATGTTCACATATTTCAGGGAATGTTTTGAATGAGGTTAATGTTAAAAAATCAGCTAATTGTGTTAGGCCAGTAGAAGTAAATTTTTGGAAAGTATTAGGGTATGTGTGGGCTGGGTAAAATTTCGGGTTTCTGACAAATGATATTAAAGGTGTATGTGGAGATTGCAAACCTTTGGTTATTTAAAATTTATCCCAAATGGTAATTGTATGTTTGGTTATTTTATTTTCAATTATTTTATGGTCAGAAGAGGTAGACCATATTAGATTAGGTAAGGATGTTGGGTTACTATCAATTGTTTCAATTGCTACCCAAAGAGGGATTTCATGTTTTGTATGATATTTGGGGATATTCGCTATTTGTGCGGCATGGAAATAGGTGGTAAAATTGGGAAAGCCTAGTCCATCTTTCAATTTTGGGAGATATAGAGTGTGTGAGGGTAAGCGGGATTTTAGAGAGTTCCATATAAATGCTTGTGTTTTGCGTTGAAGATTTCTCAAGAAGTATGAGGGTATTGGAATGGGTAAAACACGAAAAAGGTATAATATTTTTGGAAGTATAGTAATTTTTATGACATTAATTTTGCCTATCCATGATATTGGGAGAGTAGACCATTGTTTTAGATAATTAGTAATTTTCCGAAATAGTGGGGGATAGTTAGAAGAGAATATGTCGGTGAGATCAGGAGTGAGAGTAATACCTAGATAAGTGTAGATGACCAAGTAAAAGGGAGGGTCGTTTTCACTTGCTGTAATGTATCTGGAGATAAAGAAATATTTAGAGAGGTAGATTTTTGTGAATTTATTTTTAAACCTGATATTCAGGCAAATTTGTCTAATTTGTTGATAAGATTAGGGGCAGTAATATGTAGGGAAGTCATAAAAATTAAGATGTCGTCAGCAAATAAGCAAAGCTTATGTTGATGACCTGCTAATTCTATACCTTTGATTGAGGGATCTGCACGAATGGATTGGGCAAGGGGTTCATTTAATAGGGCAAATAGGAGTGGGGAGAGAGGACATCCCTGGCGCGTACCTCTATTGATATCAAACATGTCAGATTTGTATCCTGCGTATTTACCATAAGCTTTGGGTTTATTGTATAATGATGTAACCCAGCTTAGAAAGTGGGGGCCAAAACCCCATTTTTGTAGAGCGAAATGTAAATATGACCATGATACCGTGTCAAAAGCTTTTTTGATGTCTAGTGATACAAGGCATGTAGGTATTCGTCTAGTTTTAGCTGCTTGGATCATTAGGGCTGTTCTACGGACATTATCTGAAGCTTGGCGCAAGGGGATGAAACCTACTTGATCTTTGTTGATTAGGGAACCAATTATATTATTCAGCCCAAATGCCATAACATTCACTAGTAGTTTTATGTCTAAATTTAATAAAGATATTGGCTAATAATTTGCACAGGCTGAGTCATCTGACTGAGGTTTAGGGATCATTGTTATTATTGCTGTAAGGGTTTCTGATCTAAAAGATTGATTGTTGAGAAGGGAGTTGAATGCTTCTGTCAGCATGGGAGTTAATACATAGGAGAAGTTTTTGTAGTAGAGGGCTGAGAACCCGTCAGGTCCTGGACGTTTGTTTGGTTTGAGGAATTTGATTGCCAGTTCAATTTCACTAGGGGTAATGGGATTTTCAAGACTGTCGTATTGTGTCTGAGATAGAGTTGGGAGACTTAATTGTGAGAAAAATGATTCTGAGTTGGATTGGTCAAAAGATCCTTCTTTTTTAAAGTGAGAGGTGAGATGTTTATGGAAGGTGTGTAAGATTTTTACAGGATTACTTGCATCTATCTTGAGAGATTTTTAGTCTAATTGGTTTAAAAGGGTTATTTCGTTTTTTGAGTGCTCGGATAAGGAGGGTACCTGGTTTATTTGCTTTAAAATAAAATTTTTGTTTAGATTTACGTAGTGTTTTGTCTCCTGATTCTGATAAGAAGAGGTCAAGTTTTAAGCTAGCTTTATCGAGTTGTGACTTTGTGGTTGGAGTAGGGTTAGATTGAAAAATACTATGGCATTTATTAAACTCATTTTCTAGTTCTCGCTGTAATTTTTGCTTCTCTTTTTTAACATATGATGCTTGGCGTATACAATAACCTCTAAGAACAGGCTTGTGTGCTTCCCATAATGTTATTGGAGATGTGTCTGGAGATTTATTGTTGCCAATGTATTCTTTTATAGCGATTTCTAATTCAGCTAAATTTGACGGGTGAGACAACAATGAGTCATTAATATGCCAGGTGGGGGTCATGTTTTTTTGGGATTAGTGAGGTTAAAGTAGATATAATAGCACAATGGTCAGTCCAAGTATACGGTTTAATAGATGAGGCTATTAATTCTGGGGACATACTCATAGAAATTAATATATGGTCAATGCGTGAGAATTATCCATGCGGGCGGGAGTAAAATGAGAATTGACGTTTGGTTGGGTTAATTTCACGCCATGAGTCTATTAATGAATATTGTAGGAGGAGTCTTTGGAAAGATTTGTATTGAGAATTAGACGTAGCTGGAGTTGTGGATTTATCAAGGTAAGGGTATAGTGTTTGGTTTGAATCTCCACATATCAAGAGTGTACCTTGTTTGTGAGTGTCTATTACTTGAAGTAAATGAGAGAGAAATTATGTCGGTCTCTTATTTGGAGCATAGCAAGAGACTACTGTAATTGGGATGTCACATAGATGACCTGTGAGTATAAGGTAACGGCCTTCTGGATCCTTGATTTCTGCTAAGGGGGAAAAAAGTGTGGATCGATGGAAGGCTATTAATACACCTCATGTTTGGATTTGGCTGAGGCAGTAAAAACCTGGGGGTTACTTGAACCAAAGTATTTAGGTGTTGAAGAATCAGTAAAGTGTGTCTCTTGGAGAGCTTTAGATGAAGACAACGACCTGAACACTTTTGTTCGCTTTTGGGGAATGTTTAGACCTTGTACATTCAATGTAAGTACATTTAAAGGAGCTGTATATAAATCTTAAGTAGGTTATAATTAAACATATCAGGTATAGCTTGTACCATCAGACTTACCCCGGAGAAGGACAGAGAGAAAGAAAGAAATAGAAACAGAATATGAAAGAAGAAGAAGGAAATAGGAAGTATATATATATAGTCAACTTGTAGTAGCTTAAATATGTGATAAAAAATAAAATGTAGGCATACCAGGTGTGCATGTCTAGCAGACCTGGAGGCACAAAGTCTGTCTGGGGAGCCCCCCCTCACCACAACTGAAGTGGAGGAGAGTCCCAAGACAGAAAAATAGGGGATGCAGTGACCGCTTCCCAGGTTCTTTACGGCAAAAATCAAAAAATATAACAGTTAAACTTAGACAACCTTTTTGGTAATATAGTTAGATATAAACTTATATGAGAGCAAAAAATAGATAATTCTCTATTTAATGACTAAAATAATTAAATAAAAAGTAGGTACTACTATTTTAGTTCAGTAATGTGTGTTTTGTTGTATACTTCTATTCAGAAGTATTAGGTTAATTGCCCTAGGGTTATCAGAGGTGGGAAAGGTAGAGTATACTTTTGGAGTCAGATTAGTGAGAGATAGAGTATTTGTTGAAATGATTCAATTAAGTAGATGGAGCATTTGGAGTATAGTTTAGTTTTGTAGTTTACAAATGGGGAGGGAGAAGGGGAAAAATAAAAATAAAAAACCTCACGTGACCCTGCGATACAGTCCGGGAGATTGAAAGAGATAGAGCTTGGGGGAGACTGTGCTGAGTGCAGGGGGGAGTGTGACAGGAACTGAGTGACTTGGGGCATGTAGTTGCATGATTGCATAGTTCCCCGGAGACACCTACCCCCCCACTCCCCCCCATTATCAATATCAATATCAGGGGGGTTCACGTATCAGCATATTGAGCATATTGACTATATGGCGCACTGCCTACCACCCGTATAGAGCAGCAGAGGGAGCAACAAATTGTCCAGAGCCCTTTATCTATTATCTATTAAGCCAATACCAGTAAACTAGCAAACTACAGGCCACTACAGGAAGAAAGCCAGGACAGTTAATGTGGAAAATACCTGGGCAACGGAGACCGCGGTGGCAAATTTATTATTTTTCTCTCCCCCCCCCTTTTTTTTTTTGACTATAATATCCGTAAAAATATTTTTTCTTTTTTCTGAGATACCCTATTATGCCCGGGAAACAGGGAATGGAAGAGCAGTCAAATCAACATCAGCCACAACAAGAAGGAGCCCAGGTTACACGCTCTGCAAAGAGCCAGGCAAATCAAGCAAAGGCTGTAGCGGCAGCAGCAGTGGCAGCAGCAGCAGCAGCAACAAAGCTTGAGCGATTCGCTCGAACTACACTTTCACCAGCAAAGTCTCAACAGCCAGGTCAAGCAGGAACCTCGGTGGCCAGGAAAAGTCAAGGCGGTGGCCAGGCACCAGCACCAGCACCGGCGAGCCTGACAGTAGCACTGAGCACAAAAACAGTGAGTACAAAAGGGCAAAGGGTGGGAAAACCCAATACTATAACTGTTGTAACCGCGGCAATAAACACCGCCAATTCAGCTGAGGCGAATATGGAGGGGGGCCCTAAAGGAAGAGAGGGAGAGCCCACAACGAGGGATCTCCTACATGCCATAAATGCATGTAAGGAATCGATTACTGGCCTGGATATCCAGTTGAAGGGTATTAAGGAGGAACTAGCAGTAATGGGAGGCAGGCTGAAAGAGACAGTGGAAAGAACTACAGTTTTGGAGGAAAGGCTAAGAGCAGTCGAAGACGTGTTAGCCCCGCTTAGACAAGCTATAACTGGGATGAAGAAACAAATTGATAATCAGGCCGCCAAAATTGACGAATTAGAAAACAGGAACCGTAGAAGCAATGTCAGAATAATAGGCATGCCTGAACGGAGCGAGGGATCCGATCCTATAGAATTCTTGGAAGGGTGGTTTAAGGAGACATATGGGGATGTATCTTTTTCCCCTTTTTTTGGCATTGAACGTGCCCACTGAGTACCCTTTAAGCCCCGCCAGGGAAGTGAGTACCCAAGACCTTTACTCATAAAAATGTTTAACTTTAGAGATAAAGTGACACTGCTCCGGAGGGCTAGAGAAATGGGAGAAATACTCTATAGAGGGATAAAAATTTCATTCTATCAGGACTTCTCCCCAGATCTTCAAAAGCGGCGAGCAGCTTTTATGCCGATCAAACGTATTTTACAGCAAAATAAGATGGAGTATGCACTGCTCTACCCTGCGCGCCTGCGGATAACTACAATGAACGGTATACATTTTTTTGATTCCCCAATGAGTATCGAGAGGTGGCTGGAGGATAATGGATAATAGGAAAACTTCACGGAACACTGCGGAACAAGAGACCAGAGACTAACTAGACCTTTTTTTTTTTCTCTCTCCCTTTTTTTTTTGTTTCCAGCAGAGTTCGATGTTTTTACATATAAAGACAACATTTAAACACTAGGTTAGAGGAGAGGTAATTAAAACACTAGTTGAAGCACTAAGGAGAGAGGAGAAAAAGGGATGTTAAAAGAGAGAGAGAAGGGTACACATTAATTATATTAAAATGGGGCTGACCTGATACATTTATCTAAATAGTAGACACAAGGATTAAAGCACATGAATAGCACATGAATAGCACTAAAAGGTTGTCAGAGGGGGAGGGTTAGGACCCCCGGAGTAAGGGTATAAAGAGATGCATGGTAGAGGGGAGGTTATGGGGGAGGTGTGTAGTATGGAGGCCATAGGCAAAGCCCCTAGGGTAGGCCCAGCTGGGCTAAGAGGGAGGGGGTGGGTAAGGGGGGGAGGGAGATTAGAGAGGGAGGATGGGGGAGGGAGAAGGGGGAGGTAGGGTAAGGGAGGGAGAGGGAGGTACATCACAAATAAATAGTGGAAGATATCACACACACAAGTCTTGTTATACATGTTTTATATGTTCCGCTGCCGATCGGCGGGTAAAAATAGGGAATCTATATGGATATACATTTTACGCTTGTATGTCCTGTAAGTTTTCGGGGACAGGTGTCACTCAGAAGGGCAAATGTGCTCTAACCCATTTTTTATTCTTTTTTTTGCTTTTCTTTAGGAGGTATATGCATAGTTCCTGTTCTGTTCCTTGCAATGGTTAATGTGAAGAGTAGGGGGATAATACTAATGACATGGAATGTGAGGGGTTTGGGGGATAAGGATACAAGAAATGCAATGTTCAAATATTTTGACAAAATGAAACCCCAGATAATCTGTTTACAGAAAACGCACATGCGGCCCGACTCTTTCCACCTTCTGCATTCACGGAAATATCTGAAACAGTTTAATTCCATGCACACTTCATATTCAAGGGGAGTCAATGTAATGGTTTCTACCGATGTTTCCTTTGAGTGCATTCAACAGAAGGTGGACAGAGAGGGTAGATTTGTTTTTTTGCTTTGTAAACTGAATGGGTTAGTATGTATTATCGCCTCAATTTATATCCCTTCACCGTTTTCAGTAACCCCTTTTAGAAGCTTAGCGCAATTTATGGCTCTATATCCGGATGTTCCGGTATTAGCGTTAGGAAACTATAATAATACCCTGGACAACTGCCAGGATAGAATGTCCTTGACATCCAGAGTGGTGAGACAGATAGCGGGCAAGACGGCTTTCGCCTCCCTACTCTTGGAACTGGGACTCCGTGACGTTTGGCGAGAGAGGCATGAAGAGTACAGATGCTATTCATGCTACTCTGCTACACATTATGGACTTTCCCGTATTGATCTGGGTTTAGGGAATGAAGTACTTATGCAGCGGGTGATGGACTCGGCCTATGAACCGCGTCTACTATCCGATTACTCTCCATTCTGGGTACGACTGGATGTCACCGTAGCATCGGGCCACCCACTGTGGAAAGTGAACCCTTTTTGGTTAACCCTGTTCCCGTCCTCGGAAACAAGGGGGGCACTGCGGGAATTCTTGCACTTTAACAGGGGATCGGCTAGTGCAGCAGTAGTATGGGATACACTTAAGGCATTCTTAAGGGGATGCCTTATTAGAGAAATCGTGGGAATTAAAACTCGGTCCAGGGAATGGGAGAATAGGGTACGGGAGGAAATGAAAGTGAGAGAACAGGCTTTAATAGCCGATCCTTCCCAATCTAACCATGACTCTTGGACGGAGGCACAAGCAATGTACAATTCCGTTTTACTGTCCGCAGCGGAGAAGAGGAGATATTTTCAGCAGCAGAGCTACTTTGAAGAGGGGGAAAACACTGGCCGCCTTCTTGCCTTCATAGCTAGAGAGCAGCGGGAATCCGCTAATATCTCAGCTGTAAGGGCAGAATTCAGGGAAAAGCATACCCTTAGTTCAGACATTTTAGACAACTTTCAGCGGTTTTATAAGGACTTATACTCTTCTAAAACTAGCTATACTCCATTTGATTTGGCTTTGTTTTTACAAGCCTGCCCTTTTCCACAACTATCCGAGGTAGACAGGGAAATGCTGAATTCTCCAATCACACTGGTGGAACTGGCAGAGGCATTGGAGGGGGCACCACATCATAAATCACCAGGCCGAATGGGATACCGGTGGAGGTGTATTCCCGTTATGGGGAGGACCTATTACCACCCCTGTTGCAGGCTATAACGGAGGCAGAGGAAATAGGCAGCTTACCAGATAGTATGCAAGAGGCAATAATAACAGTACTCCCAAAGCCAGGAAAGGATAAGCTCCTATTGGACTCCTATCACCCAATATCCTTACTAAATGCGGATGTCAAGCTCTTTTCTAGAGTCTTGGCTAAGAGGCTATCCCAAGTAATTGGCAGGCTGGTCCATTGTGACCAGTCTGGCTTTATACCCACCCGTTCTACGGCCGATAACATTAGGCGACTATATATAAATCTGCAGGTGCCGGTGGATAATCCGGGGGTAGGGCCATTCTGTCACTGGATGCTGCAAAGGCGTTTGATAGTGTGGAGTGGCCCTACCTCCTGGAAATCCTGGCAAGATTTGGAGTGGGGAATAAATTTATAGCGTGGGTAAAGGTGCTTTATTTTAAACCCAGAGCAAGACTGTGCATTAATAATAACCTCTCCTCTCCATTTGAGCTATATAGAGGTACCCGACAGGGATGCCCATTGTCCCCATTGCTGTTCGCCCTGGCGATAGAGCCTCTGGCCATCTTGATCCGCAATGCCCCGGAAATGGCAGGGTTTCGCAGGGGCCAGAGGGAAGAAAAAATATCTTTATACGTGGACGATGCGCTCATATATCTAGGCGACACAGCCGCCTCATTGCGAGCAGTTAGGGGATTTTGGAAGTTTTTCAGGTTTCACCATCAACTGGTCAAAATCAACCTTAATGCCCATAGATCAGTTGAAGGAACAGTTACCAGAGGGGGCAGAACAAATAAGTATAGCCAACAGCTTTAAATATCTGGGAGTGGTAGTATCCCCGGATCCGGCTGAGTACCTTCAGCTGAATCTGGGTCCATTGTTGGTTAGACAGAAAGAGAAATGTAACAGTTGGTGTAAGCTTCCACTGTCAGTCATAGGGACGGGCAAATTTAATAAAAATGGTATGGGCTCCGCAGCAATTGTATGTTTTCCACAATTCCCCAATGTGGATCCCAAACAAATGGTTCAAACAGATTGATACATTGATGAGGGAATTAATATGGAAAAAAAGACAGCCAGGATCAGTCTAGCCACACTGCAATGCGGAAAGGACAGAGGAGGACTGGCAGTACCCCATCCCAAAATATACTTTTTGGCCTCACAGCTCCAGCAGATGGCAGGGTGGGGGCGGGAAGGAAACGAGGACCCTATATGTAAATTGGTGACTGCATCGGCCCCCGTATTAGAGGCGGCCTCCCATATGGAGATGGACCTGCCAAGCATGCCAGGTTCAGCACCTACGTGCGTCCTCCGTAAAAGGGTATGGGGGGAGGTCCGGAAAGCCCTGAAGATATCGGGTTTGTTGCCCTTTACCCCGAGATGGCACAATCAGAGATACCCAGAGGTGCAGGAACTGCAGGGCTTTACCCCCTGGAAAGAGAGGGGGGTCTGTTTTTTTGCACAGCTATATGAGGGGGAGGTGTTGAAGACGTATGAACAGCTATGTAGGGAATTCCAGTTAAACCCCAGGAGCTTCTATCAATATCTCCAACTTCGTCATGCGTTGCAGGCACAACAAATAACACACTCTTTGACAGTGTCAACATCATCTTTATTGGCAGAGGTTCTTGGGGCGGACACTAGGAAAGGATTAACATCAAAAATCTATAGGGAATTGCTGTCCTCAGTTCAGGACTATGCTGAAGTAAATGGGTGGAAGATATATAGGAGATAGATGGGAATCAGTGGGAAATGGCCCTTCAATCTATTCCAGTGGTATCGTTATCCTCATCCCATAGATTGTCACAATTATTTATTTTGCATAGGGCATATAGAACATCAGTGCAGCTATATAAATGGGGAGGAAGAGACTCCCCCCTGTGCCCAAAATGTAAAGTACATAAGGGGGACTTCATACACTTAATCTGGAGGTGTCCAAAACTACAAAAGTACTGGGAGGAAGTCTCCCAGTGCATTACTAGACTAGCGCAGGTTCCTGTCCCCTTAAACCCTGTAGTGTACCTGCTTGGAGCCATAGATGCAGAAATGTACCCAAGAGGAATGTACTACATGTTAACTAGACTGATGTATCTGGCCAGAAAACTTATCGCAAAATACTGGATGGCACCAGCGGTACCCACGGGGAAGCAGTGGATCTCCTATGTAAACTCCTTGCTTCTTAGAGAGCGATTGACATACAGTCGTAGGAGAGAAGTGGGTAAATTTGATGCTATATGGCAACCATGGCTGGGGGATGCCGATCTAGCGCCATCTCAACTGGTAGTGGAAAGACTCCAGATGTAGAGACCCTGGGGAGGTGTAAGGGAGGGAGGGGTAGAGAGGAGAGGGAAAGAAAGGCCTGAAAGAGTATAGGTTGAACATCTAAATAGGAGATTTGTGGTCATCAGATATTAGGAGGCATAGCTGATGGATGTAGTTATGGGATAAGGGGGAGCTGGAAAGGGAGAAAAAAGAGAAAAGAGGATGGAGTGATATGACACAGATGTAAACATACAAGATTGACACAAAATAGTATATGGATGTAAGACTAGACATGTTTATTTTATGTGTAATGTTTTACCGAACAAAATGCACGAATTGTATGTATTATGAGAATAATTTACTAAAATAAAAAAGTTTTTGGATTAAAAAAAATAAAAAATAAAAAGAGGGGATGGGGTGGGGGGGAGTAGGAGTAGAGGGGAGGGGGTTTAGGGAGCTAAGTGAGGAGGGGGAATAAGGGGTAGGGAAAGGGGAGAGGGATTCAAGAGGGAGGAATTAGAAGTAAATAAGGGATATGTGAACATATATTCTTATACTTAACCTTCGTGATTAGGAAATCTTAACTGATGTGTTTTGAGTTCAATACATAGGCCAAACTAGAGTTTGGATAATTAAATCATGAAGTTGAGGGAGTTCTTTGTGAGAAGTTCTGGTTCTGGAGAGGTTCTGGTTCTGCTCGAGCTGGGTTTCGGACCTGTGGAAGTCTCTAGCCGGCTGTATATTCAATGACACCAACACAGAGTATGGTTATGCATGAATATCATTCTTTATTATTTGTCTTGGGGTTTTATCACTGTGATTCGGGCGCCTTGCCAAAGGCAGGAAGCAGCCCACTGCAACCAAATCAGCACACTGCAGGTGCAATCACAAGGTCACATTACGTTCTTGCAAAATACACTTAATCATCATAATAATATCAGTAGAAAAGCAAGCAGAAAAACATCCCCCGAAACATACAGTTTGAACTTATTAAAACAAAATAAAGTGGAACTCTTCATCAATGGTTCATTTGGTTATACATTAATCAATATATTGATCCATTCCTTACAATCCCTCCTTTGATCAAGGCTTCAGAACAGAAGCCCCTTGATCATTAGAATATTCATTGTACCACTTCTTCTTGGTATTTTTACCACATATACCCTTCATTTCACCCAGATCCTCCGGGTGATATATACAGTTAGTTATGGTCCAAGTGGGGATAAACACCAATATCACGAGTCCTGCCAACAGAGCCCATAGCTTCCCTGAATCATTTGCTATGAACAGAGTCATTTTTAGGGTACAGTCTTCCTTTTAGGCTCTATTTTCGAGGACTTGTAACACCTGTTTCACCTCCTTTTTCTCTGGGGGTGTGCCTGGAAATGTCTTTAGTCTTGATGCATGGATCCACTGTGGGCCTTGATCTGTGAGAACTGCTCTTCTGGCAACCTTCAGGACTTCAAATGGTCCCTGGAAAATCGGACCTGGTTGTCTCTGGACAGCTAGTTGTTTTATCAGCACTTTGTCTCCTGGGATATACGGATGTGCGCGTTCTGTGGAGAGAGGAGGGAAAGTGACAGCAACTTTGTCCTCTGTTTCACTAAGGCTACTTACCAAATGTTTTACATACTCTTCCTGTAGAGAATAAAGATTAACCTCCTCTCCCTCATCAGGCTTCCTCTGTGCTGGCCTACCCATAAGTATTTCAAATGGTGACAACCCTGTTCTGGAATGTGGAGCTGTTCTTATTTGGAATAGGACTGCAGGGAGATAATCAATCCACCCCTTTATAGTTTCTCCTGTGGCCTTTTTGAGTTTATCCTTTATATTTCTGTTCATTCTTTCTACTATTCCTGCACTTTGTGGGTGATATGGAATATGTAGTTTCCATTGAATGCCCAGGAGTTTTGCTAGGTCCTGGGTGAGGGCAGCTGTAAAAGCTGGACCCTGGTCTGACCAGATCTTGGCTGGTAAACCATACCTCGAAATCCAGTGATTTATTAGTGCCCTTGATGCTATCTTGGCCGTTTCTCCTGTGGTTGGAATAGCCTTGACCCATGAGCTAAACTTGTCCACTATGACCAAAAGGTATTTTAAATTCCCTTTCTGTTTTGGCATGTGTGTAAAGTCTATTTGTAGATCTTGGAGGGGGCCTATTGGGGGGGGGACAAATTTCCATGTATACCCTGTTTTTTACATTGCACATTGTTTTGTGCGCAAGTGAGACATGAATCTGTCAACTGGGCAATGAGGTGTGTATCATTGATCGTGCTGAAGGACTGTCTGTACATTGTCAAAACTGTTTTCCTTCCCAAATGACATGGACCATGTAGATAGGAAATAAGTAAAGGGGCTGCTGCTTCAGGTATACCTATTATTCCCTCCTTACTTGTCCAAAGGCCTGAAATGGTCTTTGACAAGTTATGCTCTGTCCAGTGTTTAATGTCCTGGGCGGTTGCCTTGGACTGCAGGAGGGAAGCTAGTGATGAAAAATCTGGGGAAGAGAAGTCAGTAGCAAAAAGCAATGTGATGGGATGAGAGGTGGGAACGAAGTCCGCTGCTTTTTTTGCTTCTCTATCTGCCAATGCATTGCCCTGTGCTTCTTTACTTTTGTCATACGAGTGTCCTTTCACTTTAATAACTCGGAGACTTCGTGGGAGTTGCAGTGCAGCCAGCAGAGAGAGAACAAAAGCCTTATTTGCTATCTCTTTGTTATCTGCTGTCCTAAAGCCTCTCTTTTCCCATATGAGTCCAAAGTCAAAAATCACGGCGAATGCATACCTGCTATCAGTGTAGATATTTACATCCTTTCCCTCGAAAAGCTGACAGGCTCTTGTGAGGGCTTTGAGTTCTGCTTGTTGTGCTGAGTTTGCTGCAAGGTGGGAAGACTCAACCACAATATCAGGCAACATTACAACAGCATATCCAGTTTTGTATGTTGTGTCATTTGGTCTTGAGCAGCTGCCATCAACAAACACATCCAGGAACTCTGGGTCAGGTTTGTCAGATAAATCGCTTCTGGGTAATGTTTGTTCAGACAACTTGTCCTGACAGTTATGTGATGGGCATAAATCAGAATCAGGAAGCTGCAGCAAGGCATGCAGCAACCTAATAGCTGGTGTTGTCTCAGAGCAAGATTTGACTAACAGTTTTGTGGTGTTTAAAAGAATAATTTCATAACCGCTATGTCTCTGTGCAGTCATATGTTGAGTATGCATGTTTTGTAGCAATTGTGTAACTGAATGAGTGGTATAAAGTATAGTTTCATTCCCCAATGTAATTTTAGAGGCTTCTTTTACAGCCATTGCCCTTGCTGCAAGAGCCAGCAAGCAACCGGGCATTCCCTGTACCTGTAGGGGCAGTTTCTTTGAAAGGTATGCAACTGGTCTTAAATTATTGCCATGTGGCTGGGCCAACACAGCAGCAAAAGTTGCTCCTCTGACTACACAGTACAGAGAAAATGGTCTATCATATGTTGGAAGCCCTAATGCAGGAGCCCGGGAGAGGGAGCGCAGAAGAGAGTAGAATGCTGTTTTCATGTCCTCACTCCACTCTACTTGTTTTGGTGCACGCCTGGAAGTTGCTTGCCTTAGCATAGAGTCCCAATAAGAGCAATCAGGAATCCACTGTCTGCAGTAGACAATCGAGCCAAGGAATGATAGCAACGATGATTTATCCTTTGGTGGGCCGAGACAGCTGAGGTCCTGGACTCTTGCAGGGGAAACTACTCTTGTTCCCTCTGTAATTACACAACCCAAGTACTCTACTCGATCCTTGCACCATTGGATCTTTTTCCGAGACGCCAAATGGCCCTGCAAGGAGAGATGGTCCATAAGGCTAATGGAGTCCTCCTCACACTGTGCCCTGCTCTCACTACAAACCAGTAGGTCATCTACATATTGCAGGACAGTTGACCCTTTAGGGGGATTCCAATTGTCCATGGTCTTTTTTAGGACTATACTGAAGGCAGCTGGGCTATCAATGAACCCTTGCGGGAGGCGTGTCCATGTTAGCTGGCCCCTCCCCCAGACAAATGCAAACAGGAGTTGGTCATTTTTGTTAATGTCTATGCTAAAAAATGCATTAGACAGATCCAGTACCGTATAGCAGCGAGAATTTGCTGGTATGTTGATAAAAATGGATGTTATGTCTGATACCAGGGGTGGCAAGGGTATTATGTTTTTATTCACACCTCTCAAATCCTGAACCAACCTCCAGGTACCATTTGCCTTTCTTACGGGATTAATAGGAGTATTCCAAGGGCTTACAATTTCCCGAAGGATGCCCAATTTCAGGTACTCCTCAATCTGGGGCTGTATACCCGATACCTTTTCAGTGGATAATGGATATTGTTTTTGGTAATGTGGTGTGGTGTCAGAACACATATTTGGCTTGTATGGAGTGCAAGCAATGTGTCCCACAGCAGTTTTTGATTTTGCCCATATAGGGTGGTTGTCTAATGTTGCTGGCAGGAGCAAAAAACATGACATTGTTTCTTGTCTTTTTGGCATGGTTAGATCACACTTAGTAGATTTGGCTATAATTCCGCCTTGTTGATCAAATTTAACAGTGATTTGTAATGCAGACATCAAGTCTCTCCCCATATGGAATAGAGGACAGTCAGGGAGGACTGCAAAGGACATCTTGGTAAGATAGTTACCCTGCATATCAGTTATCATTTATCCCTATAGAGCATCCCTCCGTACACTCCATCTCTCCAAACTCTGCATCATTTAGACAGGAAGTAGTGGCTCCTGTATCAAGTAAAAATTTAACCCTTTTGCCCCTGACCTTTAATAAGGTCTGTGGCAGGGTTTTCCAGTGTGGAGAGAAGAAATGCATGACCAGGGCTGGGGCATGCTCCGGGCATCCCTATTGTGGGTTATTATCTCGATAGTTCGGCCAATCTACCCGTATCTTTTCAAAGGAATTCCTGGGGCTGAAGGGAGGGGCTGCTGGAGCTGACTGGGATCTCTGTTGTAGCTGCACTTTGTCTCCCTGTTGAGGTCTGTGTTGAGATCTTGAGCTATATCCTCCTCTGCCTCTCCTAGCAAAGCGACAGGAGACTCATCCTTCACCATAGCATATGGGGGTGGTTTTTCTTGATATAAATTAGGGGGGGCTGATGGGCTACCCATTATACCTTCTGCCTTATTTTTCTTTCCCCCTTTCATATTTGTGTACTTCTTTCTATATTCCTTCATACCTTTTGCCCAAATTTTACAACATTGAGTCATGTAATCCTTATCAAGGTCTGTTATGGGATAATTGTGCTGTTTGTGCTGGCCACATATTCTGGTGACTTCTACCCATTCTCCTTTGGAACATGGTCCGTACTCCCCCAAACATGGCACTTCTAACTGATGTGCTCTTTTTAAGACCAGAGACCAGAACGGATCAGTACAATGATTTCCATAATTGCCTTTCATGTAATCTATTGGGGAGGGTTGATGCTTACCTTCATCATCACTTTTTCCCGACTGATTACCAATTTTAACAAACAATAATATTTTATTCTTAGGCCTCATGCCCACGGACGTTTTTAGGCCTCATGCCCACGGGCGTTTTTTCAGCCGCGTTTTTGAGCGTTTTTTACAGCTTAAAAACGCCTGTCCATGTTAGTCTATAGCTTCATGCCCACCTAGGCGTTTTTGAGCTGTAAAGAGCATAGGCGTTTGTAAGCTGTAAAAAAAACCCAGGGCCAGTGCGTTCCTCAGCGTCAGAACTAGGCAGGAAAAAACGCGAGCGTCAAAAAACGCGCAAAAACGCGCACTAACGCGCACTAACGCGCAAAAAACGCGCACTAACGCGCGGTCGCGTTTTTAGCTCCGACGTTTTTTTTTTTTTTTTTCAAAAAAAAAAAAAAAAAAATATTTACAATAACATGGACAGGCGTTTTTAAGCTGTAAAAAACGCTCAAAAACGCAGCTGTAAAAACGCCAGTGGGCATGAGGCCTTAAAAGCGAGCAGTAAATAGAGCTTTGACGCCAGGAAAACAGGCGTTAAAAAACGCCAAATTTACCGCGTTTTTGATGCGCGTTAGTACGCGTTAGTACGCGTTTGTGCGCGTTTTTTAGCGTCAGCGTTTGTAAGCGTTTTTTAAAGAAAAACACATCTCAAGGCTATATTCACTCCCACATTACCCACAATGCCACAGAAAACAAAGAAAACGTGTTACAGAGCTTTAGTCAGTGCCATTTTGTTAGGAGAGAGAGAGGAGAGAGCATTACACATCATTTAAAGCATTTTAGCATATTTCGGGAGTAATATGGATCCCGTCATGTTAAAAATTGATGAGGCAATCCTCCTGATCATCTTGCGGAGGCAGCGGAGAAGGAGACAGGAGGAGGAGAGAAGGAGGAGAACGCGGCAGTATTGGATGCATCCAATGGTATCCCATCGGGTGTCAACTGGCTATTTTGCCAACATTTTTTCTCAACTGCGGTTATATCCTTCGAAATTCCAGAATTTCACAAGGATGTCAGTGCCGCGCTTTGATCATCTGTTGGAGAAGCTGAGGCCAAGGTTGACCAGGATGGACACAGTGATGCGGAGCTCTGTGTCACCGGAGGAACGACTCCTAGTGACACTCAGGTAAGTGCAATACACATATGGGTTAGGGTAACAGAATACGGTTAGGGGTTAGGTTTAGGGGATAGGAAATAGGGTTAGGGGTTACGGTTAGGGGTTATGGTTAGGGGATAGGGTTAGGGTTAGGGTATAGGGTTAGGGGTTAGGGTTAGGGAATAGGGTTAGGGTTAGGGTGTAGGGTTAGGGGTTAGGGTTAGGGGTTAGGGAATAGGGTTAGGGGTTAGGGGATAGGGTTAGGGTTAGGGGTTATGGTTAGGGGATAGGGTTAGGGTTAGGGTTAGGGTTTAGGGTTAGGGAATAGGGTTAGGGTTAGGGTTTAGGGTTAGGGAATAGGGTTAGGGTTAAGGGTTACGGTTAGGGGATAGGGTTAGGGTTAGGGTTAGGGGATAGGGTTAGGGTTAGGGTTAGGGGTTATGGTTAGGGAATAGGGTTAGGGTTAGGGTTAGGGGTTATGGTTAGGGGATAGGGTTAGGGTTTAGGGTTAGGGGTTAGGTAATAGGGTTAGGGTTAGGGGTTAGGTAATAGGGTTAGGGTTAAGGGTTACGGTTAGGGGATAGGGTTAGGGTTAGGGTTAGGGGTTAGGGTTAGGGTTAGGGTTTAGGGTTAGGGTTAGGGGTTATGGTTAGGGAATAGGGTTAGGGTTAGGGTTAGGGTTAAGGGTTAGGGGTTAGGTAATAGGGTTAGGGTTAAGGTTAAGGGTTACGGTTAGGGGATAGGGTTAGGGTTAGGGTTAGGGGTTATGGTTAGGGGATAGGGTTAGGGTTTAGGGTTAGGGGTTAGGGAATAGGGTTAGGGTTAGGGGTTAGGTAATAGGGTTAGGGTTAAGGTTAAGGGTTACGGTTAGGGGATAGGGTTAGGGTTAGGGTTAGGGGATAGGGTTAGGGTTAGGGTTAGGGGTTATGGTTAGGGGATAGGGTTAGGGTTTAGGGTTAGGGAATAGGGTTAGGGTTAGGGGTTAGGTAATAGGGTTAGGGTTAAGGGTTACGGTTAGGGGATAGGGTTAGGGTTAGGGGTTAGGGTTAGGGTTTAGGGTTAGGGGTTATGGTTAGGGAATAGGGTTAGGGTTAGGGTTAAGGGTTAGGGGTTAGGGTTAGGGTTAGGGGTTATGGTTAGGGGATAGGGTTAGGGTTAGGGTTAGGGGTTATGGTTAGGGGATAGGGTTAGGGTTTAGGGTTAGGGGTTAGGGAATAGGGTTAGGGTTAGGGGTTAGGTAATAGGGTTAGGGTTAAGGTTAAGGGTTACGGTTAGGGGATAGGGTTAGGGTTAGGGTTAGGGGATAGGGTTAGGGTTAGGGGTTATGGTTAGGGAATAGGGTTAGGGGTTAGGAAATAGGGTTAGGGTTAAGGGTTACGGTTAGGGGATAGGGTTAGGGTTAGGGGTTAGGGTTAGGGGTTAGGGTTAGGGTTAGGGTTAGGGGTTATGGTTAGGGGATAGGGTTAGGGTTAGGGGTTATGGTTAGGGGATAGGGTTAGGGTTAGGGTTAGGGGTTATGGTTAGGGGATAGGGTTAGGGTTTAGGGTTAGGATTTAGGGTTAGGGTTAGGGGTTAGGGTTAGGGGAAGGGTAAGTTTTTATTTTTATCAATAGTTTTTTAATATGTGAACTTTTTATCTTATCTTAGGTTCCTTGCCACAGGACAAAGTTACGTGTCCCTACACCATTATTTTCTACTTGGCCTCACAACAGTGTCCAGGGTGATAAGGGAAACATGTGTGGCAATATGGGAGGAGTTACATGAGGAGGTAATGCCAGAGCCCACAGAAGAGATCTGGGAGTCTGTGGTTGACACTTTTTGGGAGAAAACACAGTTCCCAAATTGTATCGGTGCCCTTGATGGGAAACATATCAGGGTGAAGAAGCCTCCCCAGTCTGGATCATCATATTTCAATTATAAAAAATATTTTTCTGTGGTCCTCCTGGCATTGTCCGATGCCCATCTCAAATTTCTTTTTGTGGATGTGGGAGCATATGGAAGCCAAGGTGACGCCCGTATATTCCGGGAGTCGGCCTTCGGACGTCGTCTACATGAGGGACGACTCAATATCCCTGAAAGCAGGCCTCTACCCTGCACTGAGGAACCCAGCCTACCCTTAGTGATGGTGGCAGACGAGGCCTTTGGACTGGCAGAAAACCTCATGAGGCCATACAGTGGCTATGGTCTCAGCCATCGCCAAAAAATCTATAATTATCGGCTCAGCCGTGCACGCCGTGTCGTTGAATGTGCATTTGGGGTGTGCACGGCCAAATGGCGAGTTTTGCTCACAAGTATGCAACTGGATGTGGAGAACGCCATTAAAGTAGTCCTGGCATGCTGCGTTCTGCATAATTATCTAAGGGACAGTGACAGCAGCAATGTTGAACCGGAGCCCAGTAACCAAAGTCAGAGGGTACAATTTATGGACTTGCGGTCAACGGCACGTGTCATGGGCATTCGAAACCAATTTGCTGCATTTTTTGAATCCCCTGATGGAGAGGTGTCATGGCAGAATGATCATGTGTAATTTAAAAAAATGAAATTCAGATGCATTCAGATTCAGAAAAATTTGATACAAATATCGATCCTGGTAAATTTTCAATACAGATGTATACATCTTTACTTTCTTGTGTTTATTTTTGAAATAAATCATTTTAAAGATTATTTTTCCATTTTGCAATCATTGTTCAACAAGTTTTGACTGTGTCTTCATGCAAGCGTATGCTAAGCCCCTTTTGAGTCCTTTGCCCTCTGTCTTTGGTCAAGCGTATGCTAAGCCCGTAATGGGCTAGCATAGGCTCGTCTGAAGATAGAGGGCAAAGGAGTCCTTTGCCCTCTGTCTTTGGTCAAGCGTATGCTAAGCCCGTAATGGGCTAGCATAGGCTCGTCTGAAGGCAGAGGGCAAAGGAGTCCTTTGCCCTCTGTCTTTGGTCAAGCGTATGCTAGGCCCGTAATGGAGTGCTGTTGTGCATCATATAAAACACAAATTAAACAATTTTTTATTCAAACAAAAAAAAATGTATTAAACAATTGTTACATCAAAGCTGGTGATAGGTGGGGTTGGACATCTGATCACTACGGGGATGTGGGGATTGGGGACGGGGCTGGGGTTCAATCCAGAATTCTTGCTGGTAGCGGGGGGGGAATGGATTTGAAGGGTGAATATTGGAGGTTGAAGGAGGAAGTTCAGTATTTGAATATGGCATATAAAACGATGCCTGAGACGGGGTAGGTGGTGGCTGGCATTGCTGATGATGAGAGGGGGGTGCTAGCACTGCTGAGGTCCTGGGGGCCATTGGGGGATCATGAGAAGGATTTAATGTATTGCTCGGCGCCCTCACACCTCTCAATTTATCTTGCCGTACTTGCATTGCCATAGTTTGGACTTTATACATAAAATCCTTCTCTTCTTCTCCCCCAATGTCCTCCAGGAGGTGATATAGGCTACGGCAGAAGGAGACGCGTGGGTTGCTGTGATCCAAAAAAGGATCCACACTGCGCCTCTCCTGCCGCACTTCCTGCAGCAGTGCTAGCACCCTGTCATCTCCCTCAACAGTGCAGCCACCCCTCGCCTGACGTCCACGTCCACGACCACGGCCACGAACACCGCCACGACCGCGTCGCTCACCACTGTCCTGAATGGCATTTGAGGATATTTCCAATGCCCTGGATTCCTGCAAAAGAACAAATCATTTTACATTCACATGTACATGGACAGACAGACAATGAGATAGATAGGCAGACATAAGCACTTACCTCATCAGGGCACTGAACACTGCCCTCATCAACATTGTTTGGCGATCCACTGCCTGTCATCGGACTGCTTGGTCTTTCTAAGGTGTCTTCCTCTGCAGACACCTCCCTGGCTGCAGAAATGTTCGATGTTGTCCTGCAGACAATGAAATAAAAGAATTAACTTAAAGTGGTTGTAAACCCACTTATACAACTTGCACCTACAGGTAATCCTAGATTAAGGCTTACCTGTAGGTGCAAGAAATATCTCTTTAACCTACACGGTTAAGGAGATATTTACTTTTAAACCCGGCGTCGCTGACGTCACGCGCATACGCATGCGTCTGTCGTCATTGCCGCTACGGGGCCAATCATAGCGCCGGAGCGGCGATAAACAGAAGAGACGTCTAAGCACGGTGGCAGCGGTGGAGGTGTCCCAGCATCGCTGCGGGGGCTTCAATATCAGGTAAGTCATTCATAATGAGCTAGTATGCTATGCATACTAGCTCATTATGGTTTTGTCTTGCAGGTTGGTTAACAAGAAAATATATATTATATATATATATATATATATATATACACATTTACAACCAATAGTCATATAAAATACCGCCAGAAAAGATATGTACATAGGCAACTATATTGCGAAAAAATAAAACTTACGGTCTGCTGCTGTTCCTCATATTTTCTCTGAGGAAATTCAGCTCATTATGAAACACGTGAGGCTTCTTGGTCGGGGCTGCCATTCCACTTCTGGAAGTCTTTTCCTCATCTGTGAGATCCCTCCTGACGCGGTCTCGAAGGGATTTCCAGCGTTTTTGCAAGATTTTTACTAAAAAAAACATGGAAAAAAGGTTTTATATGCATTCCCAAAGTGATCTAAATTTTTTTTTTTGTTCCCCTGTGCCTATGTGCTCGCACACAGAAGCGAACGCATACGCAACTCCCGCCCACATATGACATTGTTGTTCAGACCACACATGTGAGGTGTCGCCCCGAACGTTAGAGCGAGATAAATAATTCTAGCCCTTGACCTCCTCTGTAACTCAAAACATGCAACCAGTATGATTTCTAAGTACGAAAGTTTGGCGCCATTCTACGAGCATGTGCAATTTTGAAGGGTGACATGTAAGTTACCTATTTACTAGGCTTAACATAAACTTTCAAATTAGGTAAAAAAAAAAAAAAAATTTTAAAAACATTAAAATGTCTTTTTTTTAAAATAAAATACGGTCGTAAAATGTATGCGCTAATAACGTGTGAGATTACGCCATTGTATTCTCTAGGGTCTCTGCTAAAAAAACATATATAATGTTTGGGGTTTCTATGTAATTTAATGACAAAAAAGAACATTTTCATGTAGGAAAGAAATGTCAGAATTGGCCAGGATGTGAAGTGGTTAAAAAAAGATCATACATTAGGAAAAGACTTACTTATTTCCTTTCTCTCTCCATGCAAACTGTCTTCCCAGCCAGGGGTGATGGCAGCACTTATATCGTGCCATATCGACACTCTCCTTAGGTGGTCTCCATGCTGCAGATGGGACACATCCCACAGTTCGGGATGGGCCTGAACAGCCGTTATCAGCTCCCGTTGTCCCACAGCTTGTGCCATCTTACAAGCCATGTTCTCTTCTTCACAAGCACACGGCTGTGCAAAGGACTCCTGGGAAATAATATTATCCAGACAGGAAGTTCCTGTCTTTACATTGTCCAATCATCTTTTTACATATTTTTACATAGGAAAACACTGGAGCTAAAAAACGCGATTTTAGGCGTTAGTACGCGTTTGTACGCGTTTGTACGCGTTTGTGCGCGTTTTTTGACGCTTCGCGTTTTTTCCTGCCTAACGTCGCCGCCGCGGAACGCACTGGCCCTGGGTTTTTTTTACAGCTTACAAACGCCTATGCTCTTTACAGCTCACAAACGCCTAGGTGGGCATGAAGCTATAGACTAACATGGACAGGCGTTTTTAAGCTGTAAAAAACGCTCACAAACGCGGCTGAAAAAACGCCCGTGGGCATGAGGCCTTATACTTTAAAATTGAAACATTTTCTGTCTTGCTTTCTCTATTTCGTTCCAGGGGCGGAAAATGTCCTCAACCTTATGACAATTTATAGATTTATGACAAGGAACCCAGTGTTCTACTTTTTTAAATACAACCAGACACTGTATTTCTGCTACACTTAGTCCCTCGAACACCGGACTGGGGGGTAGTATGTTGTGTATATTAAACCTTAACATATGTTGTTTTGATCCCTGGAACATAGGACCCTTGCCAATTTTGACATGATACCCCCCTGGAACAATTGCCACTAATGACGTGGTCTTCCCTTTATAAGCAAACAGTAAACCAGTTTTACATTCACCACAACAAGAAATAATAGACATTTGCAAGATGATATTATTAAATCAACCTGGTGTGCACACAGTAAATAGAGTTTCCACAGATCCGCCCTGTAGAAATGAGGGAATTTATGATTCCCTCATTGACTATGACTTGGCCAACCTAGCGAAGTCCCTATATACCTCCTCTCATGACTTGGTCAACCTAGCGAAGTCCCTATATACCTCCTCTCATGACTTGGCCAACCTAGCGAAGTCCCTATATACCTCCTCTCATTATTTCAGAGAGTCCCAGGGATACAGTGTTCCCTAGAGAGTCTAGTCCGGATGAATCAATGAACAGAGTAAGACAATAAATTCCCAATAAAAATAAAGGGGTCTCACCTGTTCAGTTGAATCACCCCACTTCTGGTACCATTTGAGAAGTTCCGGTTCTGGAGAGGTTCTGGTTCTGCTCGAGCTGGGTTTCGGACCTGTGGAAGTCTCTAGCCGGCTGTATATTCAATGACACCAACACAGAGTATGGTTATGCATGAATATCATTCTTTATTATTTGTCTTGGGGTTTTATCACTGTGATTCGGGCGCCTTGCCAAAGGCAGGAAGCAGCCCACTGCAACCAAATCAGCACACTGCAGGTGCAATCGCAAGGTCACATTACGTTCTTGCAAAATACACTTATCATCATAATAATATCAGTAGAAAAGCAAGCAGAAAAACATCCCCCGAAACATACAGTTTGAACTTATTAAAACAAAATAAAGTGGAACTCTTCATCAATGGTTCATTTGGTTATACATTAATCAATATATTGATCTATTCCTTACACTTTGTATAATGTAGAGATTATTCAGTCCATAGAGTCTGGAAGATCCAATTCTGGGGAGTTGAAGCGACCTCTTTTGGATGTAGCTTGTCTGCTTCTGTCAGTTTCAGGTTTTTTCGTTCAATAATTTTGTATTAAGTATTTTAACAAGAATACATATCACAGGTACAATACAGATGATGCGAGAGTGGGATATACAACGTAACCTTAATGGAAGATATGTTTGTAGAGTTTGATGCTCAAAAAAAAAAGAAAAGATAATTTTTATCCTTGAAATAATAAAGATAAGAAAATAGATAGTAATAACAAATGTCATGTATATCGGACTCATAAAATAAAGAAAAAAACAAAACGATACCTTACATCAGGTAGAAAGTGCCTCCGGACCTCCCATCCACCCCTGATGGGGTCAAACTGTGGATGGGAGGGGGCACGTGTTAAAAAAGGGAAATAAATGAATTAACTAAGGTATAGGTAAGCTAGAGTCCTGAAAGGATGAATACGTTATCCTAACATATAAGTAATGTAGTTAGAAGCCTATTAAAGTCACTTTTAAATGTCAAAACCAATCCTATGAAGGAACAACAGAAGAAAAGCAGTTTATCAAATGGATAGAGGATTTTCTCAGGTTATTATTCCAAACTCTAGAGTATATGTAATAGTAATTTGAAGAAAATATAAATCCCCAAATCACATACTGGGCAATAATGAAAATAAAAGAAAAGAGAAAAAAAAGAAGAATGTTGAGATAGGAAGAAAGAAAAGAAGAGATTGAGAAAGGAAAGAAGTGAAGAGATAGGAAAGGAAAATAAGAGGTTCCCTCCCAGGGATGATCCAGCCCCAGGAAATGCTAACTAATACTAGCAACATTTGATAGAAAGGAAGAGAATAAAAATAAATATTAAATTGGATTAGCAGGGCAGCAAAAGAGATTGGTCAAAAATCGGATGTTAGGAAATGTTTAACCCATGGTTGCCAAATTTTATTACATTTTTTCACATTATTATTCTCAATAGCTGACATTTTGTGGAAAATGAGGGCTCTGTTCATTCGGTGTTTAGCTTCAGTCACAACCAATGTCTGAGATTTCCATGCCTTAGCTATAGTTTGTTTAGCTGAGGTTGTCAGATATAATAATAGTTGGAATTGATTGTGGGTAAGTTCAGGGTGTTTAAGATTCAATAATGCTACGACTGGGTCTGGCTTAATCAAGTTTTCTAGAGCAGTGGAAGCCATACCGAATATTTTGTTCCAAAAATTTTGGGCAATTGGACATTCCCACCAGATGTGGAGATAAGTACCTACAGTCGCACAGCCACGAAAGCAAATATTTGGACAAGTAGGTGAGAATTTAGCTAACCTTGCTGGTATCAGATACCAGCGTGATAAGACCTTGAAATTTGTTTCAAGAGCATAACAATTTGTGGATGAGCGCATAGTGGTCGACCAGATATTGTCCCAATCTTTCGTACTAAATGTCTTATCAAAATCCTGAGACCATTTGGTGACATATAAGGGTGGAGTGTCTGTGAGGGGGGAATTGAGATGTTTATAGAGTAGTGAGATCAGACCTCTAGTGTGTGGATCACATTTACAGATCCTTTCAAACTGTGATAGTTGATTAAGTATGAAACCCGATTCAATAACCGGTGTATAAAAGTTTTTAATCTGTAGGTACCGGAAAATTTCTTTACTGGGTAAACCATGAATGTCGCATAGATCAGGAAATGTCAGGATGTTATTGATGGAGGTTATATCATATAAGCATGTCAGATTTTTGGTAGTCCAGGCTGTAAAGGAAGAGGGAAACTTCCATGCAGGATAAAAAGCTGGGTGTCTAATAAATGACAGTAGGGGGTTATGTGGGGATTGTAGTTTATGTGAACATCTAAATTTGTCCCAGATAGTCATGGAGTGCTTTGTAATAGGATTAGACAGGCTAATTCTATCACAAGGGGATAACCACATTATATTAGCCACAGATATTGGATCAATATCAATAGATTCTATTGCCACCCACAAAGAGGTTTCAAACAATGCACGGTACTTAGATAATTGGGCGATTTGTGCTGCGTAATAGTAATTGGTGAAATTAGGAATCCCTAGTCCCCCTTTAGATTTTTCGATAAAAAGTGTCGCTTTAGAAATACGTGGTTTAATCTTACCCCATATAAACGATACAACTCTCTGTTGTAATAGCCTTAAAAAATAGGAAGGAATGGGAATGGGGAGCACCCTAAAAAGATACAAGAATTTTGGTAGAATGGACATTTTCACAGCGTTAATTCTACCGAACCATGATAGAAAAAGTGTGGACCAATTATGTAATAAGTTTGTAATTTGTTTTAGTAGTGGTAAGTAGTTTGCTTTGAACAGGTCTGAGATTGAGGATGTAAGTTGTATTCCCAAATTTGGGATGTAGTGAGTGACCCAGTTGAATGGTAAGGTTGTTTGAGCTCTATGAAGTTCGGATTGCGATAAGTTTATGTTAAGTGCATTGGATTTGGAGTTGTTAATATATAGCCCTGAGATATCTGAAACATTTTCTAAGGTGTTCAATATATTTGGAGCTGAAATGTGAGGATGGGTTAGGAAGACAAGTATATCGTCTGCGAAAAGACATATATTTTATGGTGATGTCCACCTAGTTCCAAGCCTCTAATACTAGGGTTGGATCTGATGAGCATCGCCAGTGGTTCTATGAGAAGAGCGAAAATCAAAGGTTAAAGGGGGCAACCCTGTCTCGTACCACTTTTAATATCGAATGTAGACGATCTGTATCCCATATATTTAATATATGCCTTTGGATCATTATATGAAGCAGAGATCCATAGTAGAAAATTGTTTCCAAAGCCCCATTTTTGTAGAATATAATTCATAAATGGCCATGAGACCGAATCAAAAGCTTTACGCATGTCTAGAGATAAAAAAAAAGTAGGGATCTTCCTCATTTTGGCTGAATGTGTTAACAAAAGCGCTCTTCTAATATTATCCCCCTAACATAAACAATAGATGAATTGAGCGCACTCTGGCTTAGGAAATACAAAAGAAAAACTAAACATAAAACGGGGCAGACAGAATGGGAATGGAACTAAAATAGGCTGTATAAAAACACACGTTAAAAGTCCATATCAATTAGTCCATGTGTGGAATAGCTTAAAAACTATCCGCAAGGAAGGCTGCCAGCTTACAGATAGAAGTGATCTGAAATAAGACAGGAAGAGGAAAAAAGCAGCGCCTTCTAAGCGTAGTAGTATCAGAGATTTATTACTTAATCCTAGACAAATACACTTCCTCCTTGATATGTTAGAATACTGTCTCACCCATGATTATTTGGGATGGGCCAGACACGTCTATTCCAGACTTTTTACATTACTGTAACTCTAACACCATGGGTCTATCATTTACTTCTGTTACTGATGAGAACACTCTAGCTTTTCTTGATTTGGAATTGTCTCATGATGATCATACCATACATGCCCAGAATTATACCAAGCCATCTGCAGGTAACTCCTTTTTGCATTACGAGAGTTGCCATCATCCACGTTGGGTGAATAATATACCCAAAAGCCAATTTTGTAGACTTAGACATAACTGCACTAAGCTACAGGATTATACCACTCATGGCTTAAACCTGAAGACTAAGTTTTTAGAAAAGGGTTACCCCGATCAGTTAGTGGAGGGAGCCTTTCAACATTACCTCAATACTGAGGCTAGGAGTGACAAAATTACTACCACAGATGACAACTTACAACAGGTCAGGTTTGTTACCCAATTCCATAGTCAGTTTAGACGTATGGAAAGGATCTTGGTCAAACATTGGTCAATCTTGAGTGAGGATCCCCACCTCTAATCAACACTCCCTGAAAGACCAATAGTCAGCTATAGAAGAGCCAAAAACCTGAAGGCACGTATAGCCCCAAGAAAAATTACACAATTAGGGCCTACTGCTAGCACCTCTTTGACATTTTTTAATGTAAAGGGGATGTATCAATGCAGGAAAGCCCTATGTCTCACCTGTAAACATGTCACTCACAGACAAAAAGAGTTTACGTGTAAGGATAAAACATACACCATACCTGATTTTTTCACGTGCTCTTCCGAGTATGTTGTCTATTGTCTTACGTGCCCTTGTGGCCTACTTTATGTGGGCCGCACTATTCGTACCCTCCGCAAAAGGTTTGGGGAGCACCGTAATTTTGTGGAGAAGGGCCTAGAAAAATATAGTGTTGCAAGGCACTTTAAAGAATTTCACCAGCAGTCCTCTGAGGGGCTACGTGTTTGGGTCATAGAGGCCGTTTCCAAACACTTCCCCAAGGCAGAACGTTATAAGAGGCTATGTGAGAGGGAAAATTACTGGATCTACACTTTAGATAGCCTCTCTCCTGGGGGCCTTAATGAGGGTATTGAAATTAACATACTCTTATAATATAGTGTTATTCAGTACATTGAGTATAGGTTTGCCACATCCATTCCTTGTGGCTTATTTTACGTGGTACATTAGGGTGACCATTTTGAGCTGATTGATAAATAGAAAAGGTATCAGGTGCGCACGCGTCAGCTTAAGCATAATGATGCCTATTATACCACCCAATTAACATTATTCAAATTTATATTCTTTTTTACATTTAAAATTTTTTATATTTATTTCTATCTTATTTTTTATGAGGTATTGAAGGATCCTAAAAGTGAGGTTTGGGGGAAGTTTTAGTAAACTTCGGATTCCCAATTTTATTAATATTTTTCCAATTCATTAATAATTTTTATATATATTATATTTATAACATTTATAATATTATATAATACAATATATTTTAATAGTGCACCTTGAGTGCTTGATTATACATTATCTTTATAATGTTTTTATTATATATTTTGTCCATATGTATGTGTGCATATGATTGTGCATGTGTGTGTATATATATATATATATATATACATGTATGTATATATATATATATGTATATACTTTTATTATACTCCCTATTTGTATCCATTTATTGTATTTAGGTGGTGCTTTCTTCTTTCTCCTTTTTGTTTTTTCCCCCTCCCTATTTTCATTATTTGACAACACTCCTATCAGCGCTATCTAAATCCATATTGTAAGCGCCATGCTATGTCTTTTAGCCGCATCCTGTATCCATCTCCTTGGCAACTAAGTAAGCTAATTCACTTGCATTGTGGTGTGGTATAAATTGTCCCACTCCAAGATGGCCCTTATGAGCCTGATGAAGAAGCACGCATGCTTCGAACGCGCGCATCCCCCGCTGACATCATACCCGGAAGTGACGATTCCACTAGCTGTGTTCCAGTGAGGATTCTTCCCCATCTCTGCGGCCGCGAGAGTGAAGTTCCTTCTACCACCGCTAACCACTACGTGGGATTCCAGCTTGTGAACATCAGGATTCGCAGCTCCCGGGTCGAGCGGATGACAACTTTTAAGATAAGCCTCTTACTATACTCGTTTGTGAGTGTATCTCTTGCCGCTGTATTATATATTTTTTTAATAAATCTCTGATACTACTACGCTTAGAAGGCGCTGCTTTTTTCCTCTTCCTGTAATATTATCCCCCGCCTGACGTTTGGGCATAATACCTGTTTGGTCACGATGTATTAAGTTACCAATGATAGTGTTCAATCTGTTTGCCAATATTTTAGCCAGTAACTTGATGTCCAGGTTAAGAAGGGAAATTGGACGGTAGTTGGTCCAGGAAGTAAGATCGGAATGGGGTTTAGGAAGCATTACTATGATAGATGTCAAGGATTCATTTCTAAATGACTAAAAAATTATAAAATGCAGCGCTAGCGAATATAAATGTGCTCAATACAAACGTATGTGTGAATGTCAACCATCTAAACCTTTCGGGATGATGGTACACACTATTAGTGAAAAGATTATGCACCAATGATTGGTGTCACCAGAAATGCAGTGGGTGTAATACTAAATGTTACCACTAAAAAGTGATCAACTAAGTAAAACCAGAAAATATACTGTGCAAAACATTAAATGAACTGAACAACCAGGCAAATAGCTCTAGGAGTGATTCACAGTACTACAGATGGTTTTCAACATCAAAGAAATAATGTCCCATTTGCAACAGTGGTTGTAATATAGAAGGAAGGGAAAAAAATAAAATAAAAATAAAAATAAAAATAAAAATGCTTTAAAATAAAATAAAAGTCACCCAACATCCAACTTCTAGGACCAATAATGTTCGGTGAAATTCAACAGTTGGCTCAATAGCAGCAGAGATCAGAGGACCATGTGGGGAATAAAAAGAAAAAGCAACTTGTGAAGTACCGCTTAGGAACAGATTAACAATACGCTGTTATTGGGAAAACTCACAAGCCTTCAATGATAACCGAGCGTCAGTGTGTTCCGGGTTCACAACGGCGTGCGTTCCACAAGAACCGGAAGCAGCGTCACTGGTTCTTAGTGTTGACCGGAAATTTGTCAATGCATTTCGCCCCTCCTCCAGGGCATCATCAAGGACATCATCTCCGGTCAAAGAAGATCCTTATATATGCGCGGAGGTCTCCGCCTCACTTATTGTGAGCCAATTAGAAAAAAGGTAGAACCTCTCACCGCAATAAACCATTAGCTTCCTGAGTCACATCATTGCCCATCATTGATCAAAATGTGAGAACTTTATTGTTATATGACAATGACAGGGGTTAACAATGTGAACACATGAATAAATCAATGAATCTGAATACATGAATAAATTAGCATAGATAAAATAATCATTGACTAAATCAATGAAAATACAATAAAGTGCAATATAGTGGATATGCATCACGGAAAGGAATGGGGCAAAATAAAAAAAAAAAAAAAAAAAAAAAAATAGAAAAATAAATAATATAAAACTAAAATTAAAATATAAAAAAATAAAATAAATAAATACATACATACATATATATATATATATATATATATACACATACACATACATACATATACATACACACACATACACATATACATACATATACCCATAAAAAATTTAATAAAAATTACTTTCCGTAATGCATAAACCTAAAAACTACCAATTAGATAAAAAACAATTTAGATCAAGTTCGATGTTGAGACCATGCGGACTTAAAGTACCCAACCTATGTATCCACTGGGTTTCATTACGTGAGATAGCTTGTTTAAGGTTGGACCCTCTCCAATGTGCCTCAACCCTATCGATTCCACAAAACCTAAGACCCCTAGGGTCACTGTTGTGGAATAACCTAAAATGATTAGACAAACTGTGATGCTTGAACCCTTTTCTAATCCTATTTACATGCTCTCTTAATCTAATACCCAATTTTCTGGTGGTTCTGCCCACATAGTGGAGCCCACAAGGGCAGGAAAGAAGATAAGTGACATGTGTGGTTCCACAGGTAATAAATTTTTTAATTTCATAAGTTTTCCCAGACACACTAAAATGGGTTGTTTTCCTAACCCTGTGTTTGGAGGTACGACAAATCATGCATTTACCACAGCTATAAAAACCTGTCTGGTCCAAAAATGTGAATAATCTCTTAGGGGGATTCACGACATTAGGGGCCAGTTTTAATCTTAATGTGGGGGGTTTGGTATAGATAAAATGAGGTGCAACTGGTAGGACACTGGTTAGATCTTTATCTTTACGTAACAGTGGCCAATGCTCCTTAATGATTCTTTCAAATTGCTTGTGTTGTCTGGTATATCCTGTAAGAAATGCGATTCCATAATCTTTCTTATCTCGGATTTTCTTTTTAAAGAGCTGTTTTCTATCTAAGCTCCGAATATCTTCCCTGGTCTTATTGAGAGCCTTGATGTCATATCCTTTCTCTTGAAATCTTTCCAAAATAATTTTTGATTGTACATCATAGTCTTCAATTTTGTTACAGTTGCGCCGCACTCGCAACATTTGGCTTTTCGGTATTCCACTTAACCATCTTGGGTGATGGCAACTTCCAAGTGGTATATATCCATTTCTGTCAACATCCTTGAAATATGTGCGAGTAAGTAATTTATCATTTTCTTTGAAAATCACCAAATCTAGAAAATTAACAGAATCATAACTAACAACCTCCGAAAAGGAGATACCACACTGGTTGTTACCAATTTCTTCCAGGAACTTAAAAAAGGAATCTCTTGATCCTGCCCAAATAATAAAAATATCATCGATATAACGTTTGTAAAAGCTTAACTGGGGTATAATTCTTCCATAGATTGCTTTGGATTCCCACCAGCTCATGAAAAGATTTGCTACTGAAGGGGCATATTTGGCGCCCATTGCAACACCTTTACGTTGTCTAAAATATTTCTTTTCATGCCAAAAAAAGTTATGGCTCATAGCCAGATCCAAGGCTTCAAGTAAAAAAACTTTTTGTTTGGGCTTGATATCTGTTTTGTCAAGAGCCCATTTGACTGCCTCTAAAGCATGATGTTGCTGTATGTTCGTGTACAGGGAATTAACATCCACACTGGCAAGAATGCAGTCCTGATCCACAGTAAGAGGCTCCAAAAATGTAATCAGATCTTTGCTATCTTTTAGATAGGCGGGGCATTTTTGTACTAGTGGTTGGAGAAAATTATCCAGGTACTCCCCCATTCTGGAAAATAATGAGTCTACCCCGCTAACTATAGGCCTCCCAGGAGGTCTATGGGGGTCTTTATGAATTTTGGGTAATTGGTATATTACCGGAACTTTGGGGGCATCAGGGACTAAAAATCTGGTTTCTTTTTTATTTAAAATCCCTGTTAGGTGTGCTTGCTTTGTAAGACGTTTCAATTTGGCTTTATATTTGTTGGTAGGATTACCTTTAAGTTCCTCATATGTCTCTTTGTCAGATACTAATCTATTTAATTCGTCAAGATAATCACTTTTATTAAGAATTACCAAACCCCCCCCCTTGTCAGCTGATCTTATCACTATATTTTTATTTTGCTCTAATAATTCTAGACCCTTTTCAACATCTTTTTTCTTTCTACTTGGTTGTATTTTTAATTTTCTTAGGTCTTCTTCGACTACCGATTTGAAGACCTCAACAAAATGATTGTTCTTCGGTTTAGGATTGAAAATTGAATTATTTCTTAGTGTGGTATGAGTAAATTCGTCCATTACTCCTTTCGGAATTATGTCCTTATTGTTTTTAGCATAGGTCTTTTTAATATTTATTTTTCTAATAAATTTCTGAAAATCAATAAAAACATCGAACTTATTAAAATCTTTATCTAAAGCGAATTTAAGTCCTAGCTGGAGGACTTTATTCTCTTCTTCAGAAAAAACTGCATCACTCAAATTAAAGATTCCTGAATTGAGTTTGCCCTTTTCCTTTTTCCTTTTCCCTCCCCTACATCCTCTTGTTCGTCTCTTCTTGTTTGGTCTTGATTGTATGAGGGGGGTCCCAGGGGATACCAGGGTCTCCATTCTTCTTCCCTCACATCCTGTGGGTAATGGCCTCTCCCTCGGCCTCTGGGATTGGGTCCACCCCGAGGTCTCCTCGGTGGCCCCCCAAAACCTCTCCTCTGAAAATCCCCTCTAAAGTTGTTATGGCTGGGATAACCACCTCTACCTCGTGGGGGATATTGGTCATAATGATACGGTGTCCAAGAAGGACCACCATAATTTCCTCTTTGTTCATAACATCTTGTGTTATAAGAGCCTCTATTGGATTGTTGTGGATGATCATAATCTAGTGGCTCGAATCGATTGTATGTGGGGATTCCATAATGTGGCGTGGAAGGTCGCGGAGTGCCCCTTCCTCCACCACGTTGTACACCCCTACCCGATTCTTTGCGTTGGCCTTCGTATTTTATAGGAGTTTTAGGATGAATGTACCCCGCTTGCGTCTCATCCATAGAATCACTGGGATCAGGAGTATCTTCTTCTACCAATTCTTGCCACCTATAAACTTTATTGGATTTATAATCAGTGGTGTCTCTAATGAATTTTTTCATTTTTTTCTTTTGGGTTTCTTTATCTAACTTTTCAACAAAATCCTGTAACTGTTTCATTTTTTCTTTGTATTCACCTGAGGCAATTGAAGGTCCTAATTTAGCTTTCAAAGCATTAATGTTAGCCTCCAGTACCTTCAGTTTTCTTTCCTTCCTACTTATTAGTAGTTGTAACAATTTTTTCTCTGTATGATTAAAAAAAGAGAACCATTCGTCCTCTAAATCTTTGTCCACTAGGCCATCATTGGGAGCAATATCCCACCTGAGTCTTCTGGGGGTTATATTGTCCTTGATGTATTTACCTAAAGTGAACACATCCCACCATGCTTTAACCTGCTTGTCCAAAGCACTTCTGAGACTTTTAAAGTCTTGGTTAATATCTAAATTGGTGTTGGATTGTGAGAAAAAATCATCTGCATTCAAATTTCTATTATTAACAAATGTGAAAATTTCCATAGCTGCTGAGTGCACACAATAAGTGAAAGGTAAATAAACAAAAACTAAAACTCGCGCTTATGGAGACATACAAAAATAAATGACAAGTGAAAAGAAATTATTATATGCGCAGCTGCTACAGCATAAGGCACTAACACCTTGAGAGATAAAAAATTATAAAATGCAGCGCTAGCGAATATAAATGTGCTCAATACAAACGTATGTGTGAATGTCAACCATCTAAACCTTTCGGGATGATGGTACACACTATTAGTGAAAAGATTATGCACCAATGATTGGTGTCACCAGAAATGCAGTGGGTGTAATACTAAATGTTACCACTAAAAAGTGATCAACTAAGTAAAACCAGAAAATATACTGTGCAAAACATTAAATGAACTGAACAACCAGGCAAATAGCTCTAGGAGTGATTCACAGTACTACAGATGGTTTTCAACATCAAAGAAATAATGTCCCATTTGCAACAGTGGTTGTAATATAGAAGGAAGGGAAAAAAATAAAATAAAAATAAAAATAAAAATAAAAATGCTTTAAAATAAAATAAAAGTCACCCAACATCCAACTTCTAGGACCAATAATGTTCGGTGAAATTCAACAGTTGGCTCAATAGCAGCAGAGATCAGAGGACCATGTGGGGAATAAAAAGAAAAAGCAACTTGTGAAGTACCGCTTAGGAACAGATTAACAATACGCTGTTATTGGGAAAACTCACAAGCCTTCAATGATAACCGAGCGTCAGTGTGTTCCGGGTTCACAACGGCGTGCGTTCCACAAGAACCGGAAGCAGCGTCACTGGTTCTTAGTGTTGACCGGAAATTTGTCAATGCATTTCGCCCCTCCTCCAGGGCATCATCAAGGACATCATCTCCGGTCAAAGAAGATCCTTATATATGCGCGGAGGTCTCCGCCTCACTTATTGTGAGCCAATTAGAAAAAAGGTAGAACCTCTCACCGCAATAAACCATTAGCTTCCTGAGTCACATCATTGCCCATCATTGATCAAAATGTGAGAACTTTATTGTTATATGACAATGACAGGGGTTAACAATGTGAACACATGAATAAATCAATGAATCTGAATACATGAATAAATTAGCATAGATAAAATAATCATTGACTAAATCAATGAAAATACAATAAAGTGCAATATAGTGGATATGCATCACGGAAAGGAATGGGGCAAAATAAAAAAAAAAAAAAAAAAAAAAAAAAAAAAAAAATAGAAAAATAAATAATATAAAACTAAAATTAAAATATAAAAAAATAAAATAAATAAATACATACATACATATATATATATATATATATATATACACATACACATACATACATATACATACACACACATACACATATACATACATATACCCATAAAAAATTTAATAAAAATTACTTTCCGTAATGCATAAACCTAAAAACTACCAATTAGATAAAAAACAATTTAGATCAAGTTCGATGTTGAGACCATGCGGACTTAAAGTACCCAACCTATGTATCCACTGGGTTTCATTACGTGAGATAGCTTGTTTAAGGTTGGACCCTCTCCAATGTGCCTCAACCCTATCGATTCCACAAAACCTAAGACCCCTAGGGTCACTGTTGTGGAATAACCTAAAATGATTAGACAAACTGTGATGCTTGAACCCTTTTCTAATCCTATTTACATGCTCTCTTAATCTAATACCCAATTTTCTGGTGGTTCTGCCCACATAGTGGAGCCCACAAGGGCAGGAAAGAAGATAAGTGACATGTGTGGTTCCACAGGTAATAAATTTTTTAATTTCATAAGTTTTCCCAGACACACTAAAATGGGTTGTTTTCCTAACCCTGTGTTTGGAGGTACGACAAATCATGCATTTACCACAGCTATAAAAACCTGTCTGGTCCAAAAATGTGAATAATCTCTTAGGGGGATTCACGACATTAGGGGCCAGTTTTAATCTTAATGTGGGGGGTTTGGTATAGATAAAATGAGGTGCAACTGGTAGGACACTGGTTAGATCTTTATCTTTACGTAACAGTGGCCAATGCTCCTTAATGATTCTTTCAAATTGCTTGTGTTGTCTGGTATATCCTGTAAGAAATGCGATTCCATAATCTTTCTTATCTCGGATTTTCTTTTTAAAGAGCTGTTTTCTATCTAAGCTCCGAATATCTTCCCTGGTCTTATTGAGAGCCTTGATGTCATATCCTTTCTCTTGAAATCTTTCCAAAATAATTTTTGATTGTACATCATAGTCTTCAATTTTGTTACAGTTGCGCCGCACTCGCAACATTTGGCTTTTCGGTATTCCACTTAACCATCTTGGGTGATGGCAACTTCCAAGTGGTATATATCCATTTCTGTCAACATCCTTGAAATATGTGCGAGTAAGTAATTTATCATTTTCTTTGAAAATCACCAAATCTAGAAAATTAACAGAATCATAACTAACAACCTCCGAAAAGGAGATACCACACTGGTTGTTACCAATTTCTTCCAGGAACTTAAAAAAGGAATCTCTTGATCCTGCCCAAATAATAAAAATATCATCGATATAACGTTTGTAAAAGCTTAACTGGGGTATAATTCTTCCATAGATTGCTTTGGATTCCCACCAGCTCATGAAAAGATTTGCTACTGAAGGGGCATATTTGGCGCCCATTGCAACACCTTTACGTTGTCTAAAATATTTCTTTTCATGCCAAAAAAAGTTATGGCTCATAGCCAGATCCAAGGCTTCAAGTAAAAAAACTTTTTGTTTGGGCTTGATATCTGTTTTGTCAAGAGCCCATTTGACTGCCTCTAAAGCATGATGTTGCTGTATGTTCGTGTACAGGGAATTAACATCCACACTGGCAAGAATGCAGTCCTGATCCACAGTAAGAGGCTCCAAAAATGTAATCAGATCTTTGCTATCTTTTAGATAGGCGGGGCATTTTTGTACTAGTGGTTGGAGAAAATTATCCAGGTACTCCCCCATTCTGGAAAATAATGAGTCTACCCCGCTAACTATAGGCCTCCCAGGAGGTCTATGGGGGTCTTTATGAATTTTGGGTAATTGGTATATTACCGGAACTTTGGGGGCATCAGGGACTAAAAATCTGGTTTCTTTTTTATTTAAAATCCCTGTTAGGTGTGCTTGCTTTGTAAGACGTTTCAATTTGGCTTTATATTTGTTGGTAGGATTACCTTTAAGTTCCTCATATGTCTCTTTGTCAGATACTAATCTATTTAATTCGTCAAGATAATCACTTTTATTAAGAATTACCAAACCCCCCCCCTTGTCAGCTGATCTTATCACTATATTTTTATTTTGCTCTAATAATTCTAGACCCTTTTCAACATCTTTTTTCTTTCTACTTGGTTGTATTTTTAATTTTCTTAGGTCTTCTTCGACTACCGATTTGAAGACCTCAACAAAATGATTGTTCTTCGGTTTAGGATTGAAAATTGAATTATTTCTTAGTGTGGTATGAGTAAATTCGTCCATTACTCCTTTCGGAATTATGTCCTTATTGTTTTTAGCATAGGTCTTTTTAATATTTATTTTTCTAATAAATTTCTGAAAATCAATAAAAACATCGAACTTATTAAAATCTTTATCTAAAGCGAATTTAAGTCCTAGCTGGAGGACTTTATTCTCTTCTTCAGAAAAAACTGCATCACTCAAATTAAAGATTCCTGAATTGAGTTTGCCCTTTTCCTTTTTCCTTTTCCCTCCCCTACATCCTCTTGTTCGTCTCTTCTTGTTTGGTCTTGATTGTATGAGGGGGGTCCCAGGGGATACCAGGGTCTCCATTCTTCTTCCCTCACATCCTGTGGGTAATGGCCTCTCCCTCGGCCTCTGGGATTGGGTCCACCCCGAGGTCTCCTCGGTGGCCCCCCAAAACCTCTCCTCTGAAAATCCCCTCTAAAGTTGTTATGGCTGGGATAACCACCTCTACCTCGTGGGGGATATTGGTCATAATGATACGGTGTCCAAGAAGGACCACCATAATTTCCTCTTTGTTCATAACATCTTGTGTTATAAGAGCCTCTATTGGATTGTTGTGGATGATCATAATCTAGTGGCTCGAATCGATTGTATGTGGGGATTCCATAATGTGGCGTGGAAGGTCGCGGAGTGCCCCTTCCTCCACCACGTTGTACACCCCTACCCGATTCTTTGCGTTGGCCTTCGTATTTTATAGGAGTTTTAGGATGAATGTACCCCGCTTGCGTCTCATCCATAGAATCACTGGGATCAGGAGTATCTTCTTCTACCAATTCTTGCCACCTATAAACTTAGGTTTTGTGGAATCGATAGGGTTGAGGCACATTGGAGAGGGTCCAACCTTAAACAAGCTATCTCACGTAATGAAACCCAGTGGATACATAGGTTGGGTACTTTAAGTCCGCATGGTCTCAACATCGAACTTGATCTAAATTGTTTTTTATCTAATTGGTAGTTTTTAGGTTTATGCATTACGGAAAGTAATTTTTATTAAATTTTTTATGGGTATATGTATGTATATGTGTATGTGTGTGTATGTATATGTATGTATGTGTATGTGTATATATATATATATATATATATATGTATGTATGTATTTATTTATTTTATTTTTTTATATTTTAATTTTAGTTTTATATTATTTATTTTTCTATTTTTTTTTTTTTTTTTTTTTATTTTGCCCCATTCCTTTCCGTGATGCATATCCACTATATTGCACTTTATTGTATTTTCATTGATTTAGTCAATGATTATTTTATCTATGCTAATTTATTCATGTATTCAGATTCATTGATTTATTCATGTGTTCACATTGTTAACCCCTGTCATTGTCATATAACAATAAAGTTCTCACATTTTGATCAATGATGGGCAATGATGTGACTCAGGAAGCTAATGGTTTATTGCGGTGAGAGGTTCTACCTTTTTTCTAATTGGCTCACAATAAGTGAGGCGGAGACCTCCGCGCATATATAAGGATCTTCTTTGACCGGAGATGATGTCCTTGATGATGCCCTGGAGGAGGGGCGAAATGCATTGACAAATTTCCGGTCAACACTAAGAACCAGTGACGCTGCTTCCGGTTCTTGTGGAACGCACGCCGTTGTGAACCCGGAACACACTGACGCTCGGTTATCATTGAAGGCTTGTGAGTTTTCCCAATAACAGCGTATTGTTAATCTGTTCCTAAGCGGTACTTCACAAGTTGCTTTTTCTTTTTATTCCCCACATGGTCCTCTGATCTCTGCTGCTATTGAGCCAACTGTTGAATTTCACCGAACATTATTGGTCCTAGAAGTTGGATGTTGGGTGACTTTTATTTTATTTTAAAGCATTTTTATTTTTATTTTTATTTTTATTTTATTTTTTTCCCTTCCTTCTATATTACAACCACTGTTGCAAATGGGACATTATTTCTTTGATGTTGAAAACCATCTGTAGTACTGTGAATCACTCCTAGAGCTATTTGCCTGGTTGTTCAGTTCATTTAATGTTTTGCACAGTATATTTTCTGGTTTTACTTAGTTGATCACTTTTTAGTGGTAACATTTAGTATTACACCCACTGCATTTCTGGTGACACCAATCATTGGTGCATAATCTTTTCACTAATAGTGTGTACCATCATCCCGAAAGGTTTAGATGGTTGACATTCACACATACGTTTGTATTGAGCACATTTATATTCGCTAGCGCTGCATTTTATAATTTTTTATCTCTCAAGGTGTTAGTGCCTTATGCTGTAGCAGCTGCGCATATAATAATTTCTTTTCACTTGTCATTTATTTTTGTATGTCTCCATAAGCGCGAGTTTTAGTTTTTGTTTATTTACCTTTCACTTATTGTGTGCACTCAGCAGCTATGGAAATTTTCACATTTGTTAATAATAGAAATTTGAATGCAGATGATTTTTTCTCACAATCCAACACCAATTTAGATATTAACCAAGACTTTAAAAGTCTCAGAAGTGCTTTGGACAAGCAGGTTAAAGCATGGTGGGATGTGTTCACTTTAGGTAAATACATCAAGGACAATATAACCCCCAGAAGACTCAGGTGGGATATTGCTCCCAATGATGGCCTAGTGGACAAAGATTTAGAGGACGAATGGTTCTCTTTTTTTAATCATACAGAGAAAAAATTGTTACAACTACTAATAAGTAGGAAGGAAAGAAAACTGAAGGTACTGGAGGCTAACATTAATGCTTTGAAAGCTAAATTAGGACCTTCAATTGCCTCAGGTGAATACAAAGAAAAAATGAAACAGTTACAGGATTTTGTTGAAAAGTTAGATAAAGAAACCCAAAAGAAAAAAATGAAAAAATTCATTAGAGACACCACTGATTATAAATCCAATAAAGTTTATAGGTGGCAAGAATTGGTAGAAGAAGATACTCCTGATCCCAGTGATTCTATGGATGAGACGCAAGCGGGGTACATTCATCCTAAAACTCCTATAAAATACGAAGGCCAACGCAAAGAATCGGGTAGGGGTGTACAACGTGGTGGAGGAAGGGGCACTCCGCGACCTTCCACGCCACATTATGGAATCCCCACATACAATCGATTCGAGCCACTAGATTATGATCATCCACAACAATCCAATAGAGGCTCTTATAACACAAGATGTTATGAACAAAGAGGAAATTATGGTGGTCCTTCTTGGACACCGTATCATTATGACCAATATCCCCCACGAGGTAGAGGTGGTTATCCCAGCCATAACAACTTTAGAGGGGATTTTCAGAGGAGAGGTTTTGGGGGGCCACCGAGGAGACCTCGGGGTGGACCCAATCCCAGAGGCCGAGGGAGAGGCCATTACCCACAGGATGTGAGGGAAGAAGAATGGAGACCCTGGTATCCCCTGGGACCCCCCTCATACAATCAAGACCAAACAAGAAGAGACGAACAAGAGGATGTAGGGGAGGGAAAAGGAAAAAGGAAAAGGGCAAACTCAATTCAGGAATCTTTAATTTGAGTGATGCAGTTTTTTCTGAAGAAGAGAATAAAGTCCTCCAGCTAGGACTTAAATTCGCTTTAGATAAAGATTTTAATAAGTTCGATGTTTTTATTGATTTTCAGAAATTTATTAGAAAAATAAATATTAAAAAGACCTATGCTAAAAACAATAAGGACATAATTCCGAAAGGAGTAATGGACGAATTTACTCATACCACACTAAGAAATAATTCAATTTTCAATCCTAAACCGAAGAACAATCATTTTGTTGAGGTCTTCAAATCGGTAGTCGAAGAAGACCTAAGAAAATTAAAAATACAACCAAGTAGAAAGAAAAAAGATGTTGAAAAGGGTCTAGAATTATTAGAGCAAAATAAAAATATAGTGATAAGATCAGCTGACAAGGGGGGGGGTTTGGTAATTCTTAATAAAAGTGATTATCTTGACGAATTAAATAGATTAGTATCTGACAAAGAGACATATGAGGAACTTAAAGGTAATCCTACCAACAAATATAAAGCCAAATTGAAACGTCTTACAAAGCAAGCACACCTAACAGGGATTTTAAATAAAAAAGAAACCAGATTTTTAGTCCCTGATGCCCCCAAAGTTCCGGTAATATACCAATTACCCAAAATTCATAAAGACCCCCATAGACCTCCTGGGAGGCCTATAGTTAGCGGGGTAGACTCATTATTTTCCAGAATGGGGGAGTACCTGGATAATTTTCTCCAACCACTAGTACAAAAATGCCCCGCCTATCTAAAAGATAGCAAAGATCTGATTACATTTTTGGAGCCTCTTACTGTGGATCAGGACTGCATTCTTGCCAGTGTGGATGTTAATTCCCTGTACACGAACATACAGCAACATCATGCTTTAGAGGCAGTCAAATGGGCTCTTGACAAAACAGATATCAAGCCCAAACAAAAAGTTTTTTTACTTGAAGCCTTGGATCTGGCTATGAGCCATAACTTTTTTTGGCATGAAAAGAAATATTTTAGACAACGTAAAGGTGTTGCAATGGGCGCCAAATATGCCCCTTCAGTAGCAAATCTTTTCATGAGCTGGTGGGAATCCAAAGCAATCTATGGAAGAATTATACCCCAGTTAAGCTTTTACAAACGTTATATCGATGATATTTTTATTATTTGGGCAGGATCAAGAGATTCCTTTTTTAAGTTCCTGGAAGAAATTGGTAACAACCAGTGTGGTATCTCCTTTTCGGAGGTTGTTAGTTATGATTCTGTTAATTTTCTAGATTTGGTGATTTTCAAAGAAAATGATAAATTACTTACTCGCACATATTTCAAGGATGTTGACAGAAATGGATATATACCACTTGGAAGTTGCCATCACCCAAGATGGTTAAGTGGAATACCGAAAAGCCAAATGTTGCGAGTGCGGCGCAACTGTAACAAAATTGAAGACTATGATGTACAATCAAAAATTATTTTGGAAAGATTTCAAGAGAAAGGATATGACATCAAGGCTCTCAATAAGACCAGGGAAGATATTCGGAGCTTAGATAGAAAACAGCTCTTTAAAAAGAAAATCCGAGATAAGAAAGATTATGGAATCGCATTTCTTACAGGATATACCAGACAACACAAGCAATTTGAAAGAATCATTAAGGAGCATTGGCCACTGTTACGTAAAGATAAAGATCTAACCAGTGTCCTACCAGTTGCACCTCATTTTATCTATACCAAACCCCCCACATTAAGATTAAAACTGGCCCCTAATGTCGTGAATCCCCCTAAGAGATTATTCACATTTTTGGACCAGACAGGTTTTTATAGCTGTGGTAAATGCATGATTTGTCGTACCTCCAAACACAGGGTTAGGAAAACAACCCATTTTAGTGTGTCTGGGAAAACTTATGAAATTAAAAAATTTATTACCTGTGGAACCACACATGTCACTTATCTTCTTTCCTGCCCTTGTGGGCTCCACTATGTGGGCAGAACCACCAGAAAATTGGGTATTAGATTAAGAGAGCATGTAAATAGGATTAGAAAAGGGTTCAAGCATCACAGTTTGTCTAATCATTTTAGGTTATTCCACAACAGTGACCCTAGGGGTCTTAGGTTTTGTGGAATCGATAGGGTTGAGGCACATTGGAGAGGGTCCAACCTTAAACAAGCTATCTCACGTAATGAAACCCAGTGGATACATAGGTTGGGTACTTTAAGTCCGCATGGTCTCAACATCGAACTTGATCTAAATTGTTTTTTATCTAATTGGTAGTTTTTAGGTTTATGCATTACGGAAAGTAATTTTTATTAAATTTTTTATGGGTATATGTATGTATATGTGTATGTGTGTGTATGTATATGTATGTATGTGTATGTGTATATATATATATATATATATATATGTATGTATGTATTTATTTATTTTATTTTTTTATATTTTAATTTTAGTTTTATATTATTTATTTCTATTTTTTTTTTTTTTTTTTTTTTTTTTTTTTTATTTTGCCCCATTCCTTTCCGTGATGCATATCCACTATATTGCACTTTATTGTATTTTCATTGATTTAGTCAATGATTATTTTATCTATGCTAATTTATTCATGTATTCAGATTCATTGATTTATTCATGTGTTCACATTGTTAACCCCTGTCATTGTCATATAACAATAAAGTTCTCACATTTTGATCAATGATGGGCAATGATGTGACTCAGGAAGCTAATGGTTTATTGCGGTGAGAGGTTCTACCTTTTTTCTAATTGGCTCACAATAAGTGAGGCGGAGACCTCCGCGCATATATAAGGATCTTCTTTGACCGGAGATGATGTCCTTGATGATGCCCTGGAGGAGGGGCGAAATGCATTGACAAATTTCCGGTCAACACTAAGAACCAGTGACGCTGCTTCCGGTTCTTGTGGAACGCACGCCGTTGTGAACCCGGAACACACTGACGCTCGGTTATCATTGAAGGCTTGTGAGTTTTCCCAATAACAGCGTATTGTTAATCTGTTCCTAAGCGGTACTTCACAAGTTGCTTTTTCTTTTTATTCCCCACATGGTCCTCTGATCTCTGCTGCTATTGAGCCAACTGTTGAATTTCACCGAACATTATTGGTCCTAGAAGTTGGATGTTGGGTGACTTTTATTTTATTTTAAAGCATTTTTATTTTTATTTTTATTTTTATTTTATTTTTTTCCCTTCCTTCTATATTACAACCACTGTTGCAAATGGGACATTATTTCTTTGATGTTGAAAACCATCTGTAGTACTGTGAATCACTCCTAGAGCTATTTGCCTGGTTGTTCAGTTCATTTAATGTTTTGCACAGTATATTTTCTGGTTTTACTTAGTTGATCACTTTTTAGTGGTAACATTTAGTATTACACCCACTGCATTTCTGGTGACACCAATCATTGGTGCATAATCTTTTCACTAATAGTGTGTACCATCATCCCGAAAGGTTTAGATGGTTGACATTCACACATACGTTTGTATTGAGCACATTTATATTCGCTAGCGCTGCATTTTATAATTTTTTATCTCTCAAGGTGTTAGTGCCTTATGCTGTAGCAGCTGCGCATATAATAATTTCTTTTCACTTGTCATTTATTTTTGTATGTCTCCATAAGCGCGAGTTTTAGTTTTTGTTTATTTCTAAATGACTGTCCAGCTAATAAAGAGTTGAAGGCCCTAGTTAGAATAGGTGCTAATACTGTTTGAATTTTTTTTAAATATAAAGCTGAAAAGCCGTCCGGGCCTGGCCTTTTATGTGGCTTCAACTCTTTTATAGCTGTTTGAACCTCAATTAAAGTTATAGGCTTCTCAAGAACGTCAAGTTGATCAGGTTTCATGTGTGGAAATGTGATGTTTGAGAGTAGATCATCAGCTTTACGTTTATCAAAATTCTGGTTCGGTGAGTATAGTTTGGCCAATTTTGAACGGAAAATCTCTAATATTTTTACTGGGTTGCTGGTGAAAGAGTCACGGGATGTTTTAAGCTTAATGGGTGTTTGTGTAAGATGTACTTTTTTAAGGCAACGAGCCATAGGAGTATCTGGTTTGTTGGCTTTGACGTAGTAGAAATGCTGTCTTTTGCGTATGGTCTTGTCTGCGGAGTCAGTTAAGAATAGGTCTAAATCAAGTTTAGCCCTCTCATAATTGGTGTTTTTCGTGGCATTAGGAACCGATTGAAAAGCTGCATAGCATTTATTAAAATTGTCTTCCAACTTAGTGAATAGAAGTTTGTTTTTTCTTTTGTGAACTGCAGCTAATTGCATCAATTTGCCACGGATAACAACTTTATGAGCTTCCCACAATGTAAGAGCTGAAACCTTGTTATTATCGTTAAATGTGAGATAGTCAGTGAGAGCTGTTTCGATGTCTAAACAGTGCAACGGATGTGACAGCATGGATTCGTTAATACACCACGTCTTATCGTGAGACCTAGGTATTGGTGAGGCTAGAGTGATGGAAACGACGCAGTGATCTGTCCATGAATATGGGGTAATTATAGAAGACTTGATCTCAGGCAATATACTTAAAGGAGTAAAAATATGATCGATCCGGGAGAAAGATTTGTGGGGATATGAGTAATGTGTATAATTTCTTCTAGTTGGATTAACTTTCCTCCATGTATCAGCCAATTTGTGTGTGGACAATAGATTCTGTAGGGAATGCTTGTGAGTAGTAGAAGTGGGTTTGGACGGGAATTTGTCTAAGAATGGAAAAACCGTCGTATTAGAGTCTCCGCATATCGCAACCATTCCAACTTTATGTGTATCCACCAATTGGAAGAGGTGTGATAAGAACGCTTCCGGGCATTTATTCGGGGCATAGTACGATACTACGGTGATTAAATTATCTGCAAGAAGACCAGTAAGTAAAATATATCTGCCCTCTGGATCATTGATTTGTGAAATGAGAGTGAATGGCATTGATCGGTGGAATCCAATAAGGGTTCCACGTTGCTTGGTTGTGGCTGAAGCTACATAGAATTGAGGATAGGTGGAAGATAAGAATTTAGGAAAAACTTTGTCAGTGAAGTGTGTTTCCTGAAGACAGATAATATGTGCCTTCCTAGCCGCAAAATATCTCATAGCCTTGGCACGTTTCTGAGGTATATTAAATCCTTGTACATTTAAGGATAATATGTTTATGGGGGCCATAGCAGTCTGGGAGTGGTGTTTTTAGGTGAAGGGGTAAAACCCCCGATTAAGGCCAGAATCATCCCCAGGAGAGAAAGAAGACAGGAAGGGAGGAAGAAAGAAGTAGAGAAGAAGTAAAAAAATAAAAGATGAAAGACCCTTGAGAATATATAAACAATTACTGCATAACAATATGTAAAGAGGGTGTGAGAACGTCTCAGAGGCACAGCAAGTGCACCCCAAGAGGTTCCGAAATCACCGTCCAACTTCCGTTTAATATCGGGAGTCGAAGGGTGTAAGTAAGGTGACATGAAATTCCATGTGGCCAGTCAGCAACGGAGAACCTACTAAACAGTACAAATGAACTTAATATAACAGCAACCATAAATTGTAGAGGAAAAAAATAAAAAAATAAAAATAGGGGAGAAAAAAGGGGGGGGAGGGGAAACGGGAGGCAAAAATATGTTAACATCAGAATCTATGTGAACCTATATAAGGTGGGAGGGGGGAGAGAAAAAAAAAATTATAAAAAAAAAAAAAAAATTTAAATAAAAATTATAGATAAAAAAAATAATAATAATTTAAATCAACCAGGTGACTGAAGCGAGGTATGAGTGTAATTCATGAATATGATCTAGCACAATAAGCTAGAAAATTGAAGTGATGAGCAAGCTGGGAAATTGATTAAAGTCAGTCCATGGAGTCGACATTAGGTGGTGACAGGGTCTCATAGCGTCCACGTTTGTGTAGATTTTGACGTGTGGAGGCTAGGGATGAGCTCGGTGTTCGAGTCGAACATACGTTCGACTCGAACATCGGCTGTTCGATCATTCGACGAAGATCGAACGATTTGGGCCGTTCGCGCCTAATTCGAGTGACGCGAACGGCCCACAATGCACTACGCCATCGCAGTGTCATCCAGGTGCTGTGATTGGCCAAGCATGCACTGTGACCCCGCATGCTTGGCCAATCACAGCGCCGGCAGCGAGGAGAGCAATGATTGGCCACAGGCAGGATGCCTGTGGCCAATTATTGCTGAGGGTGTTTAGTACACGCCCCACACTATAAAAGGCCGCCAGCACGGCGGCCTAGTGTAGTGTGTTCCGGAGCAGGGAAAGAGAAGCATAGGCAGGGACAGTGACATTTTTTTTTCTTGCTTAACCTGGATTCCTTTAGTTTAGGGAAAGAGAAGGATAGGTAGGGAGAGTGTCAGTGTGTTTTACTGTGTGAATCCTTGTTTCTAGGGACAGGGAAGGACAGTGAGGGAAATTCTCCTTGTGCTATAGTGTGCTAATGATTGATCATCAACCATCTTTAAAAAATCATTTTTTCTAGGGACAGAAAACTATAGGTAGGGAGAGTGTCAGTGTGTTTTACTGTGATAATCCTCGTTTCTAGGGACAGGGAAGGACAGTGAGGGAAATTCTCCTTGTGCTATACTGTGCTAAAGCATTGATCATCAACCATCTTTAAAAAAACATTTTTTCTAGGGACAGAAAACTATAGGTAGGGAGAGTGTCAGTTTCTTTCACTGTGATAATCCTTGTTTCTAGGGACAGGGAAGGACAGTGAGGGAAATTCTCCTTGTGCTATAGTGTGCTAAAGCATTGATCATCAACCATCTTTAAAAAAACATTTTTTCTAGGGACAGAAAACTATAGGTAGGGAGAGTGTCAGTTTCTTTCACTGTGATAATCCTTGTTTCTAGGGACAGGGAAGGACAGTGAGGGAAATTCTCCTTGTGCTATACTGTGCTAAAGCATTGATCATCAACCATCTTTAAAAAAACATTTTTTCTAGGGACAGAAAACTATAGGTAGGGAGAGTGTCAGTTTCTTTCACTGTGATAATCCTTGTTTCTAGGGACAGAGAAGGACAGTGAGGGAAATTCTCCTTGTGCTATACTGTGCTAAAGCATTGATCATCAACCATCTTTAAAAAAACATTTTTTCTAGGGACAGAAAACTATAGGTAGGGAGAGTGTCAGTTTCTTTCACTGTGATAATCCTTGTTTCTAGGGACAGGGAAGGACAGTGAGGGAAATTCTCCTTGTGCTATAGTGTGCTAAAGCATTGATCATCAACCATCTTTAAAAAAACATTTTTTCTAGGGACAGAAAACTATAGGTAGTGTGACAGCAGGAAGATAAAGTCACCTGGTTGCATCCAGGGGGGTAGATATATTTCTCCCAGATTCAGGCTTTATGCCGACTTATACAACTAGGGAGTTGATGAAGCCCAGCTGAGGCTAGTGGGCTCATGAATGACTCATACCTCTAGGGAGAGTGCTGGGCGTCGTGAGGCAGGGAGTTGATGAGACCAGCTGAAGCTTGTCAGCTCGTTTAAGGCCTCTATAAAAACTCCCAGCTTCATTAGATGTTAGCTCATGCCTGGAACCAGACCTGTGTGGACTGTCTAGGGAGAGTGAACCCCTGTGCGGTGAGGCAAAGCCTGTGTGGCTATTTGTTTGGACTTTTACTAAACCAGGGACTTAGGGACTAGGACAGCACCAGGCTGATCCCAGTTGTTAGTTTAGGAAACCTGCATGTTTAGTCAGAGGTCAAACTGACCAGGATTTATTTTGTTTATGTTTCTTTTTGGCTTTGCTGTGTTTTTGTCACTGTACATAGAGAAATAAACCGCACCTTTTGATTTTGAAAACCACAACCTCCGTCTGCTGGCCCTGTTTTTGTGTGGGGAGCCCAACCAGGGGGTCACACACACCCGCTACCGAGTTAACCCCCTCACAGTAGGGAGAGTGTCAGTTTCTTTCACTGTGATAATCCTTGTTTCTAGGGACAGGGAAGGACAGTGAGGGAAATTCTCCTTGTGCTATAGTGTGCTAAAGCATTGATCATCAACCATCTTTAAAAAAACATTTTTTCTAGGGACAGAAAACTATAGGTAGGGAGAGTGTCAGTTTCTTTCACTGTGATAATCCTTGTTTCTAGGGACAGGGAAGGACAGTGAGGGAAATTCTCCTTGTGCTATAGTGTGCTAAAGCATTGATCATCAACCATCTTTAAAAAAAACGTTTTTTCTAGGGACAGAAAACTATAGGTAGGGAGAGTGTCAGTTTCTTTCACTGTGATAATCCTTGTTTCTAGGGACAGGGAAGGACAGTGAGGGAAATTCTCCTTGTGCTATACTGTGCTAAAGCATTGATCATCAACCATCTTTAAAAAAACATTTTTTCTAGGGACAGAAAACTATAGGTAGGGAGAGTGTCAGTTTCTTTCACTGTGATAATCCTTGTTTCTAGGGACAGGGAAGGACAGTGAGGGAAATTCTCCCTGTGCTATAGTGTGCTAAAGCATTGATCATCAACCATCTTTAAAAAAACATTTTTTCTAGGGACAGAAAACTATAGGTAGGGAGAGTGTCAGTTTCTTTCACTGTGATAATCCTTGTTTCTAGGGACAGGGAAGGACAGTGAGGGAAATTCTCCTTGTGCTATACTGTGCTAAAGCATTGATCATCAACCATCTTTAAAAAAACATTTTTTCTAGGGACAGAAAACTATAGGTAGGGAGAGTGTCAGTTTCTTTCACTGTGATAATCCTTGTTTCTAGGGACAGGGAAGGACAGTGAGGGAAATTCTCCTTGTGCTATAGTGTGCTAAAGCATTGATCATCAACCATCTTTAAAAAAACATTTTTTCTAGGGACAGAAAACTATAGGTAGGGAGAGTGTCATTTTCTTTCACTGTGATAATCCTTGTTTCTAGGGACAGGGAAGGACAGTGAGGGAAATTCTCCTTGTGCTATAGTGTGCTAAAGCATTGATCATCAACCATCTTTAAAAAAACATTTTTTCTAGGGACAGAAAACTATAGGTAGGGAGAGTGTCAGTTTCTTTCACTGTGATAATCCTTGTTTCTAGGGACAGGGAAGGACAGTGAGGGAAATTCTCCTTGTGCTATACTGTGCTAAAGCATTGGTCATCAACCATCTTTAAAAAAACATTTTTTCTAGGGACAGAAAACTATAGGTAGGGAGAGTGTCAGTTTCTTTCACTGTGATAATCCTTGTTTCTAGGGACAGGGAAGGACAGTGAGGGAAATTCTCCTTGTGCTATACTGTGCTAACGCATTGATCATCAACCATCTTTAAAAAAACATTTTTTCTAGGGACAGAAAACTATAGGTAGGGAGAGTGTCAGTTTATTTCACTGTGATAATCCTTGTTTCTAGGGACAGGGAAGGACAGTGAGGGAAATTCTCCTTGTGCTATAGTGTGCTAAAGCATTGATCATCAACCATCTTTAAAAAAACATTTTTTCTAGGGACAGAAAACTATAGGTAGGGAGAGTGTCAGTTTCTTTCACTGTGATAATCCTTGTTTCTAGGGACAGGGAAGGACAGTGAGGGAAATTCTCCTTGTGCTATAGTGTGCTAAAGCATTGATCATCAACCATCTTTAAAAAAAACATTTTTTCTAGGGACAGAAAACTATAGGTAGGGAGAGTGTCAGTTTCTTTCACTGTGATAATCCTTGTTTCTAGGGACAGGGAAGGACAGTGAGGGAAATTCTCCTTGTGCTATACTGTGCTAAAGCATTGATCATCAACCATCTTTAAAAAAACATTTTTTCTAGGGACAGAAAACTATAGGTAGGGAGAGTGTCAGTTTCTTTCACTGTGATAATCCTTGTTTCTAGGGACAGGGAAGGACAGTGAGGGAAATTCTCCTTGTGCTATAGTGTGCTAAAGCATTGATCATCAACCATCTTTAAAAAAAAAAAATTCTAGGGACAGAAAACTATAGGTAGGGAGAGTGTCAGTTTCTTTCACTGTGATAATCCTTGTTTCTAGGGACAGGGAAGGACAGTGAGGGAAATTCTCCTTGTGCTATACTGTGCTAAAGCATTGATCATCAACCATCTTTAAAAAAACATTTTTTCTAGGGACAGAAAACTATAGGTAGGGAGAGTGTCAGTTTCTTTCACTGTGATAATCCTTGTTTCTAGGGACAGGGAAGGACAGTGAGGGAAATTCTCCTTGTGCTATAGTGTGCTAAAGCATTGATCATCAACCATCTTTAAAAAAACATTTTTTCTAGGGACAGAAAACTATAGGTAGGGAGAGTGTCAGTTTCTTTCACTGTGATAATCCTTGTTTCTAGGGACAGGGAAGGACAGTGAGGGAAATTCTCCTTGTGCTATACTGTGCTAAAGCATTGATCATCAACCATCTTTAAAAAAACTTTTTTTCTAGGGACAGAAAACTATAGGTAGGGAGAGTGTCATTTTCTTTCACTGTGATAATCCTTGTTTCTAGGGACAGGGAAGGACAGTGAGGGAAATTCTCCTTGTGCTATACTGTGCTAAAGCATTCCTCATCAACCATCTTTGAAATCCTTGTTTTTTGGACAGTCAGGGAAATTGTCGTTGTGCTATTCTGTGCGAAAGCAATCATCCTCAACCATATTTAGAAATCCTTAAGTAAAGGGACAGAGAAGGACACCTGAAGGTAGCCCTTATTGCTTTTTTCCCATCTCCCTGCAGGCCATCTATTAGAATGTCTGGAAGGCAAACAAGGAGAGGCAGACAGTCAGGAGGCAATAAAAGAGGGCAAGCAGGCTCTGTGTCTGGGGGCAACAGTGCTGGTCGTGGACGCGGTGCATTGTCATCAGCACATGGCCATGGGACACGCTTGTCCTTCTTTTCGGCAGCTGGACATGTTGAGCCACATCATGCCGAAGACTTGGTAGAGTGGATGACCAAGCCCTCCTCCTCCTCCTCATCCTCTCTCACCCAGGCTCAGGGTACTGGCAAAGCAGCTGCCAAAGCGTCCTCTTCCCTGGTATCAATGTCAGACTCATCATCAGTCACTCCTTCCCTAGACCCACCATGTCCTCCTCCTGAGGAGTCCCCCGAACTGTTTGAGCACAGTGTTGGGTACATGCTCCAGGAGGATGCCCAGCGTTTCGAAGGGTCTGATGATGAAACCCAGCTACAGGAAGGCAGTAGCGTGAGAGCAGACAGAGGGGATGCTCAAGTAGGACACCAATCTGGCAGTCATGTTCCAGCAGCTGCAGCATACTGCCAGATTGGCTCCAGTGATGAGGAGGGAGGGGATGATGAGGTCACTGACTCCACGTGGGTGCCTAATAGGAGAGAGGAGGAGGAGGAGGATGAGGAGGAGGCACATCTCCAACGAGGCAGGATGCCCTTTGGTGGCCAGCGTAAGGGCAGTACACCGACGGAATCACACCGCAGAGCTCCGCCTGTGCAGGGCGCTGCCTCTGCCCGTCATTCAAAAAGTTCTTTGGTGTGGGCCTTTTTTGAGGCTAGTGCATCAGATCGCACAGCTGCTGTTTGCAACATATGTCTCAAGCGTATATCGCGTGGCCAAAACATCAGCCGCTTGGGTACCACATGCCTGACCAGACATATGTTGACCTGCCATGCAGCTCGTTGGCAAGCCTACCTCAAAGACCCACACCAAAGAACAAAGCGGACCTCTCCTTGCACCGCATCAGCTGGGATCTCCAACCCCACTATAACTTCAGTCCTCTCTGAAACATGCACTGAGAGGAATGAAGGTGTAGAATTAGGTGTGTCACAGCCAAGTACTTGCGGCCACTCTGCTAGCAGTACACCGACGTCCGATTCTAGCAGGCAAATTTCCCTGCCCCAGCTGCTGGACCGTCGAAAGAAGTTCACTCCCAGCCATCCACATGCCCAGCGGTTGAATGCTAGCTTGGCTAAATTGCTAGCGCTTCAACTGCTGTCTTTTCAGTTGGTAGACTCGGCCCCCTTCCGTGAGTTTGTGCAATGTGCGGTTCCTCAGTGGCAGGTTCCCAAACGCAACTTTTTCTCACGGAAGGCTATTCCGGCTCTCTGACGGCATGTGGAAGGCAATGTCTTGGCCTCGCTGGACAGGGCGGTCAGCGGTAAGGTGCATATTACCGCTGACTCATGGTCCAGCAGGCATGGACAGGGACGTTACCTTTCTTTCACGGCCCATTGGGTCACTCTTTTGGCAGCTGGGAAGGATGCAGGACAAGGTGCAGTAGTGTTGGAGGTTGTTCCACCGCCACGCCTCCAAAATGCTACTACTGGTTGTGACACACCTCTCTCCTCCACCCCCTCCTCTTCTTCTTCCTCCTTGGCCTCTTCCTGTGCTTTGTCCTCTGAACCAGCGGTGCTCCGTAGCCGTTCAAGGGGCTACGCAAGTACGCAGGCAAAAAGATGCCATGCCGTGCTTGCGCTGGTGTGTTTGGGGGACAGAAGCCACACTGGGGCAGAGGTCCTGTCTGCTCTGCAGGGCCAGGCCGAGAGGTGGTTGACGCCACGCCAGCTTAAGCCAGGAATGGTGGTTTGCGACAATGGCACCAACCTCCTCTCCGCCCTCCGACAGGGACAACTGACCCATGTGCCCTGTGTGGCTCTCGTCCTTAACCTGGTGGTGCAGCGGTTCTTGGGCAGGTACCCGGGCTTACAGGATGTCCTGAGGCAGGCCAGGAAAGTCTGTGTGCATTTCCGCAGATCTTATAATGCCAGTGCTCGCCTGGCTGAGCTGCAAAAGGAGTTGAACCTGCCCAAGAACCGCCTTATATGTGACATGCCCACCAGGTGGAACTCAACGTTGGCCATGCTGCAGCGGCTGCACACGCAGCAGAGGGCCATCAATGAGTACCTGTGCGACTACGGCACCAGGACAGGGTCAGGGGAGCTTGGTTTTTTTTCTCCACGCCAGTGGGGCATGATCAGGGATGCATGCACTGTCCTGGCACCATTTGAGGAGGCCACGAGGATGGTGAGCAGTGACAGTGCATGTATCAGTGACACTGTACCTCTTGTCCACCTGTTGGAGCACACGCTGCGTGGAATAATGGACAGGGCACTTGAGGCAGAACAGAGGCAGGAAGAGGAGGACTTCCTTGCCTCTCAAGGCCCCCTTTACCCAGACAGTGTTCCTTCTGTCCCACCCATCGCACAGGAAGAGGAGGAGGAGGAGGAGGAGGATTGTGTCAGCATGGAGGTGGAGGCTGGCACTCAGCATCATCAGCAGCAGTCTTTTAGGGATGATTTACAGTCCCAAGAAACCAGTGGACTTGTACGTGGCTGGGAGGAGGTGGCTGCGGATCATGTCGTCCTTAGTGACCCAGAGGACTCCGGAACGAATGCCTCAGCAAACCTACGCTGCATGGCCTCCCTGATCCTGCAAAGTCTGCGGAAGGATCCTCGTATTCTTCGGATCAAGGAGAGGGACCATTACTGGCTGGCCACTCTCCTTGATCCACGGTACAAGGGTAAGGTTGCGGACCTTATGTTACCGTCGCAGAGGGAGCAGAGGATGAGACAACTCCGGGAGGCCTTGCAGAAAGGTCTGTGCAACGCGTTCCCAGAGACTGGGAGGTTACAAACTCCTGGTCCTGGACAACGAGTTGCTGAGGCTTCGGCCAGTCAAAGAAGGAGCGGTGGGGAAGGTGGCCGTCTGACCGATGCGTTCAGACAATTCTTTAGTCCGCAGCCCCAAAGTATGATCGGTTCCAGCAACCATCGCCAGCGTCTGATAAACATGGTGCAGGAATATCTAGGGGCAAGGTCAGACTTGGACACCTTCCCCACCGAAAATCCTCTGGCTTACTGGGTCTTGAGGATGGATCACTGGCCAGAGCTTGCACAGTATGCAATTGAGCTACTGGCCTGTCCAGCATCCAGCGTTCTTTCAGAACGCACATTCAGTGCTGCTGGAGGATTTGTCACGGATCACAGGGTGCGCCTGTCCACCGACTCGGTTGATCGACTGACTTTCATCAAGATGAACCAGTCTTGGATCACCACCAGCTACCACACACCTGATGCTGATATAACAGACTAATTGATTTTAACATGTCACATCCCTTCAAGACTGATGCTGATGCTGAGTGCCTGTGCTGTTATGTTGACTGGCTATCCTCCTCCTCCGAGTCCTCAATGATACGATTGATGATGATAGCTTGGAAGATCATTTTTGTTTATGGGTGCCGCCACCAGTGGCTAAGGCCCAATTTTTCAGCCCCTGTTTAACAGGGGCGTGTAATTACAATTTTTGAAGCAATAATTTGCCATAGGGCTCATTGCTGTGCTCCAAGTACAGTATCTGTGAGGGGTTGGAGTGTTGTGGCATCAGTGCCTAAGGCCCAATTTTTCAGCCCCTGTTTAACAGGGACGTGTCATTACAATTTTTGAAGCAATACTTTGCAACAGGGCTCATTGCTGTGCTCCAAGTACAGTATCTGTGAGGGGTTGGAGTGTTGTGCCACCAGTGCCTAAGGCCCAATTTTTCAGCCCCTGTTTAACAGGGGCGTGTCATTAAAATTTTTGAAGCAATACTTTGCAACAGGGCTCACTGCTGTGCTCCAAGTACAGTATCTGTGAGGGGTTGTAGTGTTGTGCCACCAGTGCCTAAGGCCCAATTTTTCAGCCCCTGTTCAACAGGGGCATGTAATTACAATTCTTGATCTAATAATTCACAGCAGGGCCCATTGCTGCACCCACCAAGAGTAACTCTGAGGGCTTACAGTGTTGTGGCAACGCCACCACCACCACCACCACGAAAGGCCCAATTTTTCAGCCCCTGTTCAAAAGGGGCATGTAATTACAATTCTTGATCTAATAATTCACAGCAGGGTCCATTCCTGCACCCACCAAGAGTAACTCTGAGGGCTTACAGTGTTGTGGCAACACCACCACCACCACCACGAAAGGCCCAATTTTTCAGGCCCTGTTCAACAGGGGCATGCAATTACAATTCTTGATCTAATAATTCACAGCAGGGCCCATTGCTGCACCCACCAAGAGTAATTGTCAGGGCTTACAGTGTTGTGGCACCAGCACCACCATCAAAGGCCCAATTTTTACTACCACTGTTCAACAATTATATGTAATTAAAATTCCTGATATAATAGTTGACAGCAGGGCGTTCCATCACCAACCAAGAGTAACTGTGAGTGCTTACAGTGTTGTGCCAACACCAACAACTAAGGGGCCTATTTCTGCAGAGTATATACGGCAGGTCCCTACTTTCAAACATCCAACTTACAAACGACTCCTACTTGCAAACGCAAGAAGACAACAGGAAGTGAGAGGGAATCTACCCCTTGGAAGGAAAATTCTCTCCTGTAAGAATTAATATGGGAGAAAGGTGTCTCCTCTGTACTGATGCTTTATCACCAATCCTTGTTTCAAGAAAAACACCACATTTCAAAAACAGTTGTCATTGGGACGGAAAGTGAGGTGAAATGTTCTGAACAGGGGCACAGACAGCAAAACAAATGTTACAGGGGTGATAACCCTTACCTATGTTTTCCAAAAAGTTTAAAAATAGATTTTTGGGCTGGAGCTACACTTAAACAATGTACCTGTTCAAAATTACAAACAGATTCTACATAAGAACAAACCTACAGTCCCTGTCTTGTATGCACCGCCTGTATACGGCTGTTCAGAGTATATAGGGCCTTTTTTATTTTATGTGCGGGGTTCCCCTTAATATCCATACAAGACCCAAAGGGGCTGGTAATGGGCTGGGGTAGGGGGGGGGGGTCATGGGGTAGCTATGCCATTTTTCTTAAAGATTTTCATCCATATTACCGGGACCAGACATTACATTAAAGCCGCAAGCAGTTTTAAATGGCTTTTTTTTCCTTTAGAAGTGTCATTTTGTGCAGGGACAGTTCTAAACACGGGAAACACGTGGCACTTCACAGGCATACTTTAGACACCCCCCAGGTACGATATTTAAAGGAATATTTGACTTTTTTTTTTTCACTTTATGCATCATTAAAATGACTGCTCCCGAAAAACGACCGTTTTTAAAACTTCTTTTTGCATTGATACATGTCCCCTGGTGCAGAACCCGGGTTCCCAAACCCTTTTTAGGACAATAACATGCATAATAGTCGTTATAATTAGCACTTTAGAATTCAAACGTTCGCATCCATTGTATTTAATAGGGTTCTAATTTTCGTACGAACTTTCGGTCCGTTCGCGGGTTCTGGTGCGAACCGAACCCGGGGGTGTTCGGCTCATCACTAGTGGAGGCAGATGAATCTTGTTTGGAGGATGATCGTGGGGTTGAACGTCTACGAGGCTGAATTGTGTTTTCGGATTGATCCAAAAGGTCCAAATCAAGCAGAACAGTTTGTAATTCTTCTGGGGTACGACAAACATATTTTGTTTCCAAATGGGTGAAGCGCAGGGAGAAAGAGAAACCCCAGTGGTATATTATCTGGTGCTGTTGTAAAACTTGTAGAAAGGGTTTTAATGCCCTTCTCTTGGTTATTGTAAGTGGAGAGAGGTCTGCAAATAGCTGATAAGTATTACCTTGAAAGGTTAGGGCAGAATTACCTCTGGCCGCAGTTAGTATTTGTTCTTTTGTCTTGTAATAGTGGAATCTAACAATTATGTCCCTGGCGGGACCGTTAGGCTTACTAGGGGCTAAGGCCCTGTGCACCCTATCCATTTCCAGTCTTTCCACTGGGGTGCCAGGGAGAAGTTCTTGAAAAAGTGCAAGCATAGTAGCTTGTAAATCCAGTACATGTTCAGGTATTCCTCTAATTCTCAAGTTGGATCGTCTGTCTCTGTTCTCCTGGTCCTCCAACCTTGTTTGCAAGATAAGTTTTTCCTCTTTTAACTGGTCCAATTCCTCAATATGTTGCTGGGTATAAGATTCTATTTCATCCACCATCACCTCTAGTTCAGCAGTTCTCTGCCCAATCTCCCTAATTTTCTTAATGAGCCTGTCAGTAATTTCATCTGAAGTCAGTTCCAATGCCTTTTGTAACATTCTCTCAAATTGTTTAAACATATTAGGTTTAACAGTGGTTTGTATCTGTTCATCTTCAGAGTCAGTCTCATCTCCACACAGTTGTGCCTTAGAGCTAGGTGACAGAGATATTGAGGAGCGCTGTGTATTATGTTGTGAGGTACTCGGCGGCGCCATTTTGGAAAATGCCCTGCCTGACATCTCCTTTTGTTTCCCTGTTTTTAGTTTGATTTTGGTACCTTTTGTCACCATTCTACCGCCTCAGGCGTGTTCCCGGAGGTATGCGGTAATGTCAGTGTTGATTTTAGAAGTCGCTGCGGTTCTCGGTTCTCCGGTCTGACTAGCCTAGGAGCTGAGCTCTAAGGAAGCGCGACTGCTCCCTCAGGCATCCACGCATGCGCCCCTGTCAGTTTCAGGTTTTGATGAATTTTTTGGAGAGCTGGATAGCGTGCGCCGGCGAGGAATTGTAGATGATTTGTTGTATACCTGGAGTTTTTGCAGTGTGGTCTGTAGTTCTTCCGTTGATCTACTTGTGTATTTGGTTCCTTGGTGGGTGAATCGAACAGCGAATGGGAATCCCCATTGATAAGGGATGTGGTGGTGTTGGAGATTTTGAAGTAGAGGTTTCATCTCACGCCATTTGGCTATTGTTATTGGCGATAAATCTGTGAATATTTGATAAGAATGTCCTTGAAAAGTTAGGGTTTCTTTAATCCTGGCTGCGGCCATAAGCTGATCCTTAGTACGGAAGAAATGGAATTTTATAATTATGTCACGCGGAGGTCCTTCTGTTTTGCGCGGTCTATCGAATTCCAGTCTCTCAATAGGGATGGAAGGGGAAAAATCCTGAAAGAGCGCTGTCATGGACGATTGAAGATCAGTTATTGATTCAGGTATACCTCTAATGTGGAAGTTTGACCGTCGTGCTCTGTTTTCAAAGTCTTCCAAACGCGTTTGCAAAGTCTAATTTTCATCTGTGAGTAGCTCAAGTTCGTTGTCATGGGAAACTACATTGGTTTCAATGTTATCCATTCTGCATTCTAAGTCTGCAGTACGTTGGCCTAAGTCACGAATCTCTTTAGTCAATTTCTCTGTTATTTGGTCAGAGGTCTGTTGCAAAGCTTTAGAGCCCATTCACACAGGGGCGTCTTTGGATCCGACTCCAAATCGCCCCAGGTCGCCCCTAGTCGCCTCAGGTCGCGCTGGCTGAAGAAATCAATGTAAGTTAATGGAGCCGTCCTTATGCACACTACTGCAGTCGCTCCGACTTCAAAAAAGGTCCCTGTACTACTTCAATCCGACTCCTAGGCGACCTGTACCCATTCATTTCAATGGGAGTCGCCTCTCACTGTCTTAATAGGAGCAACTCTCCAGGAAGAAAACATACATTTCTCCTGCAAAACTCTCCCTCCCCCCCCTCCCACAGAGCTGATTCTTGTTTGATTGGCCACTGGAATGTCTCCTGTCCTGCAGGTGATGTAAAAAATTCCTCGACCTATGCAGGGTCTCGACCGCGTCACTTCCGGTGCAGCTACGTCAAAAACACAGCTGATGGCGGCCTCGACTGCGCATGCACGGCTTCACCGCACCTATACCGTGCATGCGCAGACGCTCAGTTTAGTCAGTGAAAATTCTAGACTCGAGCGGGCGGGCGGAGGCGTTGCGAATTGCTTAACATCGTCGCCAGCACCGCCTCCAGACCCGCCCCCAACACGCCCCTAGCTTGTATATTATTGGGACCGAGGTCGAGAGAAAATATAGAGCTGCACCGCCTCCAGCCCCGCCCCCGCCCCTAGCCTGCTCTACTGAAGGGGGGCGGGCCCCGTACATAGCACTGAGTCCAAGTACAGTACTGTGCATTGTTCTGCCATCAAATATGCTGCCTCACTGCACCCAGCAAACGCAACCACTGTGCCCGTCATACGCAACCACTGTACCCAGCAAACTCAACCACTGTGCCCGTCATACGCAACCACTGCACCCAGCAAACGCAACCACTGTGCCCGTCATACGCAGCCACTGCACCCGTCAAACGCAACCACTGTGCCCGTCATACGCAACCACTGTGCCCGTCATACGCAGCCACTGCACCCGGCAAACGCAATCACTGTGCCCGTCATACGCAGCCACTGCACCCAGCAAACGCAACCACTGTGCCCGTCATACGCAACCACTGTGCCCGTCATACGCAGCCACTGCACCCGGCAAACGCAACCACTGTGCCCGTCATACGCAGCCACTGCACCCAGCAAACGCAACCACTGTGCCCGTCATACGCAACCACTGTGCCTGTCAAACGCAGCCACTGTGCCCGTCATACGCAGCCACTGTGCCCAGCAAACGCAAACACTGTGCCCGTCATACGCAACCACTGTGCCCGTCATACGCAACCACTGTGCCCATCAAACGCAACCACTGTGCCCATCACACGCAGCCACTGTGCCCAGCAAACGCAACCACTGTGCCTGTCATACGCAACCACTGTGCCCAGCAAACGCAACCACTGTGCCCGTCATACGCAGCCAATGTGCCCAACAAACGCAACCACTGTGCCCGTCAAATGCAACCACTGTGCCCGTCATACGCAGCCACTGTGCCCAGGAAACGCAACCACTGTGCCCGTCACACGCAGCCACTGTGCCCAGCAAACGCAACCACTGTGCCCATCATACGCAACCACTGTGCCCAGCAAACGCAACCACTGTGCCCGTCATACGCAGCCAATGTGCCCAACAAATGCAACCACTGTGCCCGTCATACGCAACCACTGTGCCCGTCATACGCAGCCACTGCACCCGGCAAACGCAACCACTGTGCCCGTCATACGCAGCCACTGCACCCAGCAAACGCAACCACTGTGCCCGTCATACGCAACCACTGTGCCTGTCAAACGCAGCCACTGTGCCCGTCATACGCAGCCACTGTGCCCAGCAAACACAAACACTGTGCCCGTCATACGCAACCACTGTGCCCGTCATACGCAACCACTGTGCCCGTCAAACGCAACCACTGTGCCCGTCATACGCAACCACTGTGCCCAGCAAACGCAACCACTGTGCCCGTCATACGCAGCCAATGTGCCCAACAAATGCAACCACTGTGCCCGTCATACGCAACCACTGTGCCCGTCATACGCAGCCACTGCACCCGGCAAACGCAACCACTGTGCCCGTCATACGCAGCCACTGCACCCAGCAAACGCAACCACTGTGCCCGTCATACGCAACCACTGTGCCTGTCAAACGCAACCACTGTGCCCGTCATACGCAACCACTGTGCCTGTCAAACGCAGCCACTGTGCCCGTCATACGCAGCCACTGTGCCCAGCAAACACAAACACTGTGCCCGTCATACGCAACCACTGTGCCCGTCATACGCAACCACTGTGCCCGTCAAACGCAACCACTGTGCCCGTCACACGCAGCCACTGTGCCCAGCAAACGCAACCACTGTGCCCGTCATACGCAACCACTGTGCCCAGCAAACGCAACCACTGTGCCCGTCATACGCAGCCAATGTGCCCAACAAACGCAACCACTGTGCCCGTCAAATGCAACCACTGTGCCCGTCATACGCAGCCACTGTGCCCAGGAAACGCAACCACTGTGCCCGTCATACGCAGCCACTGTGCCCAGAAAACGCAACCACTGTGCCCGTCAAACTCAACCACTACGCCCGTCATACGCAGCCACTGCACCCAGCAAACGCAACCACTGTGCCCAGCAAACGCAACCACTTCACCCAGCAAACGCAACCACTGCGCCCAGCAAACGCAACCACTGCGCCCAGCAAACGCAACCACTGCACCCAGCAAACGCAACCACTGCACCCAGCAAACGCAACCACTGCGCCCATCAAACGCAGCCACTGTGCCCAGCAAACAGCCACTGCGCCCAGCAAACGCAACCACTGTGCCCATCAAACGGATCCACTGTGCCCAGCAAACGCAGCCACTGCACCCATCAAACGCAGCCACTGTGCCTATTAACCGCTGCCACTGTGCCCATCAAACCCAGCCACTGTGCCCATCAAACGCACCCACTATTGACACCACTGTGCCATCAAACGCAGCTACTGTACCCATCAATTGCTGTCAGTGTGCCCCATCAATTGCCGCTACTGTGCCCCATCAAATGCTGCCAGTGTGCCCATCAATTACCACTAATGTGCCCCATCAAATGCTGCCCGGCACTTACCTGTCTTGCAGCGGGTCAGCGGCTGTATCCTGCACGTCCTCCATGTCTTCTTCCGTCCTCTCTCAGGCATCCAATCACAGCGCCTGACGTTTCAGCCAATCAGGGGACCGGTAACAGACTCGAGCACCTGATTGGCTAAGAGGCGGATTAGTGTTAGCAAAGCAAATTTCTTTGCTTTGCTAACACAACGCTGAGTGAACAGAGAACGCCCAGCATGGCGCCCGCTGTTCACCTTTTTGGGCGCCTATTAGAGCCTATGGCTCTAATCAGGTGCTTCCAAAAAACACCCCCGCCGATGTAATTCAGGTGCCCGGCGCCCGAAAAGGGGCCGGACACCTGAATAGGGGGTGTCAGCAGTGACCATAGATAGATTCATGCAATGCATGATTCTATCTATAGTGATAGAGTGGTGCCAGGAGAGAGGGGGCGGCACCCATGCTCCCCTTATGGAAGCACCGCCACTACGTACTCTTTGATCTTTTGAAAAGTGTGATGTTAAGCCGTAGCTGTGCTCCTTCGGGATATGCTGCTCGCGCATTCGTGCTGCTGGAGGGAGCCCAGACCACCATAGATGAGGGACCTGCAAACTTGGTCATGGTGAGTGAGATCATCCCATATCCCACTCCATCTTGCCTGAGGACAGGGACCCCCTCTGAGGACAGGGACCCTCTCCCCCCTCTGAGAACAGGGATCCCCCCCCGAGGACATGAAAACCTTCTCCCCCCTGAGAACAGGGACTCCCTTCTCTCCTGGGGACAGGGACCCCCATCTTCCCTGGGGATCGGGACCCCATCCCCCCCCCCTAAGAACAGGGACCTGATCACCCTGTGTGTGCCAACCTCACTGCCCTGCCTGCCATGTGTCCTGTGTGAGGGCCCTCCTGTGACAGCTCTTATCAGAACTTCATCCCACTTTGTGATCCCCCTACATGACTGATCCCTCTGTGTGCACCCCTTACACGGGGAACCCCTCTGTTTGCTACCCCTACATGTCTGCATTCTCTGACCACAACCTGTACCATTTCCACATCCTCTGACTGCCTCCTATATCCTGTACACATGTTCTAACCACCTCCTGTATCCTGTCCGCAGCCTCTAACCATCTCTTGTATCCTGTCTGCAATCTCTGACTATCTCTTGTCTTTTATGGTGTCTGCATACTCTTAGGGTGAGTCTGGAGAGGAATCAAGAGTGAGAGCGTCGCCGGGATCGGGATTACGGGAGGAGTCAGACGTGTATGGACTGTGGAGAACAGACTATAGAATAAAAACAGAGCCACCAACCAGGAGCCATCTAACTGAGACCTGCACGCTGCACCGGAGAGGAGGTCAGTGACAGCGCCGTCAGGCCAGTCTGAGGGGGGGGGGGGGGTCACTGATGTAAGGGGGGAGTGAATGCAATTATGTAAGGGGGCACTGATATAAAGGTTTTCCCTTATATCAGTAACACCCCCCCTTACCTTAGTGTATTCACTCTGCGGAAGGTGGTCTCTGGTCACCAGAGTCCCCCCCCCACATCACATTTCCCGGTATTCCCCTTTACATCAGAGTCGGCAGGCTTCCCCCTTACAGTGCAAGGGAACTCAGATGTAAAGGAAAATGCTGCAGAGCATAATCTAAGGAGGAACTCTGATGTAAGGGGTGCTCTGGTCACCAGAGACCACCTTATATCAGAGTCCACTGCATTCCTATTTACATCAGAGTTCCCACTTACATCAGGGTCTGCAGCATTGCCCTTTACATCAGTGTTCCCCTTTACATCAGGGTTGGCAGAGTTCCCCCTGTAAGATTAGAAGGGATGGAGGCCCGGAGACATGTCCAGAGAACACAGAGGATACATGGGATAGATTAGAAGGGATGAAGGCCCGGAGACATGTCCAGAGTACACAGAGGATACATGGGATAGATTAGAAGGGATGACGGCCCGGAGACATGTCCAGAGTACACAGAGGATACATGGGATAGATTAGAAGGGATGACGGCCCGGAGACATGTCCAGAGTACACAGAGGATACATGGGATAGATTAGAAGGGATGGGGGCCCAGAGACATGTCCAGAGAACACAGAGGATACATGGGATAGATTAGAAGGGATGGAGGCCTCCTCTGTTTACCCTGGACATCCATCCCTTCTAATCTATCCCATGTATTCTGTGTTCTCTGGACATGTCTCCGGGCCTCCATCCCTTCTAATCTATCCCATGTATCCTCTGTGTACTCTGGACATGTCTCCGGGCCTCCATCCCTTCTAATCTATCCCATGTATCCTCTGTGTACTCTGGACATGTCTCCGGGCCTTCATCCCTTCTAATCTATCCCATGTATCCTCTGTGTACTCTGGACATGTTTCCGGGCCTCCATCCTTTCTAATCTATCCCATGTATCCTCTGTGTACTCTGGACATGCCTCCGGGCTAGGGTGACCACGTGTCCCGGATTGGCCGGGACAGTCCCGCATTTTGCAGGTCTGTCCCGGGCACCTTCCTTCCAGGACAATACCATGTCCCAGAATGAAACTGACACAGCCACCCCCCGGGCCAATCTGATGCCCCCAAAAAAGGCTGCCATATCACCACTTTACTCACTGACAGTACTTGTCCTGGCCGGGAATGCCTGGAGGAGCACAATCCCCGCCCCCTGCTTGTGATTGGAGAAATCATAAATCCTGCCTCTTGTGTCCAATCACTGTGCTGTGATTCGTTACAGCACAAGCTGATTTTTGGAAAGGGAGGGTGTCCCTGAATGGTAGTTTGGAAATGTGGTCACCCTACTCCGGGCCTCCATCCCTTCTAATCTATCCCATGTATCCTCTGTGTACTCTGGACATGTCTCCGGGCCTCCATCCCTTCTAATCTATCACATGTATCCTCTGTGTACTCTGGACATGTCTCCGGGCCTCCATCCCTTCTAATCTTACAGGGGGAACTCTGCGAACCCTGATGTAAAGGGGAACACTGATGTAAAGGGCAATGCTGCAGACCCTGATGTAAGTGGAACTCTGATGTAAATGGGAATGCAGTGGACTCTGATATAAGGTGGTCTCTGGTGACCAGAGCACCCCTTACATCAGAGTTTTTCCTTAGATTATGCTCTGCAGCATTTTCCTTTACATCTGAGTTCCCTTGCACTGTAAGGGGGAATCCTGCCGACTCTGATGTAAAGGGGAATGACGGAAAATGTGATGTGGGGGGGAGGGGGACTCTGGTGACCAGAGACCACCTTCCGCAGAGTGAATACACTAAGGTAAGGGGGGGGGTGTTACTGATATAAGGGAAAACCTTTATATCAGTGCCCCCTTACATAATTGCATTCACTCCCCCCTTACATCAGTGACCCCCCCCCTCAGACTGACCTGATGGCGCTGTCACTGACCTCCTCTCCGGTGCAGCGTGCAGGTCTCAGTTAGATGGCTCCTGGTTGGTGGCTCTGCTTTTATTCTATAGTCTGTTCTCCACAGTCCATACACGTCTGACTCCTCCCGTAATCCCAATCTCGGCGACGCTCTCACTCTTGATTCCTCTCCAGACTCTCCCTAAGAGACTGCAGACACAATAAAAGACAAGAGATAGTCAGAGATTGCAGACAGGTTAGAGGCTGCGGACAGGATACAGGAGGTGGTTAGAGGCTGCAGTCAATAGGTGGTCAGAACATGTGCACAGGATAGAGGAGGTGGTCAGAGGATGGCGGACAGGATACAGGAGGCAGTCAGAGGATGTGGAAATGGTACAGGTGGTGGTCAGAGTATGCAGACATTTAGGGGTAGCAAACAGAGGGGTTCCCCATGTAAGGGGTGCACACAGAGGGGTCAGTCATGTAGGGGGATTACACAGTGGGATGAAGTCCTGATAAGAGCTGTCACAGAAGGGCCCTCACACAGGACACATGGCAGGCATGGCAGTGAGTTTGGCACACACAGGGTGATCAGGTTCCTGTTCTTAGGGGAGGTGGGGTCCTGATCCCTAGGAAAGATGGGGTCCCTAGGTGAGATGAAGTCCCCGTTGCCAGGGGAGATGGAGTTCCTGCCCTCAGGTGAGATGGAGTTCCTGCCCCCAGGTGAGATAGGATCCCTGCCCCAGAGTGAGAAGGGGGTCCCTGTCCCCAGGAGAGGAGGAGTTCCTGTTCCCAGGTGAGTGGCCCAGAGGGTCCCTGTTTCCAGGGGAGAAGGGGTCCCTGTCCCCAGGAGAGAAGGGGTCCCTGTCCCCAGGGGGGGGAATGTTTCCCTGTCCTCAGGGGGGAGAAGATTTCCCTGTCCTCAGGGGGGAGAAGGGGTCTCTGTCTTGGGGGGGTCCCTGTCCCCAGGAGAGAAGGGAGTCCCTGTCCCCAGAGGAGAAGGGAGTCCCTGTCCCCAGAGGAGAAGGGAGTCCCTGTCCCCAGAGGAGAAGGGAGTCCCTGTCCCCAGAGGAGAGAAGGGAGTCCCTGTCCCCAGAGGAGAGAAGGGAGTCCCTGTCCCCAGAGGAGAGAAGGGAGTCCCTGTCCCCAGAGGAGAGAAGGGAGTCCCTGTCCCCAGAGGAGAGAAGGGAGTCCCTGTCCCCAGAGGAGAGAAGGGAGTCCCTGTCCCCAGAGGAGAAGGGAGTCCCTGTCCCCAGGAGAGAAGGGGTCTCTGTCCTCAGGGGGGAGAAGGGGGTCTCTGTCTTGGGGGGGAGGTGGAGGTCCCTGTCCTCGGGGAATATGGAGTGGGATATGGGATGGTCTCACTTACCATGACCAAGTCTGCAGGTCCCTCATTTATGGTGGTCTGGGCTCCCTCCAGCAGCACGGATGGGCGATCAGCTTATCCCCAGGGAGCACAGCTACGGCTTGACAATCTGACAGCAATTGATGGGCACAGTGGCTGCGTTTGATGGGCACAGTGGTTGCGTTTGACGGGCACAGTGGTTGCGTTTGACGGGCACAGTGGTTGCGTTTGACGGGCACAGTGGCTGCGTTTAACGGGCACAGTGGTTGCATTTGCTGGGTGCAGTGGTTGCGTTTGCTGGGCACAGTGGTTGCGTTTGCTGGGTGCAGTGGCTGCGTATGACGGGCACAGTGGTTGCGTTTGCTGGGCAGAGTGGTTGCGTTTGCTGGGCACAGTGGTTGCGTTTGCTGGGTGCAGTGGCTGCGTATGACGGGCACAGTGTTTGCGTTTGCTGGGTGCAGTGGCTGCGTATGACGGGCACAGTGGTTGTGTTTGCTGGGCACAGTGGCTGCGTTTGCTGGGTGCAGTGGCTGCGTATGACGGGCACAGTGGTTGCGTTTGCTGGGTGCAGTGGCTGTGTATGACGGGCACAGTGGTTGTGTTTGCTGGGTGCAGTGGCTGCGTATGACGGGCACAGTGGTTGCGTTTGCTGGGTGCAGTGGCTGCGTATGACGGGCACAGTGGCTGCGTATGACGGGCACAGTGGTTGCGTTTGCTGGGTGCAGTGGCTGCGTATGACGGGCACAGTGGTTGCGTTTGCTGGGTGCAGTGGCTGCGTATGACGGGCACAGTGGTTGCGTTTGCTGGGTGCAGTGGTTGCGTATGACGGGCACAGTGGTTGCGTTTGCTGGGTGCAGTGGCTGCGTATGACGGGCACAGTGGTTGCGTTTGCTGGGTGCAGTGGCTGCGTATGACGGGCACAGTGGTTGCGTTTGCTGGGTGCAGTGGTTGCGTATGACGGGCACAGTGGTTGCGTTTGCTGGGTGCAGTGGTTGCGTATGATGGGCACAGTGGTTGCGTTTGCTGGGTGCAGTGGCTGCGTATGACGGGCACAGTGGTTGCGTTTGCTGGGTGCAGTGGCTGCGTATGACGGGCACAGTGTTTGCGGTTGCTGGGTGCAGTGGTTGCGTATGACGGGCACAGTGGTTGCGTTTGCTGGGTGCAGTGGCTGCGTATGACGGGCACAGTGGTTGCGTTTGCTGGGTGCAGTGGTTGCGTATGACGGGCACAGTGGTTGCGTTTGCTGGGTGCAGTGGTTGCGTATGACGGGCACAGTGGTTGCGTTTGCTGGGTGCAGTGGTTGCGTATGACGGGCACAGTGGTTGCGTTTGCTGGGTGCAGTGAGGCAGCATATTTGATGGCAGAACAATGCACAGTACTGTACTTGGACTCAGTGCTATGTACGGGGCCCGCCCCCCTTCAGTAGAGCAGGCTAGGGGCGGGGGCGGGGCTGGAGGCGGTGCAGCTCTATATTTTCTCTCGACCTCGGTTCCAATAATATACAAGCTAGGGGCGTGTTGGGGGCGGGTCTGGAGGCGGTGCTGGCGACGATGTTAAGCAATTCGCAACGCCTCCGCCCGCCCGCTCGAGTCTAGAATTTTCACGAACTAAACTGAGCGTCTGCGCATGCACGGTATAGGTGCGGTGAAGCCGCGCATGCGCAGTCGAGGCCGCCATCAGCTGTGTTTTTGACGTAGCTGCACCGGAAGTGACGCGGTCGAGACCCTGCATAGGTCGAGGAATTTTTTACATCACAGGCAACTTGGAGTTGCCTTGTAAATAGCTCCAGGTCGCGCTGTGATTCATTCTCAAGTCGTGTCTGAGTTGCCTCATAAAATCGAGCTGGAAGTCGTGTTGCCCCTGTGTGAATGGGCTCTTATGAAGCATCTTCTTTATTTGTTTAAAAATATTTGTGTGTAATGTCTCAGTTTGTTGTGTTAAAGAAGCGGCACTTTGTTTATATTCTGTGTAATTTGAGTCCTGTGAAAAACTCAGCTATTTTCTGTCAGCGCTGGCTTTAGCTTTGTGAGGTGTATTAGACAGTGCCATTACAACAGAGCCTCTAAAGCCCCGTACACACGATCGGTTTGACTGATGAAAACCGTCCGATGGATGGTTTTCATCAGACCAACCGATCGTGTATGGTACCCATCGGTCTTTTTTCCATCGGTTGTAAATAATAGAACTTGTTTTAAAATTTTCCGATGGATAAAAAACCGATGGGAATTTCCGATCGTCTATGGGCAAGTCCATTGGTTAAAAAACCCACGCATGCTCAGAATCAAGTCGACGCATGCTCAGAAGCATTAAACTTCATTTTTCTCGGCTCATCTGAGTGTTTTACGTCACCGCGTTTGGAACGGTCGGTTTTTAGACTGATGGTGTGTGGCCAAGACTGATGAAAAACAGTTTCATCGGATTTCCGATGGACAAATCCATCGGACGAAAATCCATAGGTTATCCGATCGTGTGTACGGGGCTTTAGTGTTTTTTCCTTGTGTGTTTTTGTCTTGGCTTTCCTGCGGGTCACTCCAAAAACCATACTATTATGTTACAAGGGTGTTAGGGAAGGTTATGGAGTCGTTTTTGATTATTTACCCTGTCATTCAGGTGTCCGTGGAAGCCGTAAAGACCTGAGAAGAACGGAGCCTCAGCAGGACATGTCTGACGCAGTCAGCTCCACACTTGCCTTTTTGCATGAGCTCAATAAATGTGGGCTCTACTAATAGCAGCCCAAAGCCAATGCACAATGAATCCACTGCTGTGTATCACCCTCCCTCTAAGGGCTTGGAATGATGCATATGTATTATTTCAGATGGCATTGCTTTGCCAGCACGGGACAGTTAATTTTTTCCAAATTTACAATTACATTTTAAAATGTTTGCTCGTCTTTTTTTACAGCTTAATAGATACTGTTGTGGCTTTTTTAACAACACAGCGATACAGTTCTGGTTTTCATCTATCTCTACAGGACATGTTCTATGACCTACAGTTAAAATATCTTTCTTTAAAAGTAGGCAGGCATCCATCTGAGTTTTTCCATGAAACTGAAATGTTTTTTCAAGGCTGCAAAGTTCTGTAGAAATTACATAATGGGTAAACGATTCAAGCAAGCCTTTACTTTTGACCTTATGGGGGTGACTTACTAAAGGAAAATATTTTATTTTCTTTGCATGAGAAGTTGCACTTGGCAATGAAATTTGCCTCAGAGCTTAGTGAATAAGATGAAGTTTTACTTTACAAAGAATACCTAATCCCCTGCAAGGAAAAAAAGACCAGCATTTTTGCTTGCACACGATTGGATGATGGAAGTCGTCAAAGCTTCATCTAATTCACTAAGCTCCTATGCCCCGTACACACGATCGGAAATTCCGACAAGAAAAGTCCGATGTGAGCTTTTGGTCGGAAATTCCGACCGTGTGTATGCTCCATCGGACTTTTGCTGTCGGAATTTCCACCAACAAAAGATTGAGAGCAGATTCTCTATTTTTCCAATGGAAAAAGTTCCTATTGGAAAATCCGTTCGTCTGTATGCAATTCCGACGCGCAAAAAAACATGCATGCTCAGAATCTAGCAGAAGAGCCAAACTGCCTATTGAATTTCATTGATCTCGGCTCGTCGTACGTGTTGTACATCACCGCATTCTTGACGGTCAGAATTTTCCGTCAAGATTTGTGTGACCGTGTGTATGCAACACAAGTTTGAGCCAACATTCCGTCGGGAAAAAGCCACGGTTTTCTGTTTGGAATTTCCGATCGTGTGTACGCGGCATAAGACCAATTCCCTTGACAAGTGCAACTTACCTCGGAAAGTAAACAGTCTATTTGCTTTTAGTAAGTTAATCCACATGTGTGCAGTGCCAAAACAATGTAATTTTCATGTGGCACAAGTCACTAAAGTGATAAATGTGATAATGCGTAAGAAATGCTGGAGTTTTGGAAATTTTGTTTAAAATTTTGTTAAAATGGAAGAAAGAAGGGAAGGTTAATTGGTAGTGGAATATGTGAAGATTTTAAGTCACATTTATTACTCAGATCATATCACAGCAGGTGTTTTTTTATGAGAGTTTAAAGGTCCACCCCATACTAATTAAACCTTGGCACCTAACCCACAAACTGTCTGTAGCCAGGTACTTGGCTATTAGCATAGGTGTGCGCAGGGGGTGTGCCAGGTGTGCCTAGGCACACCCTAATTCTGAGGTTGTCAACCCATCAATCGTGATCTACCTGTCAATCGTGAGCAGGTGACAGGTAAACCGTGATCCTTCCTTGCCAAGCCCCAGAATCTGGACAGGAAGGGCAGCAGGGCTGAGATATAGTGGAACCTATCTGTATTTTCCTCCTCCAGCAGCTGAAAGTAGGCTTCTCCTCCTCTCCCTCTCCCCGACATTCAGCTGCTACAGGAGCAAAATACAGGGGGATCGGTACCAATATATGCCACCGCCGCCACCCCTCCTGTCCCTGTTTGTCTCCTTCCTGCTGCCTGGGTCCCCCTTGCTCCCCCCCTTTGTTTCAGGATGGATAGTGGGGAAGAGGCCAGTACATATGTCACACATGCATATGTGTTGGAGCCTGTGGTATTATTAGGAAGAGAACACCAGTATTTGTCTGCAGTTAGCTTTAGTTGCACACTATGCACAGGATAAGTACACTGCAGCTGCAGTATTTTCAGTCAGTGTACTGTATCCTGTGCACAGTGTGCAACTAAAGCTAACTGCAGACAGATTCTAGTTTTCTCTTCCTAATAATACCACAGGCAGGCAGCTGCAGTATTTTCAGTCAGTGTACTTTATCCTGTGCACAGTGTGCAACTAAAGCTAACTGCAGACAATTGCTGGTGTTCTCTTCCTAATAATACCACAGGCAGGCAGCTGCAGTATTTTCAGTCAGTGTACTTTATCCTGGGTGAAGGTGCTTTATTCCAAACACAGAGCCAGACTCCGGATTAATAACAATGTCTCCGCTCCATTTGAGTTATATAGAGGCACCCGTCAGGGGTGCCCATTGTCCCCACTGCTGTTTGCCCTGGCGGTGGAGCCTCTGGCCATTCTGATTCATAGTGCCCCGGAAGTGGTGGGGTTTCGCAGGGGCCAGAGGGAGAGAAAAAATATCTCTATACGCGGATGATGCGCTTATATATCGAGGCGACCCGGCCGCCTCGTTGCGAGCAGTGATGGGGATAATTCAGGAGTTTGGAGGTTTCTCAGGTTTTACCATTAATTGGTCAAAATCAATCTTAATGCCCATAGATCAGTGGACGGAACAGTTACCGGAGGGGGCAGAACAAATAGTTGTAGCAAAAAGCTTCAAATACTTGGGAGTAGTAGTATCCCCAGAACCGGCCGAGTATATACAGCTAAACCTGGGCCCGCTGTTGGATAGACAGAAAACGAAATGCAACAGCTGGTGCAAACTTCCATTGTCAGTAGTAGGACGGGCAAATTTAATAAAAATGGTGTGGGCCCCGCAGTTACTGTATGTATTCCATAACTCCCCCATGTGGATTTCCAACAAGTGGTTTAAACAGATTGATACACTAATGAGGGAATTAATCTGGAAAAAAAAGACAGCTAGGATAAATCTAGCAACTCTGCAGTATGGAAAGGATAGAGGAGGATTGGCAATACCCCACCCCAAAATGTACTTTTTGGCCTCACAGTTTCAGCAGATGGCAGGATGGGGGCGGGAGGGAAATGAGGACCAGATATGTAAAATGGTGACCACATCCGCCCCAACATTAGAAGCGGCTTCCCACATGGAAATGGACTTACCGAGTATACCAGACTCAGCACCTATAGGCGTCCTTCTTAAAAGAGTATGGGGAGAGATTCAGAAAGCCTTAAGGATAAAGGGTTTGCTGCCCTTCACCCCGATATGGCATAACCAGAGATACCTAGAGGTACAGAAATTGCAGGGCTTTACCCCCTGGAAAGAGAGGGGGATCTGGTTCTTTGCACAATTATATGACGGGAAGGAGATGAAGACATATGAACAGCTATATCAGGAATTCCAGTTAAGCCCCAGGGGCTTTTATCAATATCTTCAGCTTCGTCATGCCCTGCAGGCACAACAAATAACACACCCTATGACAGTGTCAACATCATCTATGTTGAGGGAAGTTCTTGAGGCAGACACCCGGAAGGGATTAATATAAAAAATGTATATGGAATTGCTGTCCTCGGTCCAGGACCATACCTCCCTGAGAAGTAGAAGTAAATGGGTGGAGGACATAGGGGAAATAGATGGGAACCAGTGGGAAATGGCACTTAAGTCTATCCCTGTGGTATCGGTATCTGTATCCCATAGATTATCACAACTATTCATTTTGCACAGGGCATATAGAACATCAGAGCAGCTATACAGGTGGGGAGGAAGAGACTCCCCCCCTGTGTCTAAAATACAAGGTACAAAGAGGGGATTTTATACACTTAATATGGAAATGTCCAAAACTCCATAGGTACTGGGAGGAAGTCTCCCAGTGTATTACGAAATTAGCTCAGGTATCTGTCCCTCTAAACCCCCTAGTGTACCTGCTGGGAGCCATTGACACAGAAATATACCCAAGAGGAATGTATTGTATGTTGACTAGACTGATGTATTTGGCTAGGAAACTTATTGCAAAATACTGGATGTCACCAGCGGTACCTACGGGGAAGCAGTGGATCTCATGTGTGAACTCTGTGCTTCTAGGAGAGCGATTGATGTATAGGCGAAGGGGCGAAGTGAGTAAATTTGACACTATATGGAAACCATGGTTGGGGGATGCTGACCTTGCACCACCTCAATTAGTAGTGGAAAGACTCCAGATGTAGGAATTTAGGGGTTACAGGAGGGAAAGGTGGAGAAGAGAGGGAAGGAACGGGGCGAATAAGCAAAGGGGAAGAGAAGGGAGAGAGGAAAGGAAAGGAAAAATGGGTATAGGTAGAGAGGGATGAGCATTGGTAGTGGTGGAGGGAGTGCATTGTGGTGATTGGACACAAGGAAATAAAGTATATGGATGTAGTTCTGGAGAGGGGGGGGAGCTGGGAGGGGGGAGGAAAAAGGGAAGGGAGAATATATTAACAGGACAAAGTAATATGTACACGATGATTAACACAAAAAATGTAATAAGTGTGTGTATTATGAGAACAATTTTTCTAAATAAAAAAGGAAATGATATATATAAAAAAAAAAAAAGCTAACTGCAGACAATTGCTGGTGTTCTCTTTTCAATAATACCACAGGCAGGCAGCTGCAGTATTTTCAGTCAGTGTACTGTATACTGGCCACAGTGTGCAGCTAAAGCAGACTGCAGACAATTCCTTGTGTACCTACTGTGACAGCAGGAAGGTAAAGTCACCTGGTTGCATCCAGGGGGGTAGATATATTTCGCCCAGATTCAGGCTTTACGCCGACTTATACAACTAGGTGGAGAGTTGTATAAGCCCAGCTAAGGCTAGTGGGCTCATGGATGACTCATACCTCTAGGGAGAGTGTGGGGCGTCGTACAGACAGGGAGTTGATGAGACCAGCTGAAACTTGTCAGCTCATTTAGGCCTCTATAAGAACTCCCAGCTTCATTAGATGTTAGCTCATGCCTGGAAGCAGACCTGTGTGGACTTCCTGGAGAGAGTGAACCCTTGTCCGGTGAGACAAAGCCTGTGTGGCTATTTGCTTGGACATTTAAAACCAGGGACTTAGGGACTAGGACAGCACTAGGCTGATCCCAGTTGTTAGTTAGGAAACCTGTATGTTTAGTCAGAGGTCAAGTTGACCAGGATTTATTTTGTTTATGTTTCTTTTGGCTTTGCTGTGTTTTGTCACTGTAAATAGAAAATAAACCGCACCTTTTTTTGATTTTGAAAACCACAACCTCCGTTTGCTGGGCCTGTTTTTGTGTGGGGAGCCCATCCCGGGGGTCACACACACCCGCTGCCAAGCTAACCCCCTCACAGTTGGTGGAGAACCAGGGGCAGTTTTTTTTTAAGCCAGCATGGAGGAGATACTAAAGCAGCTGGCTCTAGCAAATGCCAATCAACAGCAGACAAATGCAGGTTTGCAAAAGAGCCTTGCAGCTCAACAACAGAACTTCGCAGCCCAGCAGCAAGCTCATCAACAGAGCCTTGCAGCCCAGCAGCAAGCTCACCAACAGAGTCTGGAAGCTCAGCAACAAGCCCAGCAGCAATCTGAGGCCCGCTTCATAGACCTGTTACAGAAGCAAGAGCAGAGACTACAACAAATGGAAGCAGTAATGCAGCAACGTCCGCAGACCAGTGAGGAAAGCCGTCCCACTAATACCGCGTCCTTTGGGGTGAGTCGTTTATTGACAAAAATGACTGGAGAGGATGATCCAGAGGTATTTTTGACCACATTTGAAAGGACTGCTGAAAGAGAAAAGTGGCCTGAGGAGCAGTGGGCTGGACTGGTGGCTCCTCTGTTAACTGGTGAATCGCAGAAGGCTTACTATGACCTAGAGCCTGACCAAGCAAAAGACTATGTGATGCTAAAAGCTGAAATATTGGCAAGGCTGGGTGTCACCCAGGCTGTCCGGGCTCAGCGTGTGCATAACTGGACTTTCCAGCTTGGAAAACCCCCCAGGTCTCAAATGTATGATCTCATTCACCTGAGCAGAAAGTGGCTACAGCCAGAGACTTTGTCCGCACCAAAGATTGTGGAACGTGTTGTAATGGATCGGTTTTTGAGAGCTCTTCCTACTGCCATCCAAAAGTGGGTAAGCCATGGAGACCCAGAGACGGCCGATGGTCTTGTGGATCGTGTGGAGAAATACTTGGCTACAGAGAACCTTACGGCCTCTTCCAGAGACACTCGGACTTTCCACCCTAAGACCAGACCATCCCCAGGGGCGGATAAGAGGATTCCAAGGGGTGAGGGTGGAGAGAGTGAGAGGGTGGGAGCTCTACCCCAAGTTTGGCGAGAACAGCCTGGGAAATCAGCGGCTCAAGAGGCGGCAAGAAGGATCGTTTGCTACCGCTGCCGGCAAGCGGGACATATTGCAGCCAATTGCCCGGTTGTGGAGGAACCCATGCAGTGTGACTTTCTGATGGGCAGACGTCAGTCGCTGTGTGCGACAGTCGCATGCACTGCCATTCGAGGAACTGAGAAACATTTATGCAAAATGTGTGTTAATGGTAGAAATGTTGTGGTATTGCTGGATTCAGGTAGCCTTGTGACCCTGATAAAGGCTGAGTTAGTTAAAACAGAGGTCTCTGGGAATAGCAAGGTAGCTGTTATTTGTGTGCATGGGGACACCCGAGAGTATCCAGTGACTACAGTGTGTTTCGAGACCCCCAAAGGTACCCTCTCTCATCCAGTGGGCTTAGTATCTCAGTTACCGCATGACGCCATTGTGGGAAGGGATTTTCCGAAGTTCTGGGAACTGTGGGATGATCCTGAGCCCCCCACTGGTGCCCCTATGTACCAGGAATGGGATAGCCAGAACTCCCCTGAGAGTGGTGAGGACTCTCCGGAATTTCCCTTATCAGTATTGGCAGGGGAGACTCAAGAAACTGGAGAGGAGCCCACCTCCTCAGACGAAAACCTACCGTCTGTGGAGTTTTCTGATCTTGAGGTTCACAGGGAAAACTTTGCCACAGAACAGTTGAAAGACCCCGCCCTAATAAAGGCACGGGAAAACGTAGTGAAAATAGATGGCGAGTTAGTGAACCCAGATAATACCTGCACTTACCCATACTTCAGCGTAGAGAAGGACCTACTGTATCGGGTGGCAAAAAGGGCAGAAGAAACCGTTGAGCAGCTTGTGGTGCCCAAACCTTACAGGAAGTTGGTGTTGGAGTTGGCCCATGGGCACATTCTTGGAGGTCATCTGGGGACAGAGAAAACCCGAGAGAGGGTATTACAGAGATTCTATTGGCCGGGGGTGATAAAGGACATAGAAAATTATTGTTCCTCCTGCCCTGTGTGTCAGAGGTCGGCCCCGATGCCACATTTCCGTAGCCCGCTGGTCCCTCTACCCATCATTGAGGTCCCGTTTGAGAGGATCGCCATGGATTTGGTAGGTCCTATAATCAAGTCCGCTAGGGGGCACCAGTACATATTAGTTATAATGGACTATGCCACCCGTTATCCAGAAGCGATCCCTCTCCGAAATACCTCGGCCAAAACCATAGCCAAAGAGCTATCTCTTGTGTTTAGCCGGGTGGGTATTTGTAGAGAACTGCTTACGGACCAAGGTACACCCTTTATGTCCCGGGTTATGAAGGAGCTGTGTAAATTGTTCAAAGTGACGCAATTACGTACATCTGTGTATCACCCCCAAACCGATGGGCTGGTTGAAAGATTCAACAAAACCCTAAAGCAAATGTTGAAGAAAGTGGTGGATAGAGATGGAAAGGATTGGGACTGTCTACTTCCTTATCTGATGTTTGCTATTAGGGAGGTGCCCCAATCCTCTACGGGATTCTCCCCCTTTGAGTTACTGTATGGGAGACACCCAAGAGGGCTGTTGGATATTGCCAAGGAAACTTGGGAAAGTGAGAGTTCTCCCCACAGGAGTGTGATTGAGCATGTCGCCCTGATGCAAGACCGAATTGCACAGGTAATGCCCATCGTGAAGGAACATTTGGCCCAAGCGCAGTTAGCACAGCAGAGAGTGTACAACCGTGGAGCCAAGACCCGTACCTTTTCCCCGGGGGATAGGATACTGGTACTTGTCCCTACGGTTGAAAGTAAATTCCTTGCCAAATGGCAAGGCCCCTACGAGATAATGGAAAAAGTGAGCGAAGTGAATTACAAGGTCAGACAACCAGGAAGGCGAAAGCCCGAACAGATCTATCACGTTAATCTGTTGAAAGCCTGGAGGGATAGAGAGTCCCTAGTCGCAGACACTTGGTCACCAGCTCAAACTGGTTGCGTGATTCCTGAGGTTGGAATAGCAGCCACCTTGTCACAACCCCAACAACAGGAGGTTAAGGAGTTTGTGCTTCGCAACAAGGAGGTATTCTCTGAGCTGCCGGGACAAACATCTGGGGTAGAGCATGACATCATTACCCCGCCCGGTGAAAGGGTGAAGTTAAAACCCTATCGGATCCCAGAGGCCCGACGGGAGGCAATACGGGAGGAAGTACAGAAAATGCTGAACTTAGGGGTGATAGAGGAGTCCCAAAGTGATTGGTCTAGTCCCATTGTGTTGGTGCCTAAACCGGATGGGAGCTGGCGATTTTGTAACGATTTTCGTCAGTTGAACAAAGTTACAAAATTTGACACCTACCCCATGCCACGTATAGATGAGTTGATCGACCGGCTGGGAACAGCCCGATACATGACGACTCTTGACCTCACAAATGGGTATTGGCAAATCCCCCTGGCCAAATTGGCCAAAGAGAAAACCGCATTTGTAACCCCAGACGGGGCGTTCCAATATAAAAGAATGCCGTTCGGGTTACAGAATGCGCCGGCCACATTCCAGCGGAAAATGGACCAGATGCTGAGGCCCCATCGGAAGTATGCTGCGGCTTACCTGGATGACGTAATTGTCCATAGCACAGATTGGGCCTCACATCTGCCAAAAGTGCAAGCAGTCCTGGACTCTGTTCGGGAAGCGGGGTTTACGGCTAACCCCAAGAAGTGTACCATTGGGCAGGAGGAGGCCAAATATCTTGGGTACACCATTGGGAGGGGAGTAATAAAACCCCAACTCAACAAAGTCGAGGCCATCCAGAGTTGGCCACGTCCCAACAGCAAGAAGCAGGTACGAGCCTTTCTGGGAATCGCTGGGTATTATCGGCGATTCATTCCCCACTTTGCCTCTAAGGCTGTGCCCCTAACCAACCTAACGAAGGGGAAAGGGTCGGTCATGATTAAATGGACCCCCGAGGCTGAGGCAGCATTCCAATTCTTGAAACAAGCCTTATGTAGCCAGCCAGTGTTGTACTCACCCGACTTCTCTAAAGACTTTGTCGTACAAAGTGATGCGTCAGATGTGGTGTTAGGAGCAGTATTGTCCCAGGTCTGGAACGGGGAAGAGCACCCAGTCATTTACCTCAGCAGGAAGTTGAAGTCCCATGAGGTAAATTACGCCACCGTTGAAAAGGAGTGTTTAGCGGTGAAGTGGGCTCTAGATTCCCTTCGGTACTACCTGCTAGGTAGGCACTTTGACATGGTTACGGATCACGCTCCGTTAAAGTGGATGGCTCAAAACAAGGAAACAAATAGAAGAGTGAATAGGTGGTTCCTGGCCCTCCAGGAATTCAACTTCACAGTAAAGCATTGCCCTGGCGTTCAAATGGGGAATGTGGATGCTTTGTCTCGAGTACATGAATGCCTGATTGCTGGTGTTCCAACCCCGAGGTTAAAACAAGAGGGGGGGGTATGTGACAGCAGGAAGGTAAAGTCACCTGGTTGCATCCAGGGGGGTAGATATATTTCGCCCAGATTCAGGCTTTACGCCGACTTATACAACTAGGTGGAGAGTTGTATAAGCCCAGCTAAGGCTAGTGGGCTCATGGATGACTCATACCTCTAGGGAGAGTGTGGGGCGTCGTACAGACAGGGAGTTGATGAGACCAGCTGAAACTTGTCAGCTCATTTAGGCCTCTATAAGAACTCCCAGCTTCATTAGATGTTAGCTCATGCCTGGAAGCAGACCTGTGTGGACTTCCTGGAGAGAGTGAACCCTTGTCCGGTGAGACAAAGCCTGTGTGGCTATTTGCTTGGACATTTAAAACCAGGGACTTAGGGACTAGGACAGCACTAGGCTGATCCCAGTTGTTAGTTAGGAAACCTGTATGTTTAGTCAGAGGTCAAGTTGACCAGGATTTATTTTGTTTATGTTTCTTTTGGCTTTGCTGTGTTTTGTCACTGTAAATAGAAAATAAACCGCACCTTTTTTTTGATTTTGAAAACCACAACCTCCGTTTGCTGGGCCTGTTTTTGTGTGGGGAGCCCATCCCGGGGGTCACACACACCCGCTGCCAAGCTAACCCCCTCACACTACCTATTCCGATACATCAAATAAAGTACCGTATGTCTGGAAGGCCAACAAGGAGAGGCAGACACACACAGGCCAATAAAAGCAAGCAGGCTACAGTGCTGGTCATGGACACGGTGCTTACTCATCAGCACGTGGCCGTGGGGCACGCTTGTCCTTTTTTTCGTCAGCTGGCCGTGTTGAGCCGCAAAATGCTGAAGAGTTGGTAGAGTCGATGACCAAGCCATCCTCATTCTCCTCACCCTCTCTCACCCAGCCTCAGGGTACTTTGTCAGCCAAAGCGGCCTCTTCCCTTGGCTCAATGGCATCAGTCACTCCTTCCCTAGCCCCACCATGTCCTCCTGAGGAGTCGCCCGAACTGTTTGACCACAGTGTTGGGTACATGCTGCAGGAGGATGCACAGCATTTTGAAGGCTCTGTTGATGGTACCCAGCTTGAGGAAGGCAGTAACGTGAGCCCAGAGAGAGGGGGTGCCCAAGAAGGACAGCAAACAGGCAATCATGTTCCCCCAGCTGCAGCATACTGTCAGGTTTGCTCCAGTGATGAGGAGGGAGGGGATGATGAGGTCACTGACTCTACATGGGTGCCTGATAGGAGAGAGGAGGAGGAGGAGGAGGAGGAGGGGGAGGAGGCACATCTCCAACGAGGCAGGATGCCCTCCAGTGGCCAGCTTAAGTGCAGCACACCGACTTCATCACACCGCAGAGCTCTGCATGTGCATGTGCGCTGCTGTCTCTGCACGTTATTCCAAAAGTTCTTTGGTGTGGGCCTTTTTTGAGATGTGTACAGCAGATCGCACCTTTGCTATTTGCAACATATGTCTGAAGCGTGGCCAAAACAGCAGCCGCTTGGGCACCACATGCTTGACCAGACATATGTCGACCTGCCATGCAGTCCTTTGGCAAGCGTACATAAAAGACCCACAACAAAGAACAAAGCGGACCTCTCCTTGCTCCTCATCAGCTGGGATCTCCAACCCCACTATACCTTCAGTCCTCTCAGAAACCTGCACTGAGAGGAATGAAGGTGTAGAATTAGGTGTGTCACTGCCAAGTACTTCCTGGCAATCTGCTATCGGTACACCAACGTCAGATTGTACCAGGCAAATTTCCCTGCCCCAGCTGCTGCACCGCCGAAAGAAGTTCGCTCCCAGCCATCCACATGCCCAGCGGTTGAATGCTAGCTTGGCTAAATTGCTAGCACTTCAACTGCTGCCTTTTCAGTTGGTAGACTCTGCCCCCTTCCGTGAGTTTGTGGAATGTGCGGTTCCTCAGTGGCAAGTTCCCAAACGCCACTTTTTTTTCACGGAAGGCGATTCCGGCTCTCTACCAGCATGTGGAAGGCAATGTCTTGGCCTCGCTGGACAGGGTGGTCAGCGGTAAGGTGCATATTACCACTAACTCATGGTCCAGCAGGCATGGACAGGGACGTTACCTATCTTTTACGGGCCACTGGGTGACTCTGCTGGCAGCTGGGAAGGATGCAGGACAGGGTGCAGTAGTGTTGGAGGTTGTTCCGCCACCACGCCTCCAAAATGCTACTAGTGGTGATTCTGACACACCTCTCTCCTCCACCCCCTCCTCTTCTTCTTCCTCCATGGCCTCTTCCTGTGCTGATTTGTCCTCAGAACAAGTGGTGCTCCATAGGCGTTCAAGGGGCTACGCAAGTTCGCAGGCAAAAAGATGCCATGCGGTGCTTGAGCTGGTGTGCTTGGGGGACAGGAGCCACACTGGGGCAGAGATTCTGTCAGCTCTGCAGGGGCAGGCTCAGAGGTGGTTGACGCCACACCACCTAAAGCCAGGAATGGTGGTTTGCGACAATGGCACCAACCTACTCTCCGCCCTCCGACAGGGACAACTGACCCATGTGCCCTGTTTAGCTCACGTCCTTAACTTGGTGGTGCAGCGGTTCTTGGGCAGGTACCCGGGCTTACAGGATGTCCTGAGGCAGGCCAGGAAACTCTGTGTGCATTTCCGCCGGTCATATAATGCCAGTGCTTGGCTGGCTATCCTCCAAAAGGAATACAACCTGCCCAAGAACTACCTAATCTGTGACATGCCCACCAGGTGGAACTCAACGTTGGCCATGCTGCAGTGGCTGCACATGCAGCAGAGGGCCATTAATGAGTATCTGTACCAATATGGCACCAGGACAGGGTCAGGGGAGCTTGTTTTTTTTTTTGCCACGCCAGTGGGTCATGATTAGGGACGCATGCCGTGTCCTGTCACCATTTGAGGAGGCCACGAGGATGGTGAGCAGTGCATGCATCAGTGACACTGTCCCTCTTGTCCACCTGTTGGAACACACGCTGCATGGAATAATGGACAGGGAACTTGAGGCAGAACAGAGGGAGGAAGAGGAGGACTTCCTTACCTCTCAAGGCCCCCTTTATCCAGACAGTGTTCCTGCTGGCCCGCCTATCACACAGGAAGATGACGAGGAGGAGGATTGTGTCAGCATGGAGGTGGAGCCTAGCACTCGGCATCAGCAACAGTCTTCAAGGGATCAATTACAGTCCCAAGAAACCCATGCACTTGTACGTGGCTGGGAGGAGGTGGCTGCGGATCATGTCGTCCTTAGTGATCCAGAGGACTCCGGACTGAATGCCTCAGCAAACCTACGCTGCATGGTCTCCCTGATCCTGCAAAGCCTGCGGAAGGATCCTCATATTCGTTGGTATCAAGGAGAGGGATCATTACTGGCTGGCAACCCTCCTTGATCCACGTTACAAGGGTAAGGTTTGTGGACCTTATCTTGCCGTTGCAGAGGGAGCAGAGGATGAAACATCTTCGGGAGGCCTTGCAGAAAGGTTTGTGCAACGCGTTCCCAGAGCCGTTACAAATTCCTAGTCCTGGACAACGTGTTGCTGAGCCTTCAGTCAGTCACAGAAGGAGCGGTGGAGAAAGTGTCCGTCTGACCGATACGTTCAGACAATTTTTTAGTCCGCAGCCCCAAGGTATGATCGGTTCCAGCAACCATCGCCAGCGTCTGTTTTACACGGTGCAGGAATACCTAGGGGCAAGATCAGACTTGGACACCTTTCCCACCGAGAATCCTATGGGTTACTGGGTCTTGAGGATGGATCACTGGCCAGAGCTTGCACAGTATGCAATTTGAGCTACTGGCCTGTCCTGAATCCAGCGTTCTTTCGGAAGGCACATTCAGTGCTGCTGGAGGCTTTGTAACCAATCACAGGGTGCGCCTGTCCACCGACTCGGTCGATCGGCTGACCTTCATAAAAATGAATCAGTCTTGGAACACCACCAGCTACCAAGCACCTGATGCTGATGTAACTGAATAATTTTTTTTTGAATATCAGATCCCTTCAAGACTGCCTATGCTGAGTGACTATCCTGTTATGCTGAGTGACTATCCTCTTCCTCCTCAATGATCATGCTGATAGCTTGTAAGAACATTTTTGGTTCTGGGCACCACCACCAGTGGCTAAGGCCCAATTTTTCAGCCCCTGTTCAACAGGGGCGTGTAATTAAAATTTTTGATGCAATACTTTGCAGCAGGGCTCATTCCTGTGCTCCAACTAGAGTTTCTGTGAGGGGTTGCAGTGTTGTGGCACCAGCACCAGTGCCTAAGGCCCAATTTTTCAGCCCCTGTTTAACAGGGGCATGTAATTACAATTCTTGATCTAATATTTCACAGCAGGGCCAGTTCCTGCGCCCACCAAGAGTAACTGTGAGGCCTTACAGTGTTGTGGCAACACTACCACACCGTCCACCACCAAAGGCCCAATTTTTCCGACCCTGTTCAACAGGGGCATGTAATTACAATTCTTGATCTAATATTTCACAGCAGGGCCCGTTCCTGCGCCCACCAAGAGTAACTGTGAGGGCTTACAGTGTTGTGGCAACACCAACACCTAAGGCCCAAATTTCTGCAGAGTATATAGGACATGCCCCTACTTTCAAACATCCAACTTACAAACGACTCCTACTAGCAAATGGAAGGAGACAACAGGAAGTGAGAGGAAATCTACCCCTAGGAAGGGAAATTCTCTCCTGTAAGTGTTACTTGTTTCACTAAAAACCCAAAATTTTCAAAATCCAATCGTCATTGAGACAGAAAGTGAGATGAAATCTTCTAAACAGGTGCACAGACAGCAAAACAAATGTTACAGGGGTGATAACCCTTCCCTATGTTTTCCAAATAGCTTAAAAATAGATTTTTTTGGCTGGAGCTACACTTTAAACATGTACCGGTTCAAAATTACAAACAGATTCTACTTAAGAACAAACCTACAGTCCCTGTCTTGTTTGCACCGCCTGTATACTGCTGTTCAGAGTATATAGGGCCTTTTTTTATTTGGGTGCGGGGTTCCCCTTAATATCCATACAAGACCCAAAGGGCCTGTTAATGGGCTGGGGGGTACCCATGCCGTTTTTGTCAATGATTTTCATCCATATTGCTGGGACCAGACATTACATTACAGCCGCAAGCAGTTTTAAATGACTTTTATTCCTTTAGAATTTTCATTTTGTGCAGGGACTGCTCTAAACACGGGAAACACGCACCACTTCACAGGCATACTATAGACACCCCCCAGGTACGATATTTAACCACTTAACAACCACCTGCCGACAAATAACGTCGACAAGGTGGTTGCTTAACTCTGGGAGGACGTTATATAACGTCCTCCCAGAATCGCGCTCCCGCGCGCCCCCTGGGGCGCGCACACGGGAAACTCCGTGACCGCCGGGTCCAGAGGACCCGGCGGATCACGAATCGCGGTAAATCGCCGCTGATAGCGGCCGTTTACCACGTGATCGCTCCGTCAAATGACGGAGCAATCACTTGTAAACAGACCGGCGTCATTTGATGACGCCGGTTCCTCCCTCCCCTCTCTGTACCGATCGGTACAGTGTGAGAGGGGAGGGGGAGGGAGCGGATGGCAGCAGCAGCACTGTGGGCTGGATCTGTGACAATTGCAGTCACAGATCCAGCCATCCATCCATCCCTGCTCAGCCATCCCTGTGCTATACCCTGCCAATACTCTGCAAAATACCCTGCCAATACCCTGGTGCAATACTCTGCAATACCCTGGTGCAATACTCTGCAATACCCTGGTGCAATACTCTGCAATACCCTGCGAAATACTCTGCAATACCCTGCGAAATACTCTGCAATACCCTGCGAAATACTCTGCAATACCCTGGTGCAATACTCTGCAATACCCTGGTGCAATACTCTGCAATACCCTGCACAATACTCTGCAATACCCTGCAAAATACTCTGCAATACCCTGCAAAATACTCTGCAATACCCTGCAAAATACTCTGCAATACCCTGCGCAATACTCTGCAAAATACTCTGCAATACCCTGCGCAATACTCTGCAAAATACTCTGCAATACCCTGCACAATACTCTGCAATACCCTGCACAATACTCTGCAATACCCTCCACAATACTCTGCAATACCCTCCACAATACTCTGCAATACCCTCCACAATACCCTGTGCAATACCCTCCACAATACCCTGTGCAATACCCGTGCAATACCCTGCCATACACCGCAATACCCTGCCATACACCGCAATACCCTGCCATAGTCCGCAATACTCCGCAATGCCCTGCAATACTCCGCAATGCCCGGCAATACTCCGCAATGCCCAGCAATACTCCACAATGCCCGGCAATACTCTGCAATAACCACTTCCCGCCCTCCGGCCGTCATATGACGTCCTTGACTTTGTGCGGGGATATCTGAATGATGGGAGCAGCTACAGGCATCATTCAGATATTAGCTTTTTCAGCCGGCGATTCCCTACACCATAAGAACAATCATAGCGGCTGTTCCGCTGCTTGATCATTCTTACGGGAGGCGAGAGGGGATGTCCCCCCCCCCCGCCGCCCTCCGGTGCTTCTACCGACTCACCGCTACGATCAAAGCCAGGATTGTTGTTTTTTTTTTTGTATTTTTTTCAGGCTTCCCAGCCTAGAAGTGAGATGTGGGGTCTTATTGACACCCCTCCCCCCCATATCTCACTGTAAAGAGGACCTGTCATGCCATATTCCTATTACAAGGGATGTTTACGTTCCTTGTAATAGGTATAAAAGTGATCAAAAAAATGTTTAGGGCGGAAAAACATGTCAAACTAAAATAAATAAAGTAAAATGAAGAATAAAATTTTTATTTTTTTTTAAAGCGCCCCTGTCCCCGTGAGCTCGCATACAGAAGCGAACGCATACGTAAGTCCCGCCCACATATGAAAACGGTTTTCAAACCACACATGTGAGGTATCTCTGCGAACGTTAGAGCGAGAGCAATCATTTTGGCCCTAGACCTCCTCTGTAACTCAAAACATGTAACCAGTAAAAATATTTAAAGCATCGCCTATGGGGATTTTTTAAGTAGCGAAGTTTGGCGCCATTCCACGAGTGTGTGCAATTTTTAAGGGCGACATGTTAGGTATCTATTTACTCGGCGTAACTTCATCTTTCACATTATGCAAAAACATTGGGCTAACTTTACTGTTTTTTTTTTTTTTAAGCACAAAACATTTTTTTTCCGTAAAAAACGTGTTAAAAAAATTGCTGCGCAAATATCGTGCGAGATAAAAAGTTGCAACAACCACCATTATATTCTCTAAGGTCTTTGCTAAAAAAACATATATAATGTTTTGGGGTTCTATGTAATTTTCTAGCAAACAAATGATGATTTTTACATGTAGGAGAGAAATGTCAGAATTGGCCTGGGTGCTCCAGAACGCCTGAAGGTGCTCCCTGCATGTTGGGCCTCTGTATGTGGCCACGCTGTGTAAAAGTCTCACACATGTGGTATCGCCATACTCGGGAGTAATAGCAGAATGTGTTTTGGGGTGTAATTTGTGGAATGCATATGCTGTGTGTGAGAAATAACCTGCTAATATTACAATTTTGTGAAGAAAAAAAAAAGAGAAAAAAAAAATCTTGATTTTGCAAAGAATTGTGGGAAAAAATGACAACTTCAAAAAACTCACAATGCCTCTTTCTGAATACCTTGGAATGTCTTCTTTCCAAAAAGGGGTCATTTGGGGGGTATTTGTACTTTTCTGGCATGTTAGGGTCTCAAGAATTGAGATAGGCCGTCAGTACTTCAGGTGTGATCAATTTTCAGATATTGGCACCATAGCTTGTGGACTCTATAACTTTCACAAAGACCAAATAATATACACCAATTTGTACTTATTTTTACCAAAGATATGTAGCAGTATAAATTTTGGCCAAAATTTATGAAGAAAAAATAGTAATTTGCAAAATTTTATAACAGAAACGAAAAAAAAATCATATTTTTACAAAATTTTCAGTCTTTTTTCTCTTATAGCGCAAAAAATAAAAAACCCAACAGTAATTAAATACCACCAAAAGAAAGCAATATTTGTGTGAAAAAAAGGACAAAAATTTCATATGGGTACAGTGTTGTATGACTGAGTAATTGTCATTCAAAATGTGAGAGCACCGAAAGCTGAAAATTGGTCTGGTTATTAAGGGGGTTTAAGTGCCCAGTGGTCAAGTGGTTAAAGGAATATTTCACTTTTATTTTTTCACTTTAAGCATCATTAAAATCACTGCTCCTGAAAAAAATGCAGTTTTTAAAACTTTTTTTTGCATTGATAAATGTACCCTGGGGCAGGACCCGGGTCCCCAAACCCTTTTTAGGACAATAACTTGCATATTAGCCTTTAAAATTCGCACTTTTGATTTCTCACGTTCGAGTCCTATAGACTTTAACGGGGTTCGAAAGTTCGCGAATTGATATGCTTATTCATCACACTGTTTGCCAAACGCCAGCGAGAGGTCAAGGAGCTCCCTAGAACTGAAATAATGTTCAGAATAGGAGCTATACTGTGGACCAGCAAACTGCTTTTCCTGGAAAAAGATCACCAGGAGGACAGGAAAAAGCTGCATTTTCTCAGGCTGTAGAGGACGCGGCTTCCACTTGTCATGAGAAAACAAGGAATATGTACAGTATCTCACAAAAGTGAGTACACCCCTCACATTTTTGTAAATATGTTATTATATCTTTTCATGTGACAACACTGAAGAAATGGCACTTTGCTACAATGTAGTGAGTGTACAGCTTGTCAGTGTCAATTTGGAGTCCCTTCAAAATAACTCAACACACAGCCATTAATGTCTAAACCACTGGCAACAAAATTGAGTATATGTAGAATTATTTTATTAATTTGGCTTTATAACAGAGATCTGTATTTATGCTTTTTGTGTCCCCTTTACATTTTGGCATTCAGAGCATAGCTCAGCATATTGACAGATCTTGAAATAGTTAGGAGTGTTAGGCCTCGTACACACGGCCGAGATTCTCGTCGAAAAAAACATGTCGTTTTTTTCGACGAGATTCTTGGACAAGAAAATTGTCCCGGCCGAGTGTACACACGCTCGATTCAAAGAACCCGCGGTTCTTTGAATGGAGCGTACGCGGTGACGTGATCGACTACGACGAGCATGCGCTCGTCACATTCGATGCCGTCGCCGCCATCTTGGTATACCCTATCTGTGCCTAGGAAGCTACCGCGCATGCGTCGAATTCATTTCGAACATGCGCGGGCTTCCCGGCGGACAGGTAAGTGTACACACGCTCACTTTTCTCGTCGAGAAACAGGCTGACGAGAATCTCGACGAGAAAATAGAGAGCAGGTTCTCTATTTTCTCGTCGAGGTTACTTGTCGGTTTTCTCGACGAGAAACCCGATAGCCGTGTACACACCGATTTACTCGGCAAGACATCTCTGCTAGCAAGTTTCTTACTGGTTCTTGCCGAGAAAATCGGTCGTGTGTACGAGGCCTGAACGTTTTTTTTGTACCAGTTGCTCTCATGTCCAGTGTTTATGGCTTAAGGTCAGAGGTCAGCGGTTTCAGAGGAAAAAATAACTACAGAGACATCTGAAACAAAAGAGTTAAAGGGGTTGTAAATAGTGTTGAGCGAACCCGAACTGTAAAGTTCGGGTCCGTACCGAACTTTAGCTTTTTCCCGAACCCGAACCCGGACTTTGCCCAAAAGTTCGGGTTCGGCAATCTAATTACGCATTTAGAAATGCTTCAGGGGCCAGCCAATCACCTTTTGATTAGCTGGTGTGCCCTTAGAGGCCATCATAGCCATGCCTACTAATGGCATGGCTGTGATTGGTCAGTGCAACATGTGACCCAGCTTCTATATAAGCTAGAGGCACACAGCACACACGTCACTCTGCTTCAGAATAGATAGGGAGAGGATCTAGTCTGCTGCTGCTGCTTTTAGGGAGAGATAGAAAAATACATGAGGTAGTCCTGATTCTGCAATCTGAGGGAAAATATAGAGAGATAGTGTAGTGTAGGGCCAGGTTCCTGTTGGTGCTTTCAGGGAGAGAGAATATTATATAGGAGTCCAGATTCAGAGATTAAAATCAGCGATCTGCATAGGTTTACCTGTTTGTGTTGCAGTGCAGTCTTTTTACACTGCCATGAGCCCAGTGTCAGAGAAAATCAAACTTTTAGGGGGAAAAAAAAGCACTTTATTGTGCTCTTTTCCAAAAGACCCATAGGGCAAAAAAAAAAAAAAAAGCATTTTATTTTGCTCGTGCAAAAAAAGACCCGTTTAGGGCAAAAAATAAAAAATAAAAAATTTGCACTTTAATGTACGCTTGCAAAAAGAGCCATTCAGGGGCACAAAAAATAGTTTGCAGTGTGTTATACATATGTGGAGGTGTGTGAAATAAACAATTTCTATATAGTTTTCTCCTACTGGCTATACTAAAAAAACAACATTTTTTTTTAATAGCATTTTCTGCAGTTCTGTAGCTGTGCGATTCAGCGGTTACGTACTGTGGGTGTGTTCTGCTCTTCCAAAAAACGCCGTTTAGGGGCCACAAAAAATAGTTTGCAGTGTGTTATACATATTTGGAGGTGTGTGAAATAAACAATTTCTATATAGTTTTCTCCTACTGTGCTATACTAAAAAAACAACATTTTTTTTGAATAGCATTTTCTGCAGTTCTGTAGCTGTGCGATTCAGCGGTTACGTACTGTGGGTGTGTTCTGCTCTTCCAAAAAACGCCGTTTAGGGGCACAAAAAAATAGTTTGCAGTGTGTTATACATATTTGGAGGTGTGTGAAATAAACAATTTCTAAATAGTTTTCTTCTACTGTGCTATACTAAAAAAAAAAAAAAAAATTTAATAGCATTTTCTGCAGTTCTGTAGCTGTGCGATTCAGCGGTTACGTACTGTGGGTGTGTTCTGCTCTTCCAAAAACACCCATTTAGGGCAAGATCCTAAATTTGGAAAATATGAGGAGAAGGTCAAAGGGACGTGGTGGCCCCGGTCGTGGTGCTGCTGGTGGAGCTCCTGTTGCAGGGAGAGGACGTGGTGGATCTGTGCCAGATACACGCACAAGTGAAACACCTTCCTCAGGTGCGAGTAGGCGACCGAGCCTGCGGCGGTATTTTGTCGCGCCTAATGAGGCTGTACGAATGTTTAGGCCAGGACAAGTACATGCGATAGTAGATTGGGTTGCTGACAGTGCCTCGGGTTCCTTCACATTGTCTCCCGCCCACTCTTCTGATGAAAGAACAGAGTTGGCACCTGAAACCCATGTCCATCAGTCTTTCACCTCACCCCCTTGCAAATCAGCCAAGCAGTCTGAGACCCAAATCATGCAGCAGTCTCTTCTGCTTTTCGATAACTCTGTTAGCAGGGTTTCCCAGGGCCATCCACCTAGCCCTGCCCGAGAAGTGGAAGAGATTGAGTGCACTGATGCCCAACCACTTATGTTTCATGATGAGTACATGGGAGGACCATCGCAGTACGTCTCGGATGATGACGAAACACAGGTGCCAACTGCTGCTGCTTTCGCAATTGTGCAGAAAGACAAGGAGGGCAGGGGTGAAGACTGGGTGGAAGATGATGTGGAGGACGATGAGGTCCTCGACCCCACATGGAATGAACGTTATGCAGGTGACCAGTGTAGTTTGGAGGAAGAGGCGGTGGTCGCACAGAGCCACCAGCACAGCAGAGGAGGGGGCAGGGTGCAAAAGCAGAGCGTCCGTCCGCTAGACAGTATGTCTGCTACTGCCCAACGCAGCAAGGGACCGAGCACACCAAAGCCAGGTCCAAGGAGTTCCCTAGCGTGGCAGTTCTTCACACAATGTGCTGATGACAAGACACGAGTGGTTTGCAGGCTGTGCAATCAGAGGCTGAAGCGAGGCATAAACGTTCTCAACCTGAGCACAACCTGCATGACCAGGCATCTAAGTGCAAAGCACGAGCTGCAGTGGAGTAGACACCTCAAAAACCAAGAAAGGTCTCTGGCTCCTCCTGCTTCCTCTTCTGCTGCAGTCTCGGCCTCTTCATCCACCTCTGTAGTGACAGTGGCACCTGCCACCCCGCAAACAGAGGATCTGCCAGCAACACTACCACCTGGGTCACCAACCATCTCCACAATGTCCCATGGAAGCGTTCAGCTCTCTATCTCCCAAACATTGGAGCGGAAGAGGAAGTACCCCCCTAGCCACCCGCGATCCCTGGCCCTGAATGCCAGCATTTCAAAACTCCTGGCCTTTGAAATGCTGTCATTCTGTCTGGTGGAGACGCAGAGTTTTAAAAGCCTGATGGCATTGGCTGTCCCACAGTACGTCGTGCCCAGCCGCCACTATTTTTCCAGGCGAGCCATCCCTTCCCTGCACAACCAATTGGGGGACAAAATCAGGTGTGCACTGCGCAACGCCATCTGTGGCAAGGTCCACCTAACTACGGATGCGTGGACCAGTAAGCACGGTCAGGGACGTTATATCTCCCTAACAGCACACTGGGTAAATGCAGTGGCGGCTGGGCCTGAGGCAGATAGCAGTTTGGCGCATGTCCTTCCACCACCGAGGATTGCAGGGCGCTTCAGTTTGCCTCCTGTTGCTAAATCCTCCTACTCCGCTTCCTCATCCTCTACCGCCTCCTCATCCGGTCAGCGCAACACCTTCACCACCAACTTCAGCACAGCCAGGGGTAAACGACAGCAGGCAGTTTTAAAACTTTCCTGTTTGGGGGAAAAACCCCACACCGCGCAGGAGTTGTGGAGGGACATGGAACAACAGACCAATGAGTGGTTGCTGTCAGTGAGCCTCAAGCCCGGCCTGGTGGTGTGCGATAATGGGCAAAATCTCGTAGCAGCTTTGGGCCTAGCCGGTTTGACGCACATCCCTTGCCTGGCGCATGTGCTGAACTTGGTGGTCCAGAGGTTCCTTAAAAATTACCCCAATATGCCAGAGCTGCTGCAGAAAGTGCGGGCTGTGTGTGCGCACTTTCAGCGTTCTCACCCTGCTGCTGCTCGCCTGTCAGCGCTCCAGCGTAACTTCGGCCTTCCCGCTCACCGCCTCATATGTGACGTGCCCACAAGGTGGAACTCCACCTTGCACATGCTGGCCAGACTGTGCGAGCAGCAGCAGGCGATAGTGGAGTTTCAGCTGCAGCAATCACGCGTGAGTCGCTCTGCGGAACAGCACCACTTCACCACCAATAACTGGGCCTCCATGCGAGACCTGTGTGCCTTGTTGCGCTGTTTCGAGTACTCCACCAACATGTCCAGTGCCAATGACGCAGTTCTTAGCGTTACTATCCCAGTTCTATGCCTCCTTGAAAAAACGCTTCGGGCGATGATGAAAGAGGATGTGGCACAGGAGGATGAGGAGGAGGAGGAGGAAGTGGGATCATTTCAAAGGCTTTCAGGGCAGTCTTTCACAAGTGGCTACGAGGGTGGGTTCCTGCACCAACAAACGCCAGGTACACAATTGTCCGGCAGAAAGGGCACAGTTCTGGAGGATGACGAGGAGGAGATGGAGGAGGAGGAGGAGGAGGAGCCATTTTCACAGCAGGGTGGCACCCAGACCAGCTCGTGGCCATCACTGGTGCGTGGCTGGGGGGATACAGAGGACACAGACAATACACCTCCCACAGAGGACAGCTTTTCTTTTCCTCTGGGCAGCCTGGCACACATGAGCGATTACATGCTGCAGTGTTTCCGCAATGACCGCCGAGTTGCCCACATTTTAACTGGTGCTGATTACTGGGTGGCCACCCTGCTGGATCCCCGTTACAAGGACAACGTACCGTCCTTAATTCCCTCACTGGAGCGGGATCGTAAGATGCGCGAGTACAAGCGCACGCTGGTAGACGCGCTGGTGGCATTCCCACCTGACAGCGGGCGTACGGTGGAAGCACAAGGCGAAGGCAGAGGAGGAGGAAGAGGTCGCCAATGCAGCCGGGGCACCGGCAGCACCTCAGAAGGCAGCGTTAGCATGGCTGAAATGTGGAAAAGCTTTGTCAGCACGCCACAACAACCAGCACCACCAGCTGAGATGGAACGTCTTAGCAGGAGGCAGCATTTCACCAACATGGTTGAGCAGTATGTGTCCACAGGCCTACACGTACTGGATGACGGGTCTGCCCCCTTTAACTTCTGGGTCTCCAAATTGGGCACATGGCCTGAGCTTGCCCTTTATGCATTGGAGGTGCTGGCCTGCCCTGCAGCCAGTGTATTATCTGAACGTGTATTTAGCACGGCAGGGGGCGTTATCACAGACAAGCGCAGCCACCTGTCCAGAGCCAATGTGGACAAGCTCACGTTCATTAAAATGAACCAGGCATGGATCCCACAGGACTTGTCCGTACCTTGTGCAGAATAGACATGTATACCGGTGTTGTGACAAAAACTGTCCGGCCATCGGATTGTGTCCGGCCCATTCTGCGAAGGCGCATCGCTTGCGCAGTACAGAGGACAAGGAGATTCACAAAATCTCCGAAGATGAACGGCGCCTGCGCTGTGAGTGCAGGTTCAAGCCCCACCATCCAAGTGGACATACGGTAGCACATAGTAACAGGGCCCCTCACGGGCTCGGTTCGATCGGCACGCTTCGGGCGCGGCCTCACTTGGCTCGGCTTGAACCACGGATGGTGTGGCCTTCACCTGAACTCACCACGCAGGCGCCGTTCGTCTTGGGAGATTTTCGAAATCCCCTTGTCCTACATACTGAGCAAGCGCAGTACAGGGTGGACACTATTTGACGGGGGACAGAATTCGACACATCACCGGCCTTACCCAGCCATTGTTGTATTTTTGAAGCCACATCCACCACCACCTCAACCTCCTACTCCATATGGACCTCGTCCTCGTAGGTCAAGTTTATTATTTTTTATTTTTATTTATTTTTATGTTATTTTAAGTTATTTCCCTATCCACATTTGTTTGCAGAGCACTTGCCATGCTCTTAACAACATTTTGCTGCCATTTGCAGCCCTCTAGCCCTTTCCATTACTTTTTTAGAGCCTTTTTAGTCCTTAGAAGTCCGGGTCCCCATTGACTTCAATGGGGTTCCAGTTCGGGTCCAGGTTCGGGTTAAAGTTCGGTCCCGAATACGAACTTTTTTCCGAAGTTCGGCCGAACCCGTCGAACCCGAACATCCAGGTGTCCGCTCAACTCTAGTTGTAAACCCTGATTTTTTTTTTTTTTTTAAATAACAAACATGTTATACTTACTTTCACTGTGCAGTTTGTTTTGCACAGAGTGGCCCCGGTCTTCCTCTTCTGGGGTCCCCCGGCGGCGCTGGTAGCTCCTCCTCGCATCATATGCCCACGTTGAAAAAGGCTCTCCTAAGGTGGACACCCATGCGGGCGCGCTCCAGAGTACTGCTTTTGTGTCCATTCACAGAGAATGCAGGACTCGGCCTCGCCCCCCCTGTCGCCCACGTCATTTGATTTGATTGACAGCAGCAGCAGCCAATGGCTGCGCTGCTATTAATCTATCCAATTAAGAGCCGAGACAACAGGCAGAGAGGTAGAGCGCTTCTCCGCTGTGGGAAGGAATGGGCTCGGGTGAGTAAAATGGGGGGGCTGGTCAGTGTGTCAGAAGTTTTGGTGCGCTGGCGGTAAAGCGCCGATATTTTTAGCGGCGTTTTACGGTCGTGTTTGCCACGATTTTTTGGGGGCGCTAGCGGGGTGATTTTAACCCCCGCTAGCGGCTGAAAAAGGGTTAAATCCACCTGCAAAAATGCCGCTTTGCGGGCGGTTTGGAGGCGCTACCCCATTGCTTTCAATGGGCAGGGGCGCTATAGGAGCGGTATTTTTACCGCTCCTACCGCGCCTCAAAGATGCGGCAGGCAGGACATTTTTTAGCGTCCTGCCAGAGCAACGCTCCAGTGTGAAAGCTCTTTCACGGCACATTGCAGGCGCTATTTTTAGCGCAATAGTGCCTGCAAAGCACCTCAGTGTGAAAACAGCCTAAAAGATTGTATCTATTACAGAAAGTGACCCTTTAGCAGAAGCAAGGTCACACCATGTTTTTTTATAACACTATTATGTGTTTCTGTCAATCAAAGTAGTTTAAAGTCATGCTAGCTTTTAACTATGTGAATATTTGGAACAATTACTAATATGGTTATTACCAGGGATGAGCCGAACACCCCCCTGTTCGGTTCGCACCAGAACCTGCGAACAGACAAAATGTTCGTGTAAACTTTAGAACCCTATTAAATACAATGGACTCGAACGTTCGAAATCTAAAGTGTTAATTATAAAGGCTAATATGCAAGTTATTGTCCTAAAAAGTGTTTGGGGACCTGGGTCCTGCCCCAGGGGACATGTATCAATGCAAAAAAAAGTTTTAAAAACGGCCGTTTTTTCGGGAGCAGTGATTTTAATAATGCTTAACATGAAAAAATAAAAGTGAAATATTCCTTTAAATTTCGTACCTGGGGGGTGTGTATGATATGCATGTAAAGTGGCGCATGTTTCCCGTGCTTAGAACTGTCCCTGCAAAAAATGTCATTTTTGAAAGAAAAAAATGCATTTAAAACTGACTCGTGGCTATTAATGAATTGTCGGCTCCCGGTGATCTGCCGACAAACGTCCCCCCGGCGGATTCTGCCCCCAACTGTACTGCGCAGGCGCGGCGCTTGCGCAGTACGAACGTCAATGAGCTTCCGAAAATAGCCGAACGTGTAGAGCTGAGAGTCAGCTCTACACGGCGCCTGCGTGGACCTAGATGTAAGTGGCCAGTCGGCCTCACGTCCTCGCTTCGCTCGGACGGCTCGCTACGCTCGCTCGGCCTCCTGGCTCTTTTTTTAACATCCTCCATGTCCACGGGGATGGTAAAGAAAAAGCCTGGATGTCAGCAGTGTAGCACAATTTGGTGTGCGCAGGCGCCATGTAGAGCTGACTCTCAGCTCTACATGTTCGGCTATTTTCGGAAAAAGCGCCGCGCCTGCGCAGCACAGAGCGGGCAGAATGCGCTGGGGGGCAATGCTCGGCAGTACACCATGTATGTTTTATTTATTTATTTTTAAATAAAGGACTTTTTCAAGGTGTTTGTGTGTTTTTTAAACATTTTTTTACGCTTTCTTCATGAAATGGTAGGGGTACAATGTACCCCTTACCAATTCACATAGGGGGGCCGGGATCTGGGGGTCCCCTTTGTTAAAGGGGTCTTCCAGATTCCGATAAGCCCCCCGCCCGCAGACCCCCACAACCACCGGGCAAGGGTTGTGGGGATGAGGCCCTTGTCCCCATCAACATGGGGACATCCTCCCCATGTTGAGGGCATGTGGCTTGGTACGGTTCAGGAGGGAGGGGGGGCCGCTCTCTCGTCCCCCCCTTTTCCCCTGCGGCCGGCCAGGTTGCGTGCTCGGATAAGGGGTCTGGTATGGATTTTTAGGGGGACTCCACGCCATTTTTTTTTTAAATTTGGGGTGGAGTTCCCCTTAAAATCCATGCCAGATCTGAAGGGCCTGGAATGCATATTTGGGGGAACCCCACGTCAATTTTTTTTTTAATTTGCGGCGGGGTTCCCCTTAATATCCATTCCAGACCTGAAGGGCCTGGTAATTGAATTCTGGGGAACCCCCACGCTTTTTTTTTTCTTTTTATCAATGACTTTTGTATGTATTGCCGGGAGCCGACAATTCATTAATAGCCGCGAGTCAGTTTTAAATGCATTTTTTTCTTTCAAAAATGACATTTTTTGCAGGGACAGTTCTAAGCACGGGAAACATGCGCCACTTCACATGCAAATCATACACACCCCCCAGGTACGAAATTTAAAGGAATATTTCACTTTTATTTTTTCATTTTAAGCATTATTAAAATCACTGCTCCCGAAAAAACGGCCGTTTTTAAAACTTCTTTTTGCATTGATACATGTCCCCTGGGGCAGGACCCGGGTCCCCAAACACTTTTTAGGACAATAACTTGCATATAAGCCTTTATAATTAGCACTTTAGATTTCTCCCATAGATTTTTCGAATTTGCAGCGAACACCCCAATTTGTTCGCTGTTCGGCGAACGGGCGAACAGGCAATGTTCGAGTCGAACATGAGTTCGACTCGAACTCGAAGCTCATCCCTAGTTATTACACATTTAGCTCAAACTGTATTAGGAAATAGCTGCATGTTGAGCGGACTTGTAGGTTTGAGAACAGTATAAAAACAGTGATACACGTGGTTTAAGGGAAACACTTCTTCACACATACACAGAAGAAGATACCACACACAAATTCACACACTGAAGTAGACATTTTGTTTACTTTAATCCTATACACGACCTCACTTCTAACAGCTGTTCTTTCTAAAACCTAACATATCTCATGGTGATAGAGAAGGCAAGAAGCTAAATCTTTTTCTGTAGTTTCTTTTAACTACAGTTTTTTTTCCTTATATTTTTGTTTTGCTACACCAAACTATAATTTGTTTTATCTTTGTATTTATTTTAATGTTGATGCCAGTGTGATCAATAAACTCACACTTTGCTTTAAGTCAGCCTGGCTATTGAACTATTGAACAAAATGCCTAAAAAACACTACAGATATTAGATGTGTCTGTGATATTTAACAGTACACCTCTAAGTAAAAATGTCCAAATTAGGCCCAAAGTGTTAATATTTGGTGTGGTCACTATTATATCCAGCACTGCTTTCCCGTACCTAGTAGATAAGCCCGATTTGCAGAGGAAGGCCTCTCTTACTCCTCTGACTCAAAGCCCCTGGTAGAGCACACAGGAGGCGTAGGAGTGCAGAGTAGCACGAGTGCCTGGCAGGATCACCAGCAGGGAGGTCTGTCCGGAATTCCAGATGGCACTGTGCAGGGTGGTCAGCAGACTGGAACGGCAGACTGGAGGCTGGAACAGACAGAGAGGAGGTTCCCATGGGAATGGAAATCAGGAGGGTCAGGCAAGCCGCGTCATACACAGACAGGTAATACTGGGATGAAGACAGAGGCAGGAGTGCTTTCAAGCCAGGTCGGTATCATGCGGGCAGCAGAGGGACCAGAGAAGCAGGCAGGTGCACAGTCAAGACAAGCCAGGGTCAGATGCAGGCAGACAGTAGGGATGAGCCGAACACCCCCGGTTCGGTTCAAAGCAGAACATGCGAACAGGCAAAAAATTTGTTTGAACACACGATCACCGTTAAAGTCTATGGGACAAGAACATGAAAAATCAAATGTGCTAATTTTAAAGGCTGATATGCAAGTTATTGTCATAAAAAGTGTTTGGGGACCTGGATCCTGCCCCAGGGGACATGTATCAATGCAAAAAAAGTTTTAAAAACTGACGTTTTTTCGGAAACAGTGATTTTAATAATGCTTAACCACTTAAGCCCCGGACCATTTGGTAGCTAGAGGACCAGAGGTGATTTCAGAATTTTGCACTGCGCTGCTTTAACTGTAAATTGTGCGGACATGCAATGTTGTACCCAAACTAAATTTGCGTCCTTTTCTTCCCACAAATAGAGCTTTCTTTTAATGGTATTTGATTGCCTCTGCGATTTTTATTTTTTGCGATATAAACGGAAAAAGACCGTAAATTTTGGAAAAAAAATGATATTTTCTACTTTTTGCTATAAGAAAAATCAAATAAACACATTTTTAGTCATACATTTAGGCCAAAATGTATTCAGCCACATGTCTTTAGTAAAAAAAATGTCAATAAGTGTATATTTATTGGTTTGCGCAAAAGTTATAGCATTTACAAACTAGGGTACATTTTCTGGAATTTACACAGCTTTAAATTTATGACTGCCTATCTCATTTCTTGAGGTGCTAAAATGGCAGGGCAGTACAAAACCCCCCCAAATGACCCCATTTTGGAAAGTAGACACCCCAAGGAAATTGCTGAGAGGCATGTTGAGCCCATTGAATATTTTTTTTTTTTACCCAAGTGATTGAATAATGACAAAAAAAAATTAAAATTACAAAAAGTTGTCACTAAATGATATATTGCTCACACATGCCATGGTTATATGTGGAATTGCACCCTAAAATACATTTTGCTGCTTCTCCTGAGTACGGGGATACCACATGTGTGGGACTTTTTGGGAGCCTAGCCACGTACGGGACCCCGGAAACCAAGCACCGCCTTCAGGATTTCTAAGGGCGTAAATTTTTGATTTCACTCCTCACTACCTATCACAGTTTTGAAGGCCATAAAATGCTAAAATAGCACAAAACCCCCCCAAATGACCCCATTTTGGAAAGTAGACACCCCAAGCTATTTACTGAGAGGCATGTTCAGTCCATGGAATATTTTCTATTTTGCCACAAGTTGCGGGAATATGACAAACTTTTTTTTTTTTGCACAAAGTTGTCACTAAATGATATTTTGCTCACACATGCCATGGGCATATGTGAAATTACACCCCAAAATACATTCTGCTGCTTCTCCTGAGTACGGGGATACCACATGTGTGGGACTTTTTGGGAGCCTAGCAGCGTACAGGACCCCAAAAACCAAGCACCGCCTTCAAGGTTTCTAAGGGCATAAATTTTTGATTTCACTCCTCACTACCTATCACTACCTATCACAGTTTTGAAGGCCATAAAATGCCAAGATGGCACAAAACCCCCCCAAATGACCCCATTTTGGAAAGTAGACACCCCAAGATATTTGCTGAGAGGCATGTTGAGCCCATTGAATATTTTTTTTTTTGTCCCAAATGATTGAATAATGACAAAAAGAAAAAAAAATGTACAAAAAGTTGTCACTAAATGATATATTGCTCAAACATGCCATGCTTATATGTGGAATTGCACCCCAAAATACATTTTGCTGCTTCTCCTGAGTACGGGGATACCACATGTGTGGGGCTTTTTGAGAGCCTAGCCGCGTACGGGGCCCTGAAAACCAAGCACCGCCTTCAGAATTTCTAAGGGCACAAATTTTTGATTTCACTCCTCACTACCTATCACAGTTTTGAAGGCCATAAAATGCCAAGATAGCCCAAACCCCCACAAATGACCCCATTTTGGAAAGTGGACACCCCAAGCTATTTGCTGAGAGGCATGGTGAGTATTTTACAGCTCTCATTTGTTTTTGAAAATTAAGAAAGACATTTTTTTTTTCTTTTTTCAATTTTCAAAACTTTGTGACAAAAAGCGAGATCTGCAAAATACTCAACATACCTCTCAGCAAATATCTTGGGGTGTCTACTTTCCAAAATGGGGTCATTTGGGGGAGTTTTGTGCCATCTGGGCATTCCATGGCCTCCGAAACTGTGATAGGCAGTGAGGAGTGAAATAAAAAATTTACACCCATAGAAATCCTGAAGGCGGTGCTTGGTTTTCAGGGTCCTGTACGCGGCTAGGCTCCCAAAAAGTCTCACACATGTGGTATCCCCGTACTCAGGAGAAGAAACAGAATGTATTTTGGGGTGCAATTCCACATATAACCATGGCATGTTTGAGCAATATATAATTTAGTGACAACTTTTTGTACATTTTTTTTTTTTTTGTCATTATTCAATCACTTGGGACAAAAAAAAAATATTCAATGGGCTCAACATACCTCTCAGCAAATAGCTTGAGGTGTCTACTTTCCAAAATGGGGTCATTTGGGGGGGTTTTGAACTGTCCTGGCATTTTATGCACAACATTAGGAAGTTTATGTCACACATCATCCACTCTTCTAACCACTTGAAGACAAAGCCCTTTCTGACACTTTTTGTTTACATGAAAACATTTTTTTTTTGCAAGAAAATTATGTTGAACCCCCAAACATTATATATTTTTTTTAAAGCAAAGGCCCTACAGATTAAAATAGTCGGTGTTGCATTTTTTTTTCCACACAGTATTAGCGCAGCGATTTTTCAAACGCATTTTTTGGGGGAAAAACACACTTTTTTTTATTTTTAATGCACTAAAAAACACTATATTGCCCAAATGTTTGATGAAATAAAAAAGATGATCTTAGGCCGAGTACATGGATACCAAACACGACATGCTTTAAGATTGCGCACAAACGCGCAGCGGCAACAAACTACATTCATTTTTAAAAGCATTTAAAAGCCTTTACAGGTTACCACGTTAGATTTACAGAGGAGGTCTACTGCTAAAATTACTGCCCTCGAGCTGACCTTCGCGGTGATACCTCACATGCATGATGCAATTGCTGTTTACATATGACGCTAGACCGACGCTTGCGTTCGCCTTTGCGCAAGAGCAGGGGGGACAGCGGTGCTTTTTTTTTTTTATTATTTATTTTGCTTTTTTATTTTATTTTTAAACTGTTCCTTCCATATTTTTTTTTTTTACCATTTTTATTGTTATCTCAGGGAATGTAAATATCCCCTATGATAGCAATAAGTAGTGACAGGTACTCTTTTTTTGAAAAAAATTGTGGGGTTAGACCCTAGATCTTTCCTCTGCCCTCAAAGCATCTGACCACACCAAGATCGGTGTGATAAAATGCTTTCCCAATTTCCCAATAGCGCTGTTTATATCCGGGGGGGGGGGACATTCCCTCCCACTGCTTGTAAAAGCAGTCTAGAGGCTAATTATCTGCTAGAATTGCTTTTACATGAAAGCCGGCCACTGGCTGAAAAGAATGATACCAAGATGATACCTAAACCCGCAGGCATCATTCTGGTATAAACATTCAAAGTCCAGCAACATACCAGTACGTTGCTGGTCCTTGTTGGACATGTATTGTAATCTTTTTTTTCATGCAGCCTGTTGGCTGAACGAAAAAAAGAGATTGATCGGTGGGTATGCCCACCATTAGAATACCTCCCTTCATCCACCCACTTCTAATGATGGGCATATATGCCGAAGCATGGGGGCATCCTCCCGCAAAAAAGTTATGCCGCGTACACACGGTCGGACTTTTGCACGGGCAAGCCTTCGTCAGAATTTCGACCGTATGTACGCGGCATAAAAGGTTATGCCGCGTACACACGGTCGGACTTTTCCACGGGCAAGCCTCCGTCGGAATTTCGACCGTATATACGCGGCATTAGGAGCAAAATCGCTCCTCCGCCCCTGCTGCCCCCATGCTTCGGCATATATGCTCTTTTTTTTAACTGTAGTGGTGAAATCGCCTCCTACAGCGTTGGAGTCACGGCTTTATGTATCGTGGGAGCAAACGCTGTTGCTGTCAAGATAAATAGATCCGCGCTGCAACTGAATGGCGTACCTGAAAACAAAAAATTACATACCTGAAAAGCAAGCATGATAAAACATTGCAGAATAGAATACAGTAAAAAAGAGCAGAACAATAGAGGAGAAAATAGAGCGAGAGAGAGAACAATAAAACGACAACTATTTTTGTGTTTTTTATTTTATATTTTTTTTGTGTTTTGTTTTTTACGTTTTTTTTTTTTCTTTTTTACACTTTTTTTTGTAACTTTAACAACTGTAATGGTTTGGGTCTCTCAAAATGTAATGGCATCTTGGGAGACCCTGTGTAAGTGTGTCCTAGTCTGTGAAATGCTGTACCCTACGCTAAAACTTCACTTTTGAGTGGTAGCATTCAAAACATTCACCAAGGCAAAGACCAGGTTTGTCAGGACAGAGTGGACAAAAAACACGGGTGTCACGCCTAAATCTACGCTTGCTACAGACACGACATCTTTTTTGGGGGGTTCGTTGGGTAGGGGTACTCGGGAGGGCATACGGATAATGCCTCTCATGCAGCCGGCTTACTGCATTTGGTTGGGAATGGTGAGGTGCAGAACCGCCTGGATACAGGAGTTTTGTGACTATCTCATTCTGGAATTTTAGAAGAGATAACGTCCCGCCTGAAACTCTGTATAGCACATGAGCGTTCAGCAAAGCCAATTGGAATAAGGATAGAGACACTTTTTTGTACCAGCGTCTCGCCTTACGGTCAATTAGATACGGCGCCAACAACTGGTCGTTGAGGTCCACCCCTCCCATATTTTGGTTTAATTCGTGGACACAGAGGGGTTTCTCCACAACACCAGTCGCCGTATGAATTTGGACTGTCGTGTCTGCATGAAGGGAGGTAAGAAGGAAAACATTCTTATTGTCCCACCACTTCATAGCGAGCAAGTTATTACACTTCAAGCAGGCTCTCTCCCCCAGCCTAAGACGAGCATCTACAAGCCGCTGGGGAAAGCCCCGGCGATTAGGTCGCACGGTGCCACATGCTCCAATCTGATGATCAAACAAGTGACTAAACAGTGGCACGCTCGTGTAATAATTGTCCACATACAAGTGGTACCCCTTTCCGAATAAGGGTGACACCAAGTTCCACACTATCTTGCCAGCGCTCCCTATGTAATCCGGACAGTTGACCGGCTCAACCTGACTATCTTTTCCCTCATAAACCATAAAGCTCTATACATAGCCTGTTGCCCTGTCACAGAACTTATAGAGCTTGACCCCGTATCTGGCACGCTTGCTGGGAAGGTACTGCTTGAAAGCCAAGCGGCCAGAAAATTTAATCAGGGACTCATCAACGCAGACAACTTGATCGGGAATAAACAAGGCTGCAAAACGTTCGTTGAAGTGGTTTATGAGGGGCCGAATTTTATAGAGCCGGTCATATTCAGGGTCCCCACGTGGACGACAAAGTTCATTGTCGTTGAAGTGCATGAACCGCAAAATCTGATCGTATCGTGTCCTGGGCATGGAGGCAGAGAACACGGGCATGTGGTCAATTGGGTGCGTGGACCAATAAGCACGCAATGACGGGAATTTATGTGTGCCCATGTTGAGGGAAAGGCCCAGAAAGGTCTTAAAGTCGGAAACCGTAATTGGTTTCCAATCTTTGGCAATTTTAGGCTACTGGGGGTTAGCGGCGATGAATTGACCAGCATACAAATTACTCTGGTCCACAATAGATCTATAGAGATCTTCCGTGAAAAACAGCGAATAAAAATCAATTGGCATAAAATCAGCTGTTTCCACCTGAATACCACCTGGGCAGTGAATGGGGGAAGTACGGGTTCTGCAGAAGTGGTGGGGACCCAATCAGGATAGGCGAATTCTGCAGGAAGGGCACTATGGGCACGACGGGCCTGCCTTTGTCTTCTTGGTGGCAGCGGGACACTACTTGTGCTTGCCACCTCGCCAGCTTGAACTGCACTTATGGGACTCGCCACGTCACCACGTGATACTGCAGTGCTGGATGTACGCCCAGGCTGTACTAGGCCGCTGGTGCTTGCCAATTCACCAGAAGGAATAGCGGCGCTAGTACTACTCTGCTCCATGATACGAGAGCCCTGCGGTTCTTGCTCCTCAACAACCTCAGAAGATCGGGATCGGGTACGCCTGACCTTAGCAGGGACCTCAACTTCGTCGTCAGAGCTATCTGACGTGGGGCCGCTGACGTCACTGTCTTCTACGGGAAGATATTCTGAGCCTGAATCTGACAGATGCGTGACCTCCTCTTCACTATCTGTCATGCTCAGAATCTCGTAGGCCTCTTTACTAGTGTACCTTCGTCTTGCCATTTTGGGCTCTAAATTTAGGGGTACACTAGTAAGATTCACAGGTAAAAAAAGCACCTGACTGTCACCAAATGTATCAAACGCTACCAAAAAAAACTGTTAGCGATCGCAGGGATCAGGACTGTCTCTGCGAACGCTGCAGTTATGTGTGTTGTGTTTGGTAAGTGACAGTGATCGATCGATACTGCACTTGGGTGGGCTGGGCTGGGCGGAGGGGCTAAACGCAGGTGCTAGCAGGTATCTGGGCTGATCCCGCTAACACTGCGTTTTTGGGAACCCTAAACCGCTGAGGACGCTAGTATAGATCTGATCAGATCAGATATTGATCTGTTCAAATACTATACCACTAAGGGAGGTGTATGCTTTGCGCGTGGGTGTTAGCATTACTGGCACTAACCTGACGCTGCCTGGGGCGACGCAGACCCTCTCTGACGCTAAAACCGAATTGATATCAGCCGCCGGGCGTACAGGGGGTTAAACCTTTATTGGGTTATATACGGCGGGTGCCCTGATGCTATAAAAAGCAAACTAACCAACCAGCGTCACCTGTAACCTTTATATGGTGATCACTGGTGAAAGGGTTAACTAGGGGCAATCAGGGGGTTAAAACCTTTATTAGGTTAAATATGGGGGTACCCAACGCTATATAAAAACCTGACGGGTTACCTAAATAACTAAATAACTAACTGGGTAACCAGTGTCACCAGTGACGCTTATACGGTGATCACTGGTGAAAGGGTTAACTCTAGGGGCAATCAGGGGGTTAAAATAATATATGGGGGTATCTGACGCTAATAAAAACCTGCGGCGAACCTAAAAATAATTAACTGGCTATCTAGGACACCAGCGACAAGAAAAAAGCGATCGGAAAAACGATCGCTTAGTGACGCTGGCGTTAGGGGGTGAAAGGGTTACCTGGGGGGTGATCAAGGGGTTAAACCTTTATTAGGGGGGGTTAGGGGGCTACCTTGGACCTAAAGGGGCCTAATCCTAACTGCCCTGCAACTTTTTACAGTCACAAATGACACTGATCGCAGTGATCAGTAAAAAAAATGATCACTGCAAACGGTGCACTGTGACTGGGGGTACTGGGGGTGATCTGGGGGGTGATCTGGGGGTGACTGGGGGGTGTAAGTGTGCCTACGTGTACTGGTGTCAGTGGGCTGTTGGTGCACTTACTATGTGATGTCTTCTCTCCTCGCGCTGAATCGAAAAGACTGCCACGAAGAGAGATGACATCACTTCCTCTGCCTGTGTTTACATTACACAGGCAGGGGAAGCTCTCTCATTCGTCCGGGAGCGATCGAGAGGGGGTGGCCGAAATCGAATGGCCGTCCCCTCATGCCGGATCGCTCCCGAACACTTAACCACCGCTCACTGTACAGAAGGGGGGTCCGATCGGACCCCCTAACTATACAAAGGCGATCACGTAGATCTACGTGATTCTGCCTGTCGGTGCCATTCTGCCGACGTATAATTACAGTGGGCGGTCGTTAAGTGGTTAAAGTGAAACAATAAAAGTGTCTATAGTATGCCTGTAAAGTAGCGCATGTTTTGCTGCACAAAATGTAATTTCTAAAGGAAAAATTCATTTCAAACTGATTGCGGCAATAATGAATTGTCGGGTCCCGGCAATACAGATAAAAGTAATTGAAAAAAACCAGCATGGGTTTCCCCCTTAGTCCATTACCAGGCCCTTTTGGGTCTGGTATGAATATTAAGGGGAACCCCGAACCAAAAAAAAAAAACGTGGGGTCCCCCCAAATTCCATATCAGGCCCTTCAGGTCTGGTATGGTTATTAAGGGGAACCCTGCGCCATTTTTTTTTTAAATGGCGTGGGGTTCCCCCCAAAAATCCATACCAGACCCTTATCCGAGCACACAACCTGGCAGGCCGCAGAAAAAGAGGAGGGGGGCGAGAGAGCGCCCCCCCCGACTGAACCGTACCAACTGTACATGCCATTAACATGGGGAGGATGTCCCCATGTTGATGGGGACAAGGACCTCATCCCCACAACCCTTGCCCGGTTGTGGGGGTCTGCGGGCGGGGGGCTTATCAGAATCTGGACACCCCCTTTAACATAGGGGACCTCCAGATTCCGCCCCCCCCTATGTGAATTGGTAACGGGGTACATTGTACCCCTACCATTTCACAAAAGAAAGTGTAAAAAATGTTAAAAACCACACAGACACAGTTGGGACAAGTCCTTTAATAAAAAGAAAAGAAAACATTCCAGCATTGTTATCCATTGTCGATGTCCAACGATGATCCATTCTCCAGCGATGCTCTCCAGCTAAGAACGAAGCACGATCTAATCTTACCTGCACCGGCTCGTGACGTGGATGGGTGACCCTGCCCTTTCTAACGCGTCACAGGAAACCCCAGCGAGGAAACCCCCGCGAACACCCCAAATTGTTTGCTGTTCGGCGAACAGGCGAACAGGCAATGTTCGACTTGAACAGATAGCCCATCTCTAGCAGACAGCAGGAATCGTCAGAGGCAAGCTGGGTAATACACAGGAACAGATGCAGAGTAGGGATGAGCTTCGAGTTCGAGTCGAACTCATGTTCGACTCGAACATTGCTTGTTCGCCCGTTCGCCGAACAGCGAACAAATTGGGGTGTTCGCGGCAAATTCGAAAAATCTATGGGAGAAATCTAAAGTGCTAATTATAAAGGCTTATATGCAAGTTATTGTCCTAAAAAGTGTTTGGGGACCGGGGTCCTGCCCCAGGGGACATGTATCAATGCAAAAAGAAGTTTTAAAAACGGACATTTTTTCGGGAGCAGTGATTTTAATAATGCTTAAAGTGAAACAATAAAAGTGAAATATTCCTTTAAATTTCGTACCTGGGGGGTGTGTATGATATGCATGTGAAGTGGCGCATGTTTCCCGTGCTTAGAACTGTCCCTGCAAAAAGTGTCATTTTTGAAAGAAAAAAATGCATTTAAAACTGACTCGCGGCTATTAATGAATTGTCGGCTCCCGGCAATACATACAAAAGTCATTGATAAAAATAAAAAAAAAGCGTGGGGGTTCCCCAGAATTCAATTACCAGGCCCTTCAGGTCTGGAATGGATATTAAGGGGAACCCCGCCGCAAATTAAAAAAAAAATTGACGTGGGGTTCCCCCAAATATCCATTCCAGGCCCTTCAGATCTGGCATGGATTTTAAGGGGAACTCCACCCCAAATTTAAAAAAAAATGGCGTGGAGTCCCCCTAAAAATCCATACCAGACCCCTTATCCGAGCACGCAACCTGGCCGGCCGCAGGGGAAAAGGGGGGGACGAGAGAGCGGCCCCCCCTCCCTCCTGAACCGTACCAAGCCACATGCCCTCAACATGGGGAGGATGTCCCCATGTTGATGGGGACAAGGGCCTCATCCCCACAACCCTTGCCCGGTGGTTGTGGGGGTCTGCGGGCAGGGGGCTTATCGGAATCTGGAAGACCCCTTTAACAAAGGGGACCCCCAGATCCCGCCCCCCCCCTATGTGAATTGGTAAGGGGTACATTGTACCCCTACCATTTCACGAAGAAAGTGTAAAAAATTGTAAAAAAAAACACACAAACACCTTGAAAAAGTCCTTTATTTAAAAAAAAAAAAAAACAGCGGTGAAATCCAGTGTCCCGCGGCGATCCCGATGTCCAGCGCTGTCCTTCATTGGTTGTGCCTGAGCGGACCTGATGGGGAACTCCCTCTCAGTATTTTAAATGTATAGACCCGCCCCTTCTAAAGTTCCCCATCAGGTCCGCCAGCGGACCAGATGCGGAACATGAGAAGGGGCGGGTCTATACATGTATTACCAAAGTGAGAGAAGTTCCCCATCAGGTCCGCCTCCTCGGTATGTCGGACCCGGCTACGTCATTGGCTTGAGCGGGGAACTTCCTTCACTGTGTAATTTAAATTTACATAGTGAAGGAAGTTCCCCGCTCAAGCCAATGACGTAGGCGGGTCCGACATACCGAGGGGGCGGACCTGATGGGGAACTGCTCTCACTTTGGTAATACATGTATAGACCCGCCCCTTCTCATGTTCCGCATCTGGTCCGCTGGCGGACCTGATGGGGAACTTTAGAAGGGGCGGGTCTATACATTTAAAATACTGAGAGGGAGTTCCCCATCAGGTCCGCTCAGGCACAACCAATGAAGGACAGCGCTGGACATCGGGATCGCCGCGGGACACTGGATTTCACCGCTGTTTTTTTTTTTTTTCTTTTTTTTAAATAAAGGACTTTTTCAAGGTGTTTGTGTGTTTTTTTAAACATTTTTTTACGCTTTCTTCGTGAAATGGTAGGGGTACAATGTACCCCTTACCAATTCACATAGGGGGGGGGCGGGATCTGGGGGTCCCCTTTGTTAAAGGGGTCTTCCAGATTCCGATAAGCCCCCTGCCCGCAGACCCCCACAACCACCGGGCAAGGGTTGTGGGGATGAGGCCCTTGTCCCCATCAACATGGGGACATCCTCCCCATGTTGAGGGCATGTGGCCTGGTACGGTTCAGGAGGGAGGGGGGGCCGCTCTCTCGTCCCCCCCTTTTCCCCTGCGGCCGGCCAGGTTGCGTGCTCGGATAAGGGGTCTGGTATGGATTTTTAGGGGGACTCCACGCCATTTTTTTTTAAATTTGGGGTGGAGTTCCCCTTAAAATCCATGCCAGATCTGAAGGGCCTGGAATGGATATTTGGGGGAACCCCACGTCAATTTTTTTTTAAATTTGCGGCGGGGTTCCCCTTAATATCCATTCCAGACCTGAAGGGCCTGGTAATTGAATTCTGGGGAACCCCCACGCTTTTTTTTTATTTTTATCAATGACTTTTGTATGTATTGCCGGGAGCCGACAATTCATTAATAGCCGCGAGTCAGTTTTAAAAGACTTTTTTTCTTTCAAAAATGACACTTTGTGCAGGGACAGTTCTAAGCACGGGAAACATGCGCCACTTCACATGCATATCATACACACCCCCCAGGTACGAAATTTAAAGGAATATTTCACTTTTATTTTTTCATTTTAAGCATTATTAAAATCACTGCTCCCGAAAAAACGGCCGTTTTTAAAACTTCTTTTTGCATTGATACATGTCCCCTGGGGCAGGACCCGGGTCCCCAAACCCTTTTTAGGACAATAACTTGCATATTAGCCTTTATAATTAACACTTTAGATTTCGAACGTTCGAGTCCATTGTATTTAATAGGGTTCTAAAGTTTACACGAACATTTTGTCTGTTCGCAGGTTCTGGTGCGAACCGAACAGGGGGGTGTTCGGCTCATCCCTGATGCAGAGTAGCAGGTAACACACGGGGAACGCTGTAGATCAGACAACAATGTTTCTGTGTGTCAGCCTGGTTTAAATAGCCCTTTTTTGCGCACACCCGCGATCACGGACCAGCTTGCACATATCTTCTGTTTCTGGCAAGCCCTTCCTGACAACGGCCTTAACCGTCTTGGGCATGGAGTTCACCAGAGCCTCACAGGCTGCCACTGGAGTCCTCTTCCACTCCTCCATAAGGACATCACGGAGCTGGTGGATGTTAGAGACCATGCGCTTCTCCACCTTCCGTTTGAGGATGCCCCACAGATGCTCAATAGGGTTTATGTCTGGAGACATGCTTGGACAGTCCCTCACCTTTACCCTCAGCTTATTTAGCAAGGCAGTGGTCATCTTGGAGGTGTGTTTGGGGTCCTTATCATGTTGAAAGACTGCCCTGTGGCCCAGTCTCCGAAAGGGAGGTGATCATGCTTTGCTTCAGTATGTCACAAAACATGTTGGCATTCATGGTTCCCTCAATGAACTGTAGTTTCCCAGTGCCGGCAGCATTCTTGCAGCCCCAGACCATGACACTCCCACCACCAAGCTTGACGGTAGGCAAGACACACTTATCTTTGTACTCCTCACCTGGTTGCCGCCACACATGCTTGACACTATCTGAACGAAATAAGTTTTTCTTGGTCTCATCAGACCACAGGACATGGTTCCAGTAATACATGTCCTTAGTCTGCTTGTCTTCAGCAAACTGTTTATGGACTTTCTTGTGCATCATCTTTAGAAGAGGCTTCCTTCTGGAACGACATGCCATGCAGACCAATTTTATGTAGTGTGCAACGTATGGTCTGAGCACTGACAGGCTGACCTCCCACCCCTTCAACCTCTGCAGCAATGCTGGCAGTACTTATAAATCTATTTCCCAAAGACAACCTCTGGATATGACGCTGAGCACGTGCACTCAACTTCTTTGGTCGACCATGGCAAGGCCTGTTCTGAGTGGAACCTGCCCTGTTAAACTACTGCATGGCTTTGGCCACCATGCTGCAGCTCAGTTTCATGGTCTTTGCCATCTTTATGTAGAGCAACAATTATTTTTTTCAGATCCTCAGAGAGCTATTTGCCATGAGGTGCCATGTTGAGCTTCCAGTGACCAGTATGAGAGAGTAAGAGCGATAACACCAAATTTAACACACCTGCTCCCCATTCACAACAGAGACCTTGTAACACTAACAAGTCACATGACACTGGGGAGGACACTGGGAGGGAAAATGGCTAATTGGGCCCAATTTGGACATTTTCATTTAGGGGTACTACACTTTTGTTTGCGGTTTAGACATTAATGGCTGTGTGTTGAGTTATTTTGAGGGGACAGCAAATTTACACTGTTATACAAGCTGAACACTCACTACATTGTAGCAAAGTGTAATTTCTTCAGTGTTGTCACATGAAAAGATATAATAAAATATTTACAAAAATGTGAGGGGTGTACTCACTTTTGTGAGATACTGTATATGTTGATTGGGAAATGAGGTGATAATCCAGATCGGATCATTGGTCTTCTTTTTCTTTTTTTTTTTACTGTATAGTAGTTTCTGTCTGTTTTTTCTTTGTGAACACTAGGGATGAGCTTCGTGTTCGAGTCGAACATACGTTCGACTCGAACATTGGCTGTTCGATCGTTCGACGAAGATCGAACGATTTGGGCCGTTCGCGCCAAATTCGAGTGACGCGAACGGCCCACAATGCACTACGCCATCGCAGTGTCATCCAGGCGCTGTGATTGGCCAAGCATGCACTGTGACCCCGCATGCTTGGCCAATCACAGCGCCGGCAGCGAGGAGAGCAATGATTGGCCACAGGCAGGATGCCTGTGGCCAATTATTGCTGAGGGTGTTTAGTACACGCCCCACACTATAAAAGGCCGCCAGCACGGCGGCCTAGTGTAGTGTGTTCCGGAGCAGGGATAGAGTAGCATAGGCAGGGACAGTGACTGTTATTTCTTTCTTGCTTAACCTGGATTCCTTTAGTTTAGGGAAAGAGAAGGATAGGTAGGGAGAGTGTCAGTGTGTTTTGTGCTTCTGCTATAGTGTGCTTAAAAAAAACATTTATTCTAGGGACAGAAAACTCTAGGTAGGGACAGTGTCAGTTTCTTTCACTCTGCAAGTCCTTGTTTCCAGGGACCTGTAAGGACAGTGAGTTAATTGTCCTTGTGCTATATTGTGCTTAAAAAAAACATTTATTCTAGGGACAGAAAACTCTAGGTAGGGACAGTGTCAGTTTCTTTCACTCTGCAAGTCCTTGTTTCCAGGGACCTGTAAGGACAGTGAGTTAATTGTCCTTGTGCTATATTGTGATTAAAAAAAACATTTATTCTAGGGACAGAAAACTCTAGGTAGGGACAGTGTCAGTTTCTTTCACTCTGCAAGTCCTTGTTTCCAGGGACCTGTAAGGACAGTGAGTTAATTTTCCTTGTGCTATATTGTGATTAAAAAAAACATTTTTTCTAGGGACAGAAAACTGTAGGTAGGGAGAGTGTTTTTTTTCTTTCACTCTGCAAGTCCTTGTTTCCAGGGACCTGTAAGGACAGTGAGTTAATTGTCCTTGTGCTATATTGTGCTTAAAAAAAACATTTATTCTAGGGACAGAAAACTCTAGGTAGGGACAGTGTCAGTTTCTTTCACTCTGCAAGTCCTTGTTTCCAGGGACCTGTAAGGACAGTGAGTTAATTTTCCTTGTGCTATATTGTGATTAAAAAAAACATTTATTCTAGGGACAGAAAACTCTAGGTAGGGACAGTGTCAGTTTCTTTCACTCTGCAAGTCCTTGTTTCCAGGGACCTGTAAGGACAGTGAGTTAATTTTCCTTGTGCTATATTGTGATTAAAAAAAACATTTTTTCTAGGGACAGAAAACTGTAGGTAGGGAGAGTGTTTTTTTTCTTTCACTCTGCAAGTCCTTGTTTCCAGGGACCTGTAAGGACAGTGAGTTAATTTTACTTGTGCTATATTGTGCTTAAAAAAAACATTTTTTCTAGGGACAGAAAACTGTAGGTAGGGAGAGTGTTTTTTTTCTTTCACTCTGCAAGTCCTTGTTTCCAGGGACCTGTAAGGACAGTGAGTTAATTTTCCTTGTGCTATATTGTGATTAAAAAAAACATTTATTCTAGGGACAGAAAACTCTAGGTAGGGACAGTGTCAGTTTCTTTCACTCTGCAAGTCCTTGTTTCCAGGGACCTGTAAGGACAGTGAGTTAATTTTCCTTGTGCTATATTGTGATTAAAAAAAACATTTTTTCTAGGGACAGAAAACTGTAGGTAGGGAGAGTGTTTTTTTTCTTTCACTCTGCAAGTCCTTGTTTCCAGGGACCTGTAAGGACAGTGAGTTAATTTTCCTTGTGCTATATTGTGATTAAAAAAAACATTTTTTCTAGGGACAGAAAACTGTAGGTAGGGAGAGTGTTTTTTTTCTTTCACTCTGCAAGTCCTTGTTTCCAGGGACCTGTAAGGACAGTGAGTTAATTGTCCTTGTGCTATATTGTGCTTAAAAAAAACATTTATTCTAGGGACAGAAAACTCTAGGTAGGGACAGTGTCAGTTTCTTTCACTCTGCAAGTCCTTGTTTCCAGGGACCTGTAAGGACAGTGAGTTAATTTTCCTTGTGCTATATTGTGATTAAAAAAAACATTTATTCTAGGGACAGAAAACTCTAGGTAGGGACAGTGTCAGTTTCTTTCACTCTGCAAGTCCTTGTTTCCAGGGACCTGTAAGGACAGTGAGTTAATTTTCCTTGTGCTATATTGTGATTAAAAAAAACATTTATTCTAGGGACAGAAAACTCTAGGTAGGGACAGTGTCAGTTTCTTTCACTCTGCAAGTCCTTGTTTCCAGGGACCTGTAAGGACAGTGAGTTAATTTTCCTTGTGCTATATTGTGATTAAAAAAAACATTTATTCTAGGGACAGAAAACTCTAGGTAGGGACAGTGTCAGTTTCTTTCACTCTGCAAGTCCTTGTTTCCAGGGACCTGTAAGGACAGTGAGTTAATTTTCCTTGTGCTATATTGTGATTAAAAAAAACATTTTTTCTAGGGACAGAAAACTGTAGGTAGGGAGAGTGTTTTTTTTCTTTCACTCTGCAAGTCCTTGTTTCCAGGGACCTGTAAGGACAGTGAGTTAATTTTCCTTGTGCTATATTGTGCTTAAAAAAAACATTTTTTCTAGGGACAGAAAACTCTAGGTAGGGAGAGTGTTTTTTTTTTTTCACTCTGCAAGTCCTTGTTTCCAGGGACCTGTAAGGACAGTGAGTTAATTGTCCTTGTGCTATATTGTGCTTAAAAAAAAAATTTATTCTAGGGACAGAAAACTCTAGGTAGGGACAGTGTCAGTTTCTTTCACTCTGCAAGTCCTTGTTTCCAGGGACCTGTAAGGACAGTGAGTTAATTTTCCTTGTGCTATATTGTGATTAAAAAAAACATTTTTTCTAGGGACAGAAAACTGTAGGTAGGGAGAGTGTTTTTTTTCTTTCACTCTGCAAGTCCTTGTTTCCAGGGACCTGTAAGGACAGTGAGTTAATTGTCCTTGTGCTATATTGTGCTTAAAAAAAACATTTATTCTAGGGACAGAAAACTCTAGGTAGGGACAGTGTCAGTTTCTTTCACTCTGCAAGTCCTTGTTTCCAGGGACCTGGAGAGACATTGAGTGAATTGTCCTTGTGCTATATTGTGATTAAAAAAAACATTTATTCTAGGGACAGAAAACTCTAGGTAGGGACAGTGTCAGTTTCTTTCACTGTGAAAGTCCTTGTTTCAAGGGACAGAGAAGGACACCTGAAGGTAGCCCTTATTGCTTTTTTCCCATCTCCCTGCAGGCCATCTATTAGAATGTCTGGAAGGCAAACAAGGAGAGGCAGACAGTCAGGAGGCAATAAAAGAGGGCAAGCAGGCTCTGTGTCTGGGGGCAACAGTGCTGGTCGTGGACGCGGTGCATTGTCATCAGCACATGGCCATGGGACACGCTTGTCCTTCTTTTCGGCAGCTGGACATGTTGAGCCACATCATGCCGAAGACTTGGTAGAGTGGATGACCAAGCCCTCCTCCTCCTCCTCATCCTCTCTCACCCAGGCTCAGGGTACTGGAAAAGCAGCTGCCAAAGCGTCGTCTTCCCTGGTATCAATGTCAGACAAATCATCAGTCACTCCTTCCCTAGACCCACCATGTCCTCCTCCTGAGGAGTCCCCCGAACTGTTTCAGCACAGTGTTGGGTACATGCTCCAGGAGGATGCCCAGCGTTTCGAAGGGTCTGATGATGAAACCCAGCTAGAGGAAGGCAGTAGCGTGAGAGCAGACAGAGGGGATGCTCAAGAAGGACACCAATCTGGCAGTCATGTTCCAGCAGCTGCAGCATACTGCCAGATTGGCTCCAGTGATGAGGAGGGAGGGGATGATGAGGTCAATGACTCCACGTGGGTGCCTAATAGGAGAGAGGAGGAGGAGGAGGATGAGGAGGAGGCACATCTCCAACGAGGCAGGATGCCCTTTGGTGGCCAGCGTAAGGGCAGTACACCGACGGAATCACACCGCAGAGCTCCGCCTGTGCAGGGCGCTGCCTCTGCCCGTCATTCAAAAAGTTCTTTGGTGTGGGCCTTTTTTGAGGCTAGTGCATCAGATCGCACAGCTGCTGTTTGCAACATATGTCTCAAGCGTATATCGCGTGGCCAAAACATCAGCCGCTTGGGTACCACATGCCTGACCAGACATATGTTGACCTGCCATGCAGCTCGTTGGCAAGCCTACCTCAAAGACCCACACCAAAGAACCAAGCGGACCTCTCCTTGCACCGCATCAGCTGGGATCTCCAACCCCACTATAACTTCAGTCCTCTCTGAAACATGCACTGAGAGGAATGAAGGTGTAGAATTAGGTGTGTCACAGCCAAGTACTTGCGCCCACTCTGCTAGCAGTACACCGACGTCCGATTCTAGCAGGCAAATTTCCCTGCCCCAGCTGCTGGACCGTCGAAAGAAGTTCACTCCCAGCCATCCACATGCCCAGCGGTTGAATGCTAGCTTGGCTAAATTGCTAGCGCTTCAACTGCTGCCTTTTCAGTTGGTAGACTCGGCCCCCTTCCGTGAGTTTGTGCAATGTGCGGTTCCTCAGTGGCAGGTTCCCAAACGCCACTTTTTCTCACGGAAGGCTATTCCGGCTCTCTACCGGCATGTGGAAGGCAATGTCTTGGCCTCGCTGGACAGGGCGGTCAGCGGTAAGGTGCATATTACCGCTGACTCATGGTCCAGCAGGCATGGACAGGGACGTTACCTTTCTTTCACGGCCCATTGGGTCACTCTTTTGGCAGCTGGGAAGGATTCAGGACAAGGTGCAGTAGTGTTGGAGGTTGTCCCACCGCCACGCCTCCAAAATGCTACTACTGGTTGTGACACACCTCTCTCCTCCACCCCCTCCTCTTCTTCTTCCTCCATGGCCTCTTCCTGTGGTTTGTCCTATGAACCAGCGGTGCTCCGTAGCCGTTCACGGGGCTACGCAAGTACGCAGGCAAAAAGATGCCATGCCGTGCTTGCGCTGGTGTGTTTGGGGGACAGAAGCCACACTGGGGCAGAGGTCCTGTCTGCTCTGCAGGGCCAGGCCGAGAGGTGGTTGACGCCACGCCAGCTTAAGCCAGGAATGGTGGTTTGCGACAATGGCACCAACCTCCTCTCCGCCCTCCGACAGGGACAACTGACCCATGTGCCCTGTGTGGCTCACGTCCTTAACCTGGTGGTGCAGCGCTTCTTGGGCAGGTACCCGGGCTTACAGGATGTCCTGAGGCAGGCCAGGAAAGTCTGTGTGCATTTCCGCAGATCTTATAATGCCAGTGCTCGCCTGGCTGAGCTGCAAAAGGAGTTGAACCTGCCCAAGAACCGCCTTATATGTGACATGCCCACCAGGTGGAACTCAACGTTGGCCATGCTGCAGCGGCTGCACACGCAGCAGAGGGCCATCAATGAGTACCTGTGCGACTACGGCACCAGGACAGGGTCAGGGGAGCTTGGTTTTTTTTCTCCACGCCAGTGGGGCATGATCAGGGATGCATGCACTGTCCTGGCACCATTTGAGGAGGCCACGAGGATGGTGAGCAGTGACAGTGCATGCATCAGTGACACTGTACCTCTTGTCCACCTGTTGGAGCACACGCTGCGTGGAATAATGGACAGGGCACTTGAGGCAGAACAGAGGCAGGAAGAGGAGGACTTCCTTGCCTCTCAAGGCCCCCTTTACCCAGACAGTGTTCCTTCTGTCCCACCCATCGCACAGGAAGAGGAGGAGGAGGAGGAGGAGGAGGAGGAGGAGGATTGTGTCAGCATGGAGGTGGAGGCTGGCACTCAGCATCATCAGCAGCAGTCTTTTAGGGATGATTTACAGTCCCAAGAAACCAGTGGACTTGTACGTGGCTGGGAGGAGGTGGCTGCGGATCATGTCGTCCTTAGTGACCCAGAGGACTCCGGAGCGAATGCCTCAGCAAACCTACGCTGCATGGCCTCCCTGATCCTGCAAAGTCTGCGGAAGGATCCTCGTATTCTTCGGATCAAGGAGAGGGACCATTACTGGCTGGCCACTCTCCTTGATCCACGGTACAAGGGTAAGGTTGCGGACCTTATGTTACCGTCGCAGAGGGAGCAGAGGATGAGACAACTCCGGGAGGCCTTGCAGAAAGGTCTGTGCAACGCGTTCCCAGAGACTGGGAGGTTGCAAACTCCTGGTCCTGGACAACGAGTTGCTGAGGCTTCGGCCAGTCAAAGAAGGAGCGGTGGGGAAGGTGGCCGTCTGACCGATGCGTTCAGACAATTCTTTAGTCCGCAGCCCCAAAGTATGATCGGTTCCAGCAACCATCGCCAGCGTCTGATAAACATGGTGCAGGAATATCTAGGGGCAAGGTCAGACTTGGACACCTTCCCCACCGAAAATCCTCTGGCTTACTGGGTCTTGAGGATGGATCACTGGCCAGAGCTTGCACAGTATGCAATTGAGCTACTGGCCTGTCCTGCATCCAGCGTTCTTTCGGAACGCACATTCAGTGCTGCTGGAGGATTTGTCACGGATCACAGGGTGCGCCTGTCCACCGACTCGGTTGATCGACTGACTTTCATCAAGATGAACCAGTCTTGGATCACCACCAGCTACCACACACCTGATGCTGATATAACAGACTAATTGATTTTAAAATGTCACATCCCTTCAAGACTGATGCTGATGCTGAGTGCCTGTGCTGTTATGTTGACTGGCTATCCTCCTCCTCCGAGTCCTCAATGATACGATTGATGATGATAGCTTGGAAGATCATTTTTGTTTATGGGTGCCGCCACCAGTGCCTAACGCCCAATTTTTCAGCCCCTGTTTAACAGGGGCGTGTAATTACAATTTTTGAAGCAATACTTTGCAACAGGGCTCATTGCTGTGCTCCAAGTACAGTATCTGTGAGGAGTTGCAGTGTTGTGCCACCAGTGCCTAAGGCCCAATTTTTCAGCCCCTGTTTAACAGGGGCGTGTCATTACAATTTTTGAAGCAATACTTTGCAACAGGGCTCATTGCTGTGCTCCAAGTACAGTATCTGTGAAGGGTTGCAGTGTTGTGCCACCAGTGCCTAAGGCCCAATTTTTCAGCCCCTGTTCAACAGGGGCATGTAATTACAATTCTTGATCTAATAATTCACAGCAGGGCCCATTGCTGCACCCACCAAGAGTAACTGTCAGGGCTTACAGTGTTGTGGCACCAGCACCACCATCAAAGGCCCAATTTTTACTACCACTGTTCAACAATTATATGTAATTAAAATTCCTGATATAATAGTTGACAGCAGGGCGTTCCAGCACCAACCAAGAGTAACTGTGAGTGCTTACAGTGTTGTGCCAACACCAACAACTAAGGGGCCTATTTCTGCAGAGTATATACGGCAGGTCCCTACTTTCAAACATCCAACTTACAAACGACTCCTACTTGCAAACGCAAGAAGACAACAGGAAGTGAGAGGAAATCTACCACTAGGAAGGAAAATTCTCTCCTGTAAGAATAAATATGGGAGAAAGGTGTCTCCTCTGTACTGATGCTTTATCAGCAATCCTTGTTTCAAGAAAAACACCACATTTCAAAAACAGTTGTCATTAGGACGGAAAGTGAGGTGAAATGTTCTGAACAGGGGCACAGACAGCAAAACAAATGTTACAGGGGTGATAACCCTTACCTATGTTTTCCAAAAAGTTTAAAAATAGATTTTTGGTCTGGAGCTACACTTCAACAATGTACCTGTTCAAAATTACAAACAGATTCTACATAAGAACAAACCTACAGTCCCTGTCTTGTATGCACCGCCTGTATACGGCTGTTCAGAGTATATAGGGCCTTTTTTATTTTATGTGCGGGGTTCCCCTTAATATCCATACAAGACCCAAAGGGGCTGGTAATGGGCTGGGGTAGGGGGGGGGGTCATGGGGTAGCTATGCCATTTTTCTTAAAGATTTTCATCCATATTACCGGGACCAGACATTACATTAAAGCCGCAAGCAGTTTTAAATGGCTTTTTTTTCCTTTAGAAGTGTCATTTTGTGCAGGGACAGTTCTAAACACGGGAAACACGTGGCACTTCACAGGCATACTTTAGACACCCCCCAGGTACGATATTTAAAGGAATATTTGACTTTTTTTTTTTCACTTTATGCATCATTAAAATGACTGCTCCCGGAAAACGACCGTTTTTAAAACTTATTTTTGCATTGATACATGTCCCCTGGTGCAGAACCCGGGTTCCCAAACCCTTTTTAGGACAATAACATGCATAATAGTTTTTATAATTAGCACTTTAGAATTCGAACGTTCGCATCCATTGTATTTAATAGGGTTCTAATGTTCGTTCGAACTTTCGGTCCGTTCGCGGGTTCTGGTGCGAACCGAACCCGGGGGTGTTCGGCTCATCACTAGTGAACACATTTGAAAGCTTTTTTGAGGCATGTAGGAGAGTACCCTCATGCTAACAGTCTTTTTATCAAACCATCAGCTTCAATCTTGAAGCTGTGTTCATCAGAACAATTTTGTGTAGCCTCAAATATTGGCACCCCTGAAGAAGAAGAAGAATATGATCTCTAGTCTCTACACTATTTCATTGGCATGTTGATATACGGCATAGGCGTGCGCAGCCTATTGCATTAGGGTGTGCACCTCAAGCCAAAGCTCAAAAACATGTGCGTCTGTGTGTATGTGTGTATGTGTGTATATATATATATATATATATATATATATATATATATATATTGTGAGGGGGTTAACTCGGTAGCGGGTGTGTGTGACCCCCTGGTTGGGCTCCCCACACAAAAACAGGGCCAGCAGACGGAGGTTGTGGTTTTCAAAATCAAAAGGTGCGGTTTATTTCTCTATGTACAGTGACAAAAACACAGCAAAGCCAAAAAGAAACATAAACAAAATAAATCCTGGTCAGCTTGACCTCTGACTAAACATGCAGGTTTCCTAACTAACAACTGGGATCAGCCTGGTGCTGTCCTAGTCCCTAAGTCCCTGGTTTAGTCAATGTCCAAACAAATAGCCACACAGGCTTTTTCTCACCGCACAGGGGTTCACTCTCCCTAGACAGTCCACACAGGTCTGGTTCCAGGCATGAGCAAACACCTAATGAATCTGGGAGTTTTTATAGAGGCCTTAAACGAACTGACAGGCTTCAGCTGGTCTCATCAACTCCCTGCCTGCACGACGCCCAGCCCTCTCCCTAGAGGTATGAGTCATCCATGAGCCCACTAGCCTCAGCTGGGCTTCATCAACTCCCTCCCTAGTTGTATAAGTCGGCATAAAGCCTGAATCTGGGAGAAATATATCTACCCCCCTGGATGCAACCAGGTGACTTTACCTTCCTGCTGTCACATACCCCCCCCTCTTGTTTTAACCTTGGGGTTGGAACACCAGCAATCAGGCATTCATGTACTCGAGACAAAGCATCCACATTCCCCATTTGAACGCCAGGGCGATGCTTTACTGTGAAGTTGAATTCCTGTAGGGCCAGGAACCACCTATTCACTCTTCTATTTGTCTCCTTGTTTTGAGCCATCCACTTTAACGGAGCGTGATCCGTAACCATGTCAAAGTGCCTACCTAGCAGATAGTACCGAAGGGAATCTAGAGCCCACTTCACAGCTAAACACTCCTTTTCAACCGTGGCGTAATTTACTTCATGGGACTTCAACTTCCTGCTGAGGTAAATGACTGGGTGCTCTTCCCCGTTCCAGACCTGGGACAATACTGCTCCTAACCCCACATCTGATGCATCACTTTGTACGACAAAGTCTTTAGAGAAGTCGGGTGAGTACAACACTGGCTGGCTACATAAGGCTTGTTTCAAGAATTGGAATGCTGCCTCAGCCTCGGGGGTCCATTTAATCATGACCGACCCTTTCCCTTTCGTCAGGTTGGTTAGGGGCACAGCCTTAGAAGCAAAGTGGGGAATGAAGCGCCGATAATAACCCGCGATTCCCAGAAAGGCCCGTACCTGCTTCTTGCTGTTGGGACGTGGCCAACTCTGGATGGCCTCGACTTTGTTGAGTTGGGGTTTTATCACTCCCCTGCCAATGGTGTACCCAAGATATTTGGCCTCCTCCTGCCCAATGGTACACTTCTTGGGGTTAGCCGTAAACCCCGCTTCCCGGATAGAGTCTAGGACTGCTTGCACTTTTGGCAGATGTGAGGCCCAATCTGTGCTATGGACAATTACGTCATCCAGGTAAGCCGCAGCATACTTCCGATGGGGCCTCAGTATCTGGTCCATTTTCCGCTGGAATGTGGCCGGCGCATTCTGTAACCCGAACGGCATTCTCTTATATTGGAACGCCCCGTCTGGGGTTACAAATGCGGTTTTCTCTTTGGCCGACTTGGCCAGGGGAATTTGCCAATACCCTTTTGTGAGGTCAAGAGTCGTCATGTATTGGGCTGTTCCCAGCCGGTCGATCAACTCATCTATACGTGGCATGGGGTAGGTGTCAAATTTTGTAACTTTGTTCAACTGACGAAAATCGTTACAAAATCGCCAGCTCCCATCCGGTTTAGGCACCAACACAATGGGACTAGACCAATCACTTTGGGACTCCTCTATCACCCCTAAGTTCAGCATTTTCTGTACTTCCTCCCGTATTGCCTCCCGTCGGGCCTCTGGGATCCGATAGGGTTTTAACTTCACCCTTTCACCGGGCGGGGTAATAATATCATGCTCTACCCCAGATGTTTGTCCCGGCAGCTCAGAGAACACCTCCTTGTTGCGAAGCACAAACTCCTTAACCTCCTGTTGTTGGGGTTGTGACAAGGTGGCTGCTATTCCAACCTCCGGAATCACGCAACCAGTTTGAGCTGGTGACCAAGTTTCTGCGACTAGGGACTCTCTATCCCTCCAGGCTTTCAACAGATTAACGTGATATATCTATTCGGGCTTTCGCCTTCCTGGTTGTCTGACCTTGTAATTCACTTCGCTCACTTTTTCCATTATCTCGTAGGGGCCTTGCCATTTGGCAAGGAATTTACTTTCAACCGTAGGGACAAGTACCAATATCCTATCCCCCGGGGAAAAGGTACGGGTCTTGGCTCCACGGTTGTACACTCTCTGCTGTGCCAACTGCGCTTGGGCCAAATGTTCCTTCACGATGGGCATTACCTGTGCAATTCGATCTTGCATCAGGGCGACATGCTCAATCACACTCCTGTGGGGAGAACTCTCACTTTCCCAAGTTTCCTTGGCAATATCCAACAGCCCTCTTGGGTGTCTCCCATACAGTAACTCAAAGGGGGAGAATCCCGTAGAGGATTGGGGCACCTCCCAAATAGCAAACATCAAATAAGGAAGTAGACAGTCCCAATCCCTTCCATCTCTATCCACCACTTTCTTCAACATTTGTTTTAGGGTTTTGTTGAATCTTTCAACCAGCCCATCGGTTTGGGGGTGATACACAGATGTACGCAATTGCGTCACTTTGAACAATTTACACAGCTCTTTCATAACCCGGGACATAAAGGGTGTACCTTGGTCCGTAAGCAGTTCTTTACAAATACCCACCCGGCTAAAAACAAGAGATAGCTCTTTGGCTATGGTTTTGGCCGAGGTATTTCTGAGAGGGATCGCTTCTGGATAACGGGTGGCATAGTCCATTATAACCAATATGTACTGGTGCCCCCTAGCGGACTTGATTATAGGACCTACCAAATCCATTGCGATTCTCTCAAACGGGACCTCAATGATGGGTAGAGGGACCAGCGGGCTACGGAAATGTGGCATCGGGGCCGACCTCTGACACACAGGGCAGGAGGAACAATAATTTTCTATGTCCTTCATCACCCCAGGCCAATAGAATCTCTGTAATACCCTCTCTCGGGTTTTCTCTGTCCCCAGATGACCTCCAAGAATGTGCCCATGGGCCAACTCCAACACCAACTTCCTGTAAGGTTTGGGCACCACAAGCTGCTCAACGGTTTCTTCTGCCCTTTTTGCCACCCGGTACAGTAGGTCCTTCTCTACGCTGAAGTATGGGTAAGTGCAGGTATTATCTGGGTTCACTAACTCGCCATCTATTTCCACTACGTTTTCCCGTGCCTTTATTAGGGCGGGGTCTTTTAACTGTTCTGTGGCAAAATTTTCCCTGTGAACCTCCAGATCAGAAAACTCCACAGACGGTAGGTTTTCGTCTGAGGAGGTGGGCTCCTCTCCAGTTTCTTGAGTTTCCCCTGCCAATACTGACAAGGGAAATTCTGGAGAGTCCTCACCACTCTCAGAGGAGTTCTGGCTATCACATTCCTGGTACATAGGGGCACCAGTGGGGGGCTCAGGATCATCCCACAGTTCCCAGAACTTCGGAAAATCCCTTCCCACAATGGCATCATGCGGTAATTGAGATACTAACCCCACTGGATGAGAGAGGGTACCTTTGGGGGTCTCGAAACACACTGTAGTCACTGGATACTCTCGGGTGTCCCCATGCACACAAATAACAGCTACCTTGCTATTCCCAGAGACCTCTGTTTTAACTAATTCAGCCTTTATCAGGGTCACAAGGCTACCTGAATCCAGTAATACCACAACATTTCTACCATTAATACACATTTTGCATAAATGTTTCTCAGTTCCCCGAATGGCAGTGCATGCGACTGTCGCACACAGCGACTGACGTCGGTCCGTCAGAAAGTCACATTGCATGGGTTCCTCCACAACCGGGCAATTTGCTGCAATATGTCCCGCTTGCCGGCAGCGGTAGCAAACAATCCATTTGGCTGCCTCTTGAGCCCCTGACTTCCCAGGCCACTTTTCTCTTTCAGCAGTCCTTTCAAATGTGGTCAAAAATACCTCTGGATCCTCCTCTCCAGTCATTTTTGTCAATAAACGACTCACCCCAAAGGACGCGGTATTAGTGGGACGGCTTTCCTCACTGGTCTGCGGACGTTGCTGCATTACTGCTTCCATTTGTTGTAGTCTCTGCTCTTGCTTCTGTAACAGGTCTATGAAGCGGGCCTCAGATTGCTGCTGGGCTTGTTGCTGAGCTTCCAGACTCTGTTGATGAGCTTGCTGCTGGGCTGCAAGGCTCCATTGCAAACCTGCATTTGTCTGCTGTTGATTGGCATTTGCTAGAGCCAGCTGTTTCAGTATCTCCTCCATGCTGGCTTAAAAAAACTGCCACTGGTTCTCCACCAACTGTGAGGGGGTTAACTCGGTAGCGGGTGTGTGTGACCCCCTGGTTGGACTCCCCACACAAAAACAGGGCCAGCAGACGGAGGTTGTGGTTTTCAAAATCAAAAGGTGCGGTTTATTTCTCTATGTACAGTGACAAAAACACAGCAAAGCCAAAAAGAAACATAAACAAAATAAATCCTGGTCAGCTTGACCTCTGACTAAACATGCAGGTTTCCTAACTAACAACTGGGATCAGCCTGGTGCTGTCCTAGTCCCTAAGTCCCTGGTTTAGTCAATGTCCAAACAAATAGCCACACAGGCTTTTTCTCACCGCACAGGGGTTCACTCTCCCTAGACAGTCCACACAGGTCTGGTTCCAGGCATGAGCAAACACCTAATGAATCTGGGAGTTTTTATAGAGGCCTTAAACGAACTGACAGGCTTCAGCTGGTCTCATCAACTCCCTGCCTGCACGACGCCCAGCCCTCTCCCTAGAGGTATGAGTCATCCATGAGCCCACTAGCCTCAGCTGGGCTTCATTAACTCCCTCCCTAGTTGTATAAGTCGGCATAAAGCCTGAATCTGGGAGAAATATATCTACCCCCCTGGATGCAACCAGGTGACTTTACCTTCCTGCTGTCACAATATATATATATATATATATATATATTTTTTTTTATATACACACATACACACACACACTTATAAATAAATGTTAACAAACATTTTAAAATACAGTAGCTGCGTTTGATGGCACAGTGGCAGCAATTTATGGGTACAGTGGCTGCGTTTGATGGGCACAGTGGCTGCGTTTGATGGGCACAGTGGCTGCATTTGATGGGCACAGTGGCTGCATTTGATTGGCACAGTGGCTGCATTTGATGGGCACAGTGGCTGCATTTGATTGGCGCAGTGGCTGCGTTTGATGGGCACAGTGGCTGCATTTGATTGGCGCAGTGGCTGCGTTTGATGGGCACAGTGGCTGCATTTGATGGGCACAGTGGCTGCATTTGATTGGCACAGTGGCTGCATTTGATGGGCACAGTGGCTGCATTTGATTGGCGCAGTGGCTGCGTTTGATGGGCACAGTGGCTGCATTTGATTGGCGCAGTGGCTGCGTTTGATGGGCACAGTGGCTGCATTTGATTGGTGCAGTGGCTGCATTTGATGGGCGCAGTGGCTGCATTTGATTGGCGCAGTGGCTGCATTTGATTGGCGCAGTGGCTGCGTTTGATGGGCACAGTGGCTGCGTTTGATGTTTTTATTTTTTTTGCAGTTTGTTTGCACCCCCCAAAAAAAATTTGAGCACCAGCCACCACTGCTCCAATGTGGGCTGACGTACAGGTATGTTAACCCACATTTGGCACTGCTTTCCATCCGCCATATGTTGGGGCTGTGGGCATATGATAAGTGGTTAATATACACTTGGGATTTATTTTTTTATACCAAAGACATGTATAAATATATATATATATATATATATATTACATACGCTGACAAGCCAGGGTTCATATAGTTTTGAATTGCACATGTGATATATATATATATATATATATATATATATATATATATATATTCACACAATATAAATAAATTATATAATATAAAAAAAAAATAGCCAACCAATTGATAAACCTTACCCTGGCTTGTCACTAACTATATATATATATATAGTTAGTGACAAGCCAGGGTAAGGTTTATCAATTGGGTTGGCTGTTTTTTTTTTATTTATTTTTTTTGGTGCATGATCATTTGCCCACAGTGCTGTCTCTCTCACTCACCTTGATTGCCTGAAGCCACTCGCCTGCCGCTATCCAGGCTATGCAATACGCACTTATTTGCTGACAAGCCAGGGGATTTTTTTTTAAACTAAAGACATATATATATAATATATATATATACACACTTTCTTGCTGACAAGCCTGGGTTCATATAGTTTTAATTGTATATGCAATAAATATATATATATATATATATATATATATGTATATATTATGTAAAAATAAATATATATATATATATATATATATTACATATACAATTAAAACTATATGAACCCTGGCTTGTTAGCAAAAAAGTGCGTGTATATATATATATATATATATATATATATATATATATATTACATACGCTGACAAGCCAGGGTTCATATAGTTTTAATTGTATATATGATATATATATATATTTAAACAATATATATAATATAAAAAAAAATAGCCAACCAATTGATAAACCTCACCCTGGCTTGTCACTAACTATATATATATATATATATATATATATATATATATATAGTTAGTGACAAGCCAGGGTGAGGTTTATTAATTGGTTGGCTATTTTTATTTTTTTTCTGGTGCATGATCATTTGCCCACAGCGCTGTCTCTCTCTCTCTCTCACTCACTCACCTTGATTGCCTGAAGCCAACTCGCCTGCCGCTATCCAGGCTAGTCCGCGGCGCTGCTTCTAATGGAGTCTGGAGAAGGCCGGAGGGGGGGGGTGGAGTGCAGATTTAGATCACTCCGCCGGCGCCTGCGGGACCTGTAGCCGGAACTATAGAAGCTGCATCGGCTTATGCGGCTCCCCGCTGTGTTACTCCGCAGCTAGTTCTCTCCCTGCTATTCCTCCCACTAGCAGCACACTGTAATTGCCGGCCAGACATTACCCCAGGCAGTGTTGGGTGACTGAGTTACACAAAGGGGACATCATGTACATGTTGCAGTGCAGGCAGTCAGTGAAGAACAAGAGCACAGCAGGGATGATTAGGGTGTGCCTGGGCACACCCGGCACACCCCGTGGGCACGCCTATGATATACGGTTAGCTCTATGTGCATTACTCCACATTTAGCCGCATTGTTTTTTTAAGTTTTTGTACCAATAAAATTATAATCATTTATGATATATGTTTCTTTGTTATCTATATGTAGCCTTTATTAGTCTCCTTTTGGTATACAGGGTATTCCTTGATTTCTTTATGTTTTTAGGGATGATGGCTACACACTAGCAACATTTTCTACCATTCTTTTGTAACAATAATTTGTATTAAAATTCAATGTTTAATTTTACAAAATTGATTTACAAAAAGTAGAAAAAACATGTAATTATCAAAAATACAGTACACAGTAAAAAGAGGCACATACTACTACACCTTTTTGCTTACACAACAATTATCCAATAATTATAGAAAAGTTGCATCAACAATACTGATGCGTTTCGGAGCAGCTTGACTCCTTCCTCAGGGTCAGTCTTTTGCAATTAGTGTAGGTGCAGTCTAAAAAATGAAAGTCATGGTAAAAACATTCATCAAACTATATATATTGGTGGTTCCTGTAGCAATGGATGGGGTTTAGAGACAATACTTACAGTGTCCTCAAATCCATGAACTGACATTTCAATCAATTTGGTAAAATTAAACTTTGATTTTTCTTTCATTTAAAGTTTTTATTGAGTACATCAGACAGGACAGAACAAGTCCAACAACAACATTTTGTACAGTAAGACTAGGCTGATACACAAACCAATAAGAAAGTAGCAACATCTAATAGGGACATAGTGAATTGGTATGTGTCGACATAGCACCAACTCACCTACAGTATATTAGACTGAGTTAAGATGCAGCAGTATAAAACATTAATATCACCCCAAGTCAGGTGTACACAAACAAATTTTCCAATATAACGAAGAAGACCTCACATTTTGGAAATTAGAAGACAGAGAAGAAAGAGTAAGCAGAAAAAGAACCAGAGCAGGCTCAATAGGAATCGTAGGAAAATGAGGGAAAAGACTTAGGGGAAGAGGGGGGAGGAGATACATTTTATACAAATTATTGTTACTGTCTTATGCCTTTAAAGTACCATTGCAGAGAGGGGGGAACAATGTTTTTCAATGTGTCTCAGGGATGTGGCTATATCTAGCATAGTTCTGAACCTACAACATTTTTGGAAATCCTTTGTCCTCTTGTCATGAATGAGCCTGGAGAGTGCACAATGCTGTCCAGTGTGCACCACCAATGCTGCATTATGGCAGTCCGAAGAGGATCCAGAGTGCTGAGTCCAGGCGTGCCAACAGTCCGAGTCACCTGGGTGCAGAGCAGAAAGAGGACTAATTGCTATGTGTGACTAGATGGTGAGCTGTAATATTGCCGGGACTGGTGAGCTGCTTCTATGGAGTTTTTACTATCTGCTGCTACAGAGACTGAGCCCTGTAGACACTGATCATATGGCCAGTAGCCTTAGTGCTGCTTGCAGGCTTGACTGGGACTATTCTCATGGTACCACTGGGCTCCAACGCTAGCCAGCTGAAGAGTTAGAACTAAAGTTTGTCCCTTTGCAGCTGTTACACAGATATCGTCACCTACTGCATATTCTAAATCGGTACCTCTCAGGGGACTTTTCATTATATTCTTGCCATTCTCACGGAGTGCACTCTAGACTAGTTATAGTATTGTTATTCACATTGCAGTTAATGCTTAAATTCAATGTTTTTTGCTGACTTTGCTGATTTATGAGTTAATCCCAGTCTAGTGGTACAGAACTTTATGCTAAGTTACCTTGGCATAGTAATTATACTGTCTAGCGTTCTTTCTTTGAACCTACTTTCTGTGTGTACATTTATGCTCAAACCACCATTTATTCTAACCTGTACCAATACATTTACCACTAAACTGTTTTGTGTCTATATCATGGTGCTAATTCACAGCCGTGTTAAAGGTATCTATACTCATGTACCTATAAGTGCTTGCAGTAACTTTCATTCAACCGGTTGTGCCAGATGGGCTGAGGGTCTTATTGGAGTCGAGGCACAGAACAGAGAACCCAAATTACCAAGTTGCTCCTTTGGGGGCAGTGCTAAACTTCAGTAGAGGAAAAGGCACAGAAAAAAGGGTGAAAACTTATTACTAGATGATGGTGATCCTCCACCATTCTCCACCAGTTTAATCCTGCATTTTCCAACATTTGTTGGATGTGTCATAGGTCTAAAGGAACTACGCTCCACATATGGTGGGACTGCCCCCTAATCCAGGCATTTCGGACAAAAAAGTTTTAATATATATTGCAAGACCATGGTGACTCAAATCCCTACATCCCTAAAAATATCACTTCTCTCCATGATTCCAGGACCTGTTAAATCTGCCAAGAAATATGTACCCATTGGTTCTTCCTTGTCCCCTACCCCCACCCTATGACAAGGCTAAGGGGAGTGTCCCTAACTGTGTGTAAAAGTGTATGTTTTGTATTTAATAAAGAGTTGATGCTCTGCATGTTTAACCCTCAACACCTGTGTGGATTGTCTCGTGATTGAGGGGTTAAGGGCTGGTTATGGCGAATCTGCAGGCTGCGGGTGCATTTGGAGGACAGGAGACACAGGTCTGGCGGATGTGCCCACCTGGGGTATCCGAGATCCGTCACAGTGGTGGCAGCAGTGGGATGTCTCCTGCAGTCCGGGACATCCAAACCACCACCAGGATTCAAGATCCGGGCAGCCGCCGAGGAGCGATACGGGGACCGGCCATCATGAGAGCGGAGTTCAGGAGGAGGCTGCAAGGCATGCAGAAGCAACATCAGGGACCAGCGATGGAGCATGCCATGCTCGGCTGGGGGGATGTGATCCGCTGGCAAATCAGGCATGAAACGCTAAGCCACAAGCGGCACCATCAGGGGAAGATCCTTCCCTCCTCCACAGAGATGTACTGGACGCAGTACCGTGCACGAGAGGTGTTCCTGAGGGAACGACCGAGAGATGAGTGGAAGACGGAGCTCGGAAGATTGGTCCAGGAGGAGATGAGGCTGGACGCCAGCTACACAGAGCCCTCTGGTGGTTCGCGGCTCAACTGTGGCCAGGTACAGCAGATGGCAGCCTGACAGAAGGTGTTGGCTACGGCGGCGTGGGGCTGCTCCATAAAAAAATGTACGGTGACCCAGACTTTGGGAGCGACGAGGAGTGGCGACTGGAAAACATCCTGGCCTACCGAGATAAGGTGCTGGACCTCCCCGAAGAGGCGTGTGATCTGGAGGAATTGGAGATCCTGGTTGAGTAGGAATGGGAGCTCGAGATTGCCTACAAGCGGCTGTTTGACTGTGATCAGCAGCCTGGCATGGCTCCCGTTGCCTGGGACTGTCCGGGAGAAATAGCGGACAGTCACGAAGACGCAGAGCAAATGGGGCCAGGGGTGCTCCTACGTTTTCCCGTCTTAACCGCAATGGAAGAAGCGGCGATGATACAGATGGCACTCCGAGTGCTAGAATGCCGGAATGCACCGGAGGTTCCCCAGGCAGCGAGACAAGCTAATAGCATAAAGGTCTCAGAAGGGGGAGTTGAGATGGGTGCTGGAAGGCTGGTAAATGGTGATCAGCAGCAAGGCCAGGGTATCGCATCCGGTGGCCCAGCAGAAGCGCTGGCTACAGGGCAGGGTGCCGCTGGCCTCTGCCCAGCATCAGAAAAAGAGTTGGATCCAGAGAGTCCGAGAGATGATCTTCGTGAGCTGTATCCCCAACAGCAGATATCCCCACCGGGAGTGGAGGAATCAATTCTCCCTCCACAGCAATTGGACACTACCCCAATGTTCATCCACACAGAACAAGCGCTGGCTACGGGACAGAGTGCCGCTGGCCTCTGCCCACCCTCAGAGTTAGATCCAGGGAGTCAGAGAGATGAACTGAGTGAGCTGGTTGCCCAGCACTTGGACACTACCCCAGTGTTTATCCCCCATCAGAAGCTCTGGCTGCATGGCAGAGTTCCGCTGGCCCCTGCCCAGCCCTCAGTATGTTTTTGGAGGGTTTGGGAGAGCCCCTGTCAGAAGTCGCCTCAGCAGCTGGTCACAGAACCAGGAGGGGAGAAAACCCTTCCCCCTCTCCAGCGGCTGAACTCTACCGTTGTATATGTCCCCCTAATAGAAGCGCTGGCTACGGGGCAGAGCACTGTTGGCCTCTTACCAGCATCAGAAAAAGAGATGGAGAGTCTGGCAGATAGTCCCTGCAAGATACCTCCTCAGTGGACGGTAACTACGCCAGGAGAAAAGCAAGTACCTTTTTCTCCCCAAATGCATAGCACTACCAGCCTACTCTCTCTACCAGCTGAAGTGCTGGCATCGGGGCAGAGGACTATTTAGCTCCCCCAATATCTGCAACCCAGCCTCAGATCACGGGAGTGCGGACAGCTGTTCCCACTCTGCAGTGGCTGTTTTTATTCACAGGAGATCGTATGTGCGGTTTTGCTCCCCAGTGCCAGAGTCATACTTTTCCTTTTCCTGTTTACCTGGGGTGGAAGTTTGTGACTAGCGCAGGTCCAGACCAGTTGTGGGTCAGGAACCTGGTTAGTCTGTTTTTAAAAGGGGAGAAATGTGACAGAACCCACTGCCACTGTGTGTTTTGGAAGGGACTGTGGGCTGGCCTCTTACCCACAGATTATGGCCCAGAAGAGAGTGAGAGACTTGGGGACAATCTGGCATTGAGATAATGTAATGTAATGCTACATCCCTTCTCCCCCATCCCCCCTTTTGTTGCTGTGTTTAATTGTGTTGCTTCAGGGCATGTAGACAATGGTCTGGACTGGAGACATCTCTCCGCAGGAGATGTGTATTGAGGGGATGCCTGCAAGAGCGGGCTGGGCTGGGGGGACAGGTGGAGATTTCCCCCCAGGCCGGCGTCTACATTATCTTTAAGGCCGCTGGGCTGGTTGTCTGTAAAAAAAATTTGCGTCACACTGCTAGAATGTGCCACGGCGGCCACCGATTGGTTGGCTGGCTGCTCCTGTGCAGGCTGCGCTGCATTCTGGGAGTTGTAGTCCGGCCACGCTAAAGATAAGGAACTTATCAGCGCAGCAAACTACAACTCCCACCTCCTAGGAGTCTCAGACTGAGGCAGGTCATGTGGCACGTCAGGGGAGGGGACGAGCGGCATCACGAACGTCACATGTGACTTGCTGAGTTAGTGAGTTGGGGCCGGAGCGGGCGCTGGCTTGAGGGGAAGAGAAGATAAGACGTGAAGGAAAGAATCCCCCCCTGAAGAGGTGCAAGGACCTGGCTCTCGAATCATTACCCCCCCTGAAGAGGTGCAAGGACCTGGCTCTCCACTGAGACACCCAGCCTGAAGTAAGGTGTGAGTGAAGTTACAATCCTTTATGCAATACTCTCCGTCATAAAAAATACAATAAATAATACAATTATTGTGGCAGCGCTTTAAAAGTAGTGTGTGTGACATGTACAACCTACAGAACTTGTAAAATAAACACATCCATGTATTTATGCTGAGAATTTTTTTTTCTCAGCATAAATACATGGATGTGTTTATTTTACAAGTTCTGTAGAATGTACATGTCACACACACTACTTTTGAAGCGCTGCCACAATAAATATATTATTTATTGTATTTTTTATGTTATTTACCTGTCTGTTGACAGGATTAGGTACCAGCTTCAGCCGTCATTTGGCATTTGATTACCATTGGAGAGGAGTTATATATTTATTTTCCATTTTTTTTTATTGTATTTTGTTTTACTATATATCTTACCTCCATGAGCGTTTGATTTGGGTAGGGCCTTCGTATTTTTATTTTACTAATACTCTCCGTCAACCCACCCCCCTCCGTCAGCCCACCCCCCTCCGTCAACCCACCCCCCTCCGTCAGCCCACCTCCCTCCGTCAGCCCACCCACCTTCGTCAACCCACCCCCCTCTGTCAGCCCATTCCTTTCTGCCAGCCCGTCCCTCTGTCAACCCGTCCCTCTGTCAGCCCACCCCCCTCTGTCAGCCTCCTCTCTTTCAGCCCACCCCCCCATGTCAGCCCGTCCCTCTGTCAGCCCACCCCTCTCTGTCAGCCCACCACTCTGTCAGCCCCAGCAGGTTGCACCGTGCCAGCCACTCACCCAACCACTGACCCACAGCAGGAAGCCATGCCAGCCACCTGCAGCAGAGTTCACCATGCCAGCCACCCACCCACTGACCTACAGCAGGGAGCTAGGCCATCCATCTGCAGCAGGGAGCTAGGCCATCCACCTGCAGCAGGGAGCCAGGCCAGCCACCAGCAGCAGGGAGCCAGGCCAGCCACCAGCAGCAGGGAGCCAGGCCAGCCACCTGCAGCGGGGTGCACTGTGCCAGCCACCCTCCACCCTACAGCAGGGACCTAGGCCAGCCACCTGCAGCAGGGTGCACCGTGCCAGCCAACTGACCCACAGGAGGGAGCCAGGCCAGCCACCCACAGCAGGAAGCCAGCCACCCACGTGACCCACCCACAGCAGGGCCAGGGTGCCAGCCACCCACGATGACCTACACCAGGAAACCAGCCAGCCATGGTGACTCACCCACAGCAGGGATTCAGCCAGCCAGTCACAGGAGCCAACCAGCCACGGTGAACATCCACAGCAGGATGCCAGCCAGCCACCCACACCAGAGAGCCAGCCAGTCACCCCCAGGAGCCAGCCACAGAGGACACGGGAGCCAGGCAGCCAGCCACTCACAGGAGCCAGCCAGCCACAGTGACCATCCACAGCAGGGTGCCAGCCAGCCACCCACTGTGACCCACCCACACCAGGGAGCCAGCCAGCCACAGCACGATGCCGGACAGCCACCCACAGGAACCAGCCACAGAGGATGCGGGAGTCAGCCAGCCACAGAGGATGCAGGAGCCAGCCACAGTACCTATAGTTAAGGTAAGAGGATCACTACACAGTACCAATTTTATTTCTACTTTGTGAGAGGTTGGGGCAGGGGTGAGAGTCATGGCACAAGGAGGGGGTCCCATTAGGACCAGAGTGTATGAAGGTGGTCACTGTACACTCTGTTAGAAAGAGGCCCCCTCCAGGTCCCATTATACTCCTTTTCAGTCTCTAATGGGACCCTGGGGTGTACTCTAACAGATTCTATAATGGGCACTGAATGGGCCTCTGTTAGAGAGACCCCTTTCCAGGTCCCATTAGACTCCTTTAAAGTCTCTAATGGGTACTGGAGGGGGTCTCTCTCTAACAGAGGCTTTCTAATGGACACTGTTAGAGAGAGACCACCCTCCAGGTCCAATTAGACTCTGTTGTAGTCTCTAATGGGGCCTGGAGGAGACACTTTCTAACAGACTGTCCAATGGACACTGTTAGAGAAAGACCCCACTCCAGGTCCCATTAGACTCTATTGTTAATCAGTGTAAAAAAAAAAGGGAGAAGTTGTACTTTGTGCAAAATAAAGGGGCGGGCCAGGGGTGGGTCGTGTTTGGGCCAGGGGCAGGACCTGACAGGGGGCCCTTGCTTTATTTGATCCGGGGGCCCTGGGTGTTGTCAGTCCACCCCAGGGCAGCAAGGCGCGCCAGGGAGTCGGGACCCATGTGACTGGCTCGGGCTGCAAGTTTACTTGACTCCAGGACAGGAGCATCACTTTACACTCCCAGGATTGGAGGGAGCCATGCAAGGACCTGCTGAGCTGGCACTGGCACATGCAGCTGAGGTGAGAGACCCTGACACCTGCAGCTGAACCCCACATCCCATCTACCCCCCCATACATCCTATTTACCCTGCCCCAGGCCAGTGCCCACCCATTAACCTAAAAATGGGTCTCAACACTGTGGGTCCTGCTGGGAGATGGCCATGGCCTGTTGATCCTGCTGGGATCTGGTCATGGTCAGCAGGACCCACAGGTCCGCGGCCAGCTCCCAGCAGGACCCACAGTGTTGAGACCCATTTTCCTGCTGGAAACTGGCCGCAGACCTGTGGGTCCTGCTGGGAGCTGAGCTGTGGGTCCTGCTGGCCACTAGCCTAGGGTGACCAGACGTCACCGGTTTCCGGGGACAGTTCCCTGACTGAGGACACTGTGCCTGGACCAAGTCTGTCCCCGGTTTTGTCCTTGCTTTGCAGGGCAAATCGGGGGTGGGTGCACCATGAGCTGGGGCAATGGGAGGGTGCCCAGGGCTGTGCCCATTGGGCTGCCTTGGAGGAGAAGTGCCGCCAGATTACACAGAGCGAGGATCTCTCGCTTACCTGGCAGCCGCTGTCATACAAAGTCCAGCCTCTTGGACTGGCTCCTATGATAGACAGCACACTGATGACGTCCATCATAGGAGCTGATCCAGGAGGCGGGACTTCGTATCACAGCGGCCATGCTAGGTAAGCGTGAGATCTTCGCTCTGTGTAATCCAGCTGCTCTCCTCTCTAACCCCCATGCACTCAACAGACTGCGCTGATGGGCGCTGGTGAGGCTGCGCTGATGGGCGCTGGTGAGGCTACGCTGATGGGCACTGGTGAGGTTGCGCTTATTCAGTGGTTCAATGGGCCACTTGACTGGACTTGCCCCCCAGGCCTAAGGCTGCCAGCCCTCCCCTGGCTGCCTGCTTACCATAATCCCTTTATGTTTAACTGTAGTCTCTGTTTCAATGTACAAGTGTTCAGTTCCCATTGGTTCTTCCTTGTCCCCTACCCCCCCTCTATGACAAGGCTAAGGGGAGTGTCCCTAACTGTGTGTAAAAGTGTATGTTTTGTATTTAATAAAGAGTTGATGCTCTGCATGTTTAACCCTCAACACCTGTGTGGCTTGTCTCGTGATTGAGGGGTTAAGGGCTGGTTATGGCGAATCTGCAGGCTGTGGGGGCGTTCGGAGGACAGGAGACACAGGTCTGGCGGATGTGTCTACCTGGGGTATCCGAGATAAGTCACACATACCTTCCCTGGTGGAATGAGTAAGTGAACTAGATTCTATCAGGGACCTAAAATGCCTTTTGTACCAGCAGAATGACAAGGAGGAGAAGCTCAAAAGACCTACTGGTCTATGTTGGTCTATGTTGAGACTAACCTCAGCATTTCAAGATTGGATCTTGGGAGGCGACCCTCCCAGAAAACCTTATCCATGATGGCATAAACCCTACCTGCCGCCCCCTTAATTGTTCTAACTTATATTTTTCCCCTTTTTCATACTTCTTTTGCTACCTAACTCCTCTTCTATACACTTTCCCATATCTGAATACTAAATTTTACTCCTCAAATATTTCTCTATACTCAATACATGAATATGTTAACAAGAATAAATTGTGTAAAAGACCAATATTAAAAACACTCAAAGTTTATAGAGTCCTCTGTAATATTGTAGCAGCGCTTTTAGTCAAACTCTGAATTTGACATAAATTCCTTATATTGTTCATACAGGAAATTAAGTGATGTAGAGGAGTACAGTAGTGTTGGATAAGGTAATCAATCTCAATCCGTGCACCTTCCAACAGGGGCATTCCTGTTGAAGAACTTTGGTTCGAAACGCGTTGGGCTTGGTACACCACCTCACTCACTGCCCCTTTTTTAATATGTTTTTTAAATAATTTTATTGTATGTGATCACTTTTATATTGTTGTTTTCAATAAACCTGCATTGATCTGCACCATTGGAGTTTTTCCCCCCTTTTTTTTTCTCCTTACATGGGCGGTCAGTTAGGATAAAGCTTTTTTGCTCCTTGCTGCAAACATTCATAGTGGAAAAGAGTTTTTGTTCATTGGGAGGCGGTTCCTGTTCCATCTGAGGACCATTTTGATCAACATCGAACCCAAGGTCTGCTGTCAAGTTGGGGAGCCTACCGGACAGTTTACATCAGAGATTTGTTTGATCCAGCCTCCAGACCAACAGACGAGGACTGCCACTGAGATCTCTTACGCCCATTCGACCTGCCTAAACCACAGGTCCAACGTTCTGGTAAGAGTATTCTACCTCTCTTTTTCTACAAGAGTTATGTGATGACCCTTCAGTGCCTTATGGTCCTTTCTTCACAATACGGATTTATTTATGGACACTATGTGGACTCACTATATTGATATTGTTATTGTTATTGTTTATTTTGAGGCCTAAATTATTGGGTCTTACTTTCATATAGCGCTACATTTCAAATCCATGTTTAATAATTTTAGTCACATTTTATGTAGCAGCTTTTGTTTGTTTTTTCCTCAAGTTTTTTCACTTATTTTTGAGATTAGCACAATATTTTTCTTTCTTTTTATTTATTAAAAATCACCAGATTCATTCATACATTTTTCCCTTTGCTGCTCTACATTAGCACTGCAACAGAATAAAAAATGTCCCTTATGCCTTGTACACACGACCGGATTTTCCAATGTAAAAAGTCCGAACAGGCTATTTTCATCGGATATTCTGACCGTGTGTATACACCATCGGACTTTTTCCTTCGGAAATTCCGACGGACTTAGATAGAGAACTTGTTCTCTTTTTTTCCGACAGCCCAAAATTTCGGAAAGTCCGTTCGTCTTTATGCAATTCCGACGGACTTAGGCCCCATGCACACAAGACACCGGTGCAAACTCTGCTGAACGCATGTTTTTAAAGGCTGAAACCGGCGTTTAGTTAAGAAACATCATAAGACCCTCCCTAAGCTCAAAAAACAGTATTATTTAACCATTTCAGCCATTTTGTGAGACCAGAGTGAGTAGCAGCAGCTGAGAGAGCAGCAGTGTACTTGTATTTAGCGTGTCACTTGCCACATCACCTGCCACAAGCTGTGGATTGTCCACTTGCCACATCACCTGCCACAAGTTGTGGATTGTCCACTTGCCAGGTCACCTGGCCACGTCACCTGGCCACGTCACCTGCCACAAGTTGTGAATTGTCCACTTGCCACGTCACCTGCCACATCACCTGGCCACGTCACCTGCCACAAGTTGTGGATTGTCCACTTGCCATGTCACCTGGCCACGTCATCTGCCACGTCACCTGGCCACATCACCTAGCCACGTCACCTGGCCACGTCACCTGCCACAAGTTGTGGATTGTCCACTTGCCACGTCACCTGGCCATGTTACCTGCCATGTCACCTGGCCACGTCACCTGCCACAAGTTGTGGATTGTCCACTTGCCACGTCACCTGCCACAAGTTGTGGATTGTCCACTTGCCACGTCACCTGGCCACGTCACCTGGCCACGTCACCTGCCCACGTCACCTGCCACATCACCTGGCCACGTCACCTGCCACAAGTTGTAAATTGTCCACTTGCCACATCACCTGGCCACGTCATCTGCCACAAGTTGTGGATTGTCCACTTGCCACGTCACCTGGCCACATCACCTGCCACAAGTTGTGGATTGTCCACTTGCCACATCACCTGGCCACGTCATCTGCCACAAGTTGTGGATTGTCCACTTGCCACGTCACCTGGCCACGTCACCTGGCCACATCACCTGCCACAAGTTGTGGATTGTCCACTTGCCACATCACCTGGCCACATCAACTGGCCACGTCACCTGCCACGTCACCTGCCACAAGTTGTGGATTGTCCACTTGCCACGTCACCTGGCCACGTCACCTGCCACGTCACATGGCCACGTCACCTGCCACAAGTTGTGGATTGTCCACTTGCCAACTTGCCACGTCACCTGCCACAAGTTGTGGATTGTGCACTTGCCACATCACCTGGCCACGTCACCTGACCACGTCAACTGCCACGTCACCTGGCCACGTCACCTGCCACAAGTTGTGAGTTGTCCACTTGCCACATCACCTGCCACATCACCTGGCCATGTCACCTGCCAGAAGGTGTGGATTGTCCACTTGCCACATCACCTGCCACAGTACCTGGCCATGGCACCTGCCAGAAGTTGTGGATTGTCCACTTGCCACGTCACCTGGCACATCACCTGCCACAAGTTGTGGATTGTCCACTTGCCACGTCACCTGGCCATGTCACCTGGCCATGTCACCTGGCCACGTCACCTGCCACGTCACCTGGCCACGTCACCTGCCACAAGTTGTGGATTGTCCACTTGTCACGTCATCTGGCCACGTCACCTGCCACGTCACCTGGCCACATCACCTGCCACAAGTTGTGGATTGTCCACTGGCCATGTCACCTGGCCACATCACCTGCCACGTCACCTGGTCACGTCACCTGCCACAAGTTGTGAATTGTCCACTTGCCACATTACTGGCCACATCACCTGGCCACGTCACCTGCCACATCACCTGGCCATGTCACCTGGCCACGTCACCTGCCACAAGTTGTGGATTGTCCACTTGCCATGTCACCTGTCCACGTCACCTGCCACAAGTTTTGGATTGTCCACTTGCAATGTCACCTGGCCATGTCACCTGCCACAAGTTGTGGATTGTCCACTTGTCATCTCCCCTTGGCTACGTCACCTGGCCACGCCACCTGACACAAGTTGTGGATTGTCCACTTGCCATGTCACCTGGCCACGTCACCTGCCACAAGTTGTGGATTGTCCACTTGCCACATCACCTGCCACAAGTTGTGCATTGTCCACTTGCTACAAGTTGTGGATTGTCCACTTGCCATGTCACCTGCCACAAGTTGTGGATTGTCCACTTGCCACGTCACCTGCCACGTCACCTGGCCACGTCACCTGCCACATCACCTGCCACAAGTTGTGAATTGTCCACTTGCCACATCATCTGCCAGGTCACCTGGCCACGTCACCTGCCACAAGTTGTGGATTGTCCACTTGCCACGTCACCTGGCCATGCCACCTGGCCACGTCACCTGCCATGTCACCTGGCCACGTCACCTGCCACAAGTTGTGGATTGTCCAGTTGCCACGTCACCTGGCCACGTCACCTGCCACGCCACCTGGCCACGTCACCTGCCACATCACCTGGCCATGTTACCTGGCCATGTCACCTGCCACAAGTTGTGGATTGTCCCTATTGGTCATCTCCCCTTTGCCACGTCACCTGGCACAAGTTGTGGATTGCCCACTTGCCATGTCACCTGGCCATGTCACCTGCCACAAGTTGTGGATTGTCCACTTGCCACATCACCTGCCACAAGTTGTGCATTGTCCACTTGCCACAAGTTGTGGATTGTCCACTTGCCACATCACCTGCCACAAGTTGTGGATAGTCCACTTGCCACGTCACCTGGCCACGGCACCTGGCCACGGCACCTGGCCATGGTACCTGGCCACATCACCTGCCAGAAGTTGTGGATTGTCCACTTGCCACGTCACCTGGCCACGTCACCTGGCCACGTCACCTGCCACGTCACCTGGCCACGTCACCTGCCACAAGTTGTGGATTGTCCACTGGCCATGTCACCTGGCCACGTCACCTGCCATGTCACATGGCCACGTCACCTGCCATAAGTTGTGGATTGTCCACTTACCACGTCATCTGGCCACGTCACCTGCCACATCACCTGGCCATGTTACCTGGCCACGTCACCTGCCACAAGTTGTGGATTGTCCACTTGTCATCTCCCCTTGGCCACGTCACCTGGCCATGTGATCCGCCACAAGTTGTGGATTGCCCACTTGCCATGTCACCTGGCCATGTCACCTGCCACAAGTTGTGGATTGTCCACTTGCCACATCACCTGCCACAAGTTGTGCATTGTCCACTTGCCACGTCACCTGCCACAAGTTGTGGATAGTCCACTTGCCACGTCACCTGGCCATGTCACCTGCCACGGCACCTGGCCATGGTACCTGGCCACATCACCTGCCACAAGTTGTGGATTGTCCACTTGCCACGTCACCTGGCCACGTCACCTGGCCACATCACCTGCCACGTCACCTGGCCACATCACCTGCCACAAGTTGTGGATTGTCCACTTGTCACCTCCCCTTGGCCACGTCACCTGGCCACGTCACCTGGCCACGTCACCTGCCACAAGTTGTGGATTGTCCACTTGCCACGTCACCTGCCACAAGTTGCGCATTGTCCACAATGCAATGCAAGCAATTACAGTTTTTTGATGTTTTTTTAATGGTTTTTCATCATTTACCATCATTTTTGAGATTTCTAATGTAAAAAAATAGGTCACCTTTAAAAACGCTTATAAACGAAATTGCGGCAAAACGCCGGTACCGGGTTAAGCCGCGTTTTGCGTCTGAAACATAGAAATTTTTGCGTCTGAACCCATCCTTTTTGCTTTCAGAAAAACTAGGTCAAACGCAACTGCATATAAACGGCAATAAACGAGACAGTGTACATGGTCACATAGGATAACATTGAATGAGTTCAGGGGCAGTTGAAAAAAGTGTCCAACTGCCTCTGAACGTGAGTTTAAAACAGCGTCCCGTGTGCATGGGGCCTAAAAACCACGCATGCTCAGAATCAAGTACGAGACGGAAGTGCTCGGTCTGGTAGAACTACCGTTCGTAATGGAAATATCACATTCGTCACGCTACAAATTCTGGGATTTTTGAATGCAGCACATTCCTTTGTTCTGGGCGACATCTATGATTTGGCTGGTTTCAGTCAGCTGGCCCCTAAACCCCTTCTGAAGGGCCTCAGAAATAAGTCCCTCACAGAGGATGTGTTGGCCTTGCTCCAATTGATTTAATCTTGTGGCTACATAGCAGTAGCGATGAGTCGAACACCCCACCCCCTGGTTCGGTTCGCCCCAGAACCTGTGAACGGACCGAAAGTTCGCGCAAACTTTAGAACCCTATTAAAGTCTATGGGACTCAAACGTTCAAAATCAAAAGTGCTAATTTTAAATGCTAATATGCAAGTTATTGTCCTAAAAATGGTTTGGGGACCCGGGTCCTGCCCCAGGGGACATGTATCAATGCAAAAAGTAGTTTTAAAAACGTCAGTTTTTCCAGGAGCAGTGATTTTAATGATGTATAAAGTGAAAAAAAAAGTGAAATATTCCTTTAAATATTGTACCTGGGGGGTGTCTATATAGTATGCCTGTGAAGTGGCACGTGTTTCCCGTGTTTAGAACTGTCCCTGCACAAAATGACATTTCTTAAGAAAAAAAGAAATTTAAAACTGCTTGCGGCTTTAATGTAATGTGTGGCAATATGGATGAAAATCATTGAGAAAATCGGCATGGGTACCCCCCCCAGCCCATTTGGGTCTTGTATGGATATTAAGGGGAATCCCGCACCCAAATTGAAAAAAGGAAAGGCGTGGGGCCCACAGTTCCCTATATACTCTGAATAGCAGTATACAGGTGGTGCAAACAAGACAGGGACTGTAGGTTTGTTGTTACGTAGAATCTGTTTGTAATTTTGAACTCCCTGCAAAGGACACTAAAACAAAATACTGCAGCTCCCTGCCTGTATTTGTATGAGAACAACAGCAATTGTATTGAGGTAAGCTTTAGGTGCACACTGTGCAAAGAACACTAAAACAAAATACTGCAGCTCCCTGCCTGTATTTGTATGAGAACACCAGCAATTGTATTCAGGTAAGCTTTAGGCGCACACTGTGCAAAGGACACTAAATCAAAATACTGCAGCTCCCTGCCTGTATTTGTATCAGAACACCAGCAATTGTATTCAGGTAAGCTTTAGGTGCACACTGTGCAAAGGACACTAAAGAAAAATACTGCAGCTCCCTGCCTGTATTTGTATCAGAACACCAGCAATTGTATTGAGGTAAGCTTTTGGTGCACACTGCAAAGGACACTAAAGCAAAATACTGCAGCTCCATGCCTGTATTTGTATCAGAACACCAGCAATTGTATTGAGGTAAGCTTTTGATGCACACTGTGCAAAGGACACTAAAGGAAAGTACTGCAGCTCCCTGCCTGTATTTGTATCAGAACTCCAGCAATTGTATTCAGGTAAGCTTTTGGTGCACACTGTGCAAAGGACACAGTACACTAAGTGAAACACTGCAGCTAGCACAATCACCTGCCTGCCTGTCAGTATAGAGATTAGAGAATAACAGGAACGGATCTAGCTAAACTGAATACAGTGTTTAAATATATGTACAACACCTAGGATGCATATATATCCTCTACACACTGTAACTGCAGCTAACTGACTCGCCTGCCTGCTCTATCTAACTCAAATCAAATTACACTGTCTCTCTGTCTCTTTCCATTAACCAATGCCGCAACACACTACACAAGGCAGCCAAGCCGGCGGCCTTATATATTGTGGGGCGTGTACTAAACCCCCTGAGACATAATTGGCCAAAGCCACCCTGGCTTTGGCCAATTATGGCTCTCCGTTTTTTCTGCGCTGTGATTGGCCAAAGCATGCGGGTCATAGTGCATGCTTGGCCAATCATCAGCCAGCAATGCACTGCGATGCCGCAGTGAATTATGGGCCGTGACGTGCCATAATGTTCCATAATGTTCGAAATTCGGCGAACAGCCAAATAAGCGATGTTAGAGTCTAACATGGGTTCGACTCGAACTCGAAGCTCATCCCTACATAGCAGCCATAGGCCACTTCAGCGTCGGGGGAGGGGGGCGTTGATGAGCTCACTAGCATTTCTAATGAGGTTCAGTGCTTCCTCCTCCGTCATCTTCCCCTTCCTGGACCTTTTCATTCTAATGTGGAGGGGAGGCACCTGGGATTGGGTGTGGCCACTGAGCCTGGCCACCTACTGCCTGTAACTGGGCACGGCCACCTCCTGCCTGCCACTGGGCCCGGCCACCTCCTGCCTGCCACTGGGCCCGACCACCTCCTGGCTGACATTGGGCCCGGCCACCTCCTGGCTGACATTGGGCCCGGCCACCTCCTGGCTGACATTGGGCCCGGCCACCTCCTGGCTGACATTGGGCCCGGCCACCTCCTGGCTGACATTGGGCCCGGCCTCCTCCTGGCTGACATTGGGCCCGGCCTCCTCCTGGCTGACATTGGGCCCGGCCTCCTATTGGCTGACATTGGGCCCGGCCTCCTCCTGCCTGCCACTTTCCAGCCCCTCATCCTGGCAGAGCTCATCCTGTGTATAAAAAAGGGACATAGTTTTACTTATTGGTTCAACAATAACACACAATTTTCATCTCATGATTGTTGCAAATTGAATGTTAATAAATCGAAAAGACTATCATTCTGACCCCAGCATTTTTCAGTCTTGTCCCAATAATTTTTGGCCACTACTGTCTCTTGATATGTAAATCACTTTTTGTTTAATCATTAATTTGTAATCAATAATAACATCTATAGTTAACATAATTAATAATAGGTCAATAAATATGTATAAAAATACTATACCTGGCTCCAGACGTGCGCATCCGGTTCTTCCAGGATGTCAGGCGGTTGGTCGTCTGAAGCCTCACCTGGGGTGGTGGAGGGAAGGCTGCAAGGAAGGGTGGAAGGAAGTCTGGAGGGAAGGGTAGAAAGGGATTCCTTGCCTTCAAGCTGGTTGTCCAGAAAGCACAGTCTGCTGTAGTACCACAGCCTGGGTACATACACTTTGTCTGCTGCTGCTCTTGATCTGATGGATTTCTGGATCTTATTGTGCTCCCTCTTGTACATGTTTCTCAAAATCCCAATTTTCGCATCCAAATAATCGATGTCTGCTGTGGGGAGCCATGTCTGCACAAATTCCAGAAGTTTCTTGAGTGTTGCCCGCCTAGCTGTTTTGTTATAATATAAGTGGTGTTTTACCTCCCACAAACTGTTCATCTCCCTGTACCTGTCAATGAATGCCATCAGGAATTCAGGGTTTTTAAATATATTCCTATTCATATTTGCTGCAAGACTGTCAGAATCTTAGCCCAATACAGGCCACAATCTAGAAAGCAGTATAGACCACTGATGTCACAAGTTTAAATGTTACCTTCGTTAGGACGTTCGTCGCTTCCGTTCCTCCCTCCTCCGCATACAGAACGTAGTTACGACACATCCGCGTTTACTTTATATACACTGCGCATGCGTGAAACTCTGCACACGACGCCCGACCCTGACGTTCCTTCTAGTACTTTCCCCGCCCCTTCTCTCTCATCGCAGTGGGAAGACGACATGGCGGAGACACAGCAGGTGGCTGATAGTAGGGATGAGCTTCGAGTTCAAGTCAAACCCATGTTCGACTCAAACACCGTCTGTTCGGCCCGTTCGCCGATTTTCAAATTCGAGTGGCGCGTCATGGCCCATAATTCACTGTGGCATCGCAGTGCATTGCTGGCTGATGATTGGCCAAGCATGCACTATGACCCGCATGCTTGGCCAATCACAGCGCCGTAAGTACAGAGAGTCGTAATTGGCCAAAGCCAGGGTGGCTTTGGCCAATCATGGCTCAGAGGAGTAGGTACACGCCCCACACTGCGTGGAGTTAGACATACTCATCGTGTTTCTGTCTATTTCCTTTGTTTGATGTAAATACATCACTATACTATTTTTTAATAAATTCCTTTTTAATAACTATATTACTCTATGGGTGGCTATTTTTACTTTTTTTCACCCCCATGCTGAGTTATCCATTCACGGAACTCCACGGACACGGCAGTGATATCCAGAAGCATCCACACCATTGAGGGGAGCTGACAAAGAGGAGGACAACCACGATCGGACCCCGGAGGAGCTAGGATATTCACTAAGGCGTTATTCTATCAGCATTGAGGTAAGCGCTCTGTGAGCACGTATATCTGGAACAATTTGCCCGATAAGAAGATGTTTAGAAGAACATATGGTTTAAGACACTATTCACCACTTTATTCAAGAAATATTCATTTATCTTGCAGCAATATTTTGCACACAAACTTTGCACTTTAATAGTTAATTTGCACATTGGAGTGTATTAGTTATAATATTGGATACATCATTGTATTTGCACATTTGCACTTTATTATTGTGTTTGCATATTTGCACATTTACATCCTTTATTAGGTAGTTGCGCTCATCACTTTTTTATTCACACGCCCCACACTATATAAGGCCGCCGGCTTGGCAGCCTTGTGTAGTGTGTTGCGGCATTGGTTAAAGGAAAGAGACAGAGAGAGAGACAGTGTAATTTGATTTGAGTTAGATAGAGCAGGCAGGCGAGTCAGTTAGCTGCAGTTATATTGTGTAGAGGGTATATATGCATCCTAGGTGTTGTATTTATATTTACACACTGTATTTAGTTTAGCTAGATCCGTTCATGTTATTTTCTATACTCAGGCAGGCAGGTGATTGTGCTAGCTGCAGGGTTTCACTTAGTGTACTGTGTCCTTTGCACAGTGTGCACCAAAAGCTTACCTGAATACAATTGCTGGTGTTCTGATACAAATACAGGCAGGGAGCTGCAGTATTTTGCTTTAGTGTCCTTTGCACAGTGTGCACCAAAAGCTTACCTGAATACAATTGCTGGTGTTCTGATACAAATACAGGCAGGGAGCTGCAGTATTTTGTTTTAGTGTCCTTCGCACAGTGTGCACCAAAAGTTTACCTCAATACAATTGCTGGTGTTCTGATCCAAATACAGGCAGGGAGCTGCAGTATTTTGCTTTAGTGTCCTTTGCACAGTGTGCACCTAAAGCTTACCTGAATACAATTGCTGGTGTTCTGATACAAATACAGGCAGGGAGCTGCAGTATTTTGCTTTAGTGTCCTTTGCACAGTGTGCACCTAAAGCTTACCTCAATACAATACGCCTTTCCTTTTTTAAATTTGGGTGTGGGGTTCCCCTTAATATCCATACAAGACCCAAATGGGCTTGGGGGGGGGGGGGGTTCCCATGCCGTTTTTCTCAATGATTTTCATCCATATTGCCGGGACCAGACATTACATTAAAGCCACAAGCAGTATTAAATTACTTTTTTTCCTTTAGAAATGTAATTTTTTGCAGGGACAGTTCTAAACACGGGAAACACGTGCCACTTCACAGGCATACTATAGACACCCCCCCCCCCCCGGTACGATATTAAAAGGAATATTTCACTTTTTTTTTTCACTTTAGGCATCATTAAAATCACTGCTCCTGAAAAAACTACAGTTTTTAAAACTTTTTTTTGCATTGATACATGTCCCCTGGGGCAGAACCCAGGTCCCCAAACCCTTTTTAGGGCAATATTTTGCATATTAGCCTTTATAACTAGCACTTTTGATTTCGAAAGTTCGAGTCCCATAGACTTTTATAGGGTTCTAAAGTTCGCGCAAACTTTCTGTCCATTCGCAGGTTCTGGTGCGAAACGAACCGGGGGGTGTTCGGCTCATCCCTAGCTGATAGTACCTCAAACAAGGAGGAAAGCCCGGAGCAACAAACGTCCCGATCCAGGAGATATAAGGCCTCTAACATGGCATTTGAAGAAATGGTGGAGATGGTGTACATTTTGAGGAGGGCGAATTATGATGGGAAGCAAGGGCCGTACACCACCCCAAATCTCCGCAAGGCCAAAATAATGGCGAAAGTGGTGAAAATTCGACACCATAAATTCGGGGTACGGAGATCAAAGGAGCAGCTTCGGAAACTGTGGTCTGACCTGAAACTGAGGGAGCCGTTTCAGTACAGGAGGATTAAGAAAGTGCTTGGAAAAAGTAAGTTATGTTTCCTGTGTTACTATGATTATTATTACTTGCATGTTGCTCCATGTGCTTTTCTTTACTGTTCTTTCATGTTCGTGGGCACAGTAATCGGTCGTAGGAAACATTGTTTGCTCACTAATAATGCAATGTTTTGGGCAGATACAGGGTTAACTACATTTGGACATGCCAATTTGTAGGAAAATAATTTTAATATGTTGTCTAGATGTGTTTGTAACTAGATTTGAATGCTATAACTGGATTCAGTGTAATGTAAGGAGAGGACACTCAGCAGCTGTTTACACATCTGGACTCAGGAGCACTAGTGTGGGCCACCAGAACAACCTTTTTAGGGTGTCCCACAAAGGTGCTCCAGTGGATACTTGGGGTGTCTCCATGTGGAAATTTGGCAAAAAAAGCAAAATATTCCAGTTTTGGTAATGGAAAAAATTTGGTCTTCAGCTTGGAACTCTGCCAAAACAGACAATTGTACCACACTTCCAAACAATGTTGCAGATTCCTCTTTCTGGCCTCAAATATCTGTGTGCTAAAGTATACCTTTTGTTTCATTCTCATAGGGGTTAAAAGATTAGAAAGACAGGAGCCCAGGAACCCCACACCTCTGAGAGACCCCCAACCGCAGGATGTGGAGGAAGGAGAGGTGCTAGAAATTGGCACCACAATAGGTCAGTGTCTGACACCACAGATTATGGTAATAGATGTACTGTATGCCTGCATATTTATATAATACATGGTGTATTTTTGCCTTTTAGGTGATGTGCTGCTTGTGGACCAACAACCTAGCCCTTTTGACAGTCAATCTAGGACATCATGGTCTGCAGTAGTGACTTGGACATTATAAAAAAACAAAAACAAGCAGGTGGAGCAAAAACTCAAGAACATGATAGATGTTTTAGGGAGGATCTAAAATCGCCAAAAATCCCTACTTTTTTTTTCTACTGTTATAAACATTTTTGAGATAGTAAAAGCCAAATTTTGAAGATGCACACAGTGTGCCAACATGTGCTATCTGCCATCAGGGGATATCAATGTACATGTTTTGTGGGTGCAACCCCTTCCTTGCAACTGAAGTAGGTGAGAGGAAGGGGTTGCACAACCCAAAAGCACGTCCATTGATCCCCCATAATGGCAGATAGCACATGTTGACATTAGGCATAGGATCAGGATGCAAATCCACATTTTGCCGCACCATTTTTTGGTGCATCTTCACTGCGCTGTGTGACTAGACTGACATTTAACATGGGAGTCTATGGAAGTGGTGCCCAGATTTGAAAAATCTGTGCTCCCCGGCCATAGGTCTCCTGGACAATAAACTTTACACACTTGTAGATAAAAAGTGGGGCTACATGTGTGCCAAGATTGGGGTCCAGGGAACCTAGGGCCAGCCGGTATCGGGTCACCAAACTCACTGGAGAAATTACCGTTTAACATGGGAGTCTATGGAAGGGGTGCCCGGCTTTGAAAAATCTGTGTTTCACGGCCGTAGGTCCCCTGGACAACAAACTTTGCACACATATAGAGAAAGAGTGGGGCTACACGTGTGTCAAGTTTGGGGTCCAGGAGATCTACGGCTGGCTGGGATCAGGCACACAAATTTGAACAATATACAAACAATATTCGCGCTACTAACACATATAAGCAGCTACAATGCCTGTGAAGAAAAGCAGAAACAAACAATATACAAAAAATGTAGCGCTATGCATAAAAGATAACAAACATATGACACCCAAGTGTGGTGCTCAAAATAAATGAGTCTTAAAAAGTCTAAATAAATGAATGAAATAAGTGTTGAAAGAGTCTCTGATGACAATTCAAAAATATTGGTGAAGCTCCCGAAATAGTGACTTTCAAAAAACCAAGTGACTGTGACGTGACCACCACCACAAGAAAGGGAGGCTTACCGAATGGAGTGGACCCAATAAACGTACGTCTACAGGGTCAACTGAGGCTTGATACGTATATATATCCGTGGGTATAGGGTCCCAGCTGGCGTTGCACACACATATACATCCAAGATCCAGGATCAAATAGACACCAAATCTCCAAGCCCAATTGGATGGTTGAATGGCTCACAATGGGACCGTGTTCCGGTTCTGTCCTCTTTCAACACTTTTTTCATTCATTTATATAGACTTTTTAAGACTCATTTATTTTGAGCACCACACTTGGGTGTCATAAGGCGCACAAAGTTGGAGATGGACACAGACTCGAGTATAAGCCGAGGGGGGCATTTTCAGCACAAAAAAATGTGCTGCAAAAACTTGGCTTATACTCGAGTATATACGGTATATTTTAAACAGAATTGAATGTCTGATCTTGCCTTAAATTTTTACATGTTGAACTTTGTAAGTGCGAGAGTTGACTATGTTTTTAAACATGCCTGTTTATGCGTTTTTGTAAAAATGTTTTACTAAAAATAAAAAAATTAAAAAAATGTTATTTTCTTAAAAAATATTAAGAACGTACAATTTGAATGTACAAGGAGTAAAAGCTTTTGTACTCAACTATGTGTGTCTTCTTCTTTCAATGCTCAATACCATTTTTTTGGCGTAATTTTTGGTGTTTACAGTGACAATGGTGGTTATTTACTAAAGGAAAATACACTTGGCACTACAAGTGCACTAGGAGAACCTAGGAGACAGCTAAAAGAAACACAAGCAATAAATACAATTAAAGAATTTAGTTGATATTTTTTTTTGATTTTATTAAATAATACTTTAAACATTGTCTGGCATAGCAATGGCCCCCCTACCCATAAAATATTCCACATATTTGTCCCGAACTTCACGGGCGCTTTGGGGGGGCAAGCCAGGACGACCAGTATCCAGGCCCGTCAGGGGTTGAGCAGGAAGTCCGGCCTCAGGCCCAACTGAGGCGAGATCATTTGGAGCATTTCACCTTAAAAAATTGTGTAAGATGCAGCATGCCAACACAATGTGGCTGAGTTTATACTCCGCCATGTGTATTGATGTCAGAAACAGGCGGAACGGCTGACCATTATCCCGAAGGCATTCTCAACAACTCTTCGGGCTGAATTTAATGAGAACTAAACATTTGGAGACATTTTATGGGGGGGGGGGATTCTAGCTGAGTTTGGGCCCTCCAAAAAAAGCCTCTACCACTCTGCCTGAAATGAATGAGAACTAAAACATTTGGAGAAATTTTAGGGGGTGTTTAGGGTAAAGCACTACAATGGAGCTGACAAAATACATTAATAAGTAACTAGGCTAGGTGTGTATGGGCCAAGGATAGCATGAAGGGAAATATGCATGTAGGCCAAAAAAGGAGCAATGACGGTGTCCTGCCTCGTGATATAGGGGGACAGCAAAGCCAACAGATGGTGAAAAACAGGGTCCGTCATCCGGAGATAATTCCTGTAATCATCAGGATTATTCTCCTGGATCTCCCGCAGCAAAGGCATGTGACAGAATTGGTCACGCTGGAGCAATCAATTCTTCGTCCATGAACTCCTCCTCACCCTGTTCATGGACTGAGCTTGGGTCCAAGCATGAACCCCAACACCAAGCCTATACGCAGCACAAACTCTATGACGAGTACGTACACGCAACATAGCTAGAAAACGGTTGGCTGGTCAGACAGAACTAAACAGAAAGCACTGAAGAACAGCAAGGCCTATGAAGAACGACCTGAAAATCAGAAACGAGCGGACAAGAACGCACTGAAAACAGATACGACCTGACTACACGCCCTGAAAGACAGATACGAACCCACAAGCACAAACTGAACCGCAGAAAAACTATCTGAAAGCACGAAGACTGAAAAGCTTGAATTGTCTCTCACCAAACTTTTACACGAAGATCAGCAAAAGCAGTCCAACGGGTGGCGCCGTTGGAATGGAACTTCCGTTTTATACTGCCGTCGTACGTGTTGTACAGTAGGTGATGGCGATATTGTGTCAATCTCGCCGCTGTTAGCGGGAGCCAGCGCCGAGCTCTGCCGCTCCTCCCGCTCGCCGCCCCCAATGGATTCCTATGGATGCGCTGCATCTCGTGGGGGCGGCGAGCGCGAGAAGCACAGCCTCGCATCGCCGGTTTCCAGCGCGATCCCATCACACTGGAAACAAAATCGGAGGCAGGTACTGTACGTCACCGCAATTTTGACGGACTGACTTTTGTGTGACCGTGTGTATGCAAGACAGCTTGAGCGGAATTCCGTCGGAACTCCATCGATCAATCCGTCAGACTTTATTCCGACGGGCAGTCCGGTCGTGTGTACAAGGAATTACAGATCCTTAATAATGCATGAATCCTAAGTGAAAATCTGTCTCAAATTGATTAAAATGTGTCCCATTTCCAGCGGTAATTTTGTTGCAGACCTGTGAAAAAAAAACAGTTTTCTAGCTAGAATTACAGGTGCAGGGGGTAAAAATACACAAAAAGCAGTCACATAAACTTTGCTAATTGACAGTAAGGCTGACTTTTGCCTAATTGTGGTACAAATTTGCTTGAAAAATGTAATTCCCTATATAATTCATTACCTTTTAATACCATTTTAAAGCACTGGGTATTTTTAAAATACATCTGAAAGAGCAGAATTTAATTCATACAAATTGGATATTATCTGACTATAGATTACCAAGGCTATACACAGAAAACTATTTTACAGTTGTTAACGTCTGTGCCATTTACATCTGTAGATTTAAAGCGTCTTTGTACTTTTGCAGTCAAATTTGAGAAAACCCCATGTATGTTATGTCTTCCCACTCGCACAGCATGCCTATATTTTTTTTCCTGAACTTTGACTGTAGATGTTCCTAGGAGGTAGGTGTCAAGCAGGGGTGGACTTAAAACTCATGGTGCCCCTGGGCAAATGAAGATCATGGGGCCCCCTGTGTCCCCACCCACATTTAAGCCCCACCTACATTTTGCACTTCCCACATTACATGCGTTCGTCACAGAATGGGGGTGGGAGAGAAAGAGGGGGGTGGGAGAGAGAGGGGGCGAAAGAGAGACAGGGGGCAAGAGAGAGGGGGCGAGAGAGATAGAGAAGGGGTGAGAGAGAGAGAGGGGGTGAGAGAGGAGAGTGAGAGAGAGAGGGGATGAGAGAGAGAGGGGGTGCGAGAGAGAGAAAGGGGGAGTGTGAGAGAGAGAGGGGGAGAGAAAAGGGAGGGTGAGAGGGGTTGAGAGAGAGGGGGTGAGAGAGAAGGAGGAGAGAGAAGGGGGGAGAGAGAGAGAAGGTGAGAGGGGTTGAGCAAGAAAGAGGGGGTGAGAGAGGGGATGAGAGAGAGTGGGGTGAGAGAAGTGGGTAAGAGAGAGAAGGGGGTGAAAGAGAGAGAGGGGTGAGGAAGAGAGAGAGAGAGAGAGGAGAGATGAGAGAGAGTGGGGTGATGGAGTGAGAGAGGCGGTTGAGAGAGAGGGGGTGAGAGAGAGGTGGGAGTAAGAGAGAGAAGGGGGAGAGAAAAGGGGAGTGTAAGAGGGGCAGGGGGAGAGAAAAGGGGAGTGTAAGAGGGGCAGGGGGAGAGAGAAGGGTGAGAGAGAGCGAAAGAAGGAAGAGAGAGAGGGGGTGAGAGAGAGAGCGGGTGAGAGAAAGGGAGGTGAGAGGGGAGGTGAGAGAGGGGGTTAGAGAGAGAGATAGAGAGAGGGAGGGATGAAAGGGGGTGAAAGAGGGGGAAGAGAGAGAGGGGGAGTGAGAGAGAGGGGGTTAGAAAGACATAGGGGGTGAGAGAGAGAGGGGGGAGAAAGAGGGTGTGAGAGGGTGAGGGGGTCAGAGAGAGGGGGAGTGAGAGAGAGGGGGGTTAGAAAAAGAGGGGGTGAGAGAGAGAGAGGGGTGAGGAGGGGAGAGGAGTGTAAGAGAAAGAAGGGTGAGAGAACAGGGGTGGGGTGAGAGAGAGAGAGGGGAGGGGGAGAAAGAGGGGGTGAGAGAGAGTGGGGTAAGGGGGTGAGAGAGAGGGGGAAGGAGAGAGAGGGAGGGAGGTTAGAAAGAGAGGAGGTAAGAGAGAGGAGGAATAGAGGTGGGGAGAGAAGGGTAAGATAGAGAGGGGTGAGAGAAAGTGGGCTGAGGGGGATGAGAGAGAGAGAGGGGAGGTTGGAGAGAGAGGGGGTGAGGGGGTGAGAGAGAGAGGGGGTAAGAGAGGAGGGGGTGAGTGTGGGGGCTGAGAGAGAAGGGAAAACCCAAAAACTTTAGCGGTGCACAGCAATTTTTGTCTATAGTATAAACTACACATATATTTTGCTATTAAAAAACATTTCTAATCATATGAAGTTAATAACAAGAGTCTCCCTTTACATCCGAGTCCACAGAGTTTCCCTTTTACATTTGAATCCGCAGAGTTCCCTTTCACTGTAAGGCGGGACTCTGCAGACTCTGATTTAAGGGAGAACTCTGAGGACTCTAACATAAGGGATGCTCTGGGAACCCTGATTTAAGGGGGAACACTGAGAACTCTGATATACAGTGAGGACCCTGATGTAAGGGGAAACACTGTGTCCTCTGGTGTAAAGGGGAACTCTGATGTAAGGGGTGCTCTGAGAACCCTGATTTACCTTAGTGTACTCACTCAGAGGCAGGAGAGAGAAGGGGGGAGACTTCAGTCACAAACAGGGATGGATGGTGAGCTCACTCACCCCTTGGCAGTCAGCATCTCTCATCCAGATGTATCTGAGGCTTCATATTTCCAGCCCCAACTTTCCTTTTCTGAGGCACAGCACTGGGGTTTGGAGTGTGGACAGACACAGTGTCATGGATATGCAGTAGTGTTTGTCTGTCAGCTTACCTTCCTTCCCATGTGTTCATCTTAGAGGCCAGAACCCTTTCACCTGGCTTCCTTTATAATCTCCTCCCAGCCTGACTCCACCCCAGGCCCTATCACAGAACATTATATTAACCTGTGCACTGCAAGCCTGCTTTGCTGATCAACGTGTTTGTTAGGCATTGTGTGTTTGGGTTCCTGCCTGCCGTGTGCTACGTCTGGCTCTCTGTTACGTTATTGGCTTGTCCCCGACTATCCCTGTCTGCTCGTGACCCTTGACCTTCGGCTTGTCCTTCGTTATCCTTGTCTGCTTGTGGCCCTTGACCTTCAGCTTGTTATTCGTTACTCTTATATCTTGTGCTGCTGCTTCCCCTCTTGTCCCCTTATCCTACGGGGCGTGAGCTAGGACACTCTAGGGGCCGCGACCTGGACCCAGCCTGCAACATAACATCCTCACCACTAGAGGCTCTGGAGAAGACCTGCTGGGTCTTAGACTCCGCGCCCTGGGGAATCTCGGCTCTAGCTTCCTATAGGATCCCGGTTGTGCTCCTCTGGTCCCGCTTTCCACAACCACCCAGTTTCCTATCCGCAGCAGTCAGCCATAGGGTTCACTACCTTGCGGTGCACTCCTGTCCCCCTACGGTGTGCATCTGTCACCTGGCCGTAGGTGACCTGACACACAGAGGGGTAGGAGTGGGGGGAAGAGGTGCAGATTGAGCCCTCTCTCCTCTCCTGTCTGTGTGTGTGTGTGTGTGTTTGGGGGGGTTTGTTAGTGCTGGGTTTGGGCAGTGTGAAAGAGTAATAGACACCCTCAGGTTAGACAACTGCAGCCAGCAACCCTGCTGGGAAGTCACAGTCCTGTCTAAATAATGTGTCTGGGTTTCAGGCTGTCTGAAACCCGGACGCATGATTTCAAACCTGAACTGTCCGGGCGAATCCCGGACAGGTGGCGACCCTACTATTCTCTGGCCCGCTCCTGCTACTCACCTTCCCCCAGCCTCCATTTCTAAGGCCGCCCACTCGCCATGTGGAGATGGTCATCCTGCCCGCACCCTGAAAATCCAAGGCCTTTGCTGCCCGCTCCCCTCACCTTCCGCCACAGGACCTGGACTCTCCATGACTGGGCCTCTACTGGCCCAGGGCCCAAGTATGTCTTTATTAACATACAGTGTAAGAAGCCTAGCCTCTAAAACTTTAACCTTTTGTTAAGCTGAATAATATTCAAATCTAATTACAATTGATAATGAACATCTGCTTGGACAGTACAGACGGGGTTAGATATGGCAGGCACAGCTGCTCAGCCCTCATAAACTGGGAACTAAGTAGGATTTTTCCTTACTGGATGTAAAATGAAAAATGTAAGCTACAATTTTTACAATGTTTTTACATTATGCTATGTGAATAGGGGTATGTAACAATTATAAAGTAGATGTTATCCCAATTTGGCTGCAAAAGTAGATATACACTTTAAGTTGTTAACAAATGTGCTTCCCTTTTTGAAGCTGGAGGAAATCAAGCATGGAAAATAACTACCAAACCAGAGACACAGAACAATGAATTTTCTGTATCGGCCTGGCTGGATACTTGAACATCACTTCCTAATTTTTTGAAAACCTTTTTTTATACATATATATTTATATCAGGGGTCTCAAAATACCGGCCCGCGGACCGGTTATAAATGGCCCGCAGGCAGCGCGGGGGTGTCACGGAAGGGGGGGCGCAAATTGTCAGTGTTCTACTGCCAGGCATGTACTGGCCGGAGATCCGCAGCGATTTACCCGTCAATCGCCTACTGCTGCCGCCTGACGGGTAGATCGAGATGCATGCAGAGTAGCGCAGGAAGCGTCTGTCATAAGTTCACTTCTCTCTCATGTCACGCTGTTGCTCCCCGGCGGCCCCTCCTCTCTTCGTCCATCCCAGATGATGTCACAAGCAAATAGGGATGGACGAAGAGAGGAGGGGCCGCCGGGGAGCAACAGCGTGACATGAGAGAGAAGTGAACTTATGACAGACGCTTCCTGCGCTACTCTGCATTTGAAGAAAACGACAACAAGTAAATGCTGACCTGTGCCCCATGTACCCTGATTGTGCCCCATGTACCCTGATTGTGCCCTGATTGTGCCCCATGTACCCTGATTGTGCCCCATGTACCCTGATTGTGCCCTGATGTGCCCCATGTACCCTGATTGTGCCCCATGTGCCCTGATTGTGCCCCATGTACCCTGGTTGTGCCCTGATGTGCCCCATGTACCCTAAATGTGCCCTGATGTGCCCCATGTACCCTGAATGTGCCCCATGTGCCCCATGTACCCTGAATGTGCCCTGATGTGCCCCATGTACCCTGAATGTGCCCTGATGTGCCCCATGTACCCTAAATGTGCCCTGAATGTGCCCCATGTACCCTGATTGTGCCCGAATGTGCCCCATGTACCCTGATTGTGCCCTGATGTGCCCCATGTACCCTAAATGTGCCCTGATGTGCCCAATGTGCCCCATGTACCCTGAATGTGCCCCATGTACCCTGATTGTGCCCTGATGTGCCCCATGTACCCTGATTGTGCCCTGATGTGCTGGGCTCTGTGCACTGATGTGCTGTGCCCTAATGGTGAGTGGTCAGTGTGCAGTGTAGTGGTCAGTGTGCAGTGTAATGTGAAGTGCAGTGTAGTGGTCAGTGTGCAGTGTAGTGTGCAGTGTAGTGGTCAGTATGCAGCGGTCAGTGTGTTGTGGTCAGTGTGCAGTGTAGTGGTCAGTGTGCAGTGTAGTGGTCAGTATGCAGTGCTCAGTGTGTTGTGGTCAGTGTGCAGTGTAGTGGTCAGTGTGCAGTATAGTGGTCAGTGTGTAGTGTAGTGGTCAGTGTGTAGTGTAGTGGTCAGTGTGTAGTGTAGTGGTCAGTGTGCAGTGTAGTGGTCAGTGTGTATTGTTCAGTGTGTAGTGGTCAGTGTGCAGTGGTAGGTGTGCAGTGGTAAGTGTGCAGTGTAGTGGTCAGTGTGCAGTGCAGTGGTCAGTGTGTATTGTTCAGTGTACAGTGTAGTGGTCAGTGTGCAGTGTAGTGGTCAGTGTGTATTGTTCAGTGTGCAGTGTAGTGGTCAGTGTGTATTGTTCAGTGTGCAGTGTAGTGGTCAGTGTGTAGTGGTCAGTGTGTAGTGTAGTGGTCAGTGTGCAGTGTAGTGGTCAGTGTGTATTGGTCAGTGTGTATTGTTCAGTGTGCAGTGTAGTGGTCAGTGTGTATTGTTCAGTGTGCAGTGTAGTGGTCAGTGTGTAGTGTAGTGGTCAGTGTGCAGTGTAGTGGTCAGTGTGTATTGGTCAGTGTGTATTGTTCAGTGTGCAGTGTAGTGGTCAGTGTGTATTGTTCAGTGTGCAGTGTAGTGGTCAGTGTGTATTGTTCAGTGTGCAGTGTGTAGTGGTCAGTGTGCAGTGTAGTGGTCAGTGTGCAGTGTAGTGGTCAGTGTGTAGTGTAGTGGTCAGTGGTCAGTGTGTTATTGGTCAGTGTGCAGTGTAGTGGTCAGTGTGTAGTGTAGTGGTCAGTGTGTAGTGTAGTGGTCAGTGTGTTATTGGTCAGTGTGTATTGGTCAGTGTGCAGTGGTCAGTGTGTATTGTTCAGTGTGCAGTGTAGTGGTCAGGTTTAATAATGCGTTTGCTGACACCAGTGCTGGGGGTTAATAGTGCGTCTGCTGACACCAGTGCTGCTGTTTTTGAAGTTTGAATGTTTGCATGCGGCCCCCCATGGGATATGAAAACTTGTCTTGTGGCCCTCAGGTAATTTGAGTTTGAGACCCCTGATTTATATGATTATTAGAGACACGAGGGTCTAAAAAACAGGAAATGTAATCACATTTTAATTTATTTCTAAAATTAGATGTAAACAGGGAAGAAACTTTTCATAGAGGATTTCCACTTTGAGGCGACCTTTGCGGTTGGATAGCACATGCAATATTTAGATTTAACTTAAAGAACTCGTCTTACAAATATAAATGCTAAGTGAGTAATACATTGTTTTTAGTAGAACTTGTTCATTGAAATACATTGTAACACATTGGAAAACTTCCTGCATTCCTGATTGTATTGACCCTCATTCTGCCATTCAATCAAAAAGAAATAGAATTGTTTAATAAAGGCAACATTGATGTCAATCACATGTATTACTGTATACTGGGATTTTTAATACAGGGAGAATATCAAGACAAATGAAAATCAATTTTTTATTGACTAGTTCCCACAACTGCTGTGCCCTTTTTGGGGACTGCACTGGTCCCCAAAAAGTGTCAAAAATGTCCGACTGTCCACCCCAATATCGCAGTTCTGCTAGAAGTAAATAAATAAAAATATCCAATAGTTTGTAGACACTATAACTTTTATGCAAACCAATCAATATACACTTATAGAATACAGTTGTAGACCCCAATTTGTTGTATTAAATGGAAAATCCCTCAAGGGGTTTTTTAGCAGCGAAATTTATGTTTGAAAATAGAAGCAATACATTTACATAAAAATTCATATTTATTTATTTGTGTCATGGTATCAAAGAGTATTTCTATAAATACACAGGAGTCATAAAAAGCGGTTCTGGCCTTAACATAAGCGACATAACTCATCAAAGATGGGGAAAATACACATAACTCATGTTATATAAACTCTTTGTGCTTGTATAGAGTTTAACATGATACCCCTACGCGTTTCGACCTTTTAATTATTGATCTTCTTCAGGGTTATTTTTTCTATTTTCTATGCGAAAAAGGAAAGAGGAAAGATTCATAGATTATTTTATTTGTAAATACATCATCATTCTTTATAGTCAATATATTATATTACAACAGAGCAGTATATATCTACCACTTTTTGATGAGAAAGCTGTGTTCTATGGCCAAAGGAATTGCTGTTTCTCTAAAAGCACAACAAGCCTTGATGATCCCAAGATGTCCACATGCAGTTCTCTTGCCCTCCACGGACAAACCCCCATCTCCACACCACTTGCAAGAAGTCACCCTTCTATTGGACTGGGGACTGGATGGGGGGAGGAAGGGGCGATGGGTCTTCCCACAACTTTCTAGATTCCAAAGTTTAAAAAATATTTTATTGTTATTAGAGCCCTCAAGGGATGCTAAAAACAGACCATACATAACATAATATACCTGTATATCAATAATAATACAGTATCTAATTAATATTATGCTTTTATGTTCTTAGAGCCAATATATTCATACACACATATACACTTATTGGGATTTTTTTTTTACCAAAAATATGTAGCAGAATACATATTGGCCTAAATTGATGAAGAAATTAGATTTTTTTTTTAAATTATTGGATATGTTTTATAGCAGAAAGTAAAACAATTATTATTATTTTTTTTCAAAATTGTTGGTCTTTTTTTTATTATAGCGCAAAAAATGACCGAATACCACCAAAAGAAAGCTCTATTTGTGGGAGAAAAAAGGGCATACATTTTATTTGGGTACAGCATTGTGTGACTGTGCAATTGTCAATTAAAATAACACAGTGCTGCATCGCAAAAAATGGTCTGGTCATGAAGGGGGAGTGGGTAAATCTTCCAGAAGTCAAGTGGTCAAAGATATAACACAATAGTCAAACAACAGCAAATAGTAATATTGCAGTAGTTAAAGTGGTTGTATACCCTCATTTGCAAGTTACACCTACAGGTAAGCCTAGATTAAGGCTTACCTGTAGGTGTTTGCAATATCTCCTAAACCTACACGGTTTATGGGATATTTGCTGAAAGGTATACACCGTTGTCTACGGCGCATGTGCGCCGTACACAACGGCACAGGCGCAGTGAAAAGCCCATGCATAAAACCGGCAACGCCGGTTTTGACAGCTCCCGCTCGCATGCGCGAATTGACGTCTTCGCCGCTCCGGCCAATGACAGCGCTGGAGCGGCGATACCCGGAAGTAACCTCCGGCGAGATGACTGCGGCCGGAGGGGAAGACGTGGACGGCTTTGGGGGCTTCGTTTTAAGGTAAGTACAGCATAATGAGCTAGTATGCTAGTTTACAACCACTTTAACCAATATCACTTTTAAAAATAAGTAAACACACATTTTTTTTGCAGGTAAACAATTTTTTTTTTAGGAGCCTGGAAAGGATTGCACCAGCGATCAGCAGGTCTCCTGAAGACTTTCAGTGTAGCAAAGAGACATCCCCAGTCCAGCAAAAAGACAACCTCAGTCCAGCAAAAAGACAGGCACAGACAAGCAAAGAGACATCCCCAGTCCAGCAAAGAGATAGCCCCAGGCCATCAAAGAGACATCCCCATTCATCAAAGAGACAGCCCAATCCAGTAATGAGACATCCCCAGACCAGTAAAGAGAAATCTCCAGACCACCAAATAGACATCCCCAGTTCAGCAAAGAGACATCCCCAGTCCAGCAAAGAGACAGCCTTAGTCCAGCAAAGAGACAGCCTTAGTCCAGCAAAGAGACAGCCTTAGTCCAGCAAAGAGACAGCCTTAGTCCAGCAAAGAGACAGCCCTAGACCAACAAAGAGACATCTCCAGAGACACCCCCAGTCCAGCAAAAAGACAGCTCCAGACCAGCAAAGAGACAGTCCCATTCCAGCAAAGAGACAGACTCAGTCCAGCAAAGAGACAGACTCAGTCCAGCAAAGAGACAGACTCAGTCCAGCAAAGAGACAGACTCAGTCCAGCAAAGAGACAGACTCAGTCCAGCAAAGAGACAGACTCAGTCCAGCAAAGAGACAGACTCAGTCCAGCAAAGAGACAGCCCCAGTCCAGCAAAGAGACAGCCCCAGTCCAGCAAAGAGACAGCCCCAGTCCAGCAAAGAGACAGCCTCAGTCCAGCAAAGAGACAGCCCTAGACCAACTAAGAGACATCTCCAGAGACACCCCCAGTCCAGCAAAAAGACAGCTCCAGACCAGCAAAGAGACAGTCCCATTCCAGCAAAGAGACAGCCTCAGTCCAGCAAAGAGACAGCCTCAGTCCAGCAAAGAGACAGCCTCAGTCCAGCAAAGAGACAGACTCAATCCAGCAAAGAGACAGCCTCAGTCCAGCAAAGAGACAGCCTCAGTTCAGCAAAGAGACAGCCCCAGTCCAGCAAAGAGACAGCCCCAGTCCAGCAAAGAGACAGCCCCAATCCAGCAAAGAGAAAGCCCCAATCCAGCAAAGAGAAAGCCCCAGTCTAGCAAAGAGACATCCCCAGGCCATCAAAGAGACACCCCCAGTCCAGAAAAGAGACACCCCCAGTCCAGAAAAGAGACACCCCCAGTCCAGAAAAGAGACACCCCCAGTCCAGAAAAGAGACACCCCCAGTCCAGAAAAGAGACACCCCCAGTCCATCAAAAAGACAGCCTCAGTCCAGCAAAGAGGCAGCCCCAAACCAGCAAAGTGACAGTCTCAGTCCAGCAAAGAGACATTCCCAGGCCAGCAAAGAGACATTCCCAGACCAGCAAAGAGACATCCCCAGTCCAGCAAAGAGACATCCCCAGTCCAGCAAAGAGGCATCCCCGGACAATCAAAGAGACAGGTACAGACAATCAAAGAGACAGGTACAGATAAATAAAGAAATATCCCCAGTCCAGCAGAGACATCCCCAGTCCAACAAAGAGACAGCTCCAGGCCAGTAAACATACATTCCCAGAGCAGCAAAGAGACATCCCCAGAGCAGCAAAGAGACATCCCTAGTTCAGAAAAGAGACAGCCTCAGTCCAGCAAAGAGACATCCCCAGACAATCAAAGAGACATACCTGGTCCAGCAAAGAGACAACCCCAGACCAGCAAAGAGACAGCCTCAATCCACCCCCTTTCCCTGCCGCTAAAGAGTGGGACTGTAACACACACTGGATAACTTTAGTGCACTCATCTTCCTCCCTGTGCAGCTGTCATGGTGTGCCAGTGTTAGGACAGAGGCCGTCGTTGTCCCTTGACAGCAGCTATACCTCCAGTGGCTGGCCCGAGAGGTGTCTGTCCCCTGCAGGCACTTCCTGTGTGTCACAGGAGCCGTCTCTCCTGCACATCCTACTTTACTGGCGCTGGCATGGCCGCATAGCGGGAGGTGATTGGATGGAGAGCATCTGTGAACAGCAATTTTCAAGTCTTGCCACAGATTTTCAATTAGATTTTGATCTGGACTTTGACTTGGACATTCTAACACATGAATATGCTTTGATCTAAACCATTCCATTGTAGCTCTGGCTGTATGTTTAGGGTCGTTGTCCTGCTGGAAGGTGAACCTCCGCCCCAGTCTCAAGTCTTTTGCAGACTCTAACAGGTTTTCTTCCAAGATTGCCCTGTATTTGACCCCATCCATCTTCCCATCAACTCTGACCAGCTTCCCTGTCTCTGCTGAAGAAAAGCATCCCCACAACATGATGCTGCCACCGCCATGTTTCACGGTGGGGATGGTGTGTTCAGGGTGATGTGCAGTGTTAGTTTCCTACCACACATAGCCTTTTGCTTTTAGGGCAAAAAGTTCAATTTTGGTCTCATCTGACCAGAGCACCTTCTTCCACATGTTTGCTTTGTCCCCCACATGGCTTCTCACAAACTGCAACAGGACTTCTTATGGCTTTCTTTCAAAAATGGCTTTCTTCTTGCCACTCTTCCAGAAAGGCCAGATTTGTGGAGTGCACGACTAATAGTTGTCCTGTGGACAGATTCTCCCACCTGAGCTGTAGATCTCTGCAGCTCCTCCAGAGTTACCATGGGCCTCTTGGCTGCTTCTCTGAATAATGCTTTCCTTGCCCGGCCTGTCAGTTTAGGTGGGTGGCCATGTCTTGGTAGGTTTGCAGTTGTGCCATACTCTTTCCATTTTCGGATGATGGATTGAACAGTGCTCTGTGAGATATTCAAAGCTTGGAATATTTTTTTATAACCTAACGCTGCTTTAAACTTCTGCACAACATTATCCCTGACCTGTCTAGTGTGTTTCTTGGCCTTCATGATGCTGTTTTCTCACTAAGGTTCTCTAACAAACCTCTGAGGGCTTCACAGAACAGCTGTATTTAAACCAAGATTAAATTACACACAGGTGGACTCAATTTACTAATTAGGTGAATTCTAATTCTTCAAATTCCAGAAAGGTAGCTCTGTGGTTAGGATTTGAACCAATGACCCTAGCGTTGCTAGGCAGAAGTGCTAACCACTGTGTACTACTGCATATGATCTGTTATTGGTCATAAATGATCAAATAGTACCTGGGCCAATCACAGCACCCCATACCATGTGATAGCTGAGGCCAATTACAGCATCACAATAATAAACATTGAGTCATGAATGAAACCCATTCATGACAGTTCAAACGGTTGCGGTTACATTGATCATCACTGTAACAAGCAATCATAGTAAAAATAAAAAAATAAGAATTCCGGATCACAAGCAAAAAAAAAAGAAAAAAGTAAGCGTGAAAATAAATGTAATTTTTTTACATACTGTGATCAGTCAGCATCCCTGATTGCTACCATACCAGTCATATGATGATGCTGTACTGCACTGGTAACAGTATGTAAAAAAAAATGTGAAAAAAAAACAAATATTTATAAAAAAAATTATTATTCAAAAAAATTGGGACAAAAAATACAACTTCAAAAAACTTTCCATGAATCTTATAAAATGCTGTGGACTAGCTACTTTTCAAAAAGAAATCATTTGTACTGTTCTGGCATTTTAGGCTCTGTTCACACCTAAACGCACTGCAGCGACACCTGCTGTGCCGCATATTTCTTAGGGTTTTTTGTGGCGCATTTTTTGGAGTGCCACCATTCATTTGAATAGGTCTCCCTCTACTTCAAAAACGTGCCAAAGAAGCTAATAGGCTTGTGCAATTCGTTTCGTAACGAATTGAAATTCGTCCGAATTTAGCAACTTTCGGACATTCGGAAGCATTCGAATTTCCGAACAAAGCAATTACGAATAAGACCGAATCCGAAATAAATTATACCGCAAATAGCGAATGCCCGAATGTCTTCGGCATAATTCGTTATGAAAAAGTTACGAATGTATGAATCCATACGAAGCACAATAACACTCACTCTGCTCTGCTCTCTGCTTCTCCCACACCGTGCTGAACTCCCTCTCAAAATGGTGTACAGGGGCGGAGGTTATAGCCGCATGTAAAAAACGAAAGTAAAATACGAGATTTCGAATCCATTCGAAGCACAATAACACTCTGCTCTGCTCTCTGCTTCTCCCTCACCGTGCTGAACCCTCTCAAAATGGTGTACAGGGGCGGAGCCTATAGCCGCATGTAAAAAACGAAAGTAAAATACGAGATTTCGAATCGTTACAAATAACCGCTATGTATTTAGAAAAGTACAAATCCATTCGAAGCACATTAGGCATAATAGGCAGCGTCGTTGTGAGAGAGACACGGAAAATTACGAATCAACGAACCCAAAAAAAGTTACGAAAGTAGGAGTTGTGTCCAGAATCAACGAAAAACAACGTACTCTACCGAAAGTACGAATTATAAAGCAACAAAAAATTCAACGAAAAATGTCGCTTGCAAAAATACGAATGAGTCCGAACACGAAAAATCCCGTCTAGCAAAATTACGAATGATTACGAATCAACAGGACCGGAAAGAAACGAACCGAAACGGAACGAAATTTTCCGTTGTGCACAAGTCTAGAAGCTAATGTACCAAATTTTTATACAGATCCAGGCGCAATTGGTGTTGAGTATTTTGCTGTGATTTCTGTGCTTTTTGTCACACAACAATTGCGGCAAAATCGCACCGCGTTTGGGGTACCATTAAGAAATAATGGCATTGCAATACCATGCATCTCTAAAATGCTTAGGTGTGAAGGGAGCCTAGGGTTTCAAGAAATTAGTAAATTTTCAAATATATACTGTATGCTATAGTTTGTAGACTCTATAACTTTCACACCAACTAATATGCATTGATTTGAGTTATTTTTACCAAAGAAATGTTGCAGACTACATTTTGGCCCAAATTTATGAATAAAGATTATTTTATAACAGAAACTAAAAAAAGTGTTTGTTTTTTTTTTGTTAATTGTTGGTATTTTTTGCAAAATATAAAAAACCAAGTGGTGATAAAATACATACCAAAATATTACTAAAAGAAAGCTCTATTTGTGTGAAAAAAAATTATACAAATTATACAAATTTAATTTGAGTACAGTGTTGCATGACCGAGCAATTGCCAGTTAAAGTAGCACAGTGCTGACTGCTGAATAGCAAAAAACTCCCTGGTCATGAAGGTGTTAACCACTTAACGACCGCCCACTGTAAATATACGTCAGCAGAATGGCACCGACAGGCAGAATCACGTATATGTACGTGTTTGCCTTTGTATAGTTGGGGGTCCGATCGGACCCCCCTTCTTTACAGTGAGCGGTCGTTTTACCTTCGGGAGCGATCCGGCATGAGGGGACGGCCGTTCGATTCCGGCCACCCCCTCTCGATCGCTCCCGGCGAATGAGAGAGCTTCCCCTGCCTGCCAGGAAGGAGGAAGTGATGTCATCTCTCCTGGGGCGCTCACATATACCGAGCGCCGTACAGGAGAAGATGCCAGGTTAGTACACAGAACATTACACTGACACCAGGACACATAGGCACATAAATCGCCCCCCAGGCCCCCCCAGACACCCCCAGATCACCCCCCAGCCCCCCCAGCCCCCAGTCACAGTGTCACTGATTGCAGTGACCATTTATTTAGTGATCACTGCAATCAGTGACATTTGTGACTGTAAAAGTGTCAGTACATTTAGTTTTAGGTCCAGTGTAGCCCCCTAACCCCCCCTAATAAAGGTTTAACCCCCTGATCATACCCCAGATAATCATTTTTCTGATCGATGTCTTAGCGTCGGTGATGCTGATCGGTAGCCAGTAATTTTTTTTAGGTTCGCCGCAGGTTTTTATAGCGTCGGGTACCCCCATATATTACCTAATGAAGGTTTAACCCCCTTGATCGCCCCCCAGGTAACCCTTTCACCCCCTATCACCACTGTCACTAAGTTATAATTTTTCTGATCGATGTCTTAGCGTCGGCGATGCTGATCGGTAGCCAGTAATTTTTTTTAGGTTCGCCGCAGGTTTTTATAGTGTCGGGTACCCCCATATATTACCTAAAAAAGGTTTAACCCCCTTGATCACCCCCCAGGTAACCCTTTCACCCCCTAGCACCGCCGTGGCTATGCGATCATTTTTCTGATCGATGTCTTAGCGTCGGTGATGCTGATCGGTAGCCAGTAATTTTTTTTAGGTTCGCCGCAGGTTTTTATAGCGTCGGGTACCCCCATATATTATCTAATAAAGGTTTAACCCCCTTGATCGCCCCCCCAGGTAACCCTTTCACCCCCTATCACCACTGTCACTAAGCGATAATTTTTCTGATCGATGTCTTAGCGTCGGCGATGCTGATCGGTAGCCAGTAATTTTTTTTAGGTTCGCCGCAGGTTTTTATAGCGTCGGGTACCCCCATATATTACCTAATAAAGGTGTAACCCCCTTGATCACCCCCCAGGTAACCCTTTCACCCCCTAGCACCGCCGTCACTATGCGATCATTTTTCTGATCGATGTCTTAGCGTCGGTGATGCTGATCGGTAGCCAGTAATTTTTTTAGGTTCGCCGCAGGTTTTTATAGCGTCAGGTACCCCCATATATTATCTAATAAAGGTTTAACCCCCTGATCGACCCCCAGGTAACCCTTTCACCCCCTATCACCACTGTCGCTAAGCAATCGTTTTTATGATCATTGTCTTAGTGTCGGTGATGCCGATTGGTAGCCAGTATTTTTTTTTTAGGTTCGCCGTCAGGTTTTTATATAGCGTCAGGTACCCCCATATATTACCTAATAAAGGTTTTAACCCCCTAATTGCCCCTAGTTAACCCTTTCACCAGTGATCATCATATAAGTGTTACGGGTGACGCTGGTTAGTTAGTTTGCTTTTTATAGTGTCAGGGCACCCGCCATATATAACCCAATAAAGGTTTAACCCCCTGATCGCCCGGCGGGTGATATCAGTTAGGTTTTAGCGTCAGAGAGGGTCTGCGTCACACCCCAGGCAGCGTCAGGTTAGTGCCAGTAGCGCTAACACCCACACGTGAAGCATACACCCCCCTTAGTGGTATAGTATCTGATCAGCTCAATATCTGATCTGATCAGATCTATACTAGCGTCCCCAGCAGTTTAGGGTTCCCAAAAATGCAGTGTTAGCGGGATCAGCCCAGATACCTGCTAGCACCTGCGTTTTGCCCCTCCGTCCAGCCCAGGCCACCCAAGTGCAGTATCGATCAATCACTGTCACTTACAAAACACAACACACATAACTGCAGCGTTCGCAGAGACAGGCCTGATCCCTGCGACTCCAGTGCTGTAGGAGGTGATTTCACCACCACAGTTAAAAAAAAAAAGCATATATGCCGAAGCATTGGGGCAGCAGGAGCGGAGGAGCGATTATTCTCCTAATGCCGCGTATATACGGTCGAAATTCCGACGGAGGCTTGCCCGTGGAAAAGTCTGACCATATGTACGCGGCATAACTTTTGCGAGAAGATGCCCCCATGCTTCGGCATATATAAATGGTGCATGTATGCCCATCATTGGAAGTGGGTGGATGAAGGGCGGTATTCTAATGGTGGGCATACCCACCGATCAATCTTTTTTTTTCGTTCAGCCAACAGGCTGCATGAAAAAAAAGATTACAATACATGTCCAACAAGGACCAGCAACGTACTGGTATGTTGCTGGACTTTGAATGTTTATACCAGAATGATGCCTGCGGGTTTAGGTATCATCTTGGTATCATTCTTTTCAGCCAGCGGCCGGCTTTCATGTAAAAGCAATCCTAGTGGCTAATTAGCCTCTGGACTGCTTTTACAAGCAGTGGGAGGGAATGTCCCCCCCCCGGATATAAAAAGCGCCATTGGGAAATTGGGAAAGCATTTTATCACACCGATCTTGGTGTGGTCAGATGCTTTGAGGGCAGAGGAAAGATCTAGGGTCCAATAGACCCCAGTTTTTTCAAAAAAGAGTACCTGTCATTACCTATTGCTATCATAGGGGATATTTACATTCCCTGAGATAACAATAAAAGTGATAAAAATAAATAAATATGGAAGCAACAGTTTAAAAATAAAATAAAAAAGCAAAATTAACAATAATAAAAAAAAAAAAAAAAAAAAAGCACCCCTGTCCTGCCCTGCTCTTGCCCAATGGCGAACGCAAGCGTCGGTCTGGCGTCATATGTAAACAGCAATTGCACCATGCATGTGAGGTATCACCGCGAAGGTCAGATCGAGGGCAGTAATTTTAGCAGTAGACCTCCTCTGTAAATCTAACGGGGTAACCTGTAAATGCTTTTAAAGGCTTTTAAAAATGTATGTAGTTTGTCGCCAATGCGCGTTTGTGCGAAATTTTAAAGCATGTCGTGTTTGGTATCTATGTACTCGGCCTAAGATCATCTTTCTTTCTCGTACATCACGGGACACAGAGCGACATAGTCATTACTAATGGGTTATATAGATACCGTCAGGTGCTGGCACTGGCAACTTCCAAAACCGGAAGTACCCTCCCCTATATAAGCCCCTCCCATCCGGGAGCACCTCAGTTTTTTGCCAGTGTCTAAGGTGTTGGCCAAGAAGAAACATGTGTTTTTCACTGAGCTTGCGTACAGGTTCTTTTGGGCCTCAGTAAGCTATTCCGGATCCGACCAAAAAAGCTTCATAGCTAAACGGTCGGTACCCGGGCCTTGCAGAGAAGAGCAAGGTTTTGCCTGTAATGCTTCTCTTAGGAGAGCTGGACCCTGGGATCCAGAGCTCTGGTCATACCCACGACCAAGATGTTTTCTGTGCAGGGTGCTATACAGGTCCAGGGGAGTGGAATCCTTGGGAACCCGGTCCCTGAAGGTTTGATTACAATGCCTGCCGTGATAGGTGAAGTTTGGGCTTTTGTGGACCAAACAAAGTCCTGCGGCGGGGAACAGGTAAGTGGGGGCCCCCAGGAACTTGGTTCTATTGGGGGACCCCCAAGCCTAATTTGTCTTTCTGTCTGTTACCTAATGGTATTCCCGCAAAATTCTGTGCATGCCTGTAACTACTAAAAAAATGTAATAATTTTTAATGGTGGTCAAGAAAAAAAAAAATATATATATTTTTTTTATATATATTTAAGATATTAGACTGCGGTACCTGTGTTTGTCCACGAGAGGCCGCTGTGGAATGTTTTCTTGTCATGTGGACTAGTTTCTTCTCAGCAGAGCAAGTCCAGGCAGATGGTGAGTTCTCTTATGGGAAACTGCTTCCTCTGCCATGTTGCAATGCTCGTCCATCCCCCGGCCTGCGGCAAAGAGGGGCCCTGGCTCTTGTCCCTAGTCTCCATTTTTCAAAATTAGCGCCGAAGGCGCACGTGGCCGCGCGCGTGCGCCTCTATATATAGAGGTGAGCCAGGAAAGGGGGCGGAGCCTGGGGGATGACGCTCTGTGTGCGCCGCAGCGCTTCTGCGCATGTGCGGGCGTCCCAGCATGTAAAAACCACAGTTTTGTGTGGTGAGCTTGAAGTACAGAGACAGAGCTGGCAACATTTAAAAAAAGGGCATACAGCAAGCGGTTGATACAGGCATCCCCTAGAAAGGCACATTAGTAGACACCAACTGTGATATAGCAGCAATTGTGCTAGACTATTCTCAGTAAAAGTGGTGTATTACGGCTGGAATACCTCAGCTTTAGGCTTAGGAATATGCCGTCCAGAAGCTCCGGAACTGAATCTTCCAGGAAGCGAAAGGGGTCTCATCGGGCTCGGAGGATCTTGGGCATACTTCTGCTGCACCAGTCTCCCCTGAAGTTCAGAGGTAAGTGACCGTAGAGACCCCGCAGGGGTACTTGGTACTGTGGCTGTCCTCAGTTCACCTGCTCCTGTGTATGTAACAGAGGAGGTTTTTTCCTCAGCTCTGGGAGGATTAGAGAGAGATTGTCAACATTTATCGCTGCCTCCCTGTCAGGGAAAGCACGCCCGATCTCCGTCTCCTCCTTCAGAGTGCCTGTTAGCAGAGCAACAGTCCCATACAGGGATCGACCTGCCTGAAGGGGATCAGGATGAGGTTGATTCTGTTATAGAGGAATCAACAGTGGGGGAACCTTTTCTCAGCATCTCAAGCTGAAAGATTATGGGTTCAGTCTCTGACTAACATGGTCCGATCAGCATTTAAAAATGCACCTTGCGGAACCATCAACCACTACTGTATCCTCGTTGGGGTCGCTAGAAGCCCCCAGACTGTTTGTTCTTTTCCACTTCACCCTTTACTGAAAGGGCTCATTTACCAGGATTGGGAACGTCCTGAGAAAATATTTATTCCCCCAAGAGATTTCCGGTGGTCTATCCCATGGAGGATAAGTTCATCAAAAAAAAAAAAAAATGGAAGGTCCCTACAGTGGACGCAGCCATCTCTTGTATGTATAAATCACTGACATGTCCAGTGGATAATGTCCAAATGTTCAAGAACCCAATAGATAAAAGATTGGAGTCCTTATGAAAATCTGCTTGGTGATACAACCAGCAGTAGCAGCTATTGGGGTCTGCTAAGCAGTGAAGGATCAGTTGAAACAGGTCTTGAGGGACTTGACAGATCAGCAGGCTTTGCCCTAGCTGATCTACCTAGAGCCTTAGGCTTTGCGGTTGACGCCATAAAGGATTCAGTCCATCAGGCCCCCCGCCTTACGTTGTCTATAGTACATATGCGTAGGCTCCTATGGCTCAAAAACTGGTCTGCTGAAGCTCCCTGTAAAGAATGGCTGGTTAGCGTCCCATTTCATGGTGAACGCTTATTCAGGGAAAACCTGGACAAATATATCCAGAAAATTTCCAGCGGTAAAAATACGCTCTTGCCGGTTAAAAACAGAGTTAGAGGTCCCTCTTTAAGAGGCCTGCTTCTCCAGTCCCTGGGGCATCGGCTGTGTAACAGTTCCGACGGCCTCCTCGGTCAAATCCCGGGGGTAAAAAACAGGGACAGTAGCAGGGTAATGAGAAACCCTGGGTCAGGGGAGGTACAAAACCTCCCCCAAAGTTAAATTCATTGAAGCCCCCACTCAGTCGGGTGGGGGGAGGACTCCAGTTGTTCGCAAGAGACCTGGCGGGACACGATCAAGACAGATAGGTGCTCTCCGCAGTAGGTTTGGGATACAGTTTGGAGTTAAAAGACTCTCCTCCTTCCCATTTTTGAGGTCAAACGTGCCAAGGGATCCCCGGAAGAGAGAGTCCCTCCTGTTGGCACTAGAACAACTATTGCTCCAAGGAGTAATTATGGAGGTTCCCCTGGAAGAATGAGGGTTCGGGTTTTACTCAAACCTCTTTACAGTCCCGAAGCAAACGCGGACGGGAGGCCCATATTAATTCTAAAAGGGCTATACAAATTCCTGTATATCAGGACTTTCCGATGGAGTCGATCCGATCGGTGGCCACTGCCCTACAAGGGGAGGATTGGTTAGCCGCGATCGACATCAAAGATGCTTATTTGCACATTCCCATCTTTCCAGTCCACCAAAAATTTCTACGCTTTGCAGTAGAAGGGCGCCATTTTCAGTTCAGAGCCTTACCCTTAGGTTTGGCCACAGCACCACGAGTGTTTACAAAAATTCTGGCCCTTTATTGGCCAATCTAAGAACACAAGGTGTAATGATAATGGCATATCTGGATGACTTGTTGCTGATAGACCACTCAGTGAAAAAACTAGACGTGGTCGTTCACAAGACAATCAAGTATCTGGAATCTCACGGTTGGATTATCAACCGAGACAAGTCAGCCCTAAAAACCAGTCAAAAGTCTGGAATACTGGGGGCTAAGGTTGGATTCAGGCCAGAGAAAAATATTCTTGCCTCGAGGAAAGGTGTTGTCTTTGAAAGATTTGATCCACTTAGTGGGTACAAAAAAGACAGCCGTCCATACGCCTGTATATGAGGCTGCTGGGAAAAATGGTGGCATCATTCGAAGCAGTACCCTACGGTCAATTCCATTCAAGGAATTTGCAAGGGGCCATACTGTCAGCCTGGAACAAAAAAGTTCAGGCCCTAGACTTACAATGTCCTTGTCCCCTTCCGTTCGCAAGAGCCTCCGTTGGTGGTTGGTTCCCCAGAATCTGGAAAAAAAGAAATCCTTCAGTCCGATTTCTTGGAAGGTGGTCACTACAGATGCCAGCCTTATAGGCTGGGGAGCAGTACTGGAGCAATAGTCTCTCCAGGGCAGATGGTCGGATGCAGAAAAGGCCCTGCCCATCAATCTCTTAGAGATACGAGCAGCCCGGTATGCCCTAGTAGCATGGACATCCAAACTCCAAGGGTCCCCTGTCAGAATTCAATCAGACAATGCCACAGCAGTGGCATATATCAATCATCAGGGGGGCACCAGGAGTCGTGCAGCCCAGAGGGAAGTAAATTACATCCTGAAATGGGCAGAAAAATATGTCCCAGCCATATCTGCGGTATTCATTCCAGGAGTGGAGAATTGGAAGGCGGACTTTCTAAGTCGCCAGCAATTAGGCCCAGAGGAAGGGTCCCTTCACCCTGAGGTTTTCTGGACAATATGTCAGCGGTGGGGAACATCGGATGTAGATCTTCTAGCATCCAGATTCAACGCAAAGGGGGACAGGTTTGTCTCTCGGACAAGGGATCCCCTAGCTTGCGGCTCGGATGCCCTAGTGTTCCCTTGGGATCAGTTCAAGCTGATATATGCATTCACACCGCCACAATGGTTACCTCGATTACTCCGCAGAATCAGGGTAGAAAAGAAACCAGTGATTCCGGTGGCTCCAGCGTGGCCCCGAAGAGCGTGGTACGCGGAGATTGTAAAATTTCAGTGGGGAGTCCTTGGACTCTCCCACGTCGTCCGGACCTGCTTTCACAAGGACCGATATACCACCCTTCCTTACCAGCCCTAGGTTTGACGGCCTGGCTATTGAAGCCCACATTCTAAAAAAGAGAGGGCTCTCTAATGCTGTGGTATCTACCATGATCAATGCCAGGAAGCCGGTATCCAGGCAGATCTACTATAGAATCTGGAAGGCGTACATCGCGTGGTGTGAGGCCAAGAAATGGCATCCACATAAGTACGTAATAGGTAGGATTCTGGACTTCCTACAGTGGGCTGTAGATAGGAAGCTTGCCTTGAGTACTATCAAGGGTCAGATTTCGGCCTTGTCAATATTTTTTCAAAGGCCCCTGGCTTCGCATTCACTAGTCAAAGCCTGTATACAAGGAGTGATGCGTATTAGTCCTCCGGTTAATATTCCCATATGTCCATGGGATCTAAACTTGGTTCTGTCGGTTCTACAGAAACAACCATTTGAACCATTACAGCATATTTCCTTGGTGCTTCTCACCAGGAAATTGATTTTTCTAGTAGCCATTTGTTCGGCTAAAAGAGTATCGGAATTAGCAGCTATGTCCTGTAAGGAGCCATATCTGGTTATCCATAAGGACAGAGTAGTGTTACGTCCTCATCCAGCCTTTCTTCCTAAGGTGGTATCGAGGTTTCATTTGAACCAAGATGTGGTTCTTCCTTCTTTTTTCCCCAAACCTACTTCGGTAGAGGAAAAGTTATTGCATTCTTTGGATGTAGTAAGAGCAGTTAAAGCTTATCTAAAAGCCACTGCTCAGATTCGCAGAACGGATACTTTGTTTATTCTGCCGGAAGGCCCCAGAAAGGGTCAGGCAGCGTCAAAATCTACTTTAGCCAAGTGGATTCGACAGGTCATTATGCAAGCTTATGGCTTGAGAAGGAGACCGCCTCCGTTCAAAGTTAGAGCGCACTCCACGAGAGCAGTTGGAACTTCATGGGCAGTGCATCACCAGGCCTCCCTGGCTCAAATCTGTAAGGCCGCAACATGGTCTTCAGTTCACACATTTACTAGGTTCTACCAGGTGGACGTTAGAAGTCAGGAGGATGTCGCCTTTGGGCGCAGTGTGTTGCAGGCCGCAAAAGATCCTCATGTCTGATAGCGCTCAGCTTATATATGGTGTATCCCCCCCCTCATTTGGCATTGCTTTAGGACATCCCATTAGTAATGACTATGTCGCTCTGTGTCCCGTGATGTACGAGAAAGAAAATAGGATTTTTATAACAGCTTACCTGTAAAATCCTTTTCTTGGAGTACATCACGGGACACAGAGCTCCCGCCCCTCTTTGGGGACACTTATTGCTTTGCTACAAAACTGAGGTGCTCCCGGATGGGAGGGGCTTATATAGGGGAGGGTACTTCCGGTTTTGGAAGTTGCCAGTGCCAGCACCTGACGGTATCTATATAACCCATTAGTAATGACTATGTCGCTCTGTGTCCCGTGATGTACTCCAAGAAAAGGATTTTACAGGTAAGCTGTTATAAAAATCCTATTTTTTTATTTCATCAAACATTTGGGCAATATAGTGTGTTTTAGTGCATTAAAATTAAAAAAAGTGTATTTTTTCCCAAAAAAATGCGTTTGAAAAATCGCTGCGCAAATACTGTGTAGAAAAAAAAAAATGCAACACCCACCATTTTATTCTGTAGGGCCTTTGCTTTAAAAATATATATAATGTTTGGGGGTTCAACATAATTTTCTTGCAAAAAAAAAATATGTTTTCATGTAAACAAAAAGTGTCAAAAAGGGCTTTGTCTTCAAGTGGTTAGAAGAGTGGATGTAAGCTTCCTAATGTTGTGTATAAAATGCCAGAACAGTTCAAACCTCCCCCCAAATGACCCCATTTTGGAAAGTAGACACCCCAAGCTATATACTGAGAGGCATGTCGAGTCCATGGAATATTTTATATGTTGACATAAGTTGCGGAAACAATAATTTTTATTTTTATTTTTTTGCACAAAGTTGTCACTAAATGATATATTGCTCAAACATGCCATGGGCATATGTGGAATTACACCCCAAAATACATTCTGTTGCTTCTCCTGAGTACGGGGATACCACATGTGTGAGACTTTTTGGGAGCCTAGCCGCGTACGGGACCCCAAAAACCAATCACCGCCTTCAGGCTTTCTAAGGGTGTCAATTTTTGATTTCACTTCTCACTGCCTATCACAGTTTCGGAGGCCATGGAATGCCCAGATGGCACAAAACCCCCCCAAATGACCCCATTTTGGAAAGTAGACACCCCAAGCTATTTGCTGAGAGGTATTGTGAGTATTTTGCAGATCTCGCTTTTTGTCACAAAGTTTTGAAAATTGAAAAAAAAAAGAAAAAAAAAAAAAAGTGTTCTTTCTTCATTTTCAAAAACAAATGAGAGCTGTAAAATACTCCCCATGCCTCTCAGCAAACAGCTTGGGGTGTCTACTTTCCAAAATGGGGTCATTTGGGGGGGTTTTGTGCTATTTTGGCATTTTATGGCCTTCAAAACTGTGATAGGTAGTGAGGAGTGAAATCAAAAATTTGCGCCCTTAGAAATCCTGGAGGCGGTGCTTGGTTTCCGGGGTCCCGTACGTGGCTAGGCTCCTAAAAAGTCCCACACATGTGGTATCCCCGTACTCAGAAGAAGCAGCAGAATGTATTTTGGGGTGCAATTCCACATATAACCATGGCATGTATAAGCAATATATCATTTAGTGACAACTTTTTGTAATTTTTTTTATTTTATTTTTTTTTGTCATTATTCAATCACTTGGGACAAAAAAAAAATATTCAATGGGCTCAACATGCCTCTCAGCAATTTCCTTGGGGTGTCTACTTTCTAAAATGGGGTCATTTGGGGGGGTTTTGTGCTATTTTGGCATTTTATGGCCTTCAAAACTGTGATAGGTAGTGAGGAGTGAAATCAAAAATTTGCGCCCATAGAAATCCTGAAGGCGGTGCTTGGTTTCCGGGGTCCCGTACGTGGCTAGGCTCCTAAAAAGTCCCACACATGTGGTATCCCCATACTCAGGAGAAGCAGCAGAATGTATTTTGGGGTGCAATTCCACATATGCCCATGGCATGTGTGAGCAATATATCATTTAGTGACAACTTTTTGTCATTTTTTTTTTTTTGTCATTATTCAATCACTTGGGACAAAAAAAAAATATTCAATGGGCTCAACATGCCTCTCAGCAATTTCCTTGGGGTGTCTACTTTCTAAAATGGGGTCATTTGGGGGGGTTTTGTACTGCCCTGTCATTTTAGCACCTCAAGAAATGAGATAGGCAGTCATAAATTAAAAGCTGTGTAAATTCCAGAAAATGTACCCTAGTTTGTAAACGCTATAACTTTTGCGCAAACCTATAAATATACGCTTATTGACATTTTTTTTACTAAAGACATGTGGCTGAATACATTTTGGCCTAAATGTATGACTAAAATTGAGTTTATTCGATTTTTCTTATAACAAAAAGTAGAAAATATCATTTTTTTTCAAAATTTTCGGTCTTTTTCCGTTTATATCGCAAAAAATTAAAATCGCAGAGGCAATCAAATACCATTAAAAGAAAGCTCTATTTGTGGGAAGAAAAGGACGCAAATTTCGTTTGGGTACAACATTGCATGTCCGCACAATTTACAGTTAAAGCAGCGCAGTGCAAAATTCTGAATTCACCTCTGGTCCTCTAGCTACCAAATGGTCCGGGGCTTAAGTGGTTAAAACTTTCCTGAGGTCAAGAGGTTAAGCCTGCAAGCAAAATGTTGACCTTGACTGAAGATCTTTGTTCCTGCACTGCTGGTGATGGAGAGATCAGGGGAAAAATAGACTGGAATAAAGCAAGGAAGCATACGGATTCTGAGTGGCCGCCACCATGGATCTTGAGCCCTGCCCACAGCATTTACAGGAAGTGGAGAAACCATACAGAAGGACCCTTGGAAAAGAATGGGGGTGCCAGAATGTGCTTTGTAAGCCAGGAAAGTGCCACTGGAGTGGTTAAGGGAGAAATAGACCAGAGAGTAAGCTCAGGTGTGAGCTCAGGACTGCCAGAAGTTTCACCATGAAGAAGCCTTGAGTGAGCAGGGCTGTTAGGATAGAGCCCTACATGTGGCAGTTGCGTACTGTGCTTGAGGCCCCAGAACTACAAATGCTGCTGACTGTGTTGGGAACCAAGCTTCAGGGAGCACCTGTGACACAGCAACATAAGCCAAAGTCACAAAAAGAGAGTTGTGTGACTTGCCAGAAGGGTGCAGGCTTGCATATGAGATCCAGAGTCTTGCAGACTGTCTTTTACATGATGCATGATACAGATGCCTTCATCCAGTTATAGGTACTGTGGCCTTTCTTCAATCTGCATCTGTCCTGTTCATAGAAGCGAGTAGTGACCGACAAAGAAAAGACTGCTCCTGGGAGAACATCTGCAGAGCATGAGGGTGGTGATGCGTCTTTTGGCCACCATTGTGTGTTTAATTGGCTGCTAACACCGGCAGACTGTACTGTATATAATCTCCCACTGGCCTGGGGTTTAGCTATGGGCTGCCACTAGTAGATAGACCATTCTCTATTAGAATATTTTGTCTTTGTGCTGTTATCTACATTGTGTATCCAGTATCAGATATTGGGCTTGATTTACTAAAACTAGAGAGTGCAAAATCTGGTGCAGCTCTGCATAGAAACCAATTCAGCTTCCAGGTTTTATTGTCAAAGCTTAGTTGAACAAGCTGAAGTTAGAAACTGATTGGCTGCCATGCACAGCAGCACCAGATTTTGGACTTTCCAGTTTTAGTAAATCAACCCCATTGTGCTATGATTGTTTGTATTGCGTTTGTCTATTCCAAGTTTCTCTTTAGGGCTTTTACCAGTTTCATAAAAACCCTTTCAATTGTTGCTGCTGTGTTTGTGATTGTCCGGTTCAGTCACAGGGCGGGTAATCACTGGGAGCTACGACTTTGGCTTTAACCAGTGATAATGGACAGCTGTTGCACACAAATTGCATTGTATAACATTCAGGTATGACTTTCATGCAACTTCTGAGGTTTAATGAGGTTGTAAACCCCATTCATGAAATCTGACCTAAGCACATATGTCTGTAGTGTTTACTTATTTCTCTCCAAAGCTCTAAGTGCCGTTTCTCTCTGGTGCCCCGTTCCTCTGTTATCAGCAGAGTAAATTTCTCCGACACACGAGATAATAGCAGCTGAAAATTTGAGGGAGCTTAGAGGGAGATTAGCAGGGAGATTGTCTATTCAGACTATAGCGCTGCATGTTCCTTTGTTCCTCTGCCTATGTGGAGGGGGGAGGGGTGTCCTTTTCTGCCAATCAGTTGTCACACAGTGTAAGTGCAGACTTCATACCAACTGCTGAAAGAGTAAGAAAGATTTCTAACTCGATCTGCACTTTTCAAAGAGTGTAGAAAGGGGAAAACAGTAGATATACATGTAAAACTTATGTAGGATGAATTGTTTCATCTATGTGTATCATCTGAGACTATTCACTTCACTGGGTATATGTGAGGATTTACAACCACTTTAACATTGAAATCTATGGCCTTCAAGTTGCGTTAAAGTCCGACCAAAGTAGTGCATGATCTTCTTTGAAGTTGCTGATACTTTAAGTTGGGCATATATGAATGCTTATCATTGGAAAACATGGAGAACGACTTGTCATGCAACTTTGATGTCCAAAGTTGCATGACAAGTCGCACAAGTGTGAATGGAGCCTAAAGGAAAAGAATATGGCATTGTTGGCAACCATCTGAATATGCTTGGTTGTCTTTGGTTTCAGCACTTCGGTCACTGTCCAAAATAACACATGCAGCAAGTAAAGTCAGAGTGAAGTCAAAACTCCTTATCTGCTGTGTCATTGACAGGGATGAGCTTCGAGTTCGAGTCGAACTCATGTTCGACTCGAACATTGCCTGTTCGCCGAACAGCGAACAATTTGGGGTGTTCGCGGCAAATTCGAAAAGTCTATGGGAGAAATATAAAGTGCTAATTTTAAAGGCTTATATGCAAGTTATTGTCCTAAAAAGTGTTTGGGGACCCGGGTCCTGCCCCAGGGGACATGTATCAATGCAAACAAAGTTTTAAAAATGGCCGTTTTTTCGGGAGCAATGATTTTAATAACGCTTAAAATGAAACAATAAAAGTGAAATATTCCTTTAAATTTCGTACCTAGGGTGTGTGTATATTATGCATGTAAAGTCGCGCTTGTTTTCCGTGCTTAGAACTGTCCCTGCACAAAGTGTAATTTATGAAGGAAAAAAGTCATTTAAAACTCACTCGCGGCTATTAATGAATTGTCCCGCCCCTTCTCACGTTCCGCATCAGGTCCTCAGCCTTACACCTACGTCATTGGCTGAGCGGACCTGATGGGGAACTTTAGAAGGGGCGGGTGTATTCATTTAATACACTGCGGAGGAAGTTCCCCATCAGGTCTGCTCAGGCTCAGCCAATGATGGACAGCGCTGGACATCGGATCGCCGCGGGACACTGGATTTCATCGCTGGAATGATTTTTTTTATTTTTTATGTTTAATAAAGGACTTTTCCAAGGTGTTGGTGTGTGTTTTTTCAATTTTTTTTTACACTTTCTTAGTGAAATGGTAGGGGTACAATGTACACCTCACCAATTCACATAGGGGGGGGGCGGGATCTGGGGGTCCCCTTTGTTAAAGGGGTCTTCCAGATTCCGATAAGCCCCCTGCCCGCAGACTCCCACAACCACCGGGCAAGGGTTGTGGGGATGAGGCCCTTGTCCCCATCATCCTCCCCATGTTGAGGGCATGTGGCCTTGTACGGTTCAGGAGGGGGGTGCTCTCTCGTCCCTCCCTCTTTTCCTGCGGCCTGCCAGGTTGCATGCTCGGATAAAGGGTCTGGTCTGGATTTTTGGGGGTACTCCACGCCATTTTTTTTTTTAATTTGGGGTGGAGTTCCCCTTAAAATCCCTAACAGACCTGAAGGGCCTGGTATGGATATTTGGGGGAACCGCACGCATTTTTTTAAAATTTGCGGCAGGGTTCCCCTTAATATCCATACCAGACCCGAAGGGCCTGGTAATTGAATTTGGGGGGACCCCCACGCTTTTTTTTTATCAATGACTTTTCTATGTATTGCCGGGAGCCGACAATTCATTAATAGCCGCAAGTGAGTTTTAAATGACTTTTTTTCCTTCAGAAATTACACTTTGTGCAGGGACAGTTCTAAGCACGGGAAACAAGCGCGACTTTACAGGCATACTATACACACACCCTAGGTATGAAATTTAAAGGAATATTTCACTTTTATTGTTTCAATTTAAGCATTAATAAAATCACTTCTCCCGAAAAAACAGCAGTTTTTAAAACTTTTTTTTGCATTGATACATGTCCCCTGGGGCAGGACCCGGGTCCCCAAACACTTTTTAGGACAATAACTTGCATATAAGCCTTTATAATTAGCACTTTTGATTTCGAACGTTTGAGTCCATTGTATTTAATAGGGTTCTAAAGTTCACGCGAACATTCTGGCTGTTCGCAGGTTCTGGTGCGAACCGAACAGGGGGGTGTTCGGCTCGTCATCCCTAGTCATTGACTCAGAAATTGCTAAAGAAATCGGATTTGCATGACAAAGTTAAACTCTGAGAAAAGGGTCAGGAAAAGCAGTTTCTATATTTCTCTCAGCCAAGGTTTTCTTATATAGCATTTGTCTGCAACAGCTGCTAATGTGCTGTCATCTTCCTTGTCCTATTTTTCCAAAAGGTCACCATAGTCCGCAAATATGCAATGAGAAGTCGGCAGAATTATTTGATCATACGATCACTGACTTGCTGCAGGCAAATGATCTTGGTCATGCGTAAACATTCCTCCTTTTAGATATTGGGGAGAAGGAAGATAGTGCCATTACTGCAGACAACATCAGTTAGAAAAGCAGCAACAGGCAGAAATGTTCCAGCTTACTGCTAAGTGGATTCCAGCAATGAGAAGGGGGTGAATAATTTGGTGGCAGATCATTTGTGTGTGCCACTGATTGAAGAGAAAGAAAGTTCAGAGGCAGTGGCATGCAATAGTGAGGGAGGATTTTGTCCAGGGACCAGGGCAGCCTGAAGAGGACTGGAAGGAGCAACCATTCTAATCCATCTGGCAGCACTGCCTTATAGGTAAAGACCACTGCTATCCCCAGAACCAGTGCACAGACAACAGACCTCTGTAGTGTGGGCCTTTTTGAACGTATCTGCTGCTGACAGTACTGCTGTGGTCTGCAGCCTCTGCCTGCAGTGTACCAGCCATGGTAAAATATGGCAGCTGTTTAAGCCCAGGCAGAGAGGTGGCTGACCCCTTACCTTTTTCAGCCAGGCAAGGTCATGCCTCAATGGCACTAACCCACTGGCCGCCCTTTGTTTGGGAGAAATCAAACATGTACTATGCCTGGAAAATGTACTCAATTGGGTGTTGCAGCGGTTAATCATGAAGGAACTTAACAATGGTTATGCCACAAGGGCTGCACCAGCAGTAGCATGCCATCAGCAAGTACCTGTGCAATTATGGTACAAAGATAGACTCTTGGGAGTTGGGGATCCTTTCACTATGTTAATGGCTAAGCATTCAGAGTATGTTTTTTGAAGAGGTGAACAAAACTGTAAGCCACTACAAGGCAGGTTTTAGTAATATAAATGAAATTACTCTCGGGTGTGGAGCACATGCTCCTTGGCCTGATAGACCAGGCAGGGGAGGCACTGCAGCAGGCGGAAGGACAGAAATTGCAGCCAACAGGATTCTTTTTCTACTGCCTCCATCCCTGTGAGGCAGAGGCATCAGGAAGCAGAAGAGGATTACGGGAAATAGGAAATATTTTTTCAAGTTCAAATGAACCAGATTGGGGAGCTGCTGCTGTATTTATCCGCTTGCCGACCGCCTCACATAGGAGTATGGCAGCAGAGCAGCTCTTCTGCTCTGGATCACGTATGATTGACCACTGGCACTGGCTGATCAGTGAAGAGGATGACAGGACAGAGTTCTGTGAATGTAAACAACACAGAGCTCTGTCATGTCAGTGGGGTTGTGCCGGTTTTTTTCCCCCCTGCAAAGCAGGGAATAAAAACCGTCCCATCCCTTAGTAAAAACAGCACACAGTGAAAGCACCAAGCACTGTTAGGCACATATTTAACCCCTTGATCGCCCTAGATGTTAACCCCTTCCCAGCCAGTGTCATTAGTATACTGTAGTTACAGTGTCAGGTAAGCCCTGTACACACGATCGGTTTTACCATCGGTGAAAAAAAAAATTATAGCAAGTTACTGTCGTCTGTGGGGAACTCCATCGGATAAAAAACCCACGCATGCTCAGAATCAAGTCGACGCATGCTCAGAAGCATAGAACTTAATTTTTCTGGGCTCGTCGGAGTGTTTTACGTCACAGCGTTTGGGACGATAGTTTTTTTGACTGATGGTGTGTAGGCAAGACTGGTGGAAGTCAGCTTCATCGGATTTCCGATGGAAAAATCCATCGGTTTAAAATCCATTAGGAAATCCAATCGTGTGTACAGGGCTTTAGTGTCAGATTGCCTGCCATATTATCACAGTCCCACTATAAGTCGCTGATAAGCGCCATTACTAGTATAAAACGCTTATTGGGATTTTTTTTTTTTACCAAAAATATGTAGCAGAATATATATTGACCTAAATTTATGATGAAATTCGATTTTTTAATCCTTCTATTGGATGTGTTTTAACCCCTTTCCGCCGAGCTTACGCAAATATGCGGCATCGGCTTTCGGGGGTTATACCGGGATGATGCCCACAGCTGCACCGTTTTTTAGAGCGTGCGATCGGCTTTCCACGGATAACAACCAATGCGGTTAAAAGCCGCTTGGTTGTTATCTCGAAGGAGCGGGAGGGGACATCCCCCCTCCCGCCACCTCCCGCCACTCTGACCGGGTCTCCTGTCCCACCAGAGTCCCGATCCGCGATCCGGCACTTCCGGCATCTAGCCACAGACTGGAACGAAGCCGTAAACGGCTTTGTTCTAGTCTCCTGAAAGTAAACATGGAAGCAACGTCACTTCCGGTTTACTCGGCTGCCAATGGCGCCGGATTTAAAAAAATAAGAAGTATATACAGTATTCAGAATCGCTGTTTGACGATCTGAATACTTTGAAGTGCAAAGGAGGGATTGGAGGTCTTTTAGACCCCCTGATCCCTCCATAAAGAGTACCTGTCACCACCTATTACTGACACAATAAAAGTGATAATTTTTTTTTTAATACACAATTTAATAATTTAAAAATAAATAAGAAAAAAAAAAGTAAAGCGCCCCCGTCCCCGCGAGCTCGCGCAGCAAAGAAAACGCATACGGAAGTCACGCCCGCATATGTAAACGGTGTATAAATCACACATGTGAGGTATCGCCGCGATCGTCAGAGCGGGAGCAATAATTCTAGCACTAGACCTCCTCTGTAACTCTAACCTGGTAACCGTAAAAAAAATTAAAGCGTCGCCAATGGAGATTTTTAGGTACCGTCATTTGTCACCATTCCACGAGTGCGTGCAATTATAAAGCGTGACATGTTTGGTATCGATTTACTTGGCGTAACATCATCTTTCACGTTATACGAAAAACTTGGGCTAACTTTACTGTTTCGTTTTTTTTTTAATTCATGAAAGTGTCCTTTTTCCCAAAAAATTGCATTTAAAACACTGCTGCACAAATACCGTGTGACATAAAATATTGCAACAATCGCCATTTTATTTTTTAGGGTCTCTGCTAAAAAAATATATATAATGTTTGGAGGTTCTAAGTAATTTTCTAGCAAAAAATACGGATTTTAACTTGTAAACACCAAATGTCAGGAATAGGCTTAGGCATGAAAGGGTTAACCACTTGCCTACTGCCGTATAGTAAAATGACAGCGGCAGGCACCCTCCCTCCCTCTGGGTGGCCGTCATATGACGTCCTTGTTTTCCGGGCGTTCTAGCGAGCGTGCGCGTGCCGCCGCATCACTGTGTACTCGATGCGTATGCCCGCGTTTGCTCATCACAGAGCAGGGACGTGGAGCTGTGTGTGTAAACACACAGCTCCACGTCCTGTCAGGGGAGAGGAGAACTGATCGTATGTTCCTTGTATATAGGAACAACGATCGGTTTCTTCCTCTCATCAGTCCCCTCCCCCTACAGTTAGAATCACTCCCTAGGACACACAATTAACCCCTTGATCGCCCCTAGTGTTAACCCCTTCCCTGCCAGTCACATTTATACAGTAATCAATGCATTTTTAAAGCGCTGATCGCTGTATAATTGTGAATGGTCCCAAAATAGTGTCAAAAGTGTCCGATATCTCTGCCGCAATGTCACAGTCACAATAAAAATCACAGATCGCCGCCATTAGTAGTAAATAAAAAATAATAATAAAATGACATAAATCTATCCCCTATTTTGTAGACGCTATAACTTTTGCGCAAACCAATCAATATACGCTTATTGCGATTTTTTTTTTACCAAAAATATGTAGAAAAATACGTACCTAAACTGAGGAAAAAAATATTTTTTAAAAAAAAATTGGGATATTTATTATAGCAAAAACTAAAAAATATTGTGTTTTTTTCAAAATTGTCGCTCTTTTTTTGTTTATAGCGCAAAAAACGAAAACCACAGAGGTGATCAAATACCACTAAAAGAAAGCTCTATTTGTGGGGGGAAAAAATTATCAAAATTAATTTGGGTACAACGTCGCACGACCGCACAATTCTCATTCAAAGTGTGACAGTGCTGAAAGCTGAAAATTGGCCTGGGCAGGAAGGGGGTGAAAAGGCCCTGTATGGAAGTGGTTAAAGCAGAAAGTGAAAAAAATAATGTTTTTTTTTTTTTTTTTTACAATTTTAAGCCTTTTTTCGGTTATAGTGCAGAAATAAAAGTCATTTGGTTACAGTGTTGCATGATTGCACAATTGTCAGTTAAAGCAACGCAGTGTCATTAAGCAAAAAATGGCCTGGACATGAAGGGGGGGGGGGGTAAATCTAAATGTAAAAGTTCAGAAATCAATTATGCATTCAAATATAAAACCACATACAGTTTAACCCTTTTACTGCCAGTTCCGTACATCATATGGACCTAACAGAAGGGAGTTTTACACACACTCCTGGTGACTGCAGCTGCAGTGTAGAAGCCTGAGCAGAAGCCAGGGGTAGGAAGGTAGTGTGGGCTGTCAGGACTAGAAATTAGAAGGCCATGTATCATTGCAACATAGACTCACTTGTTGCAAGAACCACTCAGGATGTGCTTTGCCCTTGGTATGGCTTTTGTAGTTCAATAGCTGTGTTATTAAACACATATATTGTTATGACAAGGAAAGTGCTTGCCCAATACTAATTATTCTGTCATTTAATACAATATGGAAATAAATACCATTGTGGTATATTTGGGCAATGCAAACTATTAGCCAGTAAAGTATAAAATGTTTAACCATTCCCATTGTTTTAGGGGAGCTCTTGTCAAACACTGAACCCAAGCTATGCCAAAAGGTATTAACAATGCTCCCTTATAGAAATTGATGTAGGAAGCAAGTAGAGTTACAACCCATGTAGGAATGGCTACCAAACTTTCTGAAGAAAAGGCCAGCAGCTCAAGCTGACCCGCCAAGGGACAACACTAGAAGCTACAGGACAGAAACAATACTGCCAAGACCAAGAACTCGTTTTCCTGCAATAACTTGAAATGCCTAGAGTCCTGTGTGCTACGTGTTTGTTCATTTGCTACGAAATGATGGGTAGCACATGCCTGCGGGTTGTATACACAAGGCTTAAGGTGCCGACTTAGTTGTTCAATCCTCTGCCCCCTTGTGGTGTGCTATAAATACAAGGGAAGGCAATCTAGCTTGGTTCTTGGGTGGAGAAATGCAAGGAGGACTGCAGCCACATGTAACTCTGCTTTAACTTTTGGGGGGCTCCCCGTTGGTGGGTACCCAGTTGGGGTACCAAAGATGGATTCAAGGACTTTTCTCTGTTTGAAGGTATGAACTGGGGCAGCCTGAAGTTATGATGAACTAGAGACATGTACAGAGGAAAACTGTGAGATAATGTTTTATCTTGCTTCGTATCTCCACAAGTTTTACGTAAGAGTTGTAAAGTTCAGAGAAAGCGCCTGTTCTGTAGAGCTCCCTGGAAAGGGGTGCATGCATGGTGTATCAAAGAATGGGGCTTCTGATCGGGATGAAGAGAATTTAGTGAAGAGGCGTTGCAATGGTTTACAATGTGGTGGAGTTGGAGTAGAAAAGTCTATAATGCCATTGCTAAGGGTAACCGGAGTGATGTTGGCTTCTAAATCAGCCAGCCAGTGGGAAGCGGTGGTCACTTAGCACAGGTGACAGAAGGCCCTGGTAGTGAGGGAGTTTGGGAGCTTAAACACCCTCCCTAGTGACCCGTTCCCCACATAAAAGGACCAATATCAAGGCACAGAGTATACTATGAACCTAGCCTGGGAGGTCACAGAAGAGTAGAGGAGAGAGTTAGAGCCCTGGAGAGTGGAGAAGCTCGAGAACATGTGAAGAGATGATTTCTATGTGTGTCAGGGAGAAGTCTCATAGGGGGTTATTTACTAAAACTGGAGAGTGCAAAATCTGATGCATCTTTGCATAGAAACTAGGGATGGTCCTAACACACCCCCCACCCCGTTCGGTTCGCACCAAAACACTGCAAACAGACAAAAAGTTTGAGCGAACATGCAAACCCTATTAAAGTCTATGGGACACGAACATGAAAAATCAAAAGTGCTCATTTTAAAAGCTTATATGCAAGTTATTGCCATAAAAAGTGTATGGGGACCGCGGGTACTGACCCAGGGGACATATATCAATGCAAAAAAAGTTTTAAAAACAACCGTTTTTCAGGAACAGTGATTTTATTAATGCTTAAAGTGAGGCAATAAAAATGAAATATTCCTTTAAATATCGTGCCTGGGGGGTCCCCTTTGTCTGCCTGTAAAGTGGCGCATCTTTACGATGTGTAGAACAGTGCCGCAGCAAAAATTTCTAAAGGAAAAATTTTTATTTAAACTTGCTCTCAGCTGTAAAGTATTGCCGGCTACCGGCAATATAGATGAAAAATCAAGAAAAAAACTGCGTAGGCCCCCCCCCCAGTCCATACCAGGCCCATCAATTTTAAGGGGAACTCCACGCCAAAAATGTTTAAAAAATTGGTGGGGGCTTCCCCCCAAAATCCTTACCAGACCCATATCAGAGCATGCAGCCTGGAGGTCAAGATAGGAGGAGGTGAGCGAGCACCCCCCCCCTCCTGAACCATACCAGGCCACATGCCCTAAACATGCGGAGGGTGCTTTGGGGTCCCCCCCAAAGCACCTTGTCCCCATGTTATTGGGGACAAGAGCCTCTTCCTGACAACCCTGGCCATTGGTTGTTGGGGTCTGCGGGCGGGGGGCTTGTCGGAATCTAGAAGACAAGGGGGCCCCCAGATCCCACCCCCCCACGCATGGCTGTCATCCCAGAAGGAAGCCTCTTCTCAAGATGATATACAAGAATGCCTGTAAACAGTTTGCTGAAGACAAGCAGACTAAGAACATAGATTACTGGATTACTGGAACCATTACTGTCCCACAATGTACATCTATCATCAATCACGCCACCCGATGGACCAGAAGAATAGAAATAAAAATTAAAAAGCTCTGCCTCCATGAGAGGTCTCCCGGCGACTGTTGTCTTTTCGCGATGACCTCGCCCGCCCTCTGATGTCACATGATGTCAGAAGGGGTGAGGTCACTCAGTTACATCACCGAGTGGCCCTGCCCTTGCCTATATAACAGCTGTCAAAGCGAAGAGACAGCAGTCACTGGGAGGCCTCCCATGGAGGCGGAGCTTTTTTTTCTATTCTTCGGGTCCGTCGGGTGGCGTGATTGATGATAGATGTACGTCGCGGGACACTTTTTTTTTTTTAAATATAGGAATTGTCAAAAACTGTCTATTGTGGTTTTTACTTTTTGACACTTTTTTTGGTGAATGGGTAGGGGTACAATGTACCTGATACCCATTCACATAGGGTGGGGGCCAGGATTATTGGTTTATAACATGTCAGCATTCAAAAATAAATCTGGCTTTCGCCTCAGTGCATAGACGAAGGGGAAGGGGGGCATGATCCCTCCAGAGAGATTCTGGAGAACACTAAGGCAGTCCATAGATGGTAAGAATTTCTTTCCTGTAACCACAGGTGTTGACAGGGGAATCCCCCCTAACAGAAAATGATCAGGGCTGGCGGGGGAAGCCGTCCCCACCGAGAGAAGACAGTGATTATCGCTAGCAGCAATAGCAGCCACTTGGGATAATCAGAAGCGAATCTGACAGGCTGGTTGTATTCAAGTTGATTAATCGATCAACTTGGTACATTCAGCCTGCCTATTAAAGGTTTAAACCGTATATGGCCGGCCAAAGACTCACAAATCTCAATATAAAATTTTTCTACGTGTCCACTCTGCAAAAAAAAGGAGGGTGGAGCAAAGAGATGCCCCTAGAAAGCAATAAGGAGGGTCAACCACGGTACACCTTTTGAAAAATAGAATATAGCTTTATTGTAATATCAAAATAGTGAGTAAAAACTGTCCAACAGTGTAGACAATAGCATCAATTGTAGAGTATTTCCCCAAAATAACCCCTAATAAAAAAAACACATATGCAGTATTGGCAACGTTGTCACATATATCACCCTGTAACCGAAATCCTCACGCATACATATCCATGCATACCCTAACCAATGGACCTGTAAGGGGCTGCTATAAGTGGAAAAATATGGCCAGGAAGCTGATCAAAACTTATCTGCAAACATATAGCTCTTATGGAACAAAATTGGTGTTGCTGCAAATGTTCATTAATTGAAAAAGTTCCTGATAGAATTAAAGATTATTAATGTCGAGTCCGTGGTGAAAAGAACACATTCAGGTCTATGTGCTGTTCATACTTTTGACCTATATCCTGATATAGTGTCAATGGCTGACCAGGGTAAAGAACTAAGTATCTTGTTGGAACACAATAATTACCGTATATACTCGAGTATAATCCGACCTGAATATAAGCCGAGGCACCTAATTTTACCACAAAAAACTGGGAAAACTTATTGACTCGAGTATAAGCCTAGGGTGTCCATCTGCATGCCTCACTGTGCCTCACTTTGCCTCACTGTGTCCATGTGCATGCCTCACTGTGCCCATGCCTCACTGTGTCCATGCCTCACTGTGCCCATGCCTCACTGTGCCCATGCCTCACTGTGTCCATGACTAGACTGACGTTTAACATGGGAGTCTATGGAAGGAGAAAGGGGGTTATATGTGTGAGAAGTTTCGGGTCCAGGGGACCTATGACCGTCCGGTACCAGGTCCCCAAAATTCACCGGAGAAATTACAGTTTAACATGTGAGCCTATGGAAGGGGTGCCCGGCTTTGAAAAATCGGTGCTACCCGGCCGTAGGTCCCCCCCCCCAAACAACAAACTTTGCACACTTGTAGAGGAGAAAGGGGGTTATATGTGTGGGAAGTTTCGGGTCCAGGGGACCTATGACCGTCCGGTACCAGGTCCCCAAAGTCACCGGAGAAATTACCGTTTAACATGGGAGTCTATGGAAGGGGTGCCCGGCTTTGAAAAAATCGGTGCTCCCGGCCGTAAGTCCCCCGGACAAAAAACTTTGCACCCTTGTAGAGGAAGAGTGGGGATACATGTGTGTCAGTACTGGGCCCCCAAATTCTGGGAGATCAGGCGCAAAAAGGTGACTCGAGTATAAGCCGAGGGGGGCATTTTCAGCACAAAAAAAGTGCTGAAAAACTCGGCTTATACTAGAGTATATACGGTAGCTTGATTTCGAAGCTACGGCGTCATGAGACTTGATTAGCAGGGTATAATGCACTGTGGATTGAAACACTCGGAGTTAACTTTCTGCAATTTAAGTAGAGGAACAAACAAATGGTGTGATTTATAGCAATTAGTGATGAGCCGAACACCCCCGGGTTCGGTTCGCACCAGAACCCGCGAACGGACCGAAAGTTCGCACGAACTTTAGAACCCTATTAAATACAATGGATGCGAACGTTCGAAATCTAAAGTGCTAATTATAACGACTATTATGCATGTTATTGTCCTAAAAAGGGTTTGGGAACCCGGGTTCTGCACCAGGGGACATGTATCAATGCAAAAAGAAGTTTTAAAAACGGCAGTTTTTCTGGAGCAGTCATTTTAATGATGCATAAAGTGAAAAAAAAAAGTCAAATGTTCCTTTAAATATCGTACCTGGGGGGTGTCTAAAGTATGCCTGTGAAGTGCCACGTGTTTCCCGTGTTTAGAACTGTCCCTGCACAAAATTACATTTCTAAAGGAAAAAAAGCCATTTAAAACTGCTTGCGGCTTTAATGTAATGTCTGGTCCCGGTAATATGGATGAAAATCTTTAAGAAAAATGGCATAGCTACCCCATCACACCCCCCCCCCTACCCCAGCCCATTACCAGCCCCTTTGGGTCTTGTATGGATATTAAGGGGAACCCTGCACACAAAATAAAAAAGGCCCTATATACTCTGAACAGCCGTATACAGGCGGTGCATACAAGACAGGGACTGTAGGTTTGTTCTTATGTAGAATCTGTTTGTAATTTTGAACAGGTACATTGTTTAAGTGTAGCTCCAGGCAAAAAATCTATTTTTAAGCTTTTTGGAAAACATAGGTAAGGGTTATCACCCCTGTAACATTTGTTTTGCTGTCTGTGCAGTGTGCACCTGTTCAGAACAGTTCACCTCACTTTCCGTCCTAATGACAAATGTTTTTTGAAAATTTGTTTTTTTTATTGAAACAAGAATTGGTGATAAAGCATCAGTGGAGAGGAGACACTTTTTTTCCCATATTAACTCTTACAGGAGAGAATTTGCCTTCCTAGGGGTAGATTTCCTCTCACTTCCTGTTGTATCCTTCCGTTTGCAAGGAGGAGTCATTTGTAAGTTGGATGTTTGAAAGTAGGGGCCTGCCGTATATACTCAGCTGAAATTTGCCCCTTACATGTTGGTGTTGCCACAACACTGTGAGCCCTCACAGTTACTCTTGGTGGGCGCATGAATGGGCCCTGCTGTGAATTATTAGATCAAGAATTGTAATTGCATGCCCCTGTTGAACAGGGACTGAAAAATTGGGCCTTTGGTGGTGGTGGTGTTGCCACAACACTGTGAGCCCTCACAGTTACTCTTGGTGGGCGCAGGAATGGGCCCTGCTGTGAATTATTAGATCAAGAATTGTAATTACATGCCCCTGTTAAACAGGGGCAGAAAAATTGGGCCTTAGGCACTGGTGCCACAACACTGCAACCCCTCACAGATACTGTACTTGGAGCACAGCAATGAGCCCTGTTGCAAAGTATTGCATCAAAAATTGTAGGCTGAAAAATTGGGCCTTAGCCACTGGTGCTGGTGCCACGACACTGCAACCTCTCCCAGATACTCTAGTTGGAATGCAGGAATGAGCCCTGCTGCAAAGCATTGCATAAATTTTTTTAATTACATGCCCCTGTTAAACAGGGGCATAAAAATTGGGCCTTAGGCACTGGTGCCACAACACTGCAACCCCTCACAGATACTGTACTTGGAGCACAGCAATGAGCCCTGTTGCAAAGTATTGCATCAAAAATTGTAATTACACGCCCCTGTTAAACAGGGGCTGAAAAATTGGGCCTTAGCTACTGGTGCTGGTGCCACGACACTGCAACCTCTCCCAGATACTCTAGTTGGAGTGCAGGAATGAGCCCTGCTGCAAAGCATTGCATAAAAAATTGTAATTACATGCCCCTGTTAAACAGGGGCATAAAAATTGGGCCTTAGGCACTGGTGCCACAACACTGCAACCCCTCACAGATACTGTACTTGGAGCACAGCAATGAGCCCTGTTGCAAAGTATTGCATCAAAAATTGTAATTACACGCCCCTGTTAAACAGGGGCTGAAAAATTGGGCCTTAGCCACTGGTGCTGGTGCCACGACACTGCAACCACTCTCAGATACTCTAGTTGGAGTGCAGGAATGAGCCCTGCTGCAAAGCATTGCATAAAAAATTGTATTAACACGCCCCTGTTAAACAGGGGCTGAAAAATTGGGCCTTAGCCACTGGTGGCGGCACCCAGAAACAAAAATGTTCTTCCAAGCTATTATCATCAATCGGATCATTGAGGAGGAGGATAGTCAGTCAACATAACAGGACAGTCTCTCAGCATCAGCATCAGTCTTGAAGGGATGTGACATTTGAAAATAAATTAGTCTGTTATATCAGCTTCAGGTGTTTGGTAGCTGGTGGTGATCCAAGACTGGTTCATCTTTATGAAGGTCAGTCGATCAACAGAGTCGGTGGACAGGCGCACCCTGTGATCCGTGACAAATCCTCCAGCAGCACTGAATGTGCGTTCTGAAAGAACGCTGGATGCAGGACAGGCCAGTAGCTCAATTGCATACTGTGCAAGCTCTGGCCAGTGATCCATCCTCAAGACCCAGTAAGCCAGAGGATTTTCGGTGGGGAAGATGTCCAAGTCTGACCTTGCCCCTAGGTATTCCTGCACCATGTATATCAGACGCTGGCTATGGTTGCTGGAACCGATCATACCTCGGGGCTGCGGACTAAAGAATTGTCTGAACGCATCGGTCAGATGGCCACCTTCCCCACCGCTCCTTCTTTGACTGACCGAAGCCTCAGCAACTCGTTGTCCAGGACCAGGAGTTTGTAACCTCCCAGTCTCTGGGAACGCGTTGCACAGACCTTTCTGCAAGGCCTCCCGGAGTTGTCTCATCCTCTGCTCCCTCTGCGACGGTAAGATAAGGTCCGCAACCTTACCCTTGTACCGTGGATCAAGGAGAGTGGCCAGCCAGTAATGGTCCCTCTCCTTGATCCGAAGAATACGAGGATCCCTCCGCAGACTTTGCAGGATCAGGGAGGCCATGCAGCGTAGGTTAGCTGAGGCATTCGGTCCGGAGTCCTCTGGGTCACTAAGGACGACATGATCCGCAGCCACCTCCTCCCAGCCACGTACAAGTCCACTGGTTTCTTGGGACTGTACATCATCCCTAAAAGACTGCTGCTGATGATGCTGAGTGCCAGGCTCCACCTCCATGCTGACACAATCCTCCTTCTCCTCCTCCTCCTCCTCCTCCTCCTCTTCTTCCTGTGCGATGGGTGGGACAGAAGGAACACTGTCTGGGTAAAGGGGGCCTTGAGAGGCAAGGAAGTCCTCCTCTTCCTGCCTCTGTTCTGCCTCAAGTGCCCTGTCCATTATTCCACGCAGCGTATGTTCCAACAGGTGGACAAGAGGTACAGTGTCACTGATGCATGCACTGTCACTGCTCACCATCCTCGTGGCCTCCTCAAATGGTGCCAGGACAGTGCATGCATCCCTGATCATGCCCCACTGGCGTGGTGAAAAAAAACCGAGCTCTCCTGACCCTGTCCTGGTGCCGTAGTCGCACAGGTACTCATTGATGGCCCTCTGCTGCATGTGCAGCCGCTGCAGCATGGCCAACGTTGAGTTCCACCTGGTGGGCATGTCACATATAAGGCGGTTCTTGGGCAGGTTCAACTCCTTTTGCAGCTCAGCCAGGCGAGCACTGGCATTATAAGATCTGCGGAAATGCACACAGACTTTCCTGGCCTGCCTCAGGACATCCTGTAAGCCCGGGTACCTGCCCAAGAACCGCTGCACCACCAGGTTAAGGACGTGAGCCACACAGGGCACATGGGTCAGTTGTCCCTGTCGGAGAGCGGAGAGGAGGTTGGTGCCATTGTCGCAAACTACCATTCCTGGCTTAAGCTGGCGTGGCGTCAATCACCTCTCGGCCTGCCCCTGCAGAGCAGACAGAACCTCTGCCCCAGTGTGGCTCCTGTCCCCCAAACACACCAGCGCAAGCACGGCATGGCATCTTTTTGCCTGCGTACTTGCATAGCCCCTTGAACACCTACGGAGCACCGCTGGTTCCGAGGACAAAGCACAGGAAGAGGCCACGGAGGAAGAAGAAGAGGAGGGGGTGGAGGACAGAGGTGTGTCACAACCAGTAGTAGCATTTTGGAGGCGTGGCGGTGGAACAACCTCCAACACTACTGCACCTTGTCCTGCATCCTTCCCAGCTGCCAAAAGAGTGACCCAATGGGCCGTGAAAGAAAGGTAACGTCCCTGTCCATGCCTGCTGGACCATGAGTCAGCGGTAATATGCACCTTACCGCTGACCGCCCTGTCCAGCGAGGCCAAGACATTGCCTTCCACATGCCGGTAGAGAGCCGGAATCGCCTTCCGTGAGAAAAAGTGGCGTTTGGGAACCTGCCACTGAGGAACCGCACATTGCACAAACTCACGGAAGGGGGACGAGTCTACCAACTGAAAAGGCAGTGTCAGGGACATACTGGGCTTGAACCTGGGACCTCGTCTGTGTCTGGCATTGACTCTTCCCACTGAGCTATCTGGGATGCTGGACAGTTCCCTGCCTGATCTGCTGGATAACCTATCTAATGGATTAGACTACTCTGCTTGGTGTCTTGATTGATGTTGAACCCTGAACCCCTTGCTCCTCCCATGAACTTCCTATAAAAGACGTTCCAGAGATGTTGCCCCTTGCGGTTTGATCTGCTTCTGTTCCTGACTCTGTGCCTGTATCGTGGTCCTGTGTTTGACCCGGCTTCCTGACCTCCCTCCTATCTCCAGTCCTGACTCTGGCTTGTTTGACCCTGCTAAGTTACCTGTCTGATCATCTGTTGCCAAGACCCAGCCTGGACTCTGACTACTCTCTGCCTGCCGTTTATGCTGTTTACCCTGATGTGAATGACCTGGCTTGTCTGACTGCGCTGCTCTGCATACCTACACCTGCTGACCTGCATCCGCGGTCCCGCACACCTGCACCTGCTGACCTGCATCCGCTGCTCTGCATACCTGCACCTGCTGCTGACCTGCATCCGCTGCTCTGCATACCTGCACCTGCTGACCTGCATCCGATGCTCCCAGTTCCAGCTGTTCCAGCTTTCGCTTGGCTTTACTACACCCAGCCAAGAGGACCAAGCAGGCACCCTTACCTCACCGCGCTCTTACCACCACTGTCCCCACTCCAGTGGTCTCCGAGCCGGGGTTGTACGGGAGGTCTCCCTCTGCACGTCAGGCTCACACCAAAGGTACGTGACAGTATCAAACCGCCATGTCTGAGCCTGCAAGAGGGACCTCGCCTATGGATGACGTCAGTCAGCACCTCGCAGCCCTCACCCGGGTCGTGAAGTCTCAACAAGTGTCACGTACCTGACGGTGACGAGCCCGGTTAGCAGAGGGAGGCCTCCCTTACGGCTCCCACCGGCGGCCCCTGGTGGTATAACAGGAAGCACGGAGGTGGAAGGGGTACGAGTGCCTGGCAGGATCAAGAACTACCGCAGGTGAACAGGAACCAGCAGATGAGCAGACAGGAACCAGCAGATGAGCAGACAGGAACCAGGAACTCAGCAGATGACCCGGACCGGGAGGCACAGCAGGTAAACTGGAACCACTAGGCAGCAGCAGGTGAACAAGAGCCAAGGTCAGGCAGGATCGGCAGACAAGCCGGGGTCGGGTAAACTGGCAGGCAGCGAGGCACAAAAGGATCAGGCAATGCCGAAGTCAGAAAACAGGCCGATGGTCAGGTACAGGCAGATAGCAGGAGGGTCACAGGAAGCCGGGTCAGATACAGGTAAACAAGGCAGATCAGGTCACTTGGGATAAATGCTGTAGAGCAGACAGCAGGGACTGTCTGCAAGTGAGGAGTTTAAATAGCCCTTCGGGCGTCACCTGCGGGGGCGGGAACCAGGAAGTCCAGGGCGTCTGTTCCTGACAGGGTTTCCATGACATTGCCCCCCCCCAAGGGGCAGCCTCCGGATGCCCCTAGGAGCAAACTTCTCGGGGTGAGACCTCCTGAAGGCTTGTATCAGGTCTTTGGCGTGAATGTTCTCTTCGGGTTCCCAGGAGTTCTCCTCTGGTCCGTAACCCTTCCATTTTATTAAAAATTGACTCTGGCTATTTCTTCTTCGTGCGTCTAAAATAGCTTCTACCTCGAATTCCTGTTCCCCGTCTATGATGACGGGATCAGGGCGAGTCAGGGTCCGACCTGGGAATGGGTTGGAGACTGACGGTTTCAATAGAGAAACATGAAAAACAGGGTGGACCCTCAGGGAGTCGGGGAGCTCCAGCTCGTAGGCCACTTCGTTGATTTTCCTTTTGATAGGAAAAGGCCCTAGAAACTTGGGGCCCAATTTCTTGGACGGGCAAGCCAATCTTAGATTGATGGTGGAAAGCCATACTTGGTCGCCCGGTGCCAGCGCTAATTCACCCCGTCTCCTCCTGTCGTAGACCGTCTTGTTATACTCCTGAGTTCTTGCCATGGCTTCGCGTAGAAGCTGGTTGTTAGAGGAGAAGAAATTCACTTTTTCCAGAACTGCGGGCACTGAGCACTCAGGGAGAGAGTTGGGCAGAAATGTGGGGTGAAACCCGAAGTTCGCAAAAAATGGGGTCTGGTTAGTTGCGGAGTGGATGGAGTTATTGTAGGAGAACTCCGCTAGCGGAAGCAGGGAGAGCCAGTCATTCTGAGCAAAGGAGGAGAAACAACGCAAATATTGCTCGAGGGTCTGATTTGTTCTCTCAGTCTGTCCGTTGGTTTGAGGGTGGTAAGCCGAAGAGAATGATAGCTCTATTCCCAGAGTCTTGCAGAGGGACCTCCAGAACCGGGAGGTAAATTGTACCCCCCGATCGGAGACTATATTAGCAGGTACCCCGTGGAGCCTGACGACTTCTTTAATGAACATTTGTGCAGTTTCCGGGGCCGACGGGGTCCCTCTCATAGGAACAAAATGTGCCATCTTGGACAGACGGTCCACAATCACAAAGATGGTGGTGTGATTCTCAGCCGGGGGGAGTTCAACTATGAAGTCGATAGAAAGCATTTTCCACGGTCTCTCTGGAACGGGTAAGGGCTTCAGTAGTCCCCAGGCTTTGGATCTGGACCCTTTATTCCGGGTACATGTAGTACAGGACTCCACGAACCTCCTGCAATCCTCGCGTAGTCGAGGCCACCAGAAGGTACGTTGTACCAACTCAGTGGTCTTAGCCACGCCAAAGTACCCAGCAAGGGCATGATCGTGGCAGAGCTCTAGCACGGTTATCTTTAGTTCTTCTGGTATGAATATCCTGTCTTGGTGCCAGAGTAATCCATCCTTGGTTTGCAGATCCAGTTCAGGAGAGGGTTCCTGTCTAGTGGTGGCTTGTCTGATCCGGGAGAGTAGGTCCTCCTGAAGTAGGAGAAAATTCCCAGGAGCGAGGATTGTATCGGGTGAGGAGAGTTCTTTGGATCCATGAAACATTCGGGACAAGGCGTCAGGTTTAGTGTTCTTGGCACCGGGGCGGTATGTCACATGGAAGGAGAACCGGGAAAAAAAAACAGGGCCCATCTGGCTTGTCGTGGTTTTAGTCTTTTTGCAGTTTTCAGGTACTCTAAGTTCTTATGGTCGGTGAATACTAAGATCGGGTGAGCAGCACCTTCAAGTAAGTACCTCCATTCTTCCAGGGCGGACTTAATCGCCAAGAGTTCCCGGTCTCCCACGTCATAGTTCTTTTCTGCCGCAGATAATTTGCGAGAAAAGAAAGCCACCGGATGAAGCAAAGCCTTGGTTCCTTGCCTCTGTGACAATATTGCCCCTACTGCAACCTCAGAAGCATCTACCTCAAGTACAAATGGTAGGGAGGAATCTGGGTGTTTTAAGATGGATGCAGAGGTGAAGAGCCCTTTGAGATCCTCAAAGGCCTTTTGGGCCTCAGGGGACCAGTGGAAGCGGGTACCTTGCTTGGTTAGCTGAGTAATGGGTGCAATGATGGCGGAGAACCCCCGGATGAATTTACGATAAAAGTTGGCGAATCCAACGAACCGTTGGATTCCCTTCTTATCCACTGGCGCTGGCCAGTCCAAGATTGCGGTGATCTTCTGTGGGTCCATCCTGATGCCTTCGCCAGAGATGATTAATCCCAGAAATGCTATGCTCTCCCGCTCAAACTCGCATTTCTCAGCCTTCGCATATAGTTTATGCTGCCGAAGCCGGTCTAACACACTTCTGACATGCCTGCGATGAGAGTCAAGGGAGGAAGAGAAGATTAGTATGTCATCTAAATAAGCAATCACAAAGAGATCTAAAAAGTCCCGAAGAACATCATTAATTAAATACTGGAAGGTGGCAGGGGCATTGCACAGCCCGAAGGGCATTACTAAATATTCGAAATGTCCGAACCGGGAGCGGAAGGCGGTTTTCCACTCATCGCCCTCCTTGATTCGGACCAGGTTATAGGCTCCCCGGAGGTCAAGCTTAGTAAAAATAACGGCAGCTCCCAATCTTTGGAACAACTCTGGTACCAGAGGAAGAGGATAACGATTTTTAATGGTGACCTTATTTAGTTCACGGTAGTCCACACATGGCCTGAGGGTATGGTCCTTATTTTCTACAAAGAAAATGCCTGCGCCTGCTGGCGACGTAGAGGGGCGAATGAACCCCTTTAAAAGGTTCTCATCGATGTAGTCCTTCAGGGCCCCCTGTTCCACCTCCGTTAAAGGGAAAATCCTACCGAAAGGAATAGCTGCTCCGGGAAGTAGATCAATGGGGCAGTCGTAGGCTCGGTGGGGTGGTAGTGTCTCTGCCCCCTGTTTACTAAACACATCGAGAAAGTCCAGGTAAGCGCCAGGGATGGCCTGACGTATTCCGGCCTCAGTGTCGGTACACATCAAGGTGGCAGGCCCAGGGGGTTTGTGTGAGCCACAGGACCATTGGCAGTAGGAGGAAGGAAACGTGATCACCCCCGTGACCCAGTTAATGGTAGGATTATGGGCTTGTAGCCAGGGCATACCGAGAATTATGGGGAACAGTGGAGAGGAGATAATATCCAGCCGTAGATATTCTCGGTGCACCCCGGTAGAGGAGAAGACAGTGACAGGTAGGGGAGCCGTCTCTTCGACCACGGGCCCCGACTTGATAAGGGACCCATCAGCCAGGTGAACCCGTAGTCCATGGGTCTTGGGAAGTAGAGGAATAAGTTGAGTACGGGCAAAAGTTGAGTCCATGAAGCAACTACAAGCCCCAGAGTCAATAATTGCGATGACTTGCAGGGTCCTTCCTGGGAGCTGCAGGGAGATAGAAAGAGCGAAGTGAGAGGAGGATTTAGTCTGAGGGTTGATCACAGCAGGGAATACTGACAAGCACTTACGGAACTTCAGGGGACAGTTCCTAACGAAGTGACCGGGCTCCCCGCAGTACAGGCACAGGTTGTGCGCGCGTCGGCGTTGGCGTTCCTCCGGAGTAAGGGAAGGGCGGAGGACCCCAAGCTGCATGGGTTCAGGAGCATCGTACGAGGGGGTCAAGGGTGCTGCAGAAGCTGGGTGCGGATGACTGGGGACCCGGGGAAGCATCCAGGTCGGCCGGGTGAAGCCCGTGGCCCTCTCAACCCTCCGTTCCCTCAGGCGTCGGTCGATCTGAATTGTCAGATCGATCAGTAGGTTCAAATTTTCTGGTATTCCTACCCTAGCCAGTTTGTCCTTCAATGGGTCAGAAAGGCCTATGCGAAACTGGTGACGGAGGGCAGCGTCATTCCAGCTGGTGTCTGCGCTCCAGCGCCTGAATTCAGCTACATAATCTTCCGCTGCTCTACGTCCCTGCTTAAGGGTCCGCAGGGCGTTCTCTGCAGTGACCGAGAGCTGAGGGTCCTCGTACAATTGGGCAATGGCATAAAAAAAAGTGTAAGGCTGTCCAAGGACGCATCTTTGCGTTCTAGCAGGCGGTGGGCCCAGTTCTGTGGGTCTCCGGAAAGCAGCGAAATTACAAAGCCCACCTTGGTAGCTTCTAAGGAAAAGGTGCGGGGCTGTAAGGCAAAGTACAACTCACAAGAGTTCCGGAAAGCCCTGAACTTGCTCCGGTCCCCGGAGAATCTTTCGGGTGTAGGGACCCTGGGTTCAGGGGGAAGCATGACCACCGTGGGCCAGCTCCTGCCCCGGCGGAAGAAGTGGAGGCACGTGGACCCCCTTGAGCTCCATCGGGGTTGGTGAGGGCCCGCACTTGTCCTTCCAGGTGAGTGTAGCCTTGCTGGAGGCTCTTAACGGCCTCGGTCAGTCCCGCCAGGTGTCGGCATAGTTCCTCCATAGGTGAGGCTCCCTGCTCGGGCTCAGACATGGCTGTCTGCTACTGTCACGTACCTGACGGTGACGAGCCCGGTTAGCAGAGGGAGGCCTCCCTTACGGCTCCCACCGGCGGCCCCTGGTGGTATAACAGGAAGCACGGAGGTGGAAGGGGTACGAGTGCCTGGCAGGATCAAGAACTACCGCAGGTGATCAGGAACCAGCAGGTGAGGAGGCAGGAACCAGGAACTACAGCAGGTGAGTGGACAGGAACCAGTAACTACAGCAGGTGAGTGGACAGGAACCAGGAACTCAGAAGATGACCCGGACCGGGAGGCACAGCAGGTAGACTGGAACCACTGGGCAGCAGCAGATGAACAGGAACCAGCAGATGAGCAGACAGGAACCAGCAGATGAGCAGACAGGAACCAGGAACTGCAGCAGGTGAGTAGACAGGAACCAGGAACTCAGCAGATGACCCGGACCGGGAGGCACAGCAGGTAGACTGGAACCACTGGGCAGCAGCAGGTGAACAGGAACCAGCAGATGAGCAGACAGGAACCAGCAGATGAGCAGACAGGAACCAGCAGATGAGCAGACAGGAACCAGCAGATGAGCAGACAGGAACCAGGAACTCAGCAGATGACCCGGACCGGGAGGCACAGCAGGTAAACTGGAACCACTAGGCAGCAGCAGGTGAACAAGAGCCAAGGTCAGGCAGGATCGTCAGACAAGCCGGGGTCGGGTAAACTGGCAGGCAGCGAGGCACAAAAGGATCAGGCAATACCGAAGTCAGAAAACAGGCCGATGGTCAGGTACAGGCAGATAGCAGGAGGGTCACAGGAAGCCGGGTCATATACAGGTAAACAAGGCAGATCAGGTCACTTGGGATAAACGCTGTAGAGCAGACAGCAGGGACTGTCTGCAAGTGAGGAGTTTAAATAGCCCTTCGGGCGTCACCAGCGGGGGCGGGAACCAGGAAGTCCAGGGCGTCTGTTCCTGACAGGGTTTCCATGACAACAAGGCAGTTACGTTCAAGTGGATAGGCAGACGCAAACCCAGACCATCACTGCAGACGCACCTTCAGTCCCAACTTCCTCCTCTGGAACGCCACCACCTCCTGAGCCTAGGGTCCCCGTTCCCGATAAGTTTTCTGGGGATCTAAGCAAATTCCGGGCGTTTCGCAACGCATGTGAACTATACTTTTCCTTACTACCTCTGACTTTTTCATTAGAGGTCACCAAAGTAGGGTTTGTTATCGCTCTACTACAGGGGGAACCTCAGGCTTGGGCCCACCATCTGCTGGAAGTCCGCCATGAAGCTCTGGACTCTCTCTCATCTTTTCTTGATGCCATGGCTCGACTCTATGATGACCCTCAACGGACTTCCACTGCCGAGGTTGCCCTCCACGCGCTCCAGCAAGGCCGCAGAGCGGTCAAGGACTATGTGACTAATTTCAGACGCTGGAGCGCGGATGCCCAGTGGAATGATGCAGCCCTACGGCACCAGTTCCGTCTCGGTCTCTCTGAGGGACTGAAAGACGAGTTAGCCCGGGTCGGTGTTCCTGATGCCCTAGAGACTTTAATCACCCTGTCTATTCAGATAGACCGACGACTCCGGGAGCGCAGAACAGAGAGGGCTACCCAGCAGCTCCGTCCAGCCTGGATGCTACCCCGGGTATCTCCTGCTGTTGCCAGTTCAGTTCCAGTTAACTCCTTACCTGCCAATCAGACTTCTGTTACCATAAAGCCGAGACAGCTTGGACTGATGAGACCTTCCCTGTCGGCCGAAGAACGACTTCGCCGGCGACAGAATGATCTTTGTTTATATTGTGGAGGAGCCGGCCATTACGTTTCCTCATGTCCTGCTAAGCTGCGCAAGGTCCCAACTACCCCTTCTCCAAGTGGTCCACCTCCCTCTGCCAACACCACCCACCTGGTCCTACCTATCTCGTTCCAATTGCCAGGAAGGACAATACCAGTCACCGCGATAATTGACTCAGGAGCATGTAATTGTTTCATCAATCTTAACTTTGCATCCCACTCCAGCCAAAGACCCAGGGACTTTCCATCTTTTTAGCAGACGGGTCCCGTATTAAGTCAGGAGTGGTGACTCAAGAAACCCCTCCTTTGCTTGTAACCACCTCTACAGATCATAAGGAACTATTAAGCCTGAATGCCATTGCATCCCCTCTGTTTCCAGTCATCTTGGGTCTACCCTGGCTTCAGGCCCATAACCCACAGATCGATTGGGGGTCCGGGAGTATTAGGTTCCAGTCGCCTTATTGCCAACACCACTGCATGCCTCCATGTCTCAGCACTTCTGGTCCTCTGTTATGCCTGGAGCCGGATTCAGAGGTACGCGCAGCTGTGCCCAAACAATACCATGGATTCCTGGACGTTTTCAGCAAACGGGGAGCTGAGACCCTTCCGCCTCATCGTCCATATGATTGTCCAATCGAGCTTCTCCCTGGGGCTGAAATTCCCTTTGGACGGATCTTCCCCTTATCTGAACGGGAGCTAGAGGTTCTGAAAGAGTATGTTGACGAAAACCTAAAGAGGGGGTTCATCCGTCCTTCCACTTCTCCAGCAGGGGCGGGAATCTTTTTTGTGGAGAAAAAGGACCATTCTCTCCGGCCCTGTGTGGACTACCGGGAATTAAATAAAATTACGGTCAAGAATCGGTACCCTCTGCCCCTGGTACCCGAACTCTTTCAGAGGCTCAGGACCTCTTCTGTGTTTACCAAGCTAGACCTGCGGGGGGCGTATAACCTGGTCCGCATCCGCGCAGGGGATGAATGGAAGACTGCTTTTCGGACCAGGTTCGGCCATTACGAATACCTAGTAATGCCCTTTGGCCTATGTAATGCCCCTGCTACTTTTCAGCATCTAGTCAACGACATTTTTAGGGACTGCCTGGACATTTACGCAATTGTCTATCTAGACAATATTTTGATTTTTTCCACTTCAATTGAGCAGCACCGGGAACATGTCAAGATTGTACTCTGTCGACTCCGTCAACATGGACTGTACGCAAAACCAGAGAAATGTGAATTTGAGCGACAGTATTCAGTTCCTCGGCTTGGTAATTTCAACAGAGGGATTCAAGATGGATCCGCAAAAGGTTTCAGCTATTCTGGATTGGCCTGCACCTTCAGACAAGAAGGGGGTGCAGCGCTTCGTTGGCTTCGCCAACTTCTACCGGAGGTTCATCAAGGGATTCTCCGCTATTATTTCCCCGATTACGCAGCTGACCAAGCAGAATGTCCAGTTTTGTTGGAATCCCGAGGCACAGGCTGCCTTCACAAATTTAAAAAGGACTGTTCACGTCAGCCCCTATTCTGAGTCACCCTGACCCTGCTCTACCTTATCTACTCGAGGTAGATGCCTCAGAGACAGCATTAGGAGCCGTTATCTCTCAACGCCAGGGTCTCAAGGACTTGATGCACCCAATAGCCTTCTTCTCTCGTAAGCTTACTCCGGCCGAGAAGAACTATGACGTGGGGGACCGGGAGCTCCTGGCCATCAAGTCCGCCCTTGAAGAATGGAGGTATCTGTTGGAAGGAGCGGCGCATCCCATACTCATTTATACAGACCACAAAAACCTGGAGTATTTGAGAGCTGCCAAGCATCTGAGACCACGCCAGGCACGATGGGCCTTATTCTTCTCTAGGTTTTCATTTCACATAACTTACCGGCCCGGCTCAAAGAACACCAAACCAGACGCCCTTTCTCGCATTTTCGATGATCCGAAAGAAGTGTCAGCTTCTGATACCATCCTATCGGAAGGTAACTTTCTACTCTTGCAAACAAATCTAATGTCCGGCTTGAAACAAGCTTCAGCAAATATGTCAGGGCCTCCTGGGATTACCCTGTTACCCAAGGATGGGTTACTATGGAAAGACAACAAGATCTTTGTACCAGAAGATGTCAGAGTAACAGTATTAAATCTGTGCCATGATCATCCCCTGGCCGGCCACTTCGGAATGCATAAAACCCAGAAACTAATTCAACGCACATTTTGGTGGCCGGATCTTGAAAGGAACTGCAGGGAGTATGTAAATTCATGTGCCACCTGTACCCGTAGTAAGACCGCTAGAAGCAAGGCCTGGGGTCTGCTCAGACCCTTACCAGTTACTGATCGACCCTGGCAAAGGATTGCTATGGACTTCATAGTGGAACTTCCCCCGTCAGAAGGTTGCTCAGCCATTTTTGTAGTGGTCGACCGTCTATCTAAAATGGCCCACTTTGTGCCACTGAAGAGCACGCCATCTGCCATGGAAACTGCCCAGGTATTCATAAAAGAGATAGTAAGGTTACATGGGGTTCCAACAGAAATTGTTTCAGACAGAGGGGTGCAGTTCACCTCTCGCTTCTGGAAGGCTTTGTGCAAGGTCCTGAAGATCGAGCTGTCCATGTCCTCTGCCTATCACCCTCAGACCAATGGGCAAACCGAGAGGACGAACCAAACGCTCAAGCAATATCTCCGATGCTTTACCACCTTTGTTCAAGATGACTGGGTAACACTACTACCCCTGGCGGAGTTTGCCTTTAATAATGCCAGTCACTCGGCTACAGGTCAGTCTCCGTTTTTCTCCAACTACGGGTTCCACCCGACCTTCCTACCTGATCTCATTTCTGATTCAACAGTCCCAGCAGTCCAGAGTACCGTTGATTTCCTGACCCGTAACAACAAAATATTACAGGAAGCCTTGACCAAGGCGCAGGCAACCAATAAAAGGATGTTTGACAGAAAGAGGAGAGGGGAATTATGCCTTCAACAAGGCGATCAAGTATGGCTGTCTACCGCCAACCTTAGGATGACCTGCCCCGCAAGGAAACTGGCACCCAAGTTCATCGGCCCCTTCCCAGTAAAACGGAGATTAAATGAAGTCTCCTATGAACTTTCTTTACCAGATTCATTGAAGGTTCACCCAGTGTTTCACGTGTCACTACTGAAACCTACAGTGCCGGATCCCTTCCCAAACAGGGGATCAGGACCGCCTGAACCTGTAATGGTTGACGGGGATGAGGAGTTCGAGGTGGAGGCCGTCTTGGACTGTAGAAGAAGGGGGAACCAACTTCAATTCCTGATTAAGTGGAAGGGGTATGGTCTGAAGGAGAACTCCTGGAAACCCCAACGGAACATTCATGCCCGAGAGTTAATCCAGGCATTTTTTCGCAGTCACCCCCAGAAAAGAGCTCTCTTGGGCACCCAGAGGTTGCCCTTAAGGGGGGGGCACTGTCAGGGACATACTGGGCTTGAACCTGGGACCTTGTCTGTGTCTGGCATTGACTCTTCCCACTGAGCTATCTGGGATGCTGGACAGTTCCCTGCCTGATCTGCTGGATAACCTATCTAATGGATTAGACTATAGGGATGAGCTTCGTGTTCGAGTCGAACATACGTTCGACTCGAACATTGGCTGTTCGATCGTTCGACGAAGATCGAACGATTTGGGCCGTTCGCGCCAAATTCGAGTGACGCGAACGGCCCACAATGCACTACGCCATCGCAGTGTCATCCAGGCGCTGTGATTGGCCAAGCATGCACTGTGACCCCGCATGCTTGGCCAATCACAGCGCCGGCAGCGAGGAGAGCAATGATTGGCCACAGGCAGGATGCCTGTGGCCAATTATTGCTGAGGGTGTTTAGTACACGCCCCACACTATAAAAGGCCGCCAGCACGGCGGCCTAGTGTAGTGTGTTCCGGAGCAGGGATAGAGTAGCATAGGCAGGGACAGTGACTGTTATTTCTTTCTTGCTTAACCTGGATTCCTTTAGTTTAGGGAAAGAGAAGGATAGGTAGGGAGAGTGTCAGTGTGTTTTGTGCTTCTGCTATAGTGTGCTTAAAAAAAACATTTATTCTAGGGACAGAAAACTCTAGGTAGGGACAGTGTCAGTTTCTTTCACTCTGCAAGTCCTTGTTTCCAGGGACCTGTAAGGACAGTGAGTTAATTGTCCTTGTGCTATATTGTGCTTAAAAAAAACATTTATTCTAGGGACAGAAAACTCTAGGTAGGGACAGTGTCAGTTTCTTTCACTCTGCAAGTCCTTGTTTCCAGGGACCTGTAAGGACAGTGAGTTAATTGTCCTTGTGCTATATTGTGATTAAAAAAAACATTTATTCTAGGGACAGAAAACTCTAGGTAGGGACAGTGTCAGTTTCTTTCACTCTGCAAGTCCTTGTTTCCAGGGACCTGTAAGGACAGTGAGTTAATTTTCCTTGTGCTATATTGTGATTAAAAAAAACATTTTTTCTAGGGACAGAAAACTGTAGGTAGGGAGAGTGTTTTTTTTCTTTCACTCTGCAAGTCCTTGTTTCCAGGGACCTGTAAGGACAGTGAGTTAATTGTCCTTGTGCTATATTGTGCTTAAAAAAAACATTTATTCTAGGGACAGAAAACTCTAGGTAGGGACAGTGTCAGTTTCTTTCACTCTGCAAGTCCTTGTTTCCAGGGACCTGTAAGGACAGTGAGTTAATTTTCCTTGTGCTATATTGTGATTAAAAAAAACATTTATTCTAGGGACAGAAAACTCTAGGTAGGGACAGTGTCAGTTTCTTTCACTCTGCAAGTCCTTGTTTCCAGGGACCTGTAAGGACAGTGAGTTAATTTTCCTTGTGCTATATTGTGATTAAAAAAAACATTTATTCTAGGGACAGAAAACTCTAGGTAGGGACAGTGTCAGTTTATTTCACTCTGCAAGTCCTTGTTTCCAGGGACCTGTAAGGACAGTGAGTTAATTTTCCTTGTGCTATATTGTGATTAAAAAAAACATTTATTCTAGGGACAGAAAACTCTAGGTAGGGACAGTGTCAGTTTCTTTCACTCTGCAAGTCCTTGTTTCCAGGGACCTGTAAGGACAGTGAGTTAATTTTCCTTGTGCTATATTGTGATTAAAAAAAACATTTATTCTAGGGACAGAAAACTGTAGGTAGGGAGAGTGTTTTTTTTCTTTCACTCTGCAAGTCCTTGTTTCCAGGGACCTGTAAGGACAGTGAGTTAATTTTCCTTGTGCTATATTGTGATTAAAAAAAACATTTTTTCTAGGGACAGAAAACTGTAGGTAGGGAGAGTGTTTTTTTTTCTTTCACTCTGCAAGTCCTTGTTTCCAGGGACCTGTAAGGACAGTGAGTTAATTTTCCTTGTGCTATATTGTGATTAAAAAAAACATTTTTTCTAGGGACAGAAAACTGTAGGTAGGGAGAGTGTTTTTTTTCTTTCACTCTGCAAGTCCTTGTTTCCAGGGACCTGTAAGGACAGTGAGTTAATTGTCCTTGTGCTATATTGTGCTTAAAAAAAACATTTATTCAGGGACAGAAAACTCTAGGTAGGGACAGTGTCAGTTTCTTTCACTCTGCAAGTCCTTGTTTCCAGGGACCTGTAAGGACAGTGAGTTAATTTTCCTTGTGCTATATTGTGATTAAAAAAAACATTTATTCTAGGGACAGAAAACTCTAGGTAGGGACAGTGTCAGTTTCTTTCACTCTGCAAGTCCTTGTTTCCAGGGACCTGTAAGGACAGTGAGTTAATTTTCCTTGTGCTATATTGTGATTAAAAAAAACATTTATTCTAGGGACAGAAAACTCTAGGTAGGGACAGTGTCAGTTTATTTCACTCTGCAAGTCCTTGTTTCCAGGGACCTGTAAGGACAGTGAGTTAATTTTCCTTGTGCTATATTGTGATTAAAAAAAACATTTATTCTAGGGACAGAAAACTCTAGGTAGGGACAGTGTCAGTTTCTTTCACTCTGCAAGTCCTTGTTTCCAGGGACCTGTAAGGACAGTGAGTTAATTTTCCTTGTGCTATATTGTGATTAAAAAAAACATTTATTCTAGGGACAGAAAACTCTAGGTAGGGACAGTGTCAGTTTCTTTCACTCTGCAAGTCCTTGTTTCCAGGGACCTGTAAGGACAGTGAGTTAATTTTCCTTGTGCTATATTGTGATTAAAAAAAACATTTTTTCTAGGGACAGAAAACTGTAGGTAGGGAGAGTGTTTTTTTTCTTTCACTCTGCAAGTCCTTGTTTCCAGGGACCTGTAAGGACAGTGAGTTAATTTTCCTTGTGCTATATTGTGATTAAAAAAAACATTTTTTCTAGGGACAGAAAACTGTAGGTAGGGAGAGTGTTTTTTTTCTTTCACTCTGCAAGTCCTTGTTTCCAGGGACCTGTAAGGACAGTGAGTTAATTTTCCTTGTGCTATATTGTGATTAAAAAAAACATTTTTTCTAGGGACAGAAAACTGTAGGTAGGGAGAGTGTTTTTTTTCTTTCACTCTGCAAGTCCTTGTTTCCAGGGACCTGTAAGGACAGTGAGTTAATTTTCCTTGTGCTATATTGTGATTAAAAAAAACATTTTTTCTAGGGACAGAAAACTGTAGGTAGGGAGAGTGTTTTTTTTCTTTCACTCTGCAAGTCCTTGTTTCCAGGGACCTGTAAGGACAGTGAGTTAATTGTCCTTGTGCTATATTGTGCTTAAAAAAAACATTTATTCTAGGGACAGAAAACTCTAGGTAGGGACAGTGTCAGTTTCTTTCACTCTGCAAGTCCTTGTTTCCAGGGACCTGTAAGGACAGTGAGTTAATTTTCCTTGTGCTATATTGTGATTAAAAAAAACATTTATTCTAGGGACAGAAAACTCTAGGTAGGGACAGTGTCAGTTTATTTCACTCTGCAAGTCCTTGTTTCCAGGGACCTGTAAGGACAGTGAGTTAATTTTCCTTGTGCTATATTGTGATTAAAAAAAACATTTATTCTAGGGACAGAAAACTCTAGGTAGGGAGAGTGTTTTTTTTTTTTCACTCTGCAAGTCCTTGTTTCCAGGGACCTGTAAGGACAGTGAGTTAATTTTCCTTGTGCTATATTGTGATTAAAAAAAACATTTATTCTAGGGACAGAAAACTCTAGGTAGGGACAGTGTCAGTTTCTTTCACTCTGCAAGTCCTTGTTTCCAGGGACCTGTAAGGACAGTGAGTTAATTTTCCTTGTGCTATATTGTGATTAAAAAAAACATTTTTTCTAGGGACAGAAAACTGTAGGTAGGGAGAGTGTTTTTTTTCTTTCACTCTGCAAGTCCTTGTTTCCAGGGACCTGTAAGGACAGTGAGTTAATTGTCCTTGTGCTATATTGTGCTTAAAAAAAACATTTTTTCTAGGGACAGAAAACTCTAGGTAGGGAGAGTGTTTTTTTTTTTTCACTCTGCAAGTCCTTGTTTCCAGGGACCTGTAAGGACAGTGAGTTAATTGTCCTTGTGCTATATTGTGATTAAAAAAAACATTTATTCTAGGGACAGAAAACTCTAGGTAGGGACAGTGTCAGTTTCTTTCACTCTGCAAGTCCTTGTTTCCAGGGACCTGTAAGGACAGTGAGTTAATTTTCCTTGTGCTATATTGTGATTAAAAAAAACATTTATTCTAGGGACAGAAAACTCTAGGTAGGGACAGTGTCAGTTTCTTTCACTCTGCAAGTCCTTGTTTCCAGGGACCTGTAAGGACAGTGAGTTAATTTTCCTTGTGCTATATTGTGATTAAAAAAAACATTTTTTCTAGGGACAGAAAACTGTAGGTAGGGAGAGTGTTTTTTTTCTTTCACTCTGCAAGTCCTTGTTTCCAGGGACCTGTAAGGACAGTGAGTTAATTTTCCTTGTGCTATATTGTGATTAAAAAAAACATTTTTTCTAGGGACAGAAAACTGTAGGTAGGGAGAGTGTTTTTTTTCTTTCACTCTGCAAGTCCTTGTTTCCAGGGACCTGTAAGGACAGTGAGTTAATTGTCCTTGTGCTATATTGTGCTTAAAAAAAACATTTTTTCTAGGGACAGAAAACTGTAGGTAGGGAGAGTGTTTTTTTTTTTCACTCTGCAAGTCCTTGTTTCCAGGGACCTGTAAGGACAGTGAGTTAATTTTCCTTGTGCTATATTGTGCTTAAAAAAAACATTTATTCTAGGGACAGAAAACTCTAGGTAGGGACAGTGTCAGTTTCTTTCACTCTGCAAGTCCTTGTTTCCAGGGACCTGTAAGGACAGTGAGTTAATTTTCCTTGTGCTATATTGTGATTAAAAAAAACATTTTTTCTAGGGACAGAAAACTGTAGGTAGGGAGAGTGTTTTTTTTCTTTCACTCTGCAAGTCCTTGTTTCCAGGGACCTGTAAGGACAGTGAGTTAATTTTCCTTGTGCTATATTGTGATTAAAAAAAACATTTTTTCTAGGGACAGAAAACTGTAGGTAGGGAGAGTGTTTTTTTTCTTTCACTCTGCAAGTCCTTGTTTCCAGGGACCTGTAAGGACAGTGAGTTAATTGTCCTTGTGCTATATTGTGCTTAAAAAAAACATTTTTTCTAGGGACAGAAAACTCTAGGTAGGGAGAGTGTTTTTTTTTTTTCACTCTGCAAGTCCTTGTTTCCAGGGACCTGTAAGGACAGTGAGTTAATTGTCCTTGTGCTATATTGTGCTTAAAAAAAACATTTATTCTAGGGACAGAAAACTCTAGGTAGGGACAGTGTCAGTTTCTTTCACTCTGCAAGTCCTTGTTTCCAGGGACCTGTAAGGACAGTGAGTTAATTTTCCTTGTGCTATATTGTGCTTAAAAAAACATTTATTCTAGGGACAGAAAACTCTAGGTAGGGACAGTGTCAGTTTCTTTCACTCTGCAAGTCCTTGTTTCCAGGGACCTGGAGAGACATTGAGTGAATTGTCCTTGTGCTATATTGTGATTAAAAAAAACATTTATTCTAGGGACAGAAAACTCTAGGTAGGGACAGTGTCAGTTTCTTTCACTGTGAAAGTCCTTGTTTCAAGGGACAGAGAAGGACACCTGAAGGTAGCCCTTATTGCTTTTTTCCCATCTCCCTGCAGGCCATCTATTAGAATGTCTGGAAGGCAAACAAGGAGAGGCAGACAGTCAGGAGGCAATAAAAGAGGGCAAGCAGGCTCTGTGTCTGGGGGCAACAGTGCTGGTCGTGGACGCGGTGCATTGTCATCAGCACATGGCCATGGGACACGCTTGTCCTTCTTTTCGGCAGCTGGACATGTTGAGCCACATCATGCCGAAGACTTGGTAGAGTGGATGACCAAGCCCTCCTCCTCCTCCTCATCCTCTCTCACCCAGGCTCAGGGTACTGGAAAAGCAGCTGCCAAAGCGTCGTCTTCCCTGGTATCAATGTCAGACAAATCATCAGTCACTCCTTCCCTAGACCCACCATGTCCTCCTCCTGAGGAGTCCCCCGAACTGTTTCAGCACAGTGTTGGGTACATGCTCCAGGAGGATGCCCAGCGTTTCGAAGGGTCTGATGATGAAACCCAGCTAGAGGAAGGCAGTAGCGTGAGAGCAGACAGAGGGGATGCTCAAGAAGGACACCAATCTGGCAGTCATGTTCCAGCAGCTGCAGCATACTGCCAGATTGGCTCCAGTGATGAGGAGGGAGGGGATGATGAGGTCAATGACTCCACGTGGGTGCCTAATAGGAGAGAGGAGGAGGAGGAGGATGAGGAGGAGGCACATCTCCAACGAGGCAGGATGCCCTTTGGTGGCCAGCGTAAGGGCAGTACACCGACGGAATCACACCGCAGAGCTCCGCCTGTGCAGGGCGCTGCCTCTGCCCGTCATTCAAAAAGTTCTTTGGTGTGGGCCTTTTTTGAGGCTAGTGCATCAGATCGCACAGCTGCTGTTTGCAACATATGTCTCAAGCGTATATCGCGTGGCCAAAACATCAGCCGCTTGGGTACCACATGCCTGACCAGACATATGTTGACCTGCCATGCAGCTCGTTGGCAAGCCTACCTCAAAGACCCACACCAAAGAACAAAGCGGACCTCTCCTTGCACCGCATCAGCTGGGATCTCCAACCCCACTATAACTTCAGTCCTCTCTGAAACATGCACTGAGAGGAATGAAGGTGTAGAATTAGGTGTGTCACAGCCAAGTACTTGCGCCCACTCTGCTAGCAGTACACCGACGTCCGATTCTAGCAGGCAAATTTCCCTGCCCCAGCTGCTGGACCGTCGAAAGAAGTTCACTCCCAGCCATCCACATGCCCAGCGGTTGAATGCTAGCTTGGCTAAATTGCTAGCGCTTCAACTGCTGCCTTTTCAGTTGGTAGACTCGGCCCCCTTCCGTGAGTTTGTGCAATGTGCGGTTCCTCAGTGGCAGGTTCCCAAACGCCACTTTTTCTCACGGAAGGCTATTCCGGCTCTCTACCGGCATGTGGAAGGCAATGTCTTGGCCTCGCTGGACAGGGCGGTCAGCGGTAAGGTGCATATTACCGCTGACTCATGGTCCAGCAGGCATGGACAGGGACGTTACCTTTCTTTCACGGCCCATTGGGTCACTCTTTTGGCAGCTGGGAAGGATTCAGGACAAGGTGCAGTAGTGTTGGAGGTTGTCCCACCGCCACGCCTCCAAAATGCTACTACTGGTTGTGACACACCTCTCTCCTCCACCCCCTCCTCTTCTTCTTCCTCCATGGCCTCTTCCTGTGGTTTGTCCTATGAACCAGCGGTGCTCCGTAGCCGTTCACGGGGCTACGCAAGTACGCAGGCAAAAAGATGCCATGCCGTGCTTGCGCTGGTGTGTTTGGGGGACAGAAGCCACACTGGGGCAGAGGTCCTGTCTGCTCTGCAGGGCCAGGCCGAGAGGTGGTTGACGCCACGCCAGCTTAAGCCAGGAATGGTGGTTTGCGACAATGGCACCAACCTCCTCTCCGCCCTCCGACAGGGACAACTGACCCATGTGCCCTGTGTGGCTCACGTCCTTAACCTGGTGGTGCAGCGCTTCTTGGGCAGGTACCCGGGCTTACAGGATGTCCTGAGGCAGGCCAGGAAAGTCTGTGTGCATTTCCGCAGATCTTATAATGCCAGTGCTCGCCTGGCTGAGCTGCAAAAGGAGTTGAACCTGCCCAAGAACCGCCTTATATGTGACATGCCCACCAGGTGGAACTCAACGTTGGCCATGCTGCAGCGGCTGCACACGCAGCAGAGGGCCATCAATGAGTACCTGTGCGACTACGGCACCAGGACAGGGTCAGGGGAGCTTGGTTTTTTTTCTCCACGCCAGTGGGGCATGATCAGGGATGCATGCACTGTCCTGGCACCATTTGAGGAGGCCACGAGGATGGTGAGCAGTGACAGTGCATGCATCAGTGACACTGTACCTCTTGTCCACCTGTTGGAGCACACGCTGCGTGGAATAATGGACAGGGCACTTGAGGCAGAACAGAGGCAGGAAGAGGAGGACTTCCTTGCCTCTCAAGGCCCCCTTTACCCAGACAGTGTTCCTTCTGTCCCACCCATCGCACAGGAAGAGGAGGAGGAGGAGGAGGAGGAGGAGGAGGAGGATTGTGTCAGCATGGAGGTGGAGGCTGGCACTCAGCATCATCAGCAGCAGTCTTTTAGGGATGATTTACAGTCCCAAGAAACCAGTGGACTTGTACGTGGCTGGGAGGAGGTGGCTGCGGATCATGTCGTCCTTAGTGACCCAGAGGACTCCGGAGCGAATGCCTCAGCAAACCTACGCTGCATGGCCTCCCTGATCCTGCAAAGTCTGCGGAAGGATCCTCGTATTCTTCGGATCAAGGAGAGGGACCATTACTGGCTGGCCACTCTCCTTGATCCACGGTACAAGGGTAAGGTTGCGGACCTTATGTTACCGTCGCAGAGGGAGCAGAGGATGAGACAACTCCGGGAGGCCTTGCAGAAAGGTCTGTGCAACGCGTTCCCAGAGACTGGGAGGTTGCAAACTCCTGGTCCTGGACAACGAGTTGCTGAGGCTTCGGCCAGTCAAAGAAGGAGCGGTGGGGAAGGTGGCCGTCTGACCGATGCGTTCAGACAATTCTTTAGTCCGCAGCCCCAAAGTATGATCGGTTCCAGCAACCATCGCCAGCGTCTGATAAACATGGTGCAGGAATATCTAGGGGCAAGGTCAGACTTGGACACCTTCCCCACCGAAAATCCTCTGGCTTACTGGGTCTTGAGGATGGATCACTGGCCAGAGCTTGCACAGTATGCAATTGAGCTACTGGCCTGTCCTGCATCCAGCGTTCTTTCGGAACGCACATTCAGTGCTGCTGGAGGATTTGTCACGGATCACAGGGTGCGCCTGTCCACCGACTCGGTTGATCGACTGACTTTCATCAAGATGAACCAGTCTTGGATCACCACCAGCTACCACACACCTGATGCTGATATAACAGACTAATTGATTTTAAAATGTCACATCCCTTCAAGACTGATGCTGATGCTGAGTGCCTGTGCTGTTATGTTGACTGGCTATCCTCCTCCTCCGAGTCCTCAATGATACGATTGATGATGATAGCTTGGAAGATCATTTTTGTTTATGGGTGCCGCCACCAGTGCCTAACGCCCAATTTTTCAGCCCCTGTTTAACAGTGGCGTGTAATTACAATTTTTGAAGCAATACTTTGCAACAGGGCTCATTGCTGTGCTCCAAGTACAGTATCTGTGAGGAGTTGCAGTGTTGTGCCACCAGTGCCTAAGGCCCAATTTTTCAGCCCCTGTTTAACAGGGGCGTGTCATTACAATTTTTGAAGCAATACTTTGCAACAGGGCTCATTGCTGTGCTCCAAGTACAGTATCTGTGAAGGGTTGCAGTGTTGTGCCACCAGTGCCTAAGGCCCAATTTTTCAGCCCCTGTTCAACAGGGGCATGTAATTACAATTCTTGATCTAATAATTCACAGCAGGGCCCATTGCTGCACCCACCAAGAGTAACTGTCAGGGCTTACAGTGTTGTGGCACCAGCACCACCATCAAAGGCCCAATTTTTACTACCACTGTTCAACAATTATATGTAATTAAAATTCCTGATATAATAGTTGACAGCAGGGCGTTCCAGCACCAACCAAGAGTAACTGTGAGTGCTTACAGTGTTGTGCCAACACCAACAACTAAGGGGCCTATTTCTGCAGAGTATATACGGCAGGTCCCTACTTTCAAACATCCAACTTACAAACGACTCCTACTTGCAAACGCAAGAAGACAACAGGAAGTGAGAGGAAATCTACCACTAGGAAGGAAAATTCTCTCCTGTAAGAATAAATATGGGAGAAAGGTGTCTCCTCTGTACTGATGCTTTATCAGCAATCCTTGTTTCAAGAAAAACACCACATTTCAAAAACAGTTGTCATTAGGACGGAAAGTGAGGTGAAATGTTCTGAACAGGGGCACAGACAGCAAAACAAATGTTACAGGGGTGATAACCCTTACCTATGTTTTCCAAAAAGTTTAAAAATAGATTTTTGGTCTGGAGCTACACTTCAACAATGTACCTGTTCAAAATTACAAACAGATTCTACATAAGAACAAACCTACAGTCCCTGTCTTGTATGCACCGCCTGTATACGGCTGTTCAGAGTATATAGGGCCTTTTTTATTTTATGTGCGGGGTTCCCCTTAATATCCATACAAGACCCAAAGGGGCTGGTAATGGGCTGGGGTAGGGGGGGGGGTCATGGGGTAGCTATGCCATTTTTCTTAAAGATTTTCATCCATATTACCGGGACCAGACATTACATTAAAGCCGCAAGCAGTTTTAAATGGCTTTTTTTTCCTTTAGAAGTGTCATTTTGTGCAGGGACAGTTCTAAACACGGGAAACACGTGGCACTTCACAGGCATACTTTAGACACCCCCCAGGTACGATATTTAAAGGAATATTTGACTTTTTTTTTTTCACTTTATGCATCATTAAAATGACTGCTCCCGGAAAACGACCGTTTTTAAAACTTATTTTTGCATTGATACATGTCCCCTGGTGCAGAACCCGGGTTCCCAAACCCTTTTTAGGACAATAACATGCATAATAGTTGTTATAATTAGCACTTTAGAATTCGAACGTTCGCATCCATTGTATTTAATAGGGTTCTAATGTTCGTTCGAACTTTCGGTCCGTTCGCGGGTTCTGGTGCGAACCGAACCCGGGGGTGTTCGGCTCATCACTATTAGACTACTCCTGCTTGGTGTCTTGATTGATGTTGAACCCTGAACCCCTTGCTCCTCCCATGAACTTCCTATAAAAGACGTTCCAGAGATGTTTCCCCTTGCGGTTTGATCTGCTTCTGTGCCTGTATCGTGGTCCTGTGTTTGACCCGGCTTCCTGACCTCCCTCCTATCTCCAGTCCTGACTCTGGCTTGTTTGACCCTGCTAAGTTACCTGTCTGATCATCTGTTGCCAAGACCCAGCCTGGACTCTAACTACTCTCTGCCTGCCGTTTATGCTGTTTACCCTGATGTGAATGACCTGGCTTGTCTGACTGTGCTGCTCTGCATACCTACACCTGCTGACCTGCATCCGCGGTCCCGCACACCTGCACCTGCTGACCTGCATCCGCTGCTCTGCATCCGCTGCTCTGCATACCTGCACCTGCTGATCTGCATCCGCTGCTCCCAGTTCCAGCTGTTCCAGCTTTCGCTTGGCTTTACTACACCCAGCCAAGAGGACCAAGCAGGCACCCTTACCTCACCGCGCTCTTACCACCACTGTCCCCACTCCAGTGGTCTCCGAGCTGGGGTTGTACGGGAGGTCTCCCTCTGCACGTCAGGCTCACACCAAAGGTACGTGACAGGCAGCAGTTGAAGCGCTAGCAATTTAGCCAAGCTAGCATTCAACCGCTGGGCATGTGGATGGCTGGGAGTGAACTTCTTTCGACGGTCCAGCAGCTGGGGCAGGGAAATTTGCCTGCTAGAATCGGACGTCGGTGTACTGCTAGCAGAGTGCCCGCAAGTACTTGGCTGTGACACACCTAATTCTACACCTTCATTCCTCTCAGAGCAGGTTTCAGAGAGGACTGAAGGTTTAGTGGGGTTGGAGATCCCAGCTGATGCTGGACATGGTTCCAGTAATACATGTTCCTAGTCTGCTTGTCTTCAGCAAACTGTTTGCAGGCTTTCTTGTCCATCATCTTTAGAAGAGGCTTCCTTCTGGGACGTCAGCCATGCAGACCAATTGGATGCAGTGTGCGGTGTATGGTCTGAGCACTGACAGGCTGATCCCCCCCCCCCCCACCCCTTCAACCTTTGCAGAAATGCTCGCAGCACTCATAAATCTATTCCCCAAAGACAACCTCTGGATATGACGCCAATCACTTGGCAATCTTCTTATAGCCTAGGCCATCTTTATGTAGAGCAACAATTTTTTTTTTCAGATCCTCAGAGTTCTTTGCCATGAGGTGCCATGTTGAACTTCCAGTGACCAGTATGAGAGAGTGAGAGCGATAACATAAAATTTAATACACCTGCTCCCCATTCATACCTAAGACCTTGTAAAACTAATGAGTCACATGACACCGGGGAGGGAAAATGGCTAACTGGGCCCAATTTGGACATTTTCACTTAGGGTTGTGCTCACTTTTGTTGCCAGTGGTTTAGACATTAATGGCGGTGTGTTGCGTTATTTTGAGCGGACAGAAAATTTACACTGTTATACAAGCTGTACACTCACTACTTTACATTGTAGCAAAGTGCAATTTCTTCAGTGTTATCACATGAAAAGATATAATAAAATATTTACAAAAATGTGAGGGCTGAACTCACTTTTGTGAGATACTGTATGTCTAAAAGATATATGTGTATAGATAAGCTAAATTCATGAACACAGTGGAGTCCAGGAACTGTTTTTGGTTATGCAAACCCTGTGGACATCTCTGGCTAAGTGCTATTGGTAGAAATAAAAGTTGGGCAGATTACTGAAGAGCTGAAGCCACCCCCACCGGGAGAGTGAAAATCGTAAGATTCCGGCAGGCTGGTTGTACCCAAGTTGATCGATTGATCAACTTGGTACATTCAGCCTGCCATTAAAAGTTCAAATTTTGGCCAGTTTCTGCTGAACCAGTCGAGATTCAAACTGTGTATGGCTGGCCTTACACAGAAGGTGTGGCTAGGGAGAAGATAGATGTTTGGGAGGGTCTGATCAGAGCACTCTTTCCTGGGGTCTACCTCCCCGAAGGTTAAAAAAAGGGGGAACTCCCACGCTGTCTAGCAATCTACTCTAGGGGGCACTGCTGCAAAACACCTGTGAATCTAATTCAAAGAAACATGTGATAATAAAAAAGAGAAAAGTGGTGTCTGCGCTGTGATGGGGCACGGGAAGTGGGATGGATGTCACTGTAGACACATCCAGTGAAACAAATATGAAAACAAATTACGCAATAAGATGATGAGTGATCAGGGGCACCACCAAATGTAAAATATACAGTGAAACTCAATTGAGATGAGTCGGGGGGAAGTAGAGAGAAGACGTTGGAAGAGGCAGCAGAGGAGTACTTACCTTGCTGACGATCTGGAAGCAGAAGGGGACCAGACCTTAGTCAAAACACACATTGAAGGCTAAAAAAACTCGGCGTTCGTGGTTTGTTGCCTACGCTCCTTTTATTAAAAGTGAGTGCAACAGTGTGTGACCTGCACTTGGCCCACTTTGATTCCCCGTCTGAGGTACGCTATGATGGCTCTCTTTGTTTTTACATCTCCATATATGGTTTACACCCGCAATTGAGGACTGCAGCAACAGAAAGGAGACTTCCTTGTCGCTGCAAACCATCATCTATATCTACATTCTCCGATCTGCTTATGCTTTTTGTTTAACAGCAGTGAGGTGAGTTGCTTGCAGACACAGAGGTGTATCACTGAAGATTTCCCCAGCACCGTGTGCTTGTAGTTTCTGGTGGTGGGATTCATTATCACATTCAAGACTTTTTTTATATTTTTCAGCTATCATTGTTGGACTGTTCATTTATTGGACCTTCAGTATTGTTGTTTATGGTTTACCACGTGCACATTTTGTAGCTTTTTGGATACTGCCACATTGTATTTATTTGTCTCAATTAAGTTTCACTGTATATTTTACATTTGGTGGTGCCCCTGATCACTCATCTTATTGCGTTATTGTTTTCATATTTCTTTCACTGGATGTGTCTACAGTGACATCCCTCCCACTTCCACTGCCCCATCACAGCACAGACACCACTTTTCTCTTTTTTATTACCTCCCCGAAGGGCTGCATTTGTGTGATAGAGAAGAACAACTGCTGTTAAGCCTCAGCAGGTGCTATGACTGAGGACCTGAAGGAAGCTGGACTTAAGAAAACTTACGGGAGGACACTACCTGTAGAAACTGGGTTGGAGAGGGAACCTTTTCACTGAAGAGTATTGCAGGGGAACTGGGCAGAAGCAGCCCCTGGACATTGTAACTAGGACCTTTTACCTATAGACAAAAATGTGGAAGTTTTTGGGTTGCCGCGAAGACTGTGACTGCTCGCTTAGGGTCTTAGATTGACTGGCTGGATGTTCCACTATCAGCTTTAGTTTGGAGGCTGCTACTATAGTGTCAGATACTGCTGAAACAGGATTTTTCAAGGAATCTGCCCTCCAAGAGCTGCATGTGTTTTGAGTACCCATCCCGGGCATCCCTCCTTCCTGCCTATGTTCATGATATGTAATTAACCACCTCGCGCCCGCCGTACGAGTATATACGGCCGCAAGGTGGTTGTCAATTGCCGGGAGGCGGTTCTTATACGGCCTCCTTTAATTTGGGCACTGGGGGCGCGCGAGCGCCGCGTCACTGCAATGCCGATGCGCGTGCCTGGCGGCCGCGATGTCCCCCATGCACCCGCGATCGGCTGTTACAAAGGCAGGACGTGGATCTCTGTGTGTAAACACAGAGATCCATGTCCTGTCAGGGAGAGGGGACCGATGCTGTGTCCCTTGTACATAGGGACAACGATCGGTCACCTCCCCCAGTCACTCCCCTCCCCCACACAGTAACAATCACTCCAGGGAACACATTTAACCCCTTCCTCGCCCCTTAGTGTTAACCCCTTCCCTGCCAGTCACATTTATACAGAAATCAGTGCATATTTATAGCACTGTTCGCTGTATAAATGTGAATGGTCCCAAAATAGTGTCAAAAGTGTCCGATGTGTCCGCCATAATATCGCAGTCACAAAAAAAATCACTGATCGCCGCCATTACTAATAAAAAAAAAAAATGATAAAAATGCCATAAAACTACCCCCTATTTTGTAAACGCTATAACTTTTGCGCAAACCAATCAATAAACGCCGATTGCGATTTTGTTTTTTGTTTTTTTTTTAACCAAAAATATGTAGAAGAATACGTATCGGCCTAAACTGAGGAATTATTTTTTATTTTTATTTTTTTTAAATTGGGATATTTATTATAGCAAAAATCAAAAAAATGTTTTTTTTTTCAAAATTGTCGCTCTATTTTTGTTTATAGCGCAAAAAATAAAAACCGCAGAGGTGATCAAATACCACCAAAAGAAAGCTCTATTTGTGCGAAAAAAAGGACGTCAATTTTGTTTGGGAGCCACGTCGCACGACCGCACAATTGTCATTCAAAGCGTGACAGTGCTGAAAGCTGAAATTTCACCTGGGCAGGAAGGGGGTATATGTGCCCAGTAAGGAAGGGGTTAAACTTCAAAAGACACCCTTGGAATGAGCCTTTATTTTGTTGATGTGCTTCTGGAACTGCTGCCAGGGCTGGCAGTCTCTGAACAGATAAGAGAGGCCTGTATATTTCCAGTGGCCCCTTGGGTGGTTATCACTGCATTACATAAACAACTAATTCCTGATTCCTGATTAATCATGAGATCTCTAAATCCTGAAAGCTATGTCTTTTGTGAACGGTGGAAACCAACTGTCAAGGAATTGGTTAATGTTTAAGGTCAGAAATGACAGCTATGGATGTTTTGATGTTCACACCCAAAAGTAAAATAAATAAAGAAACATGATTGTTATCTCCAAGTCAGTTAAACAGGAAAGTTTAGAAACAAGAACAATCATGCAATTTCTCAAAGTTACTCTCACACTTGTCTTACAAAGTGTAAGTTATACTTATATAAACAGTGTAATTTTTAAAACAAATTTTCTATTGTTGCTACACAGTGGACATTTTATAGGAGTTTACATTACATTCCTCAACAGATTCTTATATCTATGTATGAAAATGATTCCTATATGTAAAATGGCTCAATAGTGAATATTGAGAATAATATAGATGATTATATATGCGTTTTTTAACCACTTAAGCCCCGGACCATTTTGTAGCTAAAGGACCAGAGGTGATTTCAGAATTTTGCACTGCGCTGCTTTAACTGTAAATTGTGCGGACATGCAATGTTGTACCCAAACGAAATTTGCGTCCTTTTCTTCCCACAAATAGAGCTTTCTTTTAATGGTATTTGATTGCCTCTGCGATTTTTATTTTTTGCGATATAAACGGAAATAGACCGAAAATTTTGAAAAAAAATGATAGTTTCTAGTTTTTGTTATAAGAAAAATCGAATAAACTAAATTTTAGTCATACATTTAGGCCAAAATGTATTCAGCCACATGTCTTTAGTAAAAAAAAAATGTCAATAAGCGTATATTTATTGGTTTGCGCAAAAGTTATAGTGTCTACAAACTAGGGTACATTTTCTGGAATTTACACAGCTTTTAGTTTATGACTGCCTATCTCATTTCTTGAGGTGCTAAAAAGGCAGGTCAGTACAAAATACCCCCAAATGACCCCATTTTGGAAAGTAGACATCCCAAGGAAATTGCTGAGAGGCATGTGGAGACCATTGAATATTTTTTTTTTTTTTTGTCTCAAGTGATTGAATAATGACAAAAAAATAAAAAATTACAAAAAGTTGTCACTAAATGATATATTGCTCACACATGCCATGGTTATATGTGGAATTGCACCCCAAAATACATTTTGCTGCTTCTGAGTACGGGGATACCACATGTGTGGGACTTTTTGGGAGCCTAGCCGCGTACGGGCCCCCGGAAACCAAGCACCGCCTTCAGGATTTCTAAGGGCGCAAATTTTTGATTTCACTCCTCACTACCTATCACAGTTTCGAAGGCCATAAAATGCCAAAATGGCACAAAACCCCCCCCCCCCAAATGACCCCATTTTGGAAAGTAGACACCCCAAGCTATTTGCTGAGAGGCATGGTGAGTATTTTCCAGCTCTCATTTGTTTTTGAAAATGAAGAAAGAAAATATATATATATATATATATATATATTTTTTTTAAAATTTACACCCTTAGAAAGCCTGAAGGCGGTGCTTGGTTTTTGGGGTCCCGTACGCGGCTAGGCTCCCAAAGTCTCACACATGTGGTATCCCCATACTCAGGAGAAGCAGAAGAATGTATTTTGGGGTGTAATTCCACATATGCCCATGGCATGTTTGAGCAATATATCATTTAGTGACAACTTTGTGCAAAAAAATAAAATAAAATTGTCTTTTTTCCGCAACTTGTGTCAACATATAAAATATTCCATGGACTCGACATGCCTCTCAGTATGTAGCTTGGGGTGTCTACTTTCCAAAATGGGGTCATTTGGGGGGGTTTTGAACTGTTCTGGCATTTTATACACAACATTAGGAAGCTTACATCCACTCTTCTAACCACTTGAAGACAAAGCCCTTTTTGACACTTTTTGTTTACATGAAAACATTTTTTTTTTGCAAGAAAATTATGTTGAACCCCCAAACATTATATATTTTTTTTTTCTACACAGTATTTGCGCAGCAATTTTTCAAACGCATTTTTTGGGGAAAAAATACACTTTTTTAATTTTAATGCACTAAAAACACACTATAATGCCCAAATGTTTGATGAAATAAAAAAGATGATCTTAGGCCGAGTACATAGATACCAAACACGACATGCTTTAAAATTTCGCACAAACGCGCATTGGCGACAAACTACATACATTTTTAAAAGCCTTTAAAAGCCTTTACAGGTTACCCCGTTAGATTTACAGAGGAGGTCTACTGCTAAAATTACTGCCCTCGATCTGACCTTCGCGGTGATACCTCACATGCATGGTGCAATTGCTGTTTACATATGACGCCAGACCGACGCTTGCGTTCGCCATTGGGCAAGAGCAGGGCAGGACAGGGGTGCTTTTTTTTTTATTAAATTTTGCTTTTTTATTTTATTTTTAAATTGTTCCTTCCATATTTTTTTTTTTTTTTTATTGTTATCTCAGGGAATGTAAATATCCCCTATGATAGCAATAGGTAGTGACAGGTACTCTTTTTTGAAAAAACTGGGGTCTTCTAGACCCTAGATCTTTCCTCTGCCCTCAAAGCATCTGACCACACCAAGATCGGTGTGATAAAATGCTTTCCCAATTTCCCAATGGCGCTTTTTATATCCGGGGGGGGACATTCCCTCCCACTGCTTGTAAAAGCAGTCCAGAGGCTAATTAGCCACTAGGATTGCTTTTACATGAAAGCCAGCCGCTGGCTGAAAAGAATGATACCAAGATGATACCTAAACCCGCAGGCATCATTCTGGTATAAACATTCAAAGTCCAGCAACATACCAGTACGTTGCTGGTCCTTGTTGGACATGTATTGTAATCTTTTTTTTTTTTCATGCAGCCAGTTGGCTGAACGAAAAAAGAGATTGATCGGTGGGTATGCCCACCATTAGAATACCGCCCTTCATCCACCCACTTCTAATGATGGGCATACATGCACCATTTAAATATGCCAAAGCATGGGGTCATCCTCCCGCAAAAAAGTTATGCCGCACACACATGGTCGGACTTTTCCACGGGCAAGCCTCCGTCGGAATTTCGACCGTATGTACGCAGCATTAGGAGCAAAATCGCTCCTCCGCTCCTCCGCCCCTGCTGCCCCAATGCTTCGGCATATATGCTTTTTTTTTTTTAACTGTGGTGGTGAAATCACCTCCTACAGCACTGGAGTCGCAGGGATCAGGCCTGTCTCTGCGAACGCTGCAGTTATGCGTGTTGTGTTTTGTAAGTGACAGTGATCGATCGATACTGCACTTGGGTGGCCTGGGCTGGACGGAGGGGCAAAACACAGGTGCTAGCAGGTATCTGGGCTGATCCCGCTAACACTGCGTTTTTGGGAACCCTAAACTGCTGGGGACGCTAGTATAGATCTGATCAGATCAGATATTGATCTGTTCAGATACTATACCACTAAGGGGGGTGTATGCTTCATGCGTGGGTGTTGGCATTACTGGCACTAACCTGACGCTGCCTGGGGTGTGACGCAGACCCTCTCTGACGCTAAAACCTAATTGATATCACCCGCCGGGCGATCAGGGGGTTAAACCTTTATTGGGTTATATATACGGCGGGTGCCCTGACACTATAAAAAGCAAACTAACTAACCAGCGTCACCCGTAACACTTATATGGTGATCACTGGTGAAAGGGTTAACTAGGGGCAATTAGGGAGTTAAAACCTAGATAATATATGGGGGTACCTGACGCTATAAAAACCTGCGGCGAACCTAAAAAAAATTACTGGCTACCGATCTGCATCACCGACGCTAAGACAGCGATCAGAAAAACGATCGCTTAGCGACAGTGGTGATAGGGGGTGAAAGGGTTATCTGGGGGGCGATTAAGGGGTTTAAACCTTTATTAGATAATTTATGGGGGTACCCGACGCTATAAAAACCTGCGGCAAACCTAAAAAAAATTACTGGCTACCGATCTGTATCACCGACGCTAAGACAGCGATCAGAAAAATGATCGCTTAGCGACGGCAGTGCTAGGGGGTGAAAGGGTTATCTGGGGGGTGATCAGGGGGTTAAACCTTTATTAGGGGGGTTAGGGGGCTACACTGGACCTAAAACTAAATGTAGTGACACTTTTACAGTCACAAATGTCACGGATTGCAGTGATCAGTAAATAAATGGTCACTGCAATCAGTGACACTGACTGGGGGCTGGGGGGGGGCCTGGGGGGGCGATTTGTGTGCCTATGTGTCCTGGTGTCAGTGTAGTGTTAGTGCACTGACCTGTGTGTCTTCTCTTGTACGGTGCTCGGTATATGTGAGCATTACACAGCAGAGGGAGCAGAGGGAGCATTTCCATTCGCCGAGAGCGATCGCGGGGGGGGTGGCCGGAATCGAATGGCCGCCCCCTCATGTCGGATCGCTCCCCAACAAATACTGACCGCTCACTGTATAGGAGGGGGGTCCGATCGGACCCCCCAACTTTACAAAGGCAATCACGTACACTGTACGTGATTGTGCCTGTCGGTGCCATTCTGCCGACATACATATACAGTGAGCTGTCGTTAAGTGGTTAAAGAACGCATATATGATCATCTATATTATTCTCAATATGCAAAGATGCTTACTTGGGTCTATATCACAAATTCGACACTTCTCTGTTATTATAACTTTTTATGGTTTTTGGGTCGAGTTTGGCTTTGTGTCGCTGAGCTCCCAAGTACTTTAGTGATCTGCATCAAGTTCCCATTAACCATTTTTGTCCTCCTTCATTTGTCTGTACACGGCCATCCGGGCTGCAGTTTTTTCCAGACCGACCCAGCAACAACCAATACCATATATATATATATATATATATATATATATATATATATATATATATATATATATATATATATATATATATACACACACACATTCTTTATTTTTATTGTATTTTGTATTTTTTATTATATATAATGCATGCTTGGCACAATATGGTAGCCTTATACCAGGCACCACGTTGGCCCCACGGCATGACAAGTTATGATATACATTGCTTTAAAGCAACTGCCTTACTGCATGTACATAGCATGTATCTTATTATTAAGTGTTTTTCAGTCCCCCGATCTGTTCTACAGTTCGGCACCCACTCGGACCAGAGCTTCTGTTCCTCAGCCTTGGACAGTTGGCCTAGTACAATGGAGGGATTATGTGGCCACCCAAGCCGTTGGCATCCCGTGTCAGTCCCTCCCAACCCAGAGAGATGACTGACACGCCTCACTGCCAATGGCACTATGAGAGACACTATTCATTTACTGTTCTCTCTGAGTACTTCCGCCCACAGCACTTGGACCTTCACATGGCCCAGGTGCGCATGCGCCGGTTGGCACATGCGTGGAGTACGAATTCTGGCCGGCTCGCGTGACGTCAGACATTGTCTGACGTGCACCTGAGCAGGATGCACAAATTAGCGGGGCTGAGACACCACTCCTCAGATGCTGTTGAGGAGTGGAATCATCAGATTCACCCCGCTCACATAGCGGGCCCAGGACGGCTGGATGCGGATTTGGAGGCAGTAAAGCTAGGGTATGTACCCCACTGATAACTTACTTTTTGCAAGTTGAACTCTGTCCCCTATGTTCCCCATTTTTATGGTGGCATGTGTATCTCTTTCCTTATTAGATTTATTTGCACTGCCTGTTCACCAAGCAGCTCTATATGGCCAGCAGAAATCTATAGGACATATTAACCCTTTGGTGGCTACTATCAATTCAACAACAAGGTATATATGCTACTGCCCTTTACCGGTATCTAGTTTGGCATTATTAGCTAAGTTGACTGACACGCTTTTATTCATCAACCAATTAGTCATTACGTTTTTTCATTACATTTTTTCAGTGATATATTTTTTATATCCTGGCTTCATTTGGGAACCTGATGCTATCTTAGTGCTGGGGCCACCATTTAAATATGCTGATTGGCAATATTTAATCCTATTAAGGTATGTTTTATCTAGACCCATAAATTATGTACCAAATATGTGCCATTTCTCTAGCCCTTCGACCAGTGGTTCTCAACTCCTGTCCTCAGGACCCACTAACAGGCCAGATTTTAAGTATTACCTTGGTGAGATGCAGACTAGAATACTGCAATCACTGAGCAGCAAATTATATCACCTGTGATGCATTTCAGTTATCTTGCAAACCTGGCCTGTTGGTGGGCCCTGAGGACTGCAGTTGAGAACCACTGCCTTAGATATATGTAGAGATAAAAAGATAAATCAAAATATCCTTTCCTTGTTTAATCTAGCAACATCTCCTTATACAAGCCAGCAGTTCCGCATCCAGTCCTGGGTCACCTGACCTTTTTACTTTTGATATATTATCTATGTAAGTATCGACACAATTTTCCTTGGTGGAAATTATATGTGTCACCTTTAATAAATTTTGTAATACAGCATTTCAATGATATATATATTTTTTATTATAGCTATCTGGTGCATCCCCATACTCTCTCTTATTGTCAACACGGGCCTACAGCCTGAGGTGTGAGGGTTACTGTGCTCTGCCCCAAGATTTGCCATCTGGGGTGGTGGTCCCCTTGGTTGCCGCCCTTGCAGGGCTGGGGTGGCTGTTTTTTGAACACCCTTAACCCGCATCTATTTCTTGGTGAGTGTTGCAAATGCAATGTCTTTTTTGATCATGTTTAAACATACAGTATTGTATTTGACTATCATAAAGAGAATATATCTCAGTTAAACTTAGAAGCTCCTGAGGAAGCAATTCTATATACACCGCGGAACATGTAGAGCCTAATTTTAACTTCTCTAAGGATCCCGTGGACTTACACCAAGGAGAATTCTCTACTCAGCGTGGGCATCTATTTAGTAGAAACCATTGCAGCAAGTCTATTGAGATATTTTCCCTGGAATTTACCACGTGACCTACTTCTTTATTGTATACTTCTTATATTTGTGTATTCTATTTTTAGATACAGTTGTTGATTAACATGTCACCAATGTGAAACATTAAAATTTGTTATATTTTATTTACGTGCCTACAAAGTCCATTTTTCCACATCCACTTTCAATCCATTAACTTTTAGGACGTGGCACAACTGTTATTAAGGGTGTTGATTACCACCCAAGGGCACCTGTAATCAATTTATTCTGTAGGGAAGGGCTGGCTTACCTTGCAGTGCGGGAGGTGTTAATGCAGGGAGAGGGTGTCCTAAGAAGCAGCTAAAATGCCTGAAGAGTGCCAATCTTTCCTAAAGCAGCTGACAGACTGCCTTCTCTGCCACTTCTCCTCAGACTGTACTCCGAAACCCTGACAGTTTGCACAGTACAACCGGGGCTCACAGTGAAAGGGAGAGCACTGCATCAATATGTAACCCACTCTGGTAGAAGTGATTAGAAGAAATAATAGCTTCATGGTGTGCTGACATCTTAGGTGAGTGGAGATAGTGTGGTGAGCCAGGGGCAGGCAGAAGCATGTGGCTAAAGGTTCTGTTGTACCATCCCAAGGCTAAATGTTAGGGCAGAGGGATAGAAGCTGGGGAACACAGGCCATTGGAGGGTAGTGCTTATGCTGTTAGGGGACAGAGGGTGGGAAATGATCAGTGCAACAAAACATGAGTGTTCTAGGAGTTGATGGAAGTGTCAGAACAGGGCAGAGGAAGGCTTGATGAAGTGGAAGTGTTGTTGAGTGTGAGAAGTGAGAGAGGAAAAAGCATATTTTTTAAGGTCCGTTCACGCTTCTAGAGGAGAAATCTAACACTGGCAAAATGAAACTTGAAATAGGGCATGAAATAAGGCATGATCTACAGAGAGAAATTAAAAGTGTCTTGAGAAACCAAAATTGTAACACAGCTTATATATGTAGCGACCTCACCCCTCTCACCCCTTCTCATTCATGACTTGTCGGTCTCGTCTAGGGGTTAACACTGGGGGGGAGGGATGAGATACACCATGGCCCATGTCCTCCAATGTGTAGAGGTGAAGGCCAGAACTATCAGGCTTTGTGTATGTGTCCCAGAGTCAAATCCTCTCCTCAGATTGACTCCCCTTTGCTCCTAGTAACCAGAGTTCCACACACTGAATAGGTCCAACTCGTATTTATTCTTCTCAATAAATAGACATACAGCACAGACAGGTTGAGACTAGTGATGAGCCGAACACCCCCGGGTTCGGTTCGCACCAGAACCCGCGAACGGACCGAAAGTTCGTACGAACATTAGAACCCTATTAAATACAATGGATGCGAACGTTCGAATTCTAAAGTGCTAATTATAACAACTATTATGCATGTTATTGTCCTAAAAAGGGTTTGGGAACCCGGGTTGTGCACCAGGGGACATGTATCAATGCAAAAAGAAGTTTTAAAAACGGTCGTTTTTCGGGAGCAGTCATTTTAATGATGCATAAAGTGAAAAAAAAAAAGTCAAATATTCCTTTAAATATCGTACCTGGGGGGTGTCTAAAGTATGCCTGTGAAGTGCCACGTGTTTCCCGTGTTTAGAACTGTCCCTGCACAAAATGACACTTCTAAAAGGAAAAAAAAGCCATTTAAAACTGCTTGCGGCTTTAATGTAATGTCTGGTCCCGGTAATATGGATGAAAATCTTTAAGAAAAATGGCATAGCTACCCCATGACCCCCCCCCCCTACCCCAGCCCATTACCAGCCCCTTTGGGTCTTGTATGGATATTAAGGGGAACCCCGCACATAAAATAAAAAAGGCCCTATATACTCTGAACAGCCGTATACAGGCGGTGCATACAAGACAGGGACTGTAGGTTTGTTCTTATGTAGAATCTGTTTGTAATTTTGAACAGGTACATTGTTTAAGTGTAGCTCCAGCCCAAAAATCTATTTTTAAACTTTTTGGAAAACATAGGTAAGGGTTATCACCCCTGTAACATTTGTTTTGCTGTCTGTGCCCCTGTTCAGAACATTTCACCTCACTTTCCGTCCCAATGACAACTGTTTTTGAAATGTGGCGTTTTTCTTGAAACAAGGATTGGTGATAAAGCATCAGTACAGAGGAGACACCTTTCTCCCATATTAATTCTTACAGGAGAGAATTTTCCTTCCTAGGGGTAGATTTCCTCTCACTTCCTGTTATCTTCTTGCGTTTGCAAGTAGGAGTCGTTTGTAAGTTGGATGTTTGAAAGTAGGGACCTGCCGTATATACTCTGCAGAAATAGGCCCCTTAGTTGTTGGTGTTGGCACAACACTGTAAGCACTCACAGTTACTCTTGGTTGGTGCTGGAACGCCCTGCTGTCAACTATTATATCAGGAATTTTAATTACATATAATTGTTGAACAGTGGTAGTAAAAATTGGGCCTTTGATGGTGGTGCTGGTGCCACAACACTGTAAGCCCTGACAGTTACTCTTGGTGGGTGCAGCAATGGGCCCTGCTGTGAATTATTAGATCAAGAATTGTAATTGCATGCCCCTGTTGAACAGGGGCTGAAAAATTGTGCCTTTCGTGGTGGTGGTGGTGGTGGTGTTGCCACAACACTGTAAGCCCTCAGAGTTACTCTTGGTGGGTGCAGGAATGGGCCCTGCTGTGAATTATTAGATCAAGAATTGTAATTACATGCCCCTTTTGAACAGGGGCTGAAAAATTGGGCCTTTCGTGGTGGTGGTGGTGGTGGCGTTGCCACAACACTGTAAGCCCTCAGAGTTACTCTTGGTGGGTGCAGCAATGGGCCCTGCTGTGAATTATTAGATCAAGAATTGTAATTACATGCCCCTTTTGAACAGGGGCTGAAAAATTGGGCCTTTCGTGGTGGTGGTGGTGGCGTTGCCACAACACTGTAAGCCCTCAGAGTTACTCTTGGTGGGTGCACGAATGGGCCCTGCTGTGAATTATTAGATCAAGAATTGTAATTACATGCCCCTTTTGAACAGGGGCTGAAAAATTGGGCCTTTCGTGGTGGTGGTGGTGGTGGCGTTGCCACAACACTGTAAGCCCTCAGAGTTACTCTTGGTGGGTGCAGCAATGGGCCCTGCTGTGAATTATTAGATCAAGAATTGTAATTGCATGCCCCTGTTGAACAGGGGCTGAAAAATTGGGCCTTAGGCACTGGTGCCACAACACTCCAACCCCTCACAGATGCTGTACTTGGAGCACAATGAGCCCTATGGCAAATTATTGCTAAAAAAATTGTAATTACACGCCCCTGTAAAACAGGGGCTGAAAAATTGGGCCTTAGCCACTGGTGGCGGCACCCATAAACAAAAATGATCTTCCAAGCTATCATCATCAATCGTATCATTGAGGACTCGGAGGAGGAGGATAGCCAGTCAACATAACAGCACAGGCACTCAGCATCAGCATCAGTCTTGAAGGGATGTGACATGTTAAAATCAATTAGTCTGTTATATCAGCATCAGGTGTGTGGTAGCTGGTGGTGATCCAAGACTGGTTCATCTTGATGAAAGTCAGTCGATCAACCGAGTCGGTGGACAGGCGCACCCTGTGATCCGTGACAAATCCTCCAGCAGCACTGAATGTGCGTTCCGAAAGAACGCTGGATGCAGGACAGGCCAGTAGCTCAATTGCATACTGTGCAAGCTCTGGCCAGTGATCCATCCTCAAGACCCAGTAAGCCAGAGGATTTTCGGTGGGGAAGGTGTCCAAGTCTGACCTTGCCCCTAGATATTCCTGCACCATGTTTATCAGACGCTGGCGATGGTTGCTGGAACCGATCATACTTTGGGGCTGCGGACTAAAGAATTGTCTGAACGCATCGGTCAGACGGCCACCTTCCCCACCGCTCCTTCTTTGACTGGCCGAAGCCTCAGCAACTCGTTGTCCAGGACCAGGAGTTTGTAACCTCCCAGTCTCTGGGAACGCGTTGCACAGACCTTTCTGCAAGGCCTCCCGGAGTTGTCTCATCCTCTGCTCCCTCTGCGACGGTAACATAAGGTCCGCAACCTTACCCTTGTACCGTGGATAAAGGAGAGTGGCCAGCCAGTAATGGTCCCTCTCCTTGATCCGAAGAATACGAGGATCCTTCCGCAGACTTTGCAGGATCAGGGAGGCCATGCAGCGTAGGTTTGCTGAGGCATTCGCTCCGGAGTCCTCTGGGTCACTAAGGACGACATGATCCGCAGCCACCTCCTCCCAGCCACGTACAAGTCCACTGGTTTCTTGGGACTGTAAATCATCCCTAAAAGACTGCTGCTGATGATGCTGAGTGCCAGCCTCCACCTCCATGCTGACACAATCCTCCTCCTCCTCCTCCTCCTCCTCCTCTTCCTGTGCGATGGGTGGGACAGAAGGAACACTGTCTGGGTAAAGGGGGCCTTGAGAGGCAAGGAAGTCCTCCTCTTCCTGCCTCTGTTCTGCCTCAAGTGCCCTGTCCATTATTCCACGCAGCGTGTGCTCCAACAGGTGGACAAGAGGTACAGTGTCACTGATGCATGCACTGTCACTGCTCACCATCCTCGTGGCCTCCTCAAATGGTGCCAGGACAGTGCATGCATCCCTGATCATGCCCCACTGGCGTGGAGAAAAAAACCAAACTCCCCTGACCCTGTCCTGGTGCCGTAGTCGCACAGGTACTCATTGATGGCCCTCTGCTGCGTGTGCAGCCGCTGCAGCATGGCCAACGTTGAGTTCCACCTGGTGGGCATGTCACATATAAGGCGGTTCTTGGGCAGGTTCAACTCCTTTTGCAGCTCAGCCAGGCGAGCACTGGCATTATAAGATCTGCGGAAATGCACACAGACTTTCCTGGCCTGCCTCAGGACATCCTGTAAGCCCGGGTACCTGCCCAAGAACCGCTGCACCACCAGGTTAAGGACGTGAGCCACACAGGGCACATGGGTCAGTTGTCCCTGTCGGAGGGCGGAGAGGAGGTTGGTGCCATTGTCGCAAACCACCATTCCTGGCTTAAGCTGGCGTGGCGTCAACCACCTCTCGGCCTGGCCCTGCAGAGCAGACAGGACCTCTGCCCCAGTGTGGCTTCTGTCCCCCAAACACACCAGCGCAAGCACGGCATGGCATCTTTTTGCCTGCGTACTTGCGTAGCCCCTTGAACGCCTACGGAGCACCACTGGTTCATAGGACAAACCACAGGAAGAGGCCATGGAGGAAGAAGAAGAGGAGGGGGTGGAGGAGAGAGGTGTGTCACAACCAGTAGTAGCATTTTGGAGGCGTGGCGGTGGAACAACCTCCAACACTACTGCACCTTGTCCTGCATCCTTCCCAGCTGCCAAAAGAGTGACCCAATGGGCCGTGAAAGAAAGGTAACGTCCCTGTCCATGCCTGCTGGACCATGAGTCAGCGGTAATATGCACCTTACCGCTGACCGCCCTGTCCAGCGAGGCCAAGACATTGCCTTCCACATGCCGGTAGAGAGCCGGAATAGCCTTCCATGAGAAAAAGTGGCGTTTGGGAACCTGCCACTGAGGAACCGCACATTGCACAAACTCACGGAAGGGGGCCGAGTCTACCAACTGAAAAGGCAGCAGTTGAAGCGCTAGCAATTTAGCCAAGCTAGCATTCAACCGCTGGGCATGTGGATGGCTGGGAGTGAGCTTCTTTCGACGGTCCAGCAGCTGGGGCAGGGAAATTTGCCTGCTAGAATCGGACGTCGGTGTACTGCTAGCAGAGTGGCCGCAAGTACTTGGCTGTGACACACCTAATTCTACACCTTCATTCCTCTCAGTGCATGTTTCAGAGAGGACTGAAGTTATAGTGGGGTTGGAGATCCCAGCTGATGCGGTGCAAGGAGAGGTCCGCTTTGTTCTTTGGTGTGGGTCTTTGAGGTAGGCTTGCCAACGAGCTGCATGGCAGGTCAACATATGTCTGGTCAGGCATGTGGTACCCAAGCGGCTGATGTTTTGGCCACGCGATATATACGCTTGAGACATATGTTGCAAACAGCAGCTGTGCGATCTGATGCACTAGCCTCAAAAAAGGCCCACACCAAAGAACTTTTTGAATGACGGGCAGAGGCAGCGCCCTGCACAGGCGGAGCTCTGCGGTGTGATTCCGTCGGTGTACTGCCCTTACGCTGGCCACCAAAGGGCATCCTGCCTCGTTGGAGATGTGCCTCCTCCTCCTCCTCCTCTCTCCTATTAGGCACCCACGTGGAGTCAGTGACCTCATCATCCCCTCCCTCCTCATCACTGGAGCCAATCTGGCAGTATGCTGCAGCTGCTGGAACATGACTGCCAGATTGGTGTCCTTCTTGAGCATCCCCTCTGTCTGCTCTCACGCTACTGCCTTCCTGTAGCTGGGTTTCATCATCAGACCCTTCGAAACGCTGGGCATCCTCCTGGAGCATGTACCCAACACTGTGCTCAAACAGTTCGGGGGACTCCTCAGGAGGAGGACATGGTGGGTCTAGGGAAGGAGTGACTGATGATGAGTCTGACATTGATACCAGGGAAGAGGACGCTTTGGCAGCTGCTTTGCCAGTACCCTGAGCCTGGGTGAGAGAGGATGAGGAGGAGGAGGAGGGCTTGGTCATCCACTCTACCAAGTCTTCAGCATGATGTGGCTCAACATGTCCAGCTGCCGAAAAGAAGGACAAGCGTGTCCCATGGCCATGTGCTGATGACAATGCACCGCGTCCACGACCAGCACTGTTGCCCCCAGACACAGAGCCTGCTTGCCCTCTTTTATTGCCTCCTGACTGTCTGCCTCTCCTTGTTTGCCTTCCAGACATTCTAATAGATGGCCTGCAGGGAGATGGGAAAAAAGCAATAAGGGCTACCTTCAGGTGTCCTTCTCTGTCCCTTTACTTAAGGATTTCTAAATATGGTTGAGGATGATTGCTTTTGCACAGAATAGCACAACGACAATTTCCCTGACTGTCCAAAAAACAAGGATTTCAAAGATGGTTGATGAGGAATGCTTTAGCACACTATAGCACAAGGAGAATTTCCCTCACTGTCCTTCCCTGTCCCTAGAAACAAGGATTATCACAGTGAAAGAAACTGACACTCTTCCTACCTATAGTTTTCTGTCCCTAGAAAAAATGTTTTTTTAAAGCACACTATAGCACAAGGAGAATTTCCCTCACTGTCCTTCCCTGTCCCTAGAAACAAGGATTATCAGAGTGAAAGAAACTGACACTCTTCCTACCTATAGTTTTCTGTCCCTAGAAAAAATGTTTTTTTAAAGCACACTATAGCACAAGGAGAATTTCCCTCACTGTCCTTCCCTGTCCCTAGAAACAAGGATTATCAGAGTGAAAGAAACTGACACTCTTCCTACCTATAGTTTTCTGTCCCTAGAAATTTTTTTTTTTTAAAGCACACTATAGCACAAGGAGAATTTCCCTCACTGTCCTTCCCTGTCCCTAGAAACAAGGATTATCACAGTGAAAGAAACTGACACTCTTCCTACCTATAGTTTTCTGTCCCTAGAAAAAATGTTTTTTTAAAGCACACTATAGCACAAGGAGAATTTCCCTCACTGTCCTTCCCTGTCCCTAGAAACAAGGATTCGCACAGTAAAACACACTGACACTCTCCCTACCTATAGTTTTCTGTCCCTAGAAAAAATGTTTTTTTAAAGCACACTATAGCACAAGGAGAATTTCCCTCACTGTCCTTCCCTGTCCCTAGAAACAAGGATTCGCACAGTAAAACACACTGACACTCTCCCTACCTATAGTTTTCTGTCCCTAGAAAAAAATGTTTTTTTAAAGCACACTATAGCACAAGGAGAATTTCCCTCACTGTCCTTCCCTGTCCCTAGAAACAAGGATTCGCACAGTAAAACACACTGACACTCTCCCTACCTATAGTTTTCTGTCCCTAGAAAAAATGTTTTTTTAAAGCACACTATAGCACAAGGAGAATTTCCCTCACTGTCCTTCCCTGTCCCTAGAAACAAGGATTCGCACAGTAAAACACACTGACACTCTCCCTACCTATAGTTTTCTGTCCCTAGAAAAAATGGTTTTTTTAAAGCACACTATAGCACAAGGAGAATTCCCTCACTGTCCTTCCCTGTCCCTAAAAACAAGGATTCGCACAGTAAAACACACTGACACTCTCCCTACCTATCCTTCTCTTTCCCTAAACTAAAGGAATCCAGGTTAAGCAAGAAAAAATAAATTTCACTGTCCCTGCCTATGCTTCTCTTTCCCTGCTCCGGAACACACTACACTAGGCCGCCGTGCTGGCGGCCTTTTATAGTGTGGGGCGTGTACTAAACACCCTCAGCAATAATTGGCCACAGGCATCCTGCCTGTGGCCAATCATTGCTCTCCTCGCTGCCGGCGCTGTGATTGGCCAAGCATGCGGGGTCACAGTGCATGCTTGGCCAATCACAGCGCCTGGATGACACTGCGATGGCGTAGTGCATTGTGGGCCGTTCGCGTCACTCGAATTTGGCGCGAACGGCCCAAATCGTTCGATCTTCGTCGAACGATCGAACAGCCGATGTTCGAGTCGAACGTATGTTCGACTCGAACACGAAGCTCATCCCTAGTTGAGACCCATGTAACGCTTCAGTATTTGTGGGGAGTAGGCCAAGGCACAATTCTTCTAGATAAAGCTAACCACTGTAGTATCACCAGTGGCGAATAGTCATTGCCACTGACTATATTGAATGGAACATGAATTACCTTCGCTATCGTAGCCCCTATCAGGGGAAGGACATCCGTCCAAAGCAGTTACCGGAGGCCTCTCCGTCAACAGCAATGCTGCGCTGGACACTCCAGAGAAGTTCCGTTTACCGGGCTCCTCATCTCAGACACGGGCACCCAAGGAGTTAGGGCCCCCTCGGATTCCTCCACCCTAGTGGAACTCAGTCGAAGGTACTGAGCTCCAGGCTTCCGCCATAGTACCTCACCCCAGGCTAAAGGTGCCTGAGATGGACTCCATCTCCCGCTCCGGCCAGGTCAAGGGCACCTGGGCCGGAACTCCGGAACTCCAGCACCCAAGCTGAAGGTGCCTGGGTGCGGCCGCGTCCTCCGACTCTGAACCCAAGGTCAGGGCGTCCGCCCCTTTTATCTCCTCTCCCTTTGCGTCACAGCGGGTTCCCTGCCCCGCTGTACCAGCGCCAGAAAAGGACAAAAAGGGAAGCAGTCTTGCGGTGAGTGTTCAACTCCGGCCCAGGGCGACAACACCACCTGCAGGCCGCAGGGAGCCTCACACTACCAGAGTCCTCCAAGAACCACAAAAGGGTCTCAGATTCCCTGACAATCAATGCATCTGGGTTACACTACCACCCAGATGCCTCCCTTAAAATCAAACACCCGCTACATATATTATTAAGTATTATCTATGATCACAGCATAAACTTTCATTTCTTGCAATAGAAATATAAACAACAGTTATAATTGTTAATCAAATAAAAGCTTACTTGAAAAAGATCCATTCATATTGTGAGTTCTGTCTGTTTGCTGTCCATCTCTTTGTACAAATTGTTGAATTCTTTGCATGCTTTACAGCTTTCTCAGCGTTTTACTTTAAAAAAAAAATTGAGGACTACAAATGCCATGATATCTTGCTGCTTGAAAGCAATGCTTCCTGTACTGACTCTGCGACCTGAAACTCCTCCTCTCAGCACATCTGTAGTTCAGAAGGCAGGTTTTCCGTCCGATTAGGCGACCCGTTAAAACTTTTAATGGAAGTGACATTTTGTCAGGGCCATCTTGGTACACCCTGCACTAAGCCGCAGTAAGCCTACAGTCTGAAGTTGCCAAGCGGACATCTTTTTACACCCACCGAAGTCTTGCACACTTATTTTTACCACTAAACTGAGTTTATATTGTGAAATACAGTATTTAGAAGTCCGTGACACTGTTTTGATGTTGAACCACTAAACTGAGTTTATATTGTAAAATACAGTATTTAGAAGTCCGTGACACTGTTTTGATGTTGAATTTTAAAAGCAGTGGTCTTCTGTCCGATTAGCAAACGTGTGAGATCAGCAGGATTGCCGCTGTTTTTTAAATTCAAAATCCAAACAGTGTCATGGACTTCTAAATACTGTATTTCACGATATAAAAATAAAATAAATGTGAAATGCAACATTTCGTTGGGTGTAAAAAGATGTCTGCTTGGCGACCTCAGACAGTAGGCTTAGTGTCGCCGAGTGCGGGGTGTACCAAAATGACCATGACGGAACGTCACTTCTGTTACAAAATCTGACGGGTCGCCTAATCTGATGGAAACACAGGCTCTGTGAAATGTGAGACACAGCTGTGCCTTCTCACAGGGCATAGCCAACATTTGCCACAGAACTCAAGTAAATGTGTGTGATTTTTCAGATCAATAGAAGTAGGCTACAAATAATTGAAATTCAATGTAGAAATTAATATACGATTTTAGATTTTGATACACTTTAAGGAAGTCTATAGTAATTTATAGAAATATGAGAATAAAAATATACAATAGAAATATATGAAACAATCAGTGCAAAAAATAAATAAATGCGCCCTCCTCCTTTCTTACACCACCACCGTGCCCAGAAAACACTAACTGTATATAAATATATGCCTCTAGCTGCTACTTAAAAATATAGTGTACGTAATGTGATTTTAAATTAATAAAACAGTAGCGCTGTATTCAAAAAATGAATAAACCTAAATATATATAAAAACAAACAATCACCCCGTGAACAAAGTGATCACTGTTATATATGAATGATGCCACAAGTGTCCATAATTGTTCAAAAAAGTGATCAAAATCAAGTCCATAAATAATTGTGTTGATCCAAGTGGTTAGACTTTAAAGAAGATTTTTTGTGTTTTGTTTTAAGTGACTTGAAAAAACTTCCACCACACCATATGTGCTCAGTGCCTCCACTCCCTTAAGAAACGCACTCACCAATAGGTCATGCCTTGCAGTGGTAATGCGATGTATTGCGGTCTCGGCAGACCCAAAAGGAACCTATGAATTTCCGCAATACATCGCGTTACCACTGCAAGCTCCTCGCTTTGGAAAGTTTATGTTGAAGTGCCTTTTTTTGACTTGAAGGATGTGAGTGCAATAATTGAAGATTATGTGTGCTGTTTTAAATAAATAGTTTACTATATTTCACTATTGGAAGCACCTTTTTGTTCTTACATGTGAATTGGCATTTCTTGATAAGCACCGTTGGATTCGTTTAATAACCCTGGGGGGGTTCACTAAGCGATATTGCCCAGCATGAGAGTGCAAGGCATGACCTATTGGTGAGTGCGTTTCTTAAGGGAGTGGAGGCATTGAGCACATATGGTGTGGTGGAAGATGGTTTCAAGTCACTTTAAAAAAGATTTTTTGTTTTAAGTCTAACCACTTGGATTAACACAATTATTTATGGACTTGATTTTGATCACTTTTTTGAACATTATGGACACTTGTGGCATCATTTATATATAACAGTGATCACTTTGTTCACGGGATGATTGTTTGTTTTTATATATATTTAAGTTTATTAATTTTTTGAATACAGCGCTACTGTTTTATTCATTTAAAATCACATTAAATAGAAATATATGAACTGTGGGGCTTGTTTAACCACTTCCCGTCCGGCCTATAGCAGAATGACGGCCGGGAAGTGGTTCAGTTATCCTGACTGGGCGTCATATGACGTCCAGCAGGATAAGCCACAAATGATTGGTGGTGTGGTGTGTCAGTCTGACACACCGCATCTCCGATCTAGGTAAAGAGCCTCTTTTTTACAGCCTGGCCACATAGAGAGGCCCAACATCAAAGTAGAACCTTCAGGCGTTCTAAGGGCATATATTACACACCTAAATTCCTGACTGCACATCACATTTTTGAAGGCTCTGGAGCACCAAGAGAGTGGAAACACCCACAGAATGACCCTATTTTGAAAAGCAAACACCCCAATGTATTTTCTATGAGGCATAATAAGTCTTTTGAACATGTCATTTTTTTCCACAAGTTTTTTGAAAATGTGGAAAGAAAATGAAAACATATTTTTTCTTTTACACAAAGTTGTCAACTAATAAGATATTTCTAAAGCACAACATGTACATACCAAGAATTACACCCTAAAATACATTCTGCTACTCCTCCTGAGCATGGTAATATCACATATGTAAGACTTTTCCACAGCCTGGCCACATAAAAGAGGCACAACATCAAAGTAGCACCATCTGGCATTCTAAGGGAATAAATTACAAATCTAATTTCCTGACAAACTTCCATATTTTTGAAGGCACTGGAGTACCAGGACAGTGGAAACACCCACAAAATGACCCAATTTTGAAAAGCAAACACCCAAACGTATTTGCTATAAGGCATAATGAGTCTTTTGAAAATGCCATTCTTTTTCCACAAGTTTTTGGAAAATGTGGAAAGAATATTTAAAACTTATTTATTTATTTTTTACACAAAGTTGTCAATCTATAAGATATTAATATATCTATAAGATATAAAATATTTCTAACAAACAGCATATACATACTTAGAATTACACCCCAAAATATATTCTGCTACTCCTCCCAATTATGGGAGTACCACATATGTGAGATCTTTTTTAATGTCTGAACATATTTTGTACCCAACATTTCAACCTATGCAACACAAAAATCAACCAACACTCTATAGAAAACAATGTACTGTAATGCTCGCCTCTGTAAGAGTGGTCAGTGAATATAACATTGTGTAGCTTTACATACAGCAGTTCCTGTTCCTAAAAGCCAAGTAAGCCTAACCTACTGGTATGTGGCTGCCCCCATAGCACAATGCTATGTTCACTGGCCAGGAAGTATAGGAGGCTGAACAAAGGGTAAATAAAAGATTAACTGTGGTTTGAAGAGAGGATGGGTCCAGGAAGCAGGCAGAGATGTGGCAACAGCCAAAGGAATTGTTCATGCAGCAATATGGTCCATAAACACACCAGGGTCAGTACAGGCAGCAGGCTGACATTCAGGCCACAGCTATCACATGGTACAAATGCACTCTGATTGGTCACTGTGAACAAATTAGAGATCAACACAATAATACACAACAAATGGCAACGCATACAAGCCATTGTGTGCAATTTTGATTGGTCACAGCAATCACATGGTACCGGGAGAGGCCCAGTACACTGATTTGTCACCCCCCAGACACAGCGGATGACAGGTCACGCTGCTTCATGGCTCAATCTTTCCAAATCCTGGAAGGACTTCATATGACGTCCACCTGGGATGGCAGTGCTCCCATTCGGCTGTCATATTACTATAGGCCAGATGAGAAGCAGTTAATAAAGCAATGGGTGTTAAGAGTAACTTCTTCTAAACCATATACTGGGGCAATCCTACCTAAGGAGTATTACGCCGGTGAGTGGTGTTTACTCGCCCTGCATGGGGGGGGGGTAACTTTCACGTGGAGCGTGCTCATCAATGCCTGGGACCAGGAGGAGACTGTGGCCTTGTGTAGAATCTAACAATAAGGCAATTCCCTGACTTAGGGATGAGCTGTCACTGTGTGTAGTAAAAGTACAGAATTCCCATGGCAAAGTGCTGTCCCATATCACTACACACTGTAACGTGGTAATGTTGCATTTGGAGGGAAGTGCTGAGCCTGCTCCCACTCCACGTGCACATAGCATGGACCTCATGCATGCATTTATTAACTCCTTCTTTCCCCTACCTCATGATCATGCCATAGATGTCCGTAACATGGGTATGGATCCGGTTGCAATTGGATGCCGATCGCCAGGGAGGGAGCCAGAGTATAGACCCCCTTGCTACCTGAGGACCTGTGACCTTACCAGGTACCATGCCTAACAACTAGTTGCTTGGTGTCTTGAACTTGTATTTGGTTACACATAGCAACTACACTCCTCTTCTTGTCTTGCTGAGTTAACCCTTTGTGGCGTTACTTCATACCCTCTAGTGATATACAGACCCTGGTTCTTTAGATACACCAGAACCAACATACACCCCTTTCAATAACAGTTAATGTATTTTTTACTGAACAAGTTTCAGCATAACAGTTCAATATGAACAATGTCCTTCTTCCTAAATGAACTACTGTATTGTGGCTGCCCAAGCATAACTTAATGCCAGCATTCTCCATGGCTTGGATGTCTCAGAAAATCCCGGTGCCTTCAGAGTCCTGAAAGATGCAGCAGTCCCAGTACCTTTAGCCGTGAGCGAGAACAGAACCAACAAAACCCGGCGCTGGACCTCAGCCTTCCCGCTTTTTATAGCACAAGTGGGCTGGCTAAGACCAAATAGCCCAGGAAATGAGCTTGCAACAGTTAACCCTTTCCTTGACCTGAACTTGCTAAAACCAACATATTTCAACCTGCCTACACGCCACTCTAAAGCCCTGTACACACGGCCAGGAATCCCGTCAGGAAATAACCGTCGGTTTTCCTGACGAGATTCCTGGCAAGCTTTTCTTGCAAAGCGTGCATACAGACGGCCATTCAAAAGAATTGCTGTTCTTTTGAATGGCAATAACGCGGTGACGTCATCGACTACGACGAGCATGCGCTCGCCATCTTGCTTCACCCTACAATACCCTTGTAAGCTACCGCGCATGCGTCGAAGTCTCATCGAGCAAGTCTCAAAGTCTAATCGAGCATGCACGGGCTTACCTAGGGACAGGTAAGCATGTAGCCTCGTACACACGCGCAGTTTTTTAGTCGGGAAACAGGACGAGAAAAGAGAGATCTGGTTCTCTATTTTTCTCGTCGAGATTCCCGGCAGTTTTCCCGACGAGAAACCATACACACCACCGGTTTTCTCGGCAAAAAGCTCTCCCAGCAGTTTTCTTGCTGAGAAAACCGACCGTGTGTACGAGGCTTAAGAGTTCGGTAATCTGTAATATACTCACTTCTGCTGACCAGCTAGTTGGGGCTCAACTGTTATGTCTGTTATGTCTTTCTGTTTAAGTAAGAAGAAACAAAAAAACACATTCAACACCCACGCAGGGGCTATAGCATGAAAATAAAAGTACACAATTCACAATATATGTGAGGTAGGACAGATTTGTACATCATAGAAGACATGCTCTTGTTCACCACCTATATGCCAAGGATTACTTTAGTAAATAAAGACCTGACTACACAGTCACCCATTTCGAGCTGAGTTGCACTGGGTGCATGTGCTGACAGAAGTGGACAACTAAACCAATCAAACAGGGAGAAAATAGGTAAATGGAGAGGCAAAGAGAGAGGGAGTGGAGGGATTGACTGTGGGTATGTCTCCCACAGACTTGAGTCAAGAGACAGCCAAAAAAGAACAGAAGTAAGAGTCACAACAGTCCCAAAGCAGATGGGTTGTAAAGTAGGCAATGCATAGTTCATTCAAGGGTCACAAATTTTATAAAACTTGGATTGGATGTCACTGAGGAGACTGGCCAAATTTATCATTGGTCAGCACCACATTCATGTGGTCTCTTACTGCCTGCATGGGAACTTAGGGTTTCTTCCAGGCTCTGGCAATCGATTGTTTAGCTGCCAAGAGAAGATATGTGGCCAGTATCTGCTGGTATTTGCAAAGACCGGTTATCTGCTGATCAAAGAGAGCTGTAAGGACTAGAGTTGAGCGGACACCTGGATGTTCGGGTTCGACGGGTTCGGCCGAACTTCGGAAAAAAGTTCGGGACCGAACTTTAACCCGAACCCGGACCCGAACCCGAACCCCATTGAAGTCAATGGGGACCCGGACTTCTAAGGACTAAAAAGGCTCTAAAAATGTAATGGAAAGGGCTAGAGGGCTGCAAATGGCAGCAAAATGTTGTTAAGAGCATGGCAAGTGCTCTGCAAACAAATATGGATAGGGAAATAACTTAAAATAACATAAAAAAAATAAAAATAAAAAATAATAATCTTGACCTAGGAGGACGAGGTCCATATGGAGTAGGAGGTTGAGGTGGCGGTGGATATGGCTGTGTAGGTGGAAGCGGCGGTGGAGGAGGACGAGGTAGCCAACACTGGTTCAAAAATACAACAATGGCTGGGTAAGGCCGGTGATGTGTCGAATTCTGTCCCCCGTCAAATAGTGTCCACCCTGTACCTTCGCTTGCTCAGTATGTAGGACAAGGGGATTTCGAAAATCTCCCAAGACGAACGGCGCCTGCGTGGTGAGTTCAGGTGAAGGCCACACCATCCGTGGTTCAAGCCGAGCCAAGTGAGGCCGTGCCCGAAGCGTGGCGATCGAACCGAGCCCGTGAGGGGCCCTGTTACTATGTGCTACCGTATGTCCACTTGGATGGTGGGGCTTGAACCTGCACTCACAGCGCAGGCGCCGTTCATCTTCGGAGATTTTGTGAATCTCCTTGTCCTCTGTACTGCGCAAGCGCTGCGCCTTCGCAGTATGGGTCGGACACAATCCGATGGCCGGACAGTTTTTGTCACAACACCGGTATACATGTCTATTCTGCACAAGGTACGGACAAGTCCTGTGGGATCCATGCCTGGTTCATTTTAATGAACGTGAGCTTGTCCACATTGGCTCTGGACAGGCGGCTGCGCTTGTCTGTGATAACGCCCCCTGCCGTGCTAAATACACGTTCAGATAATACACTGGCTGCAGGGCAGGCCAGCACCTCCAAGGCATAAAGGGCAAGCTCAGGCCATGTGCCCAATTTGGAGACCCAGAAGTTAAAGGGGGCAGACCCATCATCCAGTACGTGTAGGCCTGTGGACACATACTGCTCAACCATGTTGGTGAAATGCTGCCTCCTGCTAAGACGTTCCATCTCAGCTGGTGGTGCTGGTTGTTGTGGCGTGCTGACAAAGCTTTTCCACATTTCAGCCATGCTAACCCTGCCTTCTGAGGTGCCGCCGGTGCCCCGGCTGCGTTGGCGACCTCTTCCTCCTCCTCTGCCTTCGCCTTGTGCTTCCACCGTACGCCCGCTGTCAGGTGGGAATGCCACCAGCAGCGCGTCTACCAGCGTGCGCTGGTACTCGCGCATCTTACGATCCCACTCCAGTGAGGGAATTAAGGACGGTACGTTGTCCTTGTAACGGGGTTCAAGCAGGGTGGCCACCCAGTAATCAGCACCAGTTAAAATGTGGGCAACTCGGCGGTCATTGCGGAAACACTGCAGCATGTAATCGCTCATGTGTGCCAGGCTGCCCAGAGGCAAAGAAAAGCTGTCCTCTGTGGGAGGTGTATCGTCTGTGTCCTCTGTATCCCCCCAGCCACGCACCAGTGATGGCCACGAGCTGGTCTGGGTGCAACCCTGCTGTGAAAATGGCTCCTCCTCCTCCTCCTCCTCCTCCTCCATCTACTCCTCCACCTCGTCATCCTCCAGAACTGTGCCCTTTCTGACGGACAATTGTGTACCTGGCGTTTGTTGGTGCAGGAACCCACCCTCGTAGCCACTTGTGAAAGACTGCCCTGAAAGCCTTTGAAATGATCCCGCTTCCTCCTCCTCATCCTGCTGTGCCACATCCTCTTCCATCATCGCCCAAAGCATTTTTTCAAGGAGGCATAGAACTGGGATAGTAACGCTAAGAACAGCGTCATTGGCACTGGACAAGTTGGTGGAGTACTCGAAACAGCGCAACAAGGCACACAGGTCTCGTATGGAGGCCCAGTTATTGGTGGTGAAGTGGTGCTGTTCCGCAGAGCGACTCACGCGTGATTGCTGCAGCTGAAACTCCACTATCGCCTGCTGCTGCTCGCACAGTCTGGCCAGCATGTGCAAGGTGGAGTTCCACCTTGTGGGCACGTCACATATGAGGCGGTGAGCGGGAAGGCCGAAGTTACGCTGCAGCGCTGACAGGCAAGAAGCAGCAGGGTGAGAACGCCGAAAGTGCGCACACACAGCCCGCACTTTCTGCAGCAGCTCTGGCATATTGGGGTAATTTTTAAGGAACCTCTGGACCACCAAGTTCAGCACATGCACCAGGCAAGGGATGTGCGTCAAACCAGCTAGGCCCAGAGCTGCTACGAGATTTCGCCCATTATCGCACACCACCAGGCCGGGCTTGAGGCTCACTGACAGCAACCACTCATTGGTCTGTTGTTCCATGTCCCTCCACAACTCCTGCACGGTGTGGGGTTTTTCCCCCAAACAGGAAAGTTTTAAAACTGCCTGCTGTCGTTTACCCCTGGCTGTGCTGAAGTTGGTGGTGAAGGTGTTACGCTGACCGGATGAGGAGGCGGTAGAGGATGAGGAAGCGGAGTAGGAGGAGTTAGCAACAGGAGGCAAACTGAAGCGCCCTGCAATCCTCGGTGGTGGAAGGACATGCGCCAAACTGCTATCTGCCTCAGGCCCAGCCGCCACTGCATTTACCCAGTGTGCTGTTAGGGAGATATAACATCCTTGACCGTGCTTACTGGTCCACGCATCCGTAGTTAGGTGGACCTTGCCACAGATGGCGTTGCGCAGTGCACACCTGATTTTGTCCCCCACTTGGTTGTGCAGGGAAGGGATGGCTCGCCTGGAAAAATAGTGGCGGCTGGGCACGACGTACTGTGGGACAGCCAATGCCATCAGGCTTTTAAAACTCTGCGTCTCCACCATACGGAATGACAGCATTTCAAAGGCCAGGAGTTTTAAAATGCTGGCATTCAGGGCCAGGGATCGTGGGTGGCTAGGGGGGTACTTCCTCTTCCGCTCCAATGTTTGGGAGATAGAGAGCTGAACGCTTCCATGGGACATTGTGGAGATGGTCGGTGACCCAGGTGGTAGTGTTGCTGGCAGATCCTCTGTTTGCGGGGTGGCAGGTGCCACTGTCACTACAGAGGTGGATGAAGAGGCCGAGACTGCAGCAGAAGAGGAAGCAGGAGGAGCCAGAGACCTTTCTTGGTTTTTGAGGTGTCTACTCCACTGCAGCTCGTGCTTTGCACTTAGATGCCTGGTCATGCAGGTTGTGCTCAGGTTGAGAACGTTTATGCCTCGCTTCAGCCTCTGATTGCACAGCCTGCAAACCACTCGTGTCTTGTCATCAGCACATTGTGTGAAGAACTGCCACGCTAGGGAACTCCTTGGACCTGGCTTTGGTGTGCTCGGTCCCTTGCTGCGTTGGGCAGTAGCAGACATACTGTCTAGGGGAAGGACGCTCCGCTTTTGCACCCTGCTCCCTCTTCTGCTGTGCTGGTGGCTCTGTGCGACCACCGCCTCTTCCTCCAAACTACACTGGTCACCTGCATAACGTTCATTCCATGTGGGGTCGAGGACCTCATCGTCCTCCACATCATCTTCCACCCAGTCTTCACCCCTGCCCTCCTTGTCTGTCTGCACAATTGCGAAAGCAGCAGCAGTTGGCACCTGTGTTTCGTCATCATCCGAGACGTACTGCGATGGTCCTCCCATGTACTCATCATGAAACATAAGTGGTTGGGCATCGGTGTACTCAATCTCTTCCACTTCTGGGGCAGGGCTAGGTGGATGGCCCTGGGAAACCCTGCTAACAGAGTCATCGAAAAGCAGAAGAGACTGCTGCATGATTTGGGGCTCAGACTGCTTGGCTGATTTGCAAGGGGGTGAGGTGAAAGACTGATGGACATGGGTTTCAGGTGCCAACTCTGATCTTTCATCAGAAGAGTGGGTGTGAGACAATGTGAAGGAACCCGAGGCACTGTCAGCAACCCAATCTACTATCGCCTGTACTTGTCCTGGCCTAAACATTCGTACAGCCTCATTAGGCGCGACAAAATACCGCGCAGGCTCGGTCGCCTACTCACACCTGAGGAAGGTGTTTCACTTGTGCGTGTATCTGGCACAGATCCACCACGTCCTCTCCCTGCAACAGGAGCTCCACCAGCAGCACCACGTCCCTTTGACCTTCTCCTCATATTTTCCAAATTTAGGATGTTGCCCTAAATGGGTGTTTTTGGAAGAGCAGAACACACCCACAGTACGTAACCGCTGAATCGCACAGCTACAGAACTGCAGAAAATGCTATTCAAAAAAATATTTAGTTTTTTTAGTATAGCACAGTAGAAGAAAACTATTTAGAAATTGTTTATTGCACACACCTCCAAATATGTATAACACACTGCAAACTATTTTTTGTGCCCCTAAACTGTGTTTTTTGGAAGAGCAGAACACACCCACAGTACGTAACCGCTGAATCGCACAGCTACAGAACTGCAGAAAATGCTATTCAAAAAAAATGTAGTTTTTTTAGTATAGCACAGTAGAAGAAAACTATTTAGAAATTGTTTATTTCACACACCTCCAAATATGTATAACACACTGCAAACTATTTTTTGTGCCCCTAAACTGTGTTTTTTGGAAGAGCAGAACACACCCACAGTACGTAACCGCTGAATCGCACAGCTACAGAACTGCAGAAAATGCTATTCAAAATTTTTTTTTGTTTTTTTAGTATAGCACAGTAGGAGAAAACTATTTAGAAATTGTTTATTTCACACACCTCCAAATATGTATAACACACTGCAAACAATTTTTGTGCCCCTGAATGGCTCTTTTTGCAAGCGTACATTAAAGTGCAAGTTTTTTTTTTTCTTTGCCCTAAACGGGTCTTTTTTTGCACGAGCAAAATAAAATGCTTTTTTTTTTTTTTTTTTGCCCTATGGGTCTTTTGGAAAAGAGCACAATAAATGCGCCTTTTTTTCCCCCCTAAAAGTTAGATTTTCTCTGACACTGGGCTCATGGCAGTGTAAAAAGACTGCACTGCAACACAAACAGGTAAACCTATGCAGATCGCTGATTTTAATCTCTGAATCTGGACTCTTATATAATATTCTCTCTCCCTGAAAGCACCAACAGGAACCTGGCCCTACACTACACTATCTCTCTATCTTTTCCCTCAGATTGCAGAATCAGGACTACCTCATGTATTTTTCTATCTCTCCCTAAAAGCAGCGGCAGCAGACTAGATCCTCTCCCTATCTATTCTGAAGCAGAGTGACGTGTGTGCTGTGTGCCTCTAGCTTATATAGAAGCTGGGTCACATGTTGCACTGACCAATCACAGCCATGCCATTAGTAGGCATGGCTATGATGGCCTCTAAGGGCACACCAGCTAATCAAAAGGTGATTGGCTGGCCCCTGAAGCATTTCTAAATGCGTAATTAGATTGCCGAACCCGAACTTTTGCGCAAAGTCCGGGTTCGGGTTCGGGAAAAAGCTAAAGTTCGGTACGGACCCGAACTTTACAGTTCTGGTTTGCTCAACACTAGTAAGGACATCTCTAGGAATCACCAGGTGGAATAGGGATTGTAATAGGCCAAATACTCTGGACCAGAACCCGAGTAACCTTGGGCAGGAACACCAGATGTGAACCATATCCCCATGTTGACCACAACCTCTGAATAGCCTTTTGCTATAATTAGGATTAGCATGAGCGATTCGGGCAGGAACCCAATACCATCTTAAAATGACCTTGTAGGTCTCAAAGATAGACTTGTTAAAGGAATATTTGGCTATTCTTATCCAGGCCTTGTTTCAGTCTCCTGAATTCATAGGGATGATTAAGTCCCAGTTACATAAGATAATGAGGTGGGTGAGCTCTTTGTGTTGAGACAGGAATATAAATAAGATATAAGCTTGGGGGCACCTGAAGAGTGGAGACAAGTGTGCTCAAAGGGAAGGATAATGTATTTTTAAGTACTGATGATGACACTGACTCTGGTTCCTTTAAGCAATGATAATGGCACTGGCTCTGTGACATTCGCAGGAAAACTGTCCCTCTTTTGTCAAAGTGCAATGTGGATTTGACCAGCGGCCTCTCACCAACTTCTTGTGTTAGCAGGTGGTCTCCCTCTGTATATTGTGTGAAACACAGTCAGTCGGTATCGGCAGTGTCCTTCTCCCTTATGGTTCCACCAACATCCATGGCTCACTCTCAAATGACCTCAGATGTCTGTCACTGCACCTCTTTCTCCCTGAGGTGCAGCAGTGAGAAGTCTGCCAGTAGCCAAATGTTCATACAATTCTCTCAGTCTTCACATCTCTTCTTCTCAGCCTGGGAAAGCAGCAGGGAACCTCCTCCATTTGACCAAGTGCCTTCTGGGATTTGCAGTCTCCACTTTCCTTCTCACCAAACTAGCTCAGTTTGTCAGAACTATACCTCCCACAATCTTTGCAGTTCATATGCTGTGCGCATCCTTAAAGTGATACTAAAGTCTTGTTTTATTTTAAGTTCAAAATAACAAGCATGTCATAATTACCTGTTCTGTGTAGTGATTTTGCACAGGGCAGCCTGAATTCTCCTCTTCTGGGGTCCCTCTTCGGTGCTACTGGCCCCTCCTTCCTGCTGAGTGCCTCCACAGCAAGCAGCTTGCTATGGGGGCACCCGAGCCAAGCTGCAGCTCCCTGTGTCCATTCAGACACGGAGCCACGGCCTGGTCTCCTTTCTCTCCTTATTGGCTCACTGACTTTTATTGACAGCAGGGGGCAAATGGCGCCGCACTGCTTTCTCGGCCACTGGGGAGGGAGAGTCCCGGGAACCCGAGTCTCTCATGCAACATCGCTGGATCTAGAGGGACCTCAGGTAAGTATTAGGGGGGCTAAGGGGGGCTGCAAAACACAGAAGGTTTTTTTATCCTAATGCATACATTAAGATAAAAAACCTTCTGCCTTTACAACCACTTTAATTATCAAACCATGTGCAATGCAAAAAGCTGTTTTGTTATTTTGAATGCCTTTGCAAATGACTGTGCAACAAAGCCTCCCCTTTGTTAAAGGTACATTTTATACTCATTTGTAGGGATGAGCTTCGACTCGAATATTGCCTGTTCGCACGTTCGCCGAACAGAAAACAATTTGGGGTGTTCGCGGCAAATTCGAAAAGCCGCGGAACACCCTGTAAAAGTCTATGGGTGCTAATTTTAAAGGCTTATATGCAAGTTATTGTCATAAAAAGTGTTTGGGGACCCGAGTTCTGCACCAGGGGACATGTATGAATGCAAAAAAAAGTTTTTAAAACGTCCGTTTTTTCGGGAGCAGTGATTTTAATAATGCTTAAAGTGAAACAATAAAAGTGAAATATTCCTTTAAATTTCATACCTGGGTGGGGTGTATAGTATGCCTGTAAAGCAGCACTTGTCTCCCTTGCTTAGAACTGTCCCTGCACAAAGTGTCATTTCTGAAGGAAAAAAAGTCATTTAAAACCACTCGCGGCTATAATGAATTGTCGGCTCCCGGAAATACAGAGAAAAGTCATTGATAAAAAAAAAAAAATACGTGGGGTTCCCCCCAAATATCCATACTAGACCCTTCAGGTCTGGTATGGATTTAAAGGGGAACTCCACCCCAAATGTAAAAAAAAAATGGCATGCAGTTCCAGCAAAAATCCATACCAGACCCTTTATCCAAGCATGCAACCTGCAGGCCGCAAGAAAAGAGGGGGGGGGACGAGAGAGCACCCCCCCTCCTGAACCGTGCCAGGCCACATGCCCTCAACATGGGGAGGATGCTTTGGGGGTCTGTGACCCCTCAAAGCACCATGTCCCCATGTTGATGGGGACAAGGGCCTCATCCCCACAACCCTTGCCCGGTGGTTGTGGGGGTCTGCGGGCAGGGAGCTTATCAGAATTTGGAAGACCCCTTTAACAAAGGGGCCCCCAGATCCCGCCCCCCCATGTGAATTGGTAAGAGGTACATTGTACCCCTACCATTTCACAGAGAAAGTGTAAAAAAAAAAATGTAAAAAAAAACACACAGACACCGTTGGCAAAGGCCTTTATTAAAAATAAAAACATAAAAAACCCATTCCAGCGATGTAATCCAGTATCCCGCTGCGATCCGATGTCCAGCGCTGCAGTCTGCACTCCACACGAAACGTTATTGGCTGAGCAGACCTACACTGTGGAGGAAGTTCCCCATCAGGTCCACTCAGCCAATGACGTAGGCGGGGTCTGAGGTACGAGGGGGCGGGGGATCCCTCGTATCTTAGACTCCGCCTACGTCATTGGCTGAGCGGACCTGATGGGGAACTTCCTTCGCAGTGTAAAAAAAATGAATAGACCCGCCCCTTCTCACATTCCTTATCAGGTCTGCTCAGCCTTACACCTACGTCATTGGCTGAGCGGCCCTGATGGGGAATTTCCTCCGCAGTGTAGGTCCGCTCAGCCAATGATGTTTCGTGTGGAGTGGAGACTGCAGCGCTGGACATCGGATCACCGCGGGACACTGGATTACATCGCTGGAATGAATTTTTTATTTTTTTATTTTTAATAAAGTACTTTCCCAACGGTGTCTGTGTGTTTTTTACATTTTTTTTACACTTTCTTTGTGAAATGGTAGGGGTACAATGTACCCCTTACCAATTCACATAGGGGGGGCCAGGATCTGGGGGTCCCCTTTGTTAAAGGGGTCTTCTAGATTCCGATAATCCCCCTGCCTGCAGACCCCCACAACCACTGGGCAAGGGTTGTGGGGATGAGGCCCTTGTCCCCATCAACATGGGGACATGGTGCTTTGAGGGGTCACAGACCCCCAAAGCATCCTCCCCATGTTGAGGGCATGTGGCCTGGTACGGTTCAGGAGGGGGGGGCGCTCTCTCGTCCCCCCCTCTTTTCCTGCGGCCTGCCAGGTTGCATGCTCAGATAAAAGGGTCTGGTATGGATTTTTGGGGGAACTCCACACCATTTTTTTTTCAAATTTGGGGTGGAGTTCCCCTTAAAATCCATACCAGACCTGAAGGGTCTAGTATGGATATTTGGGGGGAACCCCACATATTTTTTTTTTTTATTTGATGCAGGGTTCCCCTTAATATCCATACCAGACCTGAAGGGCCTGGTAATTGAATTTGGGGGGACCCCCACAAATTTTTTTTTTTTTTTTTTTTATCAATGACTTTTCTCTGTATTGCTGGGAGCCGAAAATTCATTATAGCCACGAGTCCTTTTAAATTACTTTTTTCCTTCAGAAATGACATTTTGTGCAGGGACAGTTCTAAGCATGGGAAACAAGCGCTGCTTTGCAGGCATACTATAACCCCCCCCCCCCCCTGAAATTTAAAGGAATATATCTCACTTTTATTGTTTCACTCTAAGCATTATTAAAATCACTGCTCCCGAAAAAACGGCAGTTTTTAAAACTTTTTTTGCATTGATACATGTCCCCTGGGGCAGGACCCGGGTCCCCAAACCCTTTTTAGGACAATAACTTGCATATTAACCTTGATAATTAGCACTTTTGATTTTGAACGCTCGAGTCCATTGTATTTATTAGGATTCTAAAGTTCGCAGGTTCTGGTGCAAAGCGAACAGGGGGGTGTTCGGCTCATCCCTACTCATTTGTGTGTGTCACAATAGCTTCCATCTTCTTAGTGTGCATGGTGTGAGGTCAGGCAGTTGACATACAGCAACTGTCAGGCCTCGTACACACAACCGATTTTCTCGTCCAAAACAGTCAAGAAAAGTGCCGCAAGAGTTTTTTTGTCTAGAAAAACGTTCGTGTGTATGGTTTTACGACGAGAAACTTGACGAGAATCTCGATGAGAAAATAGAGAACCTGCTCTCTATTTTCTCGTCAGGATTCCAGATTTCCTCGTCGTGTTTCTCGTCGGCCTGTTTTGTGACGAGAAAATGGTTCGTGTGTATGCTTTTACGACTCTTCAAAAAGCGCGCATGCTCAGAATCAAGTATGAGACGGGAGCGCATCTTCTGGTAAAACAAGCCTTCGTAATGGAAATAGCACATTCGTCACGCTAAAACGAACTGAAAGCACGAAGACTGAAAAGCGCGAATCGTCTCTTCCCAAACTTTTACTTCACACGCGGTAACACGAGATCAGCAAAAGCAGCCCAAGGGGTGGCGCCAAGAAAAAAGATCTTCCCCTTTATAGTGCCGTCGTACGTGCTGGACGTGAGCGCAGAGAACCACGAGGAAATTGAAAAATGACAGTGTGTACGCATAGAAAGCTTGACGAGAAAATCGACAAGCTTAACAAGAATCTCGTCGAAAAAAACGACGTGTTTTTTACGACGAGAAAATCGGTCGTGTGTACGAGGCCTAACACTTCAGTTAATCTCAGATCTTAGGAAACATCAGCTGTGTCAGGCTGAGACAAGGCAAGGCTAAATAAGGAAGATTTGGATCTTTTGCCTGAACATTTATTATTAAAGGGGTTGCTCCACCGGAAAAAAAAAATTAAAAGCCAGCAGCTACAGCTACAGCAGCTGCTGGCTTTTAATATTTGGACACTTACCTGTCCTGGAGTCCACCGACGTCCGCAGCAGAGGACAAGCGACCGCTCGTCGCTCTGCTGCTCCCTCCGCCATCCTCGCTGAGGGAACCAGGAAGTGAAGCCCTGCGGCTTCATGCCCGGTTCCCTACGGCGCATGCGCGAGTCGCGCTGCGCCGTTCTGATTGGTGCTCCTGTGTTCTGGGAGCCGAGTGTCTCCCAGAACACCAAGGGAAGTCTGCGGGAAGTGACGTAACTCCCGCAGATTCCCGGAGACAGGACTCCCGGATGTGGGTGAAAATACCTGTCTTAGACAGGTATCTTCACCCCCCTCCCCCCTGAAAGGTGTCAATTGTGACACCGGAGGGGGGGAGGCATCCAAATAGCAAAAGTTGCTATTTAGGGTGGAGCTCCACTTTAATAAAGATCAAATATTTACATTCCTACGTTTGCATATCTGCAGACTGCAGAACTACAGAGTGTAGAATTTAAATGGAGAAAAATGCTCTGTCAGTTTTCTCCAGGTTTTCCTACTTTAGTATGGGACTCGGTAGTTTGGAGATCCCTAAGAGACTTGGGTGGGACGGGATCTCCAACCCTGTGTCGGGTCTTGTGGACAGCCAGCATGGTGTGTTCTCAGGTGCACACAACCAATATAATGAGGGGCTGGTGAGAGCAGAGAGTGGAGGATGGTGGAGAGTGAGCAGCTTGCTAACTGCAGTGGCTGCTAGTGAGTGTCTCTGTGTGAGAATAAACGCTGTGTGCGTTGAAGGGCGTTAAAGCTGTGTGCGTCCAAGGAGCCAGAAGCTGTGTGCATTAAGGGACTTCAAGCTGTGTGCGTTTAAGAAGCCCAAAGCTGTGTGCATCCAAGTCTGTGAGACTGGAAGATCTGGTGGTTTAAGGTATCAGTACCCAAAGCAAGCAGAGGAACTGCTAACAAGAGAGCCAAGGTGGCTTGGTATGTTTTCCTTATTTTTGGACTGCTAAATGAAGTTAAACCCCTGCGTGGGAATCCTGAATGGACATTTTGCTTTTGTTTTTCTGTTTAAATAAACGTTGGCTACCAGGCCCTTAACTAGAATGCCTGCCTGATATGGACTCACTGCATAAAAATGCATCTATCCACTTGAGCTAAAACACCCCAATATCACAGTGGTGGAGAATGCGGGCACAAGACGGTGGAATCCGGGTCCTTGCTCCACAGTGAGTTCAGGTCAGGAACTGTTGGCTGTGTGTGGAAGTGCAGCCAGGCGAAAGGCATTGTGTGTTGCAGGTGGTGTATCTGTGAACGAAAAGTAATTTTTTTTTCTGCGATGAACTGCTGCTAGCTGTGTGTGGCAGCCAGGCAAACTGCATTGCACAGAAATTTGATGGACTGTGTTGCATGCGGGTTGTGTACCTGTATAAGGAGAATCACATTTTCTTCCCTCTCTGCTGTGAACTGTGTTACCGGTTGCTGTGTGCAACACCGCAAGGATGGGGCGGTCAAAACAGAAAATGGAGGCGATCCTTGCTGAAGCAAGAAAAAGGCTACTGTGGCTAGAGGGTATTTCACCACATGCCCCAGCCAAACCAGAGAATTTGACCGAGTGTGAAATCTCTGTGATCTGGGGTAAATTACTCATGTCACCCCTAGTTAAAAGGGAAGTGAAAGAGGTTGTCCCTGACAACAGGAAGCCAGGTGGACAGCAGCGTGTGGAAAAGAGGAGAATGGTCGTCCATGGAAGCAACGTCCAGGCCAACAGGGATGTCGGGGATCCAAGGAGTCTGTCTATTGATGGTCATGACCAGTGGAGTCCTCAAGAGTGGTATCCCGTGGCAACAGAGAGCCAGGCATTGAGGAGATGCCAAGAAATTAAATTTCAGTGTCCAGTACCGTGCTTGGAATGTGGTCAATTGGGGCATGGGATCTTTACCTTCCCAAGGTTCTGGAACACCGCTGAAGAGTCTGAAAAGGCTGCAGTGTCGCTATATGGCCCCAAAGAGACAGTAGCTGGTATGGATGCAGCTGAGAGACAGCGCACTCAAGTGAAGGCTATGATGCCAGCCACTGAAAATGGTAAGACGGTTTCAGTTTATGGTACTGAACCCAGTGAAGTGGGAGTATGTCCAGTGGGGAGATCCGCAGTGCCAATGGACATAGACTTGTGGCAGTGTGCTACCCAGAGCAGTGGGGAGGCACAGCATAAAGCCCAACTAGCCGCAGGGCTAAAGACTGGAAAGGACATGGGGACTCTGCACTTGCCTGCTATAGTCCAGCAGATGGCTGGGAAAATAGAGTTAGGGGTGACCAAAACAGTGCTGGTGCCATGTTCCCTAGTGACAGGTACTGCAGGGTTGCCCAGGGAAACTTCCAAGAAGCCCGCAGTGACGGAGCCGAGCGTTTCCCAGGTCAGATTTGGAGCTGCCCATGTAGGAAAGGGTGCCCTTTTAAAGATGGAGGGCGCTGTGAGGAGTCACTCAGAGGCTTTGGTGGGTAATAGACAATCCACAAAAGTAGCAGTTATGTCTACACGTAGTGAAAATTATGATGGTTATGCTGACAAAAGTGTTACTGTTGGCAAATGTGACGGTATTGGTGATAATGACATTGAAAAATGTGTTTCCTTTAATGTTTTTGATACTTTTTTCACTTATTTAATTCACTGTATAGACATACACAGTTTTTTTTCCAGCGCTACACTATTTTGTATACCCATCCTTTAATGTTACGTCTGAAAATGTTGGAAATGTGTTTACTACCAATGATGGGAATGCAGGGACTGAAGGAAAAGCTTGGACAGCCGCACTCCAAAAATTGGTTGATTTTATTTAAAAAAAAAGGAAAAAATCACATCAACACAAAATCACAGCAAAACACAGCAATGGTCCTGACGCGTTTTGCACTACAGATCAGTGCTTATTCATAGCTATGAATAAGCACTGATCTGTAGTGCGAAACGCGTCAGCTCCATTGCTGTGTTTTGCTGTGATTTTGTGTTGATGTGATTTTTTCCTTTTTTTTTAAATAAAATCAACCAATTTTTGGAGTGCGGCTGTCCAAGCTTTTCCTTCAGTCCCTGCATTGCTATATGCAATTGCCTGCACCCTATGCTGAGGATCTAGTGAGCAGAGCAACAGCTTCTTTTGAGCGGTAACTTTCTCTCCTACCAATGATGGGAGTAGGATATCTCCCATGACAACCAGAAGCGCAGGATTGTCCATGGAAGTCTCATGGAGCCTCCATGTGTTGGAGCCAGAGGTTTTCCAGGATGGCTGTGGTGCTACTCTGGTGAAACAAGGGAAGACTGTGTCACATAGGGTTGTGGGGCTGCACCCACACACACTCACTAAGTGTAACCCAGTTGTCGAGGGGTTAATTTAGCCTGCAAAAGCTAAAAAGTGCAGAGCTGTATGTGTTGGTAGCGCCACCAGAGCAAGGTGGTCAAAATAAGGTATTACACCTTGCCTTGGTTGAGGATGCAATCTCCCTGTGTGGTGTTTAGGCTAGTGAATCCCAGGTTCCTGTTGGGCCTTCTAGAGCAGGTGATGCAGTGCTGTGGAGCACCAGTGATGGAATCACAGGAGACTGGGATGATTGGTGCAAGGAAGCAGTTGTGGCACTAGGCCAAGTGACAAGGAATTACGAAGCAATGATGTGTAACAAAGTTGTGGACAGAACACCTGCTATGCCCAATGAAGGGATCGCAGAATGGCCAGTGCTCAAGGGCACGCCAGCCCCTGCAAAGGCTGATGCCCTCCAGTCTGAAGGAACGGTTCTGGGCGCAGGCATGGCAGATGGGTTGTCCATGGCCCAGCAACTAAGTAATGGCAAGTGTCAAGGTGACAATGTGACTAATGTTGACTCGCAGAGGCTCGTTGGTGTAGCGTTAGAGGTGAAGAGGAGACATGTGTCTGACAGCGCTCCAGGGGAGCAACAGGCTGGGATGAGGGGTACCTCCAAGGAGATGGAGGTCTCTTCAAATGTCTCAACCTCACAAGCTGCAATGGATGAGCCCCTCCATGTCTCAGACAGGGGAAAGGTTCCCAAAAAAGTCACGTATTTAGACATCGGTTGCATAGAGTTGACAAAAACTTTATTAGAAATGCTGGAGTTGGTAAAAGTGCCCTCAATGTACACTTGGATGTCTCCACCGCAGTCGGACCAGGTGGTGCTGTGTGGTACCAATAGGTGGAGCCAGGTGGTACAGGCTGTGCTGGGAAGCTTATTAACAGTGTGGCAAATAGTCCTGAGGTTCTCTAAGAGGGTGCTCCCAGTTACTGAGTGGCCTGGAAGGCGCTCAGAACTGTTGGAGACATCAAAGGTCTCTCCGGCTGGTGTAGTGACTGGAAATATCTCTGCTGGTGTGGTCCGAGGTGCAGCTGAGCAGTGGTCAGTAGAGGGCGCAGATACTGTCTCAGCCGCTAAATCTCATGAGAAGGAAGGGCAAAGAATAGATGCAGCACTAGCAGAGATGCTTTCTATCACTCAGAAAGAGGTACAACTTAAAGTACCCGGAGACACTCTGAGAAAAAGTGCTAATGTTGGTTGCTGCAACAAAGTAATGTGTACATCAGAAAGAAGTAGTTTGTGCTTGGATCAGTGTCATTTGTTAGATCAGTTACCCATGGAGTGTTGGACAACAGGTGAGGTGGAACTTGGCTTTGGTCCTGTGGGATGTAGTCGCTCGCCTATGTGTGGTCCCTCCTCAGGTCTGGTACTAACAAGCACTGAGATGGACAGCACTGATTACGTTGGAAAGTGTGACATTAAAATATATGATTTAATGATTGGCACTGTTAAAATTGATGTGGTTGCCGTGGGTAACCAGAAAGAGGTTTTTGAACCTGAAAGACCTGTGGGGAAAGATAAAACGTAGTTCCGTAAGCTGAAAGGTAGGATCAGGGTAGGCAGAGTTCCCCCAAGAGAGGAGAGTATGCTCAGGGACCCGAAGAGAAGAGAGGGAAGGCAGAGTATACGGAATTATAGGACCCTGTTAAGATCCAAGCTGGGACGTACCTGGAAGCACACCCGAAAAAAGGGTTTGGCCTACATGGCTGATGACCAGCACAGAGGTGTCCCAACTGCTATGGTGGGTGCAGGTGTTTCTCCCTACGGATCAAAACAAGGGAGGGGGGTATGTGGCAGAGCGAGGCTCTGTCCCAATGAAAGTGAAGATGAAAGGGACACAGGGTTTGCATATCTGCAGACTGCAGGACTACAGAGTGTAGAATTTAAATGGAGAAAAATGCTCTGTCAGTTTTCTCCAGGTTTTCCTACTTTAGTATGGGACTCGGTAGTTTGGAGATCCCTAAGAGACTTGGGTGGGACGGGATCTCCAACGCTGTGTCCGGGTCTTGTGGACAGCCAGCATGGTGTGTTCTCAGGTGCACACAACCAATATAATGAGGGACTGGTGAGAGCAGAGAGTGGAGGATGGTGGAGAGTGAGCAGCTTGCTAACTGCAGTGGCTGCTAGTGAGTGTCTCTGTGTGAGGATAAACGCTGTGTGCGTTGAAGGGCGTTAAAGCTGTGTGCGTCCAAGGAGCCAAAAGCTGTGTGCATTAAGGGACTTCAAGCTGTGTGCGTTTAAGAAGCCCAAAGCTGTGTGCATCCAAGACTGTGAGACTGGAAGATCTAGTGCAGGGGTCTCAAATTGGCGGCCCTCCAGCTGTTGCGGAACTACAAGTCCCATCATGCCTCTGCCTGTGAGAGCCATGCTTGTAACTGTCAGCCTTGCAATGCCTCATGGGAATTGTAGTTCTGCAACAGCTGGAGGGCCACCAGTTTGAGACCCCTGATCTAGTGGTTTAAGGTATCAGTACCTAAAGCAAGCAGAGGAACTGCTAACAAGAGAGCCAGGTGGCTTGGTATGTTTTCCTTATTTTTGGACTGCTAAATGAAGTTAAACCCCTGCGTGGGAATCCTGAATGGACATTTTGCTTTTGTTTTTATGTTTAAATAAACTTGGGCTACCAGGCCCTTAACTAGAATGCCTGTCTGATATGGACTCACTGCATAAAAATGCATCTATCCACTTGAGCTAAAACACCCCAATATCACAACACATATGATAAAAAATGGAAACCTTGGGATCTATCTCTGTTAATTCATGGAACTACATGATGATACTGTTGATTTTCTTTTTTTCTTTTTCTTATTAAACTAATCCATAAGACATTATAGAGGTATAAAGACCTTATCAATGATTTAATTATACATCCTAATGTTTGTATCCCTCCCTCTTTCATATCGACACCAAATCACACTTACTTTGGCTCAAGTACAATCCAGACTAGACTTTGCCAATGGTTTTTGCCTTGGCCTTCCCCTTAAGTGGGTCAAAAAAATCCAAATTATACAGAATCAAGGAGCACGCACTATTACGGGTACACCATATAGACATCACATCACATCACCCCCGTGCTGGCACAGCTACATTGGTTACCTATAGTGCATAGAGTAAAAATCTTGGTTCTGATGTTTATAGCATATTGGGGCCTGGGCCCACTCTATCTCACAGAAATGGCCCCCCATTACACACCAATTAGAGCATTGCGGTCAGGGCTTCAAAATAGGATCATCCAAGCACCCGCCCGACTCCAGTCCTTGGGAGGTCGACGAATGCAGACTATGAGCGCGGCCCTTTGGAACCAACTCCCCGACCATCTCCGGCTCCCAATGCACCAAGCTCTTTTTAAAAGGCAATTAAAAACCCACCTTTTTAAAAACGTTTTTTCCTAACTACGGATGTAGAGACATCTAACTCTGTAATAATTTAACGTTAACTTTGTTTTTCGACTCCCCTCGTGAGCCTTCCTTCTTTTTTTTTTTTTCTCCCCTCCCTTTTTCTCAAATGTTTTTTTCTATTTCCAAGGCTGATTGGTGAATTTATGGTACAGCGGGCTTAGTTGCAGTCCTCCAAGACAGTATTTGGCGCGATATAAATTTACATATCAATCAATCTTTTATCACTGCTACTTATAAAATTATGCTGATATTTTTTGCTCCCTTCTTTGTGTATGTACCTCTTACCAATGTACAGTTAAAATTGTATTGAGACTTATTTTTCAATAAACCGTTTGTAAACAAAATAAAATTTAAATGTATTTTTAAAGTGGTTGTAACCCTCAGTCATTAAATATGAACAACACATATCCCTCTATATTGTGTACTTGTCTCAAGCCAGAATACTAATTATCATTTCTGTCTGCTGCCCCATTCCTGTTATTTGCTGACAAGTTTTCTGACAAGTTTTCCCAACACTAGGGCCTCGTACACACGACCGAGTTTTTCGTCGTTAAAAACACGTCGTTTTTCTCGACGAGATTCTTGTCAAGCTTGACGAGATTCTTGTCAAGCTTTCCTTGCATACACACAGTCAATTCCAAATCTCGTCGTTGTTCTGCGCGGTCACGTCCAGGCAGTATAAAGGGGAAGATCGATTTCAATGGCGCCACCCCTTGGGCTGCTTTTGCTGATCTCGTGTTTACGCGTGTGAAGTAAAAGTTTGGGAAGAGACGATTCGCGCTTTTCAGTCTTCGTGCTTTCAGTTCGTTTTCTGCGGTTCAGTTTGTGCTTGTGGGTTCGTATATTGTCTTTCAGGGCGTGTAGGTAGGTCGTATCTGTTTTACAGTGCGTTCTTGCCCGTTCGTTTCTGAATTTCAGTTCGTTCATCATAGGCCTTGCTGTTCTAAAGCGCGTTCTGTTTAGTATGTTCTGATCAGACGACCGTTTCCTAGCCATGTCGCGGGTACGTTCTCGTCGTCGAGTTTGCACTTGGTGTCGGTCTGCTTGTCTTGGACCAAGATGAGTCCATGAACGGGGTGAGGAGGAGTTCATGGACCAAGAATTGGTTGCTCCAGCGGGACCAATTCTGCCATATACCTCTGCTGCGGGAGATCGTGGAGAATAATCCTGAGGACTACAGGAATTTTCTGCGGATGTCTGACCCCGTTTTTCAGCATCTGTTGGCTTTGGTGTCCCCCTATATTACCAGGCAGGACACCGTTATGCGGGAAGCCATCAGTGCTGAGCAGAGGCTCATCGCCACCTTACGTTACCTGGCGACAGGGAGAAGTCTGCAGGACTTGAAGTTCACGACAGGCATCTCCCCCCAGGCTCTGGGCCTCATAATCCCAGACACCTGTTCTGCCATTATACAAGTCCTGCAGGAGGACTATATGAGGGTAAGTTTTCTCCTTTAACATCACATTTTATGTATTTAATGTATACTAATGTATTGTATTTCTTTCATTCTTCCATAATTACCATGATTGTACCATGATTGTAATATGCTGAGAATATCCCCTTTGTCCCCATGCATGCTGTAAGCTTTTAAATGCCCCTTTTTTCTCCTCCATGCATATTTCCCTTCACTAACCTCTCCAGCAGTGGCGGCTGGTGTTCCAAATGTTTGGGGGGCAGCCCAAAAAATTTAATAATTTAAAAACTACCATTTCCGCGACTGTGCCTATTAAACGCCACCAGTTTGTCCCCTCAAATGCAACTAGTTTGTCCCCTCAAATGCAGCCAGTTTGTCCCCTCAAATGCAGCCAGTTTGTCCCCCCAGCCCTGCACTTACCTTCCTCTGGTCTGCGCCGTCCTTCTCTCCTCGATGTCTTCTCCTGCCCTCGATGTTGCATCAGCCAATCAGGTTACCGGTAAACAGACTCGGTGAACATGATTGGCAGAGGAGCCTGTCATTGTTTAACCAAGGAACGCACCCCCCCTGTGTCCCCTGTTTAACTGTTTGGAAGCCAATTACAGCCCTCAGGCTGGAATCGGCAAGCCTATCAGAGTCGCTGGCTCTGATAGGCACTTCCCTAAAAAAAAACTGACGCTGTTATTCAGATGGCCGCCGCTCAACAGGGGGCCATCCACCTGAATAGTGGGCGGCATCGACAATACATAGGTTCATGCAAGGCATGAACCTATGTATTGTTCTGAGTGACGGGCGCAGGAGAGAGAGGGGGCAGCGCTCCTGCGCCCACTATGGACGCACCGACACTGCAATGCTATCCTGTGCCCAAACACACCTAGCCGAGTCACTTCCAAATGTCTTTCTGCAGCTCCATTGTAGCATTGTAGTGCTTTACCCTTCCCCCCGCCCGAATCACCCCCTAAAATTTCTATATAAATGTTAGAACTCCTTATTTTTGGGCATTCCCAAACTCATCTAGCCCCCCCAAATATTTTTAGAATGGACCATCAGAGGGGATGATGAATATGATACTTGAACCTTCCCTTTGATTTTGGGAAAACATATTAAACGGAAACTTAGAATGATGTTGGGCTAGAATGTATTTTAGTATAATCTGCTTGCAATGTTATGTGCAAAAGTAATAATATTTATTTTTCTGGTTTGACTCCACAGCTTCCTTCCACGCCACAGGAATGGCAGACTGTGGCATCGGAGTTTGCCATGCAGTGGGACTTCCCCAACTGTGGTGGAGCCATTGACGGGAAGCACGTCCGCATCGTGCCGCCACCCCGTTCTGGGTGCTACTTTTTCAACTACAAGGGGTTTCATAGCACTGTGCTGATGGCGGTGGTGTCAGCACGGTATGAATTCCTCTATGTGGATGTGGGGAAGAATGGCCGGATGTCCGATGGGGGATCCTTCAGCCAGACGGAGTTTGCCCTCCGTCTCCAGAGTGATGACCTTGCATTGCCACCGGATGCAGGGAATGTTGAAGGACTCCCCTTTGTTTTTTTGGCTGATGAAGCCTTCGGACTGGGACCGCATCTCATTAGGCATTTTCCCCAGAGGACCCTCACCCCGGAGAAGAGGGTGTTCAACTACCGGATGGCCAGGGCCCGAAGAGTCGTGGAGAATGCCTTTGGGATAATGGCCAGCCGGTTCCGCCTTTTCATGACTCCAATTCACTTGGCGGAGTACAAAATTAACTACATTGTTTTCTGTTGCTGTGTGCTACATAACTTTCTTATCCGGAAATCCCAAAATTATATGGCCTCAATAGTGCCTGAGGCAGGACTTCAAACTGGCAATACCCTGCCGGGCCTAGAATCTGGCCGTCCTGGCTTGCCCCCCAAAATGCCCGTGAGGTTCACCAGAAATATCTAGAATATTTCATGACCATGGGTAGGGGGGCAATTCCTATGCCAGGCCATGTCTGAATTTTTCGAGAGCAAGTACAAAATAAAAATCTGGTTTAATCTGTATTTAGTTTTTTTTTGGCTGTCTCCTAGTTTGTCTTAGTGCATTTGTACTGCCAAGTGTATTTTCCTTTAGTAAATACCAACCATTCCCCTAGTAACACCAAAAATATACACAAATAAGGTTATAGCGTATTTAAAAAAGAAGCTACACTTTGTGGTTGTTCAAACATTTTACTCTGTGCACATTCACACACATGGTAAATAGAACACTATATTTTAGTTTTTTGGCTGCCCAGAAACAGGCCTTTTTTTATAGGTAAGAAAATACAAAACCATCAGTAGCATCCAACAAACTACAACATTGTATACCTCTCGGCAATATGAGACATTCAATTTCACCAAAAATGTCTCTATCTGACCGTCAGAATAAGGGGTATTGGCACCCCTGACCAAGCCAAAATTTGAAGATGCACACAATTTAGAGTAATTTTAAAATGGGATTTTTGACTCCTGATCCCTATTGTCAACATGTGCTATCTGCCATCAGGGGTGATCAATGGACGTGTTTTGTGGGTGCAACCCCTTCTTCATTTCACCTACTTGAGATGCGAGGAAGGAGTTGCACCCCCAAAACCCGTACATGGATATCCCCTGATGGCAGATGGCACATGTTGACACACTGTGTGCATCTTCAAATTTTGGCTTGATTGATTGTCTAAAAGCGTTATAAAATTGGGGTAATAACAATATCAAAAAATAAAATGGGGTGTTTGGTGCCTTATTCAATTTGCCCCAAAACATCTAGGATGTCCTTAAAGGTTTGATCCATCACATTAATTCTTTGCTTAATTCTGTCCAGTTCTGTACTACATTCCATCACTTGCTGTATTATTCATAGGGCACTGTCAGCAGAGAAACGCGTACTTTCTTTCACCACAACATTTTCGTCCCCTATAAAAAAATACAAAAGGTATTATAACTCTGCAGGCCTACATCTCTTACCTGAAGCTGTGGTGACAGATACTGACCTGTTGTGGTGACCAGTTCCACCACGTCATCCACTTCTCCTTCCTCCACCTCTTCAACTTCCTCAACATCCTCAGGTTGGGGTTCTTGGTGAGGTTGGGGTTGTTTAGAAGGTGTGGGGTTCCTGTGCTCCCTGGAGTGGTGTCCTCCCAGTCTTCTCTCCCCTATAAGAATCAAACAAAAGGTATACTTAGCACACAGATATTTTTGTAAAAATAAATGAACATGATACATTGCTTGGAAGTGGGGTACAAGTGTCTGTTTGGGAGGAATTTCAAGCTGAAGACATTAGAAAAAAAAAGAATCTTGACTATTCACCTTTGGCTGACATTTTTTACACAAGGAGGCACCCCAAAAATGCACTGATGCACCTGTGTGGGGCACCCTAAAAAGGTGGTTCTGGTGGCCCACACTATAGTGCTCAAGAGTCCAGATGTGGAAACAGCTGCTGAGTGTCCTCTCCTTTACACTGATTAAAGTTTGCATTTCATTCTCTTTCCAAACACATCATCTAGCCAACAATGTACTAACATTTATGGAATAAAAACAGGCATCTCTCTAAATTATTGGAACCCTGTAAAATCGCAAAACATCGTATATAGTGGGCGAACGATAGGTCTGAAACAAACGATTACTGGGCCAAACAAAGTTTTAGCGAGGACATTTTGTAAGGTACAATTGCAAAATGCAACAACATGGAGCAACATGCAAGTTGGGAAATACAATAATAGGAACACAGGAAAAGTACTTACTTTTTTCTAGCATTCTCTTAATGCTCCTTAACTGCTCCGGCTCCCTCAGTTTGAGGTCAGACCACCTCTTTCTAAGCTGCTCCTTTGATCGTTTCACCCCGAAATTCTTCTTCAGACTTTTCACTACTTTCTTCATTATTTTGGACTTCCTTAGATTAGGGTGGGTATACGGCCCATGCTTTGCGTCATAATCCGACTTTAGCAATATGTCCACCATCTCCGCGTAAGACATATTAGATGACTTGAACCTCCTCCTTGATCGTGACGTTTCACGGTCTGGGCTGGTCTTCTCCTCGTTATTTGAGGAATTAGCAGACACCTGCTGTGACTCCACCATATCGTCTGCGCGCCGAAAGAGAAGGGGTGGGGAAAAGTTGATACTTTGCACGTCATGGGCGGGCGACGTGTGCGGAGCGACATGTGCAGAGTTTCACGCATGCGTGGTGTATATAAAGCAAACACACATGTGACGATACTACGTTCGGTGTGCGGAGAGAGGAGGAAAAGTGACGGACGTGAGAACGAAGGTATGTGATTTTTATACTTTGTGAAATCGGTGGCCTATAATGCCTAGAGATTGTTGAAGGATATATATGGGGAATCTGATTTACAGGAGGTTAGACTGTGTGACTGACATTCCTTTTTTTGTCTTCTTTTTTGTCTTGCAGAAACAAAATGAATGCTTTTATCAGCGACCGTGAATTCCTGGCAGAATTTATAGACCGGGTAAGGGAGCTGCCCGCTCTGTGGGAGACCAAAAACCCCATGCACAGGAAGAAAGGTGTGAGGAAAGCAGCGCTGGAGACCCTGCTCCCATTTGTGCAGACCAATGTACCCACAGCAACCACAAAACAGGTGGACAGTAAAATTGGGAGCTTGAGAGGCACATACAGGACTGAGCGCTTTAGGGTCCTGGCTTCTCAGAGGTCAGGAGCAGCAGCAGATGATGTATATGTCCCGACTTTGTGGTACTACAGCAGGATGTCCTTTCTGAACGACCACCTTGAGGCAAGGCCATCACTGTCCAGTCTTCCCTGCAGCCAACCTGAGCCTTCTCTGGAGCAAGAGGAGGCAGCCATCCTGGAAGATCCTGATTTGGACATCTGGAGCCAGGTATAGTATTTTCATTAAATGTCTTGTGAGAAAATGAATGCACGAAAAAAAAGATAATATGTAAATCCCCCCAAAAATTGGGAGCAAAAAGTGATCTCAATATCAATAGACAGTAGTGGGCCCAAAATTGGGGGAGAAGAATGAAATCTCATGGGGTCATAATAATAGTCTTTTCGATTGATTTACATTCAATTTGCAACAGTCATGAGCTATAATTTGTGTGTAAATGATGAACCACAAACTAAAACCATGTCCCTTTTTCATACACAGGATGACATCAGCCAGGAGGAGGGTCTGGAAAGTGTCAGGCAGGAGGAGGCAGGGCCCACTGTGAGCCAGGAGGTGGCAGGGCCCAGTGTGAGCCAGGAGGTGGCAGGGCCCAGTGGCACACAGGAGGTGGCTGGGCCAAGTAGCAGGACCAGATCGCAGGTGCCTCCCATCCGCCTTCCTAAAAGATACAGGAGGGACAGGACCACAAGCGAGGCAGCAATGTCCCTTATTAGAGAGGCACATGCCACCCTCCAGGAGCCCACATCCCCTGAAGAGGCCATTGCCGGCCTAGTTGAGGCCAAGTTCAAGGTGATGAGCATGGAGCAACGCTTCCTATGCGAGCCCCTGCTCATCACCTTTCTGAACAAGGGGGTGATGGAGAGAATTACCCCCAATACGGCCATATGTGAGGTCACCCAGCTATCCGAACCTCAACCTCCTCCTCCTCCTCCTCCTCCTCCACCTTCTTCTTCTCCTCCACCTCCTCCTCCTGACACGAGTACACCTCCAGTGGCACAGCCTCCAGCCACACGCAGAAGGAAGGCTGCAGGGAAGGCTTCAGGGAAGGCTGCCAAGAAGACCAGGAAGTGATGGCCTTGCTTCATTGTGGTCTGACAGAAGGCAGCCTGTTGTAGTACCACAGACTTGGGACATGTATATCACCTGCTGCTGTTCCTGACCTCTGGGAGTCCAGGATCAGATTGTGCTCACAACTGTTGTGCTTCTCAAGCTCCCAATTTTATTGGCCACACAGGGTTGATGTGTGCTCTGGGGTCCCATGGATACACAAATGGCAACAGGTTCTCTAGCGCTGCCTTCTATTTATTTTGTTATACACCAGAATAAATGGATTTTATTTTGACAGTTAATACTTGACTATGTGTTTTTCTAATAATTATAAATTTAGCTTTGGAGTAGGCAGATTCATTTTAACAAATAAAATAAAAGGGACAGATAACACAAAAAAATCTCCTTGAAGGTCTCAAAAAAAAAAATAAAAAAAAAAATAAGGGGTAAACTTGACACAACAAAAATAATAAATAAAATCATGGAGATCACTATAAAATAAAGAAGCATTTAAAATGAAGATCTGAATTCAAAATTTAAAAAATATAATTATTAAGGAGATCTTGCTCGATATAATACAGCTAAATATTCATGAGATGAGCATGAAAAAGGTTTAAAATAGTTAGTCAGAACTCTGTGTGAATATCAGCAGCAAAACAAGTTCTTTATTTTTCATTATTGTAACATTCTAAAGAAGATTTAAATGCGCAACAGTTAAACGATGCAATAATTTACGGCGGGACGAATGTGCTATCTCCATTACGAAGGCTTGTTTTACCAGAAGAAGCGCTCCCGTGGGACGAATGTGCTATCTCCATTCCGAAGGCTTGTTTTACCAGAAGAAGCACTCCCGTCTCATACTTGATTCTGAGCATGCGCGCTTTTTGAAGACTTGTAAAAGCATACACACAAACGTTTTTCTCGTCGCAAAACAGGCCGACGACAAACACGACGAGAAAATCGAGAATCCTGACGAGAAAAAAGAGAGCAGGTTCTCTATTTTTCTCGTCGAGATTCACGGCAGTTTTCTCGACGAAAAACCATACACATACCTCCCAACTGGCACGGATTCTGCGGGTTTCACCCGCATAGGCTCCTCCTTCCCGCAGTCCCGCGAGAGTGTCATCTTTCCCGCACAGCAAGAAGCATGAAGAGGAGGAAACAGCAACCAGCAGGTAAGCCCCCCCCCCCCCAGATTGGTGGTCAAAACAGTGTTCGGACCCCCCCGCTCAACAACTTTGATTAGCAGGGGAGAGGGGAGATCTGAATGCCCCGCGGTGGGACTTTTGAAAGTTGGGAGGTATGCATACACACGAACGGTTTTCTTGACAAGAAAGCTCTCTCGACAGTTTGTACGAGGCTTAAGAAAAAAAAAAGTGACGAGGAGGAAGCTCCAGTTCCTGTGTGCTGTGTGAAGAGGGGTGTGTCCCTTTCCTCCAATCAGCTCTCTTCACTAAGTGTAAGTTTAGCTCCCTACCCCTTGCTTTCTAAAAGTGTAGACAAGCTGTATAAATACTGGGCTTTGAACAGCTATAGAGAATAGAATACCACAGATAAATAGATATAACTTACATAGGAAAAATTGTTTCATCGCTGTATCATGTGATGCCAGTCACTTCACTGGGTATATGTAAGGGTTTACAACTACTTTAAATCTGCACCTTTCATTTAAACAGTAGCCTGTGATCCACAATGTGCAGACATGGTCCCCTATTGTTCCATCAGGAACCCACTCTGGCAAATGCCATTCATGTCATTTAGGCATTGCTAGAGAACATATATGTAGACAGAAGGAGGCTGAAATATATCTGCTGGAGATTAGATGCAACTAAGGATGTTAAAAATGGTAAAAACTAGTATTATATTTTTTTTAAATGCAAGAAAAAAAATGCAATTAAATAGTTTTTTAACCCCCCCAAAAAAATGTAAATTCTGGTCCCTTAAAGCAGATTACACAGCACAGCACTTGTGCTGTGTAATCTGCACCCTCTAAACTGTAAAAAAAAAAAAAAAAAAAAAAAAACGGAATATTGCACATCTTGTTCCCCCTCTAAACAGACCACATTAACCAGGGTAGCTCCGCCCTTATCACTGTGGTCCAAGTGTGTTCCTCCATCATACGCTGTCCGCTCTGCTCTCCTCTCTCCCTCTCTCCCCCTCACCCCATCCTTCCACCCTGTCATCTGCCTCTGTGTCTGTCTCCGGCCCGGCCCCTAGGGTTGCCACCTTTTCTTCAAACCAAACCAGAACACGCTATAGGATTGTAAAATACCTGGGACACCCTTTGGGTTACCCAAAGAGAGTAGTAATGAGGTGTGCTATGGTGAACAGTGGCTGTGGCCAAATTGCATTAACAGTAGGGGGGGGGAGGACTTAAAGGGGCATGGTTAAATAAAACAAAAACATTTGTGTAGCCATTTTTATGATTTGATTAATAAAAGAAATGTCAGTTAAAATATGAAACTAGCCTACCTTAATAGTGGACACTGTCAGCCAATAGAGCAGTGGACGGTGTCAGAAGGTCAGTGGAGAGTTTAGAAGAGCAATGTACCTCGATCCAAAAACCCAAATTAGCTCTACTGAACCCAACCCCATACAAACTGTTGACAAAGTTGCACTGTGCATACTACAACCCTTTCAAGCACCTTTTAATTACAAAAAAAGCCAAAAAAATTCAAAGCAATCCACAGGTACCCCACAAATAGAGAAGAAGATAACAGATTAAATATCAGACATTGCCTGTTCCCCCCCAATAGAGACCTCCATTACAGCGAGACAAAAAAAAACCTTACCTTCCAGGAGCCGCTGCAAAGATGTGTGTGTGAACCTGTTAGGGGGCGGAGTCTGTAATACCATGCTTTCACCTGCAAAAGCGTCCCAGTCCAGTGGCCCTCTATTCACTGTCTCTGGTGGCATCGGCACCGGCGGCTGGGTGGGAGAGAGAGAGCACACAGACAGACAGTTCAGTGTGACCCGGCTGCAGGTCATTAGCCCTGCCGGAGCGGGGGAAGAAGGGGGGGTGCGTGCTGTTTGGGGGTAGCTGACAGAGGGGAGGGGGGCTGACAGAGGGGGGGTAGCTGACAGAGGGGAGGGGGCTGACAGAGAGGAGGGGTGATAGAGAGGAGGGGGGGTGACAGAGAGGAGGGGTGACAGAGAGGGGGGTGATAGAGAGGATGGGGTAATAGAGAGGAGGGGGGGTGACAAAGAGGAGGGGGGGTGACAGAGAGGAGGGGTGATAGAGAGGAGGGGGTGACAGAGAGGAGGGGGTGACAGAGGGGAGGGGGGTAGCTGACAGAGAGGAGGGGGGCTGATAGAGAAGAAGGGGGTGACAGAGAAGAAGGGGGCGACAGAGAGGAGGGGGTGACAGAGAGGAGGGGGGGTAAGAGAGGAGGGGGGGGTAAGAGAGGAGGGGGGTGATAGAGAGGGGAGAGGGTGATAGAGAGGGGAGGGGGTGACAAAGAGGAGGGGGTGACAGAGAGGAAGGGGGGTGACAGAGAGGAGGGGGGGTGACAGAGAGGAGGGGGGGTGACAGAGAGGAGGGGGGTGATTGACAGGAAGGGGGCTGACAGGGCAGATGAGAGCGACCTTAAGAGACACACAGCGTGAGGCAGGACTCCGGGAACAAGCAGGCGCGATTATCCACAGTCCAGCCCCGCCTCCACATGTGACCAGCAGCCAATCACAGACCCTCATATCATGACCGTTCGGCCAATCAGGGCACCAGCTGAGCTCAGAGCGCACCGATGTACACTGGCACTGTGTGACATCGATAGCGGGCACGGGATGCGCGGCGCCTATCTCCAGATGCCAGGGCCATAGATCCGCTGCCACTGGCCACATGATGGTGGAATGCATGCCCGGGTTTCCGGCGGGTGGAAACCCGGGCACATGTCTCAAAACCCGTACTGTCCGGGTCAAAACCGGACAGGTGACAACCCTACCGGCCCCGTCCCCTGCGCCGCTATTGCTTTTAAATTAAATTCATAAAAATTTTACTGCCAGCCTCTCTATTAGAGGCTGGCATAGCACACTGTGTCACTAGTTTTACAAAACGAGCGCTGTAAATACCTAATATCAGCTGTCTTCAGGCTGGTCACATGACTCACAGCCGCTTTACAGCTCAGAGACAGGGCTTCTGTGGAGGAGACAAGCGGTCACATGATCTCCCCGGCTGACGTCAGAGGGAGATCACGGGCCCTCCCGCAGAAGTCATTCTTCAGAGCTGGAAAGCAGCCGTGGGTCATGTCACTGGCCTGAAGACAGCTTATATTAGGTAGTTACAGCGCTCATTTTGTAAAACTAGTGACAAAGTGTGCTATGCCAGCCTCTAATAGAAGGGCTGGCATAATTTTATATATATGGGTTAACAAACCCTTTAATAATGACACAGTGGTTTTGCAAACTAAGTTTCTTTAATTTAGGGTTTTATGTACTTTATAGTGTTCCATGACATTCTCCAAGGGTATGGAGCAACTGTAGGACAACACACCTTAATATCATTGGTAGCAGGTCAGTTCTCTGTAACATTAGGTAATGTGGGGATAATGTGAAAATATATATATATATATATATGCTCAACCTTGTGAATGGTAAAAACAAAGTACCACATAAAAAGAGAGGAAAATAATAATAACAATAATGAAAAGTCTCCTCGTCCAAGTGAGGTGTAGATAAGTGCTACAAAACACAAAATAAAAATAAAGAATATATAACAAATTTCAGTTCACTTCAGCTGCCAATTCTGGCCGCCCTGGTGCTGACAAGAAGAAAGGATGTGTCCAAAAATAGCACAACGGCTTACATATAACCAAAACCATAGGTGGTTGTAGATAACCAAAACCATAGGGGGTTGTAGATCCTCCACTTGAACTTCTAATACCAGATGATATGGAACATCAGCAGATAAGTAAAAAGAGGCCGCTTACCGGAAAAGATGGGTCCCTGTGATGGAGACCAAAGGAGCTTAATGCACACACATCGAATCCGGATGTTGCTGTCAGCCACAATTCCTCTGCTTCACCTGCCGACTGGAGACTATCAATCACCGTCACTCCTGGAAAGAAAGTGCGCTTAGGTAGCGTGGCCAGAGGCCAGTTTCATAGGGAAATAAAAATAAAGCTTCATGGTGCAGTAGGTTTGGGTGAAAAAACATACCCGTTATTGTTAAAAAGAATGGGTAACTGACATCTACATGAAAAAAGACACGGCTATTTCAAAAAGACACTAAAACCCGCCGCGGCTCGAGCCAGCAGGCTGGGGGCGTGGTGACGTCAAAATCGTGAGCTCCGCCCTATGCTGCGTTTCTCCTGTAAGAGGCGTCTACTGGGAAAGGAGGCTGGATGTAGACGTCACACACCACGCTTAATATAGGCAGAGCAGGAGAGTGACACGGAAGACGGAATGGATCTAAACATTATCCGCCACCCAGTGCACAAGGCTACACATAATGGGCATACCCAAAAGCATATAGCATATAAGAATATGACCACCATGTGTATCCCATCCACCATCTATGCATGCATAAGAACAATCACTTATCATCCTAAAACCTATATGCAGGATTAACATCCGCTACTTAATATATAGGACATGAAAAAGAAAATATATATATGTAGCGGGTGTTTGATTTTTGGGGAGGCATCTGGGTGGTAGTGTAACCCAGATACATTGATTGTCAGGGAATCTGAGAATCTTTTGTGGTTCTTGGAGGACTCTGGTGGTGTGAGGTTCCCTGCGGGCTGCAGGTGGCGCTGTTGCCTTGGCCGGAGCTGAACACTCACCGCAAGACTGTTTCCCTTTTGTCCTTTTCTGGCGCTGGTACAGCAGGGCGGGGAACCTGCTGTGACGCAAAGGGAGAGGAGATAAAAGGGGCGGATGCCCTGACCTTGGGGTTTAGAGTCGGAGGACGCAGCCGCACCCAGGCATCTTCAGCTTGGGTGCTGGCGTTCCGGAGTTCCGGGCCCAGGTGCCCTTGACCTGGCCGGAGCGAGAGATGGAGTCCATCTCAGGCACCTTTAGCCTGGGGTGAGGTACTATGGCGGAAGCCTGGAGCTCAGTACCTTCGACTGAGTTCCGCGAGGGTGGAGGAACCCGAGGGGGCCCTAACTCCTTGGGTGCCCGTGTCTGAGGTCGAGAAGACTGGTAAGCGGAAGTTCTCTGGAGAGTTCAGCGCAGCATTGCTGGTGACAGAGAGGCCTCCAGTGACTCCCTTGGGCGGGTTGCCTTCCCCTGATAGGGGCTACAATAGTGAAGGTAATTCACGTTCTGATCAATATAGTCAGTGGCAGTGACTGTTCATCACTGGTGATACTACAGTGGTTAGCTTTATCTAGAAGAATTGTGCCTTGGCCTACTCCCCACAAATACTGAAGTGTTACATAGGTCTCATCCTGTCTGTGCTGTATGACTATTTGTTGATAAGAATAAATACAAGTTGGACCTATTCAGTGTGTGGAACTCTGGTTACTAGGAGCAAAGGGGAGTCAATCGAGGAGAGGATTGAATTCCGTGTCCGGGATGTGTATGGTGTCTGAATTTGAACTTTGCTGCCCGGAGGAGTTCCGAGTAGTTCGGCCATATTGGCCAACGCGCCACGAGGCAAACCATAGCTGCTCAGTTCATGGGCGGGGAGAGGAAAAAGCCTGCAAACAAATGCAGAGTGTGGGAGGAGTCTGGAAGGACACACGTGGAGATTCCGGCGCGAAGGAGTCAGTGCGCATTGGAGCAGCAAGCAGCAAACAGTCAGGATGACTTCAAGTACCCCGTGGATTTCTGCTTCTTCAGTCACCGAGATGACTTCCTTTGCTGCCCAGATTACGGATTCGGGAATAAGACTAAGGCCCCGGGGGCAGTTGGCTCTGTATACCTGCAGAGACATAGAGGCCCTTGGTGTGATCTGTCCCGGCTGTTCGGGACTGGTGGTCCACTTGAAGCCGTTCGGGCGATGTGAGGTCTGGAAAGAGTTCTTTTTCGAGGTGGAACCATCTACAGAAAGGCCTCAAGCTTTCCACCTCAACTACCTCACAGGGACTGCCACTCCGGAGGAAGAGATCGATGCCTATGCGTTTCCCGTGCGCGCTGACCAGGGCGACGTGACAGCCCAAGCGGAGATAAAAAGAGAGAAATCCGAGGATGCTGCCTCAGTCACCACAAGCTCCCTGCTCCCACTGCCGAAGAGGAAAGTTGGCCTGGTGATGGCATCCTGTGGTCATGGAAGAGCTTTGCCCTGTCGTTTGCCTGGCCTGGATGGATCCGGAGGGAAGAGCCCTGGACGTCCTTGTTCTTCAAAAGGCGCAGGTGAGCCAGGGGTCAGGACTGTGTGTGTGGTTGGAGGTGTTGGGAGCCCAGAGTCGGTGGAGCTCATCGAGGGGGGTGATTCCGCATCTACGGGGAATTACCTGCCCGCAGAGTGTTATGACACCTCCGACCTAGAGTCGCTATCAGATACTGGTGATGATGGGGAGATAGATGAGATCTTCCACAAGAAGGGATGGGACAAGATGAAGCTACCCGCGTCCCGCGTCTTAAGGGACTCACCTGTGTCCATTGGGGATAGTACACCCCGGGTGGATGCCTCGGAGCCAAGGGAGGAATCTGGTTCCCTGTCTGTGATCCCACTTCTTGAACCATCAAGTGTTTCGCCTGCTCCCGTTGCGGGAGTGCAACGACCATCACTGCGGGCTCCTAGGTCCAAATCTACAGAGGTGGAGACTGTACCTCGCCATCCGGAGTCCATTGTTTTGCCTGGAGTAGGAGACCGTGCCACAATGCCATCTCTGGCTAGGCCGCAGCGTCTCTTTTGCCAGAAAGTTGCCCGAGAATATGGGTGGGAATACCCATATCTACCCCGAGAGTTGCTCTACGAGGTGGAAGTTTTTCGGCAGCGATGGTACAATGATTTTGTCTGGACTAAGCTATAAGTACCTCATGCATGCCGATACCTCGCATGCTCGCCTACAGTCACCAGAAAGTTCAAGGACTGTAAGGCAGAGTGGATGGTAGGAAGGCATATCCATGTGGACAAAGTGGTAATTTGTCGGAAGGATGGAGGAAGCATTGAGTACCATGTGGAGGCTTTTGATCAGCACTTGAAGCCGTTGTTTTTGCCAGATCCCAAATTCTATTTGTAGGAGAAAGACTCCTTTTTCATTTTTTTTATATATTGCTACCAGATGACTGGGACGTTTTACTCTTTGGAGAAATGGGAGCTGTTATATTGTTCTCCCTCTTTCTCCTCCCAGACAGAAAACAGAAAAGAGAAATCAGTGACTTTGGGGTTTAGCCAGCGCAGGGTCACAGCAAAGAAAAGCAGTTCATTTGGATCTGACAAGTGCCTTTACCACGGCATTGTCACCAGGTGGCAGTGTTGCGCAATGATAGTTTGTTTTTTTGTACACTATGCAACACTCATTGGAGTGAATGGGTTTCTTCTCGGATAAACCCATTAGTTCCAAGCAGACACATATGTTATGTTAGGATGTGCGTTTCTTTCTCTTCCCTCTGCAGGAGACTCGTCTATCAAGGCTGCCGAGAATGGGGTGGTCCTTAGATAGCCAGGGGGAGGGAGAAATATAATTGTGTGAAATATTTAGAGTATTTTATTACAAAGTTTATTGTTTTATATTCCTGTTTCCTTCCCCAATATAGGTCCTGGCACAGTTCATGGAAAAAAAATAGTTGAGTTTGGTTTCTGGGCCGAATCTATGTCACCACTCTTTGGAGACATGGGTTTGCACCAGACACTGGGGACCAGTGTCAAATCACCAGGGGGAGAGTGTAGCGGGTGTTTGATTTTTGGGGAGGCATCTGGGTGGTAGTGTAACCCAGATGCATTGATTGTCAGGGAATCTGAGAATCTTTTGTGGTTCTTGAAGGACTCTGGTGGTGTGAGGTTCCCTGCGGCCTGCAGGTGACGCTGTCGCCTTGGCCGGAGCTGAACACTTACCGCAAGTCTGTTTCTATTTTGTCCTTTCCTGGTGCTGGTACAGCAGGGCGGGGAAACTGCTGTGACGCAAAGGGAGAGGAGATAAAAGGGGCGGACGCCCTGATCTTGGGGTTCAGAGTCGGAGGACGCAGCCGCACCCAGGCACCTTCAGCTTGGGAGCTGGCGTTCCGGAGTTCCGGGCTCAGGTGCCCTTGACCTGGCCGGAGCGAGAGATGGAGTCCATCTCAGGCACCTTTAGCCTGGGGTGAGGTACTATGGCGGAAGCCTGGAGCTCAGTACCTTCGACTGAGTTCCGCGAGGGTGGAGGAATCCGAGGGGTCCTAACTCCTTGGGTGCCCATGTCTGAGGTCGAGAAGACTGGTGAGCGGAACTTCTCTGGAGAGTCCGGCGCAGCATTGCTGGTGACAGAGAGGCCTCCAGTGACTCCCTTGGGCGGGTTGCCTTCCCCTGATAGGGGCTACAATAGTGAAGGTAATTCACGTTCTGATCAATATAGTCAGTGGCAGTGACTGTTTGCCACTGGTGATACTACAGTGGCTAGCTTTATCTAGAAGAACTGTGCCTTGGCCTACTCCCCACAAATACTAAAGCGTTACATAGGTCTCAACCTGTCTGTGCTGTATGACTATTTGTTGAGAAGAATAAATACGAGTTGGACCTATTCAGTGTGGGGAACTTTGGTTACTAGGAGCAAAGGGGAGTCAATCGAGGAGAGGATTGGACTCTGGGACACATACACAGGCCCGATAGTTCTGGCCTTCACCTCTACACCTTGGAGAACATGGGCCGTGGTGTATCTCATCCCTCCCCCCAGTGTTAACCCCTAGACGAGACAGACAAGCCGTGAATGAGAAGGGGTGAGAGGGGTGAGGTCGCTACATATATATAAAATTGAAAATGCATACATGCTAGTGAATATTATTTAAAATATTTGATAAAAATCAATTAAAAAAATTAAATAATAAAAAAATTAAATAATAAAAAAATTAAATTTTTCTCTTGAATAATAGGCAAAAAAAAATAATATGAATTAATTTCTGCCTACTTACCCTGTCAGTGTCAGTAACGCTAACAGGTATCCCAGGGATAATTTGGTAACATATACATACATATATAAATCAAGCTTAGACCAAAAGCATAACATTTAGTATGTATCACGACTAAAAAAAGGAAAAAGAAAAAACTGGATAATCACAATATATCCAGCCTATCTTAAGTACCTTAACAAACGAAAAGACCAAAAAAGGGAAAGGGAGAGAGAGGGGAAAGGATACACTCCAATAATTGGAGGATATTGTCTGGTATGTATGGCCTGACCCCTATGTGTGCCACCCTAGTCCCTCCATGTACCCCCCTATGTATATAAACACAGTGAGGAACAAGTGGATAAATGGGGGAAGGAAGAGTAAAGTAGGGGAAGGAGAAAGACAAAAAGAGAGATACTATACACAGAGCAGTGGATTTTCGTGGGACCCCTTATTTTTCAGAAAAAAACTCTTTCAACTATTGTTAATGTAGCAGTTGATGTCCCATTCGATGTTGAGGTCCCAGGGGCTGTAACACTGCATATCAAAAATCCACTGCGTTTCTCTGCGTGATATTTTACGTTTCAAATGGTCCCCTCTCCAGTTAGGGGCATATCTCTCTATGCCTACTACTTCCAATACTGAAGGGTCTCTGTTATGGTACTGACGAAAGTGCCAAGAAACACTATGTTTTTTGAAACCCCTGCGTATGTTGGACAAGTGCTCCCCAATTCTCACTTTTAGCGCACGGGTGGTCCTCCCTATGTATTGGAAACCACACAGACGTAGGAGGTAAATTACCCCTACCGTACCACAGGTGATTAGGTCAGTTATGGGGTATTCTTTGGAGGCAGTATATGAAGTGAAAGTGGAAGTTTTTACAGTCCGAGAGGTTCTGCAGACTTTGCATCTTTTGCACGGAAAAAAACCTTTCAAGTGGCCAAACATATAAACTTTTGGAGGGGGATCGACAACACTGGGTGCCACAAGATCCTTTAGATTTTGGACACTCAGGTAGCGTTGGTCCCAGGACCTTATCGCTCTTGAGGACCGACCAGTGTTTTTTGATTGTTTTGTTGACCCACCAAAAATGCGAGGAAAAAAAGTAGTTAGGAAAGACCACTGGAAAATATTGTATATATTATTTTTGTCCTTGGTTTTAGGGACTAATAAGTTTTGTCTGTCCATGGAGGTAATATCCTGAAGATCTTTATCCAGAGAAGATGATTCATATCCCTTTTCGATAAAACGATTCTTGAGAATGATGGCCTGTGATTGAAAATCTTCAAGACGAGAACAGTTACGTCTGATTCGCTGGAATTGTCCCCTCGGAATGGCCTTAAGCCAGTTGGCATGATATCCACTATCTGTTGGAATGTAACCATTGCGGTCTGTGCCCTTAAAAAAAGGTTTTGGTCAAAAGGGCACCTGCTTCTTTGAATATCACCAGGTCTAAAAAGTTAACGGAAGTGAAACTATATTCGTATGTAAATTTAATACCCCACTCATTGGTATTGAGGGTGGTCATAAACTCACACAGGGACCCTTCGTCCCCCTTCCATAAAAAGAAGGCGTCGTCTATGTATCTATGCCAAAAAAGGAGGCGTGGCTCCTCTTGGGAAAAAAGTTGGTAATTTTCCCATAGGGCCATAAAAAGGCCAGCTAGGCTGGGGGCAAATTTGGCCCCCATAGCAACCACCGTATTCTGTAAAAATAATTGTCCACCGTAGTAAAAATAGTTGTGCTCCATAGCGAAGCAAAGCAATTTCAAAACAAATTCCAAGTTAGATCATTTCATTGTAAGTTCCTTCCGAAGGAAAAATTCAGCCGCCTTATAACCTAAGTCGTGGGGTATTATCGTATATAGAGAGGCTACGTCTGCTGTAACAAGCAAGACGTCCTCCTCTACTACATATTCAGACAATTCTCTGATGACTTGCATAGAGTCTTTTAGAAAGGCTGGGGTTTTGGTTACGACCGGTTGCAAAAAGACATCCACAATGTGGGGATAATATTGCGCTAGTCTGAACAAATCATAAACACTGAGTGAAAAAAGTGTAGGTGAGTGGTAAAGCAGCTGCATAAAATGTGACAAATATATAATGGAAATGTGAATAAGGATGCAGCGCTGAAGTGAAAAAAACAAACATGTGAAATTTGAGAAAAAACTCAGAAAGGTCAAAAAATATTTTGAGGCAAACAAATAAGTCCACATAAACATCTTAAGCAATAAAATCCTAGAAGTGAAGAATAAAATAGTGAAGATCATCCGCTAACGGCTAGGATCTTGAAACCAGACGTGTAACTATGCAGGTCATCAGCATACAAATTCTGGAACAGTAATAGGATGAAATACTCTTACCAGAGCTGATAGATCTGCTGATTAGGCAGATCATAAAGGCATATAGAATCCTGGTGGTCAATGGTAACTCCTTCTCGGAACTCCCCAACTGGACCAAACGGATCTCCAGAAACCACTCCAAACGTCACAACCTCAGGGGAGACTTTGGGTTAAACGAGTATTCCCAAATGGTGCAGGACCCCTCCTCCGTTGAAAAGATCACAATTAGAGTTGAGCGGACACCTGGATGTTCGGGTTCGACGGGTTCGGCCGAACTTCGGTAAAAAGTTCGAATTCGGGACCGAACTTGACCCGAACTTGACCCCGAACCCCATTGAAGTCAATGGGGACCCGAACTTCTGAGGACTATTCGCACTTGTTTCCCGTGATTAGAACTGTCCCTGCACAAAGTGTCATTTCTGAAGAAAAAAAGTCATTTAAAACTTACTCGCGGCTATTAATGAATTGTCGGCTCCCGGCAATACATAGAAAAGTCATTCCCCCAAATTCGATTACAAGGCCCTTCAGGTCTGGTATGGATATTAAGGGGAACCCTCCCACAAATAAAAAAAAATGCGTGCGGTTCCCCCAAATATTCATACCAGGCCCTTCAGGTCTGGTATGGATTTTAAGGGGAACTCCACCCCAAATTTAAAAAAAATTGGCGTGGAGTACCCCCAAAAATCCAGGCCAGACCCTTTATCCGAGAACGCAACCTGGCAGGCCGCAGGAAAAGAGGGGGGGACGAGAGAGCGCCCCCCCTCCTGAACGGTACCAGGCCACATGCCCTCAACATGGGGAGGATGTCCCCATGTTGATGGGGACAAGGGCCTCATCCCCACAACTGTGGATGAAGTTCCCCATCAGGTCCGCCCCCTCGTATGTCAGACCCGCCTACGTCATTGGATGAGCAGACCTGATGGAGAACTTCCTCCGCAGTATAATACATGAATAGACCCGCCCCTTCTCACGTTGGCTGAGCGGACCTGATGGGGAACTTTAGAAGGGGCGGGTCTATTCATTTAATACACTGCCGAGGAAGTTCCCCATCAGGTCCGCTCAGGCTCAGCCAATGACATTTCGTCTGGACAGCGCTGGACATAGGGATCGCCGCGGGACACTGGATTTCATCGCTGGAATGTTTGTTTTATTTTTAATTTTTTTATTTTTAATAATGGACTTTCCCAATGGTGTTTGTGTATTGTTTTTACAATTTTTTACACTTTATTTGTTTTCAATGTACCCCATTACCAATTCACGTAGGGGGGGCGGGATCTGGGGGTTCCCTTTGTTAAAAGGGGTCTTCCAGATTCCGATAAGCCCCCCGCCCACAGACCCCCACAACCGCGACTTTACATGCATGTTGCCGAACACCGGACCCGAACCCGAACATACAGTCAATTGTTCAGGTTCGGGTCCGGGACCGCAAAACCCAAAAGTTCGGTACAGACCCGAACTTTACAGTTTGGGTCCTCTCAACCCTAATCACAATCCGAATTGGGAAATGATAGACAGGTGGAGGAAACTCCAAAGGACAACCCAATCAACTCCACATGCAAAAAAGAAGATGAAGAGGTGCTCCAAGGCCCTTGGGCCTTGGCTTACCTGCCCACATATTGCCCTTTTTTAACTATTTTTGTATGTACTGTGATCACTTTTATATGTTGGTTTTAATAAAACCCTCATTTGACCTGCACTTGGAGCACCTCCTTCATCTTCTTTTTTGCATGTGGAGTTGATTGGGTTGTCCTTTGGAGTTTCCTCTACCTGTCTATCATTTCCCAATTCGGATTGTGATCTTTTCAACGGAGGAGAGGTCCTGCACCATTTGGGAATACTCGTTTAACCCAAAGTCTCCCCTGAGGATGTGACGTTTGGAGTGGTTTCTTGAGATACTTTTGGTCCAGTTGGGGAGTTCCGAGAAGGAGTTACCATTGACCACCAGGATTCTATATGCCTTTATGATCTGCCTAATCAGCAGATCCATCAGCTCTGGTAAGAATATTTCATCCTATTATTGTTCCAGAATTTGTATGCTGATGACCTGCATAGTTAGACGTCTGGTTTCAAGATCCTAGCCGTTAGCGGATGATCTTCACAATTTTATTCTTCACTTCTAGGATTTTATTGCTTAAGACGTTTATGTGGACTTATTTGTTTGCCTCAATATATTTTTTGACCATTCTGAGTTTTTTCTCAGTAACATTACACAAGTCTTCACACCAGGGTGGATTTGATTTAAATCACTAGTAAAAAGGCTTGATTTAAATCAACTTGATTTAAATCATAATTTTTAAAGCACAACTGTCATCTGTCCCGTAGCTGCTCCTCCTCTGACCTGCTGTTGACTCACCGACAGTCCCATTCACTTTAATGGGACGGCTGGTGATGTGGCAGTGACACAACAAGGTGAGGGATGTGGTGGCAGCAGGCGAGTGGATGGATGCCCGCTAACAGGCGCTGCCATGATGGATCTGAAATGACAGGTGCTCTTTATATGTGAGGACTTATGCTTGCTGGTAATTAGAATCTTTAATATTTGCAAACAAAATGAAGGTTTCCTATTTAGAATAATAAGCTGTCAGGTTAGTAAAACAGCGATATCAGAACAGATTCAATCATACTGCGCGATTTTATGAGGCAACTCAGACAGGACCTGAGTATGAATCACAGCGCGACCTGGAGCTATTTACAAGGCAACTCCAAGTTGCCTGCAGGACAGGAGACATTCCAGTGGCCAATCAAACAAGAATCAGCTCTGTGGGAGGGAGGGGGGAGAGAGCGTTTTTGTATGTTATCTTCCTGGAGAGTTGCTCCTATTAAGACAGTGAGAGGCGACTCCCATTGAAATGAATGGTTACAGGTCGCCTAGGAGTCGGATTGAAGTAGTACAGGGACCTTTTTTGAAGAAGTCGAAGCGACTGCAGTAGTGTGCATAAGGACGGCTCCATTAACTTACATTGATTTCTTCAGCCAGCGCGACCTGAGGCGACTAGGGGCGACCTGGGGCGATTTGGAGTCGGATCCAAAGACGCCCCCGTGTGAATGGGCTCTAAAGGAATATTCCTGAACTTTGTTTTATCTCATGGTTACTGCGAAATTGTATGAATGCATCAATGCAGTGCATGTTATCTCAGCTTGCAGAGCTTGGATTCTTTGAATAAATTTACCAAAAAATTTAATATTGCAGAATATACAGCCTCATGCTACATAACTAAGCACCATTTCATGCTGAATAAACAAAATTATTAATGTATCTTAACCACTTGCCAACCTCCACATGAAGATATACATCGACAGAATGGCACGGACAGGCACATGGGCGTATATATACGTCCCCTGTAATTTGCCGCCATGTGGTCGCAAGCTCCGTGACCGCGCCCGCGGGACCCGATCACCGCCGGTGTCCCGCGATCGGGTCACAGAGCTGAAGAACGGGGAGATGTTAGTGTAAACACAACATCTCCCCGTTCTGCCTAGGTGACACTGTCACTGATCGTGTTCCCTCTCATCGGGAACAGCGATCAGTGACGTGTCACGGCAAGCCATGCCCCCTAACAGTAAGACTCACTCCCTAGGTCACTCTTAACCCCTACAGCGCCACCTAGTGGTTAACCCCTTCACTGCCAGTGTCATTTTCACAGTAATCAGTGCATTCTTATAGCACTGATCGATGTAAAAATGACAATGGTCCCAAAATGGTGTCAAAAGTGTCTGATGCGTCCGCCATAATGTCGCAGTCACAATAAAAATCGCTGATCGCCGCCAATTATTAATAAAAATGCCATAAACTATCCCCTATTTTGTAGACGCTATAACTTTTGCGCAAACCAATCAATAAACGCTTATTGCGTTTTTTTTTTACCAAAAATATGTAGAAGAATACGTATCGGCCTAAACTGAGGAAAAAAAAAAAAATTATATATTTTTGGGGATATTTATTATAGCAAAAAGTAAAAAATATTGCATTTTTTTCAAAATTGTCACTCTATTTTTGTTTATAGCGTAAAAAATAAAAACCGCAGAGGTGATCAAATACCACCAAAAGAAAGCTCTATTTGTGGGAAAAAAGGACGTCAATTTTGTTTGGGAGCCACGTCGCACGACCGCGCAATTGTCAGTTAAAGCGACGCAGTGCCGAATCGCAAAAAGTGGCCTGGTCTTTGGCCAGCAAAATGGTCCGGGGCTGAAGTGGTTAAATAGAAAACAATTTTTAGATAGTATTTTACTCCAAAAGCATTTTATGCAAATAAATTTGATAAAAATCATATAAATCAGATTTACATCCCGAAAAAATCAGATAAAAAAAAAAAAAATCTGATTTTTTTTTTTGTTTGTTTAAAAAAATCATTGATTTGTATCCACCCCGCTTCACACACTTACGTTTAGAACAAACTTTTAAGTGATTAAAAGTTTCAAAATGTAAAATAGGGTAGTGTACTTATCAACAAGGTATCCCTTTGGTAAGAACAAAATGGGAGTTAGGCTGGGTTTCTCTGCATCCAATTCACATGTCAGGAGATTGTGACTGGCTCTCTATGGAGCTGGTTCACACATCTAGCGACTACGGAGTGAATTGTACAGGAGTCCTGTGCGTCTTCTGGTCCATTTCAGGTCCAAAATTAGCCAAACATTTGGACTGAAATCGGACATAAAACAGTGAACAGGGACGCACCGGACCCCTGCTGTGAGCCACTCCATGCGGCAGTCTGAACCCAGTCCAAAAGTCTGATATTATAGAGACTTTACTGGCCGTATGTTTGTATGAGAATGCCATATAAATATATACCAGGGCTGATTTGAACAATTGCAAACATACAAGCTTTCTTTAACTTTTTGAGAACACAGATGGATAAAGCTCCAGATAGGAGCCCAAGCGTTAAAGTTTATTTTTCTGGAACCAGTTTATGTTGCAATTGAGGCACACCTTTAAAGAATAAACAGTTGGAATTCAAAACATTCAAAGGATGTAAGTTTCTATTATCATTTGATTTAATTTCCTCATACTTGTACTGAAATGAAACAACAAAGTACATAAAATAAGTTATTGTACAAAGTAACTTTGCTAATATAAAATCTTCTCATAAACATGTATGTTTGAACGGGCATTTTCTTTATAAACATTGAGATTAGTAGTATTTACAGTACTGTGTACAGCCCAATTTCTCTCTGTTCCTGCCCCTGCTTTTCAGAGGTCTGTAAAGTCCAAACCACATGTGTAAATATGACAGTTCTAAGAAAGTCAGGCATGTGATGGAGGCTGTGGTTGTAAAGGTAAATGTTTTTTTTTTTACCTTAATGCATTCTCTGTATCTTGATCCAGTACTGTGCCCATCTGCAGAAGGCTGCTTTTCTCTCCTCTCTTCTCATAGAAGGCTTGACAGCAGTGGGTGACATTGGCTCCTGCTGCTGTCAATCAAATCCTGTGAGCAGAAAGAGGGGATGGGCCAAGCCAAACTGTGTGTGTCAATAGACTCACACAGTGCAGCTTGGGATCAAACCCACACTACCCACAAGCCACCTGCTATGGGGACACTCAAAGAAGAGGAGAAGCCTGGAACCACTGCCGGGGCTCCCAGAAGAGGAGGATTGGGGCTGTTCTGTGCAAAACCTTTGCACAGAGCAGGTAACTATAATGTGTTTGTTATTTAAGAACAAAGAATAAACTTTTACATTCACTTTAAATGAAATTAGCCAAGCTTCCTGTAACATTATTGGCCTGGACTTGAGACTGACTAATCAAGCAGTTGGCTTAATTTTCATAAATGTATTATTGATAGACAGAACCTCACGGGCAGATGCAAATCCAGATTGGGCTCCATTCCAGTGGATAGTAGCATTCACACATAATGGGGTACTTAATGCCCAGCTACAGGCTTTGTGTTACTCAAATTCTCCCATTGCCTCCATTGGCAGCATTTTATACCATTTTGTCTTTTACTACTCACCTTTCCTGAGGTCTTCAGGTCAGCCATATGATGCCGCAGGGTCCTCTTCTTATTTACTACTTGCCTACTGGGCTGGGCAGGTTTTAAAGTGGATGTAAACCCAATTCATGAAATTTTAGCTGGGCACATATATCTTCAGTGTTTTCTTATCTCACTTCAAAGCCCCATGCCCCGTGGCTTTCTGCTGCTCCATTCTTCTGTTATCAGCATGATAACTTCTGACAAGTTCTCCATCAACTGTGATAAAACCAGGCTGAATTTTGTGTCAGGGTGGGTGCTATAAATAGATTAGCAGAGAGCTAGTTAATTCACAGCACAGCTCTGCATTGTTTCTTCCTTTTTCTGCGGAGAGGGGGTGTGTGCCTTTCCTCCAATTAGCTGTCTCACAGTGTATGGTAAGAATACACACCCACAGGTGAAACAGAAAGAGAAAATTCTAACAAGACGTGCACTTTCTAAACAGTATATAAAGCTGAAGAAGCAGATATACATGTATAACTTATGTAGGAGGATTTGTTTCATCCCTGTGTATCATCTGAGGCTGTTCACATCACTGAGTATATGTGAGGGTTTACATCCACTTTAAAAAATACACTGCACCAGTACACTCTCAATGAATGCCCCCGGGGGCAGGTCCATGATGCCCTGCACTTACAGAATGTGCTCAATCATCCAGGTTAAGTGATGCTTGGCATCATTTAACCTAGACAATTGAATACTTTTGTGCAAAAAAGAGGTACTGCATGGAGACAGCCCTGGGTCACATGCAAATATTATGCAGCCTGAGCTACTCTTTTTGCCCAGGGGCCATTTTAAGACATACAAATGTAGTCTATAATGTGAAAAAAAGCCTAACTATAACTGTTCCTAAAAATTACCTAATTTTAATCCAATCTGATTGAGTCACCTGATCCTGCATCCCTGGCCCCCTGTGTCAGTGAGTGGCTGCTGCAGAGGACAGGTGGAAGCACTAACAGCAGTGGGGCCATGAGAGTCTATAGACCTCTGAAATTCAAAGCCCTTGTCAAGAGCTCCATTACGAAACCTAAATCTTTCAGGGAACTGGCTACGGAATTCCATCTCCCTTCCACGCACCTTTTCTTCCATCATCAGGCGATTTCTTCCATTACTTCCTGCTGCTCCGATGCCTTGAAAAGATTTTACACATCCATGCTGGACAAACTGAATGACAATGGAGCTTACTCCATATCAGTTATATATAAATCACTACTCCAAGCTGTATATACTACCTCTACTAACACTCTTTTTAAGGGATGGAAAAAATACTTTCCTCAGGAGGATTTTGGTGACATGATTCTGGAGGCATATGCGAAAATCCGCAACTGTATCACCAACGAACTGTGGAGAGAGATTCAATTCAAATTGATACACAGGGCTTTTATCCCATCTCTCTTCTCAGGAGACACCCCTAACTCTGCAAACCGCTTTGCTTCATCGTTTTTGGAAATGTGCCCCAATCTCAGCTTTCTGGAACCAAATCGTACAGTATATTTTCAGTATCACTGGCTGCCACATTGCTAAGATACCTATCCTACTTTTAATCAGTCATAACGAATCCAGCCAACTGCAACCGGGCAAACCCAAAACACATATCTCCCAATTGACTCACTTATGTCTTCTAGCTGCCCGCAAAAATATACTAAAAGGGTGGACATCCTCTTCACCACCAATGATTACCGCAGTAAAGAAAGACCTCACAAAACTTCTCTATCAAGAAAAATTGGATATGAAGATGTAAAATTATGCTCCAACTAATAGATTCTTCTCAAGGTGGCGCTCCTACATTGAATACACCTTTTCTCCCACGGAAATAGAATCACTAATCCAATCTTTTAAATACACTGAATGGTATCTCAAGGCCAGCTTGTCAAACACCCTGGGCAAACTACAGACCGCAACTTCAAGAAGCACATAGCTTAACTCAATTGCATGCAGCATGGGCACCCGATCTTTATTTAGACAATACAAAAACATATTTGGGGGTCACACCCTAAAATGCATTTAAATTTAGGATGGTGCTGCTATAAGACCAAAAGACAGTACAAAACAGATTATAGCGCACACATTCAAGAATGACAAATTTGGGGTACTTTGTCGCAGTTTGTAGGCTTAGCACTATATGACCATATAGTGTGACCAAACCCCCGTATATATATTTATATGTACATGTTCAGGTGTTTTTAACTAGCCTTGCAGGATAAATGTCATTCTTGAATGTGTGCGCTATAATCTGTTTTGTACTTTATGTAGCGATACCTCCAACTAAGAAGGCCGCAGATTTAGTTTGGGCCCTGAAGATAGCTCCGCCAACCCCCGGCAATGTACTCGACCCCCTACTGGCACAGTTAGTTATGGCAGCAATATATTTCTTATACTGTATGAGTAAACTCAGACACCAAAGCAATAATGAAAGGGGGTATCTAATTTACTTTAAGCTTATGGCAAAAAGGTTAACAGTGGTAACAGTTTACAGGTAATAAGTTGCAGAGCCCTGCAGCAATAAACATACTATGCATTAGATGAACAGTAAAGGTGCGCCGCGTGGGCGACCGTTAACTATGCGCCCTGTGGCGCAGTAACTAAATGAACTAACTAGCTGGCCAGGCCTGGCTCAGATATCTAAAATTCAGTCTATAGGGGATGATGGTTTCTTCACCGGCAAGTCTTTAAAGGTGGTGCACATAACAGAATAACATTTGTAATCCAGTGGGAAGATTGTAATGGAATAAACACTTTACTGAAGAACCTCTGAGTTCAGCTCTGATATGGGTCTCCAGCGAGAGTATCAGATATAAACTTGTGGGCCACGGCAGTCTATAGGAACATCACAAACAAACAGTATATGGTTTGAGCATATGCTCGCTCACCCCTCCGGACGCGATACCAGTCCGGGAACTTCCACCGACTGTGTCCTCACACACAGTGTCTCCAGCGATCGGGTCCCCGATCCAACCAAGCCTGTAGATAAGCGAAGTCAGATGCCACCCAGGCTCGCAGTGCGGTGGAAGGCTCTTTGGTGCTGCGCAAGGCCTCAGGCTTCAGGCCTTGCACTCCGGCACATCCACACAGGAGGATCAGTCACTGAAGTCTCGTGTCCCAAAAGAGGCCGAGCGCAGCCTTGCCTCCTCCTTTTATAACCCCTCCCATGAGTCTCTGGGGTGGAAACATTGCCGAAAGGGATTCTGGGCAAGGTAGTCCCGGGCGTCTTAAAGGGGATTCCGCTACACACTCCCCCCACTTGAATTCTTTGGTCCCCAAAGAAACTTTAGCATACACTGCGTACAACCCCAGACAACATTGCATAAGAGGTTGGCATAGGGAATTCCCACCAAAACCGAGGGGTTGGATTCCCTTGCCCACAGGTCACACTATCCTGAGTGGCCTGCCTAACTGTGCCAGAGAGTGAGTGGGGGTTGCCATCTACCAAATGTACAGTGGAGGGGTCCGGATTCTCTACACTCCTCCTAGCAGTGATCACAGAATCTTCTGAGCTCTTCCCCATTTGTGGGTAGGTCAACTTTCTGGGAGGCCTTATGACTCTGCGAGCCCTTTGTTCCCTTGGGGTTTCTGGCTCTGGCGCCACAGGCTCTTCTTCTGTAACAGGCTCAGGCAACACGGCAGGCCCTGTAACATCTGCTTCAGGAGCCGAGGGATACATAGAGTCTCTAGGGTCCTGTTCAGGGTAAACATCACAGGCATCTTCCCAGTAATCCGATGAAGGACTAGATGGGATGAATTCAGCAGCTTCTGCATTCAGTTGTGTATCTATAGTGTCTTCAGTAGTTGGAAGATCTATAGCAGAAGTTCCTTGAGTTGGGGAAGGCCACAGCCAGTCAAGCTCTCTCTCTTCATCTCCACTGAGTTCAGAAGCTTCTGTATCTTCAGTCCGAGAGTTCTGGGACCGAGTGTTTGGCCTGGGGGTATCCAAAATAGAGACTGGTTCAGGGGAGTCCCTCACTGGAGGTATCCTGACCGCTTCAGCAAGTGGGAGCAGGTGGTTTCGATGCCACGTCTTCAGTGGGCCTACCTTTCCTTCTGGCTTCAACTTGTAGACAGGTAGGCCCGACAGCTTCCTACAGATGACATAGGGTTCAGATCTCCATCTGTCTGCATGTTTGTGTTTTCCAGGGACCCCCAGATTGCGTAGCAGTACCCAGTCCCCGGGCTGCAGGTCTTGTACCCGGACCTTCAAGTCAAAGTTTCTTTTGTTTCGAGCTCCCCTTTGATCTGAGGCCGCTTGAGCTTGTTCATAGGCTACTTTCAGGCTGTGTCTGAGCCTGTCCACATATCCTTTGTGGGATGTGGCTGAGGAACGGTCTATAGAGGTGCCAAAGGCCAAGTACACAGGTAATCTCGCTTCTCTCCCAAACATGAGTCGATATGGGGAGTAGCCTGTAGCATCACTGGTGGTGCAGTTGTAAGCATGTACTATAGCTGCTATGTGTTTACTCCAATGTTGTTTCTTCTCACTTTCCAGAGTCCCCAACATGTTAAGCAAGGTTCGGTTAAACCTCTCCGGCTGAGCATCTCCCTGTGGGTGGTAAGGTGTAGTTCGAGTCTTCTTGATTCCTAACGAATCCAGGAGTTTCCGGAACAGTCGACTCTCAAAGTCCCTTCCTTGATCTGAATGAAGTCGCTGGGGCAGCCCATAATGGCCAAAATACTTCTCCATAAGTACCTTGGCTACTGTGGAAGCCTTCTGGTCTTTGGTTGGGAAAGCTTGGGCATACCGGGTGAAATGATCGGTTATCACCAAAACATTTCCTAGTCCACTCAGGTCGGGTTCGAGGCAGAGGAAATCAATGCATACCAGATCCATTGGGCCTTGACTTTGTAGATGGCCCATTGGGGCAGCTTGATGGGGTAAAGTCTTCCTCTGGATGCAGCGTGCACATGAATGACAGTATTCTTCCACTTCTGCCCTCATGCAGGGCCAATAGAACCGACTCCTGACAAGTTGAAAGGTCCTTTCAGCCCCTAGGTGGCCATGATTGTCATGTAGGGCAATCAGAACAGTCTCTCTGTGTTTTTCTGGAAGAAAAAATTGCCATTTATCTTCCAGGTCATCAGAGGGGCCCCTTCGGTAGACCACTCCCTGATGCACCTGTAACCTGTCCCACTCTTTCCTCAACAGGCGAGCTTCCTTTGAGGAGTGACTCAGAAGTCTGTTTGGATCCTGATTCTCCAGAGCTTCCAGAACTAGCTTCCCCATGGGGTCTTCCAATTGGTCACATCTTAGCTCCTTCTTGGTCTTCCTCCAGTTGAGTTACTGCACAGTATTGTTTGGGGACTCCTACCATGGTAACTCCTATCTCTTCCGCCCTTGAGCCCCCTCTGGCTTGTAATTCAGCCCCTTGACAAAGGGCCCGCACCCCGTCTGGTGCCACTTGAGTCCAGTCTTCCATGTCACGGGTGGGACCATGAGATCTTCTGGACAGAGCGTCTGCATCTCGATTCCCAATCCCTGGCCTGTACTTTAGGCTGAAATTAAATCCAGACAATGCGGCCAACCACCTGTGTCCAGTGGCGTCCAGCTTTGCTGTAGTGAATAGGTAGGTAAGGGGGTTGTTGTCGGTCTTCACAGTGAACTCCGCCCCATACAGGTAGTCTTTGAGCTTGTCTACTACCGCCCACTTAAGGGCCAGGAACTCCAGCTTATGAGTGGGGTAGTTTTTCTCAGAGGGGGTCAGGCTCCTGCTCACGTAGGCAACAGGCCGTTGTTGCCCTTTGTGTTCTTGATAAAGTACTCCTCCCAGACCGTCATGACTAGCATCTACGTGTAGTTCATAGGGTTTGGTTGGGTCTGCGTAGGCCAAGACTGGAGCAGTGGTTAGGCTCCTCTTCAACGCCTGGAAGGCCTCTTCACACTTCTAATTCCACTGATCTCCGACTGACTCTCCCGGCTTCTTGGGCCCTGAGTCGTCCTCTTCTCCCTCAGTCTTGAGCAGTTCATTCAATGGTCTAGCAATTCGGGCGAATCGCTCCACAAACCTCCTGTAATAGGAGCAGAACCCTAAGAAGGATCTAAGTTGTTACTGTGGTGGGTCGTGGCCAGGAGGTAACTGCCTCCAATTTCTCAGGGTCTGTGGCCACCCCTTCTTCAGACACTATGTGCCCCAGATAGTTCACAGAAGACTGGTAGAACCGACACTTCTCAGGCGAAAGCTTGAGTCCCTCCTCACTGAGTCTCCTCAAGACTTTTTCCAGCCTCTCCTCATGTTCCTCCAGGGTTCTTCCAAAGACAATGACATCGTCCAGGTATACAAGGACTTCAATAAGGTTCATGTCTCCTACAGTCTTTTCCATGAGACATTGGAAAGTAGCGGGGGCTCCAGACAGACCTTGGGGCATCCGGTCGAATTCAAAGCACCCCACTGGGGTTATGAAAGCTGTCTTCTCCTTGTCTTCTGGATGCATAGGGATCTGATAGTACCCGCTCTTGAGATCCATAACGCTGAACCACTTGGCTCCAGACAAGCTCTGTAGGGCATCCTCTATCCTCGGAGTAGTGTACTGGTCGGGTATGGTTCTCCTGTTGAGAGTCCTGTAGTCTATACAGAGCCTCAATGACCCATTCTTCTTCCTGACCACCACTATCGGGGAGGCATAGGGGCTTCTAGACTCCCGGATCACACCAGTCCTCTTGAGTTCTGCAAGTTGTTCCCTTAGATCCTCCAGATCTGCTAGTGGGACCCGTCTGACCCTCTCTCTGAAGGGCTTATCTTCTTGGAGGCGGATCCGATGGGTGGCACTCCTTGCACACCCCACATCGAACTCATCTTTGGAGAAGATCTTCTCCCATCTGGTCAACTGGGCCTTGGCTCTCTCTTTCCAAGCCCTGGGCAGATTCGGGTTTTCCATGGATAGCTTCTCCCAAGCATCTCCTCCTTCACCCGTCCCCTTAACTTCTGACAGGGTAACAGGGGCAGCAGGGCTCACCTGGCCCAGCAGCATCCTAGCTGGGATTTCCATGGGGTCATCTGTATTGTTCCTAACACTCACTGGAACTCTACAATGGGCCTTCTTCAGGGCCTTCAGTGGAATCACTTCTGGTATCACTTCCAGACCAGGGGACTCTTCCCTTGGGTCGGACTTCAACATGACAAAGGGTCCAGGCTGCTCCCAAGTAAGCTTCACAGTGGCTCTGAGACAGGTTACTTCACCGGGCTGCAACACTACCCCTTCTCTTCCAAGTCTCCACACCTTCCCTATCCTTTCTCCAGGGGTCTTCTGCTCCAGGACCAGCCGTTGGTAAGCCGTCTTCAGCATGGGGTGGATCGTGGTGGCCGCTTGCCCCTTTTCTTCCACTAGAGGGGTCAAGAGTCTTCAGACCAGGTCCGTGTTAGTCCCTATTATAAGGGAACTCTTGTTGGCTCCTGGCGGTCGAGGGCACACAACTGCCAGGGTGTCACGTACCTGACGGTGACAAGCCCGGTTTAGCAGAGGGAGGCCTCCCTTACGGCTCCCACCAGCGCCCCCTGGTAGTGAAACAGGAGGCACGGAGGTAGAAGGGGTACGAGTGCCTGGCAGGATCAACACAGAGCAAGTAGCTGGGTGGTCCGGGCTGGATCCGAGTACACCGAGGTGAGGCGAGTTGACAGGAACCAGGAAGCCAGGCAGCACAGCAGGTTGACAGGAACCAGGAAGCACAGCAGGTTCTGGAACCAGGAAGCCAGGAAGCACAGCAGGTTCTGGAACAGCTGAACGGACCGGACCGGAGCCTGGGTCAGGCAGGGTAGTCGGACAAGCCGGGTCGGATACACTGGCAGACAGCGAGGTACAAAAGGACAAAGCAGAGCGGTGGTCAGAAACAAGCCAGAGATCAGGTGCAGGCAGATAACAGGAAGGTCACAGGAAAGCCGGGTCAGATGCAGATGGGTTTCTCAGATCGGGTTACACAGATACTACGCTGTAGAGCAGACAGCAGGGACTGTCTGTAAATGGCAGGTTTAAATAGTTTCTCTGGCGCCACCCGCTGGACGCACGCGCGAACGGAGACCAGGAAGTCCGGGGCGCCTGTTTCTGGCAGGATCTCCATGACATTGCCCCCCCCAAGGGGCAGCCTCCGGATGCCCATATGGATACATCTTTCGGGGTGAGATCTTCTGAAGGCCTGTATCAGATTCCTGGCATGAATGTTCTCCTCCGGTTCCCAAGAGTTCTCTTCGGGTCCGTAACCCTTCCATTTAATTAAGAATTGGTTCCGGTTACCTCTTCTCCTCACGTCCAGAATAGCCTCTACTTCGAATTCCTGCTCCCCGTCTATGATGACGGGATCAGGGCGAGCCGGAGTCCGGCCTGGGAATGGGTTGGAGACTGATGGTTCCAACAGGGAAACATGAAAGACAGGTCGGACTCTAAGGGACTCGGGGAGCTCCAGCTCGTAGGCCACTTCGTTAATCTTCCTCTTGACAGGAAATGGCCCTAAGAACTTGGGGCCCAACTTCCTGGAAGGGCACGCCAACCTTAGGTTAATGGTAGAGAGCCATACTTGGTCGCCGGGTACCAGCACTAATTCACCCTGCCCTCTCCTGTCGTAGACCATCTTGTTATACTCCTGAGTCTTCGCCATGGTTTCGCGTAAAAGCTGATTGTTTGATGAGAAGAAGTTCACCCTTTCCTGAACTGCAGGCACCGAACACTCCGGGAGGGAGTTGGGCAGGAATGCAGGGTGAAAACCATAGTTCGCGAAGAATGGGGTCTGGTTAGTTGCGGAGTGGATGGAGTTATTATAGGTGAACTCAGCCAACGGGAGCAGGGAGAGCCAGTCATACTGAGCAAAAGAGGAGAAACAACGCAGGTATTGCTCGAGGGTCTGATTAGTCCTCTCCGTCTGTCCATTGGTCTGAGGGTGATAAGCCGAAGAAAACGATAGTTCTATCCCTAGGGTCTTGCAGAGGGATCTCCAGAACCGGGAGGTAAATTGTACCCCCCGATCAGAGACAATATTGGCAGGCACCCCGTGGAGCCTGACGACCTCTTTGATGAATATTTGTGCCGTTTCCAGGGCTGAGGGGGTCCCCTTCATAGGGACAAAATGTGCCATTTTGGACAGACGGTCCACTATCACAAAAGATAGTGGTATGGTTTTCCACTGGAGGCAGTTCAACTATAAAGTCGATGGAAAGCATCTTTCAAGGCCTGTCCAGAACAGGTAAAGGCATCAGTAGTCCCCAGGCCTTGGATCTGGAACCCTTGTTTCGGGTACAAGTAATACAGGACTCCACAAACTTCCTGCAATCCTCGCGTAATCGGGGCCACCAGAAGGTACGTTGTACCAAATCAGTGGTCTTGGCAACACCAAAGTGCCCGGCAAGGGCATGATCGTGGCAGAGCTCTAACACGGTTATTCTTAGTTCCTCTGGTACGAATATCCTGTTCTGGTGCCATAGTAGCCCATCCTTAGCCTGCAAGTCCAGCTCAGAGGAGGGTTCCTGTCCAGTGGTGGCTTGTCTGATCCGAGTAAGTAAATCTTCCTGAAGAAGAAGAAAATTTCCAGGGGCGAGGATGGTATCGGGCAAGGGGGTTTCTTTTGATCCATGAAACATTCGGGACAAGGCGTCGGGTTTAGTGTTCTTGGCACCAGGGCGATAAGTGACATGAAAGGAAAACCGGGAAAAGAACAGCGCCCATCTGGCTTGTCGTGGTTTTAATCTTTTTGCCGCTTTCAGGTACTCCAGATTCTTATGGTCGGTGAATATTAGAAATCGGGTGAGCAGCTCCTTCAAGTAAGTATCGCCATTCTTCCAAGGCAGACTTGATCGCCAGTAGTTCCCGGTCCCCTACATCATAGTTTCTCTCCGCCGCAGACAGTTTGTGAGAAAAGAAGGCTACTGGGTGAAGCAAAGCCCTGGTTCCTTGTCTCTGTGACAGTATTGCTCCTACCGCGACTTCAGAGGCATCTACCTCAAGTACAAATGGCAGTGAGGAATCTGGGTGTTTCAAAATAGAAGCAGAGGTGAAGAGACCCTTCAGGACTTCGAAGGCCTTCTGGGCCGCTGGGGACCAGTGGAAGCGGGTTCCCTGCTTGGTTAACTGGGTGATGGGCGCAATGATTGCGGAGAACCCCCGGATGAATTTACGATAAAAATTAGCGAACCCAACGAACCGTTGGATTCCCTTTTTATCCATTGGCACTGGCCAGTCCAGGATTGCGGCAATCTTCTGTGGATCCATCCTGATGCCTTTGCCGGAGATGATTAACCCCAGGAATGCTATGCTCTCTTCCTCAAACTCACATTTCTCAGCCTTCGCATATAGGCTATGCTGGCGAAGCCGATCCAACACACTTCTGACGTGCCTGTGATGAGAGTCAAGGGAGGAAGAAAAGATTAGTATGTCATCCAAGTAGACAATAACAAAAAGGTCTAGAAAGTCCCGAAGTACATCATTAATAAAGTACTGGAAGGTGGCAGGTGCGTTGCACAACCCGAAGGGCATCACTAAGTACTCAAAATGTCCAAACCGGGAGCGGAAGGCAGTCTTCCATTCATCACCCTCCTTGATTCGGACCAGATTGTAAGCTCCACGGAGGTCAAGTTTAGTAAAAATGGTGGCAGCTCCCAATCTTTGGAATAACTCTGGTACCAGGGGAAGCGGGTAGCGATTCTTAATGGTGACCTTATTTAGTTCACGGTAATCCACACAGGGTCGGAGGGTATGGTCCTTTTTTTCCATGAAGAAGATGCCTGCGCCTGCTGGCGACGTAGAGGGGCGAATGAACCCCTTTTGTAGGTTCTCGTCGATATAGTTCTTTAGTGCCCCCTGTTCTACCTCCGTTAATGGGAAGATCCTACCGAATGGAATAGCTGCTCCGGGTAGCAGGTCGATGGGGCAATCATAGGCCCGATGTGTTGGTAGTGTCTCTGCCCCCTGTCTGCTGAACACATCAAGGAAGTCCAGGTAGGCATCAGGGATGATCTGACGTGTACCAGCATCAGTGTCGGTACACAGTAGAGCGGCCGACCCAGGGAGCTTGTGTGAGCCGCAGGACTGTTGGCAGTAGGAGGAAGGAAAGGTAACTACCCCCGTGACCCAGTTGATGGTGGGGTTGTGGGCTTGCAACCAGGGCATACCGAGAATCATAGGGAACAGTGGAGAAGAAATAATGTCCAGACGTAGGTACTCTCGGTGAACCCCGGTAGTGGTGGTGAGGATGGTGACAGGTAAAGGGACCGTTTCTTGGACCACGGGTCCCGACTTGATAATGGACCCGTCAGCCAGGTGAACACATAATCCATGAGTCTTGGTAAGGAGAGGGATCAGCTGTGTGCGGGCAAAAGTTGAGTCCATAAAGCAACTACAAGCCCCAGAGTCAATGATAGCGGACACTTGCAGAGTCCTTCCTGGGAGCTGTAGGGAGATAGAAAGGGCAAGGTGAGATGAAGGCTTGGCCTGAGGGTTGGTTAAACCAGACGATACTGAGAAACACTTACGGGCTTTCAGGTGACAACTTCTAACGAAATGTCCGGGTTCCCCACAATACAGGCACAGGTTATGCGCTCGCCGGCGCTGGCGTTCCTCCGGAGTGAGGGAGGGACGAAGGACTACAAGCTGCATGGGTTCAGGTGCATCGTATGAGGGGGTCAGGGGTGCGACAGGAGCTGGGTGCAGGTGACTGGGGACCCGAGGAAGCATCCAGGTCGGACGGGAGAAGCCTGTGGCCCTCTCAGCCCTCCGTTCCCTCAAACATCGGTCAATCTGAATAGTTAACTCGATCAACAGATTCAGAGTCTCTGGTATTCCGACCCTAGCCAGTTCGTCCTTCAGGGGGTCTGAAAGACCTATGTGGAACTGGTGACGGAGGGCGGCGTCATTCCACCTGGTATCTGCGCTCCAGCGCCTAAATTCAGCTACATAGTCCTCTGCCTCTCTGCGTCCCTGCTGAAGGGTCCGCAAAGCGTTTTCTGCGGTAACTGAAAGCTGAGGGTCCTCATACAGTTGGGCCATGGCATCGAAGAAAACTGTAAGGCTGTCCAAGGCCACGTCCTTATGTTCCAGCAGGCGGTGGGCCCAGTTCTGGGGGTCTCCAGAGAGCAAAGAGATCACAAAGCCCACCTTGGTGGCTTCCAAGGAGAAGGTGCGGGGCTGTAAGGCAAAGTACAACTCACAGGAGTTACGGAAGGCTCTGAACTTGCTCCGGTCCCCGGAGAACCTTTCAGGTGTAGGGACCCTGGGTTCAGGAGGGAGCATGACCACCGTGGGTGTGGACCCTGTACCGGCAGAGGACGTAGAGGCAAGTGGACCCCCTTGGCCTCCAGAAGGGTTGGTGAGGGCCCGCACTTGTCCTTCCAGGTGGGTGTAGCCTTGCTGGTGGCTTTTGACTGCTTCAGTCAACCCCGCCAGGTGCCGACATAGTTCCTCCATAGGTGAGGCTCCCTGCTCGGGCTCAGACATGGCTGTCTGCTGCTGTCACGTACCTGACGGTGATGAGCCCGATTTAGCAGAGGGAGGCCTCCCTTACGGCTCCCACCAGCGGCCCCTGGTAGTGAAACAGGAGGCACGGAGGTAGAAGGGGTACGAGTGCCTGGCAGGATCAACACAGAGCAAGTGGCTGGGTGGTCCGGGCTGGATCCGGGTACACCGAGGTGAGGCGAGTTGACAGGAACCAGGAAGCCAGGCAGCACAGCAGGTTGACAGGAACCAGGAAGCCAGGAAGCACAGCAGGTTGACAGGAACCAGGAAGCCAGGAAGCACAGCAGGTTCTGGAACCAGGAAGCCAGGAAGCACAGCAGGTTCTGGAACCAGGAAGCCAGGAAGCACAGCAGGTTCTGGAACAGCTGAACGGACCGGACCGGAGCCTTGGTCAAAGGACAAAGCAGAGCGGTGGTCAGAAACAAGCCAGAGATCAGGTGCAGGCGGATAACAGGAAGGTCACAGGAAAGCCGGGTCAGATGCAGATGGGTTTCTCAGATCGGGTTACACAGGTACTACGCTGTAGAGCAGACAGCAGGGACTGTCTGTAAATGGCAGGTTTAAATAGTCTCTCTGGCGCCACCCGCTGGACGCACGCGCGAACGGAGACCAGGAAGTCCGGGGCGCCTGTTTCTGGCAGGATCTCCATGACACAGGGTGTCAAACATCTCAGCCTTCCCAGCCACAGATGGGTCAAAAGTCATTTTGACGGGCAGATAGCCATCGTAGGGGAAACTCTGGGTTCCAATCCCACATATTTCCAGTTCCTCTATCTTCTGGATGGGCAGGTGACTCAAGTGTTTATCATAGAAATCCCGGTATAATAGGGTCACTTGTGCCCCAGTATCCAGGATTGCTCTGGTGTAGACTCCCTCCACTTGAATGGGCACTATAGGAGATGGGCCTACCAGCTTCTCCGGATATGGCCTGGCAGGGGTCGCCTTCTTCTGGCCCTTTCATTTCGGACTCTCTCTCTCTTCCAATTCCCTTTGGACTTTAATCTTTCTTGAGCCTGGTATGCATTGATTTCCCTCCTTTCAATGGGTGTACGGACCCGCTGAGGGACATTATTGTTTTTCTTAGGTGTGCATCCCCTCTGGGGAATGCTGTGCCTCTTCTGAGGGGTCTTGCCCCCCTTCTCTGGGGTCTATCTCTGTTGAGGAATGTTGTGTTTCCTCTGAGGTGTTTTATTTCCTCTTTTCTTCTGCTTCGCATTCAGCTTGGAGCTCACTCAAGGTGATGGGCACCCGGTTGACTCCTTCACCGGGGCCCTCTGAAGTTTCCCGCCGGCTTGCGGTTGTCCGTTTTTTTCTTTTTGGGACTGGAACATGTAGCTGCAATATGGCCAATTCCTCTACAGTTAAAGCAGACTATATCTCCCCATTCTTGTAAAGATGCGGGTGCTGAGGCAATTGGGAATAATTCCTTCCTTGGTACTTCCCTCTTGGAATCCTCTGGGTCTTTTGCTATCAGAGAGGTCAACATCTCTAACACCTTGGACATTTGAGATTTCAGAGTGTCTACCTCTGAGTCTCTTTCAGGGGTCATCACTGGATTGACTAGCACCTGTGCAGGGACAACATTTGTCTTAATCATTTTTTGGTCCTGTTGTAGCGCCTCATCTCTGATGACTTTTATCAAATCAGCATAAGTCCGTAACGTTCCTCCTCCCGAGGTTTTCAGGTGCAGCCAGACTGGATCCGAGCGTAACGCTCCCTTTAAGACTTGCTTCATTCTTGCCGCATCTGTATTTTGGGGCTTCATTCCCTTCTTCAACACAATCTTGCACAACAACCTGTTCAGTCTCCTAACATACTCTGAAAGTTTCTCCCTTGGCTGTTGGAAAGTGTGTTCAAATTGGTAGACCATCTCTGTCACCTTTTCCAATTGACCAAACTCTTCCTGTAGCATGGCTAGACAGTCTTGAGCCGTGCAATCTGCATTCCCAAACCGAACGCTTTTCACTGCTTCTGCTGCTGCGCCTTTGAGACTCTATTACTCGTTGCCTCTTCTGCGCTTCAGGCACCTCCCATGCCTCTACTGCTTGTAATGCCTGCTCCACCCAGGTATCAAAATCTTCTTCCCCTGCAGGGACAGGGAGCTTCCCTGAGAATGTTTTCAGTTTCCGGGAAGCTAGTCTCTACATGCACCGTGTTTGTCTTCTGACATTTGATTAGTAGATCCCCTATTGCCTTTATCAATTCTGGTGATATAGCAGTGGCAGGTGCCACCGGGGGTGTCACTCCACCTCCTCTTTCTGGTGAGGTACGGGCCGCAGCCTGCGGTGATCCCATCTGTGTTGGTTCCTTCTTTATAGTTACTGCGTGCGCCAACCTATAGGTTCTGTTATCTGGCGTCCGCACACAGTTGCGCTTGCAAGCCTCTGGCATCCCGTCCCAGTACTCCACTAGTGCATACTAATATGAGGTGTCTGGGTCTGACTTTATCTCCGTCACCCACGGTGTGTGATCTGGGGACACTGACTTCATTAACTCCTCTACCATCTCAGTCGACCATTCCTCCCCAGGGAGGCTGATGACTATCGAGTTGTTTGGCTCTGCCCTAGAGGCTTTGCACCACTCTTCTACTGCTTGTGGGTCCATGCCGGCACTTCTGGCGTTCACCTGCTGTATCAGGATCCCGGACGAGAACCCCCACGTGTAGCGATACCTCCAACTAAGAAGGCCGCAGATTTAGTTTGGGCCCTGAAGACAGCTCCGCCAACCCCCGGCAATGTACTCGACCCCCTACTGGCACAGTTAGTTATGGCAGCAATATATTTCTTATACTGTATGAGTAAACTCAGACACCAAAGCAATAATGAAAGGGGGTATCTAATTTACTTTAAGCTTATGGTAAAAAGGTTAACAGTGGTAACAGTTTACAGGTAATAAGTTGCAGAGCCCTGCAGCAATAAACATACTATGCATTAGATGAACAGTAAAGGTGCGCTGCGTGGGCGACCGTTAACTATGCGCCCTGTGGCGCAGTAACTAAATGAACTAACTAGCTGGCCAGGCCTGGCTCAGATATCTAAAATTCAGTCTATAGGGAATGATGGTTTCTTCACCGGCAAGTCTTTAAAGGTGGTGCACATAACAGAATAACATTTGTAATCCAGTGGGAAGATTGTAATGGAATAAACACTTTACTGAAGAACCTCTGAGTTCAGCTCTGATATGGGTCTCCAGCGAGAGTATCAGATATAAACTTGTGGGCCACGGCAGTCTATAGGCACAACAGCAACAAACAGTATATGGTTTGAGCATACGCTCTCTCACCCCTCCGGACGCGATCCCAGTCCGGGAACTTCCACCGACTGTGTCCTCACACACAGTGTCTCCAGCGATCGGGTCCCCGATCCAACCAAGGCTGTAGATAAGCGAAGTCAGATGCCACCCAGGCTCGCAGTGGGGTGGAAGGCTCTTTGGTGCTGCGCAAGGCCTCAGGCTTCAGGCCTTGCACTCCGGCACATCCGCACAGGAGGATCAGTCACTGAAGTCTCGTGTCCCAAAAGAGGCCGAGCCCAGCCTCGCCTCCTCTTTTTATAACCCCTCCCATGAGTCTCTGGGGTGGAAACATTGCCGAAAGGGATTCTGGGCAAGGTAGTCCCGGGCATCTTAAAGAGGACCGTTTAAGACAAGACCTGTGACCCTATGGAGGACCTACTATCCTTTATCCCCGCCCCTCCCTCTTTTTTTCGTAATGTGTTTTAGGTCAACTTTATCTTAACTTTAGTATATGTTGACTTCCTTTAATTTTAGTTTAAGGAGAGGTTTTGATTCTAAACAATTCGACCCAGATTCATATTTTTATGTAGTAGCTGTAATTCCTGGTGTAGCGGGGTGTTCCCCTTTAATGCAGAGAGACAAGAAGTTCTAGGGGAGAGGTGAGTCAGGAGGAAGTAGAGAAAGGACATTACTGGAAGTGAAAGCAGAGGAGAGAGAGAGACTACATCTCCCAGTACATCTTGCAGCACCCAGGGTACATTGCTCCGGAACAGAGACTGCTGGGGCAGACTTTATAAAGGGGAGGTGGAGTTTGTTCGGTCTCTTTGGACACCCCTCTCCTAGCAAGAGGATCTCTGTGCTGAACTGCTGTGTGCACAAGGCCTGAAGCCTGGGCCTTGTGCTCCTTTCCAAAGAGCCCCTCTGCCAGCCTAGCAGAGCCTTAGAGACATCTTCTCATCCTTGCTGCAGTACACCAGAAGGATTGAAGACTTGGATGTCGGTGGATTCCTGTTCCTAGACGAATCGATGGAGGAAACGGACTTGGACTTGTCCGGGTGGTGAGAGCTGTTTAAAGACAGATACTTTTATCTTTACTATTCGTTCGGATTACAAAGTTGTACTTCAAGTGCACCACCGAAAGATTTCTAGCGAATATTGTTTCACTGAACTTCCATTTAGATCAGTCAGGCCTGACTGCATAGGTAGACATTGCTGGGTGTTAGTCTACCCATGAGGGGAAGTAGCTGTAAAAGGGCAGCGCTAGAGTTGCATAGCAATATTTTATTATTCTGATTTCTCTGTTTATCTTTATTACCGTTTATTGCAGGGATCTGAAACTTGTTATACTGTTGTTTATTACTTGCCCATTAGCCTCAGTAAAATATCTGGGTCAAGTACATTGGTGTCAGTTTCACTTACTTTAATAGAAGTTTTAAAGTATATCACTGTGTGTGTGTGTGTGTTTGCCATAGGACTGCGTCACCTAGAGTTGCGGTCACGCGGTCCTATCTCCCCTTACTAGCTGTGCCAGTAGGGGGTTGAGCAGATTGCCGGGGGTTGGCGGAGCTGTCTTCAGGGCCCAACTAAATCTGCGGCCTTCTTAGTTGGAGGTATCGCTACACGTGGGGGCTCGTGAGTCCGGGATGAAATGTGTGTTGACCCTGAGGTTTGGAACGGCTGTGTTTGAACTTTGCTGCCCGGAGGAGGTCCGAGCAGGTCGGCCATGTGATTGGCCAAAGTGCGTCCCTGTGCTCGAAGTCGTGGAAATTTCTCTGAAAAACCGGGAGAGGCCCATGCAGAAAGAGCGGGAAGAGGGAGGAGTCCAGCCGTGTGACGTACTACATGTGGGGACTTTTGCTGCACTGCGCCACGAGGCACCCCGTGACTGTACAATTCGTGGGCGGAGGCTGGCGGAAGCCCGCGAAAGTGTGCAAGTCGTGGGAGGAGTCTGGCCACGTGTGGCGATACATGTGGAGACTCCGGCGCGTGGTCAGCGCGTGATGGAGCAGCAAGTGGTCGGAGTGAACTCAGGCTCCCAGTGGATGTCGGTACCTTATCCTTTCAAGATGACTGCATTTGCTGCTCCCCTGACAGACACGGGAATAAGACTTAGGCCCCGAGGACAGTTGGCTCTGTATTCATGCAGAGACACGGAGGCCCTCGGTGTGATCTGTCCCGGATGCTCGGGAGTGGTGGTCCAACTAAAGCCATTTGGGTGATGCAAAGCATGCAAGGAGTTCCTTTTTGAGGTTGAACCACACACGGAAAGGCCCCGGGCCCTACGCCTCAACTGCATCACAGGAACCGCCACTCCGGAGGGAGAGATCAAAGCCTCTGCGGAGGTTCCCGTACGCGCTGACCAGGGCGAAGTGACTGCCCAACCAGAGACAGAGAGAAAAATCCGAGGACACTGCTTCGGTCACCACAGACTCCCTGCTGCCACCCCCGAAGAGGAAGATAGGCCTGGTGCAGGCCTCCTGTGGTCGTGGTCGAGCTTCGCCCCGCTGCTTGCCGGACCTGGATGGATCCGATCGGAAGAATCCTGGACATCCCAATGTTGAAAAAGGTCCAGGTGAGCCAGGGGCTGGGACTGTGTGTGTGGTTGGAGGTGTCGGGAGTTCACATCTGGTGGAGCCCGCAGGGGAGGGTAGTTCTCCGTCCACTAGGGACTACCTTCCCGCCGAGATGTATGACACCTCCGATCTAGAGTCGCTGTCGGACTGTGGGGATGACGGAGAAATAGACGAGCTGTTCCACCGGAAGGGCTGGGACAGACGCCCGCTACCCGTGCAGAGTAAGCCACAGGACTCCCCCATGTCCATAGATGACAGTACGCTTCGGGTGCAAGCCCCGGAGTTATTGAGGAAGCCTAGTCCTCCAAATAACCCTCCGCATTCAACCACATCACCCGCTCTGATAGTGGGGATGCAGCGTGCTTCATTGCGGGCACCAAGAGCAAAGCCGCCTGAGATGGTGAAGGTACCTCGGCACCCGGAGGCCATCGTACAGCCAGGAGAAGGTGAGCGAGATGTGATGCCGCCTCTAGCTCGATTGCAGAGACTTTTCTCCCAGAGAGTCGCCCGTGAATATGGGTGGGAGTACCCCTACTTGCCTCGGGACTTATTGTATGAAGTCGAGGTCTTGCGACCACGGTGGTATGACGAGTTTGTGTGGGAAAAACTCAAAGTGCCCCATGCCCGGCGATACCTGTCATGTTCGCCGCCGGTGTCTAAAAAGTTTAAAGACTGTAAAGCTGATTGGAGACTGGGACGCCATATCCATGCTGATAAGGTGCTGATCTGCAGGAAAGAAGGAGAAGACGTTGAATATTCGGTGGAAGTATTTGACAAACACCTGAAGCCCTTGTTTTTGCCGGATCCAAGATTTTACTTGTAGGAGAAGTGAACTCCTATTTTGTTGCTGTGGTAACTTCCTGCAAGGGACATTCCCAGACGCCTAGAACTGTGCCCTACTTTTGTTTTGATTTGGGCTTTTCTTTCACTCACTGGAGACTTGGGAGCTGTTTTTTTTTGTTCTCCCTTTTCTTCATGTGCCAAAAGTCAGAGACATTTGGGGATAGAGTTAGAGTAGGAAAGCAGGAAGAATGAAGACTTCGGCAAGTGTTGTGACCGCGGCGCTGTCACCAGGTGGCAGTGTTGTGCAGCGATTGTTTGAAAATGTTGCACATGCATCACTTTGCTTATTGGAGTGAATGGGTTTCTCGGCTGACAGACCCATTCATGCCAAATGACACAGATTGTTAGGATGTTGTTTCTTTTGTTTCCCTTCTGCAGGAGATTCATCGATCAAGACTGCTGAGAGTGGGGTGGTTTTTGATTAGGAATGGGAGGGATTGTAAATGTGTACAAATCAGAAGTTTTATATGAGAGTTTATCGTTTTATATTTCCTTTTTTTTTCGTTGAACAGGTCTTGGCATGTACAGTATTCAAAGTTTGGGGACAGCCTCTGGGGTTCACTCCATGTCACCACATTAATGGGAAGACATGGGTGTGCACCTGACGCTGGGGACCAGCGTCAAATCACAGGGGGGAGTGTGTAGCGGGGTCCTCAATTTAGTGGGATACACCTGGGGGTAGTGTGACCCAGGTGTGTAGTTATGTTAGGGTTCAGACCCCTTTTTGTTATTCGTGGAGGATTGGGTGGTGCGATATTCTCCTTGACCAGTGGGTGTCAGTGTACCTACTGGCTCCGGGCAGAATCACTACCACAGTGCTACCCCTTTTTGTCCCTTTGCGGAGATGGTACGGCTGGGGCGGGGAACCCGCCGTGGTGTCGATGGGAGGATATAAAAGGGGGAGACGCCCTCGCCACGAGGTCTTTTCTTCGGGGATCATCTCTTCACGCACCCAGGCACCTTAGGCCTGGGTGCGGGCGGTTCAAGGTTCCGGCCTAGGCGCCTTAGGCCTGGCCGGAATGAAGATGGAGTCCATCCCAGGCACCTTCAGCCTGGGGTGAGGTACTATTGAGGAGGCCTGGGACCCGGTGACTCCGACTGGGTCCCGCGAGGGTGAAGTTGCTCCAGGGCGCCCCTTGCGAGGGGACCCGCATCTGAGGTGAGGAGGCTGGGGAGGTCACCCGTCCGAAGACCCGGTGCAGTGTCAACCCGGTGACGGATGGGCCTTCGGTAACTCCCTTGGAGGACATCTTCCCCTGATAGGGGCTACAGCGCAGCGGAGGAGCTCTAATCAAGGCTCCTGCAACCCCTGGTCATAGCACAGGGAGTGTAGGGACTAGGAACCTGTACAGCGCCTCGACCTGCTTCCCCATCGTATCATACCGTTGTATTTGACTGTATGTGGAGATACGCAATAAACCTGAGTTTGGACTTTGATGGGTGTATGGACTCCGTTAATGGGAGCAAAAGGAGATTCTGGCGCGGAAGGACTGACCCTCATAACCAGCACACATTTGGCCCGAGGAAAAGATTGGTACTGGCCTTCACCTCATCCACAGCCATGGGGAGGACATGGGCCATAGCGCACCTCACTCTGTCGCGTGACATACCCCTAGCTAAAGAGGACGGGGTGAGGCCGCTACACGTGGGGGTTCTCGTCCGGGATCCTGATACAGCAAGCGAACACGCCAAAAGACCGGCATGGACCCGCTAGAAGTAGGACAGTGGTACACAATGGCTGTCGCAGATCCGGCCGCGGCGGCAGTTATTGAACTCCCGGGGATCTGGCAAAGAGATGCGATAAAGCAGTTAATGACATCCCTATCACCATGCCAGAAATCATGGGTGATGGATGTGAGACCACATGCTTCGTGTACATACGCATTAATAGAGTGGAAAGACGAAATTCCAGAGCATTTTAAAAGCCAGAGCATACAAGCTATGGATGGGCAGACCTACCATCTGACACATGCGCTGCCACATAAGGGAGATCGGTTCCAAATAAGAAAGTCATCATCTCCACAGATACCTCCCCCACCATCCCCTAAGGCACAAGAGCAGGAGGATACAGAGAGTCCCAGATCATCACCGGCCACCCTCAGCACAGAACTATGCGCTGTACTGGGAGAGATTGTGGCCCAGTGCAAGAAGAATCCCACAGATTACCCAATGTCGGGGTACAGAAAGCTCCGGATATTCTCAGGGAGAAAACCTGTGCCCTCAGGGGAAGAAGGATTTGAGGAGTGGCTAGATGGCACCACTCAGGCCTTAGAGGAATGGGAAGTTCCAGAACGCAGCAAGAAACAGCGAATTGCTGAAAGTTTGAAGGGGCCTGCTCTGGATGCCATACACAACCTGAAGATGAGCAGGAAAGACTGTACTGCACAGGACTACTTGGACATCTTGCAGAATGTGTTCGGTGGGACAGAAAAAGTTACCAAGCTCACCTATCAGCTGGAGCACTGCTACCAGAAAACAGGAGAGAAACTGTCAGAATATATGGGACGTCTAGACAAGATCCTGCATAGAATTATTCTGAAGGAGGAGATGCTTGGGAGAAGCTGTCCATGGAAAACCCGAATCTGCCAGGAGCTTGGAAGGAGAGAGCCAAGGCCCAGTTGAATAGATGGGAGAAGATCTTCTCTAAGGATGAGTTCGATGTGGGGTGTGCAAGGAGTGCCACCCATCGGATCCGCCTCCAGGAAGACAAGCCCTTCCGAGAGAGGGTCAGGCGGGTCCCCCTAGCAGATCTGGAGGATCTAAGGGAACAACTTGCAGAACTCAAGAGGACTGGTGTGATACGGGAGTCCAAAAGCCCCTATGCCTCTCCCATCGTGGTGGTCAGAAAGAAGAATGGATCATTGAGGCTCTGTATCGACTACAGGACTCTCAACAGGAGAACCATACCTGACCAATACACCACTCCGAGGATAGAGGATGCCCTACAGAGCTTGTCTGGAGCTAAATGGTTCAGCGTTATGGATCTCAAGAGCGGGTACTATCAGATTCCTATGCACCCAGAAGACAGGGAGAAGACAGCCTTCATAACCCCAGTAGGGTTCTTTGAATTCAACCGGATGCCCCAAGGTCTGTCTGGAGCCCCAGCGACTTTCCAACGTCTCATGGAGAAGACTGTAGGAGACATGAACCTTATTGAAGTCCTTGTATACCTGGACGATGTCATTGTCTTTGGGAGAACCTTGGAAGAACACGAAAGCAGGCTGGAAAAAGTGTTGAGAAGACTCAGTGAGGAAGGACTCAAGCTTTCGCCTGAGAAGTGTCGGTTCTATCAGTCTTCTGTGAACTATCTGGGGCACATAGTGTCTGAAGAAGGGGTGGCCACAGACCCTGAGAAATTGGAGGCAGTTACCTCCTGGCCACGACCCACCACAGTAACCGAACTCAGATCCTTCTTGGGGTTCTGCTCCTATTACAGGAGGTTTGTGGAAGGATTTGCCCGAATTGCCAGGCCATTGAATGAACTACTCAAGACCGAGGGGGAAGAGGACGACTCAGGGCCCAGGAAGCCGGGAGAGTCAGTCAGAGATCAGTGGAACCAGAAGTGTGAAGAGGCCTTCCAGGCATTAAAGGAGAGCCTAACCACTGCCCCAGTCTTGGCCTATGCAGACTCAACCAAGCCCTATGAACTACATGTAGATGCTAGTCATGACGGTCTGGGAGGAGTACTTTATCAAGAACACGAAGGGCAACAACGGCCTGTTGCCTATGTGAGCCGGAGCCTGACCCCCCCTGAGAAGAACTACCCCACTCACAAGCTGGAGTTCCTGGCCCTTAAGTGGGCGGTAGTAGACAAGCTTAAAGACTACCTGTATGGGGCGGAGTTCACTGTGAAGACCGATAACAACCCCCTTACCTACCTTTTCACCACGGCCAAGCTGGACGCCACTGGACACAGGTGGCTGGCCGCACTTTCTGGATTCAACTTCAGCCTAAACTATAGGCCAGGGACTGGGAATCGAGATGCAGACGCTCTGTCCAGGAGATCTCATTCTCTCACCAGTGACGTAGAAGATTGGACCCAAGTGGCACCAGACGGGGTACGGGCCCTTTGTCAAGGAGCTGAATTCCAAGCCAGAGGAGGCTCCAGAGCAGAGGAAATAGGAGTTACCACGGTGGGAGTCCCCAAACACTACTGTGGAGTAGCTCAACTGGGAGAGGACAACCTGCCAAGACTGTCCAAGAAGGAGTTGAGCTGTGACCAATTGGAAGACCCCATGGGGAGATTGGATCCTGATTCTCCAGGGCCTCCAGGACCAAACAGACTCATGCGTCAACCTTCAAAAGAAGCTCGCCTGCTGAGGAAAGAGTGGGACAGGTTGCAGTTACATCAGGGAGTGGTCTACCGAAGGGGCCCCTCTGATGACTCAGAAGATAAGTGGCAACTGTTCCTCCCAGAGAAATATCGAGAGACTGTTCTGATTGCCCTGCATGACAACCATGGCCACCTAGGGGCTGAAAGGACCTTTCAACTTGTCAGAAGTCGGTTCTATTGGCCCTGCATGAGGGCAGAGATAGAAGAGTACTGCCACTCATGTGCACGGTGCGTCCAGAGGAAGACTTTACCCCATCAAGCTGCCCCAATGGGCCATCTACAGAGTCAAGGCCCAATGGATCTGGTATGCATTGATTTTCTCTGCCTCGAACCCGACCTGAGTGGACTAGGAAATGTTCTGGTGATAACCGACCATTTCACCAGGTATGCCCAGGCTTTCCCTACCAAAGACCAGAAGGCCTCCACCGTAGCCAAGGTACTTATGGAGAAGTACTTTGTCCATTATGGGCTGCCACAGCGACTCCATTCAGATCAAGGGAGGGACTTTGAGAGTAAACTGATCCGGAAGCTCCTGGATTCTTTGGGAATTAAGAAGACTCAAACTACACCTTACCATCCACAGGGAGATGCTCAGCCGGAAAGGTTTAACCGAACCTTGCTCAACATGTTGGGGACTCTGGAAAGCGAGAAAAAGCAACATTGGAGCCAACACATAGCAGCCATAGTACATGCTTACAACTGCACCATCAGTGATGCTACAGGCTACTCCCCATATCGACTCATGTTTGGGAGAGAAGCGAGACTACCGGTGGACTTGGCCTTTGGCACCTCTCTGGACCATTCCTCAGCCACATCCCACAAAGGATATGTGGACAGGCTCAGACACAGCCTGAAAGTAGCCTATGAACATGCTCAAGCGGCCTCAGATCAAAGGGGAGCTCGAAATAAAAGAAACTTCGACTTGAAGGTTCGGGTACAAGACCTACAGCCCGGGGATAGAGTACTGTTACTCAATCTGGGGGTCCCTGGAAAGCACAAACTTGCAGACAGACCCTATGTCATCTGCAGGAAGTTGCCAGGCCTACCTGTCTATATGTTGAAGCCAGAAGGAAAAGGTAGGCCCACTGAAGACGTGGCATCGAAACCACCTTCTCCCACTTGCTGAGGCAGTTAGAATACCTCCCGTGGGAGACTCCCTTGAACCGGCCTCTATCCTGGATACTCCTAGGCCGAACACTCGGTCGCAGACCTCCCGAGCTGAAGATGGAGAGGCCTCTCAACTTAGTGGAAGTAAGGAGAGAGAACTTGATTGGCTGTGGCCTTCCCCAACTCCAGGAACTTCTACCATAGATCTTCCAACCACTGAAGACACCACAGATGAAACACTGAACCCAGAGGCCACAGAGTTCATCCCTTCTAGTCCTTCAGCAGAATACTGGGAAGATGCCCATGATGGTTGTTCAGAGGAAGAGGAGCCTGTGGCGCCAGAGCCAGAAATCCAAAGAGAGCAAAGGGCTCGAAGAGTCATCCGGCCTCCTAAGAAGCTGACCTACCCACAAATGGGGAACAGCTCAGAAGACTCTGTAGTTACTGCTAGGAGGAATGCTGAGAATCCGGATCCCTCCACGGTCCATTTGGTGGAGAGCAACCCCAGCTCACTCTCTGGCACAGCTAGACAGGTCGCCCCCACTGAAGCGACCTGTAGACAGGACAGCTCCCCATCTTATGATGATTGGTGGGAGGCTTCTCTGTCAACCCTATGCAACCGCATTGAATCTAGAATGTTTTGCAGACCAAAAAAAGTCTTTGGGGACCAAAGATTCAAAGTGGGGGGAGTGTGTAGCGGGGTGTTCCCCTTTAATGCAGAGAGACAAGAAGTTCTAGGGGAGAGGTGAGTCAGGAGGAAGTAGAGAAAGGACATTACTGGAAGTGAAAGCAGAGGAGAGAGAGAGAGACTACATCTCCCAGTACATCTTGCAGCACCCAGGGTACATTGCTCCGGAACAGAGACTGCTGGGGCAGACTTTATAAAGGGGAGGTGGAGTTTGTTCGGTCTCTTTGGACACCCCTCTCCTAGCAAGAGGATCTCTGTGCTGAACTGCTGTGTGCACAAGGCCTGAAGCCTGGGCCGTGTGCTCCTTTCCAAAGAGCCCCTCTGCCAGCCTAGCAGAGCCTTAGAGACATCTTCTCATCCTTGCTGCAGTACACCAGAAGGATTGAAGACTTGGATGTCGGTGGATTCCTGTTCCTAGACGAATCGATGGAGGAAACTGACTTGGACTGGTCCGGGTGGTGAGAGCTGTTTAAAGACAGATACTTTTATCTTTACTATTCGTTCGGATTACAAAGTTGTACTTCAAGTGCACCACCGAAAGATTTCTAGCGAATATTGTTTCACTGAACTTCCATTTAGATCAGTCAGGCCTGACTGCATAGGTAGACATTGCTGGGTGTTAGTCTACCCATGAGGGGAAGTAGCTGTAAAAGGGCAGCGCTAGAGTTGCATAGCAATATTTTATTATTCTGATTACTCTGTTTATCTTTATTACTGTTTATTGCAGGGATCTGAAACTTGTTATACTGTTGTTTATTACTTGCCCATTAGCCTCAGTAAAATATCTGGGTCAAGTACATTGGTGTCAGTTTCACTTACTTTAATAGAAGTTTTAAAGTATATCACTGTATGTGTGTTTGCCATAGGACTGCGTCACCTAGAGTTGCGGTCACGCGGTCCTATCTCCCCTTACTAGCTGTGCCAGTAGGGGGTTGAGCAGATTGCCGGGGGTTGGCGGAGCTGTCTTCAGGGCCCAACTAAATCTGCGGCCTTCTTAGTTGGAGGTATCGCTACACGGGTATTCAGTACCATCTGTTCAGTGAGAGTCATTCAACCCTAGTATCGCTTTCGCTTTACATACCATGCAAGATGGCTTATTATGTTGCATTGTTTGCTCTACACTTTCATACTTGTTTGCCTCATTCACAACATTATCTTTTGTAACCTTTCTCTACCAATGTTTATCACAATATGGAAATATGGTTATATGTCTTAACCCTTAATAAAAATAATTAAAAAAAAACCTCTATTACACAGGGGAGCTGTAGCGATCACAGAACTGGATCAAAGCAGAGTAACAATAAGTACACACCACATTTTTATACAGGGTTCGCAGAATAGGTAGGAGGAGATGTAAGGGAAAAATTTTAAGAATAGTTATAGTGAGGCTTTACCTCTAATGAAAAAAAAAATAACTGGATAGCCGCATTCCAAATATTCACCTTTATAGAAAAATTTAAATCAAGGCATCAAAGGTAGGTACAGACTAACTGCACAGCCGCTGACATGTGTCACACCAGACACAGTGCTTAGTCAGAGTCATCATTGGCTATGACTAAGCACTGTGTCTTGTGTAAAACATGTCAGCGGCTGTGCAGTTAGTCTGTACCTACCTTAGATGCCTTGATATAAATTTTTTAATAAAGGTGAATATTTGGAGTGCGGCTATCCAGCTATTTTTTTTCCCTGTCTCTGTTGCAAACTGAGCCAGCACCCTGCTTGACTGTGGAGACAGCTGACCTTAGGAGAGGTAATTACGGTACCCTGGAGCGGTGTACTCCACCCCCCAGACTTTCCCTCTACTTTAAGATATTCAAATGACTAAAGTGACATACATGACTATGCCTTTCTGCAGCATTTACGTATTTTTTAATAAAAATAATAATAATAATAATAATAATAGGGATAGACAGCTAAATCATATTACAGAGAGTACTTGTCAGCTATTTTATTTTATTATGTTTTTAAAACCTATAAAAGTTTGCATTGTGCAATATCCACTGCCATTATCCATTGTGAGACATATTCAATTACACAGGCTTCCCACATGGCTATAATAAAAAAGGAAGATTGAATATACGGTACTATTTTATTATAACCGTGACCTTACCATTTATTTTTTCCAATGCCAACATGTTGTTCTCCGTTGATGGACGTTAATGGACCATTTATACATACACTGCAGAACATCTCATACTTCAGCACCATGGATAGTTTGACAGTTTTCTGTCGTTTTAAATCTTATTTGGATGTGAATGACTAATTGTAGATGATCATATCAGTGTACAGTGTACAGTGATTGTTTCTATTTTCGAATTTCGACCGTGTGTATGCTCCATCTGACTTTTTCTGTCGGAAATTCCGACAAACTTAGATAGAGAGCAGGTTCTCTATTTTTTCGTCGGAGATTCCGATGGACGTTTTCCCGTTGGAAAGTCCGACCGTGTGTACGCGGCTTTAGGGTTGTCCTGTGATGAGAGCTTTTTCCTCTTGTTTGTTTTGTGCAATAGTTACTAAGTTCTGCAATTTTTAAAGAAGTGGCATGGCTGTGATAAAATAAAAAATATATAAAATAATCCATATTTTTAAAGCACAGTGGTGTGTATTGCATTTCATAGGCTTTGTGACTCCAAAGGAGAGGGAGAAAAAAGGCAGTAGGAGAGAAAATTTGTATGACTCGTTGTAGTTATGGGATCACCTCTCCTCTAATCACAGAGTTCATTTGGGCAGGCAGAGAAAATTCAGTAGAATACAACCAATGCTGTACTGCAGGCTGCATTTTATGAGTGGGCTGCTAAATACAGGCCAGAGTATGAAGTAACCCCGCAGAGTATAATGGAGAGTGGATAGCATATTGTTTTTTTTATTAAAAATATCTTTTTGAATTCACTTAACCTCCCTGGCGGTATGATTATGTTAGATTTTAGGCGCTGAAAGCGGTACAATTATTTTGCATGGAAATTTGGCGTTTTATATTTTAGGCCTGTAATTCTTAGGAATAACTCGCTTAAATCAGTCCAAACAAGAATCTAGTAGACGTTCCCGGTATGATAAAGTTTGAAACACAAAATCATTAATTATAAATAACTATAAATAATTATAACAAATAATAATATAATAATAATACAAAATATTCAATAATGTAATCAAATCAAAAACACTGAAATTTTCTCAGTTGCAGAATTGTCGCTGTCATTAGATTTAGAGTTTGATGATGAATTTCCCCACAAATCACTATCGCTCAATTCTGAGAGTGATTCTAATTTATTATCGCTGTTTTCTAGCTGGTCTAAAACCACTTTTGACATAAAGGGACACTTTTTGGTTGCTATGGACAATCTCCAGTTTCCAGGCAGAAAAAACAGTATTTATAATATAAAAGTGCATGCAGGGCACTGGACAGACCACTAGGGACTAAGCGGATGTGTAATTTTTTTAATACAATACTGTTATCTGTAAGATTACAGTGTACTGTATGTGTATTGTGTTTTTACTTTTTTGAATTTGGCGCTGATCTCCGCCCCCGTGTGCCGCAACGTCGCAGGGAACACAGGGAGCTCAGCGGCATTCGGGCACTGTGTTAATCGAGCGAGGAGACAGCTTGCACACACAGCGGGGAGACATCGCAGGATTCAGGGGACAAGGTAAGTAACTTTCCCTGGATACTGCGAAGCAGCCCGAGTCTGGCTCGGGGTTACCCCTAATGGTGCTGAAATTCCACCCCGAGCCAGACTCGGGAATACCGCCAGGGAGGTTAAAAGCATTACTGTGCACCAGTGGTGTCACTAGGGTTAGTATCACCTGGTGTGGTAAAACATGGTGTCAACCCCGCCCCCCCCCAGCACTAACAGGCTAGTGCATCGGTGCGCTCTCCCCCCTTAACCTGCCACAATAAATGGAGCCAGGATGGGATCGGGGTGGTGGATAGAGCCGGAATGGGATTAGGGGGATGGATGGAGCCAGAATGGGATTGGGGGATGGATGGAGCCGGAATGGGATTTGGGGAATGGATGGAGCCGTGATGGGATCGGGGGAATGGATGAAGCCAGGATGGGATGGGAGGAATGGATGGAGCCAGGATGGGATGGGGTGGTGGATGGAGCCAGGATGGGATGGGGTGGTGGATAGAGCCGGGATGGGATCGGGGGAATGGATGGAGCTGGGATGTGATCGGGGGAATGGTTGGAGCCGGGATGGGATGGGGTGGTGGATGGAGCCAGAATGGGACAGGGGTGGTGGATGGAGCCAGTATGGGATCTGGGGAATGGATGGAGCTGGGACTGGATCTTGATTTGGGTGGGGGGTTAGAGGATATGTGCTAGGGGGTGCATGGGAGGAGAGAGGAATTGTGTTGGGGGGTCAAACTCCAAATCTGCCCCCCTCCTTCTACTTCTAGCACAAGTCTTTTCTAAGCCAAAACAAAGCACCTCCTAGCACATATCCTCTAACCACCACTCCCTAAAATCACTCCTGGTAGCATAGATGTTACCTGCCAATGCCCCCCTCCCCAATCACCAAGTCCCCCTTCTCTGGAATAGTCCTATTATTACATACCTTGGCCCCGGGTCAAACCCTGTAACTGTACACGTTCCATATACTATATTTACTTTTTTTTTTTTTTTAAGTACTTTGACTGCAAAGTCTGTTCACAATTAGTATTGCATTATTGTGTGTATTATTGCTTATTAAATTCATCTTGCAAGCAATACGTTTGCAAGCAATACGTTTAAAATTAGTTTCAATGAGCAACCCTTTGAGAAGAACAAGAAGAGAGCGAGATTCCCTGCCCTATGACCCGTTCTCGATATCCTCCCCAAAAAAGTAACACTTTGCAAATTCTTAACACTAACCCTTCCTATAACCTTAACACAACCCCTACTTGTATCCCTAAATTTAAACAGCCCTCTATTCACAACACTAATCCCTACATTACCATCCCTAAACCCCTAACACTAACCTTTACACTAAACCTCTCTACAGCTCCAACACTGATTCTCCCTGTAACTCTTACCCTCTCTATAACGCTAATGTGGCGTACACACAATCGTTTTTCATGTCATTTTTTAAACCGACGTTTTTCTCGTTGTTTTTTTTTCATGTTTCCTCTCAAGCCTGTCTTGCGTACACACGATAATTTTAAAAAACGTTCAAGCAAAGCGCAGTGGCGTACAACACGTACGACGGCACTATAAAGGGGAAGTTCCGTTCGGATGGCGCCACCCTTCATGTTAGTAAAGTTTGTTGAGCGACGATTCGCGCTTTTCAGCCTCGTGCTTTTCAGTCCGTTACAGCGTGACGAATGTGCTATCTCCATTACGAATGCTAGTTTTACCAGAACGAGCGCTCCCGTCTCATACTTGATTCTGAGCATGCGCGTTTTTTTTCACCTCGTAAAAGCATACACACTATCGTTTTTCACGTCGTTAAAAAAACGACATGAAAAACGATGTGAAAAAATAGAGCATGTTCGAAATTTTTAATGGCCGTTTTTCACGTCGTTAAAAATGCTCTGGAACATACACACGATCGGTTTTAATGCCCATTTTTAAAAATTGCATTTTTAACGGCATGAAAAACGATCGTGTGTATGGGGCATTAGCCTCTCACTAACCATTTTTATAACTCTAACCTTATTTCTCACACTAACTCTCCCTATAACCCTAACACTATCCCTTAACATTAACCATAACACTAAGGCCGGCCATAGACGGAGCGATTTTTATTCCTGCAACCATGGTTCTCCCATCAACACAATCAATATAGATGGTGTAATTCCTCCCACACAGCCATTGTGTTCTCCGTTTTCTTTTCTTTGCCTTTTTTGCCTTTGTTTTCACCTGGCAATCTGGCCATTAACACACCTCCTGTATTAGTAAGACACAAATCTGGAGGAATGAGCACAGGGGGCACAGCAGGCAGCAGCATTGTCAGTCTGGGAAGGATGGTAATGTTAAATGTATTAGCGGATAATCAGTTACAGCCAGACACTTTTTTCGTACTTAACGGAAATAAAAAAAATATAAGTATTTGATCCCCAAGCAAAACATGACTTAGTACTTGGTGGAGAAATCCTTGTTGGCAAGCACAGAGGTAAGACGTTTCTTGCAATTAGTGACCAGGTTTGCACACAGCTCAGAAGGGATTATGGTCCACTCTTCTTTAGAGATCTTTTCTAAATCTTTAAGATTTCTTGGCTGTTGCTTGGCAACTCAAAGTTTCAGCTCCCTCCATAAATTTTCTATAGGATTAAGGTCTGGAGACTGACTAGGCCACTCCATGACCTTAATGTGCTTCTTCTTGAGCCACTCCTTTGTTGCCTTGGCGGTATGTTTTGGATCATTGTCATGCTGAAACACCCATCCATGACCTATCTTCAGTGTTCTGGCTGAGGGAAAAAGGTTCTCATCCAAGATTTTACAATACATGGCCCCCTCCATTGGACCCTCAATGCGGCAAAGTCAGTCTCCACCTCCACATTCATGCTTGTGTAGCGGGTATGAACTTTCCCGGGTGTAAATTTGAATTTGGCAGAGACATTAGTGATGTGTAATTCCCTGCAGCCCAGTGGGTGGCGCTGTTGCCCTGGGCTGGGGTTGAATCATTGCTGTGTGCTGTGCCTCCTTTTTGTCCTCCCTCGGCAGTGGTATGGTGGGGCGGGGAACCCGCCGTGCTTGCTGGGAGAGGGTATAAAGGGGCCGGCCATCTTTGTCACAGGGGCGAAGTCCCAGACACCTTCTGCTTGCGGACGGTGGTTCGTGTCGGTCCTCTGGGTGGCCTAGGCCTAGAGGACAGCCGGAGTTCGTGTTCCATCCCAGGCACCTTTAGCCTGGGGTGAGGTACTCGGATGGAGGTCCGGAGCTCAGTGCCCAAAACTGAGTTCCGCGAGGGAAGGAGATCCTAGGGAACCCCGGGAGAGGGTACCCGAATCCGTGAAGGCGCAATGGACCGGGGGAGCTCCTCACTTGAAGACCCGGTGCAGCATATTGCCGGTGACAGGTGAGCCTCTCGTCGGAGACCGGCTGGAAGGAAATCCCACCTCGTGCGGAGACCATAACCCACTTTCAGGAAGGAAAGTGGAGAACTACATTGTGTCTGGGCCTATTCGCATCCACACCTCCTTTTCTGTTCTGTTCCTACCAAGGGAGTTCAACTGATTGTGTTCATTCAAGAAGAATAAAGGAGTGTTGAACTTTAATGGTGTGGGGCTCATTTCCTGACAGACATTGTTCAAGGTGACTCTTGGAGGGAGGATCCAGGTGCACAACACTGACCCGAAGGTAATACAAGAACGTTGCTTATACCGCACTGACAACTGTGGTGGAAGCCAGGCGTGGTGTCCCCGCTCCCTCCCCTCTAACATACCCCTAGACAAGAGACGAGACGCAGATGAGAGAAAGAGGGGAGTGAGGAGGCCGCTACACGTGGGGGCTCGGGTCCGGTATAGTGTTTGTGCACCACAGTATTGAACGTGTCTGTTGGAAGAGTTAAGCTAATAGGCAGGCCTTCATTGGCTGAAGTGCACCCCTGCTCGAAGTCGTGGACATGACCCAATGAAGGGAAAGGCCCGCGCAGAAGAGTGGAAAGAGGGGGAAGTTCAGCCTTGTGAAGTACTACACGTGGGGGCTTCTATTGCACTGCGCCACCAGGCACACTCCCATCACTTAGTTCGTGGGCGTGACTCAGAAATAGAAAAGAAGAAAAGCCCGCAAACTGGAGCAAAGGGAAGGAGTCCAATACGTGTGAAGGACTACACGTGGGACATTGGCGCAAAAACTCTGCAGTGTGCGATGGATCAGCAACAGGTCGCCATGTTCGGACATACATCGTGGATTCCAGTTCACCCTTCCACCACGACATTGACTGCTGCTGCTCCGGTAACAGATACGGGGATCCGGCTAAAGCCAAGGGGTCGATTCGCCCTGTACTCGTGCATGGACGTTGAGGCCCTGGGTGTGATTTGTCCCGGCTGTTTGGGACTGGTGTGCCAGCTGAAGCCATTCGGGCGATGTGAGGCCTGTGGGGAGTTCCTGTTCGAAGTGGATCCGGCGGTGGAGAGGCCAAGAACCATATACCCCGGCCGTGCTGTGGACAAAACCACTCAGAGTGGAGGAATCACTGCTGTGAGAGCCATCCCTACACACACTGCAATGACCACGGAGGAGGTCGTAAAACCCCAACGGGAGAAATCCGAGGATGCCGACTCGGTCACCACTGTCTCGCAGCGTCCGCCACCGAAGAGAAAGACCGGCATGGTAGCCCCGTCCAGCGGTTGTGGTGGACCGTCTCGCCCGCTTACGCCCGGCCTGGATGGATCCGTTGACAAGGGTTCCGGACGTCCCGCTTCAAGTAAAGGTCGAGGTAAGCCAGGCGGAGAGACTTGGTGTGTGGGTGGAGGTGTCGGGAAGTCATGGCCTAGCGAATCCGCGGGAGGTGGTGGCTCCGTTTCTACAACCGGCTACATACCCGCGGAGGAGTGTGACACCTCTGACCTGGAGTCGCTCTCGGACATGGGAGACGACGCTGCCATAGACGATTTGTTTGCCGGGAAGGGCTGGGACAAAGTACCTCTCGCTTCATCTCGGAGGATCAGAGATCCACCCATGTCAACAGGGGAAAGTACACCCCGGGTGGAGGCACCAGTGCCTGAAGAGAGGTTCCATCCCCAGCCTGCTTCTACATCCCCGGTTCCATCTGTACCGAAGGCTGGGGAAAAGAGACTGCTGCTGCTGGCACCTATGCCCAGATCAGATGTGATCAAGGTCCCTCACCACCCGGACTCGATAGTTTTGCCTGGTGAAGGGGACAAAGCTACCATGCCTCCTTTGGCGAGATTGCAACGGCTATTTGGTCAGAAGGTTGCTGCAGACTATGGATGGGAGTATCCATACTTATCGAAGGAACTGCTTTATGAGGTGGAAGTGTGCTGGGAGCGCTGGTACAATGACTTTGTGTGGACCCACCTTCAGGTTCCCCACGCCCGCAGGTACCTGGCATGCTCTCCAAAGGCCTCTCAACGTTTTAAAGACTGCAAGGCAGAATGGATGTTGGGACGACACATCCAAGCAGATAAAGTGTTGATCCGGCGCAAAGAAGGAGAAGATGTGTAGTATCATCTGGAAACCATGGATCAGCACTTGAAACCGCTTGTTCTGCCGCAGCCCCGCTTTTACCTGTAGGAGAAAAGAGACTCCGTTCTTATCATGCTGCTGAACTTTCTGGGGCCCGTTGCTTTTGTGCCCAGAGGAATGAAGAACTGTTCCTGTTGTTTTTCACTTTCCTGAAAGAGATTATGGACTCTGGGGTAGATAGGGCCAAAAGAAAAGAAGAAAGTTCCACGAGTGCAGTTACCGCGGTGCTGTCACCAGGTGGCAGTGTTGCGCAACGTTAAGACACTTTTCATGCACTCACTCTTTGGAGAAAAGGTATTTCTTCTCGGAGAAGTTTCTTTTCCATTACACGAATACAGGTGTCAGGGTTATGTGTGTTAATCCTTTTTTTTCCCTCTGCAGGAGAACATCCCATCAAGTTTACTGAGGATGGGGTGGGTCTTAGTCATGATGGGTGGGAAAAGTCAAATGTGAATATGTGATTCAAAGTTATGAATCAGTGCTGTTGTTTCTCTCTTGTCTTCATTCCCTTTTCTTTACAGGGCTCAGACACAATGTTTTAGTTGGATAGTTTTTTTCAAAAGTTTTATATTTTTGTACAATTGTTAGTCGGTTTCTGGATTGGATTATGTCAGCCGTTGAGGGCATGATTTACTCCAGACACTGGGGACCAGTGTCAAACCACCAGGGGGAGAGTGTAGCGGGTATGTACTTTCCCGGGTGTAAATTTGAATTTGGCAGAGACATTAGTGATGTGTAATTCCCTGCAGCCCAGTGGGTGGTGCTGTTGCCCTGGGCTGGGGATGAATCATTGCTGTGTGCTGTGCTTCCTTTTTGTCCTCCCTCGGCAGTGGTTTGGTGGGGCGGGGAACCCGCCGTGCTTGCTGGGAGAGGGTATAAAGGGGCCGGCCATCTTTGTCACGAGGTCGAAGTCCCAGGCACCTTCAGCTTGAGGACGGTGGTTCGTGTCGGTCCTCTGGGTGGCCTAGGCCTAGAGGACAGCCGGAGGTAGTGTTCCATCCCAGGCACCTTTAGCCTGGGGTGAGGTACTCGGATGGAGGTCCGGAGCTCAGTGCCCAACACTGAGTTCCGCGAGGGAAGGAGATCCTAGGGAACCCCGGGAGTGGGTACCCGAATCCGTGAAGGCGCAATGGACCGGGGGGAGCTCCTCACTTGAAGACCTGGTGCAGCATATTGCCGGTGACAGGTGAGCCTCTCGCCGGAGACCGCCTGGAAGGAAATCCCCCCTCGTGCGGAGACCGTAACCCACTTTCAGGAAGGAAAGTGGAGAACTACATTGTGTCTGGGCCTATTCACATCCACACGTCCTTTTCTGTTCTGTTCCTACTAAGGGAGTTCAACTGATTGTGTTCATTCAAGAAGAATAAAGGAGTGTTGAACTTTAATGGTGTGGGGCTCATTTCCTAACAGACATTGTTCAAGGTGACTCTTGGAGGGAGGATCCAGGTGCACAGCACTGACCCGAAGGTAATACAAGAACGTTGCTTATACCGCACTGACACATGTGGTGGAAGCCAGGCGTGGTGTCCCCGCTCCCTCCCCTCTAAGATACCCCTAGACAAGAGACGAGACGAGAGAAAGAGGGGAGTGAGGAGGGCGCTACACTTGACTGTGGGGATGGTGTGCTTAGGGTCATAGTCACCTTTTTTCTTACTCCAAACACAGAGAGTCTCCCTCTTTAAGAAGGCACATGTACAGTCATGCCAATGAACATCTAAATGATTCAGAGAAGGATTGGGAGTAAGTGCTGTGGTCAGATGAGACCAAAATTTAGCTCCTTGGCCTTAACTCGACTCACCGTGTTTGAATGAAGAAAAATGCTGACTATGACCCTAAGAACACTATCCCTGCAGTCAAGCACAGAGGTCAAAACATGATGCTTTGGGGCTGTTTCTCTGCTAAAGGTACAGGCCAACTTTGCCGCAATGGACGGAGACATGTATTGTAAAATCCTGGATAATAACCTTCTTCCCTCAGCCAGAAGATGGAAGATGGGTCGTAGATGGGTCTTCCAGCATGACAATGACCCATACCACCAAGGCAACAAATTAGTGGCTCAAGAAAGAGGCACATTAAGTTCATGGAATGGCCTAGTCAGTCTCCAGACCTTAATTCTATAGAAAATTTAAGGAGGGAGCTGAAACTTCAAATTGCCAAGAGACAGATCCCTGATGTCTTCATAAAGAGGATCTGACACTGCCCAAAGCTATCACAATGGGCCTTATTAGCTAGCTTGTGATAGCAATGATGTTAAATGAAGAAAAATAAAAAAAATTATAAAACACACACACACACACAGACATGGAAATGTAAACACGGTGTAGGTCTGGCACACATAAGTAAACAGTTTGCACCACATATGTGAGGTATTCCCGCAAATATTAGAGTGAGATCAATAATTCTAAGGCCATAATTTACAATTAACTCTAAACTGATAATCTGTAAAGGTTTTTTCTTCTTTAAAACAGATTTTATTGAGTTTGAAGTCAAGGTATACAATAGAGCATTTAATTGCGGACACAGCCGCCAAACAATATAGCGGGCGCAGCCGCCAATTAAGGCGAATATGGTGATCAAATGCGACAACGCCTGAGTATGTACTGCTACTACTTAATATTTAAATGTAACTGGTAACAGTAAGCAATAACAGATGTCTAAATATAACTCTGAGAAGGTAGCTGAGAAATCAAATGAAGGTTAATCACCATGTAAAAAGTATGGTCATGTGGCTACATGGTGGTGTATGGTGAGTCGGGAATCTAAGGGGCGGGCATGCAGAGTTGTAGGGGTAGGGAAGGGAGATTTTAAAAAGGGTATATACAGTCATATAAACCTAGTGGGGATCGGGTACCAGGAGGGTTGAACATTATCAGATAGTATCTAAAAAGGGCAATTCAGATAGTGAGAGTGGTACAGCATCATCAGGAGTGCGTATATTTGAGAATGGATTGGCAGGGAAGGGGAGGTCGGAGTGTGGGATCAGAGCGGGGTTGAGAACAGGACAGTAAGGAAGGCGAGAGAAGTTGGAAAAGGGGAGTCAAAGTAGGACTCTTCCTCCCACCACGGCTCCCGGAGGGCCCTCATGCGACACATCCTCTATATTCGTCTGTAGTGATAAAGTGCAGCCAGCATGCCCAAGAACGCGTATATTTAGAGGGTGCATCATTGGCCTGATGTATTAAGTCCTCCATTTCTGCTATCTTGTGTATGCGTTGGAACCATTCCGCTATTGAAGGTGGTTCCGGTGAACGCCATTTCGCTGGTATGCACAATTTTGCAGCGTTGACCATATGCATAGCCAGGGACTTCATGTATGTTCTCGGCGGTATGTTGGAGTGGTGAAGTAGGAATTGCGCTGGGGTAAATTCTAGACAGTGCGTGGTGATGGAATTGATAAGACGGTGGACTTCTGTCCAGAATGGTTTGATTTTAGGGCATGTCCACCATATGTGTAACAGGGAGCCTATGTCCTTCCCGCACCTCCAGCATAGCGGGGATTGGGAAGGGTACATGTGGTGTAGTCTGAGGGGGGTCTTATACCATCTCGAGTAGACTTTGAACGCGTTTTCCTGTGTATGAACATTAACAGACCCTTTGTGTATGCAGGCATAGGTGTTTTCCCACTCTTGGTCCGAGAGGGTAATGGCGAGTTCACATTCCCATTTGTGGCTCGCCCAGTTCAGTTTCGGACGTTGGTCAGAATAAAAAAGTGCATAAGTGCTGGAGATCAGGTGAGTTAGTGGTGTAACATTGAGACAGAGTGATTCAAAGGGTGTGTGTTTCCGAGCCCAATCCGGTTTCGGTCTGGGTTTTTCAAAAAAATTCCTAAGTTGGACGTAGGTCCAAAAGGGGAAGGAGCCCGTGATCATTTTAGAGGCCAGGTTTGTGTAAGAGAGCATGTGGTTATTTTCGAAGAAGTGTTCAGCTCGGATGTGACTATGTGGCCAGCAATCTGAAAGAAAGGAGGATGGCAGTCCCGGTTCAAAGTCTGGGTTAAGTCTTAGAGGGGTCATTGGGCCCAGAGTCGACGATATTCGATACTTTTTGCACGCTTCTTGGAAACATGTTAGTGTGGGTTGAATGAGCGGATGTTCCTTACAGGGGGTCGGGGTGTTTTTTGGCCCAATCCAAGGGGTCTGAGATAGCGGGACTGGTGAGAAGGAGTGTTCCAGTTGGACCCATGCTTTGGTCATCGCGTGTATGTTCCAGTCGACTATTCTAGCTAGGTGGCAGGCCTGGTGGTACTTGTGGATATCTGGGAGCCCCATGCCCCCTCTAAGTTTAGGTATGGTGAGTTTGGCAAAACTAATTCGTGGTCTGAGCCTGCCCCACACAAATTCCGTACATGCTCTCTTGTATGCAGCAAAGAAGGCTGGAGGGATCTTAATCGGGATTGTTTGTAGCAGGTAAAGGGTTCTAGGTAGGACATTCATTTTGACGATAGCCGCCCTTCCAAACCATGAAAAAAGACCAACGGACCATCGCTGTAGATCTTTCCGTATGGACTGTAGCAGAGGGAGGAAGTTAGCGGAGTATAGGTCTTTTAGGGAAGAGGGAAGCTGAATGCCTAGGTACGTAATTGAGTGGTTGTCCCATTTAAATGGGAAGTTGACCTTACACTGTGAGCAGATGTCGGAGGGTAGAGAGAGACATTGAGTGCAGTGGATTTTCCGAAGTTGATTTGTAAGTTGGTCAGAGAGTTAAAGATCTGGAAGTCTTTCAATAAGTTCGGTATAGTAGTGAGAGGTTCTGTCAGAAAGAGGAGGATGTCATCCGCAAAAGCAGCCAATTTGTGCACATGTTGATTTATGGGGACACCCTTGATGTCCGGGTTGGCTCTGATACGTCTTAGCAGTGGTTCAAGAGTAAGGACAAAGATAAGCGGGGAGAGGGGGCAGCCTTGTCTTGTACCGTTGGACAAGGAGAAAGCCCTCGACAGGTGGCCGTTGACACGTACCCTAGCAGTGGGATTGGCATAAAGTGCAAGTATGAAATGGACCATGCGTTGGGGAAAACCCAAGAATTGCAAAACTTCCGTCATGTAATCCCAGGCCACCCTGTCGAAGGCCTTCTCCGCGTCAAGGGAAAGCATAAATCCCTGTCTACGCTTCGAGGTTAGGAAATGATGAATGTTAATTGCCTTTAACGTATTATCCCTTGCTTCTCTACCCGGGATGAAGCCTACCTGATCTAAGTCTATTAGTTGGGGCAGAAGGGGTACAAGACGGTTGGCAAGTATCTTGGCGTACCATTTCAGGTCTACATTTAGAAGGGATATGGGCCTATAGTTCGCTACTGAGGAGTGATCCTTACCTTGTTTGTTTAGGTATCAGCGTTATATGTGCCGCTAGTAAGTCGCGCGGGGGTGTAATGGGATCCGAAAAAGAGTTAAACGCAGATTAAAAAAAAGGGTAAAAGGAGGTCAGAGTAAGTTTTGTAGTAACCGGCTGGGAATCCATCCGGGCCAGGACATTTACCCGGTTTCATCTGTTTAAGTGTGACGATCGCTTCATCATTAGTTAGGGGGGCGTCTAACTCCTGAGCTACGGAGGCAGAGATTGGTTCGGGGCTATATTGCGTTAGAAAGTCTTTAATAGCCTGTTGTCTAGGAATACTGCCCGCAGGCGTGTCTGGGGGTTGCAAGTTATACAATCGTGAATTATAAGACACAAATTGTTCCGCTATGTCCGGTGTGGCGTTTACCTTGCGACCTCCAGAGTCAGTCAGGGAGTGTACCGTTGTGGACACTCTTTTGTCTCGTAATGCTCTTGCTAGAAGCTTCCCTGATTTGTTGCTATATTCGTAGAAAGTTCTCTGAGAGAGAATGAACTTACGTCTAATTTGTTTGCCCAGTAGTTCTAGCAATTCTGCTCTAGTTTGTATAAGAGTCTGTAGGGTATCTAGAGCCTGTGAGCGTTTATGTACTCCCTCCAACCTTTGTATTTGAAATGTGAGATCCAAAATGCGTGCCCGTCTCTCTCGATTACGCCTAGCCGCCGCCGCCAACAGGACACCCCGTATTACACATTTGTGTGCCTCCCATGTGATAAGAGGGGAGGTATCACTCGATATGTTTTCCGCAAAGTATTGCTTAAGGCATAAATCGACGTCAGCTGCAACAGTCGGGTCTGTGAGTAGGGAAAGATCTAGTTTCCAAGAGGGAGGGTGGGGGGGTGCGCATGAGAATGTTAAGGTCATTGAGACAGGATGGTGGTCAGAAAGAAACATGGGATCAATAGACACCTGTTGAAGAGTATGTAGGTCAGTTTGGGAAAGGAATAGGTAGTCGATCCTTGAGTATTTATTATGTGGGGCGGAAAAAAAAGTATAATCTTTACCGTTAGGATTAAGGGTGCGCCATGTGTCGTGTAGCAATAGAGTCTGGATTTGGGATTTGATGGCTTTGAGGGCGGCGTATGGGAGCGAGGATGTGCCAGTAGAAGTGTCTAGGATTGGATTGAGAGGGACATTGAAATCCCCACCTAAAATGAGGGTACCCTCTTGGAATATCATGAGAGCATTGGTAATGGCACGGAAAAATGGCACCTGTTGCGAGTTTGGGGCGTATATATTAGCAAACGTAACTTTACGACCGTAGAGTGTCCCCTTAAGGAAGATATAACGACCTTCTGTATCAGCTAAAGTATCAGTATGTAGGAAAGGGCAGTGTTTTGCCACAAGTATAGAAACCCCTTTTGACTTAGACGTGTCATTTGTAGCATGGAACGCGTTAGGATAGTAGTGATTTTGTAGCTTCGGAGTTGAGTCAGTGCGGAAGTGCGTTTCCTGTAGGAAGATCAGATCCGCTTTGTTACGATGCATAGTGAGAAGGAGCTGGGCCCGCCGTTCAGGGGTATTGAGACCCCGTACGTTGAGGGATATGACCTTAGTAAGGATTTTGGCTGTATTCTGAGGATTGTCAGACATAATTAATGGCCAGTAAAAGCTGCAGATCACAAAGTGAGGAGGCCCCGAGAGCCGCAGTGGGAATCGAGACAAGGTAGAAAAGAAACTCTAGAGAAACGGGTCAGAGGGTGAGATGTGGGGTAGCGGGATAGGGGTGGGTTAGGAATATATGAGGAGGGAGGGGGCAGGGGAGAAATTACGTATATATGTATCAACAACGGGGAAGAGAGGGGGGTACCGGCTACAGGAGAGACCTAGCTCACCTGTCCAAGTAGGGGAGTAACCGCAGGTACGGTCTCGCCGGGGTATTCCAGTGGTGAGTTGGAGAGAAAGTCTTGCGAGTGGATGCGGCACAGTCTAGTACCACTGTGTGGGGAACGAGTTGTCGTGGAAAAGAAATATAAAGAGTATAGTACGGTGGACTGACAGACCTGCAACCATGAACATGTAGGAATGATTGCTCGTGGGAACTAAAAAGTCGTGTGAAACAACGGGAGCATATGGGGCATGCAGGGAGGAATCGTGTCAAGAATCCTGTAACTTGTACATGTCTATTTCTGCTCACCAGATTAAGCGGTTGACCAGACATTAAGAGTAGTAAGTTACAAGTTCAGAACGTATGTAAAGGTGTCACATGTCGTGGTGATCATTGTGTGGCCAAGGCCTTCTCCTATAAATGTAGGCATCTCAATTACATTCTAGCAGTGCATGGCAATAACAGTTTTGGACCCAGGCATAGACATTTTCTAATGCAGTTCCTTACATAAAAAAAAAAAAAAAACTCGAACATACTCATATGAACAGGAAATCTATATATCATAACATAATAACCAAACAGTAGGAGGAAAATATGGAGGGTTGACAATTCAGCTAATCCCACGTATCAGGGCAACGTTGAAGACATCTGTAGATGAAAGACAGGTGAAGATGCAGAAAGTATGCCAGACAGTCCCGGGAAGGTGGAGGGGCGGGTTAGGTTGCATAAAGTAGGGACACTAATACCTGGGGTGTATATATGACTATGCAGGGCATCTGCGGAGTGTTTGTGTTACGGGTTGGGGCAGAGCGGGCAGCGGGACATCCTGCAGCTTCATTAAATAGCTGTAGCTAAAGAATTGGAAACCACATGTGTATGCAGCCAATGAGGAGTACGTGTGTTATTGTCAGGCGGTCTGAATGCAAGTTTGTATATAGGCAGCAGTGTAAGATACAATATCATTGTGAGTACATCGTGACCCCAGGGGATAAACAGGTGCAGATGAAGTTTGTGGTCAGTAGAGGGTGGAACATGACAGCGAATGAATAAATTATTAGGCAGCAAGCTGAAAGACTTCCTGCCTCAGTAATCCGTGGTGTATGGTTCGATCTCACATGCAGAACATGTTACATGTGAAAAAGAAGTTAGGCAGAGAAATATTGGGGTGCATGTTAAACCGAGTTTGGGAGAATGAGATATTGGCCTAGGCATAAATATGGCATGTATAAAACTTACAATGCTAGCTATCCTAGGGAACAAACTTGCATAAAACAAAATTGAATTGTAATTTACTTCACCGACCAGGAATAGCGTTAAGCAATCAGGGGTCCTCCGTTGTCTCGACAATTGCAACAATAACTTGATCCGTAACTACAGGGAGTGGAGTATGTCACCCGAAACCCCCTAGTTCGCTACGTGAGAGCGTGTGAAAGAGGCATCGTGGGCAAAAGTAGCCGTTCGGACCTGGCAGGGTAAGTGTTCCATTGGGCAGAGCAAGGAACATGAGTGTGCTGGTCGGCGTGAAAACACCGCAGAACATGTGGGTGAAGAACCAAACATTGACCAGTCATCACCTTGCAACAAGATAAGTCCTTGGATACTCCGGTTGTCAGGACTACGGAGATGCTGGAGAAGGGATGGGGAATCGGAGCCCTGTAATGAGAGATCAAGTTTTACCACGGGGCGGCCTGGGTCTCCACTCCCTCATGTATTCCAGGGGCCATCGTGGGGGCGATCAGATTGGCGGGGTGGGAAGCAGGTTCCAAGGCAGAGAAGGATATGACCATTGCATTAATGGGAGGCAACGGTAAGGGGTGAGCGGAGCAAGGGCGTCATTGGACATCGCAACCTACAGCCCCGTATACGAGGCATGCTGGGCACGGCGGGCATAGAGGAAAGCTGTTGTCAGGGGAAAGAGACATGGAATAGGAACGTAACGGTAGGTACTTAACTGACTTTCCTGGGATCCCATGCACAATTACAATTTCAGTGGTCGCGGCGAGCTCTACGGGGCAGAGGTGCCACGGCTATGTGTGACTGCTGGTATCTGCTCCGTGAGCCCGGGTTAGATCGTGAAACGGATGGCGAGCGTTGTCTCCTGGTGCGTGAGGCTTGTGCATCCATCGGCTCTTCTCCGTCTCCGTGGGGTCCCCAGCTTGATACATCAAAATCCGCGTACCAATTCGGGAGCTCGGTGTATGGGATATCCAGCGTGCGGCAAAAGTCCTCCAACTCCTCAGGGACTCTCAGGAGGGCATTACAGCCAAGATGGGAAGCTGCGAGACCGAACGGAAACCTCCACCGATATTGGATCCCCTTGGCACGAAGGACTTCCAGCAAGGGGCGGAGATCTCTACGGTGCCTGAGAGTTATGGCTGACAGGTCCTGGTAAATTTGGATCGTCTTCCCTTCGTAGTTAATCTGGGCCTTTGTGCGCGCCTTTTTGAGGATTTCCTCCTTTATCTGGAACTCCGTAAGGCAGCAGACCACATCCCTAGGGGGGTCGGTGTCTCTTCCACGTGGTTTCAGGGCTCTATGGATGCGGACCATCGGAATAGGCGTTTGGTTTGGCCTCTCCAGAAGCTGATTGAAAATCTCCGTGACCGTAGGGAGGATGCCGGTCGGTTCAACCGACTCAGGTAGGCCCCTCACTCTTAGATTGCATCTACGGCCGCGGTTGTCCAGGTCCTCTACGTGTCTCTGGAGATCACGGAGTTGCATAGTGTGTGTGTCCATTTTGTTTGTTACATTCCGGAGCGCTGTGTGATGGCGGGATGTAGTGATTTCAATATCATGTACCCTGCCCGTTATGGCTCTGATCTCCGTGCGTAGCTCAGATATGGCCGCGAACAGGCTGTTCTTGATGTCCGCTGCAACCGTATGTAGGTCGGCTAGGCTTAGCTGTTGGTGAGCCGTAGCCATCAAGGGGCCTTGTGCTGCGGGCTGAGTCCCGGTGAGTGTCAGAACAATCCCGTCGGGACCGTGTGGAGGTGGTAAGGCTTGTGAGGGCGCTGAGGCCTGTGAGGATGCCGCCATGTTGGATCTCTGTGTCCGGAAGATATCCGGTATAGTTTGAGTCAACCGCCCGTCTATATCCCGCGGGGAGCGAGACCTCGATGCCGAAGAGTTGCGGGAAGAAGTTCCCATCATTCGTTGTCTGAAGAGAGCCCGATGTCCCCAATACAAGTAGAGATATGGTCGCGGTCTGTCAGAGCGCAGGGTTTAAGCAGCCATCTTCCTCCACGGCAGACCACGCCCCCCCTGTAAAGGTTTTTAATGCATCATCGCCTATAGAAAATTTTAGATACCATAGTTTGTTGCCATTTAGTGGGCGTGCGCAATTTTAATCTTCGACATGTTTGGGTACCTATTTATTCAATGCAATATCATCTTTTATATTTTACCACAAATTGGATATTATATTGTGTTATGAGAACTAAAATTCATTAAAGTATATTTTTTCCTGAAGACTTGTCCTTTATAAAATTGCACAAATATCGTGTGAAAAAAAAAATTGCAACAGCCACCATTTTATTATCCAGGGCCTCTGCGTTTAAAATTATATGTTGGCGGTTCTAAAGAATTTTCTAGTAAAAATTGCTGATTCTAACATGTGTGTGAATTTTTAAAAAATTGCCCTGGACAGCTAGTGGTTAAAGAATAGGTCCACCAACAAGTGATACATGATCTATAGGTGGAGCTTGGTTAACTTAGCTCTTGGGTTTAATAATTCCTGGATACTCCAACAGTGAGAATCTTCTGGCACAATTCCTGACTCTATTCATGCGTTCCAGCACTTCCTATCGCATTCTGCCTAAATAAATACAGAAAGTTCAATTGGGATAGCTGGAATCTGTCTTAATGGCAACAGCAGATGTGCAGACCCAATATCTCAAGCCCAAATCTTTCAGCAATAAAAATAAATTTCTATCTTGTTAGATATGAATACAAATGCTGTGTTTTTCATTACCTATATACAGTATTAAATGCATTAAGAACAAACCCAACCACCACAGTCTAATTTTGAATAAACTTGGGAAAATATTCAATGTATTCTCAATTTCCTCCTTTTGTATAAATTCCTCAAAATGTACAGATTATGTGCCCCTGATTTTCTGGGTAATTGACTTGGAATGTTTATGTACTCTATGTTTAAGTGATTTACTGTATTATGAAATGTAAATATCAAGTTCCTTTTCTTGTGAAAAAAAAAATATCAAGTTCCTGTATGTTTTAAATATGAATATTAGTAGTATTTTTTGTATACCCACGGTAACTGTATTGGTGCAAAGGTCAACTGAGCTATATTCTCCATAGCGGATATTCAAAAGTTGACTTCTCAAACTCGTTTCCTCACCACTGCTCGGTCCTCCTCAGGGCCGGTGCTAGACTATTTTGCACCCTAGGCAGGACCAGCTACTTGCGCTCCCCCCCAAAAAAAATAAAACTTCTATACCGCTAAAATATCATTTCTATACCGCTATAAGATATAGAAAGGGCACAAAACAGTCTAGCACCAGCCCTGTCTATACACCCCTGTGATGTTTGTTGACCCTCATTGAACTGCCGTACACAGCGAGTATAGTTGCCAACATTTTTTTTTTTTTTTTTAGAGAGAACTGGGTGACAGCAGGGGACTGGCGACGGCAGAAAGCTGGGTGATAGCAGGGGACTGGGCAACAGCAGAGGGCTGGGTGGCAGCAGGGCAGTTTTGACACAAAACCCCACAGTCTCTACTCTGGCCTTGCACCCAGCTCCCCTGGCATGCCTCTTCCAGATATCCACTGTGTCTCACTCACCGACCTTCTCCTGCCCTGAGTCCATGGTGAAGAACTTATCCGGACATGCGTACCGATCACTTCTCCAGCCCCTCTGTTCCAGGACACCTCCTCCATCACCGTGTAAGTATGAGGCTCCCTCCCAGCTCCCGGGCTTCTTCGCCGAGGCGCGCACCCCCCCAGATGGGGATGTGCCTCCTGCTGAGATCTAACACTCCATTCTTCACTTCACCCAGCTGACAACTCCCTCCAGTGGGCTGGATCTGAGCTTAAGAAGGAGGTATGCCCCCTGCCAATTCCAATTGGGGATTGGTCAGGGCTCCTCACATGAGCTCCCTGTCACTCCAGTCCTCAGCCCTGCCCCTCTTCCAGAACATTCTCCCTGGAAGCAGGGGAGGCGCCCAAGAACTGAAGTACAGGTGGTCACACCCACTGCTACACTAACCACTCCCTGCCCTCCAGATCAAAAAACAAACAGGCCTAGCATGCAGCATAGGCCTGCCTAAATTTACCTGCCTGACAGCTATCACAAAAATCCTTACCTCTAGTACCTACCTATGGAAGAGGGTGCTACATACTTATATAAATTAATGGCTGTCTGTCGCTCCACACCAACCGGCTATGCTTGCCAGTTCTGCAATGGGAAAGATTTCATGCACTTTCAATACCTCCAGCAGCCCTGAGTGAGATATCTAGTGTCATATTCCATATTGACTATGACAGCAACCGAGAACTGACCAAGAGATTTCTGCATAATAATTTCAACTGATAAACAGTCCCATGGCTATATCTCCTTCCTAAACTGCCAGGAGCAGGAGGTCCAGCAGGAAATATTAAGATTTTGTGTGTCTAACTTCTGCTTTTAATAAACCACAAGAAAAAAACAAAAAGTGCTACAAAAAAAGTGCTGTACTTCTTTAACTTATTATGCATGCAGGAGGCTTCCAACACTTTTTCTGGGCAGGACTTTCAGGCTGGGTACACACCATAGCCGCATGCGGCTCCCAGGAGGGGTCCAGTGCATCCTGGTTCACTGTTCCAAAAATTTGGGCTGAAATCGGATCTGAAATAGACCAAAAGACGCAAAGGGCTCCTGTGCAAATTCGCACCAGAGCCGCAGCGGAGATATGTGAACCAGCTCCATAGAGAGCCGGTCAAAATCTCCTGCTATTGCGAATTTGATGCGACGAACCCGCATCCAATTCGCAATGGTGTGAACCCAGTCTGAAGCCTAAGTTTGCCTAAAATAGCGTAAGATACATTACTTGCCTTCAGTGAGATGTATCGCTTGTGCTTCTGTACTCTCCGTTCACCAAGAACTTCCCCCTCCATTGTCTCCCACAGCCATATGGGTTGATTTACTAAAGGAAAATAGACTGCACTTTGCAAGTGCAGTTGCTCCAGATCTTAGTAAATGAGGAGAAGCTTCACTGTGCAAAGAATACCCAATCACATGCAAGGAAAATAAAAAAAATCTGCATTTTGTTAGCACATAATTAGATAATGAATTCAGCAGAGTTTCCCCTCATTTACTAAGTCCCAGGGCAATTCTTATTCCTATTTGCATTTAGTAAATCAACCCCATAATCTTATGGATTAATAGAACAAGGGGGTTGTGACAGGCACCTATTTCAGAGTGCCCGACTATGCCCACCTTTTCCGCTCAGCTGCTATATTAAATAGAAGCCGGTACTAAAGCTTCCATAAATGATACAGGATCTATGAATGGAGGAAGGGTGGATGATTGATAGATCTGCCTGCTTCATTGATAGATCGTGTTTCATTCATGAACGCTGTAATACTGGCCTCTATGAATGCAGCATTTGGGAAGAAAGGGCGGGTATAGTCAAGCACTCTTGATTAAGGTTGAGCGAACCCGAACTGTAAAGTTCGGGTTCGTACCGGACTTTTGGGTTTTTGATACCCGACTCGAACAATGTATTGTATGTTCGGGTTCGGTGTTCGGCAATGTAATGGCGCATTTTAAAAATCTGCAGGGCAGCCAATCAACATTTGTTTAACTTCTGTGCCCTTAGAAGCCCTCACAGCCATGCCTACTAATGGCATGGCTGTGATTGGCCAGTGCAGCATGTGACCCAGCCTCTATATAAGCTAGAGGCACATAGCACAGCACGTCACTCTGCTTCAGTTAGTTTAGGGAAAGGTTGCTGCTGATGCTGCTTTGAGGGAGAGAATTAGATAGGAGTCCTGATTCAGAAATCAAATTACTCAGCGATCTACCTTGCTTTTGTTGTGTGGGTGCAGTGCACAAACTTTTTATCCTGCCCTGAGCCCAGTGCCAGAGAAAAGATAACTTTTATCCATCTGTTAGTTAGGTTGGCTTTCGGCGGGCATTTTATGCAAGCTCAGTGCACCAGCACACCCCTGTATAAGTCCTTTAGGACGAAATGCATAGGGTCCTACGTTTGCTGCCTGTACTGCGCCCTTACATACTTTTGTGATCACCCTGTACGAATCGCAGGATTTTTACTTAATTTTTATTCTTTGCTAAATATTTTTTTTTAAATACATTTCTATTTTTTGCTATACTGATCTACGCCATTTGGAGCTTTTTTCTTCTTTTATCTACTTCCATGCATTTTTTATGTTGCTAACCCCTGGAGGGGTACCCCTTTTTGGCACACATTATGTCATTTCCTGAGATCCAACAGCATGGATGCTGAGCAATTACATCTGCCGTGGAAGTGATCCCTGGAGCGTGATCCCTGAAGTGAACAGACGGATCGTATCATTAGGAGACAAACACCAGGAGAAGCTACAAGACCACTGCTCTTAGCTTCGCTGATTTGACCCACCCCTAACCGGTGTTTGGGTCCATGTTTTATGGTAAGAGTACCCATCTTCTTTATTATTATCAGAACCTGTGCTCCCCGGTGTTCTCTTTATCTCCCTCCCTTTGAGACTGTTCCCCCTTCCCCTGGATACCTCCGTTTTACCTACTTGTAGACACCTGTATATGGACTCCCTCATCGGAGCCAGAGGAATCTCTGTTTTCATTCCATATTTTTTAGGAGACTTCTGCATTGATTCACCATAGGGCTGTTTTGAATTGATTTCTTTCACTTAGTGGGTATCACACTTGACTTGTATTTTGATTATATATGTTTATGATATAGTTTCAGTGGAATACTCTAGCTACATCCACCCTTATATGTGTTTATTTATTATTAACACACTTCGTCCTTGTTTCATATTTATTTATGATTTGTAATCACTAGTGCTGCACTGTTTTACTTCCACTGCATATGTTACTGTGAGATACACACTTTAGATACTGTTCTCCTATTCTGCTATTCCAAAAATAATAATTTAGGGCAAAAAAAAAATTTTTGGTGCTTTTTTTGCATATATGTACGTGTGAGATACACACTTTAGATACTATTCGCCTATTCTGCTCTTCAAAAAAAAAAAAAAATTAGGGCAAAAAAAAATTTTTTGGTGCGTTTTCTGCCATAAAAATGTATTTTGGTGCATTTTCTGCATATCTGTACGTGTGAGATACACACTTTAGATACTGTTCTCCTATTCTGCTCTTCAAAAAAATAATTTAGGGCAAAAAAAAATATTTTTGGTGCGTTTTCTGCGCAAAAAATATTTTTTGGTGCATTTTCTGCATATCTGTACATGTGAGATACACACTTTAGATACTAAAATAAAGAAAATAATTTTGGGACTTTAAATGAGGCTAAAACCAAAGGGGTAATGCCTCCATTCCGGGTATCATTTCGTTAAAAAAGGGGGGAAGGGGAAGTGGATGAAGGTGGGACTTTAAATAGAGCACACAGCAGTAAAATATAGAAATAGATAGTTGAGCGACTGGTAGAATCATGTATTTCTTTTTCGTACATCACGGGACACAGAGCGACTTAGTCATTACTAATGGGTTATATAGATTACCTTCAGGTGTTGGCACTGGCCAATTCCAAACCGGAAGTACCCTCCCCTATATAAGCCCCTCCCACCCGGGAGCACCTCAGTTTTTTGCCAGTGTCTAAGGTGTTGGCCAAAGAGTAACATGTGTTTTCACTGGGCTTGCGTACAGGTTCTTTTGGGCCTTAGTAAGCTGTTCCGGATCCGACCAAAAAAGCTTCATAGCTAAACGGTCGGTACCCGGGCCTTGCAGCAGAAGAGCAAGGTTTTGCCTGTAATGCTTCTCTTAGGAGGGCTGGACCCTGGGATCCAGAGCTCTGGTCATACCCACGACCAAGATGTTGTCTGTGCAGGGTGCTATACAGGTCCAGGGGAGTGGAATCCTTGGGAACCCGGTCCCTGAAGGTTTAATTACAATGCCTGCCGTGATAGGTGAAGTTTGGACTTCTGTGGACCAAACAAAGTCCTGCGGCGGGGATCAGGTAAGTGGGGGCCCCCAGGAACTTGGTTCTATTGGGGGACCCCCAAGCCTAATTTGTCTTTCTGTCTGTTACCTAACGGTATTCCCGCTAAATATCTGTGTTTGCCTGTAACTACTGAAAATGTAAAATTTTAATAGTAGTCAAGAAAAAAAAAAAAAAAAAAAAAAAAAAGGGGACCGCGGTACCTGTGTTAAACCACTAGAGGCCGCTGTAGTCCATTTTTCTTGTCATGTGGATCTTTGGTTTTCTCAAGTCAAAAGATCCAGGCAGCTGGTAAGTTTCTCTGTGGGAATCCACTTCCTCTGCCCTGTTGCTGCGCTCATCCACCGCACAGGCCCTCCGGCAAAAAGGGCCCTGGCTCCTAATCCCCTGTTTGATTTCGAAAAGGGCGCCAATGGCACACGGGCGCGTGCACGCGCCTCCTATGAAAAAAAGGGGCGGGGCGGGTGGATGACGCTCGATGCGCGCCGCTTCTGCGCATGTGCGGGCGTCCCAGCATAGTTAAAAGACACAGTACAAGTGTCAGCTGGATGCAAACAGAGCTAGCAACAAACAGTGGCACACAGAGGCGGTTGATGCAGGCATCCCCATAGAAAGGCACTTTAGTGGACACCAGCTGGTATATAGCAGCACCTGTGTTAGATTATTACCAGCAAAATTGGTGTATGACGACGGGAATACCTCAGCTTTGTGCTTAAAGGATATGTCGTCCAGACGCTCCGGAAATAGATCTTCCAGGAAGCCAAAGGGGTCTCCATCGGGCTCTGAGGATATTGGGCATGCTTGTACTGCACCAATCTCCCCTGAGAATTCAGAGGTCAGTAGCCGTAGAAACCCCGCAGGAATGCCTGGTGCTGCGGCTGTCCCCAGTCCACCTGCTCCTGTATATATAACAGAGGAGGTTTTATCCTCAACTCTGGGAGGATTGGAAGAGAGATTAACAGCATTGATCGCTGCTTCCCTGTCTCAGGAAAAGCGCGTCCGATCTCCGTCTCCTCCTTTAGAGTGCCTGTTAGTGGAGGAACAGTCCCAGAGATCGACCTACCTGAAGGGGATCAGGATGAGGTTGATTCAGTTATGGAGGAATCAACAGTGGAAGAACCTTTCAGCCTGAGATGGTGGCATCTCAGGCTGAAAGATTATGGGTTCAGTCTCTGACTAATATGGTCCGATCAGCATTTAAAATGCCTCTGGCGGAACCACCATCCACTACGGTTTCCTCGCTGGGGTCGCTAAAAGCTCCCCAGGCTGTCTGTTCCTTCCCAATCCACCCTTTATTAGAAGGGCTTATTTACCAGGATTGGGAGCATCCTGATAAAATATTTGCTCCCCCCAAGAGATTTCCGGTGATCTATCCCATGGAGGATAAGTTCATAAAAAAATGGAGGGTCCCTACAGTGGACGCAGCCATCTCTTCTGTTAACAAATCACTGACATGTCCAGTAGATAATGTTCCAATGTCAAAGACCCAATAGATAAAAAATTGGAGTCTTTACTAAAATCTGCTTTCTCTACAAGCAAGCATGGTGACACAACCTGCGGTAGCAGCGATTGGAGTCTGCCAAGCAGTGAAAGATCAGTTGAAACAAGTCTTAAGGGACTTACCAGATCAGCAGGCTCTTGCCCTAGCTGACCTGCCTAGAGCCTTGTGTTTTGCGGTGGACGCCATAAAGGATACAATCCAACAGGCCTCCCGCTTTACGCTGTCTATAGTACAGGCTTCTGTGGCTCAAGAACTGGTCTGCTGAAGCTCCCTGTAAAAAACTGCTGGTTAGCTTCCCATTTCATGGAGAACGCTTATTTGGAGAAGATCTGGACAAATATATCCAGAAAATTTCTGCCGGTAAAAGTTCACTCTTACCGGTTAAGAACAAGGGTAGAAGTCCTTCTTTTAAGAGGCCTACTTCTCCAGTCCCTGGCACATCGGCTGTGAAACAGTTCCGACGGCCTCCGCGGTCAAATCCAGGGGGCAGAAATCAGGGACAATCACAGGGTATCAAGAAACCCTGGGTCAAGAGAGGTACAAAACCTCCCCCTAAGTCATGAAGGGTTGCCCCCACTCAGTCGGGTGAGGGGAAGACTTCAGTTGTTCACAGAGACCTGGCGGGACACCATCAGAGATGGGTGATCCCCGCAGTAAGTCTGGGATACAGGCTGGAGTTAAAAGACATTCCTCCTGCCCATTTTATAAGGTCAAACGTGCCAAGCGATCCCCAGAAGAGTGGATCCCTCCTTCTGGCACTAGAGCAACTATTGCCCCAAGGGTAATCATGAAGGTTCCCTTGAAAGAAAACGGGTTCGGGTTTTACTCGAACCTTGTCACAGTCCCCAAACCAAATGGGGACATGAGGCCCATATTGAATATAAAAGGGCTAAACAAGTTCCTACATATCAGGACTTTTTTCGGATGGAGTCGATCCGATCGGTGGCCACCGCCCTACAAGGGCAGGAATGGTTAGCCTCGATCGACATAAGGGATGCTTATTTGCATATTCCCATCTGTCCGGCAACACCAGAAATTTCTACGCCTTGCAGTAGAAGGGCGCCATTTTCAGTTCAGAGCCTTACCTTTCGGTCTGGCCACGGCACCACGAGTGTTCACAAAAATTCTGGCCCTACGATTGGCCAAACTAGGAACACAAGGTGTAACGATAATGGCATATCTAGACGACTTGTTGCTGATAGACCACTCAGTGAAAAAAACTAGAAGTGGTCGTTCACAAGATAATCAAGTATCTGGAATCTCACGGTTGCATTATCAACCGAGACAAGTCAGCCCTAAAACCAGTCAAAAGCCTGGAATACTTGGGGGCTAAGACTGGATTCAAATCAGAGAAAGATTTTCTTACCTCCAGAGAAGGTGTCGTCTTTGAAAGATTTGACCCACTTAGTGGGTACAAAAAAGAAAAACCATCCATACGCCTGTGTATAAGGCTGCTGGGAAAAATGGTGGCTTCATTCGAAGCGGTACCCTACGGTCAATTCCATTCAAGGAACTTGCAGAGGGCCATACTGTCAGCCTGGAACAAAAAAGTTCAGGCTTTAGACTTACCAATGTCCCTGTCCCCTTCCGTTCGCAAGAGCCTCCATTGGTGGTTGGTGCCCCAGAATCTGGGAAGGGAAACCCTTCAGTCCGGTTTCTTGGAAGGTGGTCACTACAGTTGCCAGCCTCATAGGCTGGGGGGCAGTACTGGAGCAATGGTCTCTCCAGGGCAAGTGGTCAGAAGCAGAGAAGGCCCTGCCCACCAATCTCTTAGAGATACGAGCAGCCCGGTATGCCCTAGTAGCATGGACATCCAAACTCCAAGGGTCACCTGTCAGAATTCAATCAGACAATGCCACAGCAGTGGCATATATCAATCTCCAGGGTGGCACCAGGAGTCGTGCAGCCCAGAGGGAAGCGAAATGCATCCTGGAATGGGCAGAAAGGTATGTCACAGCCATATCCGCGGTTTTCATCCCAGGAGTGGAAAATTGGAGAGCGGACTTTTTTAAGTCGCCAGCAATTATGCCCGGGGGAATGGTCTCTTCACCCCGAGGTTTTCCAGGCAATATGCCAGCGGTGCGGAACACCGGATGTAGATCTGCTAGCATCCAGATTCAACGCAAAGGTGGACAGATTTGTGTCTCGCACAAAGGATCCCCTAGCTTGCGGTTCGGATGCCCTAGTGTTCCCTTGGGATCAGTTCAAGCTGATATATGCATTCCCACCGCGATTAATCCGCAGAATCAGGGTAGAAAAGAAACCAGTGATTCTGGTGGCTCCAGCGTGGCCCCGAAGGGCATGGTACGCGGAGATTGTAAAAATGTCAGTGGGAAGTCCTTGGACCCTCCCACATCGTCCGGACCTGCTTTCGCAAGGACCGATATACTACCCTTCCTTACCAGCCCTAGGTTGACGGCCTGGCTATAGAAGCCCACATTCTAAAAAAGAGAGGGCTCTCTAATCCTGTGGTATCTACCATGATCAATGCCAGGAAGCCGGTATCCAGGCAGATCTATTATAGGATCTAGAAGGCGTACATCACGTGGGGTGAGGCCAGGAAATGGCATCCACGTAAGTACGTAATAGGTAGGATTCTGGACTTCCTACAGTGGGCTGTACATAGGAAGCTTGCCTTGAGTACTATCAAGGGTCAGACGGCCTTGTCAATATTTTTTTTTCAAAGGCCCTTGGCTTTGCATTCATTAATCAAAGCTTTCATACAAGGAGTGATGCGTATTAGCCCTCCGGTTAGTATTCCCATATGTCCATGGGACTTAAACCTGGTTCTGTCGGTTCTACAGAAACAACCATTTGAACCATTGCGGCACATTTTCTTGGTTCTTTTCACCAGGAAATTGATTTTCTTAGTAGCCATTTGTTCGGCTAAAAGAATATCGGAATTAGCCGCCTTGTCCTGTAAGGAGCCATATCTGGTTATAAGGACAGAGTAGTATTACGTCCTCATCCAGCCTTCTTCCTAAGGTGGTATCGAGGTTCCATTTGAACCAAGATGTGGTTCTTCCTTCCTTTTTCCCCAAACCTAGTTCGGTAGAGGAAAAGTTTTTGCATTCTTTGGATGTAGTAAGAGCAGTTAAAGCTTATCTTAAAGCCACTGCTCAGATTCGCAGAACGGATACTTTGTTTGTTCTGCCGGAAGGCCCCAGAAAGGGTCAGGCAGCATCAAAAATCTACTTTAGCCAAGTGGATTCGACAGGTCATAATACAAGCCTATGGCTTGAAAAGGAGACCGCCTCCGTTCAAAGTTAGGGCGCACTCCACAAGAGCAGTTGGAACTTCATGGGCAGTGCATCACCAAGCCTCCCTGGCTCAAGTACTGTAAGGCCACAACATGGTCCTTAGTACACACGTTTACTAGATTCTACCAGGTAGACGTCAGAAGTCAGGAGGATGTCGCCTTTGGGCGCAGTGTGTTGCAGGCCGCAAAAGAGCCTCATGCCTGATGGCGCCCAGCTTATGTATCCCTCCGCTCATTTGGCATTGCTTTGGGACGTCCCATTAGTAATGACTAAGTCGCTCTGTGTCCCGTGATGTACGAAAAAGAAAAAGGGATTTTTATAACAGCTTACCTGTAAAATCCTTTTCTTGGAGTACATCACGGGACACAGAGCTCCCACCCCTCTTTTTGGGACACTTATTGCTTGGCTACAAAACTGAGGTGCTCCCGGGTGGGAGGGGCTTATATAGGGGAGGGTACTTCCGGTTTGGAATTGGCCAGTGCCAACACCTGAAGGTAATCTATATAACCCATTAGTAATGACTAAGTCGCTCTGTGTCCCGTGATGTACTCCAAGAAAAGGATTTTACAGGTAAGCTGTTATAAAAATCCCTTTTTTATTTAAACACCATTCAAACATCATTTATGGGCATACAGCCTCTGAATAATTTTGAATACACATGTAGCATGAATTACATACAGATACACAGTCAGTAATAAGAAATATTTTCAGTAAAAAAACACTTGGTAACTCAAGACAATGTATATTTAACCAAAGTGTAACAAGCACCTGATTGGTCTAAAAAATCCTTGCTTAAATAGGAATAGGGGAGGGGAGGAAAAGTGGAACAAAATATATACCACAGTGGTACATATAGCATTGATTCGACACAATAATGATTGGTAAAAGTTGATCCATGGTATATAGTGATGGTCAGGGTTTGGTTGGCTCTACGCGTTTCGCGGTATGATAACCGCTCATCAGGAGCAATAAACCATGGAGTAATCTAAAAAGGGAGGACATATATTTTAATGAGTATTGCCGCTAATTATAATAGGGTATAGAGGGGAAAGGGGATATGTTATATTATTTTAGAATTTAAACAATTATATAGGGAGTCCTTGTGTGCAACTTACATCAGCAGCTGCGCAACTGTAGCACGCAATCCAGAATCGCCAGCAATCAAGGGGGCCCCACCTCCAGGCATTGAGCTGGCTTGGTAGGGCGGCAACATCCAAAACAGGCAGGTGAAAAGCTGGTGGGTGTGAATAAATGCCCTGGCAGGGGTGTGATGGGATAATCCCCAGGTGGGGACCTATGTGGAAAAACCATAAAAATGAATGTGAATGATAATGTTGTGAATGTATTGAAAGGGTGAAGAGGAATGAGAAAAGGTAGAATTGAGCATAGGGGTGAAGTGAGAAAAGTGAGGAGAAAGAGAAGGAAAAGAAAAGAGAAACGAGTGAAAAAAGTTGTGAAAAAAGGTAGTGAAGAAGAGGGGAGGAGAAAAAAACAACAAACTAGAAGCAAAAAGAAAATGCACAAATAAACTTTGAAAGCGTAGGAGTAGAGGGTAAGGTGTACCTAATGGTAATCAGAAGCCGACATCCATGGATATGGAAGTATCCTGGTAGGAGATATGGAGTGAAGCAAGTATGAGACCTGCCAGGTACTGCCTGTTATAGGTGTGCCGCTCAGACCAGCCATCTCATGTCACGCAGGCAATCACTCATGAGGGAGAAGAAACCGCTTTCACCTGGGCGGCAGAACCGCCCGGCGATTAGCGCCATTCCAGCTCCATCTTTACGCTATTGTTCATTTAGTTTGATGTACGAGCATTATATTTTATTAATAAACTCAGTTTGCTTTTAATACTACTACACCATTGGAGGCTTTTTCTCTTCCCATCCCTTATCTGGCATCCCCATTGGAGTTGTTTCCCCACCCCCCCTCCCTCTAGGGGCTGCAACATTATTGTAAGCAGAGGAGACGTGGAGGAGATCAGTAACAACATACATTGGAAGAACCAGTATAGAGGAGGGAGATTTATCTGATCATGCCTAATTATGTCTACATAGAGGTGAGAGTTCTGTGAAACCACTGCATGGACACATCAGAGACCCTTTCACCGCCAGAGGATTTATATCTGCACGAGTTCACTTTCATTTTCTTGATCATTCACATCAAGGGAGTCCCATTAAGAGACCTTTGTGCACTTATTAATCATTTTCCTTTTTCCTTATCCACAGTACTAGAACTTTTTGGCACATCTTTTCTGGACTTTCAGGTTTATATTTGTGCCATATTTATATTTAGCATTTGTGCACTTTAATATTTATGTCACTTTGCACAGCCATATTTATATTGTTTTGCATTTCACTTTAGATTATTTAGCACTGTAATTTACATAGTCATGCAATTTTGACCATTGGTATATTTAATAGATTATTTTATATCTATTTTTTATATATATTTATATATTTATTTTCCTCAGCTTATGTAGTTTATATGCTGGCTTTTAGCGCGAAAACACCCCCCCCCCCCTTTAGGATCTAAAAAGTGTGTATCTCACACGTACAGATATGCAGAAAACGCACAAAAAAATGTTTTTTTGCCCTAAATTATTATTTTTTTGAAGAGCAGAATAGGAGAACAGTATCTAAAGTGTGTATCTCACACGTACATATATGCAGAAAAGATGTGCCAAAAAGTTTTAGTACTGTGGATAAGGAAAAAGGAAAATGAATAATAAGTGCACAAAGGTCTCTTAATGGGACTCCCTTGATGTGAATGATCAAGAAAATGAAAGTGAACTCATGCAGATATAAATCCTCTGGTGGCGAAAGGGTCTCTGATGTGTCCATGCAGTGGTCTCACAGAACTCTCACCTCCATGTAGACATAATTAGGCATGATCAGATAAATCTCCCTCCTCTATACTGGTTCTTCTAATGTATACACACTTTAGATACTGTTCTCCTATTCTGCTCTTCAAAAAAATAATAATATAGGGCAAAAAATTATTTTGGTGCGCTTTCTGTTCAAAAAATGTTTTTGCTGCATTTTATGCATATCTGTACGTGTGAGATACACACTTTATATACTGTTCTCCTATTCTGCTCTTCAAAAAAAGTAATAATTTAGGGCAAAAAAAAATTTTGGTGCGTTTTCTGCCCCCAAATTTTTTTTGTGTGCATTTTCTGAATATCTGTACATGTGAGATACACACTTTAGATACTGTTCTCCTATTCTGCTCTTCAAAAAAAAAAAAAATTTAGGGCAAAAAAAAAAAAATTTGGTGCGTTTTCTGCCCCAAAAATTTTTTTTGCTGCATTTTCTGCATATCTGTACGTGTGAGATATACACTTTAGATACTGTTCTCCTATTCTGCTCTTCAAAAAAAGTAATAATTTAGGGCAACATTTTTTTTGGTGCGTTTTCTGCATATCTGTATATGTGAGATACACACTTTAGATACTGTTCTCCTATTCTGATCTTTAAAAAAAGTAATATTTTAGGGGAAAAAAATATTTTTTTGGTGCGTTTTCTGCCATAAAAATGTATTTTGGTGCATTTTCTGCATATCTGTACGTACACACTTTAGATACTGTTATCCTATTCTGCTCTTCCAAAAAATAATAATTTAGGGCACCAAAAATTTTTTTGCTGTGTTTTCTGCCCAAAAAATATTTTTTGCTGCATTTTCTGCATATATGTACGTGTGAGATACACACTTTAGATACTGTTCTCCTATTCTGCTCTTCAAAAAAATAATAATTTAGGGCAAAAAAACATTTTTTGGTGCGTTTTCTGCATATCTGTACGTGTGAGATACACACTTTAGATACTAAAAAGGGGGGGGGGGGGTTCGCGCTAAAAGCCAGCATATAAACTACATAAGGTGAGGAAAATAAATATATAAATATGTATAAAAATTGATATAAAATAATCTATTAAATATACCAATGTTCAAAATTGCATGACTATGTAAATTACAGTTCTAAATAATCTAAAGTGAAATGCAAAACAATATAAATATGGCTGTGCAAAGTGACATAAATATTAAAGTGCACAAGTGCTAAATATAAATATGGCACAAATATAAACCTGAAAGTCCAGAAAAGATGTGCCAAAAAGTTCTAGTACTGTGGATAAGGAAAAAGGAAAATGAATAATAAGTGCACAAAGGTCTCTTAATGGGACTCCCTTGATGTGAATGATCAAGAAAATGAAAGTGAACTCGTGCAGATATAAATCCTCTGGTGGTGAAAGGGTCTCTGATGTGTCCATGCAGTGGTCTCACAGAACTCTCACCTCCATGTAGACATAATTAGGCATGATCAGATAAATCTCCCTCTATACTGGTTCTTCTAATGTATACACAATTTAGATACTGTTCTCCTATTCTGCTCTTCAAAAAAATAATAATATAGGGCAAAAGAAAAATTTTTGGTGCGTTTTGTGGCAAAAAAACATTTTGGTGCATTTTCTGCATATCTGTACGTGTGAGATACACACTTTATATACTGTTCTCCTATTCTGCTCTTCAAAAAAAGTAATAATTTAGGGCAAAAAAAAATTTTGGTGCGTTTTCTGGCCAAAAAATGATTTTGGTGCATTTTCTGCATATCTGTATGTGTGAAATACACACTTTAGATACTGTTCTCCTATTCTGTTCTTCAAAAAAAAAAAAAATTTGGTGCGCTTTCTGCCCAAAAAATGTTTTTGCTGCATTTTATGCATATCTGTACGTGTGAGATACACACTTTAGATACTGTTCTCCTATTCTGCTCTTCAAAAAAAGTAATAATTTAGGGCAAAAAAAAATTTGTGCGTTTTCTGGCCAAAAAAATTTTGCTATTCAAAAAACACCCATTTAGGGCAAGATCCTAAATTTGAGAAATATGAGGAGACCGTCAAATAAGGGACGTGGCCCCGGTCGTGGTGCTGCTGGTGGAGCTCCTGTTGCAGGGAGAGGACGTAGTCGATCTGTGCCAGCTACACGCACAAGTGAAACACCTTCCTCAGGTGCGAGTAGGCGACAGAGCCTGCAGCGGTATTTGGTCGGGCCTAATGCGGCTCTACGAATGTTGAGGCCAGGCACAGGACAAGTACAGGCGATAGTAGATTGGGTTGCTGACAGTGCCTCCAGTTCCTTCACATTGTCTTCCACCCAGTCTACTGCTGAAAGATCAGAGTTGGCACCTGCAGCCGATGTCCATCAGTCTTTCACCTCACCCACTTGCAAATCAGCCAAGCAGTCTGAGCCCCAAGTCATGCAGCAGTCTCTTCTGCTTTTTTTTGAATCAATAGTTTTTTATTGGTATAATAGAAAGAGAATACAGAAAGAAAAAAAAGTGTGTATACAGACCTGTATACAAGGATATACAAATGTATAAAAGAATATACAAATACGGTACACAGGAAATACAAACATTGAAGTATACATATAGACTAATTGGTAATGGTACAAGCTAATAGGTGGTAGAACAAACTATACGAACAAACTATTAGAAATTAATACCGAATGTTGGTCATTAGTGCAACCGTTGGATACTCATACCATTTTCCCCTATTGGTGCACGTTGGATAATCCAACCCAGAAGTATAAGTATATATTATGAATTATATCATTAGTAAATTACAGTATGTTAATAGGGGAAAGATCTTTTATTTCAGGCATGTTTTAGTTTTAGGTTGGTTGGTCTAATTGAGCGAAGATGAGTTTGTTATCCTACTGGTCCATATTTCCCATTGTTTATTACATTTCGCACTAGTGAGGGAGTTGATGGCTAGTATGCGTTCAAAGGTATAATTTTGTTGTGCTCAGGAGGTCACCTCTGAGAGGTTGGGGGATATGTCAGATTTCCATTTTCTAAGAATGATTGAGTGGGCTGCAAGTAGGATGTGTGTGACCACACTTCTATCCGAGTTTGGGTATAGATCTATACCGATATTAAGAAGTGCCAGGCTTGGATTAGGGTGTGTTAGTATGCCTGTCACTGAGGATATAAGTTTAAATACTTGTTTCCAAAAGCTCGTCAAGCTGGGGCATTCCCATAGGGTGTGTAGCAGGTGTCCTACTTGGTCGCAGTTTCTCTAACACTTGGGTGATGACGAGTTTGAGAATTTGGCTAGCCTGTATGGAGTATAGTACCATCTGTGTGTAATTTTAAGTGTCATTTCCCAATGCATAGTGCAATGAGTTGCTTGATGAATTGTTCGAAAGGCTCTTTGCCATTGTGAGGGAGAAATTGTGGAATGAAGGTCTTTTTCCCATTTGGTCATTGTTGTGTTTTTTTGAAAGGTATGTTTGTTTTGGAGGATGTTGTAAAAAATGGAAATTCCACTATTTATCGTTTTTTGTGAGGTATAGAATTCTCATGCTTTAGGGTGCATATTAAATTTAGGGATGGGAGTTTTAGCTAGGAAGTGAACAATGCGAGCAAATGTGAAATTATGCTCTCTTGGGAGATCATATTCAGTTATTATTGCTTCCACCATTTTGGGTCTATTACCCTGCATGAGATCTGTAATAGACTGTACCCTATGTTGTGGTAGGAAGCTGAGGGATATTTTGGGATCTAGAGCTTCTAGGATGTGTAGAGAGTAGTCAGTCAGTTGTGGGTCTGTTTGTGTATCCGATTGTTGGAGCAGGTATCTCCAAGCTAGGATTGATGCTTGGGTAGGTGCAGTTAGTGCTGAGATGTCCCATGGTTTCCAGAGGTCACATTCAAGATGGGTTCTTAGATTAAAGGTGGGGGCAAGCGCTGTTTCAATTTCAGTCCAAAGTGGAATGTGTTTATCTTTGAGCCAAAACTTAAGTTGATCCAAATGGACCGCCCAAAAGTAGTCGCGGATGTCTACCACTCCTGCTCCCCCAACTTATCTGTTTGATCAAGTTAGAATGTTGACATCTTGCTTTCTTGTGGTCCCACAGACATTTTTGAAAGAGGCTTGACAGGGTTTGGAAGTAATGATTAGGTATGTGAACAGGTAAGGCTCTAAACAAGTAGAGAATTTGTGGGAGTATGGTCATCTTGAAGGATGCGAGCCTCCCTACCCAGGACAGTTCATGCCTTGAGATGTGTCGTAGCTGTTCTGTTACCTTGATTATGAGTGGGTTTAGGTTGACTGTGACTAGGGAAGAGATAGTGTGTGTCAAGGTAATGCCCAGGTATGGGATTCCTGTCGAAGGGGAATTGCCTTTGTAGGTCTCGTTTGGTCGCTGCGCTTAGGCCAAGGTCCAGAATCAGAGATTTTGTATAATTGACCTTGTAGTATGATATAATGCTGAATTGTGACAATATTTGGTAGGCGTGTGGGAGTGAGTTTGTTGGGTCCGTCATAATTAGGATCACATCATCAGCAAAGAGATTTATTACATGTTGGAAAGAATGGAATTTGAAACCTGAGATTGAAGGATGTGTCCGAATCATTTCTGCTAGGGGTTCAATCATTAGATTGAAGATGGTCGGTGAGAGTGGACAGCCTTGTCGAGTTCCATTAGAAATGTCGAACGCTTTGGAGAGAAGGCCGGAGGTGTAGACATGCGCTGATGGTTGTGAGTATAAAGCTAGAATAGCCGATAGTATATTACCTTGAAATCCAAATTTACATAATACCGATGACATACAGTATATTGCCAGTGAACTCTGTCAAATGCCTTCTCTGCGTCTATGGAGAGCAGCAGAGAAGGCGTTCGAGTTTGCTCTAAATAGTGCACAATATTAAGTACTCTTCTTGTTGCATCAGAAGTCTGCCTGCCACTTATGAATCCCATCTGATCGTTTTTGATTAAAGTCGGCATAATATCCGTAAGGCGTTTGGCTAATATTTTTGCATACACTTTGATGTCAGTGTTTAGAAGTGATATTGGCCTAAAATTAGCCGGTGTCGTAGGATCTTTCCCTGGTTTAGGTAAGGTGACAACATAAGCAGTTAGCATCTCCTTGGGGAGGGAAGATGTTAGGGCTGCTTTTGTGTAGACTTGTAGTAAGTGAGCAGATAAAATGTTGTTGAAAATTTTAAAATATTCATTGGAGAAACCATCCGGGCCTGGGGATTTCCCATTGGGGAGTGATGATATAGTGCGTTCGATTTCTTTGGTTGTAAATGGGGCATTAAGCTTAAGTAGGTGTACGTCTGAGAGGGTAGGTAGGTTCAATTTCAGTAGGAAAGCGTTAATGTTCTCTTCTGAAGGTTGGGGAGTGTTAGTGTCATCTCTCAGATTGTATAAAGCCCCGTAATAGTCAGCAAATTGGTCTGCTATATCCTGGGGGTTGATGATTTTGTGGTGTAGGGTGGGGTGAACTAAATGAGTAATTCTGGATTTAGCTTGGGCTCTTTTTATCCGATTGGCCAGGTGTTTGTCTGCTCTGTTGGTGTTTGCATAGGAGTTCGTCTTTAGAGGAGAATTTTGTCATACTGCTGATTTAGCAGGTTTCTTAAGTCCTCCCTTAATTTGCAAAGAGTTATAGATGTGTTCTGGTTGATGTCACGTTTGTTCTGGGATTCTAAGCTATGTATTTCAGACATAAGGGAATTGAGCTTGAGGTTATAAATTTTTTTTGCCCTAGCCCCGAGCTGAATTAAAATACCTCTCATGTATGCATTATGTGCATTCCATAAGGTGTAGGGGTTATCAGCAGAAGATGCATTAATTTGAAAAAAGTCATTAAGATGTTGATTGATAATTTGAGAGCTGGTAGGCTCTTGTAGTAAGCGAATGTTACAGCGCCAGATGGGAACAGAGGGGGAGGCATGCTTATCTTCTATAGTTATGGAAATTGCAGTGTGATCGGACCAAGTTATATCATGTATCCTGGATGAGGATATCTTTTGTAATAGCCATTTATCAGACACGAACGTGTCAATACGGGAATATGTACGATGTCTGGGAGAGAAGTAAGTGTAATCTCTTTCGCTCGCATGTTGGCATCCCCAGACATCGTACAGTTCCTCTGAATGAAGCAGTTGACGTAATGAGGCATTATGACCTGTCACCTGACAGGCTGTTGTCTAGGTGAGGGTGTATTGTTAAGTTAAAGTCTCCGTATTTCACAGACGCCATACGTTTAAAGAGTGTAAGTAAAAATCTAAGTTGGTGTGAGTTTGGTGCATATAATGCCACTAATGTATATGGCTGTGCGTTGATGTCCCAGGTAATAATGATGAACCTGCCTTGTGGGTCCAAGTTGGATTCCTTTAGATGGAAAGCAAGAGAGTTTCGAATGGCTAGAAGAACGCCTTTTTTTCTTTTCCTGGGCACATGCTAGATACACCTAGGGATAGTCTTTATGTGAGCATTTGGGTATGCAGGAGGCTTGAAAGTGTGTTTCCTGGATGCTGAGTATGTCAGCTTTATGCATACGTGCTTCCTTCCACATAGAGAAACGTTTGGCGGGGTGGTTCAGGCCCCTAGCATTAAGTGACAGGCAAGTGAAGGTCATGTTGTAATGTCATGGATGTGTGTGATGATGTAGTGCTTCTACTCACTGGTACGGCAAGTTTTTGGTGTTTGCTGGTGGTTTCCTCCGTGCCCGTTGTCATCTCTGGGTGGAGATTATATCCGTTGTTGGTGGTTCTGGTTGGATATCTTGTCCGTTTGCCGAAGTAGGAGGGGTGTGCCGTTGAGTCAACAGTCCCAGAAGCGATTATCAGGTGTTTCCCAGCATGCTGTATACCGTAAAAGGGGAGAGAAAAACAAAAAAGTACAAAAAACAGTAACTGGAACATAGGTAACCGTAAAAAAGAGGATCCCTTGTCAAATTTGAGTGCAATAAATGCAACTGATGTGGAGGGGAGAAGGAAGTTATGGATAACTTTCCTCTAACCGGGGGGTTGTGCTCTGTTGGGTGATATGTAGAAGAACTATGATCCACCACCATGCTTTTTATTATTTCTTCTGTGTGATACCACCTGCCATTCCGGTTCCACGGTCAGCGGCGGTATTTGCTGGGTTGGTGCGGATGTAGGTTCAGGAAGTATGCCCCATTGTGTTAGGGTGGTCAGACCCTCTTCTAGTGTTGACGCTGTTGTCGTCACTCCATTGTGGGTAATGGAAAGTGTAGCAGGGTATTTCCATCTATGTAGAATCCGATGGTTTCTTAGTGCTTTGGTGATTGTTGCCAAGTTGCGGCGACTTTGAAGGGTGTGTCTGGATAAATCAGGTAGGAGCTGAAGCGTCGCATATACATCTGGTAGTTTCTCAGCCTTCCTGAATGATGTCACCAGCATTTCCTTCACGTGGTAAAAATGTACTCTTAAAAAAGGACATCCCTGGGCATCAGCAGCCAGAAAAGGTGGTTTTGGCAATCTGTGGATCCGATCAATCGTTAGATCTTGTGCCGACAGTGCTGGTGCTAAGGAGGAAAATAGGCTCAGTACAAATTGTTGCAGTTGGGTGGTACAGACTCAGGGATTCCTCTGATTTTAATGTTATTCCTCCTGGTACTGTCTTCCAGGTCAGAAATCTTGTCTTTTAACCAAGTAATTTCTTCATTTTGTGTATTATGGGAGTCCACTAGAGTATTAAAGGATGCAGAGTATTCCCCTATGGTGTGTTCCACATGATCTATTCTGCCTCCTAATACTGTTTCACAGTGGACACTAAGTCAGACTGCAGGGATGCCCTAAGTGACAGCATCATGTCCTTCAGTACAGCATCTGACACAGGCTGTCCTGTAGTGGGAAAGGCTGACATGGGGTCTGTTACTGAGGTGATGCCTTTGGATGTTTGGGGCCCACTCACTTCCATGTCTGGTGCCGCTGGTTCCCTGGGTGGAGAGTGTTTGCAAGCCTTTGATTTCACTGGGCTCCTTGTGGTCCGGCTGGAGGCGCTGGAGGAGATGCTGCTGTGGCCCCCTTTCTGTCCCCTGTGTTCGTTGTGCTGGCCGCGGCTTGCCGCATTGTTCTCTGCGCGCTCGTATGGCTGTGAGGAGCTGGCACCGGCGCCATCTTGCTGTGGCTTGGGAATCGCAGGGAAGAATGCGGGCAGTTTGGTCATCCGCGATGCTTCTTTCCTGCGCCGGGTCATCCCGTGGCTGTTTCTGAGAAGGAAGGAGGTGTAACGTAGCTGCTATGGCGGTGGTAAGCTCGGATGATCATGGTTCCCCCCCGGTGGCCGAGCGGAGCTCAAGGATTAGGCATACATTTTAGAGCTCAGTCGCCACGCCCCTTCTCTTCTGCTTTTTGATGACTCTGTTAGCAGGGTTTCCCAGGGCCATCCACCTAGCCCTGCCCCAGAAGTGGAAGAGATTGAGTGCACCGATGCCTAACCACTTTTGTTTCAAGATGAGTACATGGGAGGACCATCGCAGCACATCTCGGATGATGAAGAAACACAGGTGCCAACTGCTGCTGCTTTCGCAATTGTGCAGACCGACAAGGAGAGCAGGGGTGAAGACTGGGTGGAAGACGATGTGGACGACGATGAGGTCCTCGACCCCACATGGAATCAACGTCATGCAGATGACCTGTGTGGTTCGGAGGAAGAGGCTGTGGTCGCACAGAGCCACCAGCACAGCAGAAAAGGGAGCAGGGTGCAAAAGCGGAGAGTCCGTCCCCTAGACAGTACGCCATTGCCTGCTACTGCCCAACGCAGCAAGGGACCGAGCACACCAAAGCCAGGTCCAAGGAGTTCCCTAGGGTGGCAGTTCTACAGACAATGTGCTGATGACAAGACACGAGTGGTTTGCACGCTGTGCAATCAGAGCCTGAAGCATAAACGTTCTCAACCTGAGCACAACCTGCATGACCAGGCATCTAAGGGCAAAGCACGAGCTGCAGTGGAGTAGACACCTCAAAAACCAAGAAAGGTCTCTGGCTCCTCCTGCTTCCTCTTCTGCTGCAGTCTTGGCCTCTTCACCCACCTCTGTAGTGACAGTGGCACCTGCCACCCCGCAAACAGTGGATCTGCCAGCAACACTACCACCTGGGTCACCAACCATCTCCACAATGTCCCATGGAAGCGTTCAGCTCTCTATCTCCCAAACAATGGAGCGGAAGAGGAAGTACCCCCCTACCCACCTGCGATCCCTGGCCCTGAATGCCAGCATTGCAAAATTCCTTGCCTTTGAAATGCTGTCATTCCGTCTGGTGGAGACGCAGAGTTTTAAAAGCCTGATGGCATTGGCTGTCCCACAGTATGTCGTGCCCAGCCGCCACTACTTTTCCAGCCTAGCCATCCCTTCCCTGCACAACCAAGTGGGGGACAAAATCAGGTGTGCACTGCGCAACGCAATCTGTGGCAAGGTCCACCTAACTACGGATACGTGGACCAGTAAGCACAGTCAGGGACATATCTCCCTAGCAGCACACTGGGTAAATGCAGTGGCGGCTGGGCCTGAGGCAGATAGCAGTTTGGCGCATGTCCTTCCACCACCGAGGATTGCAGGGCGCTTCAGTTTGCCTCCTGTTGCTAACTCCTCCTACTCCGCTCCCTCATCCTCTACCGCCTCCTCATCCGGTCAGCGTAACACCTTCACCACCAACTTCAGCACAGCCAGGGGTAAACGACAGCAGGCAGTTTTAAAACTTTCCTGTTTGGGGGAAAAACGCCACACCGCGCAGGAGTTGGAGGGACATGGAACAGACCGATGAGTGGTTGGTAGTAGTGAGCCTCAAGCCCGGCCTGGTGGTGTGCGATAATGGGCGAAATCTCGTAGCAGCTCTGGGCAGCCTGGCACACATGAGCGATTACATGCTGCAGTGTCTCCGCAAAGACCGCCGAGTTGCCCACATTCTAACAGGTGCTGATTACTGTCTGGCCACGCTGCTGGATCCCCGTTACAAGGACAATGTACCGTCCTTAATTCCCTCACTGGAGCGGGATTGTAAGATGCGCGAGTACAAGCGCACGCTGGTACACGTGCTGCTGGTGGCATTCCCACCTGACAGAGGGGGAACAGTGGAAGTACAAGGCGGAGGCTGAGGAGGAGGAAGAGGTCGCCAACGCAGCCGGGGCACCGCCAGCACCTCAGAAGGCAGGGTTAGCATGGCCAAAATGGGGAAAAGCTTTGTCAGCACGCCACAACAACCAGCGCCACCAGCTGATATGGAACGTCTTAGCAGGAGGCAGCATTTCACCAACATGGTGGAGCAGTATGTGTGCACATGCCTACACGTACTGAATGACAGGTCTGCCCCCTTCAACTTCTGGGTCTCCAAATTGGGCACATGGCCTGAGCTTGCCCTTTATGCCTTGGAGGTGCTGGCCTGCCCTGCAGCCAGTGTATTATCTGAACGTGTATTTAGCACAGCAGGGGGCGTTATCACAGGCAGCCGCCTGTCCAGAGCCAATGTGGACAAGCTCACGTTCATTAAAATGAACCAGGCATGGATCCCACAGGACTTGTCCGTACCTTGTGCAGATTAGACATGTATACCGGCCTTACCCAGCCATTGTTGTATTTTTGATCTCTCTCTCACTTTTTTTGGGGTGTACCCTAATTAAAAAAAAAAAAAAAAAATTAAAAAAAAAAAAAAAAATTAAAAAACCAGTGTTGGCTACCTCGTCCTCCTCCACCGCCACCTCAACCTCCTACTCCATATGGACCTCGTCCTCCTAGGTCAAGATTATTATTTTTTATTTTTAGGTATTTTATGTTATTTTAAGTTATTATTTCCCTATCCACATTTGTTTTCAGAGCACTTGCCATGCTCTTAACAACATTTTGCTGCCATTTCCAGCCCTCTAGCCCTTTCCATGACTTTTTTAGAGCCATTTTAGTCCTCAAAAGTTTGGGTCCCCATTGACTTCAATGGGGTTCGGGTTCTAGCGCAAGTTCGGGTCAAGTTCGGGTCCCGAACTCGAACTTTTTTGCGAAGTTCGGTCGAACCCAAACATCCAGGTGTCTGCTCAACCTTACTCTTGATGAGTGCCTGTCACAGTCCCTCAGTTCTATTAATCCCCGCCACACCAGAAGATTATGGTGGTGGGGGGAAGTACAAATGAAAACGTGATTATTTTTTAGAGGTTTAAGTGATCACTGGTAGCTACAGTGCATCCGGAAAGTATTCACAGCGCTTCACCTTTTCCACATTTTGTTATGTTAAAGCCTTATTCCAAAATGGATTAAATGCATTATTTTACTCAAAATTTGACAAACTTTACCCCATAATGTTTATTTAAAATCTTTGCAAATTTATTAAAAATAAAAAAACAAAATCACATGTACATAAGTATTCACAGCCTTTATTCAATACTTGGTTGAAGCACCGTTGGCACTAATTACAGCCTCAAGTTTTTTTAAGTATGATGCTTGGCACACCTATTTTTTGGCAGTCTCCCAATCTTCTTTGCAGGACCTCTTATGCTCCGTCAGGTTGGATGGGGAGCGCCGGTGCACAGCCATTTTCAGATCGCTTCAGAGATGTTCAATCGGGTTAAGGTCTGGTCTCTGGCTGGGCCACTCAAGGACATTCCCAGAGTTGTCCCATAGCCACTCCTTTGTTATCTTGGCTGTGTGCTTAGGGTCGTTGTCCTCTTGGAAGATGAACCTTGGCTCCAGTCTGTGGTCCAGAGTGCTCTGGAGCCGGTTTTAATCAAGGATGTCCCTGTACATTGCTGCATCTTTTCCTCAATCCTGACTAGTCTCCCAGTTCCTGCCACTAAAAAACATCTCTACAGCATGATGCTGCCACCACCATGCTTCACTGTAAGGATGGCATTGGCCAGGTGATGAGCGGTGCCTGGTTTCCTCCAGACATGACGCTTGCCATTCAGGCCAAAGAGTTCAATCTTTGTTTTATCAGACCAGATAATTTTGTTTCTCATAGTCAGAGTCATTCAGGTGCCTTGTGGCAAACTCCAGTGGGGCTGTCATGTGCCTTTTACTGAGGAGTGGCTTCCGTCTGGCCACTTTACCATACATACCTTATTGGTGGAATGCTGCAGAGATGGTTGTTCTTCTGGAAGGTTCTCCTCTCTCCACAGTGAAGCTTCTTCAATTTATAGATGTAGGCCACTGTGCTCATTGGGACCTTCAATACTGCAGAAATGTTTCTGCACCCTTCCCCAGTTCTGTGCCTCGATACCAGTGTTGCCAACCGTACGTCTATTTACATACAGCCCGCGCTTTAACCCCTTTTTCGGGCTGTACGTTAAAGTCCGTTTATGGGCACCGGCGCCCATAAAAAAAGATGGCCGCGAGCCGGCCATACAACTGCGCATGCGCCGTTCCGAATGCGCCGGCCGAGCTCAGGGAAACTTGTTCGCGCTCGGCCGGGCGGCGCACACGCAGTAACGTGATGGCGCCGCTGGCGCCATTTTTGAAAAGGCCACAGCAGCTGGCGGCAGTGGCGGGACACCTGCAGTGAGTGCATGCCATGCATTCATCATAGGTGAAGGACTCAGAGCACTGACAGGACCCAGCCAGGGGTGAGGAGGACTGGCTCGAGGTCAGTGAAACTGGGGGGATACAAGGGGACAGCGTCATCAGTGTGCTGTGTCCTCCTCTGGTTCCTGTGTCCCTTTCACCTCTTCACAGGTCAGGGCAGCACAGTGCTGCCCTGACCTGTGGGAGTGGTGAAAGGGGCACAGGAGGAGGACACAGCACACTGATGATGTGGAGAAGTAATATGGTGGTGGACAGAGGAGGAGGCTACTGTGAGGGGGTGAGGAGGGCACCATCATGTCCCCAGCCTGTCTCCACCAGCACCTCCTGTAGTATGTCCGCAGCGTCTGTCCCCCTCCTGTAGTATGTCCGCAGCGTCTGTCCCCCTCCTGTAGTGTGTCCGCAGCCTCTGTCCCCCTCCTGTAGTGTGTCCGCAGCCTCTGTCCCCCTCCTGTAGTGTGTCCGCAGCCTCTGTCCCCCTCCTGTAGTGTGTCCGCAGCCTCTGTCCCCCTCCTGTAGTGTGTCCGCAGCCTCTGTCCCCCTCCTGTAGTGTGTCCGCAGCCTCTGTCCCCCTCCTGTAGTGTGTCCGCAGCCTCTGTCCCCCTCCTGTAGTGTGTCCGCAGCCTCTGTTCCCCTCCTGTAGTGTGTCCGCAGCCTCTGTTCCCCTCCTGTAGTGTGTCCGCAGCCTCTGTTCCCCTCCTGTAGTGTGTCCGCAGCCTCTGTCCCCCTCCTGTAGTGTGTCCGCAGCCTCTGTCCCCCTCCTGTAGTGTGTCTGCAGTCTCTGTCCCCATCCTGTAGTGTGTCTGCAGTCTCTGTCCCCCTCCTGTATCGTGTCCGCAGCCTCTGACCATCTCTTTTGAAATAATTGCTTAACGTGCTTCCTCACAGGGTGACACTGTGGATGCACATATATAAAATGTGCCAACGTCCCAATATTACAGGAGAAACATCAATGAACTAGAAAAATGGACTTTAGGCGGCACATGGATAAATCTTGTAGAAAATTAAGGGTATTTATTTTTTAAACAGAGTATTGAAAAAATACATATAAACATTAAAACAATAACAGTTTGTTTATACTTGGATACAGGACTTAGGTTCACGTTTTAACAATATTTCAAAGTATATACCATACAGGCATTCCACCTTAGTTGGAAATCAATCCCAACAAACCAAGAGCTGGAGAAAAGGTGATCGTGTGAAGCACATTGGCGAGAGCCAGAGGTCCAATGTATCGTATGTGGTTTTAACTTGCTCTACTAGTTTCACGATTTTATTGCTTCTTCAGGAGCACAGTAATCTATTTAAAACACATGTATAGACAACAGAAAATATATGTTAAACATCTTTTAATACATAAAACAAATAAAACAGAATAAGGACAGCAGTATGCCAAAAAGTAGAGATTGCTGACCCTGCAAAGCTCAGACACCAAGGAGCAACCCGTGCATGTCACACTGGCCCAATACCTAGACCAATCCCCATGGATGGGTACTGGGGTGGAGCCCAGTGGAAAAGAGGGGGGGGGGGAACAAGGGATGGGGAACATGGGAAAGTGAGAGGAAGAAGAGGACTGGGTAAACCATGGTAGTGGTGAGGGAGGGAGTGTGGGGAAAAAGGGAAAAAGAACAGCTGGAGGGAAGAGATAAAAGGAAAGGGACTGTTAAACGTGAAATATCAATGTTGGTCTGAAAAGAGGGAATATCAGCCCCAGTAAAAAGTTTCCTTAATAGACCCAGAAGAGGGAAAAGGAAAAAGAAGTTAGAGACATAGTAGACAGATATGGAGACACCCATCAGTAGTGACCAGTGGAGTCTATCTTATTATATATAGAAATATACTCACAGATAGGAGTGTGGTGCTATGGGCAACACACTATCCTAGGTAAAATTAGAGTGGCTATTTGTCAGTAGCAACTAGCCAGCCATGATAAGAATCTAGAAAAAAAAATGGGGGGATTGGGGGAAGGGGAGAAGAAGAACAAGAAAAAATAAAATAAAAATGAGTATATATGTAGATATATATCGACCTTGAAAAGTATCCACAATCTAGATAGCAGAGTCAATATAGAAAAATATATATGTATATAATAGTAAAAGGTGAAAACTGAAAGAATGGAACGTGTAGCTATAAGGTATGTAGGGTGCTTACCACAGTATAGATGGTCACCCTAATGTAGGCCATAGTATGTATGGCACAGTACGCATGGATTTAAGAAAAACTAAAAAATTGGGTAAGTGACCGCAAAGTATATATATATATATATATATATATATATATATATATATATATATAGAGAGATATAAAGGGAGCTCACCACAATGGATGACAGCTGAGTATACTGCCGGGTAAAGGCTGCTAAATGCAGCAACGGGTACTGTCCTCCAGAGTTGTTGGGACTCTCTTAGTCACAATGGGGAAAGATATCTGCACATACCCCGGTATGAGTCCTGGTGTATGTGTGAGTAGAGGTTTTCTACTCCACAAGGCCTCGGGTATGATGATCAAACTAGAAGATAGATATAAGTATATGTTAATACAACATGCAGGACCGAAACTTGATGTCAGTCCTGCAGAGAGGTCAAAGTGAACATACTTGTGGGTTTGTAGTAAAGGGGTTTTCTTACATCCGATCTGGAGCAATCCCGGCAGTCAGCTGTGTTGCTCGAGCGGTGTACACCGCTCAAATAGGTCCCCTACAGGATATACGTCATCTCCGTAGGAAATGACGTTGTTGCAAGTAAGAAATGGCCAATGCGCATGCGCGGAACGTGCCGCTGACGCGGCAACATTCGGCCAATAGAGTATCAGTAAGGATGGCTCCCATAATCCAGTAAGGAAGGGGCCAATGCGCATGCGCCACATTGCAACTGACGCGGCAAGCTCCGACCACTAGAGCACTCCCCAGGGCGGAGCTTAGCGGTCAAAAAACAGTTCCTAAAAGTGTACGGTCACTTGCGGCCAGAGCGTCATTCGGACTCTGCATACATGCATAGTGACAGTCACTATACCACTATATCGATAGATATAACGATCAATTCTCTTTTTTACATTCTCGTGGCCCTGGGCATCCTGAGGCTGGGTACTACCAGGCAGCACTATGCTTGGATGTCCAATTCTCTGCTATTATGCACCTATTTGAGACATCAAAACCCACATTAGATATCCCTATGTAATATTTAGGATCACGATGATCTACTATAGTCATTGTCTAAACTCGGTTTGGTTATTATTTTTCAAAAAAAAATCCCCTTTTTCTTTGCTCTGTTCTTCTATATGTATTCCTACTCTGTATAGGTTCAATTGAAGATTCCAGGATGTATAATATAGTAATAAAAATACATAATTATTTTAATTATTGCATTGGTGCGTTTGAGCACCTTTTATGGGTTGTTGATTTTAATTCTAATTGTTTGCTGCCCCTGCTTCGTGACACACCATGAGCATTTTTCTTCCCCCTTTCTTTTTTCTTCCCTCTGTTCTATCCATCCCATCACACATTTCTTTTCCCTGTTTCAACATGTTTCAATCGCGATATTCGGACTCTGCATGTATGCAGAGTCCGAATGACGCTCTGGCCGCAAGTGACTGTACACTTTTAGGAACTGTTTTTTGACCGCTAAGCTCCGCCCTGGGGAGTGCTCTAGTGGTCGGAGCTTGCCGCGTCAGTTGCAATGTGGCGCATGCGCATTGGCCCCTTCCTTACTGGATTATGGGAGCCATCCTTACTGATACTCTATTGGCCAAATGTTGCCGCGTCAGCGGCACGTTCCGCGCATGCGCATTGGCCATTTCTTACTTGCAACAACGTCATTTCCTACGGAGATGACGTATATCCTGTAGGGGACCTATTTGAGCGGTGTACACCGCTCGAGCATCACAGCTGACTGCTGGGATTGCTCCAGATCGGATGTTAGAAAACCCCTTTACTACAAACCCACAGGTATGTTCACTTTGACCTCTCTGCAGGACTGACATCAAGTTTCAGTCCTGCATGTTGTATTAACATATACTTATATCTATCTTCTAGTTTGATCATCATACCCGAGGCCTTGTGGAGTAGAAAACCTCTACTCACACATACACCAGGACTCATACTGGGGTATGTGCAGATATCTTTCCCCATTGTGACTAAGAGAGTCCCAACAACTCTGGAGGACAGTACCCGTTGCTGCATTTAGCAGCCTTTACCCGGCAGTATACTCAGCTGTCATCCATTGTGGTGAGCTCCCTTTATATCTCTATATATATATATATATATATATATATATATATATATATATATATACTTTGCGATCACTTACCCTATTTTTTAGTTTTTCTTAAATCCATGCGTACTGTGCCATACATACTATGGCCTACATTAGGGTGACCATCTATACTGTGGTAAGCACCCTACATACCTTATGGCTACACGTTCCATTCTTTCAGTTTTCACCTTTTACTATTATATACATATATATTTTTCTATATTGACTCTGCTATCTAGATTGTGGATACTTTTCAAGGTCAATATATATCTACATATATACTCATTTTTATTTTATTTTTTCTTGTTCTTCTTCTCCCCTTCCCCCAATCCCCCTGTTTTTTTCTAGATTCTTATCATGGCTGGCTAGTTGCTACTGACAAATAGCCACTCTAATTTTACCTAGGATAGTGTGTTGCCCATAGCACCACACTCCTATCTGTGAGTATATTTCTATATATAATAAGATGGACTCCACTGATCACTACTGATGGGTGTCTCCATATCTGTCTACTATGTCTCTAACTTCTTTTTCCTTTTCCCTCTTCTGGGTCTATTAAGGAAACTTTTTACTGGGGCTGATATTCCCTCTTTTCAGACAAACATTGATATTTCACGTTTAACAGTCCCTTTCCTTTTATCTCTTCCCTCCAGCTGTTCTTTTTCCCTTTTCCCCACACTCCCTCCCTCACCACTACCATGGTTTACCCAGTCCTCTTCTTCCTCTCACTTTCCCATGTTCCCCATCCCTTGTTCCCCCCCTCTTTTCCACTGGGCTCCACCCCAGTACCCATCCATGGGGATTGGTCTAGGTATTGGGCCAGTGTGACATGCACGGGTTGCTCCTTGGTGTCTGAGCTTTGCAGGGTCAGCAATCTCTACCTTTTGGCACACTGCTGTCCTTATTCTGTTTTATTTGTTTTATGTATTAAAAGATGTTTAACATATATTTTCTGTTGTCTATACATGCGTTTTAAATAGATTACTGTGCTCCTGAAGAAGCGATAAAATCGCGAAACTAGTAGAGCAAGTTAAAACCACATACGATACATTGGACCTCTGGCTCTCGCCAATGTGCTTCACACGATCACCTTTTCTCCAGCTCTTGGTTTGTTGGGATTGATTTCCAACTAAGGTGGAATGCCTGTATGGTATATACTTTGAAATATTGTTAAAACGTGAACCTAAGTCCTGTATCCAAGTATAAACAAACTGTTATTGTTTTAATGTTTATATGTATTTTTTCAATACTCTGTTTAAAAAATAAATACCCTTAGTTTTCTACAAGATTTATCCATGTGCCGCCTAAAGTCCATTTTTCTAGTTCATTGATGTTTCTTCTGACCATCTCTTGTAATTTCTATAGTCTCTGAGGGGATCCTAGAAAGGAGTCAAGAGTGGGAGTGGGGGTTACGGCCCAGGAAGAAACAGACGTGTGGACTGGGAAGAGGAGATCAGAGCCACCAAGCTGGAGCCGTCTGACTGAACCCCACACTGTGCACCTGAGAGGAGGTAAGTGACAGTGCCGCCAGGCCATTCTGAGGGGGAGGTGAATGAATATAATAATGTAAGGGGGCACTGATATAAAGGTTTCCCCCTTATATTAGTACCCTCCCCTTACCTTAGTGCATTCACTCTGTGGAAGGTGGTCTCTATTCACCAGAGCCCCCCTCCACATCAGAGTTCCCCCTTACATCATGATCTGCAGCGTTCCCCTTTACATAAGAGTTCCCTTGCACCGTAAGGGGGCATCCTGCAGACTCTGATGTAAGAGGGAACTCTGTGCTGGCTGGGTTATAGTAACCTAACCTTCATGTGAATTGAGAAATATGTTTTTTTTACTTTTGTTTAACTTAAACACATTGATATTAGCAATAGCTGTGTGTTTATAGTTGAAATATTGATATTTGCACTGTTTAGCACTAAAAACAGTAATGTTAGGTACTTTTTGGCAGCGTCAGTAAAAAATGTGGCTCTGCCAGTAATCTTCATTATTTTTGCCAGTAAGAAATTGGTGCCGTACAGAAATTTTGGCATCCTTGCCAGTAAATTTCACTTCAGGGGGTTGGCAACACTGCTCGATACAATCCTGTCTCGGAGGTCTACAGACAATTTCTTGGACTTCATGGCTTGGTTTGTGTGACATGCACTGTTGACTGTGGGACCTTATATAGATAGGTGGATGTCTTTTCAAATCATGTCCAATCAACTGAATTTACCACAGGTGGACTCCAATCAAGTTGAACAAGAAACATTTCAAGGATGATTAGTGGGAACAGAATGCACCTGAGCTAATTTTTGTGTGTCATGTCAAAGGCTGATTTTTGGGGTTTTATTTTAATAAATTTGAGAACATTTCAAACAAACTTCTTTCACGTTGTCATTATGGAGTATTGTTTGTAGAATTTTAAGGAAAATAATTAATTGAATCAATTTTGGAATAAGGCTGTAACATTACAAAATGTGGAAAAAGTGAAGCACTGCGAATACTTTCCGGATGCACTGTATACCACTAGTGTTACTATGGGAACATAGTATTTGATCTTTTAACTTCTGTAATAGGGATGTTGCACATAACCCACAAACCTTTACTTCTTTACGCGTTATCTATTAGCAGATCTCAACTCATCAGCAGATCTGTTCTTCACTTGCATAAGAGTGACATGTATAACTACACCTCTTGCCTTTCCGCTCTACTCCCCCCACCTATATTTTTTAATGATCTCATCAGATTGTCATAATGATTAAGGAACAATCTATTTTTTTTAATTTTTTTAACAAACACAACCTTATTTAATTTTACTATGTCTTCCCTAAACAGAGACAGATAATGCACGCATAATAAAGACACTATTTTGTTTTAAATCATCATTTTATCATATCTAGAAACAACAGACATCGCCTAAGTCTGCTTTCCAACACCTCTAACGAACCTTCTAATTATTATTTTAAATATCATGCAATAACATTGTCCTTCATGGTTAGCAGGTTTCATTGCCATGTGATATGTTTCAAAGGCTAAAGGGTTAATGTGTTTTATTTATCATCCTCCATTTCAGCAAAACAAATAATTAGTGTGAACATCCAAAGTCCATATAATCAAACAGCAGTGAAATTAACAAACATAGCTCACATTAAAATATGATATGTAATAAAAACAATATATCCATAATTAATAAAGTTAAATATGGGCAGCACAGTGGCTAAGTGGTTAGCACTTCTGCCTGGCAGCAGTAGGGTCGTTGGTTTGCATGAAGTTTGCATATTCTGCCTGTGTCTGCGTGGGTTTTCCCCCACACTCCAAAGACATGCTGGTAGGTTAATTGTTTCCTGGCTAAATTGGTCCTAGTATGTGTATGTATGAATGCAAGTTAGGGACCTTAGATAGTAAGCTCCTTGAGGGCAGGGACTGATGTGAATGTTCAATATATACTATATATAAAGCGGTGCATAAAATTATGGTGCTATATAAGTACCTGTAATAAATAAAATATAAAGTCACAGGTACATTCATGTTATGATCTCCTCCTTCCAAAGACCCCCCAAAAGCATCATACAGTAAAGCTACAAAAGATGAATGACCACTTTAAAAGGTATATGACACCCAGTCAGGATAACTGAACCACTGTCCGGCCGTCATTCTGCTATAGGCCGGGTGGGAAGTGGTTAATCTAGTTGAACATTTCAAAAAGGTACATTGTTTACATACTTAAGAATGATAAAAGGACCATAGAAGAAGTATTTATTGATAGTAATTAGAGCAATTAGACTTGAGGGGGTATTCATGGAAATGGTGGCTTGTTTACCTGTCTAAACACTAATGCAAGGTTATTGCCAGTAATTACAACTAGAGTCTTTTCACCTTAATTAACAATAAGATCAAACAGTATTTTGGGTTAAACTAGCAGAAACCCCTCCCCCAGTGTCAGACTAGTATTTCAAGGGGATGATTCAAGCTGGCAGTCATTCTTTCATTCATTCTTTCTTTCTCCATTAAGAGATTAGGGCACGGGTCTAGGACAAATGGGACTCTGAAAGCTACTGTTCATTGTCATATTTACTCTGTTGGATTTTGTCATCTGTTGCAAGTATTGTGAACTTTCTTCTGTGTTAGGAGTCAATAAATGCATTCTCTGGAAGAACCGATTTCTGCTGGTAATGATTCGCATCATCCTAATTAATTAATCATCATCATCCCCCTACTACATCACTTCATTGGTGCCATTCAAGTTACCAGAAGAGAATTTATAGGACTTGGTAACAGAAGTCGGTGTTGACAACAATCCTGTGAGGTGACAGAAGACCGCGAGGACTCAGGAAGGACATTTGAACCCGAGGACCAGGACCTGGAGAAGATTAAAAGCCTAGCAAACATAGCAGTTGGTAAGTGTACCTTGTTCCTTATTCTCTAAATAGCATTTTTTTCCACAATGGTTTTGGCTGTGTCTGGTGGTGACAACAGCATTAAGGGAGAGAATGTGAATATGTGGCTGTTAAATTATATAAAAAGCCATGGGGGCATTATGAGATTCCCCAAAAATATAGAAAGTCATGGGATTTAATGAAATGCTTTTTATCTGATAGTGTCTTTAATAAGAAAATAAATGTAAGGGTATTATCTTTCAGGGATTATGTCTTGTTGTACAGAATTAATGTAGGAGATGAAGGGGAAAGAGCAGCAAATTCTAGAACAGGCTCAGAGATATGAGGTCAAGGCCGGCGCCAGCATAAGGAAGCACAGGCGGCCGCCTGAGGGTGCCAGGAGAGGGGGGGGCGCTAAAGCCGAGGCTTCTCTAAGGAAAAGCCTATGCTGGAGCTGCCCCCGCTCACACGTTTTCCTCACCTCGGCACAGTGACAGGCAGCACAGCCCTGGGCACTGTGACATTCAGAGCTGCCTCCACACATTTCTAACTCTTCTCCCGGACCCTCCTCCTCTCCCAGTCAGTTGCAGGAGACGTTTCTCCTCCCTCCAGCCCACCCTATAAACAATCCTCTGCCATGGACTCTCACCTCCAGTCAAGCACAGGGACAATCGCTTTCTGAACTGGAGGTCATTCAGATGAGAGGGAGCCCAGGAGACCAGGGGGAGGAGCCCAGTGAGAGCAGGGGGCAGTGCCAGCAGGCACAGGAAACGGAAGGTTACTGGTGAAGATCCTCGTGGAAGGTAGGAGGTCATTGATTGAATGCCTATTTATGTGTGACTGTTTGTGCTGCTTATTACACTGCCTGTTGCATGTATATGGGGACCCTCTGTAGGGTGAACCTATGGGGAAAAGAGGACAGAGAAGGAGAGATAGAGCAAGGGGAAAAGAGATATGGGTGGGGGGGCAGTTAGAGAAGATCTACAGAGACAGAGCATAGGAGATGGAGACAGAACAGAAGACACACTGGGGGCTCTGCTTTGCTCAGTGGGGGATCTCTGAGCTGATCCCCGCTGAGCAGGGTGGGATGGAGCCCGTTCTGCTGTATGGATGGTCAGATGTCAGACTTTGCTATCCGTTTACACCCAACTGCGATCTGATCCGATCCACAGAGGGGAATAGATCCCCTTCCATTTGTTTTTAGTGGAACGGATTGGATTGGAGATTACACCTGCTGCTCCAAGAGAATAAAGGGTCCAATTGGGTCCGCCTGAAAAACAGACTAGCGGGACCAATTGGACTTCTCATGTAAAATGTGATAGATATAGAAAGAACAATGAATATATGTACAGCCAAAGTGCTAGTGCAGCAAATACATTTCATATAAAAAGTCCAATAAAATTGTGCCGTGATAAACTTGTGCAGATCCACTGCAAGCTGTTTGCACTGACTTTAGTATACCATTACTAAAACAAAGCAAAAAAATGTGACTTTATAAATGTAGCGGGGTATTGCTTTAAGTGAGTTCAAAGACTACTATACCCAGTGTGCAGTGGGGCACCCACAGTGCATTGCCCGGCGCAAGGTCTGCTGGGGAAGGGCTATTTAAGCAGGGAGGAGCAACACACGGGTCTCTTCGGACACCGCCCTGTTAGCAAGTGGAGCCTACGTTTGGGCCTGTTTGGACTAGGCCGGAGAGCCTGGGCCTAGGGGATCCGGAGAGCTTGCTGATCGTCACTGGAGAACCCAGAGTCGTCTCATCCATCAATCTCCCTCGGATGGTCGAGAGGATCAGTATCGTGAGACTGTGTTCCGGGACACCAGCTACTGAAGTCAGTTGTACGGACTGGTCCGGTCGGGTGAGAGAGCACTTGCTCAGTATACTTTGACTACCTTTTAGGCCCCTGAATCCTTTGGTCAGGGCCCACCGTTACCGGAGTGTTATACTGCATCCCAAAGAAACAGTGTGTTGTGCAGCCGGAGTTAAGTTGTCTTATTGTTTGCTGAGTAACCAACAGTTTAATACCTTTGGATTACAAATAACGTACAAAGTGCACCACCATTGCTAGCGAAGAACCTTCTCAACGAACTAACTGTGTGTGAATTAGTCAGGCCTGACTGTTCAACAGGGAGACATTGTTTGGCCGCCATATTGGCCACGAGGGGGAAGGCTCACGAGCATAGTTTATTGAGACATTGAGTGCGCATAAGACTGTTAGAACATAATACTTGTTATTTGCTTGACTATTGATATTGCAGGGCCCTGCATAGATAAATGTACCATTGTCTAACTTTATATTTCTATTCAGTAAAATATTTGTGGTTAAGCAAGCAAGTGTGTGGCGTACTGTTTATCCCAGCTGAAGCAGTCGGCTCAGGTAATTTGATATTAACCATTGTGTATGCTTTATTGCGGAGTAGTGATTCCTATAGCCTAGTGGGTTTCACACTTCCATTTGTGCTAGCTGTGCCAAGGGAGGTTAGAGCCAATTCCTGGGGGTTGACAGCAGTGTGTTACAGGCCCAAAACTATACCTGCAGCCCTCTTAACTGGGGGTATTGCTACACGTGGGGGCTCGAGTCCAGGATCCTGTACGCTGCAATCAAGCCTGACAGAAGTACTGGCATGGATCCTCTAACAGGGACCCAATGGTGCGCATCAGCTGGCGCTTTTCCAGACATGGCTGTAGTCGTTGAGCTCCCCGGGGTAGACTGGTCGGGGAGCGAAGTAGACAGGCTCATGGAATTGCTGTCCCTGTGCCAGAAGGCATGGTTAATTGACCTCAGGCCAGACGAGGGGACCTCCCGTACCTACGCATTGGTAGAATGGAAGGATGAGGTACCTGAGAGTTTCAGGGGCCAGAGTGTACAGTCCATAGACCAGAAGACATACCGCCTAGCACATGCAAAGTCTATTAAGAAAGAACCCCCTGAACTGAGCCTTAGGGAAAAGCAGCCAAAAGAGACAACAATCTCTGCGGCAACTCTGACCACTATAGGCCCTGAACTCCTTAACGCTTTAGGGGACCTTGTCACAAAGTGCCAGAAGAGTACACGGTGTGTGTAGAGACTGGGTACCGGAAGCTGAGATCGGGGAAGAGGACTTTGATACGTGGATGGAACAAGCAATGCAGGCTGTGGAAGGATGGGAAGTGACGGAAGCCCAAAAGAAACAGCACATAAACGAAAGCCTAAAGGGGGCTGCTGCAGAAGCTGTGAAGAATCTTAGATTCAGCAACACCTCTTGTACTGCATATGACTACTTAACTATGCTGCAGGAGGAGTTTGGTCAGTTGGAGAAAGTTACTGACTTAATCTACCAGTTTGAGCATACTCTTCAACAGCCAGGAGAACGTTTTTCTGAATACGTCCGAAGGTTGAATAAGATGCTCTGCCAGATAGTCCTGAAGAAAGGGATGGTACCACAGGCCATAGATGCAGCCAGGATGCAGCAGGTCATGAGGGGAGCACTGCGCTCCGATCCAGTTTGGCTCCATCTAAAGACTACCGGAGGAGTTATGCCCTTAAGCTATCCAGACCTTGTGCGTGTAGTGAGAGATGAAGAGGCTTTACTCAAGGACCAACAGGCAACTGAGAAACCCACTCCCCACCCCCCCTCCCTCAGTAGGGGTTGGGTCTGTCATGGCCACAGAACAGGACTCTGAGGTGGCTGTCCTAAAGTCACAGATGGCCCAAGTGTTGGAAATGCTGACTTCTTTAATGGCTAAAAGTTCAGGAGCTACAAAAAAAAGAAGACTTAAAGAAGGAAGTGTTTCAGAATGCCCCAACACCAGTCTTCCAGCAGGACAGAGAAGAAGAAGTTTGCTTTAACTGTGGAGGGGTTGGACATTACGGACAGGTGTGTCACAGCCCGAAGATATCCCAAAGCTCATATCGCAAGCCGGCGGAAAACTCCAGAGGGCCCCGGTGAAGGAGTCAACCAGGTGCCCATCAGTTCCAGCAAGCTCCAAAGGAATCAGAACAGGAGAAGCTAAGAAGGGGGGACAATTCCCCACCCCACCAACTTAATACTTCTCACTTTAAGTCAAAACCTAAACCTTGGCAGGAAATTAATGTATACCAGGCCCAACAAGGCTTAAGGTCCAGGAAAATATTAAAGAAGAAGAAACCACAGAAGGCCAAACCCATGGAACCAAGGAAGGAGACCTCCAGTGGTCCCCATTCAAGTGGAAGGGATCTACACAAAGGACTCTCGACACTGGAGCTCAAGTGACCCTTCTGTACCGGGACTTCTACCAGAAACATCTGAGACATTTGCCCTTGCAGAATCAAGAAGACTTGGAAATATGGGGACTTGGAACCCAAAACTTACCGTATGATTGATACCTCCCAATTAGACTGGCCTTTGACCCCTCAGTAGCCAGAGACGCAGAGATCTTCGACACATTGGCAGTGGTTTGTCCTCGCCCGCCAGGAGCCAACAAGAGTTCCCTTATAATAGGGACCAATACTGACCTGGTCAGAAGATTACTGGCCCCTATAGCCCAGGAGCAAGACGCCTCAACAGCCAGAATTCACCCTATGTTGCAACGGGCCTATCAACGGCTAGTGTTGGAACAGAAGGCTCCAGAAGAAGGAGTGGGAAAAGTCTGGAAGTTAGACAAGAAGGAAAGGATCTTACAGCCCGGGGAAGTAACTTGCCTGAGGGCCACCGTAAAACTCACCTGGGAGCAACCTGGCCCCTTCGTAGTCCTGGAACCAGATCCTTTGGATACCCATCAAGGGCTGGAAGTGATTCCTGAGGTGGTCCCATTGAGAGTTCTGAAGAAGGAAAATGGCAGGGTGTCGGTGAGCATCAGGAACACCACAAACACACCTGTGAAGATCCCAGCCCGGATTCTGTTGGGCCAAGTGAACCCTGCCACCCCGGTTGCCTTGTCAGACTTAAAGAAGGAAGAGGGAGAGAGAGCTATTGTGGAGAGATTCTGTTTGGAAGATACGGCTTTATCCCCTGCTTGGAAGGAGAGGGCCAAAGCCCAGTTGACTAGGTGGCAGAAGATCTTCTCCAAGGATGAGTTCGATGTGGGGTGTGCAAAAAGTGCTACCCACAGCATCCGCTTGCAGGAGGACAGACCATTCAGAGAAAGAGTTTGGCGGGTCCCCTTGGCTGATTTGGAAGATCTGCGAGAGCAACTATCAGAGCTCAAGAGAACCGGGTCATCCGAGAGTCTAGGAGCCCATACTCCTCTCCAATAGTGGTGGTCAGAAAAAAAAAATGGGTCATTGAGACTATGTATTGATTATCAGACCCTCAATAGGAGAACGATACCCGACCAATACACCACTCCCCGAATAGAGGATGCATTACAGAGTTTATCTGGAGCAAAGTGGTTCAGTGTGATGGACTTGAAGAGCGGATATTACCAGATTCCAATACACCCTGAAGATTGAGAGAAGACAGCATTCGTCACCCCTGTGGGGTTCTATGAATTCGATCGCATGCCTCAAGGCCTCTCGGGAGCTGCAGCCACTTTCCAGCGACTCATCGAAAAGACGGTGGGAGATATGAACCTTGTTGAAGTGCTGGTTTACCTGGATGACATCATTGTGTTCGGGAAAACTCTAGAAGAGCATGAGGCAAGGCTGGAAAGGTCTTGAATAGACTCAGTGATGAGGGACTCAAACTTTCTTTGGAGAAGTGCCAGTTTTACCAATCTTCAGTCCACTACCTGGGGTACATCGTGTCTGCCGAAGGAGTGTCCACAGATCCAGAGAAGAAAGAAAGAATAGTCTTCTGGACGCAGCACTCCGGTTAAAAAGCCTTTATTACAAAAAAAGGTTCAGGAAACCAAAAACACACTGCACAACACAGCAAACTGATCACATCTGGCTAACGCGTTTCACACTATTAACGTGATTACTCATAGCTATAGTGTGAAACGCGTTAGCCAGATGTGATCAGTTTGCTGTGTTGTGCAGTGTGTTTTTGGTTTCCTGAACCTTTTTTTGGAATAAAGGCTTTTTAACCGGAGTGCTGCGTCCAGAAGACTTTTCTTTCTTTCTTCAATTGCATTTGCATTTGCCTGCACCCTTGGTTGCTGGGAGGAGGTAATTTCAGGGACTTCCACACCTGAGCGGCTTCTTTTCTTCCACAGATCCAGAGAAGTTGGAGGCAGTTATCTCCTGGCCACGGTCCACCACAGTGACTGAGCTCAGGTTGTTTCTGGGGGTTTGCTCCTACTACAGAAGGTTTGTGGAGGGATTTGCAAAAATCGCCAAGCCATTGAATGAACTCCTGAAGACTGAAGGAGAAGAAGATGAGTCAGGGCCCAGGAAACCAGGGGAGTCTATAGAAGACCAGTGGACAGTGAGCTGTGAGGAGGCTTTCACCAGATTGAAGGAGAGCCTGACCACTGTCCCCGTCTTGGCTTATGCGGACACCAGAAAGCCGTATGAACTACATGTGGATGCCAGTCATGATGGTCTGGGAGGAGTGCTGTATCAAGAGCATGATGACCAACTGAGGCCCGTTGCTTATATGAGCAGAAGTTTGACCCCAGCCCGAAAAGAATTGCCCCACCCACAAGCTGGAGTTCTTGGCCTTGAAGTGGGCTGTGGTGGATAAGCTAAAGGACTACCTGTATGGAGCTGAGTTTGTGGTAAAGACAGATAACCCATTCACCTACCTCCTAACTATGGCCAAACTGGATACCACCGGCCACCGTTGGCTAGCAGCTCTCTCAGGATTCACTTTTAGTCTAAAGTACAGACCTGGGACTGGGAACAGACGCTGATGCCTAGTCCAGAAGGTCCCATGCTCCCACTAATCAAAACGGAAGACAGGACTCGGCTGGCCCCAGAGGGAGGGCGAGCCTTGTGCCGGGGAGCAGAGTTCCAGACCAGTGGAGGGTCCAGAGCCGAAGAAATAGGAGTCTTGGTGGGTGGTGTAAAGAAAGATTTGAGGAGAGATCAAATGGAAGACCCACTGGGGAGATTGGCTCTGGAAGCATTGGAAAGCCAAAACATGGATTTGCTTCTGAAGGACCCCTCGAAGGAGACTCGTCTATTAAGAAGAGAATGGGACCGGCCACAAATGCATCAAGGGGTGGTCTACCGAAGGGGCCCCTCTGATGATTTAAAGGATAAGTGGAAACTGCTTCTGCCAGAGAAACACCGGAAGACTGTTCTGACTGCTTTGCATGATGATCATGGCCACCTTGGGTCAGAAAGAACCTTTCAACTCGTAAGGAACAGATTCTACTGGCCCTGCATGCGGGTTGAAGTGGAGGAATATTGTCACTCATGTGCAAGATGCATACAGAGAAAGACTCTGCCTCATCAAGCTGCCCCAGTGGGCCACCTACAAAGTCAAGGGCCCTTGGATCTGGTATGCATTGATTTTCTTTGCCTGGAACCTGATTTGAGTGGACATGGGAATGTTCTGGTAATAACCAATCATTTCACTAGATATGCTCATGCATTCCCAACCAAAGACCAGAAGGCCTCTACCATGGCTAAGGTTCTTGTGGAAAAGTTCTTTGTACACTACGGACTACCTCAACGCCTCCACTCAGACCAGGGAAGGGATTTCGAAAGCAGGCTGATTCGGAAACGGCTAGATTCACTGGGTATAAAGAATACCCGAACCACCCCATACCACCCCCAAGGGGATGCCCAACCTGAACGATTCAATCGGACATTATTGAATATGCTGGGGACATTGAGTAGTGAGAAGAAGCAGCAAGCATGTGGCCACCATTATGCATGTATACAATAGTACGACTAGTGATGCTACTGGGTATTCTCCATACAGACTGACGTTTGGCAGGGAAGCAAGACTACCGGTAGATTTGGCTTTTGGCACTATAATAGATCATTTTTCAGCAGCTTCCCACAAGGGGTATGTGGATCAGTTGCGACAGAGCTTGAGACTGGTGTATGAGAAGGCCCAGGCGACTTCCAATCAAAGAGGAGCTAGGAATAAGCAGAGTTATGACCTCAAGGTCCGAATTCACGACTTACAGCCAGGAGACCGGGTGCTGTTGTGGAACTTAGGCATTCCAGGGAAGCATAAGCTGGCCGACCGGTGGAGATCACAGCCTTATGTAATCTGTAAACAATTACCAGGATTGCCAGTGTATCAACTCAAACCAGAAGGGGGTGTGGGGCCGTTGAAGACATGGCACAGGAATCACTTGCTGCCCCTCTTTGAAGCAGTCCGTTTGCCCCCAACCTCGGATCCTTCTGAATCCCTTTCAGCCTCTAACACCCCTAGACCTGTCACCAGATCTCAAACAACTCTTTCAGGGGAAATGGATGCCCAAGATCTGAGTGAAGATGAGGACCTGTGGGCAGGACAACCTCTCTCCCAAAGCTTGGTGGGAGGTTCCTCTGCCAGGCTTCTTTGTAGCCGTGAACTGTATTTTGTGCACATATGCTAACAATGATCTTTACTGCTTATCTTTGCGGACCAAAGATTTTAAGTGGGGGGAGTGTGTAGCGGGGTATCGCTTTAAGTGAGTTCAAAGACTACTATACCCAGTGTGCAGCGGGGCACCCTCAGTGCATTTCCCGGTGCAAGGTCTGCTGGGGAAAGGAGTATTTAAGCAGGGAGGAGCAACACACGGGTCTCTTCGGACACCGCCCTGCTAACAAGTGGAGCCTACATTTGGGCCTGTTGTTTGCTAGGCCGGAGAGCCTGGGCCTAGGGGATCCAGAGAGCTTGCCGATCGTCACTGGAGAACCCAGAGTCGTCTCATCCATCAATCTCCCTCGGATGGTCGAGAGGATCGGAGACTGCGGGTATCGTGAGACTGTGTTCCGGGACACCAGCTACTGAAGTCAGTTGTACGGACTGGTCCGGTGAGAGAGCATTTGCTCAGTATACATTGACTACCTTTTAGGCCCCTGAATCCTTTGGTCAGGGCCCACCGTTACTGGAGTGTTATACTGCACCCCAGAGAAACAGTGTGTTGCGCAGCCGGAGTTAAGTTGTCTTATTGTTTGCTGAGTAACCAACAGTTTAATACCATTGGATTACAAATAACCTACAAAGTGCACCACCATTGCTAGCGAAGAACCTTCTCAACGAACTAACTGTGTGTGAATTAGTCAGGCCAGACTGTTCAGCAGGGAGACATTGTTTGGACGCCATATTGGCCACGAGGGGAAGGCTCACGAGCGTAGTTTATTAAGAGACATTGAGTGCGCATAAGACTGTTAGAACATAATACTTGTTATTTGCTTGACTATTGATATTGCAGGGCCCTGCATAGATAAATGTACCATTGTCTAACTTTATATTTCTATTCAGTAAAATATTTGTGGTTAAGCAAGCAAGTGTGTGGCGTACTGTTTATCCCAGCTGAAGCAGTCGGCTCAGGTAATTTGATATTAACCATTGTGTATGCTTTATTGCGGAGTAGTGATTCCTATAGCCTAGTGGGTTTCACACTTCCATTTGTGCTAGCTGTGCCAAGGGAGGTTAGAGCCAATTCCTGGGGGTTGACAGCAGTGTGTTACAGGCCCAAAACTATACCTGCAGCCCTCTTAACTGTGGTATTTGTCTCTTTATCCTAGTAAAGTTTGCTGTAAGTACATTTCATTACTTTAATAAAGCAGCGCTGTCATATGCACTACTCATCACCTCACTTCATATTGCACAACCCGGCTCAGCCTTAGCGCCGCTGCATTGCTGAAAGGCAGCCAATGGCTGTGCAGCAATGGCGGTTTCTGAAATTCCAGCCAATAAGGCTGTAGCAATGTTCATGCATGATGTCAGCCCTCCCACTTCACTTGTTCACTTGTTTTTGTGCGTGTTTGCAAAATTAAAGTGGGCTGGTCTGGATGAAGTCCAGGGCCACATTTTTGTCCCAGTCCAGCCCTGCCTGTGGGCTAAATGACCAAGATGTGGGGACCAAAATAGGGATCTTATGCACATGGTTTGGAGATTCCTAAAACTGTATAGATATTAGAGAGAGGTTCTTGGCACTATAAGTGTAGCTTATGAGACATCTATTAATGCAGATCTAAAGATATGTGTATTGAGTAGTGATGAGCCGAACACCCCCGGGTTCGGTTCGCACCAGAACCCGCGAACGGACCGAAAGTTCGTACGAACATTAGAACCCTATTAAATACAATGGATGCGAACGTTCGAATTCTAAAGTGCTAATTATAACGACTATTATGCATGTTATTGTCCTAAAAAAGGGTTTGGGAACCCGGGTTCTGCACCAGGGGACATGTATCAATGCAAAAAAGTTTTAAAAACGGTCGTTTTTCGGGAGCAGTCATTTTAATGATGCATAAAGTGAAAAAAAAAAAAAGTCAAATATTCCTTTAAATATCGTACCTGGGGGGTGTCTAAAGTATGCCTGTGAAGTGCCACGTGTTTCCCGTGTTTAGAACTGTCCCTGCACAAAATGACACTTCTAAAGGAAAAAAAAGCCATTTAAAACTGCTTGCGGCTTTAATGTAATGTCTGGTCCCGGTAATATGGATGAAAATCTTTAAGAAAAATGGCATAGCTACCCCATGACCCCCCCCCCCCTACCCCAGCCCATTACCAGCCCCTTTGGGTCTTGTATGGATATTAAGGGGAACCCCGCACATAAAATAAAAAAGGCCCTATATACTCTGAACAGCCGTATACAGGCGGTGCATACAAGACAAGAACAAACCTACAGTCCCTATGTAGAATCTGTTTGTAATTTTGAACAGGTACATTGTTTAAGTGTAGCTCCAGCCCAAAAATCTATTTTTAAACTTTTTGGAAAACATAGGTAAGGGTTATCACCCCTGTAACATTTGTTTTGCTGTCTGTGCCCCTGTTCAGAACATTTCACCTCACTTTCCGTCCCAATGACAACTGTTTTTGAAATGGTGTTTTTATTGAAACAAGGATTGGTGATAAAGCATCAGTACAGAGGAGACACCTTTCTCCCATATTAATTCTTACAGGAGAGAATTTTCCTTCCTAGGGGTAGATTTCCTCTCGCTTCCTGTTGTCTTCTTGCGTTTGCAAGTAGGAGTCGTTTGTAAGTTGGATGTTTGAAAGTAGGGACCTGCCGTATATACTCTGCAGAAATAGGCCCCTTAGTTGTTGGTGTTGGCAAAACACTGTAAGCACTCACAGTTACTCTTGGTTGGTGCTGGAACGCCCTGCTGTCACCTATTATATCAGGAATTGTAATTACATATAATTGTTGAACAGTGGTAGTAAAAATTGGGCCTTTGATGTTGGTGCTGGTGCCACAACACTGTAAGCCCCGACAGTTACTCTTGGTGGGTGCAGCAATGGGCCCTGCTGTGAATTATTAGATCAAGAATTGTAATTACATGCCGCTTTTGAACAGGGGCTGAAAAATTGGGCCTTTCGTGGTGGTGGTGGTGGTGGCGTTGCCACAACACTGTAAGCCCTCAGAGTTACTCTTGGTGGGTGCAGCAATGGGCCCTGCTGTGAATTATTAGATCAAGAATTGTAATTACATGCCCCTGTTGAACAGGGGCTGAAAAATTGGGCGTTAGGCACTGGTGGCGGCACCCATAAACAAAAATGATCTTCCAAGCTATCATCATCAATCGTATCATTGAGGACTCGGAGGAGGAGGATAGCCAGTCAACATAACAGCACAGGCACTCAGCATCAGCATCAGTCTTGAAGGGATGTGACATTTTAAAATCAATTAGTCTGTTATATCAGCATCAGGTGTGTGGTAGCTGGTGGTGATCCAAGACTGGTTCATCTTGATGAAAGTCAGTCGATCAACCGAGTCGGTGGACAGGCGCACCCTGTGATCCGTGACAAATCCTCCAGCAGCACTGAATGTGCGTTCCGAAAGAACGCTGGATGCAGGACAGGCCAGTAGCTCAATTGCATACTGTGCAAGCTCTGGCCAGTGATCCATCCTCAAGACCCAGTAAGCCAGAGGATTTTCAGTGGGGAAGGTGTCCAAGTCTGACCTTGCCCCTAGATATTCCTGCACCATGTTTATCAGACGCTGGCGATGGTTGCTGGAACCAATCATACTTTGGGGCTGCGGACTAAAGAATTGTCTGAACGCATCGGTCAGACGGCCACCTTCCCCACCGCTCCTTCTTTGACTGGCCGAAGCCTCAGCAACTCGTTGTCCAGGACCAGGAGTTTGTAACCTCCCAGTCTCTGGGAACGCGTTGCACAGACCTTTCTGCAAGGCCTCCCGGAGTTGTCTCATCCTCTGCTCCCTCTGCGACGGTAACATAAGGTCCGCAACCTTACCCTTGTACCGTGGATCAAGGAGAGTGGCCAGCCAGTAATGGTCCCTCTCCTTGATCCGAAGAATACGAGGATCCTTCCGCAGACTTTGCAGGATCAGGGAGGCCATGCAGCGTAGGTTAGCTGAGGCATTCGGTCCGGAGTCCTCTGGGTCACTAAGGACGACATGATCCGCAGCCACCTCCTCCCAGCCACGTACAAGTCCACTGGTTTCTTGGGACTGTAAATCATCCCTAAAAGACTGCTGCTGATGCTGAGTGCCAGCCTCCACCTCCATGCTGACACAATCCTCCTCCTCCTCCTCCTCCTCCTCTTCCTGTGCGATGGGTGGGACAGAAGGAACACTGTCTGGGTAAAGGGGGCCTTGAGAGGCAAGGAAGTCCTCCTCTTCCTGCCTCTGTTCTGCCTCAAGTGCCCTGTCCATTATTCCATGCAGCGTGTGCTCCAACAGGTGGACAAGAGGTACAGTGTCACTGATGCATGCACTGTCACTGCTCACCATCCTCGTGGCCTCCTCAAATGGTGTCAGGACAGTGCATGCATCCCTGATCATGCCCCACTGGCATGGAGAAAAAAAACCAAGCTTCCCTGACCCTGTCCTGGTGCCGTAGTCGCACAGGTACTCATTGATGGCCCTCTGCTGCGTGTGCAGCCGCTGCAGCATGGCCAACGTTGAGTTCCACCTGGTGGGCATGTCACATATAAGGCGGTTCTTGGGCAGGTTCAACTCCTTTTGCAGCTCAGCCAGGCGAGCACTGGCATTATAAGATCTGCGGAAATGCACACAGACTTTCCTGGCCTGCCTCAGGACATCCTGTAAGCCCGGGTACCTGCCCAAGAACCGCTGCACCACCAGGTTAAGGACGTGAGCCACACAGGGCACATTGGTCAGTTGTCCCTGTCGGAGGGCGGAGAGGAGGTTGGTGCCATTGTTGCAAACCACCATTCCTGGCTTAAGCTGGCGTGGCGTCAACCACCTCTCGGCCTGGCCCTGCAGAGCAGACAGGACTTCTGCCCCAGTGTGGCTTCTGTCCCCCAAACACACCAGCGCAAGCACGGCATGGCATCTTTTTGCCTGCGTACTTGCGTAGCCCCTTGAACGGCTACGGAGCACCGCTGGTTCAGAGGACAAAGCACAGGAAGAGGCCATGGAGGAAGAAGAAGAGGGGGTGGAGGAGAGAGGTGTGTCACAACCAGTAGTAGCATTTTGGAGGCTCCAACACTCCAACACTACTGCACCTTGTCCTGCATCCTTCCCAGCTGCCAAAAGAGTGACCCAATGGGCCGTGAAAGAAAGGTAACGTCCCTGTCCATGCCTGCTGGACCATGAGTCAGCGGTAATATGCACCTTACCGCTGACCGCCCTGTCCAGCGAGGCCAAGACATTGCCTTCCACATGCCGGTAGAGAGCCGAAATAGCCTTCCGTGAGAAAAAGTGGCGTTTGGGAACCTGCCACTGAGGAACCGCACATTGCACAAACTCACGGAAGGGGGCCGAGTCTACCAACTGAAAAGGCAGCAGTTGAAGCGCTAGCAATTTAGCCAAGCTAGCATTCAACCGCTGGGCATGTGGATGGCTGGGAGTGAACTTCTTTCGACGGTCCAGCAGCTGGGGCAGGGAAATTTGCCTGCTAGAATCGGACGTCGGTGTACTGCTAGCAGAGTGGCCGCAAGTACTTGGCTGTGACACACCTAATTCTACACCTTCATTCCTCTCAGTGCATGTTTCAGAGAGGACTGAAGTTATAGTGGGGTTGGAGATCCCAGCTGATGCGGTGCAAGGAGAGGTCCGCTTTGTTCTTTGGTGTGGGTCTTTGAGGTAGGCTTGCCAACGAGCTGCATGGCAGGTCAACATATGTCTGGTCAGGCATGTGGTACCCAAGCGGCTGATGTTTTGGCCACGCGATATACGCTTGAGACATATGTTGCAAACAGCAGCTGTGCGATCTGATGCACTAGCCTCAAAAAAGGCCCACACCAAAGAACTTTTTGAATGACGGGCAGAGGCAGCGCCCTGTACAGGCGGAGCTCTGCGGTGTGATTCCGTCGGTGTACTGCCCTTACGCTGGCCACCAAAGGGCATCCTGCCTCGTTGGAGATGTGCCTCCTCCTCCTCTCTCCTATTAGGCACCCACGTGGAGTCAGTCACCTCATTATCCCCTCCCTCCTCATCACTGGAGCCAATCTGGCAGTATGCTGCAGCTGCTGGAACATGACTGCCAGATTGGTGTCCTTCTTGAGCATCCCCTCTGTCTGCTCTCACGCTATTGCCTTCCTCTAGCTGGGTTTCATCATCAGACCCTTCGAAACGCTGGGCATCCTCCTGGAGCATGTACCCAACACTGTGCTCAAACAGTTCGGGGGACTCCTCAGGAGGAGGACATGGTGGGTCTAGGGAAGGAGTGACTGATGATGAGTCTGACATTGATACCAGGGAAGAGGACGCTTTGGCAGCTGCTTTGCCAGTACCCTGAGCCTGGGTGAGAGAGGAGGAGGAGGAGGGCTTGGTCATCCACTCTACCAAGTCTTCAGCATGATGTGGCTCAACATGTCCAGCTGCCGAAAAGAAGGACAAGCGTGTCCCATGGCCATGTGCTTATGACAATGCACCGCGTCCACGACCAGCACTGTTGCCCCCAGACACAGAGCCCGCTTGCCCTCTTTTATTGCCTCCTGACTGTCTGCCTCTCCTTGTTTGCCTTCCAGACATTCTAATGGATGGCCTGCAGGGAGATGGGAAAAAAGCAATAAGGGCTACCTTCAGGTGTCCTTCTCTGTCCCTTTACTTAAGGATTTCTAAATATGGTTGAGGATGATTGCTTTCGCACAGAATAGCACAATGACAATTTCCCTGACTGTCCAAAAAACAAGGATTTCAAAGATGGTTGATGAGGAATGCTTTAGCACAGTATAGCACAATGAGAATTTCCCTCACTGTCCTTCCCTGTCCCTACAAACAAGGTTTAGCACAGTAAAACACACTGATACTCTCCCTACCTATCCTTCTCTTTCCCTAAACTAAAGGAATCCAGGTTAAGCAAGAAAAAAAAATGTCACTGTCCCTGCCTATGCTTCTCTTTCCCTGCTCCGGAACACACTACACTAGGCCGCCGTGCTGGCGGCCTTTTATAGTGTGGGGCGTGTACTAAACACCCTCAGCAATAATTGGCCACAGGCATCCTGCCTGTGGCCAATCATTGCTCTCCTCGCTGCCGGCGCTGTGATTGGCCAAGCATGCGGGGTCACAGTGCATGCTTGGCCAATCACAGCGCCTGGATGACACTGCGATGGCGTAGTGCATTGTGGGCCGCGAATTAGGCGCGAACGGCCCAAATCGTTCGTTGTTCGGCGAACGATCGAACAGCCGATGTTTGAGTCGAACGTATCTTCGACTCGAACACCGAGCTCATCCCTAGTATTGAGTTGTATAGATGGGGATAGTGCATGAAGTAGCACACAAATAGCAATGCTTAGGTGCTTATTTCAAGCACTGAAACTGATTGCGCAGAGGTGGTTGGCGACAGGTCCCCCAACATATACAGTTGTGCATATAAGTTTAAATACCCTTACAGAATTTCTTGGCCATTTTTTTGAGAATATGAATAACACAAAAACTTTTTTCACTCATGGTTAGTGTTTGGCTGAAGCCATTTATTATCAATCAACTGTGTTTACTCTTTTTAAATCATAATGGCAACAGAAACTACCCAAATGACCCTGATCAAAAGCTTACATACCCCAGTTCAGCCAAACACTAATTATGAGTGAAAGAAAAGTTTGTCATCATTCATATTCTCTGAAAAATGGGCAAGAAATTATTAATTCTGCCAGGGTATGTAAACTTATGAGCACAACGTTAGATAATAGGTTATAGTAGTTATATTTACAATAAGGGAGGAAAAATTTGTATATATCAAGCGAAGATGTCTTAAAAAGTTTTTAAAAATATGGAAACCCTGGACAGACATAATAAGGTCAGTCCCTTGAGAGGTGGGGGAGTTTAGATAACAGGATATACTGTCTCCGGAGAAAATGTATTGTGAGGTATATTGGGGATTTGAAAATAAAAGTTGTATCTAAGTAATAGAATAAAGGAGGATAACGATATGCTGTTATTTGAGGATAATAATAAGATGTAAGTGGGTGGTGTAATGATTGTGCAAAGGTAACAATGAATGTATGTATGTTAGATGTTGTGATTAAATGTAATTTGTGGAATGTATGTATGTATACAAAAGTAAACATTTTCAATAAAGAATACTTGAATAAAAAAAAAAAAGAATTAGCAATGTAATAAATGTTTGCTTTTGGGTTTAATACCGCTTTATCAGGTTACGCTGCTTATCAGCTTACACTGCCTCTGTGGGTTGTAGTAAGTCTGCTCATGAAGAGCGGAGATGCTGTTGAAATATTGAGTGTAGAAGTTAGAGCTGCAGTCTCTAGCCAGGAATTGTGTGTGTGTGCTCAGTGGGGTGGTGCACATAAAAGGCATGCTATTTATTCTGCAGAAGAGGAAAACTCTCACATTTGTTGCTGAGCAGTGAGCACAGACATAACTTTATTGACTTGTGTGACTTCCACTTTTATTACTAAGAATAGTACGCGGTAAGCACTTCACAAGGAGGGGACATTTTATGGGTAAGTCTGTAATACAAATACTTTACCTAAACTGTGTATACATGTTATATTATTAAATAAGATTTATGGTCATTTTTTATGGAGTATATGCAAAAGTCTTTACATTTATAAATGCAAGTGTTTCCTTATTTAATACTCCTTATATTAAAACATATTAAAAATCAAATTGCTATGTAGATGATATGCAGCAAGTAGTTAAATATCTGAGTAGGTAAGAGATCGACTTGCTTGCATAGCCCTAGGCTTAGTTTAGCAAATAGAGAAATTCTTTAAGTTAAGACACCACAAGTTGAGAATTGATGATTTTAAATAGTTCTATGAAAGCACTTTCTACAATGTATTACATGCCCGTTTACCAAATTGTGTGCTTAGACCTCGGACCAGCAACCTGGGAGACTGAAATAGGCAGTGTTAATGCCAAAGTAGTCTTTAGGCGATCACAGATATCACAATCTAAGCATGCAACCTGGAAAATTTAGATTCCATCTTACACAAATTAAAATATCCTAGAGAACGTGAGAACGTGAGAAAATGTAGTGCAAGGCTGGCAATAAATGTTACATTTTCTTGGACAATTTTCCTTTAGATTCATCTGTAGTGCAAGGGCCTGCCTAATTGGATACAATTGAAAGTCATTTCGTTTTGACCTCATATTATATGGTTTTTGGTAAATCTAAAGGAAAATTGTACAAGAGGATTGAACATGTATGGCCAGCCTAAAGCCCTGTACACACGATCGGAATTCCTATGGATTCAAATCCGATGGATTTTTCCATCGGAATTCCGGTGAAGCTGACTTCCATCAGTCTTTGCCTACACACCATCAGTCAAAAATCTGACCGTCCCAAACGTCGTAACGTAAAACACTCAGACGAGCCGAGAAAAATGAAGTTCAATGCTTCTGAGCATCCGTCGACTTGATTCTGAGCATGCATGGGTTTTTTCTCCGATGGAGTTCCACACAGACGATCGGAATTTGCTATCGTTTTTTTTTTCCCATCAGATAAATTTAAAACATGTTCTATTTTTTCTCACTGATGCAAAAAAGACCAATGGGGCCCATACACGATCGGTTTGTCCGATGAAAAAAGTCCATCGGACTGTTTTCATCGGTAAAACCGATCGTGTGTACAGGGCATAAGAATTTGAAGGACATTCCACCCGTTTTATATTAATTTCAGATGTTTCCAGCTTATCTAATCTCTGTTTCAAAAAACCTCATCAAATTTTATGCATACATTGGATCTTGCACAAATGCTTAGATTTATGTACAATTTTATATAAATGTAATAGATTGTAACATCACATTGTACCATGTTCAGACAAAGTAGGAGCACCATTTACCCCTACCTAAGTTTTACAAAACCACAATGGGCAGGATTTTTGGTACAAATAATGGTACAGAATTCTCTGCAGGCTTTAGATGCAGTTAAAGGGCTCATGTAGTCAGGAATTAGAAGCAAGTTGACTACAGTATGAGTTGGGATGCTACTTACTTAGTTGCTTTGATTTGCCTTTGAGTTGTTGCGACTTACCTTGATGTAGCTGTCCTGCATCAAGCCAGTTCTGAATAGTTTTAAGTTGCATTGAGTTCATTCCTCAATCACATTGACTTTAAAGGGAATGAGAAGAAAACGAGACACAACTAAGCCCATTTACAGGGTCAAAGTACAGTTTATGGCAAGAAAACTCTAATGTTGCTGACTGATGGCTTGCAGGTTTTGTGTCTGTTCAGTTTCAGGGCACAGGGATGTTGTTGTGTATGTATTGAAAACACTTCAAATATATGAGGTGAGGTCATTGTGCTATTGTGTTGTGTACAATGTAGCTGTATATAGACAGTCCTGGCACTAAAAGACCATCATAACATTACAATATAAACAGATAAGAGCATATTCATGTTAGTGCATGTTACTATATGCATATACAGGATGCAGCAACTGAAAATTGCAATTTACCTTATTCTGTCTTTCCCACTTTCAGGATATTAAATGATAAAATTAATAAGTGACTTCTGTGTACTTAGTTAGGACTCATATCTCTGGAGAAGTTGTTGTATTTTAGTACTCTGTCTAAGTTACGTGCCAATCGGTATGCAATTTCACTGCGTGTTGGCAGATTCCATGCAGATTGTAAGCTAACAGATCTGCCAGATAAAGATCTGTGTGTGTGGTGGCTCAGCAGACCAGTCTGCGGACAAACTGTTAGGTGGTGGCAGGCCATCGTTTGGTGTGTGTCTGGTGTGTGGGTGTGTGGACAGTGGGAAGAGTGATTAACACCGGGTTCTAGCTTGTAGAATAGCTGGGGGAATCCTAGAAATGTGTGCTAATTGCTAGACTGCTCCCGAACCCTTAGAGCGCACCAGATTGTATGTAACACCTGTATCTGCCTGTGTGTGTGTGGTCAGCCAGCTGGATTGGAGAGGAGTCTCCCTAGTGGTGGCCAAAGGTAGTGTGGGCTGTGAATCAGCCAGTCTTGCTCAGTATAAGCTCCCCCTTGTTTCCTTATTTCCTCATATACCCCAGTCACAGAACCACGTCACGGTTTGCTAGTCGCCGTGTGTAATCGTGACAGATTGGTCACGATTTACTGACAGCCAAAACCAACGGTCATTATTCCGTACTCTTATGCCGTGTACACACGATCGGTTTTACCTATGAAAACAGTCTGATGGACTTTTCTCATCGGACAAACCGATCGTGTATGGGCCCCATCGGTATTTTTTCCCATCGGTGAGAAAAAATAGAACATGTTTTAAATTTATCCGATGGGAAAAAAAACGATAGCAAATTCCGATCGTCTGTGTGGAACTCCAATCGGACAAAAAACCCACGCATGCTCAGAATAAAGTCGACGCATGCTCAAAAGCATTGAACTTCATTTTCTCGGCTTGTCAGAGTGTTTTACGTCACGGCGTTTGGGACGGTCGGATTTTTGACTGATGGTGTATAGGCAAGACTGATGGAAGTCAGCTTCATCGGATTTCCGATGGAAAAATCCATAGGAAATCCGATCGTGTGTACAGGGCTTTACTCTTGGACCATTCTGCTGTCTTTGATACAGTTGACCACCCCCTCCTCCTCAAAAAACGAAATTTGCTTGGTCTCCATGGCTGCACTCTCCGTGGGTTCGAATCTTGTCTATCTCACCGCACCTTCAGTGTCACTTACAACTCCACTTCCTCCTTTCCAACTCCTCTTGCTGTTGGGGTCCCCCAAGGTTCTGTCCTTGGACCTCTACTATTCTCGGTCTACACCTCCTCCCTCCATCAGCCTTCCATGGCTTCCACTACCATTTATATGCTGATGACACCCAAATCTATCTCTCTGCCCCTTAGCTCACCCCATCAGTCTCCTCACGCATCACTGATTTACTAAAAATACATATCAGACTGGATGTCACACCACTTCTTCAAACCGAATCTATCTAAAACCAAGCTCTTAATATTTCCTCCCCACGTGCCCCTTCCCCGCCGTCTCTGTCAAGATCAATGGCACATGTATCAGTCCGTCCCCACATGCCAGGGGTAACCTTAGACTCTGAACTGTCCTTTCAGGCCCACATCCAATCTCTGTCCAAATCATGCCACCTTAGCCTCCGCAACATTTCCAGAATACGCACCTTTTTAACTTATGATACCACCAAGCTTCTAATTCACTCCTTGGTTATCTCTCGCCTTGACTACTGCAATTCACTCCTCATTGGATTACCTTCACATAAACTACCCCCCCTCAGTCCATAATGAATGCCGCTGCAAGACTCACTCACCTTACCAACCATTCAGTGTCCTCCACCCCTCTCTGCCAATCCCTCCACTGGCTTCCACTCACCCAACTAATAAAATTAAAAGTACTAACAATAAATTTACAAAACCATCCATAACTCTGCCCCCCAGCTACATCACTAACCTAGTCCCAAAATACCAACCAAGCCACTCTCTTCGGTCCTCCCAAGACCTCCTGCTCCCTATCTCCCTTGTCAACTCCTCCCATGCTCGCCTCCAGGATTTCTCCAGAGCTTCTCCCATCCTTTGGAACTCCCTACCCTAATCTGTCTGACTGTCCCCTAATCTATCCATCTTTAGACAATCCCTAAAAACCCTTCTCTTTAAAGAAGCCTATCCTGCTTCTAACCAATACACTGTTTTACTTTCTCCATCAGCTCATCCCCCACAGCTATTACCCTTTGTATAAATTGACCTTCCCTTTTATATTGTAAGTGCTAATGAAGGCCTTGAGCCCCTTAGGGAAAGAGAGCCTTGACTGATGGGGGCATGGCCAGGTACAGGACAAGGTGGTGGTCACCCAAGGATTGGTTAATTTGGGGGATGGGATGGGCCTGAGCTCGGGTAAAGGATCGCCCCAGGGAATTCTGTGTCCTTTTGGAAAACGTGCTGGGAAGAGCTGCCCACCCTCCCGCCCCTTTTTTCTGTGGTATGTCACAGCTTGCTGCAGTTTTCTTGACCTTGCCAGCATAAAATGGCTGTAATGGGACATGCCCTTGATGGATATCGGAAGTAGGTGGCCTGTCCAGCACTTATGGTAAGGACAGGCCCCTCCCCCCCCCCTTTGGAATTGGGTGCTCACAGTACAACTGTGACTGGCACTTGTTGAAAAAATAATGTTCATATGTTATGTTGGATTTAATAAAGCTGTAGCCTTGCCCTTTCCAACCTAATGGTTGTAAGCGTGTTTATTTAATATGGTGAGGGGGCAAGGGGGAAGGTTTATATACAGCTATGTTACAGTTAATGGTACCTGGGCTCATTGCGCCTCAGCAGTCATGAGCAGGGCCCTCTGATTCCTCTTGTACCAAATTGTAATGTAACTGTAATGTCTGCCTTCATTTTGTTAAGCACTGTGCAAACAGTTGGTGATATTTAAATACTGTATAATAATAATAATAATAATTCCATCTCCTAATCTTCCAGACAGTAATATAAAATTACTTAAGCATTATCTAGTCCATTGTCAAGGCCATGATTGAAGTTATGGACAGTAAAATAGTGGTTTTTTCTGTTAGTAAGGCCAGCCATAGACAAAGCAAATTTCTTTCCTGAAACCACAGACAGTGTTGACAGGAGAATCCCTCCCGCCGAGCCATTGTGTTCACCCAGCAGGGGGGTGGGGGAAGCCGCCCACACGGGAGAACACAGTGATTATTGCTAGTGGCTATAACAGCCGATAGCAATAACTGCATGTAAAATCCGCAGGCTGGTTGTACCCAGGTTAGCCTGCCCATACAAGGTTCGAATCTAACCCAGTTCCTGCTGAACCGGCCAAGATTTGAACCAACTATGGGTGGTTTCAGAGTAGCTGTGGACTACCTGATTCCCTTTCTAATCTGTAATACGGACAATATAGGGAAGAGAGAAGGTATAATAAGCTTTTCAATATTGAAAGCATTTGGTATCAGACTTTGTTTTGCAATTGTATATAATTAAAACCAACAAGTATATTTAAAGCTAAACGTCAGGCAAACAGCTAAATACAGAAATGAAATGCATACATGGGAGCTGTTTCTCCCCTCCCCAGTCTGAGCTATGCTGTACAGAGAGGCTGATAAAAGATCAAAATCAGGGGCATGGCCTGACAGGGAATGGAGTAGGACGCATGAGAGAAGAGCTCCATTTATTAATCCTACTAACCCGCTGATCCTGACACCCTAGAGCATCCTGACTTACCCAGGTCGGTTGAGGCAAGTGCTGACTCACATCCTGACATGTCTCCGCCGAAAATACAGAGCGCTGCCATTGCTAAACTAGACCAGTATCGCCGGCAGGACAAAGGCACTCCTGAGGAAAATGGCGGCACCTCGTGTGCTGACCAGGCCACGCCAGGAAGGGACACAGAAAAGCTCCTAGAAGCAATCAACTTTTGCCGCACCTCGCTGACATCACAGATTAAGGAGGTCAAGGTAGACATCTCCCTCATACGGCAAGATTTCCAGAAGCTCCGGGAGAGGGTCACGGAGGCTGAGACCCGCATAGGTGATGTGGAGGACGCCATACCCCCGCTCCAGGTGGGCGCCGATCGTATGCAGCTCCAGCTCTCCCAGCTTGCACAGAAGCAAGACGAGATGGAGAACAGGATTAGGAGATGTAATCTCCGCTTTATTGGACTTCCTGAGGGTGCAGAGGGGAAGGATCCAACCACTTTTCTTGAACAGCTTCTCATTAATACCTATGGACGTGAGGCCTTCTCTACGATACTCACAGTGGAAAGAGCCCATCGCATGCCGGCTAGAGCTCCTCCGCAGGGGGCTCCCCCCCGCACATTTATCGCTAAGTTCCTAAATTTTAAAGGACCGGGACGCGGTTCTAAGAATGGCCAGGGAGAAGGGCAACATTGAGCTGGGCAACTCCAATATTGCAATTTTCCCTGATTTCTCCGCTGACGTGCAGCGCCGTCGCCAGAGCTTCACAGAGGCTAAAAAGAGACTTAGGATCAAACACCTCAAATACTCTATGCTCTTCCCGGCGCGCCTCAGGGTGGAAAGAGATGGCCGGGTGTTTTTCTTTGAAGATCCGGAGGATGTCATTGCCTGGCTTGAGCGCCCAGACCCCTCCAGACATGCGGCTGAATAATAGTCTTCTACCCTCTGCCACATCGACTGACTACTCCCTGCACAAGGACCCCTCCTGTGACTTCTGTGCCTTGTTCATTTGGTATGTGTACATTCACCTGTTACCCTTGCTTTAGTTCCTTCCCTGGATGTCCTGTTTTGAGATCACTTGAGGGGCCCGGTCCCCCCCCCCCCCCCCCCTTTTTTGTATGCTTTTTATTCTTATTATTCTCCACTCTCCTTGTGTCCTGTGCCTGACGAATTGGATCTATCACTCCTTTTTACCTGACGGTATGCACTCCTTACCCTTAACTTTGTTGGGGACTTGAATATGGAGCACCCATGGTCTTACAACCTGACTGTTCTTTGCAGCGATTAGTCGCCCCCACAGCAACAGTGATGTACTATATGTCGGTCGGATCCCGGTGCGACATCACCCCCGGGCAGCCCACCTCCGGTTTTCGGTGCGGCTGTGGTTAACCATCTGTTACTGGCTGGTGATTCCCCCGGATCTGCGGCCTCAGACTCCTCATACACCTTATCATCCGGTGACTCATGCTGATGCTCCGACACTTCTCTGGTTGCTACTTTAGGTTTTGTTCTGGGTCATACCCGCATCAGTTGGGGTGGATGCAGGGTGGAGTGGGTTTAGGTTATTTTTTTTTTCTTCAAGGTAATACGTGTATATTTTTGAGATCTTTATTTTTTATATATTTTTTTTCTTTTACTCGATACGATACCTTCTCATTTTACCGATGCAATGTATCCCGTTATGTGTACAGCTTGACAGGTTTGCTATATTGTACGTTATGTACTTGGCAGGGGTGAGCTGGACTGCGCTTGATGTATCACTTCTCCCCCAGTCTCTCAGATGGCCACACTAAAACTACTTACCTGGAATGTCCGGGGATTGGGGGATAAGGTGAAGAGGTCTGCAGTGTTTACGCTTCTCAAAAAGCAGAGAGCTGACATAATTGTGTTGGTTGAGACGCATGTTGATGGCCGCCTCCAGATGGCGCTCAGGCGTCCTTGGATAGGGTGGGCATACCATTCAACCCACTCTACCCAGGCTCGCGGGGTCTCAGTGTTGGTCGCCAAGACAGTCCACTTTGAGTTATGTGATGTACTTTCTGATCCACAGGGTCGCTATGTGTTCCTTTCAGTTAAACTTTATAGAGAACCATTCCTGATCTTAGCTATCTATATCCCTCCTCCATTTAACTCAGTTATTATTACTGAAGGCCTATTGTTTATGTCTCGTCACCCTTCGACACAGGCGCTCTGGCTGGGGGACTTCAACGCTACTATGAATCCTGGCCTTGATAGGCCTCAGCCAGTACCGCCATGCAGCACGACCCCGACGTGCTCCAGACTTTCCAGACTTATTTCTGCCTTTAGCCTTATCAACACCTGGCGTCATAGGTTCCCCCATGCTAGAGCTTACTCATGCTTCTCAGCTTCCCATAAAACCATGTCCCGCATTGACTTGATACTTATATGAACTGCCCTCGCACCACGCTTGCTGGAGGTGGGATTCTCTCCAAGGCTACTTTCAGACCACAGCCTGTACTGGGTTACCCTATCCATGCCACTAGACAAACCGCCACCTTCATGGCGATTGAACCCGTTTTGGTTGTCCCTATTGTCAGAGGATGACAAGCTTACCTGTGCTTGGACTAAGTTTTTTGCTGACAATGACACCTCTGCCCCTCCAGACGTAGTCTGGAAATCCTTTAAGTTGCATGCCCATATGGTCTTGTCATCCCACATTAATAGATTCAAGGCAGACTCAGCTGTTGCCCCTGACAGGGCTCTGTCCACACTGTCGATCACTGAAAAACCCGTTATAGCTGACCCTTCCCCGGCACATGCTGACCTTCTTAAACTACAGTCCAGGGTGGTAGACCAGCTCCAATATGAGGCAGCCAGGCGTAAATGATTTTTTGCTAAACAGAAGCTATTCGAGCATGGGGAAAAAGCGGGTAAACTATTGGCTTATCTGGTGCATAGTGAGGATATGCCCCCGACTGTTATTTCACTCACTGACCCCAATGGTGGTATGATCACTGACCTACGAACGGTCTCCGACCGGTTTAGAGATTTTTTCAGCCAACTCTACACATCCCAGGTGACCGGTACAGATAACCAGTTAACCGACTTACTTGCAGGAATTGACTTCCCGAAACTGACGGACGATCAGGTCACTCTCTTAGAGTCGCCTTTTACCTCTGAGGAAGTGGTCGCGGCGATTGCTAGCTTCCACAACTCTAAAGCCCCTGGATCCGACGCACTGCCCATTGAGTTCTACTCCCAATACAGTGAAATCCTCGTTCCCAGACTACTAGTGCTCTATAACTACCTTTTCAAGACTGCTATTCTGCCCCCCTCTATGAGAGAGGCCACCATAGTCCTTATACCTAAACCGGGCAAAGACCCGAGATTACCGGAGTCATACAGGCCTATATCTCTCCTGCAGGTTGACATAAAGATTCCAGCAAAAATTTTGGCTTTACGCTTGAACCAAGTGATTCCGAGTCTGATCCATACTGACCAGGCTGGTTTTAGGCCAGGCCGCAATACTTTGTTTAACCTCAGAAGGCTCTATATCAATCTGCAGACGATGCATACAGAGGTTGGCTCCCGAGTGGTGGTGGCCTTGGACACTGCCAAGGCCTTCGACTCTGTGGAGTAGGGGGTTCTTATGGGGCTGTCTGAGGGGGTTCGGCTTCGGCCCGGGCTTCATCAGATGGGTCCAGATTTTATACCAGGCCCCTAGGGGTAGGGTTGTTGCAAATGGATGGACGTCCGCTCTATTTGACCTGACCAGGGGCACTAGACAGGGGTGTCCCTTATCTCCCTTCCTCTATGCTCTAGCAGCTGAGCCTTTGGCGATCTCCATCAGGAATGACCCCATGATCCGTGGCCTTCACTTGGGACCCCTAGTGGAAAAAATTAGTTTATACGCTGATGACACATTACTTTATTTAGCGGACTCTGGCATCTCTTTGCATACTGCGTTACAGACTATCAAACGTTTTGGGTCTTTTTATGGTCTCAAAATGAACTGGGACAAGTCCCAAATATTGCCCATTGACAGTTTCCCCCCCCCCCCTAAACTACAGGATCATCTACACAGTTGCAACGTGTCAACCTAATTAGATATTTAGGAGTTTCTGTGTCCAGGTCACCGGCCAATTATATTGCTCTAAATATAGAACCTTTGTTCACCTTACTTAAATCCAAGATGCAGGTGTGGGCCAGGCTACCCTTAGGAGTATGGGGTCGGGTTAACATTGTAAAAATGATTCTACTACCTAAGATCCTATATATACTTTTGGCATTTACCCACCTTTATACCCCTGAAATACTTTAAACTAATGGAATCCCTGCTTAAGTCTTTTGTATGGGGCAGTAATAGACATAAACTGGCTTGGAGAGTACTTAAAAACCCTACAGACTTAGGTGGGACGACCCTCCCAGACTTCGACTTATATTACCTTGCGGCCCAGCTGTCCCAGCTCTACCACATTGACAAATCTGATAGGCTCCGATTTCTTACACTGCTGTGTCCTTGGTGGGTTCAGTGCACCTCAGATCCCCTGACGGCGATTGCCACGGGGCAGAGTGGCAGTGAATCTGACGGCGACCGTAAGTCACTCCTTTATCAATACAGACGGATTTGGGATATTGCTGCTAAATATGTTAAGATTCCCTCCTTTAATGATTTCACCCCCCTCTGGCACAACAAAAATCTACCCGAGCTTCGTTTGATCCCAGATACAGAGGTGTGGAGTAGGAGAGGGATTTTTTATTTACAGCACATACTCTCTGACGGGGCCCTTAGAACTTTTGAGGATCTTCAGGACCAATATATGCTTCCTCGATCCATGCATTATAGATTCCTCCAACTGCGTCATGCAATACGATCCCAGTTTCCCTCGTCCGTCCCGCAGCCCGCCTTTAATGCCCTGATCAAGAGTTTGGATCCTCTACGATTTTTACAATATGCTTCTCACACCGTCTGCTACTACTATAGTGTATAATCTCAAACCGAGATGGGAGAGGGATGTGGGATCACTGGAGGATGAAGAATGGAGTGAGGCACTTGATGCCTGCAAGACCATTTCCCCTAGACTCGGACAGATTGTCACAACGATACATCTTGCACCACGCATACCTTACTCCTCTCCGAGTGGCTCGCTTCAGGCTCGGGACTAGTACGGAGTGTGTGATGTGTAGACAGGAGGCTGGTACGTTTTTCCACCTGATCTGTGAATGTCCTCGACTCCAGGGCTTGTGGAAACAAATTGTAGACTTTCTCCACGATGACATGGGGTCCCCCCTGACCCTTGACCCAAAGGTCTGCCTGCTGGGCATTTTCCCCGGCACAGACCTCGACAGATTTACTAAGACGTTCCTTCACGAAACACTTTTTTCTGCTAAGAAAATTATAGCTAGGAACTGGATGAGGCCTACGCCCCCTAGTTTCTCTGAATGGAAATCAGATGTGAATGCCACTTTACCTTATAAGAAAATGATATATATTAATAGGGGCTGCCTGGATAAATACAATTAAGATCTGGGACAGATGGCTTTCATCATCCGATACATGTACGGACTGACCCTAACGCGAGGAATCCCTGGTATGTTCCAGAACTGCCTTTAGTGGGGGCCGAGTTTGGGGGTCACCTCTTGGGTGGCCTCCTTTCCTTGCACACTGCTACTTCGGGATGTATTCCAGCTATGCCTTTCTCTAAACCTGTGAATGACAATGTATCTCTGCTTGTATCAGGTCTTTGTTACTATTATTGCCGTATACCCTGTAATGCCATGTTTCATGTGTACAGTGTTCAATAAAAACGTTTTAATATAAATAAAAAAACAAAAAAAAAAAACAAAATCAGGTACACTGCTTGCATTTAAGAAATACATTTAGTTAAGTATTAATGATTACAAAGCTATATTCATTTATGTCTTTTATATCTGCCTTGAGTGCAGCTTTAAAAGCCGTCTCTTATAACAAGTATGCAATGGAGTTTCCTACATATACAGTATGCTATGCCCAGCTTTATAGAAGGAAAAACCTAAGGTACAGGTCCAAAGCACAGCAATCTTTGGAGCTAGTAAGACATCACTCACATTTGTGACGTTTTTCAGGTCTTTTGTTCAAATAGATTTGCAGTGTATCTAAACTCAAAAATGATACAAACTCACCGGCCACTTTATTAGGTACACCTTGCTAGTACCGGGTTGGACCCAGTGGTGTATTTATGTTTTGTGCTGCCCTAGGCCTGACTAAACTCATGCACCCCCCCCCCCCAATTTAAATATGACCCACCCCTTCCTTTCAATGCCACACCCCTTCATTTGTAAGACCCACCCTGTCATCTGTAAACCACACCCCTTCCTCTTTAGGCTCCCCCTTTTTCTCTTAGAGCTCCACCTCTTCCTCTCTGTACATTAGGCCTAGGTTCACATTAGGGAGGGTTTGAAATCGTGCGAGTTCAGCTGAACTCGCACGATTTCAAACCGGCAATGCAGTCCGACTTCGGGGACAATTTTGACAGACATCTGTGTGGGTTCATGCACAGATGTCTATTCAAATCGCCCCCAAAATCGCCAAAAGTAGTACAGTAACTACTTTTGGAAATTGGTGCGGCGCCGCAAAGTCAGCGTCACACCGATTCGAACTGTGCCATTGCCAGCAATAGTTGCCGATTTGGCATGCGATTTGACATGACAAATCGGCGGAAAGGAAAAACGTACCGCTCAAAAGCTTGAGAATTCACCAAATAGCTGCTTCCGCCCGGTCACTCACACAGGTGCTGGCTCTGCACTGATGCATGGGAGAAAAAGAAACCCTGGACTGCCGCACTCTGTATAGACAGTTATTTATTCCAAAATTTCAGGTAAAAAATCCAAATTCAAAATAAATCCATAAATCCAAAACAACAAATGCAGATGGTGTGCATGCAGGGAAGGGTGGCTAACGCGTTTCACGTCACGAATTGACGCTTACTCATAGCTAGCTATGAGTAAGCGTCAATTCGTGACGTGAAACGCGTTAGCCACCCTTCCCTGCATGCACACCATCTGCATTTGTTGTTTTGGATTTATGGATTTATTTTGAATTTGGATTTTTTACCTGAAATTTTGGAATAAATAACTGTCTATACAGAGTGCGGCAGTCCAGGGTTTCTTTTTCTCCCATGACAAATCGGCCCAATGTGATTGTGGGCTTAAAGTGGGTACCAAGTGCAGCCTCATCAGTGCCCATCAATGCAGCCTCATAAGTGCAGCCTCACCAGTGCCCATCAGTTCAGCTTCATCAGTGCCCATCAATGCAGCCTTACCCGTGCCCACACAGGTGGTGAGAATGAAGCATATCGCTACCTCCACTGCCTGTCAATTGCCTCTGAAAAGAAATCTGTGTGGATTGCATTTCAGAGGCGTGGCAGACTTTTTAAATCAGAGCAGCAGAGTGGGGCATTAATGTAATTGTTGAGGGAGGAGGTGATGTTTAAACTTACTAACCAATTTTCCAGCCTCTAGTGTACGTGTATTTTGATTTGCCACATGCCCTGCACACCTTAACATACACACAGAAAGTGCATCTGTGGGTGCATCAGGGGGTGGAGTATGGACACAGCTGATGGGGCAGGCACAACAGAGATTGGATAGATTATAAGGAGGCGGGGCAAAATCATTGGCCTTTTCAGCAAACTGCGTTTATTCCAAATAGAGTAAAAAAAAGAAAGAAAAATAAATATCCGTCAGTCTTAAATGTAGTTAGCGGTAGGGATGAGCTCGGTGTTCGAGTCGAACATACGTTCGACTCGAACATCGGCTGTTCGATGAAGATCGAACGTTTTGGGCCGTTCGCGCCAAATTCGAGTGACGCGAATGGCCCACAATACACTGCGCCATCGCAGTGCAATCCCGGCGCTGTGATTGGCCAAGCATGCACTGTGACCCCGCATGCTTGGCCAATCCCAGCGCCGGCAGCGAGGAGAGCCATAATTGGCCACAGGCAGGATGCCTGTGGCCAATTATAGCTCAGGGGGGTTTAGTACACGCCCCACACTATAAAAGGCCGCCAGCGCGGCGGCCTTGTGTAGTGTGTTCCGGTTCAGGGAGAGAGGATAGACAGGGACAGTGTTAGTGATATTTGTTCATTTACCTTGTGTGTAGGGAGAAGGAAGGATAAGCAGGGACAGTGTCAGTGATATTCTGCTAAACCTTGTATGCAGGGAGAGAGAAGGATAGGCAGGGACAGTGTCAGTGATATTCTGCTAAACCTTGTGTGCAGGGAGAGAGAAGGATAGGCAGGGACAGTGTCAGTGATATTCTGCTAAACCTTGTGTGCAGGGAGAGAGAAGGATAGGCAGGGGACAGTGACAGTGATATTTTTGCTAAGCCTCCTGCACAGTATACACCAGAAGCTAGCCCTTATTGCTGTGTTTTCCTGTTGTGTAACACAGGCAGGCATCTCCAGCAGTTATAGCAGGCGTAGTGTGCTTCCTGCAAAATATACACCTGAAGCTAGTCCTTATTGCTGTTTTTTCCTGTTGTGTAACACAGGCAGGCATCTGCAGCACGTACAGCGGGCGTAGTGTGCCTCCTGCACATTATAGACCTGAAGCTACCCCTTATTGCTCGTAGTTTTTTTTTCCCTTTGTGTTACACTAACAGGCATCTGCAGCACTTACAGCAGGTGTAGTGTGCTTCTTGCAAAATATACACCTGAAGCTAGCCCTTATTGCTGGTTTTCCCCATCTCCCTGCAGGCCTTTAGAATGCCTGGAAGGCAAACAAGGAGAGGCAGACAGTCAGGAGCCAATAAAAGAGGGCAAGCAGGCTCTGTGTCTAGAGACAACAGTGTTGGTCGTGGACGCGGTGCATCGTCATCAGCACGTGGCCATGGGACACGCTTGTCCTTATTTTCGGCAGCTGGATGTGTTGAGCCGCATCATGCCGAAGACTTGGTAGAGTGGATGACCAAGCCCTCCTCATCCTCTCTCACCCAGGCTCAGGGTACTGGCAAAGCAGCTGCCAAAGCGTCCTCAATGTCATCATCAGTCACTCCTTCCCTAGACCCACTGTGTCCTCCTGAGGAGTCCCCCGAACTGTTTGAGCACAGTGTTGGGTTTATGCTCCAGGAGGATGCCCAGTGTTTCGAAGGGTCTGAAGATGATACCCAGCTAGAGGAAGGCAGTAGCGTGAGAGCAGAGAGAGGGGATGCTCAAGAAGGACACCATACTGGCAGTCATGTTCCAGCAGCTGCAGCATATTGCCAGATTGGTTCCAGTGATGAGGAGGGAGGGGATGATGAGGTCACTGACTCCACGCAGGTGCCTGATAGGAGAGAGGAAGAGGAGGAGGAGGAGGAGGAGGCACATCTCCAACGAGGCAGGATGCCCTCCGGGGGCCAGCGTAAGGGCAGCACACCGACTGAATCACACCGCAGAGCTCTGCCTGTGCAGGGCGCTGCCTCTGCTCGTTATTTTCAAAAGTTCTTTGGTGTGGGCCTCTTTTGAGTCGAGTGCATCAGATCGCGCCGCTGCTGTTTGCAACATATGTCTCAAGCGTATATCGCATGGCCAAAACATCAGCCGCTTGGGCACCACATGCTTGACCAGACATATGTTGACCTGCCATGTAGCTCGTTGGCAAGCCTACCTTAAAGACCCACACCAAAGAACAAAGCGGACCTCTCCTTGCTCCACATCAGCTGGCATCTCCAACCCCACTATACCTTCAGTCCTCTCTGAAACCTGCACTGAGAGGAATGAAGGTGTAGAATTAGGTGTGTCACAGCCAAGTACTGGCGGGCACTCTGCTAGCAGTACACCGATGTCCGATTCTAGCAGGCAAATTTCCCTGCCCCAGCTGCTGGACCGTCGAAAGAAGTTCACTCCCAGCCATCCACATGCCCAGTGGTTGAATGTTAGCTTGGCTAAATTGCTAGCACTTCAACTGCTGCCTTTTCAGTTGGTAGACTTGGCCCCCTTCCGTGAGTTTATGCAATGTGCGGTTCCTCAGTGGCTGGTTCCCAAACGACACTTTTTCTCACGGAAGGCGATCCCGGTTCTCTACCGGCATGTGGAAGGCAATGTCCATGCCTCGCTGGACAGGGCGGTCAGCGGTAAGGTGCATATTACCGCTGACTCATGGTCCAGAAGGCATGGACAGGGACGTTACCTTTCTTTCACGGCCCATTGGGTCACTCTTTTGGCAGCTGGGAAGGATGCAGGACAAGGTGCAGTAGTGTTGGAGGTTGTTCCGCTGCCACGCCTCCAAAATGCTACTACTGGTTGTTGTGACACACCTCTCTCCTCCACCCCCTCCTCTTCTTCTTCCTCCATGGCCTCTTCCTGTGCTTTGTCCTCGGAACCAGTGGTGCTCCGTAGGCGTTCAAGGGGCTACACAAGTACGCAGGCAAAAATATGCCATGCCGTGCTTGCGCTGGTGTGTTTGGGGGACAGGAGCCACACTGGGGCAGAGGTTCTGTCAGCTCTGCAGGGGCAGGCCGAGAGGGGGTTAACACCACGCCAGCTTAAGGCAGGAATGGTGGTTTGCGACAATGGCACCAACCTCCTCTCCGCCCTCTGACAGGGACAAATGACCCATGTGCCCTGTGTGGCTCACGTCCTTAACCTGGTGGTGCAGCGGTTCTTGGGCAGGTACCCGGGCTTACAGGATGTCCTGAGGCAGGCCAGGAAAGTCTGTGTGCATTTCCGCAGATCATATACTGCCAGTGCTCGGCTGGCTGAGCTGCAAAAGGAGTTAAACCTGCCCAAGAACCGCCTTATATGTGACATGCCCACCAGGTGGAACTCAACGTTGGCCATGCTGCAGCGGCTGCACACGCAGCAGAGGGCCATCAATGAGTACCTGTGCGACTACGGCACCAGGACAGGGTCAGGGGGGCTCGGGTTTTTTTTCACCACGCCAGTGGGGCATGATCATAGTTAGTCAGGTTGAAAAAAGACACAAGTCCATCCAGTTCACCCATAGAAATATATATATCGTACAATCCCATATACCCAATTCTATACCCACAGTTGATCCAGGGGAAGGCAAAAAATCCAGCAGAGCATGATCCAATTTGCTACAGCAGGGGAAAAAATTCCTTCCTGATCCCCCGAGAGGCAATCGGATATTCCCCGGATCAACTTTACCTATAAATGTCAGTACCCAGTTATATTATGTACATTTAAGAAAGAATCCAGGCCCTTCTTAAAGCAATCTACTGAGCTGGCCAGAACCACCTCTGCATGGGTGATCAGGGATGCATGCACTGTCCTGGCACCATTTGAGGAGGCCACGAGGATGGTGAGCAGTGAAAAGTGCATGCATCAGTGACACTGTACCTCTTGTCCACCTGTTGGAGCATACGCTGCATGGAATAATGGACAGGGCACTTGAGGCAGAACAGAGGCAGGAAGAGGAGGACTTCCTTGCCTCTCAAGGCTCCCTTTACCCAGACAGTGTTCCTTCTATCCCACCCATCCCACAGGAAGAGGATGAGGAGGAGGAGGATTGTGTCAGCATGGAGGTGGAGCCTGGCACTCAGCATCAACAGCAGCAGTCTTTTAGGGATGATTTACAGTCCCAAGAAACACGTGGACTTGTACGTGGCTGGGAGGAGGTGGCTGCGGATCATGTCGTCCTTAGTGACCCAGAGGACTCCGGACCGAATGCCTCAGCTAACCTACGCTGCATGGCCTCCCTGATCCTGCAAAGTCTGCGGAAGGATCCTCGTATTCTTTGGATCAAGGAGAGGGACTATTACTGGCTGGCCACTCTCCTTGATCTACGGTACAAGGGTAAGGTTGCGGACCTTATCTTACCATCGCAGAGGATGAGACAACTCTGGGAGGCCTTGCAGAAAGGTCTGTGGAACGCGTTCCCAGAGACTGGGAGGTTACAAACTCCTGTTCCTGGACAACGAGTTGCTGAGGCTTCGGTCAGTCAAAGAAGGAGCGGTGGGGAAGGTGGCCGTCTGACCGATGCGTTCAGACAATTCTTTAGTCCGCAGCCCCAAGGTATGATCGGTTCCAGCAACCATCGCCAGCGTCTGATATACATGGTGCAGGAATACCTAGGGGCAAGGTCAGACTTGGACACCTTTCCCACCGAAAATCCTCTGGCTTACTGGGTCTTGAGGATGGATCACTGGCCAGAGCTTGCACAGTATGCAATTGAGCTACTGGCCTGTCCTGCATCCAGCGTTCTTTCGGAACGCACATTCAGTGCTGCTGGATGCTTTGTCACGGATCACAGGGTGCGCCTGTCCACCGACTCGGTTGATCGACTGACCTTCATAAAGATGAACCAGTCTTGGATCACCACCAGCTACCAAGCACCTGAAGCTGATATAACAGAATAATTTATTTTCAAATGTCACATCCCTTCAAGGCTGATGCTGAGTAACTGTCCTGTTATGTTGACTGACTATCCTCCTCCTCCTCCTCAATGATCCGATTCATGATGATAGCTTGGAAGAACATTTTTGTTTCTGGGTGCCGCCACCAGTGGCTAAGGCCCAGTTTTTCAGCCCCTGTTTAACAGGGGCATGTAATTACAATTTTTGATGCAATGCTTTACAGCAGGGCTCATTCCTGCACTCCAACTAGAGTATCTGGGAGAGGTTGCAGTGTCGTGGCACCAGTGGCTAAGGCCCAATTTTTCAGCCCCTGTTTAACAGGGGCATGCAATTACAATTCTTGATCTAATAATTCACAGCAGGGCCCATTCATGCGCCCACCAAGAGTAACTGTGAGGGCTTACAGTGTTGTGGCACCAGCACCACCACCAAAGGCCCAATTTTTCCTACTACTGTTCAACAATGGCATGTAAATACAATTCCTGATATAATAGTTCACAGCAGGGCGTTCCAGCGCCCACCAAGAATAACTGTGAGGGCTCACAGTGTTGTGGCAACACCAACATGTAAGGGGCAAATTTCAGCAGAGTATATACGGCAGGCCCCTACTTTCAAACATCCAACTTACAAACGACTCCTACTTGCAAACGGAAGGAGACAACAGGAAGTGAGAGGAAATATACCCCTAGGAAGGGAAATTCTCTCCTGTAAGAGTTAATATGGGAAAAAGGTGTCTCCTCTCTACTGATACTTTATCACCAATCCTTGTTTCAATAAAAACCCCACTCTTCAAAAACAGTTGTCATTGGGACGGAAAGTGAGGTGAAATGTTCTGAACAGGGGCACAGACAGCAAAACAAATGTTACAGGGGTGATAACCCTTCCCTATGTTTTCCAAAAAGCTTAAAAATATATTTTTTGGCTGGAGCTACACTTAAACAATGTACCTGTTCAAAATTAAACAAACAGATTCTACTTAAGAACAAACCTACAGTCCCTGTCTTGTTTGCACCGCCTGTATACTGCTGTTCAGAGTATATAGGGCTTTTTTTATTTTGTGTGCTTGGTTCCCCTTAATATCCATACAAGACCCAAAGGGGCTGGTAGTGGGGGGGGGGGGGGGCTGGTGGGGTAGCCATGCCATTTTTCTTAAAGATTTTCATCCATATTACCGGGACCAGACATTATATTAAAGCCGCAAGCAGTTTTAAATGGCTTTTTTTCCCCTTTAGAAATGCCATTTTGTGCAGGGACAGTTCTAAACACGGGAAACACGTGGCACTTCACAAGCATACTTTAGACACCCCCCCAGGTACGATATTTAAAGTAATATTTCACTTTTTTTTTTCACTTTATGCATCATTAAAATGACTGCTCCCGAAAAACGGCAGTTTTTAAAACTTCTTTTTGCATTGATACATGTTCCCTGGGGCAGAACCCGGGTCCCCAAACCCTTTTTAGGACAATAACATGCATATTAGTCGTTATAATTAGTACTTTAGATTTTGAACGTTCGCGTTCATTGCATTTAATAGGGTTCTAACGTTCGCGCAAACTTTCGGTCCGTTCGAAGGTTTCTTTATATGTCAGAAGGCAGCATGAACCATACAGGCAACTATGAAAGGTTAACCAATATATACAAGCAGACACTAAGGTGTTAAATGCCATTTTTTACCAGAAGCACCAGCCTGCAGATGTTGATCTGTAAATAGTCAGGCTGCATTCACACCTGAGTGTTTTCAGCTCGAAAATGCCTGAAAAATGCCCAACAAGCAAAATCCTGTTCATTTAAATGGTCCCTGTTCACATCTGAGCGTTTTGTCGCCTGTAGCAAAACGCCTGAGCCTGCATTCACACCTGAGCGTATAGTTTTTAGGCAAAAATTCACACTATTTGTGCCATGATTTTTTACAGGTCAAAAGGTCACCAATGTAATGGAATAAAAAATGCCTGTAATTTGCCAAAAAAGAAGCTCATGTACTTTTTTGAGAAACAGGTGTTTTGCTTTAGGTGACAGAACGCTCAGATGTGAACAGGGGCCATTGAAATTAATGGGATTTGTTTTTTTTCTAGAGCTGAGGCTGAGAGCAGAAAAACGTCCAAAGAGGCCTAGGTGTGAACAGAGCCTGTGCTCAAAATAGTACATGAACTTCTTTATAGGCAGATTACAGGCATTTTTCTGCTTTTTACATTGGTGACCTTTTGACCTGTACAAAATCGTGGCAAAAATCGTGGTAAAAACTTGTGACGTTCTGCCTAAAAAAAAAAAATACGCTCAGGTGTGAGTGCAGCCTTACCCATTTAGGTAAGCAGCAGTGTACACATGTTCATTAAGCCCGGGTTCACACTGATGCGATGTGGGAACCAGTGCAATACCAGCGCCGGTTACCGCATCGTATCTCTCCCGTGGGCAGTTCACACTGCCCTCTGCGAACCGCTGCGGGTGTCAATACATTGTTAATGACACCCCCAGTTTAGTTCACAGATCGCAGTGCAAACTGTAAACTCGCACAGGAATCAGATCGCATAGGTGAGAACACCCATGCGATCTGATTCTAGTGCGGGGAAAAACAAGTCCCTGCAATTTTTTCTGTGCCAATCCAATGCGAGTTCAGCCATACAACTGTATGGCTGAACTTGCATCTCACAGACATCGCATGTGATCGGCACTGCAGGTGTGGGTGCGAATCACATGCAATGTCTGTGATCGCACTGGTGTGATCCTGGGCTTAAGCAGAGAAGAAAAGCACAGTTCTCTCCTAGCAAGGACACAGAGGGTTAATTACTAGCGAGTCCTTATTTCAGATAACAGGGAGATAGGAGAAACAAAGTGGGAAAGCTGGAGACCAGATAAGCCATGGCATGAGGTTTGCAAGGAGACAGTGAGGATCAGCATTTACTGGAATATGAACAAGGGAAAGGGAAGCACTCACAATGCCACATCTGTAATAGTATTAGAGAAACAAGAAGGGTTGCTCAAGAGCATCCAATGGTCCGACTTTAAAGGCAACAACACAGTGAATAAACAAAAATAGAATTTATTAATAGAAAAAACAAAAAACAGACAGTTACTACAATGGGTGAAGAGTTAAAAACTGTATACAAGATGCCCAATCTATGTGCGCACCAGATGCCTATGGTCTTGATTTTTCTCTGTGTGGATTTTCTTATACCTGTATAAGTACTGACTGTGGGACAATATATATTGGACCCCGTCTTTCCCAAGATAGTGAGATTTGTATTCTTTCTTGCTATCTCTGTTCGTCCTGAAGAAGCCTTGCCGCGAAACGCGTAGACGCACAAGGGACCGCATCTGTACATTCCATCTTGTATACAGTTTTTAACTCTTCAACCATTGTAGTAACTGTCTGTTTTTTGTTTTTTCTATTAATAAATTCTATTTTGTTTATTCACCGTGTTGTTGCCTTTAAAGTCCGACCATTGGCTGCTCTTGATCAACCGATCGGTATTTACTCTCACCCCTCCAGCCAGGTCAGATATGCAGAATGTACACAGTAGCTGGGTCCGTTGCTGAAGCCACAATCCGACGGCTCATTGTGCACTGGGGTCACAACACAGGAAGAGAAACTGACCAGCTCTCACACTGCTCTCCCGTCTGTGTAGAGAGGAGGAGGGGGAAACTGTCACCACGCGCTGTATGAGAGAGAGACGCTCTCCGAACGCTGCAGTAAGCAACTCCGGTGTTCTATCAAATTCTCAGTGAATGGGCTGACTCAGGAGCGGGAGGGTGCTTTTTTGTGCGGGGGCGGCTTTTTTGCCACCCCCCCTACAAAGTGATGCCCTAGGCCTGGGCCTTGTCAGCCTAGGCCAAGACACAGCACTGGTTGGACCCCCTTTTGCCGTCAGAACTGCTTTAATTCTTCATGGAATAGATTCAGCAAGGTGTTGGAAACATTTCTCAGAGGTTTAGGTCCATAGTGACATGATAGCATCACACAGTTGCTGCAGATTTATCGGCTGCACATCCATGATGCAAATCTCCCATTCCACCACATCCCAAAGGTGCTCTATTGGATTGAGATCTGGTGACTATGGAGGCCATTGGAGTACAGTGACCTCATTGTCATGTTTAAGAAAACAGTAGTGAAATGATTTGAGCTTCATGACATGGTGCATTATCCTGATGGAAGGAGCCATCAGAAGATGGGTACACTGTAGTCATAAAGGGATGGACATGGACAATACTCAGGTAGGCCGTGGCATTTAAATAATGCTCAATTGGTACTAAGGGGCCCAAGGTGTGCCAAGGAAATATCCCCCACATCATTACACTACCAGCCTGAACCGTTGATACAAGGCAGGGATGTTGTTTACTCCAAATTCTGACCCCATCATCTGAATGTCGCAGCTGAAATGGAGACTCATTAGACCAGGCAACGTTTTTCCAATCTTCTATTGACCAATTTTGGTGAGCCTGTGTGAATTGTAGCCTCAGTTTTCTGTTCTTAGCAGACAGGAGTGGCACCCGGTGTGGTCTTCTGCTGCTGTAGCCCATCTGCTTCAAGGTTCAATGTGTTGTGCGTTCAGAGCAGTAGTGTATTTAGGTTTTGTGCTGCCCTAGGCCTGACTAAACTTGTGCATCCTGTAATCTAAAAAATGACCCACCCCTTTCTGTCAAGGCTACACCCCTTGCTGTTTAAGACCCGCCCTGAAATTTTCTAGGGACACTAGTTCTGAGGGCCTGGGGGGGCAATGAATTCCCTTAATTTGCATAGATTTCCTCTCACTTCCTATTTGGTTATTATGGGGCAGGAAGTGAAGGGAAACCTCTGCAATGGGACAGGGATGGTAAAAAATAAACTCACAGGGGCTATAACCCTCCCTTACTCTATCCAAAATGGAAAAAAAAAAGTGTTGCCTATAGTTCTACTTTAAGCACAAATTTCTGATAATTTTATGGAGAGGACTAAGAAGATATAACCATGCCAATGGTGTAGCAGAAAACATATAGCACAGTGAGGAAGGTTTGTGGTCCAGGATGATAGGACAGTCAAAATTAGAAGCAGCGCCCCCCCCCCCCCCCCAGTTGCAGAATCCCGGAAGCAGTGCGGCCGCTTTATGGGGGCGCTAGACTAACTTGCCTCTCAGCCCATTCCGCCCCATTAGACTGGCACTACACTAACAGTGTAGCGCAAGCCGGCGGGGACTCTTTCCGTGCTGCCCGCCCTGCAAAGTGCTGCCCTAGGCGTGGCCCTTGTTGGCCTAGGCCAGGATACAGCATTGGTTCAGAGAAGGTATTCTGCATACCTTGGTTGTAACGGGTGGTTATTTGAGTTATCGTTGCCTTTTTATAATCTCAAATCAGTCTTCCCATGCTCCTCTGACCTCAACAAGGCATTTTCGTCCACACAACTGCCGCTCACTGGATATTTTCTCATTTTCTGACTATTCTCTGTAAACCCCAGAGATGGTTGTACGTGAAAATCCCAGAAGGTCAACAGTTTTTGAAATACTCAACCCAATAACCATTCCATGCTCAAAGTCACTTAAATCCCCTTTCTTCCCCATTCTGATACTTGGTTTGAACTTCACTACATCTACATGTCTAAACGCATTGAGTTGCTGCCTTGTGATTGGCTGACTAGAAATTTGTGTTGCCAAGCAATTGAACAGGTGTACCTAATAAAGTGGCCGGTGAGTGTATATCGCAGCTTACCTGTGCTTAAAAGTGGTGGCAGAAATAGTTTTCTTTTTAACAAAATCATTATTCGGGTATAAATAACATTTGGATGGAGCAACAGTGGTGAGAAGACACTCATAATTCATTTTGATAACTATCCACCCAGAGACTGAAATTTCAGTTATTATATTATTCATTTTAAAAATTACTATAATAGAATGGTGTAAGGCAACTGAGCTATTCAGAGCTTTGTTATCTGGCAATTTGTAGCAACTTCAATGTGTTTGGACCTGAAAAATGTCATCTATGTGAGTACAAACTTACCAGTGTTTAGAAATTCAATAATGAAGGGAAACATGAAAGTGGTGAATTCTTAATGTGCTAATAGTGTGGGTTTTTTTTTTTTTCCCATCACCTTTTATGTGATTTAGTAGTATTTGAATATGGCCAACCTAACCAAGCTTCTGTGGAACAGTTTCAGTGATGAACTTACCTAAACCTATAAATCTCAATTACTAATATATGCATCTTTCAGTAGGTTAGTGGTTTTGACTAATAAATTATCAGCAGTAATCATTATATTCAACTGGTTACTCAATGTAAGTCAAAGTGTGTGAAGATATACCACAACGTTCTAGAGATGATTCACATAGATCATCTGTTTTTCATTTTAAAATTCATGCAGCTTTGCTAAGTACTCCTCCAGATTGTTTGGTCACTTCCTCTAGAAAAGCATTAAAGTCCTTAATTACTGGAATTACGGTATGTCATATGACATGGTTCCCTTTATCTGACCAATAAACTGCTTCAAAGCAATGCTAAGACAGCTGAAGTACTCAGAAGCCCTGTACACACGACCGGGATTCCCGTCGGAAAAAAAAAAAAACGTTGGTTTTTCCGACGGGATTCTGCCAAGCTTGTCTTGCGTACAGACTGAAGCCTCATACACACGACCGAGTTTCTCGTCGTTAAAAACACGTCGTTTTTCTCGACGAGATTCTTGTTAACCTTGACGAGTTTCTCGTCAAGCTTTCCATGCGTACACACTGACAATTCCAAATCTCGTTGTTGTTCTGCGCGGTCACGTCCAGCACGTACGACGGCAGTATAAAGGGGAAGATCGATTTCCCTGGCGCCACCCCTTAGGCTGCTTTTGCTGATCTCATGTTGCCGCGTGTGAAGTAAAAGTTTGGGAAGAGACGATTCGCGCTTTTCAGTCCGTTACAGCGTGACGAATGTGCTATCTCCATTACGAACGCTAGTTTTACCAGAAGATGCGCTCCCGTCTCATACTTGATTCTGAGCATCCGCGCTTTTTGAAGAGTCGTAAAAGCATACACACGAACCATTTTCTCGTCGCAAAACAGGCCGACGAGAAAATAGAGAGCAGGTTCTCTATTTTTCTCGTCGAGATTCACGGCAGTTTTCTCGTCGTAAAACCATACACACGAACGGTTTTCTCGACAATAAAGCTCTCTCGGCACTTTTCTTGTCGGTTTTGGACGAGAAACTCGGTCGTGTGTACGAGGCTTGACATTCAAAATCCCGTTGTTCTAAAGCGCGGTGACGTACAACACGTACGAGGGCACTATAAAGGGGAAGTTCCATTCCAATGGCGCCACCCTTTGCGCTTGCTTTTGCTGATCTCGTGTTAGTAAAAGTTTGGTGAGAGACAATTCGTACTTTTCAGCCTCGTGCTTTTCAGTCCGTTACAGCGTGATGAATGTGATAGCTCCATTACGAACGCTAGTTTTACCAGAAGGAGCACTACCGTCTCATACTTGATTCTGAGCATGCGCGTTTTTTTCCCCCTCGGACAAGCATACAGACGACCGGTTTTCACGGCAGGAAATAGTCCGATGGGAATCACAACGAGAAAATAGACAACAAGTTCTCTATTTTTCTCGCTGGGATTCCCGGCAGTTTTCACAACGAGAAAGCATACACACGAACGGTTTTCACAGCAAAAAGCTCTCCCAGCAGTTTTCTTGTCGAGAAAAACGGTCGTGAGTACGAGGCCTAAGCTGTTCAGCTCTTTACTAGCTAGCCAAACAGCACTGACCTATCCAGCTGCTCTGAAACTACTCAGTGGCAGGATGATACAAGCCCCTCTGAATAGCATAACACCCGAGAACCTTTTTAAAGTGGTTTAGTAAAAACCGCGCACACTACAGTCAACATGGTTAGGCACACATTTAACCCCTTGATTGCCCCAGATGTTAACCCCTTCCCAGCCAGTGTCATTAGTACAGTGACAGTGCATATTATTAGCACTTATCACCGTATTAGTGCCACTGGTAATGTCAATGGCAGTTAGTCAGTTCCCTTCCGGCTGCCACACTTTCACAGTTTCATTATAAGTCACTGATCATCGCCATTAGTAGTATAGTAAAATAAATAAAGATTCCAATATACAGTATCTCACAAAAGTGAGTACACCACTCCCATTTTTGTAAATATTTTATTATATCTTTTCATGTGACAATACTGAAGAAATTACACTCAGCTGCAAAGTAGTGAGTGTACAGCTTGTATAACAGTTTAAAGTTGCTGTACCCTCAAAATAACTCAACACACAGCCATTAAATGTCTAAACCGCTGGCAACAAAAGTGAGTACACCCCTAAGTTAAAATGTCCAAATTGGGCCCAAAGTTTCAATATTTTGTGTGGCCACCATTATTTTCCAGCACTGCCTTAAAGGAACACTAAAGGCAAAAGTTTTTTCACCTTAATGCATTCTATGCATTAAGGTGAAAAAACATCCGACAATTAGCACCCCCCCCCCCCCGAGCCCCCGTTTACTTACCCGATACCTCGAAAGTCCCGCGCCGTGAACGCGCTGGCTTCTCGGTCAGCTACCGGGGGGCGGGGCCGAGTGATACAGTGAGCGGCTACAGCCGCCGGCTGTATCACGGGAGTGCGCCCACAAGAACTTTCAACCGTGCGAGAGAGCTTGCATGAAGGTGGAAAGTTCTTGCGGGGGAGGAGCAGATACAGCCACCGAGGGACCCCAGAAGACCAGGTTCGGGGCCACTCTGTGCAAAACGAGCTGCACAGTGGAGGCGAGTATAAGTTTTGCCTTTAGTGTTCCTTTAACCCTCTTGGGCATGGAGTTCACCAGAGCTTCACAGATTTCCACTGAGTCCTCTTCCACTCCTCCATGACGACATCACAGAGCAGGTGAATGTTAGAGACCTTGCGGTCCTCCACCTTCCGTTTGAGGATGCCCCACAGATTCTCAATAGGGTTTAGGTCTGGAGACATGCTTGGCCAGTCCATTACCCTCAGCTTCTTTAGCAAGGCAGTGGTCATCTTAGGGGTGTGTTTGTGTCGGTATCATGTTGGAATACTGCCCTGCGGCCCCGTCTCTGAAGAGAGGGGATCATGCTCAGCTTCAGTATGTCACAGTACATGTTGCCATTCATGGTTCCCTTAATGAACTGTAGCTCCCCAGTGCAGGCAGCACTCATGCAGCCCCAGACCATGACACTCCCACCACCATGCTTGACTGTAGGCAAGACACACTTGTCTTTGTACTCCTCACCTTGTTGCCGCCACAGACGCTTAATACCATCTGAACCAAATAAGTTTATCTTGGTCTCATCAGACCACAGGACATGGTTCCAGTAATCCATGTCCTTAGTCTGCTTGTCTTCGGCAAACTGTTTGCAGGCTTTCTTGTGCATCATCTTTAGAAGAGGCTTCCTTCTGGGACTACAGCCATGCAGACCAATTTGAAGCAGTGTGCAGTGTATAGTCTAGCCACTAACAGGCTGACCCCCCTCCCCTTCAACCTCTGCAGCAATGCTGGCAGCACTCATACATCTATTTCCCAAAGACAACCTCTGGATATGACGCTGAGCATGTGCACTCAAATTCTTTGGTCGACCATGGCGAGGCCTGTTCTGAGTGGAACCTGTCTTGTTAAACCGCTGTATGGTTTTGGCCACCGTGCTGCAGCTCAGTTTCAGGGACTTGACAATATTCTTATAGCCTAGGCCATCTTTATGTAGAGCGACAATTGTATTTTTCAGATCCTCAGAGAGTTCTTTGCCATGTATGAGAGAGTGAGAGCGATAACACCAAATTTAACACACCTGCTCCCTATTCACACCTGAGACCTTGTAACACTAACGTGTGTTGAGTTATTTTGAGGGGACAGCAAATTTACACTGTTATGCCGCGTACAGACGATCGGACATTCCGACAACAAAACCGTGGATTTTTTTCCGACGGATGTTGGCTCAAACTTGTCTTGCATACACACGGTCACACAAATGTTGTCAGAAATTGCGAACGTCAAGAACGCGGTGACGTACAACACGTATGACGAGCCGAGGAAAATGAAGTTCAATAGCCAGTGCGGCTCTTCTGCTTGATTCTGAGCATGCGTGGAATTTTGTGCGTTGGACTTGGGTACACACGCTCAGAATTTCCGACAACAAAGTTTTATTGATGGAAAATTTGAGAACCAGCTCTCAAACATTTGTTGTCCGAAATTCCGACAGCAAATGTCCAATGGAGCATACACACGGTTGGATTTTCCGACAACAAGCTCACATCGAACATTTGTTGTCGGAAATTCTGACCGTTTGTAAGCGGCATTATACAAGCTGTACACTTACTACTTTACATTGTAGCAAAGTGTAATTTCTTCACTGTTGTCACATGAAAAGATATAATAAAATATTTACAAAAATGTGAGGGGTGTACATACTTTTGTGAGATACTGTATATACAATAATTTGTAGGCACTGTACCTTTCACGCAAACCAATCAATATATGCTTATTGGGGATTTTTTATCAGAATACATTTTGGCCTAATTTAACCCTTTCCATACAGGGCTTTTTAAACCACTTCCATACCAGGCCTATTCTGGCACTTCACTCCTACATGTACAAATCATCATTCTTTTGCCAGAAAATTACTCAGAACCGCCAAACATTATATATGTTTTTTTTTAGAAGACACCCTAGGGAATAAAATGACGGTCGTTGCAACTTTTTATCTTGCACGGTATTTGCGCAATAATATTTTTCAAACGCCTTTTTTTGGGGAAAAAAATGGTTTCATGAATTAAAAAACAACAAAACAGTAAAGTTAGCCCAATTTTTTTGTAAAATATGAAAGCTTATGTTACGTCGCGTAAAAAGATACCTAACATGTCACGCTTTAAAATTGCGCACACTCATGGAATGGTGCCAAACTTCGGTACTTAAAAATCTCCATAGTCGACGCTTTGAAAATTTTTACAGGTTACCAGGTTAGAGTTATAGAGGAGGTCTAGTGCTCGAATTGTTGCAAACGCTCTAACGCACGCGGCAATACCTCACATGTGGTTTGAACGGCGTTTACATATGCGGGCGGGACTTATGTGTGTGTTCGCTTCTAAGCGCGAGCTATTGGGGGCGGGCGTTTTTAAAAAAAAATTTTTTTTTGTTTTACTTATTTTTTTTTTTTTTACACTTATTTTTTTTCTTGATCACTTTTATTCCTATTACATGGAATGTAAACATCCCTTCTAATAGGAATGTGTGTGACAGGTCCTCTTTATGGAGAGATGCAGGGTCAAAAAGACCCCACATCTCTCCTCCAGGCTGGAAAGCATGAGATCGTGAAAAAAATTTCAGTGATCTCATACTTACAGCCGCAATGGCGGCTTTGTTTACATTTGAGGACCCGGGCGTGACGTCATCACATCGCGCCCGGGCCTCCGACGGTCATAGAGATGACTGGTGACCATCTGGTCACCAGTCATCTCTATGCTCGTCACGTGACCCACCAACGGCCCCGGACGATTCTCTCCGGGTCCCCGATGGCACGGGAGAGCCCGGAGAAGCACCGGATGGCGGCGGGAGGGAGGGGGGGGGGGGGGAGGGAGGTCATTACGCCGCTATGATCATTCTTATGGTGCGCAGTATCGCCGGCTGAAAAAAAAAAAAAAAAAGGATATCTGAATGTTGCCTCTAGCTGCAGGCATCTTTCAGATATCCCCCCTCAAACCCGGGACGTTTGGATATGTTTTATAGCAGAAAGTAAAAAATACTGGGGGTTTTTTTTTCGCAATTTTCGGTAATTTTTTATTTATATCGCAAAAAAATAAAAAACCCAGTGGTGATTGAATAACTCCAAAAGAAAGCTCTATTTGTGTGAAAAAAAATCATATACATTTTGTTTGAGTACAGCATTGCATGACCGTATGACCGTGCAATTACCAGTTAAAGTTTAGCAGTGCTAAATAGCAAAAAATGCCCTGGTCATGAAGAGGGTAAAATCTTCCAAAGTTTAAATGGTTAATACCAGTGGTGGATGGTGTTTTTTTTTGTGGGAGAAAAAAAACAAATAATTAAAAAAAAATATATATATATATATATATATATATATATTTTGTGATATTGGGGTGTTTTAGCTCAAATGGATAGATGCGTTTTTATGCAGTGAGTCCATATCAGACAGGCATTCTAGTCAAGGGCTTTAACTTCATTTAGCAGTCCAAAAATAAGAAAAACATACCAAGCCTCCTGGCTCTCTTGTTAGCAGTTCCTCTGCTTGCTTTAGGTACTGATACCTTTAAACCACCAGACCTTCCAGTCTCACAGTCTTGGATGCACACAGCTTAAAGCCCTACAACGCACACAGCGTTTGTCCTCACACAGAGACACTCACTAGCAGCCACTGCAGTTAGCAAGCTGCTCACCATCCTCCACCATCCTTCACTCTCACCAGCCCCTCATTATATTGGTTGTGTGCACCTGAGCACACACCATGCTGGCTGTCCACAAGACCCGGACACAGGGTTGGAGATCCCATCCCACCCAAGACTCTGAAGGATCTCCAAGCCATAGAAGCCCCATGTAGAAATAGCAAAATCTGAGAAAATTGCCAGAGCAGTTTTCTCTGTTTTTTTTAAATTTACGCTCTGTAGCTCTGCACACAGCCGATATGCAGACTCTGTGTCCGTTTTTGCTCCCTTTCCATAGAGACAGGGACTCTCACTATCACAATATATATGTAGCGCTACCCCCAGTTAAGAGAGCCGCTTGGTTTGATTTCGGGCCCTGTGTGCAGCACCCACCAACCCCCGGCAATCTTACTCGACCCACTCTGTCACAGTTAGTCTAGGGTTATATCTGTATCACATTCAAAAGTATTGCAAGGGGTAATCTATTAGCAGTAAGACAACACACTGAAGCGAGGGATTAAATATAATGCCGCGTACACACGATCGATTTTTTCGACGGTGAAAACACCGTCGAGAAAATCGACGTGAAAAACGAGGAACAGCTTGTTCCCCCCACACACGGCCGTTTTAAATGTCATTTTTTTTTGGTCGAAAAAAACGACCGTGTGTGGGCTCCGCGGCAGTGTTTCCCTATGGGAAACACTGCCGCGGAAAACATGTCGAAAAAAACGACGAGAAAAATTAGAACATGTTCTAATTTTTCTCGTCGTTTTTAATGCCGTTTTTCTCGTCGAAAAAAACGGCAGAAAGCCCACAGACGATCGTTTTTCTCGTCGAAAAGAAAAAATTTCGTTTTTCTCGACGAGAAAAACGGCCGTGTGTACGCGGCATAACAGTTTACTCTTATCTCAAAAGGTAGCATAGGCAGAATACAACACATGCAACTGGCTTGCAGAGCCCTGCAGAAATCAATACAGCACACAATAATGGCGCTGCGCGGCACTTCACCACGCGTAGCTATTATGGTATGCGCGCCCTATGGCGCACTGAACAATATCTTAACTCCCACCCCGGTTAGGCCTGACATGGAGCAAATCTCAATCACCTCTTATAGGGATTTCTTCGCATGCCAGCTTTCGGTGGTGCACTTGATGAATAGTACTTTGTAATCCACAACCAGGCAATAACTTGAAACACTATACTGGGGGGGGGACACTTCAACTCTGTCCTGCTACCGGTCCCCCCGGGGAACAGCAAATAAACAAAACTGTGGACCTATGCAGTCTATAGGCCTGAACACGGCACCACTCCGGACACGATCCCAGTCCGGAACTTCCACCCTGCGGTGTATCCCCACACAGCGTCTGCAACGATCGGGTCCCCGATCCAACTGATGTCCTCACTTGACAAGTCAGATGTCACCCAGGCTCCGCAGTGGGATGGAAGGCTCTTTGGAAGTTGCGCAAGGCCCAGGCTTCAGGCCTTGCACTGCAGCAGATCCGCACAGGAAGAAACTCTTGCTTGCAGCGCGGTGTCCAAAGAGCCCGAGCTCCGCCTCGCCTCCTCCTTAAATAACCCCTCCCATGAGTCTCTGCGATGGCCAACTGCACTCTGGGTGCCGAACCGGGTTCTGGGTAACATAGTCCTGGGGCCTTAAAGGAGACCCCGCTACATTATATATATATATATATATATATATATATATATATATATATATATAATGTATACATTTGCTATGTCATTTTCTGTAAAATGCAATACAATACAGCTACCTGGAGGTGTTCTGTACACAGATGGTGGACAGAACGCCCCCCAGAAACATCATTTCCTGCTTGTGTGATTGGCTCACTGATTTTCACAGAAGTCTGCACTAATATACAAGTCAGATTTTGGGCATCCCCTGCAATAAAAATTGCATTTTGGTGAGATACTCCCAAAGGGAAATCGTGTCTAAAGGGATGCAGACCCTGCCACCTCATTAGAACCCCGTAGGTGCAACAGCTGATAATTTAAAAAACACACCCATACAGATTCACACATGGACACAAACAAACAGCCATTTCTTCAGAAAAATAAAAAGGTAGAAGTCTGCAACAAAGTTTGTTAAAATCCTTGCAAAGTACATAGATTACTACCTGTGATTAGCCGTGTGCAGTGTTGGCTTCCTGGCGGGATTGGGCACGTGGGATTTTCAAACACGCCCAAGCCCATTTCCACTCTTTAACTGTGGCTATGCCTATATTTATGCTGATACGCTGACACATTTTTTTTTTTTTAGTAAAGGGGTATCATTCTGGTTCAGTACATTCAAAAACAGTACCTATAGGGTCCTTTCACATGGGTGTTCCGTATGTCCATTTTTATCAACCGTTGGTGGATGAAAAACGGACATACATGTATGTCTACGGGTTAGCGGACGTTAGCGGATGATCATCCACTGACATCCGCCTCTGTTAAGTTTTGTTTTTTGAGACGGAAAAGAAAACCCAAACTTTCTTCTGTTTAAAAAATGGAACGGACGAAAAACGGATGCTAGCGGACAACATCTGCTTACATCCGATCCGCTGACATCTGTTTTTCACTCAAAAACTTGGGCGTTCAGTTTAGTCAATTTTTTTTATAAAAAAACTGATGAAAAACAGACGTCAGTGGACATGAAAACAGATGTAAAAATTAACATCTGTATCCGTTTTTGATCCGTTTTTTTTTACACAAAAAAAGTGACTAAACTGAACTAAAAAACCGAACGCCCATGTGAAAGGACCCAAAAGTATCAAGTGGGACATCCTCTATAAATATACAGACAATTTCATTATTACAATAATAAAATGATAATTAAAAAATAAATATGTATTGTGATAATATACATTTTTGTATAGTTATGGTGGCTGTCTAATTTAAAGTGGTTGTAAAGGCTGAAGGTTGTTGACCTTAACCAGTTGCCGACCAGCCGCCGTCATTATACGGCGGCAGGTTGGCTTCCCTGTGCGAATCTTCGTAGCTGTACGGCGGGCGCTTTACAGGGTATAAGGGACATGCGCAAGCCACTGCGTGACGTAGAAGCTGATGCACGTGCCCGGCAGCCGCGATGTCCGCAGGGCACCCGCGATCGCTCCTGAGAGAGACAGAACGGAGGTCTGACAATGTAAACAGACAGATCTCCTTTCTGTCAGGGGAGAGGAGACAGATCTACTGTTCATACTGGTTATGAACAGCAATCGGTCTCCTCCTCCAGGCAGTCCCATCCCCCCCATAGTTAGAAACACTCCCTAGGACACACATTTAACCCCTTATCGGCCCCAAGTGTTAACCCCTTCCCTGCCAATGACATTTATACAGTAATCAGTGGCTATGTTTAGCTCTGATTGCTGTATAAATGTCAATGGTCCCAAAAAAAGTGTCAAAAGTGTCCGATCTGTCCGCCGCAATGTCGCAGTCCCGCTAAAAATTGCAGATTTTTTTAAATCAAAAATATGTAGAAGAATACATCACAGCCTAAACTGATGAAGAAATGTTTTATTTAATTTTTTGGGGGGGAAATGTATTATAGCAGAAAGTAAAAAATATTGTTTTTTTCTAAATTGTCGCTATTTTTTTGTATAAAGCGCAAAAAATTAAAACCACAGAGGTGATCAAATACCACCAAAAGAAAGCTCCATTTGTGTGAAAAAAAGGAAATCAATTTTGTTTGGGGACAAGGTCGCACAAACAGGCAATTGTCAGCTAAAGCGACGCAGTGCCATATTGCAAAGATTGGCCTGGTCATTAAGGGGACTGAAGTGGTTAATGCCGTCTCTTTATTGAGGTACAAAATCTTTTTTTTTAAACACCTCCCCCCTTTTATACTTAACTGAGCCAGATCTTGATCCAGTGATGTACCCTAGAGCAGAGGCTCTCTCATCTCTCTCTCTCCTCACTCATAGCTCCCAATTGTCCCTGATTTTGAGGGACTGTCTCTGATTTGGGACAATGTCCCTCTGTCCCCCATTACCCCTCATTTGTCCCTCATTTTGGTCTGATCTATAGATTTGTATAGAAAATGCACTTTTTATCTATCAAAAATTGTTTCCCAGTGCTAAAACTTTCATCCAACTTCTAAATTGCTTCATTTGTACATTTCAAAAGCAAATATAAAGGAATAGTAGTGGTAAAAAAAAGCACTTGTGGGTTTAGCTAATCTTGTTTTTTTTCTAAAATTCTCCTTTAAGGGGGCGTGGCAAGGGGTGTGTCCTATGCCTGCATACTTTTGCTGATAGGTGTCCCTCGTTCCCATCACAAAAGGTTGGGAGGTTTGCTCACTGGACATGAAAGGAGCAGCAGGAGCCACTGGCTTACTGGCTCTTGTTGCTGTCAATCACAGCCAGTGAGCAGAGAGCAGCATCCAGCCTGATCTCAGGCCAGAGCAGTGGTTCAAAGACAGCAGCAGGAGCCAATGTCAGTCACAGTCAATGAGGAGGGAGCAGGGGAATGGACACATAGAGCTGGTCTCATAGCAAGCCCACATGGGGGGGGGGGGGGCGGCAGGAGCGCTGTGGCAGGTAAATATAACATGTTTGTTATTTTAATGAAAAAAAAAATGTATTGCAATTACAATCACTTTCATTTTAAACGTACTGTTTTTAAGTGTATTTTTGTGTTAGAGCTGCTTTATATGTCTTTCATTTAAGCATTAAATAAAAAAATAAATAAAATTGTACAGCAATGTGGCTATATTTCTTGAACAGGAAAAGTTATGAGCCTTTCCAGCTAAAGATGGACCACATTCTTGTGTTAAAAGATATCTTGTTCTCTTTGTATTGCTTCCTTTGGGTGAAATCCCTGGTCATCCTCCCATGCCCTCTGCTTTTCTATTTCAAACTGACCATGCTAAGCATGAGAGCACAATATTCCCAGTGTGGTCAGTTTTCTGGCTGTGCTGGGATAACAGCCTACCTGTCCTCCAATGATCATACTTGTACTGACAGGCAACACGCAACCCCCCAACCCCCCCAGCATAGCCAATCCCTAGAAAGATTAGTGTAATGCTGTTTCTCCACTCCAACTCTCCAAGCCCCTTATGCATGTGAGAACAGAGGTTATATGATCACAAAAAAAAAAAAAAGAGAGGTATTTATAATGTGACTCTGGAATCCCCACTACAAAGGTGGTGGTTTCCCAACAATGAGCCCTCAACGACGTTTATAAAAAAAGAGGTGGACCTTGGGTGGAATGGCAAAGAGAGAAGATTTTTGTGGCTAGGCTTTGATACCTTTTTAATCAAAATGCTAAAGGTTGTACTTTAGGCCCCACATTTGATCACTTCAGTTAAAAAATAAGGTGGCAAAAATATTATCATTCACTGGCAATTACGTGGTCATGCAACACTGTACCCAAATTAAATATATATAATTTTTTTCACACAAATAGAGCTTACTATTGGTTGTATTTGATCACCACTGTTTTTCTTTTTTTATTATTATATAAATGAAAAAAGATCGAAAATTTTGAGAAAAAAAAACAACATATTTTTTACTTTCTGCTATAAAACAATTCCAATAAAAAAAATAAAAAAATAAAAAATGAAATTTCTTCATAAATGTAGGCCAAAATGTATTCTGCTACATGTCTTTGGCACAAAAAAATAAATTAAAAAAATAATTGTATATTGATTGGTTTGCGTGAAAGTTATAGTATCTACAAATGATGGTATACATACTGGAATTTTCTTTCTTTTTTTTATATACTAGTAATGGCGGTGATCAACAACTTATAGTGGGACTGTGATAGTACAGTGGACAATCTGACACTAGCTGACACTGGGTGAGAACTAACTAAATGACACTGATAGCACCAGTGACACTTATACAGTGATCAGTGCTAATACTATATTCTGCCACTGCATACCTCCCAACTTTTTTGAGATGGGAACGAGGGACACCTATTAGCAAAAGTATATAGACATAGGACACACCCCCTGTCAAGCCCCCTTAAAGGAGAATTATATGGGAAAAAAAAGGTTTGACTAAACCCATAAGTGCTTTATTACCTTTTATTCCTTCATATTTGCTTTTGAAATGTACAAATGCAGCAATTTAGAAATTGGATGAAAGCTTTAGCACCGGGAAACAATTTTTGAAAGATAAAAAGTGCTTTTTATATACAACTATATAGATCAGACCAAAATGAGTAACAAATGAGGAGGAAAGAGGGACATTGCTCTGAATCAGGGACAGTTGGGAGCTTTGCCACTGTACTAATGACATTGACTGGGAAGGGGTTAATATCAGGGGTCATCAAAGGGTTAACTGTGTGCCTAACAATGTGTAATGTGTGCTGCTTTTACTAAGAGATGTGGTGCTTTGCAGGGAGAAAAAAACAGCAACATCACTGCTCCATGTATAGAGCTCTGTGTTGTTAGTAAACACAGGGCTCTGTACTGTGATTCGCTTTAGCCAACCAGCAGGTCCTGGCCATAAATCATTGGCTGGAACCTGCTGACCAATTTGTGGCTGTACCAAATCACAGCATAGATGGGGAAGGTGGGAGCGTGCCCCCTACCCAGAAATGCCAGACCCCATACATGTACGTGATCCAGCGCAGGGCGGCCTACCGCAGTGTTTTTACAATTTTACAATACTGTAAACATGGTTTCACCTCCTTTACTGAGCTTCTAAGTTTGCAAAATGAAAAGTCTTTTTTTCTTTAGTAAACCACCCCCCATATGCAGTTTTGTTATGGGCAAGTTCCTCCATTGTCACAATCAGGAAGTCTGTCCTTGAGCAACTTCATGCAGCTGCCACTGGGTTACATGAATGTAGACAGGAAGTGAGTACAAAGAATCTGGTAGGGATCATCAGTGCAAAAAATGCAAAAAAGGATCAACAAATAAGAAAATAGTATTTTCAAAAAATAAATAAATAAATGGCTATTTGATATGCAGTGCTTAAGAAAATGAAATAGCATCCTGTTAGAATTTATATCTGCTGTAAAATACACACTTATGTGTCTTGCTGTTACTACTCTATTTTCTTTCTTCCTTCTTTTCTTGCCATCTTCCCCTATTCTGAAGTAGCTTTATGAAGAAACAAAGCATAAACAAATGTGTTATTTTACAGTTTCTGCATCAGTGGCAGCTGGTGGTGTTTTTTTTTGGGGGGGGGGGGCAAACAACCCCCCCTGGCCGCCGGTGAAGCAGCACTACCACAATTGCCCCTACCCCCCCCCCCATCCCTGTGTAGCGCAGCACTTACACCCCCAGCAACATAAAAAAAACTCCTGCAGCACTAACATCCCCAGCAAATGCAAAAAAGGACCACAAAAATAAGAAAATAGTATTTTCTAAAAAAAAAAAAAAAAAAAAAAAAAAAATGGTTATTTGATATGCAGTGCTTAAGGAAATGAAATACCATCCTGTTAGAATTTATATCTGCTGTAAAATACACACTTACGTGTCTTGCTGTTACTACTCTATTTTCTTTCTTCCTTCTTTGCTCGCCATCTTCCCCTATTCTGAAGTAGCTTTAAGCCCCGTACACACGGTCGGACTTTTGCCCAACAAACTTCGTTTTGAGCAAGTTGGACCAACAATCCGACCGTGTGTACGCTCCATCGGACAAACTTTTTTTGCTTTTTCTTGTTTTCATCGGACAAAAGTTGGGTCTGCAAACGGACAAACTTTTGCCCAACAAAAGTCAGATGGAGCAAAGTCTGACCGTGTGTACAGAAAACCATTGGACTTTTGTCCGATGGACAAAACAACTAATGTTAAAATCAACCAACAATAGCAGAAGTTGACCAAAGGGTGACGGTAAAGAGCAGAAAAACCACGTGATGTTGCAAAAAGTTTTGGGAAAGTTTGCAGAAAAGTCAGAGCGTGTGTATGCTATGGGTGTTCCCGACCAACTCCGTTCGGACAAAAAACCACGGAAAAGTCAGATGGAAGTCCGACCGTGTGTACGGGGCTTTATGAAGAAACAAAGCATAAATAAGTGTTTTATTTTACAGTTTCTGCATTAGTGGCGGCTGGTGGCGTTTTTTTTTTGGGGGGTGGCAAACAACCCCCCCCTGGCCGTCGGTGAAGCAGCACAAGCACAATTGCCCCTACCCCCCTCCCTGTGTGGTGCGGCACTTACACCCCCAGCAAAAAAAAAACTCCCCGCAGCACTAACATCCCCAGCAAATGCAAAAAAGGATCACAAAAATAAGAAAATAGTATTTTCGAAAAAAAAATGGCTATTTGATATGCAGTGCTTAAAGCGGAGGTCCAGCGTTAAAAAAAAAAAAAAAAAAGATTAAAAGTCAACAGCTACAAAAATTGTAGCTGCTGACTTTTAATAAGGACACTTACCTGTCCACGATGTCGGCAGCCGAAGCCGAGCAATCGCTCGGGTCTTCGCTGCCCCGCCGCCATCTTCGGTGAGGGAATCAGGAAGTGAAGCGTTGCAGCTTTGCTTCCCGGTTCCCTACTGCGCATGCGCGAGTCGCGCGGCACTATGTGAATGGGCAGATGTCTCCTGGGACACACACAAGGTCCCAGAAGACACCGCTCCCCATTTCCCAGGAGGCAGCGAAAGGAGGAGAAGAAAGAAGACCACCGCGGACCAGGAAGTGGCAGATTAGGAAGATCTGCCTAGTAACAGCCATTTCTGGTAAGTATACATTTTATTTTATTTTTTTTCAAATTTTTTGTAGCCTTATTGCCTATTTTTTTTTTAGGGTGGACCTCCGCTTTAAGGAAATTAAATACCATCCTGTTAGAATTTATATCTGCTGTAAAATTCACACTTACGTGTCTTGCTGTTACTACTCTATTTTCTTTCTTCCTTCTTTGCTCGCCATCTTCCCCTATTCTGAAGTAGCTTTATGAAGAAACAAAGCATGGACAAGTGTTTTATTTTACAGTTTCTGCATTAGTGGCGGCTGGTCGCGTTTTTTTGGGGGGGGGGGGCAGAAAACAACTCCCCCCGGGCCGCCGGTGGAGCCGCACTAGCACAACTGCCTCTACCCCCCCCCACGCTGCGCAGCATGGCACTATCACCCCCAGCAAGCCCCGCGGCACTAACACCCCCAGCAACCCCCCCCCGCAGCAATAACACCCCCAGCAACACCCCCCCACAGCACTAACACCCCCAGCAACACCCCAACCCCCCCACGGTGCAGCACTAACACCCCCAGCAACCACCCCCCCCCCCCGCGGCGTGGCACTAACACCCCCATCAACCCCCCAACTTGTTTCTTCCCTGCCTCGGCCTCAAGAAGAGCTGCTCTTCACAAAAATGGCGGCAACCCCGGATCTCTAGCGGCGGCGACGGGCGTTTAATCACGGATACCGGGACAAATCCAATTTCCAGTGAATTTTTACGGGACACGGTAAGACCGGGATTTAGGTCTGAATACCGTGAATGTCCCGGGAAAATCGGGACTGTTAGCAAGTATGCATGTGGGGGTTCATTTTTTAAGAATAAGGATAAGCAATAGAAGTTAGACTCCTAATTTTACCTAATTCAAACAACTAAGACTTCAATGTGGAGAACGGAGAAGCACCATTAATTGATGAACGCCTATTAGTAAATGTCAAGTCAGAATAGTCACTTTTGCATAATCGAAAAATTCTAAACGTGGTCCCTAGAGAGCATAGGACTGCAGAATTGAGCCAAGATCTCGTTTGTGTGTGAAAAGAAACAATTGGCAAGTGTGCTTTTGCTACTGTTGATAGTAAAGATATTCATTTTCTTTTCTGTTTTGTAGTGTTTTTTTACATGTTCTGCAAACTAATGCATTTTTAATGAATGTTACAGGGTAATGCATACTTTTTTCTAATGTTAAATACCGTATTTGCCGGCGTATAAGACGACTGGGCATATAAGACGACCCCCTATTTTTCAAAAGAAAACATAGCTTTTGGGCTATACTCACCGTATAAGACTACCCCCTTCCAAGGCAACACCATTTAAAAAAAAAACATGGATTCCACCACATATTCACCACCGACCATTGCAGCCTCAGCTCACTGTGCCACCATTGCAGCCTCAGCTCACCTGTGCAGAGGATCATCACAAGGAAGATGAGCGAGAGCCGTGCATAGAGCATGGAGGAAGAGAAAAGCCGTGGGATTACAGAGCAGATATTCGGCTGTTACAGCAGAGTTTACATTATAAATGCCTTAGCTCTGCTCCTGGTTACACACAGCCCCGTCTCCTGACCTCGTGCTTGTAAGATGGACAGAATGCCAGTCCAATGCTGGGACGTGTTCTGTCCATCTTACAGGTGCGGGGTCATGAGGCGGGGCTGTGTGTAACAACGAGCGGAGGCAAACTCTGCTGTAACAGCGGGCTATCCGCTCTGTAATCCCACTGCTTTTCTCTTCCTCCATGCTCTATGCACGGCTCCCGATCAACCCCGTATGCCGGCGGTACCTGCGCTCTCCACCCCCCCCACACATCCGGCGGGCTGAAATCCTATGTTGGGCATTTTAAACCCGGCGTATAAGATGACCCCTGATTTTTGGGCGTTTTTTTTAAATGTAAAAGGTCGTCTTATACGCCGGAAAACACGGTATATCTATAAACATTATAGTTATATCTCTAGTACTGTATATGACAAACAATTTTTCATGTCTAATTCTAATTTTATTAGAATATCTACTTATAATGATATATCTTATTCTTAAATCATGGTACTACTATATATTCTAATTAATGCTATGGGCAGCACAGTGGCTTAGTAATCACCACTAGGGTCATGGGTTCAAACCCCAGTGTTTTCCAAATATGGTGCAAAAAGCTGTGGCTGGTGTAGGCAGGCTATAAGATGTCTCTCAATGTTATATTAAAACAAACTTTAACCACATTCCTTTTACTTTAACAGAAATTTCCCCTTGCCCTTAACTTGCCCTTTGTGTGTGATTTTTAGTTTGCTCATTTTCAGCTGCCTGCAGCTGCTGTAGTGTGCCTTAAGGGCCAGATCACACCACATGCGGTCCAGTGCATTTTTATTGTGCATCAAAAATGCATGTGTAGCGGGTACTTACTTTCCCGGGTGCATTTTTGAATCTGGCGGTGACATCAGTGCTATGTTCCCGGCGGTCCACCAGGTGGCGTTGTCACCGTGGGCGGAGGGACGAATATCACTGGGTTTACATGCCAGCCTTGGTGCTCACTCCACTCATTTTTGAAATTCAGAGCTGCTGATTGTTTGAGGATTCATTTTGGATTTGTTGGTTTGTTTTTTCCTGAAAAGTTTTCTAAAGAAGTTTTTTGATTGTTAAATCGTTCAGTGAGATCTTTTTATTGGGTTATTTTATATTTTTTTATAAATAAAATCCCATTTGGATTTACACTATGTGGAGAATTTTTTTTTCTCATGTTTTGCATGGTGACATCACTCATACGGAGAAATTTGGTGTCATACACTTACTCATTGCATTGGAAGTGAGAGTTATGGTGGAAAAGCCTTGGTGAACACTCTCTGGAACGTTGAAGGACGCTGAGGGAAGACTGGCCCCAGGATTTACATCTACCAGTCCCTGGTGTGGACACAAGCCCGATAGATTCACCGCCATACGGCGAGTTGGATCTACAACATCCGGTAAGAGTATACACCCTTTACTCACTTTCCAATGGTAACATCACTTCTAAGTGTTGCAACATAGAAAACGTATAACCCAAGGAACCAGTCTGTACCCATGACGTCACAGTCACATGCGTCGGGGCCACCCGGAGCATGTGACTGTGACGTCATGAGAAGCCTATATTAATCTCTGCGGACCGAAGATTTAGCATTACTGCGAGAGGAAGCGACGAGTCAACATCGAGTAGAGAAGAGGGAAGAAGACGCAGACGGCGACGACGGGAAGACCGGCCCCTCCACTAGCAAAAGAGCTAAAGAAGTTAGTGGAGGGGCCGGCAGAAGGACAACGGAGAGCCGGACGAGACGACGGAGAAGACCGGGCCTCCGCTAGCAAAAGAGCTAAAGAAGTTAGCGGAGGCCCGGCGGAAGAAAGAACCGGATAGCGGGAGAAGAAGAAGGCGACGGAGAAGACCGGGCCTCCGCTAGCAAAAGAGCTAAAAAAAGTTAGCGGAGGACCGGCGGAAGAAAGGAAGAACCGGAGAGGAGAAGAGGGGAGAAGCGACGGAGAAGACCGGGCCCCGCTAGCAAAAGAGTTGGAAGAAGATAGCGGTGGCCCGGCAGAAGAAAGAACCGGAGAGCGCGGCGACGACACCGGAGACCCCCGAAGTCAGAAGAAGACCCCCGGAGCTGTGCAATAAAATACTTTAAAAAGCTGTGTGTTTTTTTTTATTGCAATTTTTTTCCACCAGGTGAATGGGTAGGGGTACGATGTACCCCATACTCATTCACATAGGGTGGGGGGGCCGGGATCCGTGGGCCCCTTTATTAAAGGGGGCTCCCGGATTCCGATAAGCCCCCCGCCCGCAGACCCCGACAACCAACGGCCAGGGTTGTCGGGAAGAGGCCCTGTCCTCATCAACATGGGGGCAGGGTGCTCTGGGGTGGGGGGGCCGCAGGTCGCCCCCCTGCCCCAGAGCACCAAACCCCCCCATGTTGAGGGCATGCGGCCTGGTACGGTTCAGGAGGGAGGGGGGCCGCTCTCTCGTCCCCCCCCCCTCTTCCCCTGCGGCCTGCCAGGTTGTGTGCTCGGATAAGGGTCTGGTTTGGATTTTGGGGGGGACCCCCACGCCGTTTTTTCGGAGTAGGGGGTTCCCCTTCAAATCCAGACCAGACCCAAGGGCCTGGTATGCTCTTGGAGGGGGAACCCATGCCGGTTTTTTATTTAAAATTTGGCCTGGAGTTCCCCCTCAAGATTCATACCAAACACAGTGCCTGCTATTGGCGGGGATCCAAGTCGGATCCCCGTTCATTGAAAGTCGGACATATGTCGGCTTCATGTCGCAGGGCAAAGTCGGATCCAAAGTAGGACAGATGTTGTGTCGCACTAGTGTGAACCCAGCCTTAAAGGCCACTCTAAAATGTGCAGTTTTACTGAATTGGGGGGTTGGGTCCGAAAACCAGTCAGTATCTTGTGTGACCACCATTTACCTCATGCAGTGCAGCACATCTCCTTTGCATAGAGTTTATTAGGTTGTTGCTTATGGCCTGTGGAATGTTGGTCCATTCCTCTTCAATGGTTGTGCGAAGTTGATGGATATTGGCAGGAACTGGAACACACTGTCCTATACGCCGATCCAGAGCATCCCAAACATGCTTAATGGGTGACATGTCCGGTGAGTATGCTGGCCATGCAAGAACTGGGATGTTTTCAGTAGGCTTGTGCAATTCGTTTCGTAACGAATCGAAATTCGTCCGAATTTAACAACTTTCGGACATTCGGAAGCATTCGAATTTCCGAACAAAGCAATTACGAATAAGACCGAATCCGAAATAAATTATACCGCAAATAGCGAATGCCCGAATGTCTTCGGCATAATTCGTTATGAAAAAGTTACGAATGTACGAATCCATACGAAGCACAATAACACTCACTCTGCTCTGCTCTCTGCTTCTCCCACACCGTGCTGAACTCCCTCTCAAAATGGTGTACAGGGGCGGAGGCTATAGCCGCATGTAAAAAACGAAAGTAAAATACGAGATTTCGAATCCATTCGAAGCACAATAACACTCTGCTCTGCTCTCTGCTTCTCCCTCACCGTGCTGAACCCTCTCAAAATGGTGTACAGGGGCGGAGGCTATAGCCGCATGTAAAAAACGAAAGTAAAATACGAGATTTCGAATCGTTACAAATAACCGCTATGTATTTAGAAAAGTACAAATCCATTCGAAGCACATTAGGCATAATAGGCAGCGTCGTCGTGAGAGAGACACAGAAAATTACGAATCAACGAACCCAAAAAAAGTTACGAAAGTAGGAGTTGTGTCCAGAATCAACGAAAAACAATGTACTCTACCGAAAGTACGAATTATAAATCAACTAAAAATTCAACGAAAAATGTCGCTTGCGAAAATACGAATTAGTCCGAACACGAAAAATCCCGTCTAGCAAAATTACGAATGATTACGAATCAACAGGACCGAAAAGAAACGAACCGAAACTAACCAAATTTTTCCGTTGTGCACAAGCCTAGTTTTCAGCTTCCAGGAATAGTGTACAGGTGCTTGCAACATGGGGCCATGCATTTCTGCAACATGAAGTGATGGTCGTGGATGAATGGCACAAATATGGGCCTCAGGATCTCGTCACAGTATCTCTGTGCATTCAAAATGCCATCAATAAAATGCACCTGTGTTCGTTGTCCATAGCATACGCCTGCCCATACCATAACCCCACAGCCAACGTGGGCCACTCGATCCACAATGTTGACATCAGCAAATCGTTCACCCACACACGACGCCATACACGCTGTCTGCCATCTGCCCTGTACAGTGAAAAGCAGGGTTCATCCATGAAGAGAACACCTCTCCAAAGTGCCAGACACCATTGAATGTGAGCATTTGCCCACTAAGTCGGTTACGATGACGAATTGCAGTCAGTCGAGACCTCAATGAGGACGACGAGCATGCATATGAGCTTCCCTGAGATGGTTTCTGACAGTTTGTGCAGAAATTCTTTGGTTATGAAAACCGATTGTTGCAGAAATTGTCCGGATGGCTGGTCTCAGATGATCTTGGAGGTGAAGATGCTGGATGTGGAGGTCCTGGACTGGTGTGGGTACACGTGGTCTGCGGTTGTGAGGCCGGTTGGATGTACTGCCAAATTCTCTGAAACGCCTTTGGAGACGGCTTATGGTAGAGAAATTAACATTTAATTCAAGGGCAACAGCTCTGGTGGACATTCCTGCGGTCAGCATGCAAATTGCACGCTCCCTTCACACTTGCGACATCTGTGGCATTATGCTGTGTGATAAAACTGCATATTTTAGAGTGGCCTTTTATTGTGGCCAGCCTAAGGCACACCTGTGCGATAATCATGCGGTCTAATCGGCATCTTGATATGCCACACCTGTGAGGTGGATGGATTATCTCGGCAAAGAAGAAGTGCTCACTAACACAGATTTAGACAGATTTGTGAACAATATTTGAGAGAAATAGGCCTTTTGTGTACATAGAAAAAGTCATAGATCTTTAAGTTCAGCTCATGATAAATAGGGGCAAACACAAAAGTGTTGTGTTTATAATTTTGCTCAGTGTAGTTACAGATAAGGAAAAGGGGTAAAACAATGGAGAGGGATATGGGACAGGGAAAAAGGAAGGGGGGGGGGGGTCTGTCTTCTATGGTACACACATCCTCACAGAATCATTCATACCAAGGGCCCTTTTTGTTCAGAGTTGAAACATGCCCTCCGGTTGGGGGGTTGTGAATTGCAGTCCATAAACTTAAGGTCATAAAAGTGCATTTCTGTCCCAGGCTTACAGTTGACTTCTTGATTACTGCATCAGCTGTCCACATGATCTCCCAGTCCAGGAGGTAAGCTGTCATTTTAGCCAGATCTGGGCAATAAACTCCTGCAGGGGTCCTGGTATTCAGAATGTCCATTCGGTCTCTCCCCCTTCAATAACCCAAATTGTCCAGGTTTGGGTCCTACTAGTCAAGTGTTAATGAACTCATGCACTTATCTAGCCCTTTTTGATGTTGGCCAGATGTGCAAATGTCATTTTGCAGTGTGCTTCTACAGAGAAGCTGTATTTCAGTTCATGTCCAAAAAGCAAGGATATCAAGTTTTTTCCAGTATTACATACAGTATACAAATTGTAGCACCCTCTACTTAGGTAGGTGCTAGAGGTAATATTTTTGGTGAGTGCAAGTAAATTTAGGTAGGCCTAGCTTCTAGCTAGGCCTGTTTGTTTTGATTTATGTGGGCTGGGACTGGCTCAGAGCAGCAGCTGTGACTCACAGAAAGCATCACTCCATGGTTACCTCCCTCTTGCTTCTAGAGGATTCTAGAAGAGAAGGAGGGGGAGTGGGGATGAGCAGTCTGGGTAGTTTTTGGGATCCCTGACCAATCCTCAACTAGGATTGGCAGGGGGCAGGCCTCCTTAAATACCCAGAGTCAGCCCAGCTGGGGAGGAGTTGTCGGGTGGAAGAACTGAGGATGGAGTGCTAGGCTGTCAGGGCCTTTGAGGGAGCTCCCGAGTCTGGGGGGGTGACCTTGGGCCTGGGACTCGGGTGCAGGATGGATCCTTTCAAGAACACATGGAGGATCTGAAGAGGAGGCACAGAGAGGAGTCAAAGAGGACAGCAGGAGCTAGTACTGCCGGGCAAGTCTTCAAGAGGGAACCACCGTTTTCAGCCAGGTGGGCTGGTGAGTGACATGGGCAGCCGGGAGGACTGGAGATGCCAGAGAGGATTGAGAGGAAACAGTCAGAGCTGAGTGTGGAGCCAGTGAGGATTGCAATGTCATGGGCAGTGAAGTCGGGCAGCTGTAGCCAGGAGGGCTGGCAGGGTCTGAAGAAGACTTAGTGGGAGCAGTAGTCCACCATAGGACAGCTTTCACTAAAAGACTTCCTATTGCTATTTCTGCTGCAATAAAAGGACCTGCAGTCCCTACCTGCAAAAGGGCAGTTTCTGAGGCCTGACTGAGTCAGAGTTGGGCCTAACCACGTGCTAGCTGTGCCTGGAGTTAAGCGTTGTGCTGGAGAGATAGAGAGCAACAGTCTGCAAGCAAGACATGTGCTGGAGGAGACTGGAGTAGCTAAGCGTGTATAGTTGTCCCAATTGATTAATATACAATCAACCAATTGTTTGTTATACTGGGCATCCCATATATTCCTATTCTTATCCAAGTTCAAACCCCTCAATAAAAATACAAAAACAATCACATGGACTGTTCATTATCTCAAAAGTGACTGGAAAGTGAATGCCGGGCTGGGCAGGGTGACAGGTAGGTCACTACACTCAGCGGCTCCTACAGGGGCACCGCTACAAAATGTTAGCCTGTTTATTAATCGGACTTTCGCAAAAACAGTTTCCCGCATTTTGAACAACATTTCCAGGCTTGCGAACATTGGTATTTACTATAGAACTTCAAAAAAGCCCAGAGGGAAGGCAGTTCCTAGGTTTCCTAGTCTAGGCATGCTCAGTTCTGCAGAAAACGATATAAGGGTGCAACAAGTAAATAATGTCCATAAACACCAAATATATGAAAAATATTAAAATAAATAATTGCAGAAATAGGCTAATAAAGCTATAATCAGTGTGATCGGAATCCAACCACCGTGCTCTTGAAAGGGTGCAGTATATTGGATAAGTACTTCACCCGAAGTGACACTCAAATGTGCTCACCAGACATATTCGGCCATAAATGACCATCGGGGATATAACAAATATGGGTGCAGTATATTAAATAAATGCTTCACCTGACGTGACACTCAAATGTGCTCACTGGAAATATTCGGCCATAAATGACCATCAGACATGTAACAGGTACTCTTGATTCCCAATCACTCCAATCTCCAGTGGATCAATCAAAATAACTTCTTTATAAACAGGATGGATATCAATCTTCCACTCTAGAATGGGTTAAAAGCTCCACCGCAAAGAGCAATACAAAAAAAAACGGATATAGTGTAATACCGTTTTTATTTAAAACTGTACAAAGGTAAAAAAGTATACAACCAAGTATACTAGCAGCTGTGTAGGGAAGCAATGGCCAGGCTGTTTACTAAAAAACACATGGGGACCTGGGCTAGCATCAAAGCTGTAAATTAAATGTAAAAGTCATACCGCTCCAGTGTAAGGCAGGCTGTCACTACTGAGACATTTGAACTAGGAGAAGTCAATGCCTGTTTGGATTTTTTGAAATAAATAATTTTACACAAAGTCGCTAAGTTTTGTGACCATTAGTGAATTTGCAATCGTGACTATTTGTTGACTGAGTGCTTTAGTAAATCCTTTCTCTGACTAAAAGTAGTCGCTAATGCACAGGAGTTAGCCCATTTGCCGACTAGAGGCTTTAGCAAATCAACCCCCTTGTGACCATTGTGGAATCACAGCATGCAGCAGAAGGATGCTCAGGATTCTTTGGCTGGTATGATGCATAGATTGACATCAGTTGCTGAGGGATTTTTCTTCTTTTAGAAGCTGTTTTTTTTTTTTTTTTTAGAGGCAAGTTCACTTTAGGGGCATAGTTTAGTAGCAAGAAACTGCTGCAGGAATTCTTCAATTGTGGTTTTATAGTCCTTAAAACGAGTAATACTGGCTTGGTCACACACTCACAGACAGCAACACTGCCCTAATTTATTAAAGGGGTTGTAAAGGTACATGTTTTTTCACCTTAATGCAATCTATGCATTAAGGTGAAAAAACATCCGAGCATTAGCGGCCCCCCCGAGCCCCCGTTTGCTTACCTGACCCCTCAAAAGTCCCGCGCCGTGAACACCCAGGCTTCTCGGTCGGCTTCTCGGCTCATTCATTGGTTGATTGAAAGCAGTGCAGCCATTGGCTCGCGCTGCTGTCAATCATATCCAATGATGCGGCGCGCCAGGGGGCGGGGCCGAGTGATACAGTGAGTGGCTATGGCCGCCGGCTGTATCACAGGTGCGCGCCCGCAAGAACTCAAGGAAAGTTATTGCGGGGGGAGCGGGGGGGAGCCGAGACAGCCGCCAAGGGACCCCAGAAGAACAGGTTCAGGGCCACTCTGTGCAAAACGAGCTGCACAGTGGAGTATAACATGTTTGTTATTTAAAAAAAAAAAAAAAAATTATCTTTAGTGTTCCTTTAAGGCAGGGGTCTCAAACTCAAATTACCTGAGGGCCACAAGACAAGTTTTCATATCCCATGGGGGGCCGCATGCAAACATTCAAACTTCAAAAACAGCAGCACTGGTGTCAGCAGACGCACTATTAACCCCCAGCACTGGTGTCAGCAAACGCATTATTAACCCTGACCACTACACTGCACACTGACCACTGCACACTGACCACTACACTGCACATTGACCACTACACACTGACCACTGCACACTGACCACTACACTGCACACTGACCATTACACACTGACCACTGCACACTGACCACTACACTGCACACTGACCACTACACTGCACACTGACCTCTACACTGCACACTGACCTCTACACTGCACACTGACCACTACACTACACACTGACCACTACACTGCACACTGACCACTGCACACTGACCTCTACACTGACCACTACACTACACACTGACCACTACACTGACCACTGCACACTGACCACTGCACTGCACACTGACCACTACACTGCACACTGACCACTACACTGCACACTGACCACTACACTGCACACTGAACAATACACACTGACCACTGCACACTGACCACTGCACTGCACATTGACCACACTACACTACACACTGACCACTACACTGCACACTATACTGCACACTGACCACTACACTGCACACTGACCACTACACTGCACACTGACCACTGCATACTGACCACTACACTGTACACTGACCACTGCACACTGACCACTACACACTGACCACTACACTACACACTGACCACTACACTGCACACTGACCACTACACTGCACACTGACCACTACACTGACCACTACACTGCACACTGACCACTACACTGCACACTGACCACTACTTTACACACTGACCACTACACTACACACTGACCACTACACTACACACTGACCACTACACTACACACTGACCACTACACACTGATCACTGCACACCGACCACTACACTGACCACTACACTGCACACTGACCACTACACTGCACACTGACCACTGCACACTGACCACTACACTGCACACTGACTACTACACTGCACACTGACCACTACAATGCACACTGACTACTACACTGCACACTACACTACACACTGACCACTACACTTCACATTACACAGCACACTGACCACTACACTGCACACTGACCACTCACCATTAGGGCACAGAGCCCAGCACATCAGGGCACAGAGCCCAGCACATCAGGGCACAATCAGGGTACATGGGGCACATCAGGGCACAATCAGGGTACATGGGGCACATCAGGGCACATTCAGGGTACATGGGGCACATCAGGGCACAATCAGGGTACATGGGGCACATCAGGGCACAATCAGGGTACATGGGGCACATAAAGGGTACATGGGGCACATCAGGGCACAATCAGGGTACATGGGGCACATCAGGGCACAATCAGGGTACATGGGGCACATCAGGGCACAATCAGGGTACATGGGGCACATCAGGGTACATGGGGCACATCAGGGCACATTTAGGGTACATGGGGCACATCAGGGCACAATCAGGGCACATCAGGGCACAGGTCAGGTCGTTTTTTTCAAATGCAGAGTAGCGCAGGAAGTGTCTGTCATAAGTTCACTTCTCTCTCATGTCACGCTGTTGCTCCCCGGCGGCCCCTCCTCTCTTCGTCTATCCCAGATGATGTCACAAGCAAATGGGGATGGGCGAGAAGAGAGGAGGGGCCGCTGGGGAGCAACAGCGTGACATGAGAGAGAAGTGAACTTATTTTAATTTGCGCCCCCCCTTCCGCGGCACACCCCCGCGCTGCCTGCGGGCCATTTATATATTTATTTTATTTAAACAAATATAAATCAATTTATGTTTTTTATTCTGTAATTGTGTCTTAGAATTACAGTATTAAACAGTAACACACCATCCTCTCCAGCCAGCATGTGATCACCATGATTGGCTGTCATAGTGATCACATAATGGGCAACCATGCTGGAGCTGTCACACATAGCAGGTTCAAATTCCCATGTGTGTTAAAGTGGAGTTCCATACTGGAAAATGCTGCAAAAAAATAAAATCATTTTTAAAATCATTTTTACTCACCCGAAATACCTGTTGCTATGTGGATGTTCCTAATCTGCCTCTTCCTAGTCCACGGCTGGTCTTCTTCCGCATCCTCCTTCTGGTGAATGGGGCGCGCTGCTTTCTGGGAACTGTGTGTATCCCAGAGAGCAGCCACCCATTCACAAAGCGGCACGAGCCTTGCGCATGCGCAGTAGGAAATGGGCAGTGAAGCCGCAAGCTTCACTGCCTGTTTCCCTTATTGAGGATGGCGGAGCCGGGACCTGCAATGATCCGGATCGGCATTGGGGGGCCCATCTTCGCGGGCGCCTAGGACAGGTAAGTGTCCTTATTAAAAGTCAGCAGCTACAGTGTTTGTAGCTGCTGACTTATATAAAAAAAAAAAAATCACGGGTGGAATCCCACTTTAATTAATGCACTTACAGCATGGGTGACTAGTACCTGAGAATGTTTTGGTTTAAAAAAATCCAATTTATTTATACAATACGTACACCATTTCTAAATACGCTAAAAATTAAAATAAGTTTGTTTTACAGTGCTACAGCTGTTTACAAATGACCTGTTTCTGGTGCATCCAATCCAAATAGCATATACCTGTATGCTCAAGGCTATGCCTACTGATGACTTTAGCTAAGAAAAGAAAGCATGCAGGTATTGTAAAATGTGTACATTCTGAATGTATAAATGTTTCTTGAGAAGTTAGGAATAATTTCTGTAAATTTATTTTTCCTATCAATGCAACAGCATTGATTGTGAGCCTTTGCTTATAATGCAAATCCAATTTCCATAATATTTGTTATATATATGATCTGATGCCAGGGAAAAACTGTAATAAACTGTTTACTATAACTATTTTTTCTAACAATCTTGATCAGCAGAAAAATTGCTGCAATTTCATTTGATCACATATACAGGACATGTAGAAATGCTACTTGATGTTGCATGTTTGCGACTACAGCAAATACTTCCTCCCTACATGGTGCTGTTATCATGTGAAAGCTGAGGCTGAGATTCATAAACAAAGGAAAAACTGCCAAGACACTGGGATATATTCCTAAACTTTATGTAATGCATTGCACAGATTACATACAACACAATAGAGAAACTTTCTATTGCGGTTTGGGACCAGACATGTTTTGAAAAAAACAGAGTATCTGGTTGTTAGGCTTTCAACATGTGCCTAAATAAAGGGACGAACCCTAGAATTTATAAAGAAGGTCATAGACAAATGTTGGCATGTGCAACAGTCATGTATCTGTTGGGAAAAAAGTACATGAATCTGCCAGCATGTCCATCCATACCAGGCATTCCATTGTCAGTGTAGCTCGGTAACGCTGGTATAGCATTGCTCCATACCTGATCACTGTGCCTGTTACACAGACAGACACAACAGCTGAGGAGTGGAGTTGAGTTGTTGGGTTGGGAAAGCCTGATGGGGATGCTGAGAGACTAGTTTACCATCAGGTCTATCTCCCTTGTGACTGACAGCAGATGGCAGATTCCAAAGCTGCTATAATGCAGCCCAAAAGTGGCTATAGTATTAGCCCACTGCTATCAAACACAGGTGAACCAGAACTGAAGAGGGATTCTAAGAGACTAGTTCCCCATCAAGTCTGCCTTTTTTTGTGTTTGACGGCAGGCTAATTTCATAGCTGCTAGTGGCCATGGAATCTGCCCAATATCAATCACAAGAAAAGCAGACCTGATGGGTAACAATTCCCATCAGGCACCATCCACTGTTATGCGCGTACAGACGATTGGACAATCCGACAACAAAACCGTGGATTTTTTTCCAACGGACGTTGGCTCAAACTTGTCTTGCATACACACGGTCACACAAATGTTGTCGGAAATTGCGAACGTCAATAATGCGGTGATGTACAACACGTACGTCGAGAAAATTAAGTTCAATAGCCAGTGCGGCTCTTCTGCTTGATTCTGAGCATGCGTGGAATTTTATGCGTCGGAAATTGTGTGCACACGCTCGGAATTTCCGACAACAAGTTTTGTTGTCGGAAAATTTGAGAGCCAGCTCTCAAATTTTTGTTGTCGGAAATTCCGACAGCAAATATCCAATGGAGCCTACACACGGTCGGAATTTCCGACAACAAGCTTCCATTGAACATTTGTTGTCGGGAATTCCGACCATGTGTTTGGACCATTGATTGGACCATTGATTGCTGGCAGCATCCCGATATGAACCTGAAACCCCTACATGTCTGGATGTGTCTATTCTTGCTGTGCCACCTGAGATGTTGGACAGCTCCCTGCCTGATTCCCTGGACAACCCTGCTGTCTGTCTTGTTTTTGGTGAACCTTACTCCTCCCATGAACTTCCTGATTTAAGCCATGTCTCTACACTTCCTGTTTACTAGATTATTTTGCGCTCTCCAGCCAATATCTTGTTCTTTTTACTCCTGCTGACATTCGTATCTTTACTACCACTCATTATTGACCCTTGGCTTGTTTTTCGACTACTCCTCCACTTGATCTCTACATACAACCACCGGTTACTGATCTTTGGCTTGTTCCTCAACTACGCTTCCGCTTGATCCAAACCTGCAACCATCTGTCACCAACCTTTGGCTTGTTCCTTAACCACTTGCCTACTGGGCACCTTTACCTCCTTCCTGCTCAGGCCGATTTTCAGCTTTCTGCGCTGTCGCACTTTGAACGACAATTAAATTCATATAATTTTTTTCACACCAATAGAGCTTTCTTTTGATGGTATTTAATCACTGCTGGGTTTTGTTACTTTTTGCTAAATCAACGAATAAAGACCAAAAATTTTGAAAAAAAACATAGTTTGTTATAAAATTTTGCAATTAGGTAATTCACTGATGTTCACAGATGAGGCTGCACTGATGGGTACTGATAGGCTTCACTTATTGGCACTGATGAGGCAGCACTGATGGGCATTGATGGGTACTCATAGGCTGCACTGATGAGGAGGCACTGGTAGGCACTGATTAGGCTGCACTGATAGGCACCACTGATGGGCATTGATGGGCACTGATAGGCTGCATTGATGGGCAGCACTGATGGGCAGCACTCATAGTTTGCACTGATGGGCACTCATAGTTTGCACTGATGGGCACTGGAAGGCAGCACTGATGGGCACTGGTAGGCGGCACTGATGGGCACTGTTTGGCAGCACTGATGGGCACTGTTTGGCAACACTGGTGGGCACTGATTGGCAGCACTGAGGGGCACTGATTGGCAAAAAAAAGCCCACCAGCCACTACTGATCTATGGGCAGGCTGGTTGTACCGAAGTCAATCTATCAATCGACTTCAGTACAACCAGCCTGTTTTTTTGTGTGTTCACTGCCAGTAGCTATAGTCACCAATAGGGATGAGCCAAACACCCTCCCGTTCGGTTCGCATCAGAACCTGCGAACAGACCTAAAGTTTGCGCAAACTTTAGAACCCTATTGAATACAATGGACTTGAATGGTCAAAATCAAAAGTGCTAATTATCAAGGCTAATATGCAAGTTATTGTCCTAAAAAGGGTTTGGGGACCCGGGTCCTGCCCCAGGGAAAATGTATCAATGCAAAACAAGTTTTAAAAACGAACGTTTTTTGGAAGCAGTGATTTTAATAATGCTAAAAGTGAAACAATAAAAGTGAAATATTCCTTTAATTTTCATACCTGGGGGGGGGGGGGTGTATAGTATGCCTGTAAAGCAGCGCTTGTTTCCTGTGCTTAGAACTGTCCCTGCACAAAGTGTCATTTTTGAAGGGAAAAAAGTAATTTAAAAGCACTCGCGGCTATAATGAATTGTCGGCTCCCAGCAATACAGAGAAAAGTCATTGATAAAAAAAAAGAAAAATGCGTGGCCCTTCAGGTCTGGTATGGATATTAAGGGGAACCCTGCGCCAAATGTAAAAAAAAATGGCGTGGAGGTTCCCCCAAAAATCCATACCAGACCCTTTATCCGAGGACGCAACCTGGCAGGCTGCAGGAAAAGAAGGGGGGACGAGAGAGCGCCCCCCCTCCTGAACCGTACCAGGCCACATGCCCTCAACATGGGGAGGATGTTTTGGGGGTCTGTGACCCCTCAAAGCACCATGCCCCCATGTTGATGGGGACAAGGGCCTCATAGCCATAACCCTTGCCCGGTGGTTGTGGGGGTCTGCGGGCGGGGGGCTTATCGGAATCTGGAAGACCCCTTTAACAAAGGGGACCCCCAGATCCCGGCCCACCCCCTATGTGAATTGGTAAGGGGTACATTGTACCCCTACCATTTCACAAAGAAAGTGTAAAAAGTGTAAAAAATTACCAATTCACATAGGGGGTGCCGGGATCTGGGGGTCCCCTTTGTTAAAGGGGTCTTCCCAGATTCTGATAAGCCCCCTGCCCGCAGACCCCCACAACCACCGGGCAAGGGTTGTGGGGATGAGGCCCTTGTCCCCATCAACATGGGGACATGGTGCTTTGAGGGGTCACAGACCCCCAAAGCATCCTCCCCATGTTGAGGGCATGTGGCCTGGTACGGTTCAGGAGGGGGGGCTAGCCCCCCCTATTTTCCTGCGGCCTGCCAGGTTGCGTGCTCGGATAAAGGGTCTGGTATTGATTTTTGGGGGGAACTCCACGCCATTTTTTTTTATTTGGCGTAGAGTTCCCCTTAAAATCCATACCAGACCTGAAGGGTCTGGTATTGATATTTGGGGGGAACCCCATGTCATTTTTTTTTTAAATTTGACGCAGGGTTCCCCTTAATATCCATACCAGACCTGAAGGGCCTGGTAATTGAATTTGGGGGGGACCCCCAGGACAATTCATTATAGCCGCGAGTGCTTTTAAATGACTTTTTTTCCTTCAGAAATTACACTTTGTGCAGGGACAGTTCTAAGCAAGGGAAGCAAGCGCTGCTTTACAGGCATACTATGCACCCCCCCCCCCCCCCCCGGTACGAAATTTAAAGGAATATTTCACTTTAAGCATTATTAAAATCACTGCTCCCGAAAAAACTGACGTTTTTTAAAACTTTTTTTTTCATTGATGCAGGACCCCGGTCCCCAAACACTTTTTATGACAATAACTTGCATATAAGCCTTTAAAATTAGCACTTTAGATTTCTCCCATAGACTTTTACAGGGTGTTCCGTGGCTTTTCGAATTTGCTGCGAACACCCCAAATTGTTTGCTGTTCGGCGAACGTGCGAACAGGCAAGTCACCTGTCAGTCGAAGCTCATCCCTAGTCACCAACATTGATCTTTGTATTCTGACACACAGTGTTGATGGGGGAATCAAGCCAGTTTCTTTCCTTCAGGCCTCGTACACACGACCGAGTTTCTCGGCAAGAACCAGCAAGAAACTTGCTGGCAGAGATGTCTTGCCGAGAAACTCGTTCGTGTGTATGGTTTCTCGTCGAGAAAACCGACAAGTAACCTCGACGAGAAAATAGAGAACCTGCTCTCTATTTTCTCGTCGAGATTCTCGTTGGCATGTTTCTCGACGAGAAAAGTGAGTGTGTGTACACTTACCTGTCCTCCCGGAAGCCCGCGCATGTTCGAAATGAATTTGACGCATGCGCGGTAGCTTCCTAGGCATACGTAGGGTATACCAAGATGGCGGCAATGGCATCGAATGTGACGAGCGCATGCTCGTAGTAGTCGATGACGTCACCGCGTACGCTCCATTCAAAGTGTACACTCGGCCGGGACAATTTTCTTGTCCAAGAATCTCGTCGGAAAAAACGACATATTTTTTTCGACGAGAATCTCGGCCGTGTGTACGAGGCCTCAGCCTTTTCTTTCCTTCAAATTGTATAATGTATGGCTTGCTTTACTTTTCCTCTAAAAGTTGACTTTGGCTCAGAATTTCTCTATCCGTGATTCTGTGACCCGTACAGATACTTGGCAAGGTGAAGGGTGAGATGAAGCTTTACATTTACAGGATTTTCATACAATTTCAAAAGCCTATGGGTTTTCAGTGAAAGAATTATGAAATGTTTTTTTCTACATGCTTGGATGCATTCCCCAAACTGCATTCATTGTCTGTTCCAGAGAAACCACAGGAAGTGAGAACAAATCTCTCTATAGATAGAGAAATCTCATTTGAGACTTGTACATGCCATACAAGGCTCACATTTTTTGATGGTTTGGCTGAAAAAAAAAGCTATGGGTGGCCCTTTTGCCACATCCACCTTGACATCCCACTGCAAAATCAAAGGAGATGCAGTCACTGTTAGGGTATTCTACAGGTGTCGGTGGCTGTAAGACAAAAAATAGCCAGCAGGGGAGATTCCTCCATCTATGCTGACTATTGTGGGTGGAGGAATCTATTGATTTCTCTTATTTTATGTGGTGCTGACTGCTGAATGAGATAAATCAAAGCTTGTATAGCTAGCCTTAGTTGTCATTGGAACAGGTGCCTCTTTATGTCTTTTGCAGCAACAGTGGTATAATGTTGGCTTTCATAAAAAATGTTGACTTGGTGACAATGGTCACCAGGACAAGTGGAAAAAGTTAGTTGCCCCAATGGGAACACATGCATCAATACAAACTTGACAGGGGTCATTATCAACATTGAAAAAAGTGTTGGCTTTAGATACACTAGATATGTTTGCATGCTTTTACATCTTTTAACATCAGTCAAAGCATATTGGACTTCTAACTGTCCAGATCCGTGTGCCAAAGGCACCCTCCAATAGGATCATTGCACAACTATTTTTACTAGCAGCCCTGATAAGGGGGGAGTCTCTAGTCCCCCGAAACATATTGAACTCTTTATAGTGCTGAAACTTCAAATAAAATACAAATTACATACCTTTTTGATCACGGGCGCTCCTTTATCCTCATTTCTTCTACATTATACGCAGAGTCGGGCATAAGAACGCACACCGAGGTAGCAGCCCAAGCCCATAACAGGGCTCATCACCACCTTTTTCCTAACTGGGCAAGGACTTCTGGAAACTAAGTATTTCCCTCTGCCCACACCCTACCAATCTACAACACTGACTGTTAAGCCTCGTACACATGGCCGGTTTTCTCGGCAAGAAAACTGCTGGCAGAACTTTTTGTCTTTTTGTCGTGTGTATGTTTTCTCGTCGAGAAAACTGCCGGGAATCTCAACGAGAAAAATGGAGAACCTGCTCTCTATTTTCTCGTCGGGATTCTCGTCAGCCTGTTTCCCGATGAGAAAACTGTGTGTGTGTATGCGGCTACAAGCTTACCTGTCCTCCGGTAAGCCCGCGCATGCTCAATGAGACTTTGACGCATGTGCAGTAGCTTAAAAGGGTAGTGTAGGGTGAAGCAAGATGGCGGCGACGGCATTGAATGTGACGAGTGCGTGCTCGTCGTAGTCGATGAAGTCACCGCGTTCTTGCCATTCAAAAGAACGACGGTTCTTTTGAATGGCCATCTGTATGCACGGCTTGGCAAGAAAAGCTTGCCAGGAATCTTGTCAGGAAAAACAAAGTTTTTTTCCTGACGGGATTCTCGGCCGTGTGTACAGGGCTATAGAGTCAGTCCAGCGCGATCTACACCTATTCTTCTCAACAATATATATTGCTTTCATTTTTGGGTTAAGATTACTTTAATAATACTTTAACACACATTTATTCCATATTAAGTGCACCATTTCATAACATTACACTTATTTTAGCATATTGCACAATAACAAAAAAAAATATGTGTAAAATGTGCTGCTAATATGAATTAGGCCATTATTCTTAATTAAAATCACTTTATTAGGTACACCTGCTCAATTGCTTGGTAACACAAATTGCGAATCAGCCAATCACATGACAGCAACTCAATGCGTTTAGGTATCTAGTGGTGAAGACTTACCAAAGTTCAAATTGAGTGTCAGAATGGGGGGAGAAAGAAGATTTAGGTGACTTTGAATGTGGCATGGTTGTTGGTGCCAGACAGGCTGGTCTGAGTATTTCAAAAACTGCTGATCTACTGGGATTTTCACACACAACTATCTCTAGGGTTTACAGAGAATGGTCTGAAAAAGAGAAAATATGCAGTTGCGTGGATGAAAATGCCTTGTTGATGTCAGAGGTCAGAGGAGAATGGGCAGATTGGTTTGAGATAATAGAAAAGCAACAGCAACTCAAATAACCACTTGTTACAACCAAGGTATGCAGAATACTATCTCTGAATGCACGAGATATCGAACCTTGAAGCAGATGGGCTACAGCAGCAGAAGACCACACCAGGTGTCACTCCTGTCAGCTAAGAACAGGAAACTGAGGCTACAATTCGCACAGGCTCACCAAAAATGAACAATAGAAGATTGGAAAAACGTTGCCTGGTGTGAGAAGTCTCCATTTCAGCTGCGACATTCAGATGGTCGGGTCAGAATTTAGAGTAAACAACATGAAAGGATGGATCCATCCTGCCTTGTATGAACAGTTCAGGCTGGTGGTGGTAGTGTAATGGTGTGGGGGATATTTTCTTGCCACACTTTGGGCCCCATAATACCATTTGAGCATAGTTTAAATGCCATGGCCTACCTGAGTATTATTGCTGAACATGTCCATCCCTTTATGACTACAGTGTACCCATTTCTGATGGCTACTTCCAGCAGGATAATGCACCATGTCACAAAGCTTAAATCATCTCACCACTGTTTTATTTTAATTTTTTTATACTTCATATCTTTATTAAACTATTTTCCATTATACATCAATTCCTTCAACCCCCCCCCCCCCCTCCCCTGGAACATACAATACAAAAAGGACATAATATATCATTAAAACCATCGGGAATTCCCCGTCCCTAATAGTTTAAACTGTTCCTTCCATTCCCTTTTCCTTATCTTCCCTCCGCTATCAGTCGCATTTGTCCCACATTCTCATTCATCCCTTTCATTCATCTTCCATACCCTCTTAACCTTATTTCTTTAGATCATCCATTCCCTTCTTCCACCGCTATTTCTTATATTTGGATGCTATTTTTCTCCCGCCACAGTCTCCAGATCTTGTAAAAATTTTTTAGAGCGCCTTGTCTAATATAAGTAGCTCTTTCCTTCAATATTGTTACATTCATACTTTGTTCCCAATCTTTACTAGACGGTGGGAAAGCTGATTGCCATCTCTGTGCAATCAGCTTCCTTGCCTGAAATAGGCATCTTATGATTGCCAGCTGGATATTACCAATTTTTCCCTCTTCCTCTACCCAGCCCAGTACACATTGTATAGGTTACATTTCCATGTGGACTTCAAAGGTCTGCTCAATAGTTCCCACTACCTCCCTCCAATACCGAAAGTGCTTCGGGCATGTCCAGAACATGTGGATCATGTCCCTTTCTGTTCTTCCACATCTGGGGCAGCTAGCATCTGTTCTACGACCAAACCGAAAAAGCTTATACGGAGTGTAATATGCTCAATTTAACAAAAACAAGTGAGGCATCCTCTGAGAGGGAGATGGTGAGACCAATGGAGCAAGTTCCAAGATTCTTTCCCACTGTATCTCAGTTATATTGCCAACATCTCTTTCCCACTTCATCTTATGTACTGGGCCTTGCATTCCTCTCAGGCTCCCCTTATATAAACTAGGGTATATTTTTGATATTAGACCCTTTGATGTTCTTGTATTAATAATTTCCTGTAACAGTGGAATCTTACTCCATACCATTACCATTCCTTTATACTGTTTTGCAAGTGCGTGCCTGATTTGTAAGTATCTGTAGAAGGATTTATTTGGTAGTGCATATTGTTCTCTTAAGCCCTGTACACACGATCGGATTTCCTATGGATTTTAAACCGATGCATTTTTCCATCGGAAATCCGATGAAGCTGACTTCCATCAGTCTTGCCTACACACCATTAGTCAAAATACCGATCGTCCCAAACGCCGTGACCTAAAACACTCCGACGAGCCAAGAAAAATGAAGTTCTATGCTTCTGAGCATGCGTCGACTTGATTCTGATCATGCGTGGGTTTTTTATCCGATGGAGTTCCCCACAGACGATAGTAATTTGCTATTGTTTTTTTTTCCATCGGATAAATTTAAAACATGTTCTATTTTTTAAGACCGATGGGGCCCATACACGATCGGTTTGTCCGATGAAAAAAGTCCATCGGACTGTTTTCATCGGTAAAACCGATCGTGTGTACAGGGCTTTAGTGTCTGAAAAGTTTTTAATATACCATTTTGATACAGCTGGGAAATGTGTTTTATTCCTTGTCTCTCCCATTCCCTAATTGTCCCCATCTTCTGTAATTCCCTTAAATTTTTATTTTACCATAAGGGGGTGTAATCTGTGATGCCGTTATATCCCAATGCTGCTTTTGCTGCCTTCCATATTCTCATCATGAGATCTAAGGTAGGTAGTTTCCGAGGAAAGGATCCTGCCTCCATAATTTCTACTAGGGAGCTATGTGTGGTATTCTGTAAGAGTATCCTCCTCTCTATTTCTCCCCCCTCCATATTGCATCCCTTCATATATTGAAGCTGAGCCGCTAGAAAATGGCTAAACGGGCGTGGGAGTGCCACGCCCCATTCCTGCTTTGACCTTTTGTAGAATATTTAAACAAATTCTTGCTGCCCCTTTCCAAATTAGTTCCCTGAAGATGGTATCTATCTTTTGGAACCATTTTTTATATATCCACACTGGGGAGTTTTGTAAAACATAGAGAAGCTGCGGCATCCACACCATTTTTATTAGGTTACATTGGCCAGCCACTGATAGTGGGAGCTGTTTCCATACTTTACTTTTCCCCTTGTATTTATTGAGTAATGGGATCATTTTATCTGTAGTGTATTGATTAGGGTCCCTAGAAATGTTTATGCCCAAGTATTTTATTGGGTTGCTATTTGAATTTGTGCGGCCTCTTGCGGCAAGGGGTTCTAAAGGGTCTACTGGTAGCGGCATGGATTTTCCCAAGTCCTGAAAATTGGCCAACATTTTTTATTTCTTCCATTGCCTTCCTAAGAGAGTTCTGCGTGTCTCCTAAGAGCAAGAGGAGGTCGTCCGCACACATTGCCACTTTCTCTTCTATCTCGCCTCGTATGAACCCTCTTATCTCAGGGGCCGATCTAAGGGCTATTACTAAAAGTTTGATTGCGAGGGCAAAGAGAAGGGGGGACAACGGGCACTCCTGTCTCATTCCCCTCTGCAATCGAAACCTATCAGTTTGGGCGTTATTCACTTTTACTCTGGCTTCTGGTGTTTTGTATAGCATCTTTACCCAGTTCGTAAAGATGGGGCCCGATTTGGAACTCTCCTAGGACTCTCCACAAGTATTGCCATTCAAGACTGTTGAAAGCCTTAGCAGCATCTAAGGACACAATTGCTCTCCTCCTATCTTCATCTGTTGGTATCTGAAGATTCAGGTATACTCGCCTTATGTTTGTACTGGTGGCCCTACCCGGTATAAATCCTGATTGGTCAGGATGTACCAATTTCTCTATTACTTTGTTTAATCTAGCTGCTAGGACTTTCGACAGTTATTTTATGTCCGAATTTAATAAGGATATGGGTCTGTATGAGAAGGTATTGAGTGGGTCTTTTCCCTCTTTATGAATTACTATTGTAGCACCCTGCTCCTGTTGGGTAGGCGCTATGTGTTAAATTTAGTTGTCTGAGCTGTAGTTAAGCTCAGAAGGATTACGCTAAATTGTTGGCTCTGTTTCAGTCCAGCTGGGTTGCATGGTTTTCCCCTTGACAGTAGGTGTCACTGTCACCACGGGTCAAGGTTGGAAGTTCAGCGGGCTGGGTGTATTGGGTATTCCTTTCCCAGAAGTGGCTCAGGGGGCATGGTCAACCCGCTGTGCATTCTGGGAAGGGGTACTTAAGGGACAGAGACCGTGCAATTGGGTTTCGTTTGCCAGATCCTGACCTGAGGGCCCTCCTGGCCTCAGGGATGTGCGAGCTGTTTCTCGGCCTCGGGGCCTGCTGGCCCGAGGCTCTGCAACTGAGAATAGGCCCAGGAGTTTCTGAGGCCTACTAGTCCGGGGATGGTCCTGCGCGGTCTTGCCTGCGGGAAGAAGCAGAACAATTGGGGACTCAATTGAAGGACGCATCCTGGTCAATTTACCTCACGATGCTGCCGGCTGGCTGAAAGATTCTGGCACCGTGAGCTGTGTGCTTTATGAAGGAACTTTTGCAAAGTGTCAGTGTGGTTGCACGATCTTGTGGCGGAAGATTGTGAAACGACTCGACGGCACTCAAGTCTGTGGCAGAGACTTTAAACGAGCTTCGCACCGGTTGCTAGGCCAGTGAGAGTAGTCCTATCCGGTGGTTGCTGAATCCAGGGTGGAACCTATTTGTCCTCTGGATCTAAGATTGTGCCTGATCCGCAAAGCAAGGTACCTGAACCTCCCCGATCCCTCTAACCCTCTGTTGGAACTGTTTAATTAAACTCTTGAAGAAAAAGTAACCAGGTGTTGGAGATTCATGAAAGCTCTTCAAGAGGGACCCCTAAGACGAGTGTGGTGAACAGAAAGGTAACGGCAGGCCCAAATTTAAACCAGCGGCCCCTTCGGGGGTATTGCTACACGTGGGGACTCGAGCCTGGGATTTGCCATTACCTCTCGCAACTCAAAGTAAACTGTTCATTTGGGACCTATGTTACAGAGGGCCCTGGACTGTGTCAATTTTGCCAGGAAAAGAGGGGAGAACTTTGCGATCACTTCTAGGCTGCATGGGCTGTGAGCGGAGCCAATAAAGTAAGAAAGCCCGCGAGCTACGTGCCAAAAAGAACAAGTGGGAGGAGTTCCCGCCTGCTTGCCACGTGAGACGCTGTGTGTGTGTGTGTCCAACCTGCAGAAAGAAATGGAACAGCACCATGTCTTCAACCCTATCAACGCAGTCTGCTATGGGGCCCAGGATGTTCCCTGTGGGTACCGCTACAAGTGTCATACTGCCGGGGACTGTACTGACGGACACTGGCATTCGTCTAACACTGCATGGGCGGTTCGTACTCTACACAATCGGAGATGTGGAGGCCTTGGGCATGCTGTGTAACAGGTGCGAGGGACTGATGATACACCCCCATCCATTTGTCCGGTGTCTACGTTGCGGGGAGTACCTGTTTACTGTGGAGCAGCCCACCATGCCGCCTTGTGCCTACAGAGTGGACTGGACTATGGGCAACGTAACAGAGGAAGTTGCTGCCTTCGATCCAGTGGTTAGGCCTACACCCACCGCATCTGCTGTTGTGAGTAATCCCGAGGGGGGTGGAGCTGTTACCGCTATTGGAAAGTCATCAACGGACGTCGCCTGTGTTGTTACCTCAACCGTATCTACCTCCGCTTCACCTACCCAAAGGAAGGTGGGATACGTGAAGGCCTCCCACGGCCATGGTCGAGGCCTACCCCAGAGACTACCTGAACCGGACCCATAGAAAAGTCTGATTTCAGAAAAGTCCACGACAGCAACGGGTGAGAGATCAAAGGGGAATATGTTGGGGACTGTGTGTAATTATCTGCCGGCGGAGGAGCTGAGAGATTCGGAGATAGACTCTTTGTCAGATGCCTGCGGGAATATATTGGAAACTATGTCGCAAGAGCTGTTATGGGCAAATAGTGATGATGTCGCCTCAGCTTTTACTTTCTCCAATTACGCAGCTATGGACTCGGGGAAGACAACACCCAGGGTGGAACCCCCCAATTGTTACTGATAAAATCCTGGCCCGGGGTACCAATTCGCTGGGTTCAGGAAAACTGTTTGCAAATGTCATGGTGCACAAGTCTACAGATGCGTGTGTACCTCCTGGATATGGAAGTACCAGGTCCCTGCCCAGGCCTGCCCGGTCACAAAGGTTACTCAACAAGCGGATGGCCAGAGAATATGGACTGGAATTCCCCTATGTTCCCAGGGAAATTATGCAAGAAATTGAGTCTCGCAGAGAACAGTGGTACAACGAGGCTGTTTGGGACTATCTTTCAGTGCCAAAACCGTTCCGGAAGATGGGCTATTCCCTTGCCATGGATGAACGCTTCAAGGGGTGTCTGCTACACTGGAAATATGGTAGACACAATCACGCAGACAAGGTGGTCATTTGCCGACCAGGGAAGGACGATGTGGTCTATTTTGTCACTACCCTTGATAAGCAGGGAAAACCTCTAACCTTGCCTGATCCTCAGTTTTACTGGTGATAATTTACGGTGACTGTCCGAGTTTTTTGTTTCTACTTTGCCAAAAAGAGAGGAAGATTTTATTTTTGAAAAGGACTGTGGGTATGTAGCTAGGTAGTTCTAGGTTACCAGAAGATGTTGGAGTCAAGATCTCTTCTATGGGTCCAGTACCTACAACTGAGGACTTTGGTATATTCTGCTACTAGGTGGTGGGAGTTTACTCAGCAAAACTGGACTCTTATATTTCCATCCTTAGCTACCTACACCTAATAATGTGTGTGTGTGTGTGTGTATATATATATATATATATATATATATATATATATATTGTGATGGTATGCGAGGTGAGATATATGACAGTCGCTATGTTTCACCTCGCATTCGGTCCATTGTAAGGGACTGAACCAGAATCCGGCCCAGGTTTTTCCAGCCTCTGTAGTTGGCTGGATTCCGGTCCGGATATTCAGGTTCACTGGAATCCATAGGCAGCTGGGCTTTAAAGATCCAGGAAGAGAGCACAGCAATGCTCTGGCCTGAGACTCAGAAGGGAATCTGAGTAAGAGGAGCGCTGGTTATTTTGGGCTGAAAGAAAAGGTTTGCTTTACTTTACCTTGTGTTTTGTGGGTGATGGGGACCAGCCCCTCACCGTATAGAGAGCGGTTACTGTATAGTTTAGCGCCGGACGGCAAGGATTTGTTTTACTGTTTTGTTTATTTTTGTATGACTATTGCAAACCACTTGTAAATAAAGCTGGCAATACGCCAGGTTTTAAAGAAACTGCCTGTACGCTGACCTTCATTCTGTGGAAAAGTTGATCCCCACGAGCTAATCTCCCACAATAAATATATATATATATATATATATATATAATATAATGTAGAGAGAGGCTCATTTCTCCAGGAAGTGAGGCTTTGCTTCCCAAAGATATTTTATATTTGCCTATGTCTGTTTGTTTTGTTCTCTTTCAGGTGCATTGGGACCTTCTATCAAAACCACCGGAGAGTGGGTGGGTTAGATAGAGAGATAGGAATACTATAATGTATATTGATGTGATTTTACTGTGTATGCATGCCAAACTTATATTTTCTTGTACTGTTTTATCCCCCTCCCTTCCCCGTCCAAGTTTTTGTGGGTTTCAGGTACTGACTCTCAGGAGTGAGAGTCATATTTTTTTTTCCCTGATGATGAGGACATTGTCTTTTTGCGGTGGGGGAAGTGTGTAGCGCCCTGCTCCTGTTGGGTAGGCGCTATGTGTTAAATTTAGTTGTCTGAGCTGTAGTTTAGCTCAGAAGGATTAAGCCAAATTGTTGGCTCTGTTTCAGTCCAGCTGGGTTGCATGGTTTTCCCCTTGACAGTAGGTGTCACTGTCACCACGGGTCAAGGTTGGAAGTGCAGCAGGCTGGGTGTATTGGGTATTCCTTTCCCAGAAGTGGCTCACTGGGTGTGGTCAACCCGCTGTGCATTCTGGGAAGGGGTACTTAAGGGACAGAGACCGCGCGATCGGGGTTCGTTTGCCGGATCCTGACCTGAGGGCCCTCCTGGCCTCAGGGATGTGCAAGCTGTTTCTCGGCCTCGGGGCCTGCTGGCCCGAGGCTCTGCAACTGAAAGTAGGTCCAGGAGTTTCTGGGGCCTACTAGTCCGGGGATGGTCCTGCGCGGTCTTGCCTGCGGGAAGAAGAGGAACAGTTGGGGACTCAATTGAAGGATGCATTCTGGTCAATTTACCTCACGGTGCTGCTGGCTGGCTGAAAGATTCTGGCCCTGTGAGCTGTGTACTTTATGAAGGAACTTTTGCAAGTGTGGTTGCACAATTTTGTGGCAGAAGATTGTGAACGACTCGACGGCACTCATCAAGTCTGTGGCAGAGACTTTAAACGAGCTTCGCACCGGTTGCTAGGCCAGTGAGAGTAGGCCTATCCGGTGGTTGCTGAATCCAGGGTGTAATCGATTTGTCCTCTGGATCTAAGATTGTGCCTGATCCGCAAAGCAAGGTACCTGAACCTCCCCTATCCCTCCAACCCTCTGTTGGAACTGTTTACTAAAAATTCTCTAGAAGAAAAAAAAAAACGATAGGAAATTCCGATGCTCAGATAAATTACAAGATGGGAGCGCTCGTTCTGGTAAAACTAGCGTTCGTAATGGAGATAGCACATTCGTCATGCTGTAACAGACTGAAAAACACAGAGAATGAAAAGCGCGAATCGGCTAACACCAAACTTTTACTAACATGCAGTAACACGAAATCAGCAAAAGCAGCCCAAAGGGTGGCGCCATTGGATTTGAACTTCCCATTTATAGTGTCATCGTACGTGTTGTACGTCACGGCGTTTTGGACGGTCGGAATTTTGTCTGATGGTGTGTAGGCAAGACTGGTGAAAGTCAACTTCATCGGAATTCCGACGGAAAATTCCATCGGATTTTATTCCATCGAAAATCTGATCGTGTGTACAGGGCATAAGTCTATTCTTGACAAAGTGGAGTGTGTTCTGGAGAAGCACGAGTATTGCTGGGCCTCAGGATTACACGTTCTCTATATGTCCCTCAGACCTATCTCTCCCAGAAACTGGGATAGTCTGTCATCCCTTACTTTGTCCGGTTGCGTCGTACGGGGGAATCTGTCCAGTTCCTGGTCCAAGACCATGTTAAATTCCCCCATAACGATCACCGGTATACCCGGCTTATTTAGAACAAACTCCATCAAGCTACACAAGACCGTGGTATTAAAAGGGGGAGGGATATACAGGTTGGCCAGTATATCAATTCTGTTCTGTATCTTACAGTGTAAGAAAACATAACGCCCTAATTCATCAATCCTACTCTGAATACAATTAAACATTATTCCCGACCTAATGAAGATGCTCACCCCCCTAGAATAAGATGTATGGACTGAGTGGTACTGTGTTCAAAAATCTCCCCACCCCAATTGGGGTGTGGAGATATTCATAAGATGTGTCTCCTGGAGGCATAAAATTGCAGACCCATAGATTCTTGCCCTTGACAAAACTGCTACTTTTTTCCCTGGATCTCCCAGGCCCCGAACATTCCAGGAGCATACAGTTGACTTTTTTGCCTGTGCCCTACTGATCATTCATTTTCACTTCTAGTAGATATATAAAAAATTGTAATATATCCTTAATTATTAAACCGTGTCTATACTTATTAACATATCCTTCCCGTAATTTCTTTGTGTCCATGTGGTAAAAGAAGGTGTAATTATTTTTTGTGTCTACGGTTCTAAATCTTCCATTCCATGCACACCATGCATATCTACTTTCTATCTCACGTGTCCCTTTCACCGCCCTCTCTAGGCTTGAGTTGGGGCTTACTATTGTGACCATGCCTTACACCCTTCTTTGGAAATGTAACTCTTTTTTTGTTCGCTGATTTAAATCCCTCTTTCTCCCCTTGCCTCCCGCCCTCCCCCCTAAAAAAGAAAAAATCCACATTCAAATTTTTTTTACCAAAACAACAATAACCCAAAAACAAACAAACATAACCCCCATACATAGGGGGTTCCTCGCAATTCCCCTTTATAAAAGGGGATTGTATGCTCCTTGCTCCCCTCAGTCCGAATCACATCCCTTCCCCTCCCTCGTATCCCAAATATTCCCCTAATGAAGCAATAGTCTCATCTCCATAGAAAGAAAAAAAGGGGGGAAAAAAAATTCTCGGGGAGAGAGAAAAAAAAAAAAAGTCTGTGCTTCGTAAGTTGTGCTCAATTGTGCTTGCTTGTGTCATCTCCTACATTTCAAAAATTACAATTACATTTACAATTACACCTGGTGTAGACATAACAAACTTCAAAAATAGAGCAGTCCATGTCCAAGCCTTCTAGGGGTTCCCTTTACCAGTTAATAACCACTCCGTTGCCCCCTCGAGCGTATCAAAGTACTTCGTCCCTTCTAATGCATTTACCCTCAATCTTGCCGGATATAACAATGCATAAGTTATTTTCATCTGCTGTAATTTGCGTTTTCTTTCTCCAAACTTGGCTCTTTGCTTTTGTAGGTCGGGTGAAAAATATAGATATATGGATATCCTAGTACCGTTATAAAGAATGTTACCCATGTCTCTAGCTTTCTGTATTATTGACATTCTGTCTTTGTAATAGAACATTTTTAATAGAAGGGGACGGGGAGGACCTCCAGATTGAGGGATCTAGAAGGGACCCTATGCGCTCTTTCAATTGCTAGGAACGGTGAAAAAGATTTCTGACCAAATGTCTCTCTGAGCCATTTCTCCACAAAGGCTACGGGGTCTGGGCCCTCACTGTGCTCCGGGAGTCCAACAATCCTGACGTTCTACCTCCTCATTTTGTTTTCCATGTCATCCATCTTTAACTCCTGTTTAACCATTTGTTCTCTCACTGCTCTCATTTCTCTTTTAAGAGGAGCTAGTTTGTCTTCCACAAGGCTAACTCTCTCCTCCAGGGCTGTTGTTCTTTTGCTTACTTTTTGTAGACCATGTCTAACCAAAGTCAATTCTTCCTGTATGGTTCTAAGCTGGGTGGTTACTTCATTTAGGGAAGATTTGCAAAAATTAATTGCTGTCAGCACTTCCTTTAGTGATGGCTCTACTTCCACAAATCCTCCCTCCTCAGCTAATGGTCCAAGTGCCTCTCTGATCTCGACGGTCCCCGGGGGTCTCGCCTCCAGATCACTTGTTTCTGTTAACAAGGGTGTCTGGGCTTGTCCTTGGCTTCTTCTTACCCCTGAAGCACCAGCCTGTGACTTAGGATATGCCTGCTGGTTGTGTTGAGTGTTTTTTGGAGGGGTCTGGGTTGCAGTCTGATCTGGAGTATGTGAGTATTTTCCTAGTTTCGCAGCAGCTTGACTTGCTGCCATGCTTGCTTTTGTGGTATGTTTTGATGACATCGTGGGGCAGGTAAAGTACGTTTATGTGCTTTCATGTACATCTACTACCCCCTTCCCCTCTTAGCCTTTTCCAGCCTCTTAGAGGTAGTATGAGTAGCTCTATTTGGCTCTATTGAAGCAGATGAAACTGTATGTTCAAATCACAAGGCCATAAGAAATGGGGGTCTGGTGGGGAAGCTAAATGTTTTTAGCAAAAGCAAATAGTGATGAGTAACAGTACTGGAGGGGGAGTATCCAACAAGTAAAAAAATTTAAAAAAGGGAAAGAATAATTTCTGTTTTTAAAGTCCCAGTCTTTTCTACCCTTCTGACCAAAGTCTATATTCCCCCCCCCCTCTCAAAAAGAGGGAGCAGGGTAGAGAAGATAGATATAAACAGGCAAAAAAGTGCAATGGATATCTCTCACCCATCCACCGATCTTCTGTCCAGGCTACAAGCGGGGTGCAAAAAAGAAGGGAAAGCAAGGATTGCTATGCCTCTCTGTCCAGGAAGTTTATAGGGTTCCTCTCTGGCCACGGAAGGATAGGGAATCACTGTGTAGGGTCTCTCACACCCTCGCTGACTGTCTCTAGTGCCTTGAGCTCACACACCGCCTGGTGCTCCCAGCGCTGTTGAGTGCCGCTGCCTTATCGTGACGGTGAGGCTCACGTGCTCCAGGGGGGGGTGGTTGGAGTTCGCACTGCCTCTGTTCGTTGAGGGAGCCGCACGCTCTACCTCCGGCAGGATGCTGCGCTGTGTCACGGAGGAGGGGGTGAATCGGTAACCGCCTCTCTCACCGATGGCTCCGCTCCCCGCTCAGCTGGTTAACTCCTTGCCGGTAAGACTGTGCAGCCCCGACCTCCACACTTCCCCACTCTGCTACACACTGCACACGTCCCGCTCTCGCTGGGCTCCGGGCTGGGATCTTCTTATTCAGTCTTGTCTCAGGCTTGCTGTCACGTACCTGACGGTGACGAGCCCGGATCTGCAGAGGGAGGCCTCTCTTACGGCTTCCACCGGCGGCCCCTGGTACTGAAGACAGGAGGCACGGAGGTAGAAGGGGTACGAGTGCCTGGCAGGATGGATCAAGGTAGAGTAGAGTCTGAAGACTGGGACGGATCCAGGCAGAAGATTGGTCAAACAAAGCCGGGGGTCAGAGGCAGGCAGGAAACTGGAAGGGTCAAGGCAAGCCGGGTCGGATACAGGTAAATACACGAATCAGGTCTCTTTGGGTACTACACGCTGTAGAGCAGACAGCAGGGACTGTCTGTCACAGGCATGTTTAAATAGCTCTTCTGGCGCGCTTTGTGGAGCGTGCGCGCGCCCCCGCTAAGCGCGTGTGCGCGCACGTGCTCGCCATCGCGCGTGCCCGCGCGCGTGGACGTACCCGAGATTCGGAATCAGGAAGTCCAGGAATCCTGTAGCTGACAGGATTTCTATGACATTGCCCCCCCCCAAGGGGCAGCCTCCGGATGCCCAGCCGGGTGAACCTTCCAGGGTGAGTCCTTTTGAAAGCCTGTATCAAACTCCTGGCATGGATATTCTCCTCGGGTTCCCATGAGTTTTCCTCGGGTCCGTAGCCCTTCCATTTAATTAGGAATTGGTTCTGGTTATTTCTTCTCCTGAAGTCCATGATAGCTTCTACTTCGAATTCCTGCTCACCGTCAATAATGATCGGATCAGGGTGATCCGGCTTCCGATCTGGAAACGGATTAGAGACTGTGGGTTTTAGGAGAGAGACATGAAAAACTGGATGGATTCTAAGAGAGTCAGGAAGTTCCAATTCATAAGCTACTTCATTAATTTTCCTCTTAACAGGGAATGGACCTAAAAATTTGGGGCCCAGTTTTTTAGAAGGGCATGCCATTCTTAGGTTTGTGGTAGATAGCCATACTTGGTCGCCGGGTACCAACACTAATTCACCCCGTCTCTTCTTGTCATAAATTGTCTTGTTGCGTTCTTGAGTCTTGGTCATGGTCTCTTGTAAAAGCTGGTTATTGACCGAGAAAAATTTTAACTTTTCCTGGACTGCAGGTACAGGACACTCAGGAAGGGAGTTAGGCAGAAAAGTAGGATGAAAACCATAGTTTGCAAAGAAAGGAGTCTGGCAGGTAGCGGAGTGGATGGAATTGTTATACGCAAACTCGGCCAACGGAAGTAGGGAAACCCAGTTGTCCTGAGCAAAAGAGGAGAAGCATCGCAGGTATTGCTCGAGCGTCTGATTCGTTCTCTCCGTCTGTCCGTTGGTCTGTGGATGGTAAGCAGAGGAAAACGATAATTCGATTTTCAAGGTTTTGCAAAGGGATCTCCAGAATCGAGAGGTAAATTGAACCCCGCGATCGGAAACAATATTGGCTGGTACCCCGTGGAGTCTGACTATTTCTCTGATGAATACCTGTGCGGTTTCAGGAGCGGAGGGAGTCCCTTTCATAGGGATGAAGTGTGCCATCTTGGACAGACGGTCCACAATAACGAAGATGGTGGAATGGTTCTCGGCCGGGGGTAACTCGACAATGAAGTCGATGGACAACATTCTCCAGGGCCTATCTGGAACGGGTAAGGGTTTTAGTAGTCCCCAGGCCTTGGATCTGGAACCCTTGTTTTGGGTACAAGTTGTACAAGAATCTACAAACCTCCTACAGTCTTCACGTACTCGAGGCCACCAGAAGGTGCGCTGTACCAGGTCAGTGGTCTTGGCAACGCCAAAATGCCCGGCCAGGGCGTGGTCGTGGCAGAGTTCTAATGCGGTTACTCTTAGTTTCTCAGGTACGTAGATTCTGTCTTGGTACCACAATAGTCCATCCTTAACCTGCAACTCCGGCTCTGAGAACTGTCTCTGCCCGGTGGAAGCTTGTTTGATTTGAGTGAACAGGTTCTCCTGTAGAAGAAGGAAATTTCCGGGGGCAAGGATGGTATCAGGCGGAGAAGTCTCCTTGGACTTATGGAACATCCGAGACAGGGCGTCAGGCTTAATATTCTTGGCTCCAGGACGATAAGTAACATGAAAAGAGAACCGGGAGAAGAAGAGTGCCCACCTGGCTTGTCGTGGATTCAATCTTCTCGCGGCTTTCAGGTACTCCAGGTTCTTGTGGTCAGTGAATATTAGGATCGGATGAGCCGCGCCCTCCAGCAGGTACCGCCATTCTTCTAGTGCAGACTTGATCGCTAGTAGCTCCCGATCCCCCACGTCGTAGTTCCTCTCTGCTGCAGAAAGCTTGCGGGAGAAGAAGGCTACTGGGTGGAGCAAGGCTTTATACTCCCTGTCTTTGGGACAGTATTGCTCCTACCGCTATTTCGGAGGCGTCTACCTCAAGTACGAATGGTAGTGAGGAGTCTGGGTGTTTCAAGATAGAGGCTGAGGTAAATAGGGCCTTCAGGCGTTCAAAAGCTTCTTGGGCTTCAGGAGACCAGTGAAAACGTGTTCCTTGCTTGGTGAGTTGAGTAATGGGTGCGATAATAGCTGAAAACCCCCTGATGAACTTGCGGTAGAAGTTGGCGAATCCAACGAAACGTTGGATTCCCTTCTTGTCCACCGGTTCTGGCCAGTCCAGGATTGCGGTAATTTTTTGAGGATCCATCTTGATGCCCTCGCTGGAAATGATTAACCCCAGAAATGATATACTCTCTTGCTCGAACTCGCATTTTTCGGCCTTCGCATACAGGCCATGCTGTCGGAGCCGACCCAACACATTTTTGACATGTCTGCGATGAGAATCAAGGGAGGAAGAAAAAATTAAGATATCATCAAGTTAAACAATAACAAAGAGGTCTAGGAAGTCCCGTAGAACATCGTTGATAAAATACTGGAAAGTGGCAGGGGCGTTACACAACCCGAATGGCATTACCAAGTACTCAAAATGTCCATACCGGGTACGGAAGGCGGTCTTCCATTCGTCACCTTCTTTGATACGGATCAAGTTGTAGGCTCCGCGGAGGTCAAGTTTGGTAAAGATGGTGGCAGTACCTAGTCTCTGAAATAACTCTGGTACCAGGGGGAGAGGGTAGCGATTTTTTACTGTAATTTTATTCAATTCCCGGTAATCCACACAAGGTCGAAGGGTGTGGTCCTTTTTCTCTACAAAAAAGATGCCTGCGCCCGCTGGGGATGTGGAAGGGCGGATGAACCCTTTTTGCAAGTTCTCATCAACATAATTTTTTAAAGCCCCTTGTTCCACCTCCGTTAAAGGGAAGACTCTACCGAACGGAATCTTTGCTCCAGGAAGTAGGTCGATGGGGCAATCGTAGGCCCGATGGGGTGGTAGAGTCTCTGCCTTTTGTTTACTAAATACGTCAAGAAAGTCGTGGTAAACTTCTGGGATGGATTGACGGGTGCCATCTTCGGTGTCAATGCATAGTAACGAGGCCGGCCCAGGAGGTTTATATGAGCCGCAGGACTGTTGGCAATAGGAAGAAGGAAAGGCAACTATTCCCGTAGTCCAGTTGATAGTGGGATTGTGGGCTTGTAACCAAGGCATACCAAGGATCAAGGGAAACAACGGGGAAGAGATGATGTCCAGACACAAGCATTCTTGGTGGGTTCCAGAGGTGGTAAAGATGGTAGCGGGTATAGGAGTGGTCTCCTGGGTCACAGGTCCGGACTTAATGACGGAACCATCAGCCAGATGGACACGAAGTCCGTGGGTCTTGGTACGAAGGGGAATTTGGTGTTTAATGGCAAAGGCTGAGTCCATAAAGCAGCTGCATGCTCCGGAATCAATAATGGCGGGTACTGGCAAAGTCCTTCCTGGGAGCTGTAATGAAACAGAGAGGGCAAGGTGAGATGTGGTTTTGGCTTGTAGGTTAGTCATGTTAGAAGTAGGGATGAGCTTCGTGTTCGAGTCGAACATACGTTCGACTCGAACATCGGCTGTTCGATCGTTCGACGAAGATCGAACGATTTGGGCCGTTCGCGCCAAATTCGAGTGACGCGAACGGCCCACAATGCACTACGCCATCGCAGTGTCATCCAGGCGCTGTGATTGGCCAAGCATGCACTGTGACCCCGCATGCTTGGCCAATCACAGCGCCGGCAGCGAGGAGAGCAATGATTGGCCACAGGCAGGATGCCTGTGGCCAATTATTGCTGAGGGGGTTTAGTACACGCCCCACACTATAAAAGGCCGCCAGCACGGCGGCCTAGTGTAGTGTGTTCCGGAGCAGGGATAGAGCAGCATAGGCAGGGACAGTGACTTTTATTTCTTTCTTGCTTAACCTGGATTCCTTTAGTTTAGGGAAAGAGAAGGATAGGTAGGGAGAGTGTCAGTGTGTTTTGTGCTTGTGCTATATTGTGCTTAAAAAAAACATTTTTTCTAGGGACAGAAAACTGTAGGTAGGGAGAGTGTGTCAGTTTCTTTCACTGTCAAAGTCCTTGTTTCCAGGGACCTGGAAGGACAGTGAGTGAATTCTCCTTGTGCTATATTGTGCTTAAAAAAAACATTTTTTCTAGGGACAGAAAACTGTAGGTAGGGAGAGTGTGTCAGTTTCTTTCACTGTCAAAGTCCTTGTTTCCAGGGACCTGGAAGGACAGTGAGTGAATTCTCCTTGTGCTAAATTGTGCTTAAAAAAAACATTTTTTCTAGGGACAGAAAACTGTAGGTAGGGAGAGTGTGTCAGTTTCTTTCACTGTCAAAGTCCTTGTTTCCAGGGACCTGGAAGGACAGTGAGTGAATTCTCCTTGTGCTAAATTGTGCTTAAAAAAAACATTTTTTCTAGGGACAGAAAACTGTAGGTAGGGAGAGTGTGTCAGTTTCTTTCACTGTCAAAGTCCTTGTTTCCAGGGACCTGGAAGGACAGTGAGGTAATTCTCCTTGTGCTAAATTGTGCTTAAAAAAAACATTTTTTCTAGGGACAGAAAACTGTAGGTAGGGAGAGTGTGTCAGTTTCTTTCACTGTCAAAGTCCTTGTTTCCAGGGACCTGGAAGGACAGTGAGGTAATTCTCCTTGTGCTAAATTGTGCTTAAAAAAAACATTTTTTCTAGGGACAGAAAACTGTAGGTAGGGAGAGTGTGTCAGTTTCTTTCACTGTCAAAGTCCTTGTTTCCAGGGACCTGGAAGGACAGTGAGTGAATTCTCCTTGTGCTATATTGTGCTTAAAAAAAACATTTTTTCTAGGGACAGAAAACTGTAGGTAGGGAGAGTGTGTCAGTTTCTTTCACTGTCAAAGTCCTTGTTTCCAGGGACCTGGAAGGACAGTGAGGTAATTCTCCTTGTGCTAAATTGTGCTTAAAAAAAAAACATTTTTTCTAGGGACAGAAAACTGTAGGTAGGGAGAGTGTGTCAGTTTCTTTCACTGTCAAAGTCCTTGTTTCCAGGGACCTGGAAGGACAGTGAGGTAATTCTCCTTGTGCTAAATTGTGCTTAAAAAAAACATTTTTTCTAGGGACAGAAAACTGTAGGTAGGGAGAGTGTGTCAGTTTCTTTCACTGTCAAAGTCCTTGTTTCCAGGGACCTGGAAGGACAGTGAGGTAATTCTCCTTGTGCTAAATTGTGCTTAAAAAAAACATTTTTTCTAGGGACAGAAAACTGTAGGTAGGGAGAGTGTGTCAGTTTCTTTCACTGTCAAAGTCCTTGTTTCCAGGGACCTGGAAGGACAGTGAGGTAATTCTCCTTGTGCTAAATTGTGCTTAAAAAAAACATTTTTTCTAGGGACAGAAAACTGTAGGTAGGGAGAGTGTGTCAGTTTCTTTCACTGTCAAAGTCCTTGTTTCCAGGGACCTGGAAGGACAGTGAGGTAATTCTCCTTGTGCTAAATTGTGCTTAAAAAAAACATTTTTTCTAGGGACAGAAAACTGTAGGTAGGGAGAGTGTGTCAGTTTCTTTCACTGTCAAAGTCCTTGTTTCCAGGGACCTGGAAGGACAGTGAGGTAATTCTCCTTGTGCTAAATTGTGCTTAAAAAAAACATTTTTTCTAGGGACAGAAAACTGTAGGTAGGGAGAGTGTGTCAGTTTCTTTCACTGTCAAAGTCCTTGTTTCCAGGGACCTGGAAGGACAGTGAGGTAATTCTCCTTGTGCTAAATTGTGCTTAAAAAAAAACATTTTTTCTAGGGACAGAAAACTGTAGGTAGGGAGAGTGTGTCAGTTTCTTTCACTGTCAAAGTCCTTGTTTCCAGGGACCTGGAAGGACAGTGAGGTAATTCTCCTTGTGCTAAATTGTGCTTAAAAAAAACATTTTTTCTAGGGACAGAAAACTGTAGGTAGGGAGAGTGTGTCAGTTTCTTTCACTGTCAAAGTCCTTGTTTCCAGGGACCTGGAAGGACAGTGAGGTAATTCTCCTTGTGCTAAATTGTGCTTAAAAAAAACATTTTTTCTAGGGACAGAAAACTGTAGGTAGGGAGAGTGTGTCAGTTTCTTTCACTGTCAAAGTCCTTGTTTCCAGGGACCTGGAAGGACAGTGAGTGAATTCTCCTTGTGCTAAATTGTGCTTTAAAAAAAATTTTTTTCTAGGGACAGAAAACTGTAGGTAGGGAGAGTGTGTCAGTTTCTTTCACTGTCAAAGTCCTTGTTTCAAGGGACAGAGAAGGACACCTGAAGGTAGCCCTTATTGCTTTTTTCCCATCTCCCTGCAGGCCATCTATTAGAATGTCTGGAAGGCAAACAAGGAGAGGCAGACAGTCAGGAGGCAATAAAAGAGGGCAAGCAGGCTCTGTGTCTGGGGGCAACAGTGCTGGTCGTGGACGCGGTGCATTGTCATCAGCACATGGCCATGGGACACGCTTGTCCTTCTTTTCGGCAGCTGGACATGTTGAGCCACATCATGCCGAAGACTTGGTAGAGTGGATGACCAAGCCCTCCTCCTCCTCCTCATCCTCTCTCACCCAGGCTCAGGGTACTGGAAAAGCAGCTGCCAAAGCGTCCTCTTCCCTGGTATCAATGTCAGACTCATCATCAGTCACTCCTTCCCTAGACCCACCATGTCCTCCTCCTGAGGAGTCCCCCGAACTGTTTCAGCACAGTGTTGGGTACATGCTCCAGGAGGATGCCCAGCGTTTCGAAGGGTCTGATGATGAAACCCAGCTAGAGGAAGGCAGTAGCGTGAGAGCAGACAGAGGGGATGCTCAAGAAGGACACCAATCTGGCAGTCATGTTCCAGCAGCTGCAGCATACTGCCAGATTGCCTCCAGTGATGAGGAGGGAGGTGATGATGAGGTCACTGACTCCACGTGGGTGCCTAATAGGAGAGAGGAGGAGGAGGAGGATGAGGAGGAGGCACATCTCCAACGAGGCAGGATGCCCTTTGGTGGCCAGCGTAAGGGCAGTACACCGACGGAATCACACCGCAGAGCTCCGCCTGTGCAGGGCGCTGCCTCTGCCCGTCATTCAAAAAGTTCTTTGGTGTGGGCCTTTTTTGAGGCTAGTGCATCAGATCGCACAGCTGCTGTTTGCAACATATGTCTCAAACGTATATCGCGTGGCCAAAACATCAGCCGCTTGGGTACCACATGCCTGACCAGACATATGTTGACCTGCCATGCAGCTCGTTGGCAAGCCTACCTCAAAGACCCACACCAAAGAACAAAGCGGACCTCTCCTTGCACCGCATCAGCTGGGATCTCCAACCCCACTATAACTTCAGTCCTCTCTGAAACATGCACTGAGAGGAATGAAGGTGTAGAATTAGGTGTGTCACAGCCAAGTACTTGCGGCCACTCTGCTAGCAGTACACCGACGTCCGATTCTAGCAGGCAAATTTCCCTGCCCCAGCTGCTGGACCGTCGAAAGAAGTTCACTCCCAGCCATCCACATGCCCAGCGGTTGAATGCTAGCTTGGCTAAATTGCTAGCGCTTCAACTGCTGCCTTTTCAGTTGGTAGACTCGGCCCCCTTCCGTGAGTTTGTGCAATGTGCGGTTCCTCAGTGGCAGGTTCCCAAACGCCACTTTTTCTCACGGAAGGCTATTCCGGCTCTCTACCGGCATGTGGAAGGCAATGTCTTGGCCTCGCTGGACAGGGCGGTCAGCGGTAAGGTGCATATTACCGCTGACTCATGGTCCAGCAGGCATGGACAGGGACGTTACCTTTCTTTCACGGCCCATTGGGTCACTCTTTTGGCAGCTGGGAAGGATGCAGGACAAGGTGCAGTAGTGTTGGAGGTTGTCCCACCGCCACGCCTCCAAAATGCTACTACTGGTTGTGACACACCTCTCTCCTCCACCCCCTCCTCTTCTTCTTCCTCCATGGCCTCTTCCTGTGGTTTGTCCTATGAACCAGCGGTGCTCCGTAGCCGTTCACGGGGCTACGCAAGTACGCAGGCAAAAAGATGCCATGCCGTGCTTGCGCTGGTGTGTTTGGGGGACAGAAGCCACACTGGGGCAGAGGTCCTGTCTGCTCTGCAGGGCCAGGCCGAGAGGTGGTTGACGCCACGCCAGCTTAAGCCAGGAATGGTGGTTTGCGACAATGGCACCAACCTCCTCTCCGCCCTCCGACAGGGACAACTGACCCATGTGCCCTGTGTGGCTCACGTCCTTAACCTGGTGGTGCAGCGGTTCTTGGGCAGGTACCCGGGCTTACAGGATGTCCTGAGGCAGGCCAGGAAAGTCTGTGTGCATTTCCGCAGATCTTATAATGCCAGTGCTCGCCTGGCTGAGCTGCAAAAGGAGTTGAACCTGCCCAAGAACCGCCTTATATGTGACATGCCCACCAGGTGGAACTCAACGTTGGCCATGCTGCAGCGGCTGCACACGCAGCAGAGGGCCATCAATGAGTACCTGTGCGACTACGGCACCAGGACAGGGTCAGGGGAGCTTGGTTTTTTTTCTCCACGCCAGTGGGGCATGATCAGGGATGCATGCACTGTCCTGGCACCATTTGAGGAGGCCACGAGGATGGTGAGCAGTGACAGTGCATGCATCAGTGACACTGTACCTCTTGTCCACCTGTTGGAGCACACGCTGCGTGGAATAATGGACAGGGCACTTGAGGCAGAACAGAGGCAGGAAGAGGAGGACTTCCTTGCCTCTCAAGGCCCCCTTTACCCAGACAGTGTTCCTTCTGTCCCACCCATCGCACAGGAAGAGGAGGAGGAGGAGGAGGAGGAGGAGGAGGAGGAGGATTGTGTCAGCATGGAGGTGGAGGCTGGCACTCAGCATCATCAGCAGCAGTCTTTTAGGGATGATTTACAGTCCCAAGAAACCAGTGGACTTGTACGTGGCTGGGAGGAGGTGGCTGCGGATCATGTCGTCCTTAGTGACCCAGAGGACTCCGGAGCGAATGCCTCAGCAAACCTACGCTGCATGGCCTCCCTGATCCTGCAAAGTCTGCGGAAGGATCCTCGTATTCTTCGGATCAAGGAGAGGGACCATTACTGGCTGGCCACTCTCCTTGATCCACGGTACAAGGGTAAGGTTGCGGACCTTATGTTACCGTCGCAGAGGGAGCAGAGAATGAGACAACTCCGGGAGGCCTTGCAGAAAGGTCTGTGCAACGCGTTCCCAGAGACTGGGAGGTTACAAACTCCTGGTCCTGGACAACGAGTTGCTGAGGCTTCGGCCAGTCAAAGAAGGAGCGGTGGGGAAGGTGGCCGTCTGACCGATGCGTTCAGACAATTCTTTAGTCCGCAGCCCCAAAGTATGATCGGTTCCAGCAACCATCGCCAGCGTCTGATAAACATGGTGCAGGAATATCTAGGGGCAAGGTCAGACTTGGACACCTTCCCCACCGAAAATCCTCTGGCTTACTGGGTCTTGAGGATGGATCACTGGCCAGAGCTTGCACAGTATGCAATTGAGCTACTGGCCTGTCCTGCATCCAGCGTTCTTTCGGAACGCACATTCAGTGCTGCTGGAGGATTTGTCACGGATCACAGGGTGCGCCTGTCCACCGACTCGGTTGATCGACTGACTTTCATCAAGATGAACCAGTCTTGGATCACCACCAGCTACCACACACCTGATGCTGATATAACAGACTAATTGATTTTAACATGTCACATCCCTTCAAGACTGATGCTGATGCTGAGTGCCTGTGCTGTTATGTTGACTGGCTATCCTCCTCCTCCGAGTCCTCAATGATACGATTGATGATGATAGCTTGGAAGATCATTTTTGTTTATGGGTGCCGCCACCAGTGGCTAAGGCCCAATTTTTCAGCCCCTGTTTTACAGGGGCGTGTAATTACAATTTTTTTAGCAATAATTTGCCATAGGGCTCATTGCTGTGCTCCAAGTACAGTATCTGTGAGGGGTTGGAGTGTTGTGGCACCAGTGCCTAAGGCCCAATTTTTCAGCCCCTGTTTAACAGGGGCGTGTCATTACAATTTTTGAAGCAATACTTTGCAACAGGGCTCATTGCTGTGCTCCAAGTACAGTATCTGTGAGGGGTTGTAGTGTTGTGCCACCAGTGCCTAAGGCCCAATTTTTCAGCCCCTGTTCAACAGGGGCATGCAATTACAATTCTTGATCTAATAATTCACAGCAGGGTCCATTGCTGCACCCACCAAGAGTAACTCTGAGGGCTTACAGTCTTGTGGCAACGCCACCACCACCACCACCACGAAAGGCCCAATTTTTCAGCCCCTGTTCAAAAGGGGCATGTAATTACAATTCTTGATCTAATAATTCACAGCAGGGCCCATTGCTGCACCCACCAAGAGTAACTGTCAGGGCTTACAGTGTTGTGGCACCAGCACCACCATCAAAGCCCCAATTTTTACTACCACTGTTCAACAATTATATGTAATTAAAATTCCTGATATAATAGTTGACAGCAGGGCGTTCCAGCACCAACCAAGAGTAACTGAGTGCTTACAGTGTTGTGCCAACACCAACAACTAAGGGGCCTATTTCTGCAGAGTATATACGGCAGGTCCCTACTTTCAAACATCCAACTTACAAACGACTCCTACTTGCAAACGAAAGAAGACAACAGGAAGTGAGAGGAAATCTACCCCTAGAAAGGAAAATTCTCTCCTGTAAGAATAAATATGGGAGAAAGGGGTCTCATCTGTACTGATGCTTTATCAGCAATCCTTGTTTCAAGAAAAACACCACATTTCAAAAACAGTTGTCATTGGGACAGAAAGTGAGGTGAAATGTTCTGAACAGGGGCACAGACAGCAAAACAAATGTTACAGGGGTGATAACCCTTACCTATGTTTCCCAAAAAGTTTAAAAATAGATTTTTGGGCTGGAGCTACACTTCAACAATGTACCTGTTCAAAATTACAAACAGATTCTACATAAGAACAAACCTACAGTCCCTGTCTTGTATGCACCGCCTGTATACGGCTGTTCAGAGTATATAGGGCCTTTTTTATTTTATGTGCGGGGTTCCCCTTAATATCCATACAAGACCCAAAGGGGCTGGTAATGGGCTGGGGTAGGGGGGGGGGTCATGGGGTAGCTATGCCATTTTTCTTAAAGAATTTCATCCATATTACCGGGACCAGACATTACATTAAAGCCGCAAGCAGTTTTAAATGGCTTTTTTTTCCTTTAGAAGTGTCATTTTGTGCAGGGACAGTTCTAAACACGGGAAACACGTGGCACTTCACAGGCATACTTTAGACACCCCCCAGGTACGATATTTAAAGGAATATTTGACTTTTTTTTTTTCACTTTATGCATCATTAAAATGACTGCTCCCGAAAAACGACCGTTTTTAAAACTTCTTTTTGCATTGATACATGTCCCCTGGTGCACAACCCGGGTTCCCAAACCCTATTTATGACAATAACATGCATAATAGTTGTTATAATTAGCACTTTAGAATTCGAACGTTCGCATCCATTGTATTTAATAGGGTTCTAATGTTCGTTCGAACTTTCGGTCCGTTCGCGGGTTCTGGTGCGAACCGAACCCGGGGGTGTTCGGCTCATCACTAGTTAGAAGAAACTGAAAGAAACTTACGAAGCTTCAGGGGACAGGTTCTAACGAAATTTCCGGGGTCCCCGCAGTACAGGCACAGATTATTTATTCGGCGGCGCTGGCGTTCCTCAGGAGCGAGGGATGGACGAAGGAGCCCGAGCTGCATTGGTTCAGGCGTGTCAGATGTGGGAGTTGGAGGTGTAGCAGGAGCCGAGTACAGGTGACTAGGAGCCCGAGGAAGCATCCAGGTTGGGCGGGAGAAGCCAGTGGTCCTCTCAGCCCTCCGTTCCCTCAGACGTCGGTCAATCTGGATGGTTAGATCAATCAACAGGTTGAGTGTCTGTGGTACACCAACTCTAGCTAGCTCGTCCTTCAAGGAATCGGAAAGTCCTAAGCGAAACTGATGGAGGAGGGCGGCATCATTCCAATTGGTATCCGCACTCCACCGCCTGAATTCTGCCACATAGTCCTCCGCTGGTCTGCGTCCTTGTTGAAGGGAACGCAAGGCGGCTTCTGCGGTTACTGAGAGTTGGGGATCTTCGTATAGCTGGGCCAGGGCATCGAAAAAAGCAGCGAGGTTGTTTAGTGATACATCCTTCTGTTCAAAGAGACGGTGGGCCCAGCTCTGAGGGTCTCCAGCGAGCAAAGAGACCACAAAGCCCACCTTGGTGGCCTCTAGAGAAAAGGTACGGGGCTGTAGGGCAAAATACAGTTCACACGAATTCCGGAAGGCCCTAAACTTGCTCCGATCCCCGGAAAATCTTTCGGGTGTAGGAACCTTAGGTTCAGGAGGAAGCATGACCACTGTGGGTGAGGAACTTGTTCCGGCTGTGGAAGCAGAGGCGTGGGGCCCCTCTTGGATGGCAGAGGGATTGGTGAGGACCCGCACTTGTTCTTCCAAGCGGGTGTATCCTTGTTGAAGACTCTTGACTGCTTCAGACAAACCTGCCAGGTGCCGACAGAGTTCCTCCATAGGTGAGGCTCCCTGCCCGGGCTCAGACATGGCTGTCTGCTACTGTCACGTACCTGACGGTGACGAGCCCGGATCTGCAGAGGGAGGCCTCTCTTACGGCTTCCACCGGCGGCCCCTGGTACTGAAGACAGGAGGCACGGAGGTAGAAGGGGTACGAGTGCCTGGCAGGATGGATCAAGGTAGAGTAGAGTCTGAAGACTGGGACGGATCCAGGCAGAAGATTGGTCAAACAAAGCCGGGGGTCAGAGGCAGGCAGGAAACTGGAAGGGTCAAGGCAAGCCGGGTCGGATACAGGTAAATACACGAATCAGGTCTCTTTGGGTACTACACGCTGTAGAGCAGACAGCAGGGACTGTCTGTCACAGGCATGTTTAAATAGCTCTTCTGGCGCGCTTTGTGGAGCATGCGCGCGCCCCCGCTAAGCGCGTGCGCGCGCACGTGCTCGCCATCGCGCGTGGACGTACCCGAGATTCGGAATCAGGAAGTCCAGGAATCCTGTAGCTGACAGGATTTCTATGACACTTGCCATGTTTTGAATTGGCGCAGCACGCTGCAGGATGGTAGGGATGCGATCAGAGAGAGGGGAAGCGTCCCGTGCTCACGCTCACATCCTGGTCACGCCCAAACGAATTCCACCACTGGTTTCTTGAACATGACAATGAGATCACTGTACTCCAATGGCCTCCACAATCACCAGATCTGAGTCCAATAGAGCACCCTTGGGATGTGGTGGAAGTTCGGAACAGGAGATTCACGTCATGGATCTGCAGCAACTGTGTGATGCTATCATGTCAATATGGACCAAAATCTCTGGGGAATGTTTCCAACACCTTGTTAAATCTTTGCCACGAAGAATTAAGGCAGTTCTAAAGGCAAAAGGGGGTCCAACTAGCAAGGTGTACCTAATAAAGTGACCGGTGAATGTATATACCCCATTCAGTAAGATTTTTCACGCAAAGCACATTTACCCTTCTATGCTGATGTAATTTGTCAACTGAATTTGTAATATGCAATATTATGCAGACAATTACCACATATTAGCAAGAAATGCTCATGATTTATTCATCAGGTTCATTTGTTTTGGTTGTGTATTTCTATAGGTGAGACTTCTCCAAAAATTAGGGTGTAGAGCTGTGATAAATATTCATTAAAGCTGACCTCAAGTCAGATATAAAAGAGACAATTCAATGAAGCTGTATATTTATTTATTTTACAAAAATTAAATGTATTTTACATTCAGCTAAGATAAGTACCTGAATCTGTCCTGATATCAGCTTCTCGTACTACATTGCACAGAAGAACTCAGACTGGGAGAAGGAGGGGCAGCAGAGCCAATACGTGTCTGCTGCATTTAAGGATGCTGACACAAGAAGGTAAAGGAGTCAAAGAGCTGATGACTTAACATGAGCATTACTGCAGCGCAACACTGTGAACCTGGCCTTATAAGACCACTCTCTTGCTCCTATGGCAGAGATCTCTCTCACTGGCAGAAAATCTGCAGAATCTGAGTGGCCAGTGGGAGAACAGTGACACTGGTTCAGCAAAGTAACAATGCTGTAGGAGAAGGTAAATATTTTCTTTGCTTTCTTGGCAATCCTAACAGGACCGCTAGTTGAAAGTGATGCCTTGCAGACGGCAATCCTGACTGCACTGTCTGGCAGAGGTGTATGAAGCACCTATATGGCTTGGATGGAATTACTTTGACAGATAAAATAACTCATATATATGTATTTGAACTATGTATTGAGCTATTGGCTCGGAGTTTAATATGAAGTGATTTAAGGCAATTAAGAGTTTTTTTTAAAAATGGCTGATTATTTGCCATCTAAAAGCAGTAAGTGATCCAAAGTTCAGCTTTATGCTTTACAACTTGGCACATCATTAAAAATAGAGTTTCAAAACAAACGGCAATTTGGAGTTCAGAGCTGCTCAGTCTGTAATATTTCATTCTAAAACTAGACTGTTTATGTCTCTGTGTAAGATGTTAGGTTACCCTGCCATTCCAGACACTTTATATTTGCTAAAAAATTACCTACTCTAATATAAAAGTATTTTGTGATTTTGGTTAAACCTCTGAGAGAAACCTCCCCTTTTGAAAATGCTGGTAGCCTAACTGTCATGATGATTCAATGGCTTCAGTTTTTTGTGGGCCGCTGCAATAGAAAGTATGTAGATTAGGAGATATGACTTTACTCTGACCGTACTAAACACACTTATTCCTGATCAGTAAAGGGGCCATTCTAAGCACTGTGCTGCAGTAACGTGTACAATAACTCAGGTTATGTTTGTTGGTGTGCTGTCATAACCGGTAATTATGAATGGCATGCTAATGTGCCTTCACAACGCACCAGCATTGCAGTGCACCTTAACTCACGATGAAACATGCATTTTAGTGTGCGTGTTAAATGCATTGTCATGGACCTGGCTGGTGTAAATGGGTCCCGATTCAAATAGTTTTGAAGCCAAAGACAGACCAGTAACTAACATTTGTTTACATCTTTTCAGTATGATCTCTTTTCTATTACAGTGTAAATCAGTCCAAATTATTATTATATATATTTTTTTTTTAAATAGGGTAGGAAATTGTTAAAGTTCTTTTTTTTTCATGTTGGGTAGATTTCCCTTCAATACTTGCCCTGGAAACAACACAGGTAGCAAGAGGAAATTCCTTCACCTCCTGTTCTGGCAACAATTGGCTTTCTCTTCAGTTCCTGTCTAGGACAAATAAAGAGGGGGATTTTCCCCAGACAGCAATTTAAAAAACAAAGACAGAAGATTTAACCTCCTATGCTATTATTAAAAAAAAAAAAAAGACTGGACTCATGTATGGCTGCATGGACTCATCATTAAATATGTTGGGGTGTCAAGTTTGGAAAAAATAATCTCATTCACATATTGGCACCCCCCTCTCACACACATACCTACACACACAAGCAGAATCATAGACAATATTGTGTTAGGTTTAAATGATTGTAAAACCTTTTTTTTTTTTATTAAAAATAATAAACATGATATACTTGCTCTGTGAAATTCCATTGCAATTTCATTGCTTTTCTGGGGTCCCTGGCTGGCGCTCTCCACTCCTCCTTTCCTCTTCTTCTGCGTGTGCCCCCATGGCAAGCTGTGCACTATAGGGGCACACATGCGGGTGAGCTCCTGAGCCAGGCTGTGTGTGTACATAGGCATACACAGTCTGGCTTGGCCACGCCGCCTGTTCCCTCCTAACAGGATTGGCTTGACAGCAGCAGAAGCCAGTGGCACCCGCTGCTATCTGAGTCTTCTATGAGAGCAGGGAGTGAAGAGAGAAGAGTTGCAGCCAGGCATAGCACTGCATCAATAGAGGACTCAGGTTAATATTTAGGAAGGGGGAGCAACTGGTAAATATTTTTTACCTTCAAGGGGTTGTAAACCTTCATGTTTTTTCACCTTAATGCATCCTATGCATTAAGGTAAAAAAAATTCTGACAGTAACCGGCCCCCTTGCCCCCGTTTTACTCACCTGAGCCCTTCAATCTCTCGGCAGAGACGTGCCCTAGATCTCTACCCGGGGTTCTCGGCTCTTGATTCGATAGATTGATAGCAGCACAGCCATTGGCTCCTGCTGCTGTCAATCAAATCCAATGAAGCGCGCGCCTGGGGGCGTGGCCAACGCCGGGGGACCCCAGAAGACGATGATCGGGGCCACACTGTGCAAAATGAATGGCACAGTAGAGGTAAGTATGACATGTTTGTTATTTTTTTCATTTTTTAAATAAAGGTTTACAAACCCTTTTAATGCAGGGAATGCATAAAGGTAAAAAAAAACATTTTAACTTTAGAACCACTTTAAATTTAAAGACATATGTGCATTTGCCATCCTTTAGGAAAAATGTCGCACATAAATGACAATAATACTAAGAAAATACAATACACGCAATAAAAAACTCAGTGTTACAAATGTTTTCATAAAATTACAGTGTACGTGCCTTAAAGACAAGGTAAAATTGCTGCTACCACTCTACTGGTGATTTCACTTATCTCACTACATATAACACTTAATACATAAAATTAGTGCAGTGCAAAACAATCCTGAAAACTTAATTTCATACACTCATCAAGTGCTTATAATGCTCAATAAATGAAAATAAATAAAACATTTGTGTAAATAAATGCCCATTACATATCTCAGAACAACAATCCAATTAAGTGATCCAAACCACTGTGTAATAAATGAGTGACAGTTCATATATCTTCTGAATGTGTCCTGAAAACCTCCACCTATGGGTGAAAACCTGCTCACCTCCAGAATCAGACCCCACTACAGAGTCTCATTCACCATTGATCTATTTCTCCTGTGAAGGATTCAGCAACACTCCTCATCCTCCTGGCTCAGAATGCACTTTTAAGCCCCATACACACTATCAGTTTTCTTGCAGGTTTTTCTCTTCAGGTTTACCAAAACCATGTAGTGCAAGGGCCTGCCTGATTGCATACGAATTGAAACTCTTAAGGTTTGACCTCATATTAGATGGTTTTGGTAAACCTGAAGAGAAAAACCTGCAAGAAAACTGATAGTGTGTATGGGGCTTGCGCCTCTCCCTCTCCCTATTCCATCCTTAGTATCCAGTATGACCACTTGACTTAAAGCGGACTTCCCCCCAAAAGTGGAACTTCCGCTTATCTGTCTCCCCCCCCCCCCTCTGGTGTCACATTTTGGCACCTTTCACGGGGAAGGGGGGAACAGGTAGCTGTTTTTGACAGGTACCCTTCCCCACTTCCGGGAGACAGCGCTGCGGCGCCTTACCTGGGAAGTTTGGTCCCCCTCCTCCTTGCTCTGCTGCTTGGCCAGTTAGAAAGAGCAGCGTGCTTCGATCATGCACAGTAGGGAGCTTGCTGTGAAGCCGAAAAGGCTTTACTGCCAATTTCCCTTACCAGGAATGGCGGCGGCAGCACCCGACAGCCGATCTGAAAATCGGCTGGGGTACAGACATTTCGGGAACCCTGGACAGGCAAGTGTCCTAATATTAAAAGTCAGCAGCTACAGTATTTAATTTTTTCATGGAGGGGCGGAACACCTCTTTAAAGAGGAAGTAAACCCTGATGGGTTTTACTTCCTCTTTTGCTACATGAACAGCCTGCAAATGTAAAGCATAATGGGCTAGTATGCATTGCATATTAGCCCATTATGTGACACTTACCTGCAAAAGAATCCAGCGATGTCCCCACAGTAGGAAGCGTCCATCTTCTGTCACCTCTTCCTTCCGGGCTGCGGACTCCGGCGAATCCTGTGATTCGCCGGAGCCGCGTGACGTCACTCCCGCGCATGCGCACGAGAGCCGCAATTCAGGGCACAGGTTGGGGAAGAAACGGCACTTAGTTTCGTTTCTTCCCCGCGCATGCGCCGTTAACATTTGCAGCGGACTACAAGTGAAATATCTCCTAAACGGCGCACGCTTAGGAGATATTTCCACTACCTATAGGTAAGCCTAATTCTAGGCTTACCTATAGGTAGAAGTAGTCAAAAGCGGTTTACAACCACTATAAAGAAGAACTTCATCAAAATAATCAGGGACTGCTCAGCAACCAGCAACTGAAGATCAAGCTGCCCAAGAGAAATGGTAAGCAGCCATCCCTGACTCTAGCAGTACCCTTACTGCTGGAGTCAGGGATGGCTGCTTACATTTCTCTTGGGCATCTTGATCTTCAGTTGTTGGTTGCTAAGCAGTCCCTGATTATTTTAATGAAGTTCTTCTTTAACCACTTCCCACCCGGCCACTGTACATATACGGCCGGGTGGGCGCTCTCTCCTTCTGAGTGGACGTTCAGGAACGTCCCTCAGAAGAAGGGGGATCGCGCGCGCGTGTTCCCGCGCAGCGGCGGGATCCCGATGCACTCGTGTCACCCGGACACGGCGCATCATAGATCAGCAGCAGGGCTCTGTGATTGGCCCTCCTGATCACATGACGGCCGTGTCCAATCACAGCCGTCATGTGATGTAAACACAGAGCCGGTTGCTAGGCGATCGGCTCTCCTCTCCTCACACAAAAGTTGTCGGCGAGGAGAGGAGAGTGGATCGCTGCAGCCCGGCTGGTGATCAGTGAGTATGAGCTGTTTTTTACAGCTTTTTACTCACTGATCACCAGCCTAGTGTCACCACAATTTAAAACACACACAGTAAACACACATGTCCCCCAAAACACATATCCACATATAGTAAAAACACATGTCCCCCACATATGTAGCAGTAAAATCATATGTCCCAATGATCATTTGCACACATATGTCCGTGATCTCCTGCGCACATCTGTACATGATCATTTGCGTACATATGTCCGTGAATAAATTTTGACTTAAATTTATGACAAATTTGATTTTATTGGATTTCTTTTAAAATAGAAAGAAGAAAATATTATTTTTTTTTCCAAGTTTCCGCTCTTTTTTCGCTTATATCACAAAAAATAAATGGAGTCATGAATAAATACCACCAAAAGAAAGCTCTATTTGTGCGAAAAAAATTATAAAAATTTCATTTGGGTACAGTGTAGCATGACCGCGCAATTGTCATTGAAAGTAAGAGAGCACTGAAAGCTGAAATTTGGTCTGGGAAGGAAGGGGGTGAAAGTGCCTAGTATTGATGTGGTTAAGTCATGTGGTCAGGTCATGTTGGTGACTAAGGATGGAATAGGGAGCAGAAGAGGCTAAAAGTGCATTCCAAACCAGGAGGATGAGGAATATTGCTGAATCCTTCACAGGAGGAATAGATCAAAGGTGAATGCGACTCTGTAGTGGGGTCTGATTCTGGAGGTGAGCATGTTTTTCACCTATGGGTGGAGGTTTACAGGACACATTCAGAAGATATATGAACTGTCACTCATTTATTACACAGTGGTGTGGTTCACTTGATGGGATTATTGTTCTGAGATATGTGATAGACATTTATTTACACAACTTTTTTATTTTTTATTTATTGGGTTGATGAGTGTATGTATGAATTAAAGTTTTCAGGATTTAATTGCGCTGCACTCATTTTATGTATTAAGTAAAATGCATTACTATCTCATATCTGGTTCAGATCAGGGCTGTCTTAATGTTTGGGCACTTCCCAGGGGCCCCAGGTGCATGGGAGCCCCATGATAGTCTTGCATTACATCATACTTGCCAACCGTCCCAGATTTGCCAGGCCAGACACCCTTTTTTACCAAGCCGTCCCATGATGGCTGTGTTCCAAGCAGCGTCCAGGAACCTCTACTGTACCCTCCTGATCCCAGTATTGTGCCCTCCTGACCCCCTTGTACTGTACCCTTCTGCCTCCACCCCTTTACTGTGCCTTTTCGTTACAGGTAGTATACCGCTCCAGGTAGCAATCCAAGGATTTCACCTCCCCTGCACAGTGGCAGCTGGTGTTTTTTAAGTGGGAGGGGGGCGGCAAACGATTCACCTTCCACCCACCCCGGTCGGTCAGTAGGTCGGGGCCTCGCACTTACCCCATCTCGCGGGCAGCGTCAGCTTCCCTCTGGGCTGTTCTCTGTGACTGTTTCCTCTCTTCCCCTGCGTCTCCACCCACCTCCTCCTGGCGGCCAATCGGATCGGATTTCCTTTCGGCCAATCAGGTGACGGGTCTCACGACCCGCTTCCTGATTGGTGGGAAGGAGATTCAGTGTTACAATAGCGAATATTCATTTGCTATTATCGCACAACTGGGTGGGCTCAGAGCGCAGTGCTCTGGGCCCTGAGCCCACCCATCCATTTTTGAAGCCTATTAGAGCCTTTGGCTCTAATCACGTACTTTGAAAAATAACACCCCCCCATTGGAATCCATGCGTCCGGCACCCTGCACGTAGATCAGGGGGCCAGACGCATGGATGAGGGGGTGGCGCCTATGCGCCCCCAATGGACAGGCCGCCACTAACCCTGCACAAGATGGGTGCTGGCTCTGTATATCTTTATTGAATAAAAAACAGAGTCAGAGGAATTAGATATAGTTTTTCACACCCCTTACAGGTGCTTAGTCATAGCTCATGTGCCCTTTCATTAGTCTTTGATTAATGGAATTATTTCCTTTTGTTTAAAATCTATTTTATTTTAAGTACTAATAAATATATGTTTAATTCTATCAACTATTTATACTTTAATTCTTGACAGTAGATGCATAAATTGTGAGCAGCTAGTAGGGGCCCAGTCCGTTACTTTGCCAAGGGGCCAATGGCTATTAAGACTGCCATGGTTCAGATATAAGATCTCATACCTGGAATTAACAGAGCACAGCAACCTTTCCCCTCCCCTTCATGTGGTTCACTGGTTCTACCAGAAAGTTCAGATATCCACTACACCCTATGAAGGAAAACTCTACTAATACAGCTTGAAGCCTCGTACACACGACCGAGAATCTCGTCGGAAAAAAAAATGACGTTTTTCTCGACGGGTTTCTTGTCAAGCTTGATGAGATTCTTGTCAAGCTTTCCTTGCATACACACTGTGAATCCAAAATCTCGTTGGTCTAAAAGCGCGGTGACGTACAACATGTAAAACGACAGTATAAAGGGGAAGTTCCATTCTCATGGTGCCACCCCTTGGGCTGCTTTTGCAAATCTTGTGTTACTGCGTGTTAGTAAAAGTTTAGTGAGAGACAATTCACGCTTTTCAGTCTTTGTGCTTTCAGTTCGTTACAGCGTGACGAATGTGCTATCTCCATTACGACCGCTAGTTTTACAAGAAGGTGCGCTCCCGTCTCATACTTGAGTCAGATCATGCGCGGTTTTTGAAGACTCGGAAAAGCATACACACGAACGGCTTTCTCGTCCAAAAACAGTCTGACAAGAATCACGCCGAGAAAAACTGAGATTCCGACGAGAAAAAAGACAGCAGGTCGTCTTTTTTTCTCGTCGAGATTTTGGACAGTTTTCTCGATGAGAAAGCATACACACAAACGTTTTTCTCGGCAAGAAAGCTCTCCCAACAGTTTTCTTGTCGTGAAAAACGGTCGTGTGTACGCGGCTTCACTCTTTAAGTACAGTAGTTTTCTGTGGCACCATTGTTTCTGAATGGTCAGACTGCAGCACAGCTATGAAAAAAATATATTATGGCAAAGATATTGTTTATGAGGGAGTGGGGGAAGGGGTTAAATGTTGATAATGGTTATTTAAAGCTGAAGTCTCATCAGTCCATGTCTTTGTTGATTGAACTGTTCCTGCATGTTGTACATTTCCTGTACAGAACATGAATTCCTTTCTAAAATGTAATTCGAATTTGTTATGTTCCATTCGTTTAGATTCGTAAATTCGTAAATTTGAAAATTTGAAAATTTAAAAATTTGAAAATCTGAAATAATAACTAACTAATAATAACTATTAAATTATAGGTATTGGAACTTCCTTTGAAATTTGGCTGTTTATGAACGTAACAAATACAAACTTTTCGCATTTTTGGATTTTTGTTCTTATTTTAGAATTTTCAGATTTTAGAATTTTTTGAATTTCCGAATTTTCACATTTCCTAATTAACAAATTTGTTGAATTTCGTTGAAAAATTAATCCGGAACTAAACAAATTGTACATGTCTAGTGACACCTAAGGAGAAAATCCACACCCAACCTCCACTACACTTCTGCCTCCCTGCTTCTGACCTGTATGGTATGTAAAATATGCAACAGGCCAACAAATTTAACTTGAAAGTCGGAGAGGCAGTAAACTACATAAAAAGTCACTTCTCCGGCCAAAAGCCTGCAAGTTTCCAAGTATATATGGTTTTGTAAAGCATTTCTCCATCCTGTGATATGACTACATCATATGCTAACAACTAGAACCCTTACAGAAATCCCTATAATTTGACATAGGACATCAGCCAGTAGAATTATGTGAGCTGATTTTTTAGAAGACGATTTTAGGATACTATCAAATTTATTTTAAGGGAAGGTTTTAAAATATGTACCAGGTATTTCTTTATTGAGTTGTCTTTTTTTTTGGCCCTCTTTAATTACATGATACGGATAAAACTTTTCAAAGCCCCTTGACGATACTCATGTCTGATGCCTAGTACACACGACCGGGAATTACCGGCGGTAAAAAGTCCGCCGGGAATCCCGGGGGGAATACCGAGAACCTGCTTGGTCACTTTTTCCCCCTACACATGGCCGGGTTTCCCGACAGGAAAACTGCCATTGAGAGCTTTGGTCGGGAATCCTGGCCGTGTGTATGCTCCATCGGCACTGCCTCGCAGTGTTTCACATTGAAAACTGCAGAGAACAAAAGCCGCCGGGAATCGCGGCAGGAAAATAGAGAACATGTTCTCTATTTTCCTGCCGCGATTCGCGGCAGTTTTCCTGTCGGGAAAACTGCAATTTAGCATACACACGGCCGTTTTTGCTGGCGTAAAAACTGTCATGGCAGTTTTCCTGCCGGGAAAACCGGTCGTGTGTATGAGGCATGACAGTCCAAACCATGCATTGTAAACCTCCGCTTTGCCTCATCTATGCACCCTCAAAGGAAAACATGAACAGAAAATAGCGAAAGGTATATAATGAATGATGAATGGATGTTAGATGAATGATGTAATGTACCACATCCCCAATTTCATCATCAAGATCAAAAACAGAAAGATTGGTCCAAATTGCATACACAGATGGAATCTCTGATAAAAATCAGTTTTATTAATATTCATTACAAATCATTAAAATACTTCTCCAAATTTCACATGTTAATAGAGTTACTCTTTCTCTGGGGTAAGTCTTGTTCTAATTCTTTTTTATTGCAGGTAAATAATGGATTCCAAGCAGAAGCAACGTGCTATCATTGAGTTCTTGACAAAGGAGGGTTGCAGGGTGTCTAACATCCACATGGTTTGCCTTAAATGCTGGTGTCACAAGTTAGCCTGCAGTTTCCCATCTGTGTACTCTTACCTTCTTGCTGCAGTGTTTCTCTATCTGATTCCTTCACATGTATGGCTTGGCTGTGCTCACCTATGGGCGTCGTCTGCTATTCTGTGCACCTTTATTTCCTTCCCTTCCATCACTTCCTGGCCCGCCTCCTAGTTTGCTTGTCTATAAGACATGCTCAGTGTAACCCACATTGCCTGAGCAACTTCATAGTTCTCTGAGCTCCCGTTTGCATACCTCCTTGTCTAGGGATGAGTTTTATGTTCGAGTCGAACATGAGTTTGACTCGAACATTGGCTGTTTGCCCGTTCGGCGAACAGCGAACAATTTGGGGTGTTCGCGGCAAATTCGAAAAGCCGCGGAACACCGTTAAAAGTCTATGGGAGAAATCAAAAGTGCTCATTGTAAAGGTTATTATGCAAGTTATTGTCATAAAACGTGTTTGGGGACCTGGGTCCTGCCCCAGGGGACATGTATCAATGCAAAAAAAAGTTTTAAAAACAGAAGTTTTTTCGGGGGCAGTGATTTTAATAATGCTTAAAGTGAAACGATAAAAGTGAAATATTCCTTTAAATTTCGTACCTGGGGGGTGTCTAAAGTATTCCTGTAAAGTCGGGCATGTTTCCCGTGTTTAGAATTGTCCCTGCACAAAATGTAATTTCTGAAGGAAAAAAAATAGGATTTTTATAACAGCTTACCTGTAAAATCCTTTTCTTGGAGTACATCACGGGACACAGAGCGACATAGTCATTACTAATGGGTTATATAGTTACCGTCAGGTGCTGGCACTGGCAACTTCCAAAACCGGAAGTACCCTCCCCTATATAAGCCCCTCCCATCCGGGAGCACCTCAGTTTTGTAGCAAAGCAATAAGTGTCCCCAAAGAGGGGCGGGAGCTCTGTGTCCCGTGATGTACTCCAAGAAAAGGATTTTACAGGTAAGCTGTTATAAAAATCCTATTTTCTTTCTCGTACATCACGGGACACAGAGCGACATAGTCATTACTAATGGGATGTCCTAAAGCAATGCCAAATGAGGGGGGGGGATACACCATATATAAGCTGAGCGCTATCAGACATGAGGATCTTTTGCGGCCTGCAACACACTGCGCCCAAAGGCGACATCCTCCTGACTTCTAACGTCCACCTGGTAGAACCTAGTAAACGTGTGTACTGAAGACCATGTTGCGGCCTTACAGACTTGAGCCAGGGAGGCCTGGTGATGCACTGCCCATGAAGTTCCAACTGCTCTCGTGGAGTGCGCCCTAACTTTGAACGGAGGCGGTCTACTTCTCAAGCTATAGGCTTGTATTATGACCTGTCGAATCCACTTGGCTAAAGTAGATTTTGACGCTGCCTGACCCTTTCTGGGGCCTTCCGGCAGAATAAACAAAGTATCCGTTCTGCGAATCTGAGCAGTGGCTTTTAGATAAGCTTTAACTGCTCTTACGACATCCAAAGAATGCAATAACTTTTACTCTACCGAAGTAGGTTTGGGGAAAAAAGAAGGAAGAACCACATCTTGGTTCAAATGAAAACTCGATACCACCTTAGGAAGAAAGGCTGGATGAGGACGTAACACTACTCTGTCCTTATGGATAACCAGATATGGCTCCTTACAGGACATAGCTGCTAATTCCGATACTCTTTTAGCCGAACAAATGGCTACTAGAAAAATCAATTTCCTGGTGAGAAGCACTAAGGAAATATGCTGTAATGGTTCAAATGGTTGTTTCTGTAGAACCGACAGAACCAAGTTTAGATCCCATGGACATATGGGAATATTAACCGGAGGACTAATACGCATCACTCCTTGTATAAAGGCTTTGACTAGTGAATGCGAAGCCAAGGGCCTTTGAAAAAATATTGACAAGGCCGAAATCTGACCTTTGATAGTACTCAAGGCAAGCTTCCTATCTACAGCCCATTGTAGGAAGTCCAGAATTCTACCTATTACATATTTACGTGGATGCCATTTCCTGGCCTCACACCAGGCGATGTACGCCTTCCAGATTCTATAGTAGATCTGCCTGGATACCGGTTTCCTGGCATTGATCATGGTAGACACCACAGCATTAGAGAGCCCTCTCCTTTTTAGAATGTGGGCTTCAATAGCCAGGCCGTCAAACCTAGGGCTGGTAAGGAAGGGTGGTATATCGGTCCCTGCGAAAGCAGGTCCGGACGATGTGGGAGGGTCCAAGGACTCCCCACAGACATTTTTACAATCTCCGCGTACCATGCTCTTCGGGGCCACGCTGGAGCCACCAGAATCACTGGTTTCTTTTCTACCCTGATTCTGCGGAGTAATCGAGGTAACAATTGTGGCGGTGGGAATGCATATATCAGCTTGAACTGATCCCAAGGGAACACTAGGGCATCCGAGCCGCACGCTAGGGGATCCCTTGTCCAAGAGACAAACCTGTCCACTTTCGTGTTGAACCTGGATGCTAGCAGATCTACATCCGGTGTTCCCCACCGCTGACATATTGTCCGGAAAACCTCGGGATGAAGGGACCATTCCCCTGGGCATAATTGTTGGCGACTTAGAAAGTCCGCCTTCCAATTCTCCACCCCTGGAATGAATACCGCAGATATGGCTGGGACATATCTTTCTGCCCATCTCAGGATGTAATTTACTTCCCTTTGGGCTGCACGACTCCTGGTGCCCCCCTGACGATTGATATATGCCACTGCTGTGGCATTGTCTGACTGAACTCTGACAGGGGACCCTTGGAGTTTGGATGTCCATGCTACTAGGGCATACCGGGCTGCTCGTATCTCTAAGAGATTGATGGGCAGGGCCTTTTCCGCATCCGACCATCTGCCCTGGAGAGACCATTGCTCCAGTACTGCTCCCCAGCCTAAAAGGCTGGCATCTGTAGTGACCACCTTCCAAGAAATCGGACTGAAGGATTTCCCTCTTTCCAGATTCCGGGGAACCAACCACCAACGGAGGCTTCTGCGAACGGAAGGGGACAAGGACATTGGTACGTCCAGAGCCTGAACTTTTTTTGTTCCAGGCTGACAGTATGGCCCTTTGCAACTTCCTTGAATGGAATTGACCGTAGGGTACTGCTTCGAATGATGCCACCATTTTTCCCAGCAGCCTCATGCACAGGTGTATGGACGGCTGTCTTTTTTGTACCCACTAAGTGGATCAAATCTTTCAAAGACAACACCTTTCCTCGAGGCAAGAATATTTTTCTCTGGCCTGAATCCAACCTTAGCCCCAAGTATTCCAGACTTTTGACTGTTTTTTAGGGCTGACTTGTCTCGGTTGATAATCCAACCGTGAGATTCCAGATACTTGATTGTCTTGTGAACGACCACGTCTAGTTTTTTCACTGAGTGGTCTATCAGCAACAATTCATCTAGATATGCCATTATCATTACACCTTGTGTTTTTAGATTGGCCAATAAAGGGCCAGAATTTTTGTAAACACTCGTGGTGCTGTGGCCAAACCGAAGGGTAAGGCTCTGCTGAAAATGGCGCCCTTCTACTGCAAAGCGTAGAAATTTTTGGTGGACTGGAAAGATGGGAATGTGCAAATAAGCATCTTTGATGTCGATCGCGGCTAACCAATCCTCCCCTTGTAGGGCAGTGGCCACCGCGGATCGACTCCATCGGAAAGTCCTGATATACAGGAATTTGTATAGCCCTTTTAGAATTAATATGGGCCTCCCGTCCGCGTTTGCTTCGGGACTGTAAAGAGGTTTGAGTAAAACCCAAACCCTCATTCTTCCAGGGGAACCTCCATAATTACTCCTTGGAGCAATAGTTGTTCTAGTGCCAACAGGAGGGACTCTCTCTTCCGGGGATCCCTTGGCACATTTGACCTCAAAAATGGGAAGGAGGAGAGTCTTTTAACTCCAAACTGTATCCCCAACATACTGCGGAGAGCACCTATCTGTCTTGATCGTGTCCCGCCCGGTCTCTTGCGAACAACTGGAGTCCTCCCCCCACCCGACTGAGTGGGGGACCCTTCAATGAATTTAACTTTGGGGGAGGTTTTGTACCTCCCCTGACCCAGGGTTTCTCATTACCCTGCTACTGTCCCTGTTTTTTACCCCCGGGATTTGACCGAGGAGGCCGTCGGAACTGTTACACAGCCGATGCCCCAGGGACTGGAGAAGCAGGCCTCTTAAAGAGGGACCTCTAACTCTGCTTTTAACCGGCAAGAGCGTATTTTTACCGCTGGAAATTTTCTGGATATATTTGTCCAGGTTTTCCCTGAATAAGCGTTCACCATGAAATGGGACGCTAACCAGCCATTCCTTACAGGGAGCTTCAGCAGACCAGTTTCTGAGCCATAGGAGCCTACGCATATGTACTATAGACAGCGTAAGGCGGGAGGCCTGATGGACTGAATCCTCTATGGCGTCAACCGCAAAGCCTAAGGCTCTAGGTAGATCAGCTAGGGCAAAGCCTGCTGATCTGTCAAGTCCCTCAAGACCTGTTTCAACTGATCCTTCACTGCTTAGCAGACCCCAATAGCTGCTACTGCTGGTTGTATCACCAAGCAGATTTTCATAAGGACTCCAATCTTTTATCTATTGGGTTCTTGAACATTTGGACATTATCCACTGGACATGTCAGTGATTTATACATACAAGAGATGGCTGCGTCCACTGTAGGGACCTTCCATTTTTTTTTTTTTTTTTTTTTTTTTTTTGATGAACTTATCCTCCATGGGATAGACCACCGGAAATCTCTTGGGGGAATAAATATTTTCTCAGGACGTTCCCAATCCTGGTAAATGAGCCCTTTCAGTAAAGGGTGAAGTGGAAAAGAACAAACAGTCTGGGGGCTTCTAGCGACCCCAACGAGGATACAGTAGTGGTTGATGGTTCCGCAAGGTGCATTTTTAAATGCTGATCGGACCATGTTAGTCAGAGACTGAACCCATAATCTTTCAGCTTGAGATGCTGAGAAAAGGTTCCCCCACTGTTGATTCCTCTATAACAGAATCAACCTTATCCTGATCCCCTTCAGGCAGGTCGATCCCTGTATGGGACTGTTGCTCTGCTAACAGGCACTCTGAAGGAGGAGACGGAGATCGGGCGTGCTTTCCCTGACAGGGAGGCAGCGATAAATTTTGACAATCTCTCTCTAATCCTCCCAGAGCTGAGGAAAAAACCTCCTCTGTTACATACACAGGAGCAGGTGACTGAGGACAGCCACAGTACCAAGTACCCCTGCGGGGTCTCTACGGTCACTTACCTCTGAACTTCAGGGGAGACTGGTGCAGCAGGAGTATGCCCAAGATCCTCAGAGCCCGATGAGACCCCCTTCGCTTCCTGGAAGATTCAGTTCCGGAGCTACTGGACGGCATATTCCTAAGCCTAAAGCTGAGGTATTCCAGCCGTAATACACCACTTTTACTGAGAATAGTCTAGCACAATTGCTGCTATATCACAGTTGGTGTCTACTAATGTGCCTTTCTAGGGGATGCCTGTATCAACCGCTTGCTGTATGCCTTTAAATGTTGCCAGCTCTGTCTCTGTACTTCATAGCCAGCTTACTGCAATAATGTGGCTTTTTAAAAACCTGCTGGGACGCCCGCACATGCGCAGAAGCGCTGCGGCGCGCACAGAGCGTCATCCCCCAGGCCCCGCCCCTTTTTCCGGCCACCTCTATATATAGAGGCGCGTGCACGCGCACGCGCGCGGCCACGTGCGCCTCGGCGCTAATTTTCAAACATGGAAACCAGGGACAGGAGCCAGGGCCCCCTTTGCCGCAGGCCGGGGGATAGACGAACACTGCAACATGGCAGAGGAAACAGTTTCCTGTAGGAGAACTCACCAGCTGCCTGGACTTTGCTCTCTGAGAAGAAACTAGTCCATATGACAAGAAAAACATTCCACAGCGGCCTCTAGTGGACAAACACAGGTACCGCAGTTTAATATACTAAACATATATAAAAAAACATTCTTTTTTTTTTTTTTTTTTCTTGACCACCATTAAAAATTATTACATTTTTTTTTTTTTTAGTAGTTACAGGCATGCACAGATATTAGCGGGAATACCGTTAGGTAACAGACAGAAAGACAAATTAGGCTTGGGGGTCCCCCAATAGAACCAAGTTCCTGGGGGCCCCCACTTACCTGTTCCCCGCCGCAGGACTTTGTTTGGTCCACAAAAGCCCAAACTTCACCTATCACGGCAGGCATTGTAATCAAACCTTCAGGGACCGGGTTCCGAAGGATTCCACTCCCCTGGACCTGTATAGCACCCTGCACAGAAAACATCTTGGTCGTGGGTATGACCAGAGCTCTGGATCCCAGGGTCCAGCTCTCCTAAGAGAAGCATTACAGGCAGAACCTTGCTCTTCTCTGCAAGGCCCGGGTACCGACCGTTTAGCTATGAAGCTTTTTTGGTCGGATCCGGAATAGCTTACTGAGGCCCAAAAGAACCTGTACGCAAGCTCAGTGAAAAACACATGTTTCTTCTTGGCCAACACCTTAGACACTGGCAAAAAACTGAGGTGCTCCCGGATGGGAGGGGCTTATATAGGGGAGGGTACTTCCGGTTTTGGAAGTTGCCAGTGCCAGCACCTGACGGTAACTATATAACCCATTAGTAATGACTATGTCGCTCTGTGTCCCGTGATGTACGAGAAAGAAAAGTCATTTAAAACCACTCGCCACCAGGGTTGTGGGGGTCTGCGGGCGGGGGGCTTATCGAAATCTGGAAGCCCCCTTTAACAAAGGGGAACTCCAGATCCCGCCCCCCCCCCATGTGAATTGTACCCCTACCATTTCACAAAGAAAGTGTGAAAATTTGTAAAAAAACAGACACAGGCCTTTATTTAAAAAAATAAATAAAAATTCCAGCAATGTAATCCCGTCTATGTCCAACGGTGACGTCATGGGGCGGGGTCATCCATCCCTATGATAAGGACGGGTGACCCCGCCCCCTCTTACGCGTCATAGGGGTTTAGTTCCTGCTGGAGAGGGGAGACAGCAGCATCGCTGGAGAATGGATCATCGTTGGCCATCGACAGGATTACATCGCTGGATTTTTTTTTTTTAAATAAAGGACTTGTCCAACTGTGTCTGTGTGTTTTTTACACATTTTTACACTTTCTTTGTGAAATGGTAGGGGTACAATGTACCCCGTTACCAATTCACATAGGGATTTGGAGTTCCCCTTTGTTAAGCCCCCCCGCCCGCAGACCCCCACAACCACCGGGCAAGGGTTTTGGGGATGAGGCCCTTGTCCTCATCAACATAGGGACAGCCTCCCCATGTTGAGGGCATGTGGCCTGGTACGGTTCAGGAGGGGGGCGCTCTCTCGTCCCCCCCTCTTTTCCTGCGGCCTGCCAGGTTGCGTGCTCAAGTAAGGGTCTGGTATGGATTTTTGGGGGGACCCCATGCCATTTTTTTTATTTGGTGCGGGGTTCCCCTTAATATCCATACCAAACCTGAAGGGCCTGATATGGAATTTGGGGAGACCCCCACGTTTTTGTTTTTGGTTCGGGGTTCTCCTTAATATTCATACCAGACCCAAGGGACCTGGTAATGGACTTTGGGGGGGACCCCTGCCATTTTTTTCAATGAATTTGATCTGTATTGCCGGGGAGCCGACAATTTATTATAGCCGCGAGAAATTACATTTTGTGCAGGGACAATTCTAAACACGGGAAACATGCGTGACTTTACAGGCATACTTTGGACACCCTCTAGGTACAAAATTTAAAGGAATATTTCACTTTTATTATTTCACTTTAAGCATTATTAAAATCACTGCTCCCGAAAAAAAGGCTGTTTTTAAAACTTTTTTTTGCATTGATACATGTCCCCTGGGGCAGGACCCGGGTCCCCAAACACTTTTTATGACAATAACTTGCATATTAGCCTTTAAAATTAGCACTTTTGATATTTTATGTTCGTGTCCCATAGACTTTAACGGTGTTCGCGTGTTTGAACAAATTTGTTGCCTGTTCGCATGTTCTGGTGCGAACCGAACAGGGGGGTGTTCAGCTCATCCCTACTCTTGTCCATCCTGTGTCTGACTACCTGTGTACCGACCCCAGCTTCGTTTACCATCTGTGCTTGTTCGCTGCCCACCCTGATCTTGGCTTGTCTTCTGGATTCTCTTTTTTGCCTGCTGCTTGAACTCTGCACACGCGAGTGGTCTCTGCATCCTCAGCTAGGCATACCTGGGGGCCGCGACCTAGTTCCAGCTTGCTGCAAGTCCATCCCCACCTTCAGGGGCTCTGGTGAAGAAGCAGGCTGGGGCTTAAACTCTGCGCACTGGGGGACCCTGAGTTGGCGCTCTACAAGAGCTCACTACCACAGTCTCCTGACAGCTGGTTTCTGCTACCTTGAAGTGGATGTAAAGGGTGAAGGTTTTTTACCTTCATGCATTATATGCATGATGGTAAAAAATCTTTAGTGTGCAGCAGTCCCCCCCCCAGCCCCCCTTCCTAATACTTACCTGAGCCCCATCTCGATCCAGAGATGTACACAAGAGCAGCGGGTCTCCACATCTTCATTGGCTTAGACACAGCAGTGGAGCCATTGGCTCCGGTTGCTGTCAATCATAACCAGTGAGGAGGGAGTGGGCGGCAGGACTAAGCCACGCTCTGTGTGTCCCATGAACCCATAGAGGCGGCTCGGGAGCAAGCATGCACAAGTGTCCCTATAGCAAACGGCTTGCTATGGGGGCACTGGGCAAGGGGTAGTGGGCAGAAGTGCAGTATCAGGTCTGCTTTGTGCAAAACCACTGCACAGCTCAGGTACAGTAAGTATGACATGCTTGCTATTTTTTTTCAAGCTTTAGAACCATTTTAAACTTGATCCATCTGTGCACAGGGGCAGACTAACCATTCGGGCATTTTGGGCACTGCCCGAGGGCCCGGGCCAGTAGGGGGCCCCATGAGCAGGGGCAGTCACGCTTTCTGGGAAGGTGCCCCTTTACTGCTCAATCCTGGGGGTTTGTCAGCAGCCAAGTCACTGCTTCTAAATACATATACAGTTCTGGTCGGCAATGTATGTATTTAAAAGGTTCTGAATCTTTTTGTCTCCTGCACGCTCACTCTGTACCTCTCTCAAATCCCCCCCCCCATCTTAAGGTCCGTGTGATGAGAGAACCCAGAGGAGGGGCATAGCTACTACAGCCTCACACTACATGCAGGGAGAGAGGTGAGCTAAGGGAAGAAAGTCTGTATGGGGAGGTAAGCTGCACGCAATACCTGTTTCATGACAGGAGGGAAGTTTTTTTGGTATGTGGTAAATGGTTAAGGTGACAATAGAAGTGTGTGTATTGGAGTCAACAAAGTCTGAAGCCCTCTCCCCCCAGCTGAAAGACATCAAACAGACACACATCACATCCCTTTCTACACAAGCAATCCCCCAATTACTCTGTATGTCCAGATAATGTGCAGTTAATTTATGACCTTTCGATTTAACCCTGTGTTATCCAAACACTGTACAATGCAAAGTGTAAACCGACCGAATAAACTATACCCACACTATATACAAAATAATAATCCCCAATAAACATAGCAGCACAATGTTCAAGGCTATATGCATGGTAGCACAATCGTATGAACACTGATCATTAGAGGATTATTTATGTTTATTGAGGATTGTCACAAGGATCCCTGGTTTCAGGGGTATCACTTTCCACCTGCTTTCAGTGGTGATCAGAAGCGCTGGCTTGGACTGTGTTCGCCAGGCTGAGGTTAGCGTTACGTCCGTTAGTGGCTGCGTCTCTGGCGTTTTTGTAGCTCAATGACTGGGCAAAAGCCTCTGCTTCATCCATCAGTTGACTAGCAGGTGCACTGCAACTGCTTTAGCCTTTAGGGTCTCTGTGCCCGGGGTGGGTTTGCGCCACCTGTGGAGGCTGAGGTACTGGTCCTCTGACCGAGTTTCTAGGGAAGTTCTGTCAAGTTGCCTTTATTGGCCAACAGTTGAGGCACCCTGTACACCGGGGCCTCTCTTCTCCGATACATTGCAGAGTCTCTTTGGGACTTTCATACATCTCGCTGCAAGACGGTCCTGTCGGCCGTGTGCATTGCAGGGGAAGGGTCCTTGCATCCGGAGGTGTTTCCACCTCCTTTACCGGAGGTGGGGCACCGGAAGTGGACCTTATGGCCTCTCGACTCACTCGCAAGGTGGCAAGATCGTGGCCAGGTCCAGGGACCCCTGAGCGGACGCGTCAGATGTGTTGGAAGCCCGTGTGGGCAGTATCGCCTGATATATGCTTACCCTCCGCTACTGTTGTTGCCTCGCCTGCTTCGCAGAGTAGGAGCTGAGGCCATTCCGGTGATCCTCATTGCTCCGGAATGGCGACATTTGTGCGCCAATCTACTTCGGCTAGTCGCAGACATTCCTTGGCGATTGCCTATCGGGGTGGACCTTCTGTCTCATGATCGCATACTTCATCCTGCTTTACAGTCCTTGGCTTTAATGGCATGGCTGTTTAAAGCCAGGTGCTGAAGGACCGAGCTCTCTCGTATTCGGTCATCTCTTCTATGTTGTTGACACGGGAATCTTCCTCCAGAAAGATATCTCACCGTACCTGGAAGGCTTACATCGCTATGTGCGAGGAACTTGAGTGGCGTCCTCGGATGTATTCCGTTCCCAGGATTTTGCTGTTCTTACAGCGTGGTTTGACCCAAAAGCTGGCCTTGCATACCTTTTTTGAGGGTCGGATTTCGGCCCGGGCTGTCTTTTTCAACAACCGCTACTGGGCCATTCCTTTATTAGCACCTTTTGTGCTGGGGGTTTGCCATGTGATCCCCCCTGTCAAGCCTCCTCTCCCTACTTGGGATCTGAATTTGATGCATCTCGGTTCTCCAAGAACATCCCTTTGAGAATATCAGAGAGATTCCTATCTTGACCTTGTCCCGGAAGGTGGCCTTCTTAGTGGCCATTGCTTTGGTTAGACGGGTGTCTGACCCTTGTCCTGCAAGTCGCCTTACTTGGTCCTCTTAAGGATATGGCGGTGTTGCGTCCATGACCGTCCTTCTTTCCAAAAGATGGTCTCGGCCTTTCACCTTGAGAAGGACATTGTTCTTCCGTCCTTGTGTCCTCACCCATCGCATCCCTGAGAGTTTGCGCTTCATACATTAAGATGGGTACAAGCCTTACGGGTGTACCTGTCTGCTACTGTTTCCATTTGGAAGTCTGTCTCTGGTCCAAAACAGAGCCGAGCGGTGTCGTCTGCCACCGTCTCTAGGTGGATCAGGCAGACCGTCATACAGGCCTATGCCCTTAAGGGGCGGGCGCCTCCCTTTCCGGTTGCGGCGCATTCCACCAAGGCAATTGGTGCTTCCTGGGCCTTCCGACATCAAGCGTCGGTTGCACAAGTGTGCAAGGCGGCGACCTGGTCGTCCGTTCATACCTTTTTTTTAATTTTATAAGGTTGATGTGGCTGCATCTTCGGATGCTTCCTTCAGCCACAAAGCATTGCAGGCTGCTGTTTAATGTTGCAACTCCTCCGTTGTGGAGCTCTGCTTGTTTGGAGTGAAGTTTTGGTTGTTCCTTTACTACTGCTCCCACCCTTCTGATACTGCTTTGGGACATCCCACACGTTTACAGTATCCAGCTGTGTCAGTCCATGGACGATAAGAGAAAATAGGATTTTTGTACTCATCGTAAAATCCATTTCTCTGACGTCCATGGACTGACACAGCACCCACCCTTCCTTTTAAGGTTTGTACTGCTTTGTTACGAACTGAGGCTGCTAGCTGCAGGTGGGAGGGTAATGTCCGGAGGGACTGCCCCCCTGGGCGGGGCTGTTCAGCTCTGGTTTGTTCTAGAATGTATGTTTCTAACAATCTAACATTCTGCCTAGATCTTCTCCTGCCAGCAGGGACATATACCCACACGTTTACAGTATCCTGCTGTGTCAGTCCATGGACGTCAGAGAAATGGATTTTACGGTGAGTACAAAAATCCTATTTTTTTTTTTTGTAAAAATCTGACTTCCATAATCAGACTAAAAAGCCACGCCCAATATTTGCCATTATTTAGTCACACCCACTGTGTGCCGCAGTGCGCTATGCGCACCACAGATCACCTTTTCCCTGATAGGAACTTCCAGTGCATTACTTTGCTCATGATGCTGTTAAGGTGGCAATGCCCATGAGAGGCTCCTGGTATCTTTACTTGGTCACCAGCTTTAGGTCTCCTGCCACTTCTGCATGTTGCCAAGCTAGGTGCCCCTCCACGCAGGCCTGTTGCATTAGTGTTGCGTTAGAAAGATGGCTGCCGTGCGGTGGCCATCTTTAAACCTGGGGGCCCCATGAACCCCTAGTGCCCGAGGGCCCCATGAGTTGTCAGTCTGCCCCTGTCTGTGCACATTGCTCTTGTTAATGGTGCCATCTCCATAAGCAATCTATAGCCTTCTTTGGATGTCAAACAGCCTGCACCCGTTCTTCGTCAATAACTCAATGATGGTATGTTGCTTTTGCTTGACATCCATTATTTGCCTGCAGTGAAAAAAAGAAGATAATAAAAAGTTTCTATAGAAGAAGGGTTATTCTACCAACATGTGAAATTTGAATGACCTATGTGTGGTAATAAAAAATGTATACCCACTTTTGGTAAAGTTCTTGTATGTTACTTATGATGGAAATATCTGGAAAAGGAAGGGAAGGGTTTGGGACTTTACATGAGGCATGTATATGTGCATAATGAAGAGGACGAGTATCTAGTTGTACATGGGTTACATGTCATAAATCCCTCTGGGAGTAGGCATGTAGCCATGAAATAATAAGTAAAAATTAATAGAACCAATCAGTAAAATGCAACCAATATAAATACTACATAAAATGCTATAAATTGTATCGTATAGATAATATACGTTACATGATTTCCACAAAAATGAATATAATCAATAAGTTATAATATATTTAATGTCTTTGATATACATAATTGGTACAGGCAAAAGCAATTAATGAATGAATTTGATACATATACAGGTCCAATAAATTATAATCATCATAATAAATATAAAAATTCAATAAAAACTGTAAAAATTCATGATATGTAAACAAGCGTGACCTGGCATCCTAGAGTCAAGACTCGGCGCGTTTCGTGACATCAGCCACTCATCAGGAGTAGGGATGCATAGATTTAGGCTATAAGGTAAGATAGAAAAATAAGTAAATGGATGGATCAGATCTTGTTGGGTATACCATAGACTCTATAAGAGGGAACTGAGATCGTATACGTTACCTAGGGTAGAACCCATGTATACGTAGTTAACCCAGCAGTTGCCCAAGATGTATAAGGACGGTGGCTCTGAAGAAGCTGTCTCGCCCGGGGGGGGGAGAGCTGTGCCCCGCCTCCACCACAGGCGAGACAGCTTCTTCAGAGCCACCCTCCCCCCGGAAAAAATGGAATTCAGAGGGAGCCATAGAGGAGCCATGGACAAATACAGCCAAGGAGCGGATCGGATAGCCACGACACACCGCCAGAGAGAGGGTGGACCCATCAAACAAACATCAGGCCCTGGGGGGGGGGGGGGGGGAGAGGAAAATAAAATAATAAATAAGGGAGTGAAATTAATATGAGGCATATATGTAAAATAAGATAGGCTGTAAGGTGTTTAATGATGAGTGAGAAACAAAGGATGAGAAATGAGTGGCACCAAAGACTAAAAATAAACCTTGGTGTGTCATCAGTGATGTATGTGCAGTATAGAAATGCGAGTACTACTACGCTTAGGGGTTACACTATTGTTTAAAATAAATGTTGACAGGAAAAATAAATATAATAAAATGAATAAACATGACCATCAGATTGGTCAATGGTAAAATACCAATGCATATTAATAATACAAGTGTAGAAAAAGATGGATGTATGAATGTGTGTGTGTGCAAACAAATGCCTATATATGTATGTGTGTGTGTATATGTGTGTATATATATATATATATATATATATATATATATATATATATATATATGTAGCGCCTGCCCCTCTCCTCTCTCCGTGCGGCTCGCACTGTCTCTTGTCTAGAGGTATCTGGTAGGGTGGAGAGAGAGAGAGAGCGGGTGGGCTACACCTAGCTTCCACCACGTGGGAATACCTGTGGTATCAGCAATGTCTCATTTACCTTCGGGTCTGTGTTGCGCACCCGGATCCTCCCTCCAAGAGTCACCGTGAACTTCGTCCGCCAGGAAGTGAGCCTCACACCATTAAAGTCCAACACTCCTTTATTAGAGCACACCATACAGGGACTTCCTTGATAGTTAGGACAGAAAAGGAGGTGTGAGTGTGAATAGGCCCAGACACAAATTCGCTCCTCCACTCTCCTCCGGAAGAGTGAACTATGGTCTCCGCACGAGGTGAAGGGGATCCTTCTGGAAGGTCTCCGACAAGAGACTCACCCGTCACCGGCAGTCTGCTGCACCGGGTCTTCGAGTGAGGAGCTCTCCCCGGTCCATTGCGTCTTACTCAGATTCAGGCCTCCATCCCCGAAGTGCCTTAGGACCCTTCCCTCGCGGAACTCAGTGTTGGGCACTGAGCTCCGGACCTTCTTGCAAGTACCTCACCCCAGGGCTGAAGGTGCCTGGGGTGAAACACGATCTCCGTTGGTCCCCTAGGCCGAGGCCTCCTAGGGGACTAGCACGAACCCACGTCCGCAAGCTGAAGGTGCTTGAGACGAAGACCACGTGACCAAGATGGCCGGCCCCTTTATTCCCTCTCCCAGCAAGCACGGCGGGCTCCCTGCCCCACCATACCACTACCGAGAGAGGACAAAAAGGAGGCTCAACACACAGTGAGATTTGTCCCTCCGGCCACGGTGACAGCGCCACCTGGTGGACCGCAGGGAACATAGCACTGATGTCACCGCTAGATTCAAAAAATGCACCCGGGAAAGTAAGTACCCGCTACATATATATATATATATATATATATATATATATATATATATTATGTGTGTGTGTATATTGTGACAGCAGGAAGGTAAAGTCACCTGGTTGCATCCAGGGGGGTAGATATATTTCGCCCAGATTCAGGCTTTACGCTGACTTGTACAGCTAGGTGGAGAGTTGTATAAGCCCAGCTGAGACTAGTGGGCTCATTGATGACTCATACCTCTAGGGAGAGGGCTGGGCGTCGTGCAGACAGGGAGTTGATGAGGCCAGCTGAAGCTTGTCAGCTCATTTAGGCCTCTATAAAAAACTCCCAGATTCATTAGATGTTGGCTCATGCCTGGAAGCAGACCTGTGTGGACTGTCTAGGGAGAGTGAACCCCTGTGCGGTGAGAGAAAGCCTGTGTGGCTATATTTTGCTTGGACATTTAAAACCAGGGACTAGGACAGCACTAGGCTGATCCCAGTCGTTAGTTAGGAAACCTGTAAGTTTAGTCAGAGGTCAAGTTGACCAGGATTTATTTTGTTTATGTTTTTTTGCCTTGCTGTGTTTTTGTCACTGTAAATAGAAAATAAACCGCACCTTTTTGATTTTGAAAACCACAACCTCCGTCTGCTGGGCCTGTTTTGGGTGGGGAGCCCATCCCGGGGGTCACACATACCCGCTGCCGAGCTAGCCCCCTCACAGTTGGTGGAGAATGCGGGCAGTTTTTTTTTAAGCCAGCATGGAGGAGATACTGAAACAGCTGGCTCTAGCAAATGCCAATCAACAGCAGACAAATGCAGGTTTGCAAAGGAGCCTTGCAGCCCAGCAGCAAGCTCATCAACAGAGCCTTGCAACTTTACAACAGAGTCTGGAGGCTCAGCAACAAGCCCAACAGCAATCTGAGGCCCGCTTCATAGACCTGTTGCAGAAGCAAGAGCAGAGACTACAACAACAGATGGAAGCAGTAATGCAGCAACGTCCGCAGACCAGTGAGGAAAGCCGTCCCACTAATACCGCGTCCTTTGGGGTGAGTCGTTTATTGACAAAAATGACTGGAGAGGATGATCCAGAGGTATTTTTGACCACATTTGAAAGGACCGCTGAAAGAGAAAAGTGGCCTGAGGAGCAGTGGGCTGGACTAGTGGCTCCTCTGTTAACTGGTGAATCGCAGAAAGCTTACTATGACCTAGAGCCTAACCAAGCAAAAGACTATGTGATGCTAAAAGCTGAAATATTGGCAAGGCTGGGTGTCACCCTGGCTGTCCGGGCTCAGCGTGTGCATAACTGGACTTTCCAGCTTGGAAAACCCCCCAGGTCTCAAATGTATGATCTCATTCACCTGAGCAGAAAGTGGCTACAGCCAGAGACTTTGTCCGCACCAAAGATTGTGGAACGTGTTGTAATGGATCGGTTTTTGAGAGCTCTTCCTACTGCCATCCAAAAGTGGGTAAGCCATGGAGACCCAGAGACGGCCGATGGTCTTGTGGATCGTGTGGAGAAATACTTGGCTACAGAGAACCTGACGGCCTCTTCCAGAGACACTCGGACTTTCCACCCTAAGACCAGACCATCCCCAGGGGCGGATAAGAGGATTCCAAGGGGTGAGGGTGGAGAGAGTGAGAGGGTGGGAGCTCTACCCCAAGTTTGGCGAGAACAGCCTGGGAAATCAGCGGCTCAAGAGGCCGCAAGAAGGATCGTTTGCTACCGCTGCCGGCAAGCGGGACATATTGCAGCAAATTGCCCGGTTGTGGAGGAACCCATGCAGTGTGACTTTCTGACGGGCAGACGTCAGTCGCTGTGTGCGACAGTCGCATGCACTGCCATTCGGGGAACTGAGAAACATTTATGCAAAATGTGTATTAATGGTAGAAATGTTGTGGTATTGCTGGATTCAGGTAGCCTTGTGACCCTGATAAAGGCTGAGTTAGTTAAAACAGAGGTCTCTGGGAATAGCAAGGTAGCCGTTATTTGTGTGCATGGGGACACCCGAGAGTATCCAGTGACTACGGTGTGTTTCGAGACCCCCAAAGGTACCCTCTCTCATCCAGTGGGCTTAGTATCTCAGTTACCGCATGACGCCATTGTGGGAAGGGATTTTCCGAAGTTCTGGGAACTGTGGGATGATCCTGAGCCCCCCACTGGTGCCCCTATGTACCAGGAATGTGATAGCCAGAACTCCCCTGAGAGTGGTGAGGACTCTCCGGAATTTCCCTTGTCAGTATTGGCAGGGGAGACTCAAGAAACTGGAGAGGAGCCCACCTCCTCAGACGAAAACCTACCGTCTGTGGAGTTTTCTGATCTTGAGGTTCACAGGGAAAACTTTGCCACAGAACAGTTGAAAGACCCCGCCCTAATAAAGGCACGGGAAAACGTAGTGAAAATAGATGGCGAGTTAGTGAACCCAGATAATACTGGCACTTACCCATACTTCAGCGTAGAGAAGGACCTACTGTATCGGGTGGCAAAAAGGGCAGAAGAAACCGTTGAGCAGCTTGTGGTGCCCAAACCTTACAGGAAGTTGGTGTTGGAGTTGGCCCATGGGCACATTCTTGGAGGTCATCTGGGGACAGAGAAAACCCGAGAGAGGGTATTACAGAGATTCTATTGGCCTGGGGTGATGAAGGACATAGAAAATTATTGTTCCTCCTGCCCTGTGTGTCAGAGGTCGGCCCCGATGCCACATTTCCGTAGCCCGCTGGTCCCTCTACCCATCATTGAGGTCCCGTTTGAGAGAATCGCAATGGATTTGGTAGGTCCTATAATCAAGTCCGCTAGGGGGCACCAGTACATATTGGTTATAATGGACTATGCCACCCGTTATCCAGAAGCGATCCCTCTCAGAAATACCTCGGCCAAAACCATAGCCAAAGAGCTATCTCTTGTTTTTAGCCGGGTGGGTATATGTAAAGAACTGCTTACGGACCAAGGTACACCCTTTATGTCCCGGGTTATGAAAGAGCTGTGTAAATTGTTCAAAGTGACGCAATTGCGTACATCTGTGTATCACCCCCAAACCGATGGGCTGGTTGAAAGATTCAACAAAACCCTAAAACAAATGTTGAAGAAAGTGGTGGATAGAGATGGAAGGGATTGGGACTGTCTACTTCCTTATTTGATGTTTGCTATTAGGGAGGTGCCCCAATCCTCTACGGGATTCTCCCCCTTTGAGTTACTGTATGGGAGACACCCAAGAGGGCTGTTGGATATTGCCAAGGAAACTTGGGAAAGTGAGAGTTCTCCCCACAGGAGTGTGATTGAGCATGTCGCCCTGATGCAAGATCGAATTGCACAGGTAATGCCCATCGTGAAGGAACATTTGGCCCAAGCGCAGTTGGCACAGCAGAGAGTGTACAACCGTGGAGCCAAGACCCGTACCTTTTCCCCGGGGGATAGGATATTGGTACTTGTCCCTACGGTTGAAAGTAAATTCCTTGCCAAATGGCAAGGCCCCTACGAGATAATGGAAAAAGTGAGCGAAGTGAATTACAAGGTCAGACAACCAGGAAGGCGAAAGCCCGAACAGATCTATCACGTTAATCTGTTGAAAGCCTGGAGGGATAGAGAGTCCCTAGTCGCAGACACTTGGTCACCAGCTCAAACTGGTTGCGTGATTCCTGAGGTTGGAATCGCAGCCACCTTGTCACAACCCCAACAACAGGAGGTTAAGGAGTTTGTACTTCGCAACAAGGAGGTATTCTCTGAGCTGCCGGGACAAACATCTGGGGTAGAGCATGACATTATTACCCCGCCCGGTGAAAGGGTGAAGTTAAAACCCTATCGGATCCCAGAGGCCCGACGGGAGGCAATACGGGAGGAAGTACAGAGAATGCTGAACTTAGGGGTGATAGAGGAGTCCCAAAGTGATTGGTCTAGTCCCATTGTGTTGGTGCCTAAACCGGATGGGAGCTGGCGATTTTGTAACGATTTTCGTCAGTTGAACAAAGTTACAAAATTTGACACCTACCCCATGCCACGTATAGATGAGTTGATCGACCGGCTGGGAACAGCCCGATACATGACGACTCTTGACCTCACAAAAGGGTATTGGCAAATCCCCCTGGCCAAGTCGGCCAAAGAGAAAACCGCATTTGTAACCCCAGACGGGGCGTTCCAATATAAAAGAATGCCGTTCGGGTTACAGAATGCGCCGGCCACATTCCAGCGGAAAATGGACCAGATGCTGAGGCCCCATCGGAAGTATGCTGCGGCTTACCTGGATGACATAATTGTCCATAGCACAGATTGGGCCTCACATCTGCCAAAAGTGCAAGCAGTCCTGGACTCTGTTCGGGAAGCAGGGTTTACGGCTAACCCCAAGAAGTGTACCATTGGGCAGGAGGAGGCCAAATATCTTGGGTACACCATTGGGAGGGGAGTAATAAAACCCCAACTCAACAAAGTCGAGGCCATCCAGAGTTGGCCACGTCCCAACAGCAAGAAGCAGGTACGAGCCTTTCTGGGAATCGCTGGGTATTATCGGCGATTCATTCCCCACTTTGCTTCTAAGGCTGTGCCCCTAACCAACCTGACGAAGGGGAAAGGGTCGGTCATGATTAAATGGACCCCCGAGGCTGAGGCAGCATTCCAATTCTTGAAACAAGCCTTATGTAGCCAGCCAGTGTTGTACTCACCCGACTTCTCTAGAGACTTTGTCGTACAAAGTGATGCGTCAGATGTGGGGTTAGGAGCAGTATTGTCCCAGGTCTGGAACGGGGAAGAGCACCCAGTCATTTACCTCAGCAGGAAGTTGAAGTCCCATGAGGTAAATTACGCCACCGTTGAAAAGGAGTGTTTAGCGGTGAAGTGGGCTCTAGATTCCCTTCGGTACTACCTGCTAGGTAGGCACTTTGACATGGTTACGGATCACGCTCCGTTAAAGTGGATGGCTCAAAACAAGGAAACAAATAGAAGAGTGAATAGGTGGTTCCTGGCCCTCCAGGAATTCAACTTCACAGTAAAGCATCGCCCTGGCGTTCAAATGGGGAATGTGGATGCTTTGTCTCGAGTACATGAATGCCTGATTGCTGGTGTTCCAACCCCGAGGTTAAAACAAGAGGGGGGGGTATGTGACAGCAGGAAGGTAAAGTCACCTGGTTGCATCCAGGGGGGTAGATATATTTCGCCCAGATTCAGGCTTTACGCTGACTTGTACAGCTAGGTGGAGAGTTGTATAAGCCCAGCTGAGACTAGTGGGCTCATTGATGACTCATACCTCTAGGGAGAGGGCTGGGCGTCGTGCAGACAGGGAGTTGATGAGGCCAGCTGAAGCTTGTCAGCTCATTTAGGCCTCTATAAAAAACTCCCAGATTCATTAGATGTTGGCTCATGCCTGGAAGCAGACCTGTGTGGACTGTCTAGGGAGAGTGAACCCCTGTGCGGTGAGAGAAAGCCTGTGTGGCTATATTTTGCTTGGACATTTAAAACCAGGGACTAGGACAGCACTAGGCTGATCCCAGTCGTTAGTTAGGAAACCTGTAAGTTTAGTCAGAGGTCAAGTTGACCAGGATTTATTTTGTTTATGTTTTTTTGCCTTGCTGTGTTTTTGTCACTGTAAATAGAAAATAAACCGCACCTTTTTGATTTTGAAAACCACAACCTCCGTCTGCTGGGCCTGTTTTGGGTGGGGAGCCCATCCCGGGGGTCACACATACCCGCTGCCGAGCTAGCCCCCTCACAATATATATATGTGTATATATATATATATATATATATATATATATATGTGTGTGTGTGTCTGTGTATATGTGTGTGTGTATATATATATATATATATATATATATATATATATATATATATATATTGTGAGGGGGTTAACTCGGTAGCGGGTGTGTGTGACCCCCTGGTTGGGCTCCCCACACAAAAACAGGGCCAGCAGACGGAGGTTGTGGTTTTCAAAATCAAAAGGTGCGGTTTATTTCTCTATGTACAGTGACAAAAACACAGCAAAGCCAAAAAGAAACAAACAAAATAAATCCTGGTCAGTTTGACCTCTGACTAAACATGCAGGTTTCCTAAACTAACAACTGGGATCAGCCTGGTGCTGTCCTAGTCCCTAAGTCCCTGGTTTAGTAAAAGTCCAAACAAATAGCCACACAGGCTTTTTCTCACCGCACAGGGGTTCACTCTCCCTAGACAGTCCACACAGGTCTGCTTCCAGGCATGAGCTAACATCTAATGAAGCTGGGAGTTCTTATAGAGGCCTAAATGAGCTGACAAGGTTCAGCTGGTCTCCTCATCTCTGTCTGCACGACGCCCCACACTCTCCCTAGAGGTATGAGTCATCCATGAGCCCACTAGCCTTATACAACTCTCCACCTAGTTGTATAAGTCAGCATAAAGCCTGAATCTGGGAGAAATATATCTACCCCCCTGGATGCAACCAGGTGACTTTACCTTCCTGCTGTCACATACCCCCCCCTCTTGTTTTAACCTTGGGGTTGGAACACCAGCAATCAGGCATTCATGTACTCGAGACAAAGCATCCACATTCCCCATTTGAACGCCAGGGCGATGCTTTACTGTGAAGTTGAATTCCTGTAGGGCCAGGAACCACCTATTCACTCTTCTATTTGTCTCCTTGTTTTGAGCCATCCACTTTAACGGAGCGTGATCCGTAACCATGTCAAAGTGCCTACCTAGCAGATAGTACCGAAGGGAATCTAGAGCCCACTTCACCGCTAAACACTCCTTTTCAACCGTGGCGTAATTTACCTCATGGGACTTCAACTTCCTGCTGAGGTAAATGACTGGGTGCTCTTCCCCGTTCCAGACCTGGGACAATACTGCTCCTAACCCCACATCTGACGCATCACTTTGTACGACAAAGTCTTTAGAGAAGTCGGGTGAGTACAACACTGGCTGGCTACATAAGGCTTGTTTCAAGAATTGGAATGCTGCCTCAGCCTCGGGGGTCCATTTAATCATGACCGACCCTTTCCCTTTCGTCAGGTTGGTTAGGGGCACAGCCTTAGAAGCAAAGTGGGGAATGAAGCGCCGATAATAACCCGCGATTCCCAGAAAGGCCCGTACCTGCTTCTTGCTGTTGGGACGTGGCCAACTCTGGATGGCCTCGACTTTGTTGAGTTGGGGTTTTATCACTCCCCTGCCAATGGTGTACCCAAGATATTTGGCCTCCTCCTGCCCAATGGTACACTTCTTGGGGTTAGCCGTAAACCCCGCTTCCCGGATAGAGTCTAGGACTGCTTGCACTTTTGGCAGATGTGAGGCCCAATCTGTGCTATGGACAATTACGTCATCCAGGTAAGCCGCAGCATACTTCCGATGGGGCCTCAGTATCTGGTCCATTTTCCGCTGGAATGTGGCCGGCGCATTCTGTAACCCGAACGGCATTCTCTTATATTGGAACGCCCCGTCTGGGGTTACAAATGCGGTTTTCTCTTTGGCCGACTTGGCCAGGGGAATTTGCCAATACCCTTTTGTGAGGTCAAGAGTCGTCATGTATCGGGCTGTTCCCAGCCGGTCGATCAACTCATCTATACGTGGCATGGGGTAGGTGTCAAATTTTGTAACTTTGTTCAACTGACGAAAATCGTTACAAAATCGCCAGCTCCCATCCGGTTTAGGCACCAACACAATGGGACTAGACCAATCACTTTGGGACTCCTCTATCACCCCTAAGTTCAGCATTTTCTGTACTTCCTCCCGTATTGCCTCCCGTCGGGCCTCTGGGATCCGATAGGGTTTTAACTTCACCCTTTCACCGGGCGGGGTAATAATATCATGCTCTACCCCAGATGTTTGTCCCGGCAGCTCAGAGAACACCTCCTTGTTGCGAAGCACAAACTCCTTAACCTCCTGTTGTTGGGGTTGTGACAAGGTGGCTGCTATTCCAACCTCCGGAATCACGCAACCAGTTTGAGCTGGTGACCAAGTTTCTGCGACTAGGGACTCTCTATCCCTCCAGGCTTTCAACAGATTAACGTGATATATCTGTTCGGGCTTTCGCCTTCCTGGTTGTCTGACCTTGTAATTCACTTCGCTCACTTTTTCCATTATCTCGTAGGGGCCTTGCCATTTGGCAAGGAATTTACTTTCAACCGTAGGGACAAGTACCAATATCCTATCCCCCGGGGAAAAGGTACGGGTCTTTGCTCCACGGTTGTACACTCTCTGCTGTGCCAACTGCGCTTGGGCCAAATGTTCCTTCACGATGGGCATTACCTGTGCAATTCGATCTTGCATCAGGGCGACATGCTCAATCACACTCCTGTGGGGAGAACTCTCACTTTCCCAAGTTTCCTTGGCAATATCCAACAGCCCTCTTGGGTGTCTCCCATACAGTAACTCAAAGGGGGAGAATCCCGTAGAGGATTGGGGCACCTCCCTAATAGCAAACATCAAATAAGGAAGTAGACAGTCCCAATCCTTTCCATCTCTATCCACCACTTTCTTCAACATTTGTTTTAGGGTTTTGTTGAATCTTTCAACCAGCCCATCGGTTTGGGGGTGATACACAGATGTACGCAATTGCGTCACTTTGAACAATTTACACAGCTCTTTCATAACCCGGGACATAAAGGGTGTACCTTGGTCCGTAAGCAGTTCTTTACAAATACCCACCCGGCTAAAAACAAGAGATAGCTCTTTGGCTATGGTTTTGGCCGAGGTATTTCTGAGAGGGATCGCTTCTGGATAACGGGTGGCATAGTCCATTATAACCAATATGTACTGGTGCCCCCTAGCGGACTTGATTATAGGACCTACCAAATCCATTGCGATTCTCTCAAACGGGACCTCAATGATGGGTAGAGGGACCAGCGGGCTACGGAAATGTGGCATCGGGGCCGACCTCTGACACACAGGGCAGGAGGAACAATAATTTTCTATGTCCTTCATCACCCCAGGCCAATAGAATCTCTGTAATACCCTCTCTCGGGTTTTCTCTGTCCCCAGATGACCTCCAAGAATGTGCCCATGGGCCAACTCCAACACCAACTTCCTGTAAGGTTTGGGCACCACCAGCTGCTCAACGGTTTCTTCTGCCCTTTTTGCCACCCGATACAGTAGGTCCTTCTCTACGCTGAAGTATGGGTAAGTACAGGTATTATCTGGGTTCACTAACTCGCCATCTATTTCCACTACGTTTTCCCGTGCCTTTATTAGGGCGGGGTCTTTTAACTGTTCTGTGGCAAAATTTTCCCTGTGAACCTCCAGATCAGAAAACTCCACAGACGGTAGGTTTTCGTCTGAGGAGGTGGGCTCCTCTCCAGTTTCTTGAGTCTCCCCTGCCAATACTGACAAGGGAAATTCTGGAGAGTCCTCCCCACTCTCAGAGGAGTTCTGGCTATCACATTCCTGGTACATAGGGGCACCAGTGGGGGGCTCAGGATCATCCCACAGTTCCCAGAACTTCGGAAAATCCCTTCCCACAATGGCATCATGCGGTAATTGAGATACTAACCCCACTGGATGAGAGAGGGTACCTTTGGGGGTCTCGAAACACACTGTAGTCACTGGATACTCTCGGGTGTCCCCATGCACACAAATAACAGCTACCTTGCTATTCCCAGAGACCTCTGTTTTAACTAATTCAGCCTTTATCAGGGTCACAAGGCTACCTGAATCCAGCAATACCACAACATTTCTACCATTAATACACATTTTGCATAAATGTTTCTCAGTTCCCCGAATGGCAGTGCATGCGACTGTCGCACACAGCGACTGACGTCTGTCCGTCAGAAAGTCACACTGCATGGGTTCCTCCACAACCGGGCAATTGGCTGCAATATGTCCCGCTTGCCGGCAGCGGTAGCAAACAATCCTTTTGGCTGCCTCTTGAGCCCCTGACTTCCCAGGCTGTTCTCGCCAAACTTTGGGTAGAGCTCCCACCCTCTCACTCTCTCCACCCTCACCCCTTGGAATCCTCTTATCCGCCCCTGGGGATGGTCTGGTCTTAGGGTGGAAAGTCCGAGTGTCTCTGGAAGAGGCCGTCAGGTTCTCTGTAGCCAAGTATTTCTCTACACGATCCACAAGACCACCGGCCGTCTCTGGGTCTCCATGGCTTACCCACTTTTGGATGGCAGTAGGAAGAGCTCTCAAAAACCGATCCATTACAACACGTTCCACAATCTCTGGTGCGGACAAAGTCTCTGGCTGTAGCCACTTCCTGCTCAGGTGAATGAGATCATACATTTGAGACCTGGGGGGTTTTCCAAGCTGGAAAGTCCAGTTATGCACACGCTGAGCCCGGACAGCCAGGGTGACACCCAGCCTTGCCAATATTTCAGCTTTTAGCATCACATAGTCTTTTGCTTGGTCAGGCTCTAGGTCATAGTAAGCCTTCTGCGATTCACCAGTTAACAGAGGAGCCACCAGTCCAGCCCACTGCTCCTCAGGCCACTTTTCTCTTTCAGCAGTCCTTTCAAATGTGGTCAAAAATACCTCTGGATCATCCTCTCCAGTCATTTTTGTCAATAAACGACTCACCCCAAAGGACGCGGTATTAGTGGGACGGCTTTCCTCACTGGTCTGCGGACGTTGCTGCATTACTGCTTCCATTTGTTGTAGTCTCTGCTCTTGCTTCTGTAACAGGTCTATGAAGCGGGCCTCAGATTGCTGCTGGGCTTGTTGATGAGCTTGCTGCTGGGCTGCAAGGCTCCTTTGCAAACCTGCATTTGTCTGCTGTTGATTGGCATTTGCTAGAGCCAGCTGTTTCAGTATCTCCTCCATGCTGGCTTAAAAAAAAACTGCCACTGGTTCTCCACCAACTGTGAGGGGGTTAACTCGGTAGCGGGTGTGTGTGACCCCCTGGTTGGGCTCCCCACACAAAAACAGGGCCAGCAGACGGAGGTTGTGGTTTTCAAAATCAAAAGGTGCGGTTTATTTCTCTATGTACAGTGACAAAAACACAGCAAAGCCAAAAAGAAACAAACAAAATAAATCCTGGTCAGTTTGACCTCTGACTAAACATGCAGGTTTCCTAAACTAACAACTGGGATCAGCCTGGTGCTGTCCTAGTCCCTAAGTCCCTGGTTTAGTAAAAGTCCAAACAAATAGCCACACAGGCTTTTTCTCACCGCACAGGGGTTCACTCTCCCTAGACAGTCCACACAGGTCTGCTTCCAGGCATGAGCTAACATCTAATGAAGCTGGGAGTTCTTATAGAGGCCTAAATGAGCTGACAAGGTTCAGCTGGTCTCCTCATCTCTGTCTGCACGACGCCCCACACTCTCCCTAGAGGTATGAGTCATCCATGAGCCCACTAGCCTTATACAACTCTCCACCTAGTTGTATAAGTCAGCATAAAGCCTGAATCTGGGAGAAATATATCTACCCCCCTGGATGCAACCAGGTGACTTTACCTTCCTGCTGTCACAATATATATATTGTGTGTGCATATATATGTATGTGAGTGTGTGTGGGAGTGAATGTCTGTATGTGTGTGTGAATGGGTGTATATGTGCTGGTGGATGTGATCAGAAGAAACCCCTAGGTTACCTGAAATGCGGATGACTCTTCAGAGCCACCGTCTCTATACATCTTGGGCAACTGCTGGGTTAACTATGTATACATGGGTTCTACCCTAGGTAACGTATAAGATCTTGGTTCCCTCTTATAGAGTCTATGGTATACCCAACAAGATCTGATCCATCCATTTACTTATTTTTCTATCTTTTGCCTGTACCAATTATGTATATCAAAGACATTAAATATGTTATAACTTATTGACTATATTAATTTTTGTGGAATCATGTAACGTATATTATCTATACGATACAATTTATAGCATTTTATGTAGTGTTTATATTGGTTGCATTTTACTGATTGGTTCTTTAAATTTTTACTTATTATTCCATGGCTACATGCCTACTCCCAGAGGGATTTATGACATGTAGCCCATGTACAACTAGATACTCGTCCTCTTCATTATGCACATATACATGCCTAATGTAAAGTCCCAAACCCTTCCCTTTCCAGATACCGTATATACTCGAGTATAAGCCGAGCTTTTCAGCACATTTTTATGTGCTGAAAATGCCCCCCTCGGCTTATACTCGAGTCACCTTTTTTGCGCCTGATCTCCTGGATTTTGGGGACCCAGTACTGGCCGGCCATAGGTCCCCTGGACCCCAAACTTGGCACACATGTAGCTCCACTCTTCCTCTATAAGTGTGCAAAGTTTGTTGTCCAAGAGACCTACGGCCGTGAAGGAACAATTTTTCAAAGCCGGGCACCCCTTCCATAGACTCCCATGTTAAACGGTAATTTCTCCGGTAAGTTTGGGGACCTGGTACTGGCCGGTCGTAGGTCCCCTGGACCAGAAACTTTGCACACATGTAGCCCCATTTCTCATCTACAAGTGTGCAAAGTTTATTGCCTGGGGTATCTACAGCCGGGGAGCACAGATTTTTCAAAGCCAGGCACCCCTTCCATAGACTCCCATGTTAAATGTCAGTTGAGGCATGGGCACAGTGAGGCATGGACATGGACACAGTGAGGCAAAGTGAGGCACATCGAGGCATGGACATGGACACAGTGAGGCAAAGTGAGGCACAGTGAGGCATGGACATGGACACAGTGAGGCAAAGTGAGGCACAGTGAGACATGGACACAGTGAGGCAAAGTGAGGCACAGTGAGGCATGGACATGGACACAGTGAGGCAAAGTGAGGCACAGTGAGGCATGGACATGGACACCCTAGGCTTATACTCGAGTCAATACGTTTTCCCATTTTTTTGTGGTAAAATTAGGTGCCTCGGCTTATATTCGGGTCGGCTTATGCTCGAGTATATACGGTATATACATGGGGATGGAGGCATTCTGGTTGGGTCCAATGGGGTCACTCCTTGTCCTCTTTTTCTTATGATGGAAATAATTTCCATTCTGAACCCATGTGGTAATTCCCACTGACCCTTTACGCCTTGTGCTGACACAGGGGTCAGTGACAGGAACCACATTACCCAATGTATCACAGAAGCACCCAGTTCTCTTATAGGGTGCCAATAGTCAACACACCACACCCAGGAAAGGTAAGTATACAGGTTGCTGCTCTTGAACAAATTTTATTCTGGTCACTGCCATTGCTTTCAATTAAAGTCTAGAGTCTGACCTTCTAAAGACTGCTCTTTACTAAAAAAGGACAGGCTTAGGCCTCATACACACGACCGATTTTCTCGGCAAGAACCAGCAAGAAACTTGCTGGCAGAGAGGTCTTGCCGAGTAAATCGGTCGTGTGTACGCTGCTATCGGGTTTCTCGTCGAGAAAACCGACAAGAAACCTTGACGAGAAAATAGAGAACCTGCTCTCTATTTTCTCGTCGAGATTCTCCTCGGCATGTTTCTCGACGAGAAAAGTGAGTGTGTGTACACTTACCTGTCCTCCCGGAAGCCCGCGCATGTTCGAAATGAATTCGACGCATGCGCGGTAGCTTCCTAGGCATACGTAGGGTAGACCAAGATGGCGGCGACGGCATCGAATGTGACGAGCGCATGCTCGACGTAGTCGATGACGTCACCGCGTACACTCCTTTCAAAGAACCGCGGGTTCTTTGAAACGAGCGTGTGTACACTCGGCCGGGACAAGTTTCTTGTCCAAGAATCTCGTCGAAAAAAACGACATGTTTTTTTCAACGAGAATCTCGGCCGTGTGTACGAGGCCTTAATCTCTATGCTGTGGGTTCCACACATGAATCACAATACATATATGTAACATGAAAAAAATATTAGAGACTATAAGTCAGTGGCGGCCCATCCAGTAGGGATGCAGGGGCACCGGCCCCCTAATCCATGCACTCGGTCCCTTATCTACATGTAGGGCGCCAGACACATGGATTTCAATAGGGTTTTTTATTTTTATTTTATTTTTAAGCACGTGTTTAGAGCTCTAATTGGCTTCAAAAAAGGGTGGAATTGGGGCGCAGAGCACTGCACCCCGAGCCCACCCAGTTGTGCGACAATAGCGAATTGATATTTGCTATTGTCTTCCTGATTCTCCTCCCAGCCAATCAGGAAGCAGGTCTTGAGACCAGATTGGCCAGGGAGTTCTAGGACAAGGAGCAGCATCGGCATTGGCCTTCTAAGGCAAGGCCACTGATCGCCACCGTCCATCTCCCGCAGGGGGGGCACTGATCGCCATCGTCCATCTCCCCAAAATATTAAGCACCAGCCACCACTGCTATAAGTAGAAGTAATATTTTAAAATAATTCACTGACAGAAAAGCCCGGAGCAAAAAATGAGAGAAAAGAAATGAGCGGAGGGCTGGCATGACTAGGGAAACAGGGTACAGGATGTTAGAAATATTAGGATTGGGTAGGAAGTTTAGTGGGAGGGGGAGTAAGTAGGAAAAGGAGTTGTCCCCTCCCCCAGGTCACCACAGTGTGAAGGAAAGTTCAGGGAGACAGAGCTATGGCAGATGGGGAGCTGTTTCGGGCCTAGCTGCGGTAGGAAGCGGCACCACGGAGCGCAGGTTGGCTACAGGAGACCCTGGGGCCAATGCTTGCTTGACGGGTGGTGGGGGCAGGTACAGGGGGGGAGGGAGTCCACGCGAGCTTGAAGGTTACTGCCTTCAGAGCGCTTCTCACCCGACTATCCCTTAGAGCCCAGCACCAGCCAATTAGTCTCCCCATGGCCCCATTCGGGCCCCCCCTCGCTAAGCGTTCACATTGCTCACAAGGGGGGGTCCCGGGAATCATCCCCCTCATAGCTAGGGCCCGGCGGGCGGCCGCACCGGCGGTTCGGGGTGGCCAGGCAGCTCGCTCGACACATGGACCAGAAGAGTGCGGGCCTCACCCCTGATGGGACGGTAGCGGGGGGTGGAGCCTCAGCGGGGGAGATCGTCGGTTGCGGTCACTGTGCCCTCTGCAGCCTCGGCCAGGTGATGATGGATCGCCAGGGGAGGGTGACAACGCGCCTGATGTCTCTCGGCAGGGCGGGGGGGGAAGTCCCCCCCCCGGCCCGCGAAAAGTGACAGAGAAGTCCATGGGCGGGTCTGGAGCTCAGTGGCGGGGCCAGAGGGCTGCCAGATCCTCGGCATCCAGAGACGCTGCTCCTGGAGGGCTTTCATCAGATGCGGGCGAGCCGACTGTCCTATGGTCGCAGGGCGAGCTGACGGATTCGGAGGACGATCGGTTTCCCCTGAGACGATCGGCAGCGATGGAGGCGAGACGGTCGGCTGGTGGGAATTTTCCTAGGCAGCCCGGTAAGTAAAAAAAATAAAAAAATAAAAAAATTAATAAATAAATAAATTTTTCCTTTGCCATATAGGGGATAGTATAGTGGGCCTGTGGGGGTGGTCCTACTGCAGGTGCTGGGGAGACATTGGTAACGGGGGGGCTACTGCAGTTGCTGGGGAAGCATCGGTAACGGGGGGGCTCGCAGGGTGATTCTCCCCGGGTGGACACAATGGATGGGGCTGCACTTGGGGGGAGCTTCAGGCTCGCAGGGTTTTTTATTGGTGGGGCTCAAAGATTTTGGTTGGCGGATTTAAGAAGGTCTTCGGGCCGTGTGGTCGCGCTTGCAGGGAGGGATAGTATATCCTCATCACCCGTAGCGGTGCCGGCTGTGGGGGAGTCTGCACATGACAGCTGATAGTGGGGTGCAAGTGGAGCAGAAGGTTTTTGAAGTTCGTGGTAGCAGGGGACGCCGCTGGAAAACGGGATGTCATACGTTTGGCTGATTTAGCCACAGGTACAGTTGGTTTTAGGGTCCGCTGGGTGCTCACCTAAAGCCTGAGGTCCTGGATAAGATCTGAAGGGGTGAGTACGTAGAGATGTTGTTGACTCCTGCGGTTAAAAAAAAAATAAAAAAAATTAAAATTTAGGGTTACGCCAGCGTATTCCAACAATGGGAGGTGGTGAGAAGGGGAGGTATTGGTTGATTACATGTACTATCGGAAATAAGTTGCAAGCATTTGACATGAGGGTCATTAGGGGGAAGAACCCCGAACCCTGTCGGAGCTATTTTGTTACCCAAATTCGGTAGGGGATGCTTACAGGGTCCACGGAGGTGCGGTTTGGATGCGGTCTAGGAGCAGTTTGGCGTAGGAGGGGATACATCCGGCACTACGGTGGGATCACAACGACATCAGGCTGGGAATGCGCCTTGTGACATCTGCTAGGCCCCAAGGGCAGTTGTTTCCTGGTGGGGCGGGTGTTACTCCACCCAACCCACCCCCCCCACAGTATAACAGTCCGGCTGGAGTAAGTAGGCCTGTTAGCGGTACACGTAGGGCACGGGTAAATTCGGTGGAGTGTGTCGGTACAAGCACTAAGGTTCTGGGTTTGGGGGGGGGAGGGATCACACCCTGTCGGTATGCTTCAAACACGGGAGAGGTCGTTTTCGGCGAGTCTGTTAACAGGAGGAAGGACGCCGGTGATGGGGGAACGTTTCTTGGTAGGTATACGGATGGTACAGCAGCGTAGCTGTTAGACTAAGGTTTTTCTTTTCAGTGGGGTTTCACATGCCGTGTGATTTATGTTCGGCCATGCTACGTCCCAATGTAGTTTCTGAGAAACTGCCCAGGGAAAGTAGCATTAGGACGCATAGGCGGCTCTTTCCCTTCCCAATCTTTAGTTGATTTGGGGGTTCCCCTTTGGGGTGTAGTGCCAAAGTAGGAGCTCAACAAATTTGGGCTGATGCACCACCTTTCTTCCCAAAAGGGGGGTTGGTCAACAATGCCATTGACATGGGAGGACACACAGTGAGTTACGCTTCCTTGGATGCGGCAGTGTATTGGGCTCGTCGGATTGGTCAGGGCCGCACGGACAGCTTCCGGTTGCGGGGTTGGTGGGGTACTGGGGTTTTTATGTCGATCTGGGTCTGCCGATTGGTTGCTCTGTCTCCGGGGTACTGTTTAGCAGTTCAACTCATTGGGGGAAGGTGTGATGAGGGATGTGTCAGGAGTATCGCCCATCAGCCATTATTTGGACGACTTGCTGTGCGTAGGCCTGGCGTCGCCCACTATCTTCGCGGTGCTCCTGTCTACGTTGGAGCACGTCGCAAGGATCAGATCGCCTAAGCATTTTGTGCGTTGGGTGGACTCACAGGGAGGATTTGCGGGTGTGCCTCATTACTGGACGGGTTTCCCAGGAGGGGACTGGGGGGGTTTGGTGCGGTTAAGACCTTTGAGTGGGGGTGGTACACAGTGTTGGGTGGCTCGACAGGTTTGGGGGCATTCTTTCAAGGCGGGTGTAGTGGGCCTTCGGTCTTGGATTGACAGGGGTTTTCACACAAGATCTGGTGCTGCTGGAGTCATTTCCAGTGGTATGGTGGGGCGCTTCATTAAGGGAGATAAAGGTTTGGTTCCACGGGTATAACCTGGGTATGGTACGAGTGATCAAGAGTCGCTGTGTCGTCTCCCCCGGTTGTTCAGCTGTTGCAACACTCGGTGTGGTTATGCCTGCAAGTGCACGTGTTGTTTACTTGGTGCATATAACGCCAGTGGAGAACGTCATAGCTGGAGCGTTTCCTCGCTTTCAGTGGGGATAGTTTCCGGGTGGTGGAGCTGGTGGCGGGGTAACGTGGGGTGTCCCGTCCTGTCTGGAGGTGTGAGATTCCATCGGAGTCGTCCGCTTCTCGGAAGGCTAGGCAGGAGTGGCAGGTGGTAGTTCACATGAGTGAAGTGGATTCGGTGGGAGAAGGGGTTAGACTGTTGACGTTATACTTTATTTCTAGAAATAGGACCAATGGGGTGGCCGGGCTCGCGTTGGAATAAAAAATAAAAAATAAATAAAAAAAAACTAAATGAAAAACTAGCGGGTTTGACGTTTCTGGTCAAAGGCTGGGTTGCCCGGAATTTACGGAAGAATTTTGGGTGTCTCCTGGTTATATCATAAAAAATAAAAAAATAAAAAATAATAATAATAATAAAATGTTTGGGCAGCTGCAGGGTTTGTGCAGCAGCATATGAGGTTTCCCTAGTTAGAGGGAGTTGTTTTCGTTGGCAAGTTTATTCTCGTTTTCCAAAAAATAAAAATAAAAAATAAAAAGGAATAATAATAATAAATACATTTGGGGCCTTTTGGTTTGGGGAGCTGGTCAGCCTTTCCAAGTCCGTCAAAGGGGGAATGTGGGTTTATGAGATTAGGTGCAAGACGGAGGGGGTGTCGTTGGTGTTACTGATATACAAGATGGAGCAGGTGGGCAGGGGTCAGTTGGTGCAGGCTTGGCTCCGCCTGGCTAGCAGTGGTGTCCAGAGGGGGCCGTGACGGGGGGTTTTATTTGGGAAGTGCGTCCCGGGGCAGTCGGGTCCTTCTTAATGCACACGGTCGGGTCCCCTTTTTTTGTCCAGGTTTCACAGGGTTTCAGTTTCCAGGAAGTGCTGCCGGGTTGGGGCTTGGATGAGAGGGCATGTTCTTCTTGTTTCTTTCAGGGTTGGGGCTGCGACCGAGGTGGCTAAGGTGGGATGGATGCTGAGGCGGTTAAGCGCTTTGGTAGGTGGGTGTCTTGTAGATTTGTGCTATACATTCGCCCCCATCGGCTGGTGGGATTCGAATAGTTGTGGGCTGGGTGGAGAGAGTGTATGGGGCTGTGATGATTTTGGGCTTGCTGAGGTCTTGGTGGCTTGTTTCTTTCTCTTCTTGCAGGTTCGGTACAGGCCCTGGCCTGGATACTGGGCCATTCGATAGTGTTTAAAAATACATAAATAAATAAAAAAAAAAATAAACAAAAGGGGTAATGAGGGGCGGATGTGGGGCCAGAGGGTCAACAGGTGGGGTTTCCTAGCCAGGAGGTTTGTGCTAGATGGCTGGGAGTTCCGGGAATGCTATGGAGTGGAGGGGCTCCAGAGGTACAGCTTTGCACGTCTGTATAGGCCGCCTGACGTTTGGTCCTGCACGTAGGTGGTAATGATTTAGGGGTAAGGTCGATGGCATTCCCGGACGTGGTCATTGGGTGGTTGGACATTGTCACTCGGACCGCATGGAATGGGGCTTGGTCTTTAGAGGGTATCTACAGGGCCCGTACGAAGCTTAATTGGGAAGTGAGTAGATTTGTAGTGAGGAATGGAGGGTTGGTGGTAAGGCACATGGAGTTGGTGGTGGATGTCTGGAGGTACCTGCGGGGCAATGGTGTGCACCTCACTGCTGTGGGGAGTGACTTATGGGCATTGGGAATGCAATATGGCATACAGTGAGCTCTGGGGTGTGGGGGGCCCCCAAGGGTAAGGTTTTCCCCTTGGGTGCTGTGGCGGGTGTTGGTCTTTGCGGATGAAGGAAGATACCTTGGAAGGAATGAGTTCAGGACCTATCGTTGGTATGGGTCCTGATGGTTGGATTTCAGCTAACGGAGGTTTAGCTAAAATGTGTTGGTAACGGGTGCACTGCGGTCCGTGGTTGTCTCTGAGCCAGCCGGTCGGCTTGAGGCCTATAAGCATATGAGAGGTACCGCAGTGCAATATTTTATCAGATGGTTATGGAGGTTCCCGCAAAAGACCAACGCTAGGATTTTGATATTATTTTGGAAATATATTTGTTTAATAAATAAGGCTGCTACGGCCTATGTTTTACTCCAATTTCGGTGTGGTCTCGTTAATTTAGGATTATGGGTAAGAAGTTGGGTCAAACAGGGGGTAAGCAGTAAGTACATCTGTTATACATTAGTCAAGCATTATAAGCAATGTGTTGATCAAATTTATGGAGATATAAAAAAAATGGGAAGACCTCAATTCCTGATTAAAAGGACAAAGTCAAGTGATGTGTTGGGTGTGTTAAATAAATGATGAAATTCGAGTGACTGAGACCAACATATTAGTTTTATAACAGATGAACAGGATTCAAAAAACATGTCAGCAATCCAAGTCTTCATGTTTTATCTGGATGTCTTCACTCAGTCTGATGCTTCTACATGTCACACATTACACAAGCAGCTGGATTCTTGGCAAAATGAATCACTTTCTGAATTTCCTGAAACGACAGACAGAAATACACTGCAGGCTACAGATTCTGTTCCAGGAGCAAACCAAAAGCAATATTTTGCATTAGTTGTGAAAAAATTATCCTCGAACATCCTGTCCTTAAATCAGGTAGCAATCCCATGTTTCAAAACAATTGAATCATTGCCCTGCCACAGAAAACTGCAGTAATTCTTTTTCAGCAGCCAAGGGCAGTAATGTCATCCATAATTGTTACCACAGATTTTTCTGCTGGTTGAAAGCAGAAACCTTTGTAGTTGTCTGTAAACACATAAAAACTATTTTTTTTTTTAATATTGAAGGGATGTTTGGTTTGCGTAGGTATGACCAGGTGTGTGGCAGGAACAACTTTTATTAAAAATGCAAGAAAAATGTCCCATCTTAGATGGTTGGGAGCTACAATATTGGTCTTTAGATTTATCTGTATCCTTTACATAATACAACAATAACGTCTTAAAAGATGGATCATATTTTTTTATGGTTAATGCTGGGCACACAGGCAATTTTTGCTGTAACAACCATCACCCCCGATTTCCCAGCAAGTAATCACTAATAATCACCATGTATCATGGGCGTCCGCAGGTAGGGGCAAGGGGGGTCAAGTGCCCCCCCTGGCAGGGCAGGTGCTACCTTTAGACAAGTGTACATATCAATCGGGCACCGCGCTGCATGTCCCAGGGCCGGGAGTCAATGATTTATCTCCTCTCCTCAGACTGCCGGCTGTGTGTGCTCTGCCTAGGCATGTGTGAGAGGCCCAGCGCTCCCTTCTAGATGGGGGCCCTGAGAACATCCACTGCATAGGGCCCCAGCCTCATCTGAGTTGCTTGGCATGTGCAGCAGTTGTTGGAGCCTTCCATCTGCCTTTTCTGCCCATCTGCCTTTTCTGGGCTTAGTAATCCATTTAATTCTCTCTGTCATCTGAAGCTTGCAATATAGAAATTGATTGGAGGGGAGTTCTCCATACTAATGATTGTGTGTGTATGGGGGGTGTAATGTATCTGGGTGTAATATGTGTGTATTAGGATGTAATGTATCTGGATGTATGGGGGTGTAATGTATATGTACTTTGTCCGCAGTCTCTGACCATCTCCTGTTTTACGTCTGCAGTCTCTGACCGTGATGACATTGTCGAAAAGGGGTGGAGCATGGGTGACCTTAAAATGTGCAACATGATTTCAAGATTAGCAAACTAAATGTCATTTTGTTTGGGTTAGCATCTACTGTAGTACTACCCTCGTAGGAGCCACTGATTAGGATGGGTCCTCTGTTCTTTGCCTTAACCTTTTTAAGAACCTCAGCCCCTCTGACACACCAGGTTGAGTGTGCAAACAAACAAACAATATCTCAGGAATTCACTGAAAGTAATACTTAGTATAAGTAGTGCTATATAAAAAAATAAAAATAAAACAGGCACCAAACCAGGTAGTAAAGGCAAATGTAATATATTGTCACCCAATAGGGTTGGTAACTAAACAAGTATAAAATGTATTAACAATGATAACAGAAATTAGCATAAGTGATTAATGGTAAGGACTAGACATAAGATGACATTTTGGCACTCAGATCAGCATAAACAAAAGCAAAGCCACCTCAAGTGCAGCAGTGAGCTGTAGTAAAGTTTAATCTGCTGAGGGCTGAAACTATATAGCCAGAGCACATTTATGGTGGCGAAAGTAGTCCTAGACCGACTGGGTATGCACTGTCCAAAAGAAAAGGAGGATGGTAGCAGAGGAGGCAGGGGAACCAAGGGGGCTTGCAGAATAATTATTACGGGAGGTGCAGTCCTTTTAGATTTTCTTCTGCTGGCTATTGTTTGAGCCCTTTAAGAGCGTTGGTGCACTTAACGACAGTCCCAGATAATCTGTATGCAGTATAGGTACAGCATAGATATGGTATAGTCTCGGCACAAGTGCAAGGTAGATGTTGTTTGGATGTGGTAAAGGTTCAGTATAATGTAGTATAGGGTGTGTATAGGTGCAATCTAGGTTTGGAATGAGTGCAGTATGGGTGCTGTATCGATGTGGAAAACTTGGTGTCCTGCTCTTAATGGCTCAGTCCCTTCTAGCAGTATCAGCAATGAGTGCATAGCCCTCTCACCAGTCTCAGGGATGCTGCAGTGACTTCTTGCTGTAGAAGAGGGAGCCCCCTTTGTCTGTCTCTCCCCAAAAGCCTCCAGTGATCAGTGGTGGGAAGCAGAGGGTGAGTGAATACTCCAGTCTACCTGCAGCAGAGATGCAGGTGCTGTGATGTGGATGGTGCTACACTGCCCCAGAGTGCTCTCACTTCCAGTCTCAGGCTTGGATTTTCACTGAAGAGGTACAAAGAGAGAGGGTGAACCAGCCTAGTGTATTATCTCTAAAACCCTTTATTCAAACCAAAAAAGTGTAAATGAATCTACTTACAGATGTTCAGACTAGCAAAGCATATTAAATAGTATCAATCAATTTGTCCACTCCCAGGGGCATTGCTAGGTGGCAAAAAGACCAGGGGCTTCAGCCCCAAGTCCAAGGCCGGAAACCGGGGGAGGGTGGAGGAGAAGAGATGGTGTATGTGACGCAGGCTTTTTTTTTGGGCTGGGCCATGACCTACCTGACCTACATACACTGACGGTAGTGACCTACATACACTGATCTACATACACTGACGGTAGTGACCTACATACACTGACCTACCTGACCTACATACACTGACGATAGTGACCTACATACACTGACCTAAATACACTGACCTACATACACTGACCTACATACACTGATGGTAGTGACCTACATACACTGACCCTACATACACTGAGCTACATACACTGACCTACCTGACCTACATACACTGACCTACATACACTGACTGTAGTGACCTACATACACTGACCCTACATACACTGAGCTAGATGCACAGACCTACCTGACCTACATACATACGCTAACTGTATTAACCTACATACACTGACCTACCTCAGCTCAGCCGATGTGTGCGGTGTCACAGCAGGCAGTCAGTCATTCCGTCAGTCGTTAGAGGAGGAGCCGAGGAGCCTGGAGGGTAGGAGAGCCGAGGAGCCTGGGTGGGAGAAGAGCCAAGGAGGAGAGGAGAGCCGAGAAGAGGAGAGCAGCCCGCCCAAGCGCCGAGAGGGGATGTGGCACGGCGGCCGCATTGTAATTCCCGCCTTCTGGAGCCTGCAGCGTCTATGATGGACGTCACACATCCCGCGGTCCCGGCATTGGACCAGTGGGACGTCCATCATAGGCGTTGCGCTGGTTCCAGAAGGCGGGACCTGCTATGGCACTCGGCCACACTCGGCCACATTCAGTGGCGCTAGGGATCAGATCGGTCCCGGCGCTCGCCGCTCGCTCAGGCGAACAATGGAGCCTTGCAAACATGAGACTTGGGGCTTTTTGGGGTTACATTCGGGGCTCCAGCCCCCCCTAGCCACCCCCTCCTGATGCCCCTGTCCACTTCACTTGCTCCAGAGGTTTGAGCAGACATCACTAAAGATCAGGGGTCTCAAACTGGCAGCCCACCAGCTGTTGTGGAACTACAAGTTCCATAATGGCTCTGCCTGTGAGAGTCATGCTTGTAACTGTCAGCCTTGCAATGCCTCATGGGACTTGTAGTTCTGCAACATCTGGGGGGCCACCAGTTTGAGACCCCTGCTCAAGATCCTTGTGGCTCACACATTTTGAGGGCCATGCCCTCTTCCTCAGAGCCAAAAGGTTTTAGAGATAATGCACTAAGCTAGTGTGACCTCTCTCTTTGTATGTTTTTATTTGCTCTTGTGACATCCCCAGAGAGGGCAGTAAGGTGCGGTGTACATGCATCTCCCAGTTTATAATGGTTTGGTTATCAGGCCACCACACTCGTGAGTAGGAGACATTTTATTTTTTTTTGGTTGTCGGATCTCCACTGGTATGATATGTGCTCTCTCTCATGCCGCGTACACACGACCGCTTTTCTCGACGAGAAAAACGGCATTTTTTCATTTCGCCGAGAAAAACGATCGTCTGTGGGCTTTATGTCGTTTTTCTCGTCGAGAAAAACGGCATAAAAAACGACGAGAAAAATTAGAACATGTTCTAAATTTTCTCGTTGTTTTTTCCAGCATTTTTTTCCGCGGCAGTGTTTCCCATAGGGAAACACTGCCGCGGAGCCCACAGACGGTCGTTTTTCTCGTCAAGAGAAAAAATGACGGGAAAAACGACCGTGTGTAGGGAACCAAGCGGTTCCCTCGTTTTTCCTGTCATTATTCACGGCGGTTTTTTAACCGCCGTGAATAATGATCGTGTGTACGCGGCATCAGTCTCTCGGTGCCAAGAGAAAGAACTTTCCCCAGAAGTTTAATAAACATCATCTGTAGTGTAAGGAGTCTATTTCTCTCATTATATGGCTCGCTTGGCTTTCACCCTCCCCCTGCTGGTCGGTGGAGAATGGTGCAGCATAAATCCAGTATCTCAGTAGAGGGAGAGAAGAAAATGAAGGCAATGTCTCATTCTCCATATAGCACCTGGCTACACTACTTTAACCTGGAGTTTAAATTTAAACCCTGATTGAACTTTCAGTTTAAATTAACTAAATATATTCCAGGTACATGAAAACAAAAGTGTGCAAATTCAGCCACAGCATGTGTATAAACCTAAGGGCTAATTCACACTATGTGGTGAGAGATGTTTTACTGCATTGTGAAACATCTGTCACCGCAAGGACACACAGGAAACAATTGTTTCCTATGTATCCCATTCACACTCAACCCAAAACATGGCGGGAGACATGATCAGATAGTCAAGGAATGTCTAGTTAGGTACGTAGACTTATGGCTTATGATGTTTGAAAACGTACTGGAATTTATCTGTAGCTTCGGTGTATGTTTGGCGTCCATGCCCTTTCTCCCTCCTGTGCTCTCCATTTCCCTTAGGGAACCCTGCCATACAGCACCACTCCACATATATGATACTATTTAAAGTATCTTAACCCCATGAAATTGTTTTGTAAAGTGTAATTGAACGCAACATGCCTGATATTTGCCTAATATTTGTCTTTTATTTTGAATGCTTTCTATTGTCAGAGCCCTGCACTCCTGAAGAAGCTTCTCTAGGCGAAACGCCTTGAGAAGATAGCCACCCACCCATCAGTGTTTCTTGGAAAACATTGTTATAAATAAGATATACTTTTATGTTACTTTACTATGTTTTGGGCGTTGGCAGGTTATATACAGGGTAATCTCCTTATACATGTGTGGATTTATGTATATATTGTACAATAGAGTGCATTTTAATAATTTTGTACAATAAATGTATTGACTTGTAAAGTATTGTTTGTTTGTTTTTTCATAAAAGTGTGTAACACTTTAAGGCCGGGTTCACACCTATGCGAATTGAATGTGCGTTTCTCCACATTCAATTTGCATAGTAGGAGAATGTGACTGGCTCTATATGGAGCCGGTTCACATATCTCCGCAGCGGGTCTGGTGCGGTGTGCCGGAAAAACGCGTGCCTTTTTTGGTGCGTTTCAGGTTCGATTTCAGCCAAAAATTTGGGCTGAATTCGGACACACCGGACCCCTGCAGTGTGCCGCGAGCGCGCGACAGTGTAAACCCGGCATAAAAGTCCCATATTTTGACTTTTTCTTATCGGTTTTCAGAGTTATACTTATTTGAGACATGGTGCGCTATTTATCCACTCACACCATCTCATTGGTAACATTTTATTGAAAAATTTGCTTTCACCTATTGTTCATCCTTTGCTGTATCTTGATGATGTTGATCTCCTCCATCCTCTTTGCGGCCACTTACTCTATACATGCATGACATTTCTAGGGTGGGTTTTCTGATAGTGACAGTAGTGGGGCATGTGAATGCAATCTGGGCTGCCAAGGTCAAATACAGTTTGAATCAGTAGCTCATGTGCCAGGTTGACAACACGGGAGCACAACTGGGATACAGGGACACGGCATTGTCATTTTTTAAGTGCTTGCACAGGGTCTTTCATGGCAAGATTACCAGGTATTTTTTAATGAAATCTGCGGATGTACTTTAAAATATTCTAGAGTTACATTTTAATTGCGTATTATTTTGGTGTGTTGTCTGGTATCAGAATTTGAGCTTTGTACAGTAAAATTCTCTCATACATAACTGGCAAATTAAATGTTTTAATAAAAAAATGTGTTGATACCTCACTTTGCATGTGACAAACACATTAACATGGGCAGCTTGGATGGATGCATGTTCACAAGGAAACAAAATATGATGGTTTCCTGGTAAAATACTGAAACTAGCAAACATCCTGTTTCTAAACTCTAGGACATCTCCCCACCTTTTTCCTTCCCATACCACACATGATGATGTAGGCTGCTAGATATCTGTATTTTGGATTTTACACATTGTGTATCACTTAAATGGGAAGAGGTGGGGTAAAGAACATCAGAGGCACTTCCCTAACCAAATAAATATGTTTCATCCTTAAGGATGCATTAGCATTGCTTCTGAATTCTTTCTGTGACCTTGGAGCCCTACAGCCCTACCCTGCATTATTCCTTATTTTAAAATCTAATAGATAAAATAAAATAACCTTATTCACACTAGCAGCCTGTAGCTGCATATCTATGAAATGTACTTAAGTCAGTAAAGTGTTAGGAAATGGCACCATTTATACATGTAAATTGACTCTTCCCACTCTTGCTCATGCAAGGCAAAGTAAAATGGTAATTTCTATCCTCCTAGCTATACTAACCTTTCTTTGTTCTCATAGTATTCTGCTTGATGACTAGGGAAAGAACAGGGTTTGTGTTGGCAGAAGTCCATTAATCCCATTATGAACATACATGACAGCTATAGGAGACAGCCACCCCAAGTGTGTGTCTAATGCTCTGTAAATAGCAGAACGGGAGAGAAGGGTGTGTGCCACCTAAGTGCAGTATTAAAATGTCATAATTTATTGCACAGCAGGAGCTGTGAGCTTCAAGTGCATAGCCTGCACTAGGACAGTCTCAATCCTAGCTCCCGCCTCTTCTGGTGACATCACTTTCGCTTCCGCGGTCCACGTGGTTAGCGTGCACTTCCTTGTATCCATCTGGCACCCAGCATCTCCACAACCTCTTTTAGCCTACTTGGACTGCCTGCGGAGTCTGCAGGACGGCAGTGACCATGAGACTGACACTTTTGACAAGCATGAACATAATTTCTTTCTTGTATTTGTGCAATAAATAATGACATTTTAATACTGCACTTAGGTGGCACCTCCCCCTCTCTCCCTTTTACACAGGGTTATAGACTCCTGCTTATAGACTCCTTCCCAGGCCCCATGTGATTCAAATTATGAAGCACCTAGTTCTACATTTGATATGTAGCAGGGTATTGCTTTAAAGCCTCAGACTACCGTACCCAGAATGCCAGAATGCCATGAGACACCCAAGGTGCATTGCCCCGTGCAAAGACTGCTGGGGTGGGCTATTTAACTGGGGGGCGGGACTGAGTTCGGTCTCTTTGGACACCGCACACTCAGCAAGTGGAACTCTGTGTCAAGTCTGCTGTGTTACAAGGCCTGAAGCTGGGGTTTTTCTCCAAAGAGCCTTCCGTTTCCACCAAGGAGCTTGCGGGACGTCATCCGACTGCTGCTGTGCTGTTGCCAGGAGGACCGAAGACCCGGGTGTCGTGGAATCTGTGTACCGAGACACAGCGACGGAGGATACGGACACGGACTGTTCCGGTTGGGTGAGAGAGCACCTGCTCAGAGACAAACACAGGATCTCCTAGGCCAGATAACTGTTGTTCGGAACTAACTTTAGTGCTTGTAGTCACACACCGGAGGGACAGTGCTTTGAGTATCTAGGAGTCTCTAAGACTTATCCTGTGTTCACCAAGTTCAAGACCCCTTTCCTCTTTGTGGATTATAACTTGTTTTCTTCAAAAAGTGCACCACCGTTTGCTAGCGAAGATCTTTCTCTGCAGAACTTCTACATAGTACAGTCAGGCCTGACTTAGCAGTGTAGACATTTCTGGGCGCCATTTTTGCCCACGAGGTAGAATAGCTGCAGCGGGGACCGTTTAGTTTTTTTTGTTATATCTGTCTGTTTGCAAAAATACCCCTTTCATTGCAGGGCTCTGCATGTGTTCATGTATACTGTTTCTATGCTTAACCAATATTCTCAGTAAAAGTGCCAGGGTTAAGTACACCTGTGTTTGTGTCATTTACTGTGCAGAAGAGACGGTTATTGATAGCTATACCATATTGCTGTGTTTATTGCAGGATTGTGCCTCTGAGAGTTACAGGTTACAGAATCCTATCATCCCCTACTGACTGTGCCAGGAGAGGTTAGAGCCAATTGCTGGGGGTTGACAGCAGTGCATTACAGGCCCGAAAAATCATTTCAGCGGCCCTCTTAGCTGGGGGTATCACTACAGATAGAAGACCAGCTGACAGGTCCTACCCATTGTCTATTAAAAACAAGTAAAAGTTTTGGGCATATTTTTGGATTTTATACTCTACAATGAACCTAAACTCAAAAAAATAATTCTTCGCCCTAGCAAAATTCATCTTTTACCTGTAATTCCTCTTTAAAAATGACAATATGCTTCCTGTGACTAGGAAGTCCCATACCTAATAACTGTATATCTGTAGTATGAAGCCGCTGACTGAAAGTATCACAAGATTTAAAGTGAGATTTGATGATGTTTCTGCTGTGCTGCTCACTGTTTTTGCTTGAGATCTTGTTGCAAGGATCTCCCTGTTTCTACTTCATTCTTGCAGTGAAGCTGGGTGTAGGTGGGATGCAGGGCGGTGCGGCGGCAATAACACACTCAGTCCTGGTGCAATGAATGAACTTTTATTGAAATAATGCAAAGACAGTTCATAATTAACCCAGTGGTAAGGCAGCCCAGCCGGGAACCTTTCCCTGCCACTAGTTCTGACCCTACCAGGCAGGGTACCTGTCTCTACTCTACCAACTCGCAAAACGTGTCCCAAGCCTGTGAGCCACAGCCTTAAAAAGGCTCTGCCTGAACCAAAATGGCTGCTGGAGTCACATGGGGTGGCAGCATCCAATAGGATAGCTTCCCCAGTGACCCAGGAAAACCATAGAGGAACCAAGTTCTTCTTGACTTCCTCTCCAGCTGCAATGCCGCTGTGGAAGAGCACCACCTGCAGTGGAGAAAGTAGACTTCACCTGCCTACATGGGCTTTCCAAACTACTGCTGCTTTATTATTCCTTCCTCAGTCATGGGACTACCAGCTATCATGAGGATTTCCTGAGGAAGAAAAGTCATACTCCAAGATGGGCAACTCCACATTGACACACAGTGTAGTACAGGATATGAAAATTCAGAGAGACCACTGGTGACTAATCCTTTGTCTTCTTCTTGACTTTTTGGGTACATCTTCCATAGTTCAGTATGTTTTATATACATAGGGAGACCCCACACATTTCCAAACAAATGATTGTTTGTGTCTGTGAGAAGAATAGAGAAAGAGGAGTAGGTGGTTACTTAGCAAACATCCCAGCTAAAGGCCTCCATTTTATCTCATAACTGACTGGACTGTTTGAATGTTTCCAAGGGGTCTGTAGATGCTATTAGCTAGATAACTATTAAAATGTAATGATTGTATCCTCCTATTCCTCTGTTTAGAAAGATTAGGGGAGTTTGGGACTTTAAATGAGGACATTGACCAGTGAAGGTTTTAAAAGCATTTATTAACATGGCTGATAGTACATAGCAGACAAGAAAGCTAAAAATTCGATGAAAATTGATTGGTACATTGGTATATGAATACAGAAATTTCAGTCATAGATGTCAAAAAGAAATCATCATAATGATAGCATGTATGAAATGTAGAATGAATATATATAGACACATCACTGAAGCAACACCTTGCAGTTGTTCAAAAGAATTGAATATGAGTACAGTAGGAGGTCAGGGATGAATCTGAAAGACTTGCTAAATATGGACATATGGTTGCATCCTCAATATCCGACGTGTTTCGTGTGTCACACACACTTCCTCAGGGGCGAATGCAGGGGAATATCTATAAGTAGAATACAATCAAGCTAATATGAAAGTAAAATTATATAAGAAGCAGGCAAAAACAAAAGTTTTCTGCCGATCCTGGGTACTCACATGAAATGCAGTAAAATGGTACGAGGTAGGCATGAAGTTAATGAAGGGCGGTATGTCTCCCCCGGGAGCTGAAGTGGTATACGGCCGCACAGGGCAGGGGCAGACACTCAGGGTTCCAGAACATGAATGAATTAAAAATCTTCATGATGTGTGAATGGATGAGATGTGGCGATATTGGACACGTGTCTGTGCAGAAAGATAAAAATATCCATGAAAGATTTGATATTCCAGTGAAAAAAGAAAAATAATAGGAAGTGCAGGAAACAAATGTTACCAGAATGGTAATGAAAGCGAAGTGCAGACGAAGATATAAAGTAATGAACCACAAACCAAAACAAAGAACAGGAGAGAGAGAGAGATGCAGCACATGGCCTGAAAACAAGGAAAAAAGAGCCCCTGAATGTGGGGTCGGTGAGAAAGGACGGGGAAACCAGATGAAAAGATTAGAGAAGTGGCGTAGTGGTTACCTGGGTTGATGCAAACAAGACAAGTTAGCTGTAAGAGGCAGCCTGGCCGAGAATGTGCAAGGACAGGCAGTGTCTGGAGAGATCCTTTTATGTCTGCTTCCGGCAAGCGCAGACCACCACTAACGTCACGTCATCACGGCACGTGCGGGGAGGGGCCATCGGTCTGGGCGGAAACCACCGCCCTGACCAACGCCCATGCACCACCGCTGTGCCAGTGAGAAGGAGAAACTTGCGCAACCACAGCGGCGCCTGGATGGCGTCATCGAGGGTGCGCAGTGCGTGACGCCGATGCAAAATGGATCGCCACCCAAACCTCCCAACCACCCGCCCACAAAGGGGCGGAGGGAAGGGGAAGGAGGGGGGCGTCCAGAGTGCATCACAGCTCCCGGGGATGAGACAGAGAATGACCCAGAAAAAATCATGGCAAACTACCAAGTAAAAAGCAGCGCAAAAAATGTTGGTGTATGGTGTGTCATACCAAACTACATGTCAGAAGTATAAGCAACCCGAGGTGTTGGGGGCAAACCTTACACAAGGACCATAGGGGAACACTACGGTTCAATGGTCAAAGTCCTCCATCCCTGTTAGTGTTAAATAAAGGTTTGGGACTTTAAATGATGCATGGGGGTGTGCATCCATCCGGGGTTCGGTTTAGAAAGATTAGGGGAGTTTGGGACTTTAAATGAGGACTTTGACCAGTGAAGGTTTTAAAAGCATTTATTAACATGGCTGATAGTACATAGCAGACAAGAAAGCAAAAAATTTGATGAAAATTGATTTGGTACATTGGTATATGAATACACAAATTTCAGTCATAGATGTCAAAAAGAAATCATCATAATGATAGCATGTATTAACTTCATGGCATGAAATGTAGAATGAATATATATATAGACACATCACTGAAGCAACACCTTGCAGTTGTTCAAAAGAATTGAATATGTGTACAGTAGGAGGTCAGGGATGAATCTGAAAGAATTGCTAAATATGGACATATGGTTGCATCCTCAATGCCCGACGCGTTTCGTGTGTCACACACACTTCCTCAGGGGCGAATGCAGGGGAATATCTATAAGTAGAATACAATCAAGCTAGTATGAAAGTAAAATTATATAAGAAGCAGGCAAAAACAAAAGTTTTCTGCTGATCCTGGGTACTCACATGAAATCCACTATTCCTCTGTGGACTTTAGAAATTAATGTTTCCCTTTGTAGCACCCCCTGACCTCTGGAGGCATGGTGATACCCCCAGAGAGACAGGGTGGGCTGACATTTCACCTCAGGGGTAGGTCTCTTAGGCATGGTGGGACATGTAGAAAAATAGGTGCCAGTTACTTTTAGGTGAAATAAAAAGGGTTTTATTACTCAGTCAATTGAGGTAGAGGGTTGGGGGTAACAGTACGCTCAAGACTAAAGCAGAACTCTGGTACTCCATGAATCACATCACAGGAAAAAGAGCCTTTAAGGCGGGACCAGTCAACCAGCTTCCATGAGACTCCATCCTGCATCCAATGAAAATTCAGCAGCTCCAGGCCTCATTACTTACCATGCCTGCCTTCAGGCTAGACAAGCCTAAATCAGCAGCTCTAACACACGCAGCCTCCCCTGGCCACAGTCCGGGAGGAAGAAACTTGCATCAGCCAACCCCAAGTATTTATGCTTTTTCCCATAATGCACCACTGGCAAAGGAAACTTCAAGTAGTGGGCTGGGAAAAGATATAAATATTCATAATTCATACCTACCGTAGGACCTCTCAATAATACCAGAGGTGACAGTGCAAACTACTGTCAGAAGGTAGAACTGACAGCCAGGCTAAATGTAGGGGAAACTGAGCAGACTACAGATTAGCTTTGGCTGACTACAGCCATGCAGAACAAAATTAGACACTCCTGTTTAAGGCACGGGGGCTACACCTTTATTTTGCCACAGCTTTACAGAAGGTTAAGTGAACAACAAAAATGGACATTATATAAAGACTCTCCATATTTAAAGTGGCTGTAAAGGAAAAATGTTTTTTATCTTAATGCATCTTTATGCATTAAGATAAAAAACCTTCTGTGTAGCCCTCCTAATACTTACCTGAGCCCCATCTCTATCCAGTGATGTGCAAGAGTGCCTAGGCCGTCTGGGACTCTCCCCCCTGATTGGCTGAGACACAGCAGCAGCGCCATTGGCTCCCATTCCTGTCAATCAAAGTCAGTTAGCCAATCAGGAGAGAGAGGGGGCAGGGCTGAACCACAACGCTGTGTCTGAATGGACACATGGAGCTACGGCTTTGCTTGAGTGCCCCCATAGCAAGCTGCTTGCTGTGGGGGCATGCGACAGGAGGGAGGGGCCAGGAGCACCAGCAAGGGATCCGAGAAGAGGAGGATTTGGGCTGCTCTGTGCAAAACCACTACACAAGGTGGGTAAGTATAACATGTTTATTATTTTAAAAGAAAAAAAAACGAGACTTTAGTATCACTTTAAAAATGTTTTGTAGAGTAAAAGGTTTGTTTTAGACCCCTTTCACACTGGAGACGTTTTTCCGGCGCTTTAGTGCTAAAAATAGCACCTGTAAGGCACCTGAAAAATGCTTTATCTGCAGTCCTAGTGTGAAAGCCGGAGTGCTTTCACACTGCGCTGGCAAGACGTTAAAAAAAAGTCCTGCAAGCAGCATCTTTGGGGCGCTTTAGCACCCCTGCCTATTATAATTATTGAGCAGCGCCGCCGAAGCGCCTGCAAAGCGCCTCGACAGCGACGCTTTGTGGACACTTTTAACCCTTTATTCGGCTGCTAGCAGGGCAATTTAAACTCCTGCTAGTGGCTGAATAAAGGGTTAAAAGCGCCGGCAAAGCACCAGGTCCTTCGGCGCTGCACATTGATTTCAATGAAAAGCGCCTCTAAAATGACGGCTAACGTGGCCCGCGCTATAGTGTGTTTATAGCAAGAAAGGGCTCTTAGTGATGTTTATAGCAATACATTTGTTTCCAGGCACAAACTAAACACTTCAGAAAGCACACAGCCTTTAATTATCCTCATACTGGAGAGATTTATTGGACTATATGCCAGTAGAATGGGATTTGCCTAAATATGAACAGATTGGGGTGGACTGAAAGAGTAGGGTTTAAACATGCCTCCAGTTCTGTATTTTCGGTTTCAGAAAAAGTATGTATACAAATTTTTTCTTTACAGGGCTAGATAGCTTAAAGTTAGATTGTGGGTGTCTATAGATGCAGGGGTTTTAGTTTTAACATGGACTTCCACTTTAACTGAATTACTTTAAGTTAACATGGACATTTTATACTGATATATATATTTTAACTAATATAGCATTTTTGGTATCAATCTGTTTAAGAAAAGCTAAAAAAATGTTTTCTTGATTTTTAGGAAAGCATTTAATGATCAGAAGTGGATTACACCAATGACAAAAATAGAAGACTTAATGTTTGACAGATCTTTTCTCCCTAATCACACGATGCACCTGACTAACCAGGTAAACATTATATGCAAATAATATAAGGCTACAATGACACTAGTAGACATCTTGTGGTACCTCTTCTCAGGAACAGTGATGAGCCGAACACCCCCGGGTTCGGTTCGCACCAGAACCCGCGAACGGACCGAAAGTTCGTACGAACATTAGAACCCTATTAAATACAATGGATGCGAACGTTCGAATTCTAAAGTGCTAATTATAACAACTATTATGCATGTTATTGTCCTAAAAAGGGTTTGGGAACCCGGGTTCTGCACCAGGGGACCCGTATCAATGCAAAAAGAAGTTTTAAAAACGGTCGTTTTTCGGGAGCAGTCATTTTAATGATGCATAAAGTGAAAAAAAAAAGTCAAATATTCCTTTAAATATCGTACCTGGGGGGTGTCTAAAGTATGCCTGTGAAGTGCCACGTGTTTCCCGTGTTTAGAACTGTCCCTGCACAAAATGACACTTCTAAAGGAAAAAAAAGCCATTTAAAACTGCTTGCGGCTTTAATGTAATGTCTGGTCCCGGTAATATGGATGAAAATCTTTAAGAAAAATGGCATAGCTACCCCATGACCCCCCCCCCCCTACCCCAGCCCATTACCAGCCCCTTTGGGTCTTGTATGGATATTAAGGGGAACCCCGCACATAAAATAAAAAAGGCCCTATATACTCTGAACAGCCGTATACAGGCGGTGCATACAAGACAGGGACTGTATGTTTGTTCTTATGTAGAATGTGTTTGTAATTTTGAACAGGTACATTGTTTAAGTGTAGCTCCAGCCCAAAAATCTATTTTTAAACTTTTTGGAAAACATAGGTAAGGGTTATCACCCCTGTAACATTTGTTTTGCTGTCTGTGCCCCTGTTCAGAACATTTCACCTCACTTTCCGTCCCAATGACAACTGTTTTTGAAATGTGGTGTTTTTCTTGAAACAAGGATTGCTGATAAAGCATCAGTACAGAGGAGACACCTTTCTCCCATATTAATTCTTACAGGAGAGAATTTTCCTTCCTAGGGGTAGATTTCCTCTCACTTCCTGTTGTCTTCTTGCGTTTGCAAGTAGGAGTCGTTTGTAAGTTGGATGTTTGAAAGTAGGGACCTGCCGTATATAATCTGCAGAAATAGGCCCCTTAGTTGGTGTTGGCACAACACTGTAAGCACTCACAGTTACTCTTGGTTGGTGCTGGATTGCCCTGCTGTCAACTATTATATCAGGAATTGTAATTACATATAATTGTTGAACAGTGGTAGTAAAAATTGGGCCTTTGATGGTGGTGCTGGTGCCACAACACTGTAAGCCCTGACAGTTACTCTTGGTGGGTGCAGCAATGGGCCCTGCTGTGAATTATTAGATCAAGAATTGTAATTGCATGCCCCTGTTGAACAGGGGCTGAAAAATTGGGCCTTTCGTGGTGGTGGTGGTGGTGGTGGTGTTGCCACAACACTGTAAGCCCTCAGAGTTACTCTTGCTTGGTGGGTGCAGGAATGGGCCCTGCTGTGAATTATTAGATCAATAATTGTAATTACATGCCCCTGTTGAACAGGGGCTGAAAAATTGGGCCTTAGGCACTGGTGGCACAACACTCCAACCCCTCACACATACTGTACTTGGAGCACAGCAATGAGCCCTGTTGCAAAGTATTGCTTCAAAAATTGTAATTACACGCCCCTGTTAAACAGGGGCTGAAAAATTGGGCCTTAGCCACTGGTGGCGGCACCCATAAACAAAAATGATCTTCCAAGCTATCATCATCAATCGTATCATTGAGGACTCGGAGGAGGAGGATAGCCAGTCAACATAACAGCACAGGCACTCAGCATCAGCATCAGTCTTGAAGGGATGTGACATGTTAAAATCAATTAGTCTGTTATATCAGCATCAGGTGTGTGGTAGCTGGTGGTGATCCAAGACTGGTTCATCTTGATGAAAGTCAGGCGCACCCTGTGATCCGTGACAAATCCTCCAGCAGCACTGAATGTGCGTTCCGAAAGAACGCTGGATGCAGGACAGGCCAGTAGCTCAATTGCATACTGTGCAAGCTCTGGCCAGTGATCCATCCTCAAGACCCAGTAAGCCAGAGGATTTTCGGTGGGGAAGGTGTCCAAGTCTGACCTTGCCCCTAGATATTCCTGCACCATGTTTATCAGACGCTGACGATGGTTGCTGGAACCGATCATACTTTGGGGCTGCGGACTAAAGAATTGTCTGAACGCATCGGTCAGACGGCCACCTTCCCCACCGCTCCTTCTTTGACTGGCCGAAGCCTCAGCAACTCGTTGTCCAGGACCAGGAGTTTGTAACCTCCCAGTCTCTGGGAACGTGTTGCACAGACCTTTCTGCAAGGCCTCCCGGAGTTGTCTCATCCTCTGCTCCCTCTGCGACGGTAACATAAGGTCCGCAACCTTACCCTTGTACCGTGGATCAAGGAGAGTGGCCAGCCAGTAATGGTCCCTCTCCTTGATCCGAAGAATACGAGGATCCTTCCGCAGACTTTGCAGGATCAGGGAGGCCATGCAGCGTAGGTTTGCTGAGGCATTCGCTCCGGAGTCCTCTGGGTCACTAAGGACGACATGATCCGCAGTCACCTCCTCCCAGCCACGTACAAGTCCACTGGTTTCTTGGGACTGTAAATCATCCCTAAAAGACTGCTGCTGATGATGCTGAGTGCCAGCCTCCACCTCCATGCTGACACAATCCTCCTCCTCCTCCTCCTCCTCCTCTTCCTGTGCGATGGGTGGGACAGAAGGAACACTGTCTGGGTAAAGGGGGCCTTGAGAGGCAAGGAAGTCCTCCTCTTCCTGCCTCTGTTCTGCCTCAAGTGCCCTGTCCATTATTCCACGCAGCGTGTGCTCCAACAGGTGGACAAGAGGTACAGTGTCACTGATGCATGCACTGTCACTGCTCACCATCCTCGTGGCCTCCTCAAATGGTGCCAGGACAGTGCATGCATCCCTGATCATGCCCCACTGGCGTGGAGAAAAAAAACCAAGCTCCCCTGACCCTGTCCTGGTGCCGTAGTCGCACAGGTACTCATTGATGGCCCTCTGCTGCGTGTGCAGCCGCTGCAGCATGGCCAACGTTGAGTTCCACCTGGTGGGCATGTCACATATAAGGCGGTTCTTGGGCAGGTTCAACTCCTTTTGCAGCTCAGCCAGGCGAGCACTGGCATTATAAGATCTGCGGAAATGCACACAGACTTTCCTGGCCTGCCTCAGGACATCCTGTAAGCCCGGGTACCTGCCCAAGACACGCTGCACCACCAGGTTAAGGACGTGAGCCACACAGGGCACATGGGTCAGTTGTCCCTGTCGAAGGGCGGAGAGGAGGTTGGTGCCATTGTCGCAAACCACCATTCCTGGCTTAAGCTGGCGTGGCGTCAACCACCTCTCGGCCTGGCCCTGCAGAGCAGACAGGACCTCTGCCCCAGTGTGGCTTCTGTCCCCCAAACACACCAGCGCAAGCACGGCATGGCATCTTTTTGCCTGCGTACTTGCGTAGCCCCGTGAACGGCTACGGAGCACCGCTGGTTCATAGGACAAACCACAGGAAGAGGCCATGGAGGAAGAAGAAGAGGAGGGGGTGGAGGAGAGAGGTGTGTCACAACCAGTAGTAGCATTTTGGAGGCGTGGCGGTGGGACAACCTCCAACACTACTGCACCTTGTCCTGCATCCTTCCCAGCTGCCAAAAGAGTGACCCAATGGGCCGTGAAAGAAAGGTAACGTCCCTGTCCATGCCTGCTGGACCATGAGTCAGCGGTAATATGCACCTTACCGCTGACCGCCCTGTCCAGCGAGGCCAAGACATTGCCTTCCACATGCCGGTAGAGAGCCGGAATAGCCTTCCTTGAGAAAAAGTGGCGTTTGGGAACCTGCCACTGAGGAACCGCACATTGCACAAACTCACGGAAGGGGGCCGAGTCTACCAACTGAAAAGGCAGCAGTTGAAGCGCTAGCAATTTAGCCAAGCTAGCATTCAACTGCTGGGCATGTGGATGGCTGGGAGTGAACTTCTTTCGACGGTCCAGCAGCTGGGGCAGGGAAATTTGCCTGCTAGAATCGGACGTCGGTGTACTGCTAGCAGAGTGGCCGCAAGTACTTGGCTGTGACACACCTAATTCTACATCTTCATTCCTCTCAGTGCATGTTTCAGAGAGGACTGAAGTTATAGTGGGGTTGGAGATCCCAGCTGATGCGGTGCAAGGAGAGGTCCGCTTTGTTCTTTGGTGTGGGTCTTTGAGGTAGGCTTGCCAACGAGCTGCATGGCAGGTCAACATATGTCTGGTCAGGCATGTGGTACCCAAGCGGCTGATGTTTTGGCCACGCGATATACGCTTGAGGCATATGTTGCAAACAGCAGCTGTGCGATCTGATGCACTAGCCTCAAAAAAGGCCCACACCAAGGAACTTTTTGAATGACGGGCAGAGGCAGCGCCCTGCACAGGCGGAGCTCTGCGGTGTGATTCCGTCGGTGTACTGCCCTTACGCTGGCCACCAAAGGGCATCCTGCCTCGTTGGAGATGTGCCTCCTCCTCATCCTCCTCCTCCTCCTCTCTCCTATTAGGCACCCATGTGGAGTCAGTGACCTCATCATCCCCTCCCTCCTCATCACTGGAGCCAATCTGGCAGTATGCTGCAGCTGCTGGAACATGACTGCCAGATTGGTGTCCTTCTTGAGCATCCCCTCTGTCTGCTCTCACCCTACTGCCTTCCTGTAGCTGGGTTTCATCATCAGACCCTTCGAAACGCTGGGCATCCTCCTGGAGCATGTACCCAACACTGTGCTCAAACAGTTCGGGGGACTCCTCAGGAGGAGGACATGGTGGGTCTAGGGAAGGAGTGACTGATGATGAGTCTGACATTGATACAGGGAAGAGGACGCTTTGGCAGCTGCTTTGCCAGTACCCTGAGCCTGGGTGAGAGAGGATGAGGAGGAGGAGGAGGGCTTGGTCATCCACTCTACCAAGTCTTCGGCATGATGTGGCTCAACATGTCCAGCTGCCGAAAAGAAGGACAAGCGTGTCCCATGGCCATGTGCTGATGACAATGCACCGCGTCCACGACCAGCACTGTTGCCCCCAGACACAGAGCCTGCTTGCCTCCTGACTGTCTGCCTCTCCTTGTTTGCCTTCCAGACATTCTAATAGATGGCCTGCAGGGAGATGGGAAAAAAGCAATAAGGGCTACCTTCAGGTGTCCTTCTCTGTCCCTTTACTTAAGGATTTCTAAATATGGTTCAGGATGATTGCTTTTGCACAGAATAGCACAACGACAATTTCCCTGACTGTCCAAAAAACAAGGATTTCAAAGATGGTTGATGAGGAATGCTTTAGCACACTATAGCACAAGGAGAATTCACTCACTGTCCTTCCCAGTCCCTAGAAACAAGGACTTGCACAGTGAAAGAAACTGACACTCTCCCTACCTACAGTTTTCTGTCCCTAGAAAAAATGTTTTTTTTAAGCACACTATAGCACAAGGAGAATTCACTCACTGTCCTTCCCAGTCCCTAGAAACAAGGACTTGCACAGTGAAAGAAACTGACACTCTCCCTACCTAGAGTTTTCTGTCCCTAGAAAAAATGTTTTTTTTAAGCACACTATAGCACAAGGAGAATTCACTCACTGTCCTTCCCAGTCCCTAGAAACAAGGACTTGCACAGTGAAAGAAACTGACACTCTCCCTACCTACAGTTTTCTGTCCCTAGAAAAAATGTTTTTTTTAAGCACACTATAGCACAAGGAGAATTCACTCACTGTCCTTCCCAGTCCCTAGAAACAAGGACTTGCACAGTGAAAGAAACTGACACTCTCCCTACCTACAGTTTTCTGTCCCTAGAAAAAATGTTTTTTTTAAGCACACTATAGCACAAGGAGAATTCACTCACTGTCCTTCCCAGTCCCTAGAAACAAGGACTTGCACAGTGAAAGAAACTGACACTCTCCCTACCTAGAGTTTTCTGTCCCTAGAAAAAATGTTTTTTTTAAGCACACTATAGCACAAGGAGAATTCACTCACTGTCCTTCCCAGTCCCTAGAAACAAGGACTTGCACAGTGAAAGAAACTGACACTCTCCCTACCTACAGTTTTCTGTCCCCAGAAAAAATGTTTTTTTTAAGCACACTATAGCACAAGGAGAATTCACTCACTGTCCTTCCCAGTCCCTAGAAACAAGGACTTGCACAGTGAAAGAAACTGACACTCTCCCTACCTAGAGTTTTCTGTCCCTAGAAAAAATGTTTTTTTTAAGCACACTATAGCACAAGGAGAATTCACTCACTGTCCTTCCCAGTCCCTAGAAACAAGGACTTGCACAGTGAAAGAAACTGACACTCTCCCTACCTACAGTTTTCTGTCCCTAGAAAAAATGTTTTTTTTTAAGCACACTATAGCACAAGGAGAATTCACTCACTGTCCTTCCCAGTCCCTAGAAACAAGGACTTGCACAGTGAAAGAAACTGACACTCTCCCTACCTAGAGTTTTCTGTCCCTAGAAAAAATGTTTTTTTTAAGCACACTATAGCACAAGGAGAATTCACTCACTGTCCTTCCCAGTCCCTAGAAACAAGGACTTGCACAGTGAAAGAAACTGACACTCTCCCTACCTACAGTTTTCTGTCCCTAGAAAAAATGTTTTTTTTAAGCACACTATAGCACAAGGAGAATTCACTCACTGTCCTTCCCAGTCCCTAGAAACAAGGACTTGCACAGTGAAAGAAACTGACACTCTCCCTACCTACAGTTTTCTGTCCCCAGAAAAAATGTTTTTTTTAAGCACACTATAGCACAAGGAGAATTCACTCACTGTCCTTCCCAGTCCCTAGAAACAAGGACTTGCACAGTGAAAGAAACTGACACTCTCCCTACCTAGAGTTTTCTGTCCCTAGAAAAAATGTTTTTTTTTAAGCACACTATAGCACAAGGAGAATTCACTCACTGTCCTTCCCAGTCCCTAGAAACAAGGACTTGCACAGTGAAAGAAACTGACACTCTCCCTACCTACAGTTTTCTGTCCCTAGAAAAAATGTTTTTTTTTTAAGCACACTATAGCACAAGGAGAATTCACTCACTGTCCTTCCCAGTCCCTAGAAACAAGGACTTGCACAGTGAAAGAAACTGACACTCTCCCTACCTAGAGTTTTCTGTCCCTAGAAAAAATGTTTTTTTTAAGCACACTATAGCACAAGGAGAATTCACTCACTGTCCTTCCCAGTCCCTAGAAACAAGGACTTGCACAGTGAAAGAAACTGACACTCTCCCTACCTACAGTTTTCTGTCCCTAGAAAAAATGTTTTTTTTAAGCACACTATAGCACAAGGAGAATTCACTCACTGTCCTTCCCAGTCCCTAGAAACAAGGACTTGCACAGTGAAAGAAACTGACACTCTCCCTACCTACAGTTTTCTGTCCCTAGAAAAAATGTTTTTTTTAAGCACACTATAGCACAAGGAGAATTCACTCACTGTCCTTCCCAGTCCCTAGAAACAAGGACTTGCACAGTGAAAGAAACTGACACTCTCCCTACCTACAGTTTTCTGTCCCTAGAAAAAATGTTTTTTTTAAGCACACTATAGCACAAGGAGAATTCACTCACTGTCCTTCCCAGTCCCTAGAAACAAGGACTTGCACAGTGAAAGAAACTGACACTCTCCCTACCTACAGTTTTCTGTCCCTAGAAAAAATGTTTTTTTTAAGCACACTATAGCACAAGGAGAATTCACTCACTGTCCTTCCCAGTCCCTAGAAACAAGGACTTGCACAGTGAAAGAAACTGACACTCTCCCTACCTACAGTTTTCTGTCCCTAGAAAAAATGTTTTTTTTAAGCACACTATAGCACAAGCACAAAACACACTGACACTCTCCCTACCTATCCTTCTCTTTCCCTAAACTAAAGGAATCCAGGTTAAGCAAGAAAGAAATAAAAGTCACTGTCCCTGCCTATGCTGCTCTTTCCCTGCTCCGGAACACACTACACTAGGCCGCCGTGCTGGCGGCCTTTTATAGTGTGGGGCGTGTACTAAACACCCTCAGCAATAATTGGCCACAGGCATCCTGCCTGTGGCCAATCATTGCTCTCCTCGCTGCCGGCGCTGTGATTGGCCAAGCATGCGGGGTCACAGTGCATGCTTGGCCAATCACAGCGCCTGGATGACACTGCGATGGCGTAGTGCATTGTGGGCTGTTCGCGTCACTCGAATTTGGCGCGAACGGCCCAAATCGTTCGATCTTCGTCGAACGATCGAACAGCCGATGTTCGAGTCGAACGTATGTTCGACTCGAACACAAAGCTCATCCCTACTCAGAAACAGTTTTAGAAGGAAGGGTAGGTACACTGTAAAACTGATCTCCTGGCAAACAGCCCAAAAATAAATAAAAAAATTGATGAAATCTATATACAGTAAAACCTTGGATTGCGAGCATAATTCGTTCCAGAAACATGCTTGTAATCCAAAGCACTTGTATATCAAAGCAAATTTCCCCATAAGAAATAATGGAAACTTAAATGATTTGTTCCACAACCATTTATTCATAAGTCCTTCAGTTTATAGTTCATATAAAAAGATTATAGCAATGTGACCAGGTTGTGTAACCATAAAATGTCTATCTACAAATGGAAGCCTCCGCAAAGGGATTAGAAGCAAAATCCAGCAGGAGCTACAGAGTAGGGATGAGCCCGATGTTCAAGTCGAACATAAGTTCGATTTTAACATCGGGTGTTCTCCTGTTTGCCGAATAGCGAACAATTTGCGGTGTTCGCGGCAAATTCGAAAGCCGCGGAACACCCTTTAAAAGTCTATGGGGGAAATCAAAAGTGCTAATTTCAAAGGCTTATATGCGTGGTATTGCCATAAAGTGTTTGGGGACCTGGGTCCTGCCCCAGGGGACATGTATCAATGCAAAAAAAAGTTTTAAAAACAGCTCTTTTTTCGGGAGCAGTGATTTTAATAATGCTTAAAGTGAAACAATAAAAGTAAAATATTCCTTTAACCACTTAACGACCGCTCACTGTATATGTACGTTGGCAGAATGGCACCGACAGGCACAATCACGTACAGTGTACGTGATTGCCTTTGTACAGTTGGGGGGTCCGATCGGACCCCCCTCCTATACAGTGAGCGGTCTGTATTCGTTGGGGAGCGATCCAAGATGAGGGGACGGCAGTTCGATTCCGGCCACCCCCCCGCGATCGCTCCTGGCGAATGAAAATTCTTCCTCTGTCCTGTAATGTAAACACAGGCAGAGGAAGCAGGAGGAAGTGATGTCATCTCTCATGTGGCGCTCATATATACCGAGCGCCGTACAAGAGAAGACATACAGGTTAGTGCACAAACAGCACACTGACACCAGGACACATAGGCACACAAATCGCCCCCCCAGGCCCCCCCAGATCACCCCCCAGCCCCCAGTCACATTGTCACTGATTGCAGTGACCATTTATTTACTGATCACTGCAATCAGTGACATTTGTGACTGTAAAAGTGTCACTAAAGTTAGTTTTAGGTCCAGTGTAGCCCCCTAACCCCCCCTAATAAAGGTTTAACTCCCTGATCACCCCCCAGATAACCCTTTCACCCCCTAGCACCGCCGTCACTAAGCGATCATTTTTCTGATCGCTGTCTTAGCGTCGGTGATGCAGATCGCTAGCCAGTAATTTTTTTAGGTTCGCCGCAGGCTTTTATAGCGTCAGGTACCCCCATAAATTATCTAATAAAGGTTTAACCCCCTGATCACCCCCAGATAATCCTTTCACCCCCTAGCACCGCCATCGCTAAGCGATCATTTTTCTGATCGCTGTCTTAGCGTCTGTGATGCAGATCGCTAGCCAGTAATTTTTTTTAGGTTCGCCGCAGGTTTTTATAGTGTCAGGTACCCCCATATATTACCTAATAAAGGTTTAACCCCCTGATCACCCCCCAGATAACCCTTTCACCCCCTAGCACCGCCGTCGCTAAGTGATAATTTTTCTGATCGCTGTCTTAGTGTCGGTGATGCAGATCGGTAGCCAGCAATTTTTTTTAGGTTCGCCGCAGGTTTTTATAGCGTCAGGTAACCCCATATATTATCTAATAAAGGTTTTAACCCCCTAATTGCCCCTAGTTAACCCTTTCACCAGTGATCACCATATAAGTGTTACGGGTGACGCTTGCTTTTTATAGTGTCAGGGCACCCGCCGTATATATAACCCAATAAAGGTTTAACCCCCTGATCGCCCGGCGGGTGATATCAATTAGGTTTTAGCGTCAGAGAGGGTCTGCGTCACACCCCAGGCAGCGTCAGGTTAGTGCCAGTAACGCTAACACCCACGCGTGAAGCATACACCTCCCTTAGTGGTATAGTATCTGATCAGATCTATACTAGCGTCCCCAGCAGTTTAGGGTTCCCAAAAACGCAGTGTTAGCGGGATCAGCCCAGATACCTGCTAGCACCTGCGTTTTGCCCCTCCGTCCAGCCCAGGCCACCCAAGTGCAGTATCGATCAATCACTGTCACTTACAAAACACAACACACATAACTGCAGCGTTCGCAGAGACAGGCCTGATCCCTGCGACTCCAGTGCTGTAGGAGGTGATTTCACCACCACAGTTAAAAAAAAAAAGCATATATGCCGAAGCATTGGAGCAGCAGGGGCGGAGGAGCGATTTTGCTCCTAATGCCGCGTACATACGGTCAAAATTCCGACGGAGGCTTGCCCGTGGAAAGGTCCGACCATGTGTGTGCGGCATAACTTTTGCGGGAGGATGCCCCCATGCTTCGGCATATATAAATGGTGCATGTATGCCCATCATTAGAAGTGGGTGGATGAAGGGCGGTATTCTAATGGTGGGCATACCCACCGATCAATCTCTTTTTTCATTCAGCCAACTGGCTGCATGAAAAAAAAAAGATTACAATACATGTCCAACAAGGACCAGCAACGTACTGGTATGTTGCTAGAATTTGAATGTTTATACCAGAATGATGCCTGCGGGTTTAGGTATCATCTTGGTATCATTTTTTTCAGCCAGCGGCCGGCTTTCATGTAAAAGCAATCCTAGTGGCTAATTAGCCTCTGGACTGCTTTTACAAGCAGTGGGAGGGAATGTCCCCCCCCCGGATATAAAAAGCGCCATTGGGAAATTGGGAAAGCATTTTATCACACCGATCTTGGTGTGGTCAGATGCTTTGAGGGCAGAGGAAAGATCTAGGGTCTAGAAGACCCCAGTTTTTTCAAAAAAAGAGTACCTGTCACTACCTATTGCTATCATAGGGGATATTTACATTCCCTGAGATAACAATAAAAATGATTAAAAAAAAACTAAATATGGAAGGAACAATTTAAAAATAATATAAAAAAGCAAAATTAATAATAAAAAAAAAAAAAAGCACCCCTGTCCTGCCCTGCTCTTGCCCAATGGCGAACGCAAGCGTCGGTCTGGCGTCATATGTAAACAGCAATTGCACCATGCAAGTGAGATATCACCGCGAAGGTCAGATCGAGGGCAGTAATTTTAGCAGTAGACCTCCTCTGTAAATCTAACGGGGTAACCTGTAAAGGTTTTTAAAGGCTTTTAAAAATGTATGTAGTTTGTCGCCAATGCGCGTTTGTGCGAAATTTTAAAGCATGTCGTGTTTGGTATCTATGTACTCGGCCTAAGATAATCTTTTTTATTTCATCAAACATTTGGGCAATATAGTGTGTTTTAGTGCATTAAAATTAAAAAAAGTGTATTTTTTCCCCAAAAAATGCGTTTGAAAAATCGCTGCGCAAATACTGTGTAGAAAAAAAAATGCAACACCCCCCATTTTAATCTGTAGGGACTTTGCTTTAAAAATATATATTATGTTTCGGGGTTCAACATAATTTTCTTGCAAAAAAAAAATGTTTTCATGTAAACAAAGTGTCAAAAAGGGCTTTGTCTTCAAGTGGTTAGAAGAGTGGATGTAAGCTTCCTAATGTTGTGTATAAAATGCCAGAACAGTTCAAAACCCCCCCAAATGACCCCATTTTGGAAAGTAGACACCCCAAGCTATATACTGAGAGGCATGTCGAGTCCATGGAATATTTTATATGTTGACACAAGTTGCGGAAAAAATAAAAAAAATGTATTTATTTTTTTTGCACAAAGTTGTCACTAAATGATATATTGCTCAAACATGCCATGGGCATATGTGGAATTACACCCCAAAATACATTCTGTTGCTTCTCCTGAGTACGGGGATACCACATGTGTGAGACTTTTTGGGAGCCTAGCCGCGTACGGGACCCCAAAAACCAAGCACCGCCTTCAGGCTTTCTAAGGGTGTAAATTTTTGATTTCACTTCTCACTGCCTATCACAGTTTTGGAGGCCATGGAATGCCCAGATTGCACAAACCCCGACCCCAAATGACCCCATTTTGGAAAGTAGACACCCCAAGCTATTTGCTGAGAGGTATTGTGAGTATTTTGCAGATCTCCCTTTTTGTCACAAAGTTTTGAAAATTGAAAAAAATAAAAAAATAAAAATATATTTTCTTTCTTCATTTTCAAAAACAAATGAGAGCTGTAACATACTCACCATGCCTCTCAGCAAATAGCTTGGGGTGTCTACTTTCCAAAATGGGGTCATTTGGGGGGTTTTGTGCTATTTTGGCATTTTATGGCCTTCGAAACTGTGATAGGTAGTAAGGAGTGAAATCAAAAATTTGCGCCCTTAGAAATCCTGAAGGCGGTGCTTGGTTTCCGGGGGCCTGTACGCGGCTAGGCTCCCAAAAAGTCCCACACATGTGGTATCCCCGTACTCAGGAGAAGCAGCAAAATGTATTTTGGGGTGCAATTCCACATATAACTATGGCATGTGTGAGCAATATATCATTTAGAGACAACTTTTTGTATTTTTTTTTTTTTTTAGTCATTATTCAATCACTTGAGACAAAAAAAAAAATATTCAATTTGCTCAACATGCCTCTCAGCAATTTCCTTGTGGTGTCTACTTTCCAAAATGGGGTCATTTGGGGGGGGGGGGGGGGGTTTGTACTGCCCTGCCATTTTAGCACCTCAAGAAATGAGATAGGCAGTCATAAATGAAAAGCTGTGTAAATTCCAGAAAATGTACCCTAGTTTGTAGATGCTATAACTTTTGCGCAAACCAATAAATATACGCTTATTGACATTTTTTTTACTAAAGACATGTGGCTGAATACATTTTGGCCTAAATGTATGACTAAAATTTAGTTTATTCGATTTTTCTTATAACAAAAATTAGAAAATATCTTTTTTTTTCAAAATTTTTGGTCTTTTTCTGTTTATATCACAAAAAATAAAAATCGCAGAGGCAATCAAATACCATTAAAAGAAAGCTCTATTTGTGGGAAGAAAAGGACGCAAATTTCGTTTGGGTACAACATTGCATGTCCGCACAATTTACAGTTAAAGCAGCGCAGTGCAAAATTCTGAAATCACCTCTGGTCCTTTAGCTACCAAATGGTCCGGGGCTTAAGTGGTTCAATTTCATACCTGGGGGGTGTCTATAGTATGCCTGTAAAGTGGCGCATTTGTCCCGTGTTTAGAACAGTCCCTGCACAAAATGAAATTTCTAAAGGAAAAAAAAAGTAATTTAAAACTGATCGCGGCTGTAATGAATTGTTGGGTCTCGGCAATACAGATAAAAGTCACTGAAAAAAACGGCATGGGTCGTCCCCCCCCAGTCCATTACCAGACCCTTTGGTTCTGGTATGAATATTAAGGGGAGACCGAACCAAAATGAAAAAAAAAAATTGCGTGGGGGTCCCCCCAAATTCCATTCCCTTCAGTCTGGTATGGATATTAAGGGGAACCCTGCGCCAATTATTTTTTTTTAAATGGCGTAGGGGTCCCCCTCAAAATCCATACCAGACCCTTCAGGTCTGGTATGAATTTTAAGGGGAACCCTGCTCCAAAATGTAAAAAAAAATGGCGTAAGGGTCCCCCCAAAAATCCATACCAGACCCTTATCCGAGGACGCAACCTGGCAGGCCGAAGGAAAAAAGGGGGGTGAGAGCGCCCCCTCCTGAACCGTACCAGGCCACATGCCCTCAACATAGGGAGGATGGTTTGGGGGTCTGTGACCCCCAAAGCACCTTGTCCCCATGTTGATGCGTACAAGGGTCTCATCCCCACAACTTTAAGCATTCATAAAATCACTGCTCCCGAAAAAACTGACGTTTTTAAAACTTTTATTTGCATTGATACGTGTCCCCTGGGGCAGGACACAGGTCCCCAAACACTTTTTGTGACAATCCCATGCATATAAGCCTTTAAAATGTAGCACTTTTGGTTTTTCATGTTCGTGTCCCATAGACTTTAACGGTGTCTGGGTGTTCGAACAAATTTTTTGCCTGTTCGCAAGTTCTGGTGCGAACCGAACCGGGGGGTGTTTGGCTCATCCTTACTACAGAGTATTAAAGAGAAGAGAGGCGCCTCTAAGTGTAGCAATATGTTGCTAAATGTTGTACCTTCAGTAAATGTAACCATATTGCTACACTTAGAGGTGCCTCTCTTCTCTTTTATACTCAGTTGTGACATGATGCTACTTGTATATCAAGACATCGCTTGTATATGAAGTCAAAATTTATTTTAAAAAATTGATTGTCCTGCAAAACGCTCTCAAACCAAGTTACTCTCAAACCAAGGTTGTACTGTACATGTAACAAAGTTCTGGGAAAGGAGATCTTGTGATTTGATCCCTACCTCAGAGCAATTACATCTTAAAGTGATTGCAAACAATCCCCTTGTTAAACAACCTATTTAGTGTAGCGGGGTATTCCCCTTTAATACAGAGAGACTACATCTCCCAGTACATCTTGCAGCACCCAGGGTGCATTGCTCCGGAACAGAGACTGCTGGGGCAGACTTTATAAAGGGGAGGTGGAGTTTGTTCTGCCTCTTTGGACACCCCCTCTCCTAGCAAGAGGATCTCTGTGCTGAACTGCTGTATGCACAAGGCCTGAAGCCTGGGCCTTGTGCTCTTTTCCAAAGAGCCCCTCTGCCAGCCTAGCAGAGCCTTAGAGACATCTTCTCCTCCTTGCTGCAGTACGCCAGAAGGATTGAAGACTTGGATGTCGGTGGATTCCTGTTCCTAGACGAATCGATGGAGGAAACGGACTTGGACTTGTCCGGGTGGTGAGAGCTGTTTAAAGACAGATACTTTATCTTTACTATTCGTTGGGATTACAAAGTTGTTCTTCAAGTGCACCACCGAAAGATTGCTAGCGACTATTGTTTCACTGAACTTCCATTTAGATCAGTCAGGCCTGACTGCATAGGTAGACATTGCTGGGTGTTAGTCTACCCATGAGGGGAAGTAGCTGTAAAAGGGCAGCGCTAGAGTTGCATAGCAATACTTTATTATTCTGATTACTCTGTTTATCTTACTGTTTATTGCAGGGATCTGCAACTTGTTATACTGTTGTTTATTACTCAAGTACATTGGTGTCAGTTTCACTTACTTTAATAGAAGTTTTAAAGTATATCACTGTGTGTGTTTGCCATAGGACTGCGTCACCTAGAGTTGCGGTCACGCGGTCCTATCTCCCCTTACTAGCTGTGTCACGGGAGGTTAGAGCCGATTGCCAGGGGTTGACAGCGGTGCACTACAGGGCCCAAAACAAAACCAGCGGCTCTCTTAACTGGGGGTAGCGCTACACGTGGGGGCTCGAGTCCGGGATCCTTGTACGTTGCACGCTGCAATCAAGCCGGTCAGAAGTACCAGCATGGACCCGCTAGCAATGTCACAGTGGTGCGCAGCGATTGGCGCCGATCCAACCACGGCGGTAGTCATTGTACTCCCAGGGGAAAGATGGAAGGAAGAGGAGATAAAACAGCTCGTATTCTTACTGTCTCCGAGCCACAAAGCATGGGTGATGGATTTTAGGCCAGATCCAGTGATCTCGTTTACATACGCACTGGTAGAATGGAAAAATGAAATCCCAGAGCATTTTAAAAGTCAGAGTATACAAGCCATAGATAATCAGATCTATCACTTGATACATACGCTGCCAGTGAAGGAAGAATGGTTTCAGACACCAAAGCCATCACCCCCGCGATTATCTCCACCACTATCCCCTAAAGCAGAAAAGCCTAAGGAACTATTAAGCCCGGGATCACCGCTGGCCGCTATAGGGCCTGAATTGTTGAATGCTCTAGGAGACCTTGTAATTAAGTGCCAGAAAAGCAGTACGGTGCATGTGGAGGCCGGTTACCGGAAGCTTAGCACCTTCTCAGGGAAGCAACCAGTGCCTGCCGGAGAAGAAGAAGTTGACACCTGGATTGAACAGGCCATGCAAGCGGTAGAAGGATGGGAGATACCAGAGGCGCAGAAGAAGCAGCGCATCAGCGAAAGTCTAAAGGGCGCTGCTGCTGAAGCTGTAAAGAACCTCAGGCTTAGCAACGCTACCTGTACCGCAAACGATTATCTGGCTATGCTGGAGGAGGAATTTGGCCAGCTGGAGAAGGCGACTGAACTGATATACCAGTTCGAACATACCCTCCAACAGCCGGGAGAGAAGTTATCAGAATATGTGCGGAGGCTAAACCGGAAGCTGTGCCAAATTGTCCTAAAGAAGGGAATACTACCGCAGGTCATAGACGCAACCCGAATGAAGCAGATCCTGAGGGGAGCCCTGCGTTCAGATCCAGTTTGGCTCTACTTGAAGACCTCTGAAGGAGTGATGACTTTGAGTTACCCAGATCTTGTACGAATCATAAGAGATGAAGAAGCCCTCTTTAATGAACAGCAAGGGGCTGAGAAGACCACTACCCTCCCCGCCGTGGGAGTCAGATCAGTTACGGCTGCGGAACGGGACTCAGAAGTGGAGATCCTGAAGACTCAGATGTCCAAAATAGTGGAGATGGTGACCGGGTCACTGGATGTCAGGTCTGAGATAGACACACTGAAGGTGCAAGTGTCCCAGCTGGTGGAGATGATGAACAAATTGATGGCAGACAGTACTGGATTGTTCGCCCAAAAGCCCACGAAGCAAGACATCTGTCGAAACTGTGGAGGTGTAGGTCACTACCAGCAAGTGTGTCCAAGTCCACGAATGGAGACAGAAGGCTTGGGGAGGCCTCAGAGAAGTGACCCAAGAATGGAGAGAAGAACCGGGCCTTCAAAAATAACTTTCCCTGAATCTGCGAGGGAGCGGTGGAGGACACCTGCAGTTTATGCCGTCTCAGTGAACAACGCTTATCAGCCTTCCAAACAACGCCAGAAACGGCATTCCCAGCACCGAAAGCTGAAGGGAGCACAAGTTCAAGTATGCCAGTCTGCTGTTACAGGTGTTTCCAAAAGGACTGCTACCCAATTGGTAGGTCCTCTGCCTGTAGTGCCTGTTCTGATCGAAGGGATCTACACCAGAGCCATCCTTGATACAGGTGCTCAAGTTACCCTGATGACCAGAGACTTTTACAAGAAGTACCTGTCATACCTGCCCCTGGAAGAGTTGGGAGACACCAAGATTCAGGGTATTCAAGCAGAAGAGTACTCTTGTGATGGATGTCTGCGGATCAAGTTGTCGTGTGATCCATTGAGGGCTGGGGAGCCCCAGAACTTTGAGACACTGGCCATTGTCTGTCCCTGGCTGCCAGGGCCCTCAAGAAGCTCTCTCATCGTTGGGACTAATACTGATCTGGTGAAACGGCTTTTAGCCCCTGCTGTCCCCAGATGTGATCCCATACCCTCACTACCGGAAGAGGTTCCTGCTTCAGTACCAGAGGAAGAACCAAGAGTAGCTGAGACTGTGACTCCCAGGGAGAAGAGAAGGAAAAGAGTCATTCATCCTCCTCGGAAACTAACTCATGATCAGATGGGAGGAAGTTCCGAAGACACGGTCCTAACCTCAAGAAGGACCATGCCCACATCTGGTCCCTCCACTGCACATTTGGTGGAGGGCAACCCCAACTCACTTCCTGGCACAGTTAGACAAGTCGGCCCCACTGAAGCGACCTATGGACAGGACAGCTCCCCATCATATGATGATTGGTGGGAGGCTCCTCTGTCAATCCTATGCAACCGCATTGAAGCTAAAATGTTTTGCAGATCTAAAAATGTTAGATGTCTTTGGGGACCAAAGATTCAAAGTGGGGGGAGTGTGTAGCGGGGTATTCCCCTTTAATACAGAGAGACTACATCTCCCAGTACATCTTGCAGCACCCAGGGTGCATTGCTCCGGAACAGAGACTGCTGGGGCAGACTTTATAAAGGGGAGGTGGAGTTTGTTCTGCCTCTTTGGACACCCCCTCTCCTAGCAAGAGGATCTCTGTGCTGAACTGCTGTATGCACAAGGCCTGAAGCCTGGGCCTTGTGCTCTTTTCCAAAGAGCCCCTCTGCCAGCCTAGCAGAGCCTTAGAGACATCTTCTCCTCCTTGCTGCAGTACGCCAGAAGGGTTGAAGACTTGGATGTCGGTGGATTCCTGTTCCTAGATGAATCGATGGAGGAAACGGACTTGGACTTGTCCGGGTGGTGAGAGCTGTTTAAAGACAGATACTTTATCTTTACTATTCGTTGGGATTACAAAGTTGTTCTTCAAGTGCACCACCGAAAGATTGCTAGCGAATATTGTTTCACTGAACTTCCATTTAGATCAGTCAGGCCTGACTGCATAGGTAGACATTGCTGGGTTTTAGTCTACCCATGAGGGGAAGTAGCTGTAAAAGGGCAGCGCTAGAGTTGCATAGCAATACTTTATTATTCTGATTACTCTGTTTATCTTACTGTTTATTGCAGGGATCTGCAACTTGTTATACTGTTGTTTATTACTTGCCCATTAGCCTCAGTAAAATATCTGGGTCAAGTACATTGGTGTCAGTTTCACTTACTTTAATAGAAGTTTTAAAGTATATCACTGTGTGTGTTTGCCATAGGACTGCGTCACCTAGAGTTGCGGTCACGCGGTCCTATCTCCCCTTACTAGCTGTGCCACGGGAGGTTAGAGCCGATTGCCAGGGGTTGACAGCGGTGCACTAGAGGGCCCAAAACAAAACCAGCGGCTCTCTTAACTGGGGGTAGCGCTACATTAGTTTAAAATAGAAATGAAAGGCAAAACATTTTTGTATAGATATAAAAAAACATTATAAATACAGTTTTTAAATTTTTTTATACAGTAAGTGATCACATTCCCTCTGTTCTCAGCTGCATAAGAGCTGGGGGAGGAGAAGCAGCAGTACACTGAGCTTGTCAGTGAATGGCTGTGCAGCAAGGGCGTTTCAGGACAAGTCTGATCATTGGAGGAGAGCAGGCTGAGTTCCCAGCATAGCTAGAGAACTGACCACAATGTGTTGTCCTGCTTAGTGTGGTCAATTTTTAATAGGACAGCAGGGGGACTAGCCGGAACACCAGGAATTTCACATGAAGGAAGCAATGCAAAGAGAATATGATACTTTCTCATACAAGTACATGGTACAGCAGGCACATATCAGGAATATGAAGTGTTGGGTTAACAAACGCTTTAACATTGTAGCAGCTTCTGGGTAACAGGGGATCTTGACTCCTTATCAAATGGGAGTTTACATGAGGCTCCTACAACATCTTGACTAGAGGTTGCTGGGTCTCAGCATTTAGAAGTATCACAGACAAGAGGTTTGGGTGTATCTCTGTTCCAGTGATTACTCTGGCAGCAAATCTTTAGGCCAACATGGCGATACCATCCAGACACAGGCCTCAAACAGACACACAGCATTCTTATCAAGGAAAGCCCCCTTTGGCAAGGACATCTCTCTTCTCCAAAGGATGGATATAAAAACGACATTTTATCAAATCCCAATCCACCCCACTGATGACAAGCTCACCAGGGGTTGGCCAGCTGACAAAACAGATGGGCCTTTCTGTATCCACTGCTAACATATGAATCTTGAGCCTCCTTAAAGTGGTGTTTCGGCCAAAAGTTTACTTTTTAGCTAAAAATACCCCTCTAATACTCATGCTCAGTGTATTCTATTAAAGGTATGCTGAACAGGATTATATTAGGGATCCCATAGAAGAAAAGCTTTTGGCATGGCAGGAGGCCCAGGAAGTTTATAAAAGTTTAGCTTTAACTAAAGCAGAAAATAGTAGTTTTTTTCAAAAACAAAAACATTATGAGATGGGGGAACAGGTGGGACGTATGCTGGCAGTTATAGCTCAGGCACAAGAAGGCCCGATTACTGTCACAGCAGTTAAAAATCTTATAGGTGAGGTGAAGTATGATACAAGTACTATTCAGAAGATATTTGTTGACTTCTACACCTCACTCTATGAGTCTAAGGTGTTGAACCCAACTAACCAAGCTAAACAATTTTTGGATAAACTGGTTCTTCCAAAACTTAAATTAGAGGATAGAGAAGCACTCGATATTCCCATATCCCTGGAAGAATTAAGTCTAGCCATTTCACAAACTCATAATAATAAAGCACCAGGGCTGGACGGACTACCGACAGGGATATATAAAAAATTTGATAACATTTTATTACCAGAACTCCTAGAGGTACTAAATGAGGCGTATGAAAAACAAACACTTCCAGAATCGATGCAGGAAACAATAGTAATAGTGATTCCAAAACAGGGTAAGGACCCAATGTTGCCTGAATCATATCGTTCTATATCCCTCCTTACCTCAGATGTTAAGATTTTGGCCAGGGTTCTTGCAAATAGGTTATCAAAATACATTCGTAGTTTGATACATTAAGATCAAACAGGTTTTATGCCAAAGAGAGCAGCCGCAACAAACATTCGCAGATTATTTTTGAATTTGCAATTGCCTATGGAAAATATGGGATCTAGAGCAATATTATGCTTAGATGCCCAAAAAGCCTTTGATATGGTGGAGTGGGAATATTTATGGACTGTAATGGAGGCTTTTGGAATAGGTAAAGGTTTTTTTAAATGGGTGAAAATATTATACAGGGACCCTAAAGCAAGGGTAAGAATTAATAATACACTATCCAGCCCGTTTACCTTATCTAGAGGGACAAGGCAGGGTTGCCTCCTATCACCATTACTGTTCGCTATAGCAGTAGACCCCCTTGCCCTTGCCGTTAGACAATCAACCAAAATAGTCAGGTTTTGTCGGGCAGGAAGAGAGGATAAAGTGGCCCTTTATGCAGATGACGCTCTTATTTTCCTGGGGGATACCTCAAACTCATTATTGGAACTTATGAGCCTTATCTCCATATTTGGGCTATTTTCAGGCTTCCAGATTAACTGGGATAAATCCATACTATTACCATTAGATGAGTTAAAAACCCCATTATTAAACCACGCCTCTAAAATCCAAATTAAGGATACAGTGAAATATTTGGGCATAGAGATTTCTCGGGATGTAAAAGACTATATCAATTTGAATTTGAAACCATTATTAGCAAAATTCAAAGACAAATGCCGAAGTTGGTGTAGGTTACCTCTGACGGTGATAGGAAGAGCAAATCTTATCAAAATGATTTGGGCTCCGCAATTCATTTATGTGTTTAATAATTCACCCGTATGGATTACAGCTTTTTGGTTTAGAAAAATAGAATCTCTCTTCAGAGAGTTGATTTGGAGGAAAAAACGACAACGTATAAAGTTAACAACATTAATGTTAAACAAGGAAGAGGGAGGTCTCGCAATCCCCCATCCCAAAAACTACTTTTTAGCCTCACAAATACAACATTTTAGTGGATGGACAAAAGTATTACATTCTGATCCTATACAGAATCTGCTATTATCAGTTTATGAAGTTTATCCACTGATTTCTTTATTAGAATCGAGAAATCAATTGTGCGATAAAGGATTCCATACGGGTAAATTATTTGACATGGTATGGCAGGAAATGAGGAAAATTACTGAAGTAAAGGGATTTACTTCATACACGCCAATTTGGAATAATAGTAGTTATGTGGAACTGGGGAAATTGGAGGGGTTTGAGATTTGGAGGCAGAAGGGACTAAGGTATATGCCACAGCTATTTGAGGAAGATGTGATGAAAACCTTTAATGAATTACCGTAAGCAAAGAATATAATATTCCAAATCAAAGATTTTTTCAATTCCTTCAGCTTAGGCATGCGTTAAAAACACAGGGTCGCTTACAGGAATTGAAGTTTAATAAGTCAGTGGTGATAGCTTTGTTGGATAAGACAGGGCAAAAAAAAAAGGGTCTGATATCACAATTATATGATATATTATTTGATAAATTAAAAAAAAACAGTGGATATACCAGCAAGATTAGCCTGGTCAGGGGATATTGGGCCAATTTCAGATGAACAGTGGGCACAGGCACTATCAGTAATACCTCAGGCCTCTCTATCTCCAACGCAAAATTTAACACAATTATTTATCCTACATAGGGCACATTACACACCAGAGAAATTATTTAAATGGAAATGTAGAGATACAGACCAATGTCCTAGATGTAAAGGGAGAGTAGCCAATCTAATACACATGTTATGGAGATGCCCTAAACTTCATCGTTATTGGTCTGGGGTGGTATCTATGATTAATAGTGTATTTGAGAGTGGGATGCTTATGGAGCCTGGGGGTTGTCTTCTGGGTATACTGGATGAATCAAGAATCCCAGAGGATTATACTGTTTCAATAAATAGAAGTCTATTCCAGGCTCGTAAGCTTATTGCACAAAAGTGGTTATCACCATACCCACCCACTGTAGCAGAGTGGAAAATACAAGTAAGGGAAACTGTAATTAAGGAAAAATATACTTTCTTACGCAGAGGTTGTCCAGGGAAATTTGCAAAAATATGGAGACGGTGGTGTGATATCTTGGAGGTATGAGGGTAGGAGGGATGGGTGAGTAGAGACGGGAGAGGGGGGAGACCATGGGGGCTATGGGGTAAGGGGAAAGTGATCTGTGTTTTTTGTTAATTTATTTTTCTTTTGTTTTTGTTTTTTTTTTGGGGTTTTTTTTGTTTCTTTTCCTTTTTTTTTCTTTTCTCCTCTCAATGCGGGCTTGGGTTGTATGTTGTATTTGGTGTTTTTGTTGTTTGTATGTAAAAAATAAATAAAAAGATGATTTGATAAAAAAAAAAGGTATGCTGTAAATTAAGACACGTTTTGTATTTTTGCAGCTTGGTTTTCTTGCTTTGTGAAGTCTCTTCAGACTGCAGCTATTTCCTGTGTGGGCATCTGAAGCCGCACTGTTCTTCTTCCTGTATTCCGTGCATGCTGGCTACCCAGCATGCACCTGCCGATCTCACGCAGGCGCAGTGTGGCGTGAGTGAGTCTAATCACTGTAGGTCGGTTTTCCATAGCAACGGTGGCGTCAGAGGAAATTGCCACCCCTTTGCTATGGAAACCTCTCCTCCCCCTCTAGGAACCAAGAAGCGATGCTACGACCCAGTGATCCCCATTGCCTCCTGGGATTGATGACACACATCTCCCAGGAGCCAATGCAAAGCCGGAAGTGAAAAATAATAAATGCTGCAAAAAAGTAAGTGATCCCAAAAAAAAAAAAAACTATTGTTTGGAAGGGTACACATTAGTGCTGGATGGTGAGTAGCAGGGCCAGCTCTACCACTAGACAAACTGGGCAGCCGCCTAGGGCACCCGGCCACTGGTGATCCTACTTCCTCTCTCAACAAACTAACTCAACAAGCAGCCGCTCTGCTCCCGAGTCCCTCCGTACAGTGTCAGAGGCGCTGGTGCAGCAGCGCCGGAGGACTGTATCCATTATGTAGGAAGCAATGGAAACATCCCCTGTGCCGCTGCGCGCCCCTGATCATCACGGTGCCAGTGAGTGTGACCTGTCTCTGTACCACTGTCCACCACGTGTGGTCACGTCGTCACCATCTCTAATGTTCCCAGCCTGCAGTGCCACTGTTCTGTCAAAAGTTCCAAAACACCGCCCTAGCAGTGGCAGTGAGAAGAGGAGGGGAGAGAGCCCGAACAAAGAGCAGCGCCGGCCGACCCTGAAGTGTCTGCAGGATACATGGCACCGGCCGGGGCGGATGAGATGAAAGCCAGGCTGCATATAGGTTCGGGCTTGGAGCGATTTCCCCGCCCTCCTCCTCCTGGACTGTCGGGATCTTTTGTGAGGACAGGTAGCAGCGATGCTCTCCTCGAGCTGGTGATCCCACCATGGCGTTTGCACAGGTAGGGGAAAAACAGGCAGCACACTCCGTAACCAACCAGAATAAAAAAAACATTTTCTGCTGTCAAGTTTATATTGTATTATGTACAGAGGGGAACAGAGGTGTGGGGGAGGGAGTTACAGAGGTGGGGGGGTACAGAGGGGAACGGATATGTGGGAGGGGTACAGAGGAGAACGGATATTGGGGGGGGGGGTGTACAGAGGAGAACAGATATGTGGTGGGGGGTACAGAATGGAACACAGATGTGTGTGGGGGGAGGGATTGGTGGGATCAGAGGGGAACAGAGGTGCGGGGGGGTACAGAGATAAATAGAGGTGCTGGGGGATACAGAGATAAACAGAGGTGCGGGGAGGGTGCATAGGTACGGGGAGGGTACAGAGGTACGGGGAGGGTACAGAGATAAACAGAGCTGCAGGGGGGTGCAGCGGGGAACAGGCGTTCAGGGGACTGATGAATTGTGGTGTTCTGAAGTGTAAAGTTGGAAGAATTGTGGTGATCTAAGGGCCTGAAAATACAGGAATTGGGGTGATTAGATGTGTGGAGGTTCAAGTTCATCTTTGTAAAAAAAATATATAAATGCAGATCTTTTTGCAGGTAAAAGATGTGCATTTATTATTATTTTAGGCATTGACAGTGTATCTGTCTGCTCGTATGTACAGGCAGTTACAAAGTCTATATACTACCCTAGCTTGTCCGGTGCCGCCACTATTTGTCTTCATGCCTTGTCCAGAGGCACAGGTGTGGGCCTGTGGTTTACGGCTAAAGAAAAGGTGGAGAGGTGCTGCAAAAATCCCCCCCCCACCTCCTCCACCATATACAAAGGGGGCGCCAAAATGAGGTTTTGCCTAGGGTGTCAAAAATCCTTGCACCAGCCCTGGTGAGTAGTGTAAAATGTGGGTGGAACTCTGCTTTATGATGCTTTAGGATGCCGCCAGAACCACCAGGGAAGCCCCCAACATTTGGATGGCCAGTTATGTCCCCCAGGGCCACCAGGGATGCCACAGTGTGCCCAATATATGCCAATCAGTGTCCACAAATAGGCACTGACTGGCACCATTATGAATGCCTGTCAGATCAGAGATGCCCATCAGTGCCACCCATCAGTGCCCATCCATGCTACCTATCAGTGCCGCCCATCAGTGCTGAATATCCAGTGCCACCTATCAGTGCTGCCTATCAGTGCCCATCATCAGTTCCCATCAGTGCCACCTCATTGGTGCCACCTCATCAGTGCCCGTCATTGAAAAAGAAAACGTACTTATTTACAAATATTTATAACAAACAAAGAAAAACTAATTTTTTTTTCTAAATTCTCAGAATTTTTTTATTTGTTGCGCAAAAAATAAAAACCCCAGCAGTGATCAAATACCACTAAAAGAAAGCTCTATTTGTGGGAACAAAATGATAAATTTGTTTGGGTACAGTGTAGCATGACCGTGCAATTGTCATTCAAAGTGCGACAGCGCTGAAAGCTAAAAATTGGCTTGGGCAGGAAGGGGGTATAAGTGCCTGGTATTAAAGTGGTTAAATAACCCCCTAAAAGCCTTCCAGAAGGTTCTAAGGTCACCTGACCCTAACTAGCCAATCCCCATTTAACCTTCTGGAAGGTTCTCTTATCGTGTGATCTCACCAAGTAGAATAAGCCCCATTATAAATCCTTTAATATCAAAAGAATAGCCGACGTCACAGCTACATGAGGCAAGGGGGGGCCTAAATAGGCTGCCCCCCTTTTTTACCCCCCATGGGACCGTAGATGCCAGGCTAATAAAACCTGCAGACATGGATAAGAAAAACCACTCCACAAAAATATTTGGATAACAAATAGACCACGGCCTGATTTATTGGTTTACATCAAAATTATATATAACGTCATAAACTTTATTCCTTAAATAACTTTATAAACCAAAATTCATCCAGAATTCACCAAAGCTCAACCAAGCCACTAAGATTCAGGCTGACCATCATCATCTTTTTTAAACATATTCTCACATATCCCAACCGACAGGAGGGCTGAAAAATCCAGCCCTCCTGTCACTACCATCCCATACCGCAGCCTCTTTAATACATGTCTGCAGGTTGAGATTAAGGATATCCAAGCCTACATCTGAAAAATGTATTCCATTGTAACGATACAAACCTTGAATACCACCCTCAAAGTCAACATGCCGAAATTAAATACCTAAATCTGAAACTAGGAATTTTTCCAAAGCTCTGTTCACTCTCTTGCGAAGTTTTTCTAAGGGCTTACAGGTAATGGATTCCAACCATATTAACCTGGGTATTATTTCCGAAAATACCAACACAGTATTTGGAGAGACTAACTTCAGAAACCTAAAAGTATCCTTCATAATTGTCAGTAAGTCAAACGTCTCCATTTTTAAAATATCATTTCCCCCTAAGTGAATTATATGTCAGGTGGGGGTAAAATAGCATAAAGTCTACTTAACTTGTATACTAAAGCACTCCAAACCATTCCCCTTCTACCATACCAATTAACGCAAAATGAGGTTGGATCCAATCCCAAATTTTCGGAATAAATTCTAGCAGCCACTCTTTTCTAAACCAGAAGACAAATGAATGTCCCACTATCCACACCAAGCGATGATTACCTGATACAGAGTAATGAATTAATAAGGACGAATATGCAATTTAGTCAGAACTCCATCCACCTATTCTCTTAATGCTGTTAGCCTCTAGACCAATCCGAGCGGCCTCTGTAGCTGCTTCGATTCTAAAATAATGTGTTGTGATCCTTAAATGACTCAAATGTAAATGATACAAACAACGCTTTAATACCACTCTAAATTGATAACTAGTTAAAGGTGAATCATCACTGTGAATGAATAATAAATTAGATAAACCCAACCTAATATCCATATATAACTTCAATGCCTTAGCCGGACAAATACTTTTTGTCCTGGCACTTATTTAAAGATTTCCAAGAGCCAAGACCCAAAGAATCTGTCTTGCTAAATTTCAGAAATATCCTTACACTTTCTTCCAACAATTGCACATTAGATAACAAAATACCTGACCTTCCTGCCCTCGATGGAGCTAATAACTCCGATACCTTGAAGGCTGAAAAAAATGCCTGAGAAAAAAACGCGTTGAATAGGATAGCTTCATATTCAGATGAGCATACAAAATTTGTTACCCTACATAATTTTGATAATGTCTCAGGTGTAATAGGAGATCTATTATTGTTAATCAAATGTGTTTTTCTATATCCTTTCATGGCCTGCTTTATTGAAAATAAACTTTGACAAGCAGGCAATTTGTAAAGATGTAGAAAGATTGATACTACAGATAGTTTTCTGTGACCAAGAGTATCTCTTCTCCATCAGTGAATGAAGAAATAGTAATAATAAATGTTCAGAATATGCAGAAATGGTGGACTTTAAAGGGGTTGTAAACCCTCACTGACGGGCCCCCCAGCCCCCCCCCCCCAATTTACTCACCTAAGTCCTGTAATTCCCACGCCGGACACGCGCTCCTCCCCTCTGCCCGTTGTCTCGGCTCTTCATTGGATAGATTGATAGCTGTGCAGCCATTAGCTCCTGCTGCTGTCAATCAAATCCAATGATGCAGCAGCCGGGGGGCAGGGCCGATTCCAGCATTCTGCATCTATGGACGCAAATGCTGGACTCCTGAGTGCGCCCGCAGGGTAACTCCCCGGGAGAGGGCTTCTCCTAGGGGGTTATACGATGCAGGGAGAAACTACCAGCGCCGCCGGGGGACCCAGGAAGTTGAGGATTGGGGCCACTCTGTGCAAAATTATATGTAGAGTGGAGGTAAGTATGACATGTTTGTTATTTTATTTAAAAGAAAAACAAAGCCTTACAATAACTTTAATGAAGATAGAAATGATAACCACAGCAACCATGCAGCAGAATAATTTTTCCAAGTAGAAGAAGCCACCAAATTCTTAATATTTGCAATAATTTAATTGGATCCCATAAATGGGGCAGGCAGGAAGCCCCGACTAGATCCGCCTCCGGCAGCAGGGAAAAAAACAGTCCATCTGCAGGCGAGAGAGAGCGTCAGCTATGATGTTATCCTTACATTGAATGTATTTAGCCTCTAACCAGATGTTCCATTCGCAATAAAGAAACCACCTGTAAAGACTTGGAGGAAAGACAATTTAAAGCAAAACATACAGTGTTATTGTCTGTACTCAGTAATATTCTCCTATTTGCAAACTGAAACCCCATAACTCCAAAGAAACAATTAGCAGGAAAAATTCCAAAGGTACTTTATTTCCACAGAAACCATTAGCGATCCACTGGCTCGGCCAAGTAGATTTGCACCAATGGCCTCTCCAGATTGCTCCAAACCCAATTGATCCCGCTGCATCTGTTGCTAATAAAAAAATCACTGTCACAAATAAAATCTGTCTGTCATAGTGTTTTCAAATTAAATTGTTCCAGAAAATTTAACCAAATCAGAAGGTCCCCTTTAATCTCCCAGGTCAATCTGACACGTAAGGAAGGGTTTTTTAAACCAGATATAGCCGTGTACAACCTTCTGCAAAAAACTCTCCCTATTGGCAAATCCCTGGACGCAGATGCCAATTGACCCAATAATGATTGCATTTCTTTTAACGTTATTTTCTTCCTTCTTATGAACATCAACAGCATCTGCATAATCTTGTATATTTTATCTCCAGGGAGCTGAAACTCACCTGCTACTGTATCCAATGTGGTGGCCAAAAATTCTATAGTTGTCAGATAAACTGTTTTTTTCTCTGCCAAAGGAATACCAAAATATTTACATACTGAAAAGAATGAATGCAGTAAATGAAGACAGTCCTCCGATTCTCCAGCTCCCATGAAAAGAAAATCATCTAAATAATGAATTGAGAATTTGGAATTGGCAATTTCATTTACTACCCATTCAATGAATGAAGAAAACATTTCAAAATAAAGACATGACAACGAACAGCCCATTGGCAGGCACTTGTCAAAGTAGAACTTATTCTCAAAACAAATTCCTAAAGAATTAAAACAATTTGGATTCAATGGGAGAAGTCTAAAGGCCGACTTTATGTCCGCTTTAGCCATTAAAGCATTACTTCCCAATATATGCAGCTTTTGTAAAGCTGATTCGAAAAGGTACATAAGACACTGACGTTAAATCTGGGTCTATCTGATCATTTAAAGAATTTCCAAAAGGAAAAGAGAGGTGGTGGATGAGACGGAATTTGTTTGGTACTTTTTTGGGGACTACCCCTAAAGGAGACACCCTAAAATTCAAAAATGGAGGATATTTGAAAGGACCTTCCATCCTACCAACTCTCACTTCCTTAATTAATTTTTCCCTAACCACATTAGGAAATTGTCTAGCTGATTTTAAAATATTAAGTAACATACATCCTGAACCTTCAAAAGGGAGTAAAATAAAACCCACCATAAAACCTTCAGTTAACAATGAAGCCTTCTGTTGGGTTGGATACATTTGGAGTCAAGGTAGCATTCTTTGAATAATCACTGGCGTTACCACTTTTGGGAAAATTATCTTTTTGACCAGACTGTAGCTTCCGAAAACATTTAGATACCGGGTGGGCACCTGAACAAAAAGCACAATCCTGCCTATATTTGTATGCATTCAACCATTTACAATGGCTGTCTATAAATGCAAAGCATAGGCCTTTCTTGTAAACAGTGCCTGAATTAATATTCGTACTATGAGTGCTTTGACGAAGAAATGGTTGCTTTTGAGGCAAAAAATTTTTAGCCAAAGACTAAAATCTTTTGCACCCCACTGAAGTGACGGTTGAACAGCCAGCTTCTGACAAAAGCTTTCATCATAGGACAACCAGGAAAATCCGCTGAAGCTCAAGGATGATATTGATGTGTTGAAATAGAGCTGAACTCTTCTCAAAAGGGGAGAGTACACACGGCATACACTCTTTACCTCTTGTACCTGCTTAACGTAAGGAGATTATAATGACTGTGAAGCAACAGCCAGACACTTAGCCACATTACCGCTGTCATTTATAACTGCTTGACCAGACTGAACCCCATTATTATTCCGTAAAGCATGAATTAATTGTACTAAAGATGATGATAATGTGGAAAGCTTATTCATTGTGTCAAACTCACCATTATTCATAACTGCCATATTTGGTTGTATTGGCTGATTGTGAACAGGAGACTCACACTGCACAGGAATTGCACAGCTGGCTTGTTCTGCCCCTGATTGAGATCCCTGACACATCCCCCATACTGCTCTTTCTTCATTTGCCTGCAGCCTCGGGAGTAATCCATTTATGCCTCATCTCCATTGCAATGCTTTGCTACCTTGTGATGCAAAATTTAATCTCAGCCCACCTCTTCCCCTCACGACGACTCCGAGCTTGCTCGCCTCCTTCCCATTGCTGAGGCCGGCCTCTCTCTTCTGCTTCCAGGGGGAGCGGGCATGACCAGACTGAAGCTCCTATGCTGTTGGCGTCGCCTCTTTCCGGCCCTCCGACCGTCCTCTTCCTCTCCTCGAATGATGCCTTCCTGTCTCCCGACCTTCGTAACTTCTTCCGCCGGATCTTTTTCCTCCGTCATCTGAACATGGCTTTGCTCTTCTCCGTGACCGCTGTCCCGTTCTGTCTGCCCCGTTCCTACACTCTGTTCCCTGCTGGCTCCTTCCGAATCTTGACCCGTAGGTAAGGCAAAACAGCTCTGAATCCATTCCTCTCCTCCCACTGCTTCCGCTCACTCTTACTCACTAATGTCTTCATGCCACCACAGATATCACCTCAGAGCTTGGGGGTATTATAGCTCTTCTACTGAAGCTCTTCTCAACGACTCTTCTCTGGTGACTGGCAAAAATTCCTGTGACGGGGTTCCTTAAATAACCCCCTAAAAGTCTTCCAGAAGGTTCTAAGGTCACCTGACCCTAACTAGCCAATCCCCATTTAACCTTCTCACCTTCTGGAAGCTTCTCTTATCATGTGACCCTATTTCACCAAATAGAATAAGCCCCATTATAAATACTTTAATATTAATAGAATAGCCAATGTCATGGGCCCATGAGGCAAGGGGGGGCTAAATAGGCTGCCCCCCTTTTACCCCTCATTCGTGCCCTCAGCATTCCCGTCAGTGTCCCCGACTCTTGTGGCTGCTCATGGCTTTCATTGCTTATGGGGTCTTGGGTCGGACCCAGTGGTCCTGTGCTGCATGTACCAATTGTAGTTCTGTTTCGCAGACTGTGGCTTTTCCAGAGTGGACGCTTCTGTCTCCCTGTGGCAGCGGTGCAGATGTTGTGATATGGGAGATGCTGCGCTGCCCCCAGTGTCCTCACTCCCAGTCTCAGGCTCAGGAACTCCACTGGTATGGTCTCCCCACTTACAGGTGAATATCCAGACAGAGGTGCTCACTCTCAAACTCCCTTCCTTTTCTACTTCCTTGGGCAGTTTAATACAAATCATCTATCCACTCCTCCTACTGCACAGTGTCTATTGGGATCCATAGTGTAAGAAGTCTATTCATCCCATTATATGGCTGCCATCTCAAACTACAACTCCCAGGATTCTCAGAATTCTGCATGGAAGTCTATGGTCTTGCTTGGCATTGGCCCTCCCCCTGCTGGACAGAGGAGAATGGTGCAGCATAACATTATCTCAGTAGGAGAGAAGAATAAAAGGCAATATCTACTTCTCTATATTGTTGTAGCCCAGCACCTGGCTACATAAAAGTTTATCTATCTAAACCTTATTTAAATTACTGCCATAGATCAATACTTCAAACAGAACCAAAACTGCAAACAACAAACTAATGTGCAGCTCTTCTGTGATAAGACACACTTTATAAGCAACAAGTTTTTTTATTATTATTATAGTTCAAATATTTATACAGCTGTTTGGGTTGAGGGGTTTAGGGTGAGTGCAGGATTAGGAGGCATTAAGGATAAGGATTAGGCAAATGTAGTTCTTGTGGCTCTGTTGTAATCAGCAGAGTTGAAGCATGTGATTGCTTTGGTCTGCAATCTTCGTTGCTTCCCATTGTGTTCTGTCTTCTGTGCAACTCCAGCCACTCCCTGAGGGAAGGTGATCAGGTGGTGGATGGGAGAGTGTATAAATATTCTGGAGCCTGGAAGAGCAGCGTTCTTCCCCAGGAGAGGTTCCCAACCAGAAAGGCTGCTGCTTTTCCTGGCAGTTCAGCTGAAGATCCTACTAGTTTCATTGAGGTCCCAGCTGTGCATAGCTGCAAGTTCCTAGAGAGCTAAAAAAGGGGTTTCACTGAGAATCCAGTCCAGGGGCTCATTGGGGAGACTATCTGCCTGAGTGTGGAGTCTAATCCCTTCCCCGCCTCCCCACCCTAAACAATAACCCCTCCCCTCAACCCTAAACAGTACCCCCCCGCCTCTCCACCTTAAACAGTAACCCCCCACGCTCCCCACCTTAAACAATAATCCACCTCTCCACCCTAAACAATAACCCGCCTCCCCAGTCTAAACAATAACCCCCTCCCCGCCTCTCCACCCTAAACAATAACCTCCTCTCCCCTCCATCCTAAACAGTAACCCCTTCCCTGCCTCTCTACCCTAAACAATAACCCCCCTCCTCGCCTCTTCACCCTAAACAATAACCCACCTCTCCACCTTAAACAGTAACCCCCCTCACTGTCTCCACCTTAAACAGTAATCGCCCTCCCCAACTCTCCACCCTAAACAATAACCCCCCTTCCTTCCTCTCCACCCTAAACAGTAACCCCCTCCCCGCCTCTCCACCCTAAACAATAACCCACCTCTCCACCTTAAACAGTAATCCACCTCTCCAACCTAAACAGTAACCCCCTCCCCGTTTCTCCACCCTAAACAGTAACCCCCTCCCCACCACTGCACCCCTCACTGTACACTCCATACCCCTCTCCCTGCACATGCTACCCACCGCTGTACACTCCGTACCCCTCTCCCTGCACATGCTACCCACCGCAGTACACTCTGCACTGTACATTCTCTATTTAACCACTTGCTGACTGCTGCACGAACATTTACGTCGGCAGAATGGCACGGGCAGGCAAATGGGCGTACTTGTATGTCCCTTTAAATTTGCCGCCGTGTGGCACGCGCGCACCCCTGCCGCGAGCTCCGTGACCGTGCTCGCGGGACCCGCAGACTCGATGTCTGCCGGTGTCCCGTGAACGTGTCACGGAACTGCAGAATGGGGGGATGCCTGTGTAAACAAGGCATCTCCCTGTTCTGCCTTGTGACAGGACAATGATCTTCTGCTCCCTGTCATCGGGAGCAGTGATCAGTGTCGTGTCACATGTAGCCCAGCCCCACACAGTTAGAATCACTCTGTAGGACACACTTAACCCCGTCCTCGCCCCCTAGTGGTTAACCCCTTCCCTGCCAGTGTCATTTACACAGTAATCAGTGCATTTTTATAGCACTGATCGTTGTATAAATGACAATGGTCCCAAAATAGCGTCAAAAGTGGCCGATGTGTCCGCCATAATGTCGCAGTCATGATAAAAATCGCTGATTGCCGCCATTACTAGTAAAAAAAAAACTATTAATAAAAATGCCATTAAACTATCCCATATTTTGTAGACGCTATAACTTTTGCGCAAACCAATCAATAAACGCTTATTGCGTTAGTTTTTTTGTTTTTTTACCAAAAATATGTAGAAGAATATGTATCGGCCTAAACTGAGGAAAAAAATAAATATTTATATATTTTTTGGGGATCATTATTATAGCAAAAAGTAAAAAATATTGCTTTTTTTTTCAAAATTGTCGCTCTATTTTTGGGTATAGCACAAAAAAGTAAAAATCGCAGAGGTGATCAAATACCACCAAAAGAAAGCTCTATTTGTGGAAAAAAAGGACGTAAATTTTCTTTGGGAGCCACGTCGCACGACCGCGCAATTGTCAGTCAAAGCAACACAGTGCCGAATCGCAAAAAGTGGCCCGGTCATTTGGCAGCCAAATCCTCCGGGGCTGAAGTGGTTAACATTACCACATTCTGCACTATGTAAGTCATCTCAGACCCTATTTAACTGCACCCCCTTTAAGCCACACCCAATAATTACCATAATTTAAACCAGGCCCACTTTTCAGGGCAGTGCGCTTAGCGTGCCGCATTTATTTCCTCTCATTTCCTAGGACCCACTTTTGATCTTGCACACGGGCCCACTGGTTTCATGATACACCCCTAACAGTGGCGTAGCGTGGGGGGTGCGGCGGGGGGCCGTGGCCCCGGGTGCAAAATTTAGGGGGGCGCAGCATTCTGTGCCAGTGTCACTTCGTCCTAATGTGTATGGACGGTGTCACTCGCTGCGCTCCAGCCGCCATGTTCCGGTTTAGGAATGGGCAACGGCTGCCCGGTGATTGGACAAACAGGGGTCATGTGCGGTGGCAGGGGCTAGGTTGCTCTGGGAGTCCCGCCTCTGCCTCGATGTGTGAGCCGCTGCCGTCCACTTCTCCTCCTCTGCACCAGACTGGATCTCCCCTTTCCCCATTGTGGCAGCCAGTCTGGGACTGGCTCGGCGCAGCCTGCTCTACCCCACAGGCACATGTGATGAAATTAAATCTCCGGGGATCTTCCTGACTAAGTGAACTGTGGTATGTGACACAGATGTACAGTACAGTCACATTACACACATACACAGAGCATCACCATCTCCCCTACTAATCTCCAATGTCTCCCCACTGTCCCTCCTGTCCCCCAAATTATCCCCAATGTCCCTCCTGTCCCCCCAATTATCCCCAATGTACTTCCTGTCCCCCCCCAATTATCCCCAATGTCCCTCCTGTCCTCCCACTTATCCTATATGTACCTCCTGTCCCCCCAATGTTTCTCCTGTCCCCCCCACTTATCCCCAATGTTCCTCCCAATGTTCCTCCTTTCCTCCCACTTATCCTATATGCCCTCATGCCCCCCCAATGTCCCTCGTGCCCCCCCAATGTTCCTCCTGTCCCCCCAATGTCCCTCCTGTCCCCCCAATTATCCCCAATGTTCCTCCTGTCCCCCCACTTATCCCCAATGTTGCTCCTGTCCTCTCAATGTTCCTCCTGTCCCACTTATCCCCAATGTCCCTCCTTTCCCCCAAATGTTCCTCCTGCCCCCCCCCCCACTTATCCCCAATGTCCCTCCTGTCCCCCCAATGTTCCTCCTGTCCCCCAATGTCCCTCATGCCCCCCCAATGTTCCTCATGTCCCTCCTGTCCCCCCCACTTAAACCCAATGTCCCTCCTGTCCCCCCAATTATCCCCAATGTTCCTCTTGTCCCTCCTGTCCCCCCAATTATCCCCAATGTCCTTCCTGGCCCCCTAATGTTCCTCCTGTCCCCCACTTATCCCCAATGCCCCTTCTGTATCCCCAATGTCCCTCCTGTCCCCCCACTTATCCCCAATGTTGCTCCTGTCCCCCAAATGTTCCTCCTGTCCTCCCACTTATCCTCAATGTTCCTCCTGTCCCCCAATGTTCCTCCTGTCCCCTACTTTTCCCCAATGTCCCCCCGTCCTCCCAATGTTCCTCCTGTCCTCCCACTTATACTCAATGTCTCTCCTGTCCCCCCAATGTTCCTCCTGTCTCCCAATGTTCCTCCTGTCCCCCCACTTATCCCCGATGTCCCTTTCGTCCTCCCAATGTTCCTCCTTTCCCCCCACTTATCCCCAATGTTCCTCCCGTCCTCCCAATGTTCCTCCTGTCCTCCCACTTATCCTCCATGTTCCTCCTGTCCCCCCACTTATCCCCATTATCCCACTTATCCTAAATGTCCCCCCTCCCCCCCACTTATCCCGAATGTCCCCCCTCTCCTCCCACTTATCCCCAATGCCCCCCACTTATACCCAATGTCCCTCCTGTCTTGCCACTTATCCCAAATGTCCCTCCCTCTACTCCCACTTATCCCAAATGTTTCTCCTATCTTCCCATGTATCCCTAATATCCCCTACTTATCCCAAGGTGTCCCCCTCTCCCCCTACTTATCCCAAACATCCCTCCACTTAGCACCAATGTCCCCTCCCCCACTTAGCACCAATGTTCCAACTCTCCCCCAAGTCAGAAATTAGCACATTGCCAACCCCCACCCCCCCCCCCCATTTAGCACCAATGTCCCATTAACTTGGCACCAATATCATCGCCTATACCCCCTCTTTACACTAATGCCCCCTCTCCCTACCTAACATTGCACTCCTACTGTAAGTTGTAGCTGCTCTTCTGTAGCAGTCCCTCTTTTTGATACTTTGTAGCTGGGGAAGAGAGGATTTGGGGGTGAGAGGAGAGCTCTTACTGGAAGGGGGGTTGTAAACTGTCCTGTGAGACATGCATTCCTGAACCCTGCAATCTTTACGTAGCACGCTCATGAACTCTGCAGTGCACTTTCTACGCAGTGCACTTCTGAACTCTGCGTAGCGCACTTCTGAACTCTGCTCACTCTGCGTAGCGCACTCCTGAACTCTGTCCACTCTTGAGCTTCTCACTCTGTATATAGTGCACTCCTGAACTTTGCACTCTGTACGTAGTAGAATCTGAATCTTTTCTCTTTGTATATAGCACACTCCTAATCTTTGCACTTCTGAAGCCTGCACGGTGTACGCAGTGCACTCCTGAACTCTGTCTGCAGTGCACTCTTGAGCTCTCTGAAATCTGTACCTAGCACTCTCCTAAACTTTACATTCTGTACGTAGGGTACTCCTGATTTTTGCACTCGGTACCCACTGTTAGGCAGTGGTGGTGTGGTTAAAGTCCTGCACTTATTCTCTGGGAAAAAAGCCCTGCCTATAGTATATCTGCAGTCTCTGACCATTTCCCGTAGTACGTCTGCAGTCTCTGACCATCTCCTGTACTATGTCTTCAGTCTCTGATCATCTCCTGTACTATGTCTGCAGTCTCTGACCATATCCTGTACTATGTCTGCAGTCTCTGACCATCTTCTATAGTATGCCTGCAGTTTCTGACTGTCTCCTGTAGTATGTCTAGCACTAAATAATATGCACAACCCTTATGTCTGGGTTATTATTGGCTGCCTGCTCTGCTGTATATAGGTGTTCCTCGTTATTTGCAACCTAAACCTCTGATTGGCTGCCCGTAGCCTTTTATTATTGGTTGATACTGAGAAGATATCTCTTTGACTACTGTAATCAATGAGATATATCAGATCTAAGCAATAATAAAAGGCTGCAGGCAGCCAAGCAGAGGCTCAGGCTCTGAGTGGAGGAACCTGGGCCCCAATTTCTTGAGTGCTATAACTCCACAGGTTAGGGAGCGCAAATTACTTGCCTTGCCCTGGGTGCTGACAGCCCACGCTACGCCACTGACCCCTGATCACATATATCATTTTTTATTTTGTCTTTGGTATCACTTTAAGCCTACTCTGGCCCCACATTTTTTCCAGTTTTGGTTAGAGTGGTGGAGAATTACAGTACAATTTCTGGCAGGCATTTATATCTCTGTGTCCCCAGCATGGAGATTTGCAACCTGTCCCTGTGATTCCCATACAAGAAATGGAGGATAGCCATTCCCAGAACAGGAGGATTTGCAAAGCAATAAAAACATTGTCAGAATGTCTAACCCCTCTGCACTCTACTAAAAATGTGGTATTCCATATTTAACCACTTAAGCCCATTTTGTAGCTAAAGGAACAGAGGTGTTTTCAGAATTTTGCACTGCGCTGCTTTAACTGGAAATTGTGCGGACATGCAATGTTGTACCGAAACGAAATTTGCATCCTTTTCTTCTCACAAATAGAGCTTTCTTTTAATGGTATTTGATTGCCTCTGCGATTTTTATTTTTTGCGAAATAAGCGGAAAAAGACTGAAAATTTTGAAAAAATATGATATTTTCTACTTTTTGTTATAAGAAAAATTGAATAAACTCAATTTTAGTCATACATTTAGGCCAAAATGTATTCAGCCACATGTCTTTAGTAAAAAAATGTCAATAAGCGTATATTTATTGGTTTGCGCAAAAGTTATAGCGTCTACAAACTAGGGTACATTTTCTCGAATTTACACAGCTTTTAATTTATGACTGCCTATCTCATTTCTTGAGGTGCTAAAATGGCAGGGCAGTACAAAACCCCCCCCAAATGACCCCATTTTGGAAAGTAGACATCCCAAGGAAATTGCTGAGAGGCATTTTACAGCTCTCATTTGTTTTTGAAAATGAAGATAGAACATTTTTTTTTTTTCAATTTTCAAAACTTTGTGACAAAAAGCGAGATCTGCAAAATACTCACCATACCTCTCAGCAAATAGCTTGGGGTGTCTACTTTCCAAAATGGGGTCATTTGGGGGGGGGGGGGGGGTTTGTGCCATCTGGGCATTCCATGGCCGAAACTGTGATAGGCAGTGAGGAGTGAAATCAAAAATTTACACCCTTAGAAAGCCTGAAGGCGGTGCTTGGTTTTCGGGGTCCCGTACGTGGCTAGGCTCCCAAAAAGTCTCACACATGTGGTATCCCCGTACTCAGGAGAAGCAACAGAATGTATTTTGGGGTGTAATTCCACATATGCCCATGGCATGTTTGAGCAATATATCATTTAGTGACAACTTTGTGCAAAAAATAAATAAATAAATTGTCTTTTTTCCGCAACTTGTGTCAATATATAAAATATTTAAAGGACTCGTCATGCCTCTCAGTATATAGCTTGGGGTGTCTACTTTCCAAAATGGGGTCATTTGGGGGGGTTTGAACTGTCCTGGCATTTTATACACAACATTAGGAAGCTTACATCCACTCTTCTAACCACTTGAAGACAAAGCCCTTTCTGACACTTTTTGTTTACAGGAAAACATATTTTTTTTTGCAAGAAAATTCTGTTGAACCCCCAAACATTATATATTTTTTTAAAGCAAAGGCCCTACAGAATAAAATGGTGGGTGTTGCATTTTTTTTTCCACACAGTATTTGCGCAGCGATTTTTCAAACGCATTTTTTTGGGAAAAAATACACTTTTTTAAATTTTAATGCACTAAAACACACTATATTTCCCAAATGTTTGATGAAATAAAAAAGATGATCTTAGGCCGAGTACATAGATACCAAACATGACATGCTTTAAAATTTCGCACAAACGCGCATTGGCGACAAACTACATACATTTTTAAAAGCCTTTACAGGTTACCACGTTAGATTTACAGAGGACAGCTAAAATTACTGCCCTCGATCTGACCTTCGCGGTGATACCTCACATGCATGGTGCAATTGCTGTTTACATATGACGCCAGACCGACGCTTGCGTTCGCCATTGCGCAAGAACAGGGCAGGACAGGGGTGCTTTTTTTTATTTTTTTTATTATTAATTTTGCTTTTTTATTTTATTTTTAAACTGTTCCTTCCATATATATATTTTTTTGATCATTTTTATTGTTATCTCAGGGAATGTAAATATCCCCTATGATAGCAATAGGTAGTGACAGGTACTCTTTTTTTGAAAAAAACTGGGGTCTATTAGAACCTAGATCTTTCCTCTGCCCTCAAAGCATCCGACCACACCAAGATCGGTGTGATAAAATGCTTTCCCAATTTCCCAATGGCGCTTTTTATATCCGGGGGGGGGACATTCCCTCCCACTGCTTGTAAAAGCAGTTCAGAGGCTAATTAGCCACTAGGATTGCTTTTACATGAAAGCCGGCCGCTGGCTGAAAAGAATGATACCAAGATGATACCTAAACCCGCCGGCATCAATCTGGTATAACCATTCAAAGTCCAGCAACATGCTGGTCCTTGTTGGACATGTATTGTAATCTTTTTTTTTCATGCAGCCTGTTGGCTGAACGAAAAAAGAGATTGATCGGTGGGTATGCCCACCATTAGAATACCGCCCTTCATCCACCCACTTCTAATGATGGGCATACATGCACCATTTATATATGCCGAAGCATGGGGGCATCCTCCCGCAAAAGTTATGCCGCACACACATGGTCGGACTTTTCCACGGGCAAGCCTCCGTCGGAATTTCGACCGTATGTACGCGGCATTAGGAGCAAAATCGCTCCTCCGCTCCTCCACCCCTGCTGCCCCAATGCTTCGGCATATATGCTTTTTTTTTTAACTGTGGTGGTGAAATCACCTCCTACAGCACTGGAGTCGCAGGGATCAGGCCTGTCTCTGCGAACGCTGCAGTTATGTGTGTTGTGTTTTGTAAGTGACAGGGATCGATCGCTACTGCTCTTGGGTGGCCTGGGCTGGACGGAGGGGCAAAACGCAGGTGCTAGCAGGTATCTGGGCTGATCCCGCTAACACTGCGTTTTTGGGAACCCTAAATTGCTGGGGACGCTAGTATAGATCTGATCAGATATTGATCTGTTCAGATACTATACCACTAAGGGAGGTGTATGCTTCACGTGTGGGTGTTAGCGTTACTGGCACTAACCTGAGGCTGCCTGGGGTGTGCCGCAGACCCTCTCTGATGCTAAAACCTAATTGATATCACCCGCCGGGCGATCAGGGGGTTAAACCTTTATTGGGTTATATACGGCGGGTGCCCTGACACTATAAAAAGCAAACTAACTAACCAGCATCACCCGTAACACTTATATGGTGATCACTGGTGAAAGGGTTAACTAGGGGCAATCAGGGGGTGACACTGGCAAAAGGGGGTGAAAGGGTTACCTGGGGGGGTGATCAAGGGGTTAAACCTTTATTAGGTAATATATGGGGGTACCCGACGCTATAAAAACCTGCGGCGAACCTAGAAAAAATAACTGGCTACCTATCGGCATCACCGACACTAAGACAGCGATCAGAAAAACGATCGCTTAGTGACAGCGGTGCTAGGGGGTGAAAGGGTTACCTGGGGGGGCGATCAAGGGGTTAAACCTTTATTAGGTAATATATGGGGGTACCCGACGCTATAAAAACCTGCGGCGAACCTAGAAAAAATAACTGGCTACCTATCGGCATCACCGACACTAAGACAGCGATCAGAAAAACGATCGCTTAGTGACGGCGGTGCTAGGGGGTGAAAGGGTTACCTGGGGGGGCGATCAAGGGGTTAAACCTTTATTAGGGGGGGTTATGGGGCTACACTGGACCTAAAACTAACTGTCCTGACACTTTTACAGTCACAAATGTCACTGATTGCAGTGATCACTAAATAAATGGTCACTGCAATCAGTGACACTGTGACTGGGGGCTGGGGGGTGATCTGGGGGGGCCTGGGGGGGGGCGATCATGTACCTATGTGTGCTGGTGTTAGTGTAGTGATTGTGCACTAACCTGTTTGTCTTCTCTCACATGCGGTGCTTGGTATATGTGAGCGCCGCATGAGGGATGACATCACTTCCTCCTGCCTGTGTAAACATTACACAGGCAGAGGAAGCATTTGATTCACCGGGAGTGATCGCGAGGGGGTGGCCAGAATCGAATGGCGGCCCCCTCATCACGGATCGCTCCCGAAGCGATCCCGGCCACCCACTGTACCAGAGGGGGGTCCGATTGGACCCCCCACCCATACGAAGGCAGTCACGTACCGGCACATGATTGTGCCTGTCCGTGCCATTCTGCCGACGTATAATTACAGTGGGCGGTCGTTAAGTGGTTAATATATATTTAATATCCATATTTAATATCTAAATCCTTAACTAAAAAAAAAAAAGGTAAATCTACAGAGTTAAGCCTGGATATGGGGATTTTTAATTTTGTTTCATCATATCCCAGCTAGTATTTAAAGTATAACTAAAGGCAAAACTTTTTTTGTTAAGGAGTTTCACCCTCTCTGTTTGTCCTGTTTACCATTATCATTGAAAGTGAAAGTAAAAAAAAAATCGAAAATGTTGGGTTGTCCCCAGAAATGTAATAGAGGGGAAATCTTCCAATGAGAACACTAATTCTGGTGACCTGGGGGTCCCCAAGGATATCCCCTAATTTGCAGGGATTTCCTCTGACTTCCTGTTTGGCTTTGGGACAGGATGTGAAGGGAAATCTCCGCAATAGGACACATATGGTGATAAAAAATATCTGACAGGGGTTATAACCCTCCCTTGCTCTATCCAAAAATGTAGTACATTTTTTCCCAAAGTTCTATTTTAAAGCACTGAAGAGGTCACAATATTCAAAGGTTTCACTCTTTACATTATCACAATATAACATTTATTAGGACTTGGGTAAGTAGTAGGACCACTGTATGTGATTTTTGGTGCACATTTCCTTTTTTGATTTTGACACTCCTGACAAAGCTCCTTTTTTGAGTGAAACATGTAGTTATTTTCTTTATTTAAACAGTTATTTGCTTTCTTTTTGGGGGGCACATATGTTTTTTTTTAGGGGGGACCTGCTTCTCCGTTTTGTTCCTTCATGTTAGTGGCTTGAGTGTTTAAAGAGGACTTATACCGTATCATTCTAACTCTTGGCTTAATCTGGGCAGGAGGCACAATTGGGGAGGGTATAATTTATGTGCATCGTGACTGCCAATAGCCCAGTACTTTATTGATTATATCTTATCTGCAGTATTTGAATAATTTTTATTTGGGCCTGTGGTACAGATGGGGAGGTTGGAATGGAATCACCACCGTAGTTGCCAATTGCCCAATTTTTGAAAATCTGCAGAAGATGTTAAAATTGCATTGCTAAGATGAGTTCGAGGGTGTCATAATTCTGTGAGTCACAGATACCCTTATTGGCCACAGAATAGTGGCACCATTTGTGATATGTTATTTTGATTTCATTGAGTCTCCTCTCTTTTTTGACACTATTTAGATGGGAGAGTCTTATTTCTCCCAACTAGTTTGGAGGGTCATTACGATCTGTAAGTCTCCTCCCTATTAGTATCAATAACACATAGAGTCCCCTTTCTTGTTTTAGTGCATTTGTATGCCAAATAAAGGGAGATTACATTAGTAAGACAAGTACGCATTATTTTATTATCACAATATATAAACCTAATGTAAAGTAATGTAAAATGTATTTCATATGTTAAACCACCTAAAAAACAAACATGGCTTGCTCATACTCAGGTACTATGTAACTGGCTCTTTGTAAATGTATTTTACATCACATCCAATCCTGGCAAGAAGTGTGGGAAAATTTCTCTAATAGGTACATAGACAGCCCAAAAAAAAAAAAAAAAAACTGACAAAGGCAATAAAATTTACACTAAAAATGTATTTTATTTTTTTTAAATAAAACAAATAAATGTAATATGCTTAAATATAAGTAGAATGTACCTTCCATCTCTCTTTTCCTTAATTTCATCTTTCAAATGCAAACTTTTTTCTGCGATTCTCACGCTTAGTGTTCTGGGGTAGCTACGTTCATTCTCCATGTTCCCCCTGTGTGTGTGAATGTAGCCACCCTTTCCTGCTCACCCCTGAGATGGACTACACATCTACATGCAGACACATTCAGCTCTATGAGAATTGTAGTACACATAGAGCGGCGCATATGACCAAAAATAACGGCGTTGCTCGCTCTACACTAGTAGCAGTGAAATGCAGCAGTGGAGGATATGGAGCATGCACAGGACAAAAAAAAGATGCTTAAAAATAATGGGAGGAGACTTAAAAAACAGTTTAGCGTAATTTTAAGCCTTCTTTACTCTATCCAAAATGAAATTTAAAACATTTAACATTCTGTTATGTTTTAGTTGTATTCAAGATATTTTCAAATAATTTATTATAGATATAGACTTTAGATTAATGCTGCAGTGATGGAACAAGGGCCCTATAGGTCTCCTAATTACATAGTTACATAGTTGGCAAAGTCCACCCAATTCAACATGTGAGGGTGTGTGTGTGCGTGTGTGTGTGTATTTATGTCTCTACCACTTCCCATATCCTTGTAAATTGTGGTCAATAAGATGCCCTTCTAAAAGTTTTTTGAAATTATTGACACTTCTCGCCAAAACCACCGATTGTGGAAGGGAGTTACACAATGAAAACAAATACACATGAGAAGCTTTCAACAACAAAAGTTTCCTTTAACTAATAAACACATCCAAGTGCACCTAGTGTTCCAGAGCAGAAAAACAAGTATTCTTTGATCACGGCTAAAACCCTAATAGCCAGGACAGCTTCCACCTCTGCTATGCTTATCGCCATGCCTGAAAAATGGACAATGTAAAACTAATATCATGTATATAACAGTGATATTGTTAAATTAAGAAAAAACGTTTTTTTCCTAATCTAGCTCTTTGTTTTTCCAGACTTTAACAACTGCTGCTTCAAAAGAAGAAATGTTGAATGCAAAAGAAAATATTGATGAATTCCGTAACCAAGTCTACTCCACTGCATACTCCATGTATACTGTTTTTGGCCTAGTTGGGAACTGTTTTGCACTATTCATCCTTATAAAAACCTACAAACAGAGAACAGCTTTTCACATTTACATGCTCAACCTTGCCATCTCTGATTTGCTATTCATCTGCACCCTTCCATTCCGAGTGGCCTACTATGTCAGCCGAGGTAACTGGATTTTTGGTGACTTCTTCTGTCGTATTAGCTCCTACTCCTTCTACGTCAATTTGTATTGCAGTATCTTCATCCTGACCGCGATGAGCGTCACTCGCTTTCTGGCGATAGTCCACCCTGTGAAAAATCTTCGATTTATCTCAGTAACCAGAGCCAGGTGGGCTTGTGTGGGGATATGGGTATTTGTCTTATTAACAACTTCCCCATTTTTAATGAGTGGATCAGAGTTTGACACAACAACAAACCTAACAAAGTGCTTTGAGCTTTCCCAAAAAAATACTTCAGTGAAAAAAGTGCTCATCCTCAACTATATCTCACTCACCTTCGGCTTCATCGCTCCGTTTATCATCATTTTGGTTTGTTATACTCTGATCATTAGGGCCTTGATGAAAAATAGCTTGAACAAACAGCAAGCTTCCAGGAAGAAGGCCATTCGAATGATCATCATAGTCCTGGTTGTCTTCTTTATAAGTTTTATGCCATATCACATCCAACGGACTCTTCACCTTCACACTGTTCAAAACAGTTCTGATAGAATGATACTACACCAGAAGAAAGTTATCATCTGTTTGGCCCTTGCTGCTTCCAACTGCTGCTTTGATCCAATGTTGTATTTCTTTGCTGGGGAAAACTTTCGTAGAAGACTTTCTACTATGAGGAAGCACTCTGTTAGCATTATGCAGTGAGGAGAGTAAAGGAAAAAAGAGGGGTAACATGGATGAGAAATCTGAAGTGTTAAAGTGTTACTAAACCCACAACAGTAAAATCTGTCTGTATATGCAGCATAGCATGCTTGTTATACTCACTGTGAAACTTAAGGGCTTAATCCTCTGCATTGTGTAAAAAGGCTGTTTTATCCTGTATGCATAGATCCTTCCCCTCCTGCACTGTCTATCTGGGGAAGGCCAGCTAACACAGGCAGAGTAGTTGACCTGTACATGCTCAGTTGTGTCTTTTATGCTGGAGAGAACAGTTTCTTGTCTAGCCAGGTCACATGATATTGACATCACACATGAAGTGAAAATCTCCTCCTTCCTGAACTCTCAGCACTGAAGAAACTGTGCAGTTTATTATGTAACAGAAGTATACAGATCATCCAAAAAGGTATACAGTATAGTGGCAGTATTTTATTGTAAAAAGGAGATTTACATACCTCCCAACATTTTAAGATGGGAATGAGGGACACCTACTAGAAAACGTATGTAGGCATAGGATACGCCCCCTGTCACACCCGCTTAAAGGAGAATTGACAAAAAAAAAAAGGTTAATTAAATCCACAAGGACTTTTTTTTTACCACTCCTATTCCTTTATATTGGCTTTTAAAGTTTACAAATGCAGCAATTTTGAATTTGGATTAAAGGTTTAGTACTGGGAAACACTTTTTGAAAGATAAAAAGTGCATTTTAATATACAACTATATGGATCAGACCAAAATGAGGGACAAATGAGGGGGAAAGAGGGACAGGGGGACATTGCTCCAAATCAGGGACAGTCCCTCAAAATCAGGGACAGTTGGGAGCTATGGATTTATAAGCTGTGGGCACTGTGGGGGGGAGGGATGAACTATTTTCATATTACTGGGTTTAGTAACACTTTAACAGCCCTGGAAAAGCATGACCGTGATAAAAGCAATGTTGGAATTGCATTTTTAAAGCTTGAACTCCGGGCAGATATAAAATACACACATTATGACATACCATATAATATATTGATAACAAGCCCCACATCAGCAGAAGATTAAAATTCATTTCCTGTAATAAGTTTATCTTAATTGAACAATATAAAACTTTTCCTTTTATATATTATATTCAATGTTTTCTGATAATCTTTAATAAAATACTTGAACAACAAAATACACACATTAATGTAGCTAGGTATTTTTCATACACAACAATAACATGTATATTTTAAATTCAAGCAGTATAAGTACATGAATTTTGCCTGGTATCAGTTTCTTGCAGCCGCTGTATATCAGAACTCAGACTAAAGCCTCGTACACACGACCGGTTTTCTCGGCAAGAAACGACAAGAAAACTGTTGGGAGAGCTTTCTTGCCGAGAAAACCGTGCGTAAGTACGAGGCTTTCAGGTTTCTCGACGAGAAAAAAGACCTGCTTTTTTTTTCTTGTCTGGAGTCTCATTTTTCTCGTCGTGTATTTGGACGAGAAAACCGTTCGTGTGTATGCTTTTCCGAGTCTTCAAAAACCGCGCATGGTCAGAATCAAGTATGAGACGGGAGCGCACCTTCTTGTAAAACTAGCGTTCCTAATGGAGATCGCACATTCCGCTGTAACGAACTGAAAGCAAGACTGAAAAGCGTGAATCGTCTCTCCCCAAACTTTTACTAACACGCGGTAACACGAGGTCAGCAAAAGCAGCCCAAGGGGTGGCGCCATTGGAATAGAACTTCCCCTTTATACTGCCATTGTACGTGTTGTACGTGACCGCGCTTTACAACAACGAGATTTTGGATTGACAGTGTGTATGCAAGGAAAGCTTGACAAGAAACCCGTCGAGGAAAAACAACGTTTTTTTAGCGACGAGATTCTCGGCCATGTGTACTAGGCTTGAGAGAAAGAGAATTAGCACAAGGAGACAGTCAGTTGTGCTGCAGCACTGATGTATTAACATGGAGACTGCTAATAGAAAGAGAGAAAACAGTGACAGAAAGATGAGCTCATCAGTCTGTTGCTTCTCCATATAGCCACAGGATGGGGGAAGGACAAATATTGTAAGTATTAACTAATGGCAGACAGGACTGTATGATATGGCAGAGCTGTGTAAATTTCAGAAGTGGATGGATAGCAAAATAGATGCTTTGGCAGAATAAACAGTTTCAATATATGTACAGTATATTTGTGTATGCTGTTTGACTGAAGTTCAGTTTTAAATGTTTATGGTGAGCAGCTGTATGTGTATTGGACAACATAGTACTGGATAACCATTCTTAAACTAAGCTTCTAGAAATTACACAATGTCCTGGGTCAACAATGGGGAAACAGTTTATTCTCACAGGATTCTACTTATAATCCCACATAAAAGAGAATCTTTCATCAAAATCCCATATTTCTTGTAATTCTTAAAATAGAAGTATGGCCAAAATGTTTCTTTAGTTCTCTTGTAGGTCACAGGACTGTACTTACTTTTGCTCTCCTGCAACCCAGATTCAGCTAACAGCAGGCGTAGTGAAGCCACTCCAGGCTTTGGAAAGATCCCGATAATTTTGTCAAGATCCACTCAGCTGACAGATTGACAGCTGGCTCCACCTTTAAGCGTGAGGTTGAGAGCAGGAGCCAGCTGCACCCAACCTCGTCCCTGCTCAGTGAGCGCTGCATGAGCAGAGTGAAGTTACTACTCTCCATTGCAGTCTCTGCCCTCCATTCCATCCATACAGACCAAGAGCTCAGCAATCAGCAGTCATGTGATCGCTCATTTCTTAGTCTTAGGCCAAAATTGAAAAGCTGTAGCATCACACTGAAGCTGCAGCATAGAGGTGGGTATATATGTTTTTTTTTTGTTTGTTTTTTTGCAAACTCCAAACTTACTCCTTTAAGCCAGTTATGGGTCCAAGTTTCTGACACAGACTTTAAATGGCCCTTTTGATAAAATAAGCCTATGTTTCCTGTAAAAGAAAAATTAAATACTTTTCCCACTGTCAACATCATCTATCTGTTCTGTAGTGAGTAAAAACTGGCTGTAGAATCCACAGAATCAGACACTTCAGGAAGTGTCAAATAACTTTTTATTACCGTTTTAATGCTGCATGCTGTGGTTCCTCCTGCTGACCCCTACACTAATACAGGGCACAGTAGTAGAGTAGAGGTTGGTGGATAAAAGCATTGTATGCAAAAGGGAACCAGGTCCTTTTGACTACTACAGAGACTGGCAGTGCAGACAGTGAGAGGTGAATAATACATGTCTTCTTTGCTAGAAACATTGTATTTCATACAGTTATTAAGCAACTGAAAATGGATATTTTCAGCTACTGAGAAGTTACTTTAAATTATCATTGCAGGTACTTCTGGAGCTCATTAAATCATTATCTAAGGCATTAATAAATTAACAGCTCCTTCCCCCACAGTGATTACCTAGGCACACAAAACAAAATAATACATTCCTGTAATGGAACACCGAACGTGCGGTTTCAGTAAAGTTGTACAAGCTACATGGAATAGAATTACAGCAGTTAGTGGTACTTCTGGAGAAAAAAGTGAACCCTTATAATCCTATAATGTGATTTGTGGCCCTTTAAAAAGACAAAAATTATTAATCTTTGAGTTAAGGGTACAAATTAAGTATGTGGTACTAGTTCAAGTCTAAATAAGCCATATATTAGTACTAATATTGTGCTGTTGCTTAGCTGAATGATTTAAGATGAACCTGTACTTTAACCATTAGGCTACTTTCACACTGAGGCGCTGGATGCGCTGGCGGTATAGCGGCGCTATTTTTAGCACCGCTATACCGTTTTTTGTGCCGCGATTTGCGGGCTCCAGCGGGGGTATTTTAACCCCCGCTAGCGGCCGAAAAGGGTTAAAAACGCCTGCAATAACGCCTCTTTGCAGCGTTTTGCGGGCGTTTTGGAGGCGCTTCCCCCATTGATTTCAATGGGCAGGGGCGTTATAGGAGCGCTATTTTTAGCGCTCCTATTGTGCCTCAAAGATGCGGCTTGCAGGAGTTTTTTGACCCTCCTGCAAGCGCAATGCTCCAGTGTGAAAGCCCTCAGGCTTTCACATTGGATACTATTGAGCGGCTTTTTTGGGGCGCATTGCAGGCGCTATTTTTAGCGCAATAGCGCCTGCAAAGCGCCTCAGTGTGAAAGGGGCCTAACTGGCAAATTACAGGTTGATTTTAGATGAAGGACTTTAAATGAGGTGTACTTACCTACTCTGAACTTGCTCCCCTGCCAGACTGTCTTACTGCTGCTGATGTGCCAATCCACAGACTGAGTGCTGTTACGAGGAAAGGAGGGTAGTGTCACACTTTACTTCCTTACATAAAACTTTCATGTGGCCTATTTGTGGATCCCAGTAACTAGGGTGTGCTGAGTGCCATTGTGAGGAAGAAAGGGTAGTGTTTACATTTTACTTACATAGAACCTTCATGTGGCCTAGTTGTGGATTACAGTAACTGTGTAGAGAAGGTTATGCATGCTACTGAAAACTCCTTCTGTAAAGTGATCCTTATACTTTGCCCTGTATGGGCAAAGTGCTGATTCATTTTAAGTATATAATTTGTTTCTGGCACCTTTCTATTTCCCATTGCAAACACATCTTTTATGTTCTAGATTTACGGGTCAAATAAACCTGAACTCGGGGGAAAAAAACTCCTATTTGAATACATTTTCAATAGCCAAAAATGATATAAATCCTTTCTGTGTATACCATTGTCTTTGCAAACTCAATTATTACATCACCACTCTGCTGCATAAGGCTGTGCAGAGAGCAGAGCAGTAGGAGGAACCAAGCAGGTCCACCCACTACAGGCTGCCTGCAAAAAACTACAGGAGGGGGCGGATACAAGACCAATCTTTCTGCACAAAGGAAAGGGAGCATCAGTTACTGGTCTTAATTACAGGATACTCCTTCACAGAGGCAAAGTTTCACACTAGAATACTGCATAGATCTGAAAGAAATACACAAAGCACACCAAGACTTAAGTAAGAATACATGTCTCTTGAACAGGGATGAGCCGAACACCCCCCTGTTCGGTTCGCACCAGAACCTGCGAACAGACAAAATGTTCGTGTAAACTTTAGAACCCTATTAAATACAATGGACTCGAACGTTCGAAATCTAAAGTGTTAATTATAAAGGCTAATATGCAAGTTATTGTCCTAAAAAGTGTTTGGGGACCTGGGTCCTGCCCCATGGGACATGTATCAATGCAAAAATAAGTTTTAAAAACGGCCGTTTTTTCGGGAGCAGTGATTTTAATAATGCTTAAAATGAAGAAAATAAAAGTGAAATATTCCTTTAAATTTCGTACCTGGGGGGTGTGTATGATATGCATGTGAAGTGGCGCATGTTTCCCGTGCTTAGAACTGTCCCTGCAAAAAATGTCATTTTTGAAAGAAAAAAATGCATTTAAAACTGACTCCCGGCTATTAATGAATTGTCGGCTCCTGGCAATACATACAAAAGTCATTGATAAAAAAAAAAAAAAAAGCGTGGGGGTTCCCCAGAATTCAATTACCAGGCCCTTCAGGTCTGGAATGGATATTAAGGGGAACCCCGCCGCAAATTAAAAAATAAATTGACGTGGGGTTCCCCCAAATATCCATTCCAGGCCCTTCAGATCTGGCATGGATTTTAAGGGGAACTCCACCCCAAATTTAAAAGAAAATGGCGTGGAGTCCCCCTAAAAATCCATACCAGACCCCTTATCCGAGCACGCAACCTGGCCAGCCGCAGGGGAAAAGGGGGGGACGAGAGAGCGGCCCCCCTCCCTCCTGAACCGTACCAAGCCACATGCCCTCAACATGGGGAGGATGTCCCCATGTTGATGGGGACAAGGGCCTCATCCCCACAACCCTTGCCCGGTGGTTGTGGGGGTCTGCGGGCGGGGGGCTTATCGGAATCTGGAAGACCCCTTTAACAAAGGGGACCCCCAGATCCCGGCCCCCCCCTATGTGAATTGGTAAGGGGTACATTGTACCCCTAACATTTCACGAAGAAAGCGTAAAAAAATGTTTAAAAAAACACACAAACACCTTGAAAAAGTCCTTTATTTAAAAAAAAACATTCCAGCGATGAAATCCAGTGTCCCGTGGCGATCCCGATGTCCAGCGCTGTCCTTCATTGGTTGTGCCTGAGCGGACCTGATGGGGAACTCCCTCTCAGTATTTTAAATGTATAGACCCGCCCCTTCTAAAGTTCCCCATCAGGTCCGCTCAGCGGACGAGATGCGGAACATGAGAAGGGGCGGGTCTATACATGTATTACCAAAGTGAGAGCAGTCCCCCATCAGGTCCGCCCCCTCGGTATGTCGGACCCGCCTACGTCATTGGCTTGAGCGGGGAACTTCCTTCACTATGTAAATTTAAATTACACAGTGAAGGAAGTTCCCCGCTCAAGCCAATGACGTAGGCGGGTCCGACATACCGAGGGGGCGGACCTGATGGGGAACTGCTCTCACTTTGGTAATACATGTATAGACCCGCCCCTTCTCATGTTCCGCATCTGGTCCGCTGAGCGGACCTGATGGGGAACTTTAGAAGGGGCGGGTCTATACATTTAAAATACTGAGAGGGAGTTCCCCATCAGGTCCGCTCAGGCACAACCAATGAAGGACAGCGCTGGACATCGGGATCGCCGCGGGACACTGGATTTCACCGCTGGAATGTTTTTTTTTTTTTTTTTAATAAAGGACTTTTTCAAGGTGTTTGTGTGTTTTTTTAAACATTTTTTTACGCTTTCTTCGTGAAATGGTAGGGGTACAATGTACCCCTTACCAATTCACATGGGGGGGGGCGGGATCTGGGGGTCCCCTTTGTTAAAGGGGTCTTCCAGATTCCGATAAGCCCCCCGCCCGCAGACCCCCACAACCACCGGGCAAGGGTTGTGGGGATGAGGCCCTTGTCCCCATCAACATGGGGACATCCTCCCCATGTTGAGGGCATGTGGCTTGGTACGGTTCAGGAGGGAGGGGGGGCCGCTCTCTCGTCCCCCCCTTTTCCCCTACGGCCGGCAAGGTTGCGTGCTGGGATAAGGGGTATGGATTTTTAGGGGGACTCCACGCCATTTTTTTTAAATTTGGGGTGGAGTTCCCCTTAAAATCCATGCCAGATCTGAAGGGCCTGGAATGGATATTTGGGGGAACCCCACGTCAATTTTTTTTTAAATTTGCGGCGGGGTTCCCCTTAATATCCATTCCAGACCTGAAGGGCCTGGTAATTGAATTCTGGGGAACCCCCACGCTTTTTTTTTTTTTTATCAATGACTTTTGTATGTATTGCCGGGAGCCGACAATTCATTAATAGCCGCAAGTCAGTTTTAAATGCATTTTTTTCTTTCAAAAATGACATTTTTTGCAGGGACAGTTCTAAGCACGGGAAACATGCGCCACTTCACATGCATATCATACACACCCCCCAGGTACGAAATTTAAAGGAATATTTCACTTTTATTTTTTCATTTTAAGCATTATTAAAATCACTGCTCCCGAAAAAACGGCCGTTTTTAAAACTTCTTTTTGCATTGATACATGTCCCCTGGGGCAGGACCCGGGTCCCCAAACACTTTTTAGGACAATAACTTGCATATTAGGCTTTATAATTAGCACTTTAGATTTCTCCCATAGATTTTACGAATTTGCCGCGAACACCCCAATTTGTTCGCTGTTCGGCGAACGGGAGAACAGGCAATGTTCGAGTCGAACATGAGTTCGACTCGAACTCGAAGCTCATCCCTACTCTTGAATATTTGTTTATTCCCGAGTTCAGCTTTAAGCTATAATTATAGTGTCATGTACTAGCACAATCAGGGGTGGATCCAGAGTCTAGTCTCGGGAGGGGCACTACCAGAAAATATTTTTTTGGGGGGAAAATTTATTAGGGAAATGCCTGGTGTTGGCGCTTCAATGATCACGGCACCACGGTTGTTATGGTGTCATGATGATTGAAGCTCATTATTTATATTATTACATTGTAATATAAAATGAAATGGTTCAACTCGCCATAATGCAGAATCAGTGGGTGCCCCGAGTGTGTCACTTGCCACGTCACCTGCCACCAGATGCAGCTTGTCACCTGCCACACGTTGCGGATTGTCACTTGTCACGTCGCCTGCCACACGTTGCCGATTGTCACCTGCCACACATTGCGGATTGTCACTTGCCAAGTCACCTGCCACACGTTGCAGATTGTCACTTGCCACACGTTGCGGATTGTCACTTGCCACGTCACCTGCCACACCTTGCAGATTGTCACTTGCCTGCTACCAGATGCAGATTGTCACTTGCCACCTCACCTGCCACACCTTCCGGTTTGTCACTTGCTAAGGTGGTGCTTTGCTTGTCAGAGTCAGGCAGCAGAGAGATGATGTAATCTCTCTGCTGCCTGCACAGTGAGGGCGGAAGTTACTGCAGGGATGCAGGGCGGGCGCGGGGCGGTGAGAGATGTCATCTCTCTGCTCCCCCGGCCGCCGGCTTGTTGATTGGCCAGCCGCCCGCTTACCCACAGAGCCGACCAGCTCACTGCCCACTCTCTGACTCTCACTCGCCACCGAGCCACCCACCCACACACCGAGGCACCCGGCAGGCCGCGCTGTCACTCGCCCGTGGAGTCGCCCGCTCTGTCACTCGCACGCGGAGCCGCCCACTCAGACTATCGGGTGCCCGCAATTTTCCCAACTACCGCCCGCTCAGACTCTTAGGTGCACGCAATTTTCGCAACTAAAACGAATTTCTCGGGGGTGGCAATTACCCTGTTGCCCCCCCCCGATACGCCCCTGAGCACAATGCATTTCTTATAACATATCATTTTTGTTACTCATAATAGGAATTCAACAAAAATATATTTAAGGTACACCTTTCCTTTTTAAAAACATAGTCATAATGCAGTTCTGATGCCCTCCAGATACCCACACAAACAATTTCTTTGGCACATAAGCAGCTCAAGGTCCTCAAAAACCTTGGGGGCTCTGATATACAAATCTTGCAGGCAACTGAAAAAGTATCATGCATCCCTTCACTAGGTCTGCCAGCCCTCAAATTTATTGGGGAATATCAAGCTTTGGCTATAAGAGCCTTCTCCAGGTGTGTCCTTGGGTTCTTGTGAGAATAATGAAGTAAATGCTGGCACAAGTGGATGACTATGTTTCATTTAGACTGTCGGGAGTTTTAAAAAAAGGAAAGGTGTACATTAAATGATTTTTAGTCATTTTATTTATTCTATATGTTTTTACACTGATGTATTATAGTTTTATATCTGTTGTTTTTGAAAATTCTCATAGAATTGTTACCTAGACATCACAGCAGGTGTTTGCTTTCAGGCACTCTATCTTTAAAACTTCTGTGCCTCTGTACATCCCCTTTAAGAATGCTAGCCTACCCCACACACCTTGGGAAAATATTTTTTATTATAATGTCTACTGTAAACTGTAACTAAAAACATAGGTGAAGCAACCTTAAAAATTAGTAAACGTCCTCTGCCTTCTGTTAGACGACGGAAAACATGGCTGCCAAATCTGAAATTGGGTAGTTGTTGGGCTGGAAGTGCTGCCAGAAACATACAATTGTATCTATGGAAGTTCCTACTTTTATGCCCCATACACACTAGTGGAATTTCTGCCAGCAAAAGTAGGATGTGAGCTTTTGGTCAGAAATTCCGACCGTGTGTATGCTCCATCAGACTTTTTCTGTCGGAATTTCTGCCAGGAAAAGATTGAGAGAAGGTTCTCTATTTTTCAGACGGAAAAAGTTCCTATTGGAAATTCCGATCGTCTGTATGCAATTCCGACGGGAAAAAAAGCATGCATGCTCGGAAACAATTTGACGCATGCTCAGAAGCAATGAACTTCTTTTTCTCGCCTCGTCGTAGTGTTGTACATCACCGCGTTCTTAACGCTCGAAAGTTCAGAAAACTTTTGTGTGACCGTGTGTATGCAAGCCAAGCTTGAGCGGAATTCCGTCGGAAAAACCATTGTCATGGTTATGCAGTAATGTTTGTCTGTCAGATTACCTCCTCCATGTGTCCTGCTTTAGAGGCCAGCCACTCTCACCTTGCTGCTTAAATAATCTCTCCTCTAAGCATGGCTCCACCCCAGGCCCTATCAGAGAACTCTATATTAACCTGTGCACTGCAAGCCGGCCGTGCTGATCAACAGTGTTTGTTAAGCAATTGTGCTTGCTGTGTGCCCTACGTCTGTCTCTGTTTTACCAATCTTGGCTTGTTCTCGACTATCCCTGTCTGCTTGTGACCTTGACCTTTGGCGTGTCCTTTGTTTATCTATGTCTGCTAGTCGTCCCAACCTTTGGCTTATCCCATTATTATCTCTTGATATCCTGAGCTGCTGCTTTCCCTCTATCCTCTATAGCCTACTGTGAGCGTGAGCTGGGAGACTCTGGGGGCCGCGACCCAGATCCAGTTGCAGCCCAGTCCATCCTCACCACTAGAGGCTCTGGTGAACACCTGCTGGATCTTAGACTCCGCGCCCTGGGGAATCTTAGGCTCTAGCTCCCTGTGGGATCCCTGTTAGTGCTCCAGTGGACCTGCCTTCCTTAACCACCCAGAGTTCCATCCGCAGCAGTCAGCCATAGGGTCCACTACCTTAGCGGTGCACTCCTGACCCCAACGGTGTGCATCTGTCACCTGGCCTCAGGTGACCTGACAGTTTGATCAGCCATGGACCCGCCCGACGTGCCGCTTTACGCAGATGATCCATTGCAGGGCATAGTCCGCAGACTTGAGACCCAGGAATCGAATCAGACTCAGGTGATGTGATTCCTCCAGGATCTGGCTTCAAGCTTCGAGCAGCTTCAGGCCTCCTTTGGAACCCCGAGTCTGCAACCTCAAGCACAATCAGCGGCTGCACCTATCCCGGTCGCAGTCGCAGCCACACATTCACTACAGCTGCCAGCTCCGTCTCGTTTCTCTGGGGACTCCAAGGCCTGCAGGGGGGTTCCTTAGCTAATGCACTATTCATTTTGAGCTCCAGCCCCAAAGCTTTCTGTCTGATCGGGCAAAGGGAGCCTATATAATTTCCCTCCTCTCCCGTGAAGCTTTAGCCTGGGCATCCCCTTTGTGGGAACTGAATGATCCAGTGGTTTCTAGCCTGTCTGTCTTCTTGAAACATTTTTGGAATATCTTCGAAGAAGCGGCTCGTGTCTCTTCAGCGGCCAGCGCCCTTTTACTTCTCCGCCAAGAGTCTGCTTCTGTGGGACAGTATGCTCTTCATTTTCGCATACTGACGGCTGAGTTGGGCTGGAACAATGAGGCCTTAGTCGCAACCTTTTTGCATGGCCTTTCTGATAGAATGAAGGATGAATTAGCAGGAAGAACCATCCCCACTGATCTGGACAAAGTTATCTCCTTGTGTAACCAGATCGATATTCGCTTTCAGGAAAGGACCCTAGAAAAGCGACGCAAGCACTCCTTGGTCCTTAGTCAGCCTGAGCTCCCCTCTCTTCGACCCGTGGAGCATCTCCTGCCAGCTGAGAACCCATGCAGCTGGGTCGGACCAGGTTATCCCCCGAGGAACGTGCTAGGTGCAGAACTCTAGGCCTGTGTCTCTACTGTGGGGGCAAAGGTCATTTTCGTGACACTTGCTCTCTTTGTCCGGAAAAACGTTTGGGTCCAATACATCTGGAAAGTGGAGTATTGGACCCAGAAATATCACCTTCACTTTCTTGTCTTCTTCTTTCTGTGTTCCTTCATCTTGGTGCTTCTTCTCATTCGGTCTCGGCATATCTGGATTCCGGAGTCGCTGGCAATTTCATGGACTGGGAAATCGCATCTTCTTTGAGACTTACCCTTTTGCCACTCACCACGCCCTTGGTGGTCTTGGCGATTGATGGCACTGTTCTCCCAGGGGGTCCTATCCGCTTCCAGACCCTCCCTGTTAAGATGTCGGTAGAGACACTCCACCAGGAATGGATATCCTTCCTTATCTTACCTAAGGCCTCAACTCCTATCGTTTTGGGTCTTCCATGGTTACGGCTCCATTCTCCACACGTCGACTAGACTGCTGGACAGATCCTGGCTTGAGGTTCCTCCTGTTCCTCATCCTGCATACCCAAGGTTGCCCCAAAAGAGAAACTTCCTGTTGCCACCATCCCAGTATCTTTTGATCTTCCTACTGCATATAGTGATTTCTGGGATGTGTCTTGCAATAGTCGGGCTGATGCACTCTCTAGGTCATGTGGCACTCGATGACGAGCCCACCTGTGAACCTGAGCCGATCATCCAGTTTGCATAACCATTTACATTTGTCTGTCCCTAATCACCCTTGGATGCACAGCTAGGCTAGCTTGTCTGCAAGTTCTGCAGTCGCTACGCCTTGCGATGCGATTCAGTTAGTCGCAACACCTTACTATGCTATTCAGCTTGACTCCTGTGACATGTCACCTTCTAACCAACCTGACCTCAGGGTTCCACTGACCTCTGCCCAGTCTGATGGTCCTGTGCTAGATGTCCAGTTCATCTTTAAGGGTCTGGGGGACCCTCCTCCGATCCCAGTTGATCCTCTCATGCCCTTGCTTATTCCTAAAAGGTCTTTGGTCCTCAATAAATCCTCTCGTCCGCTCCCTACCTTGGTTCCGGTCTCTGAGGATAATCTACAGTATGATGTTAGTCAAGTTCTGGATTCTCGGCTCTGCAGAGGCATTCTTCAGTACCTTGTGCATTGCAGAGGGTTTGGTCCTGAGGAGGCGTCTTGGATCCCTGTATCTGAGGTTTTTGCACCTCGTCTGTTGAGGTTTCATCTGAGGTTTCCCTTTAAGCCTGGACCCAGGCAGGGGAGGGGGAGGGCCCATAAGAGGGGGAGTACTGTCATGGTTATGCAGTAATGTTTGTCTGTCAGATTACCTCCTCCATGTGTCCTGCTTTAGAGGCCAGCCACTCTCACCTGGCTGCTTAAGTAATCTCTCCTCTAAGCATGGCTCAGCCCCAGGCCCTATCAGAGAACTCTATATTAACCTGTGCACTGCAAGCCAGCCGTGCTGATCAACAGTGTTTGTTAAGCTATTGTGCTTGCTGTGTGCTCTACGTCTGTCTCTGTTTTACCAATCTTGGCTTATTCTCGTCTATCCCTGTCTTCTTGTGACCTTGACCTTTGGCGTGTCCTTTGTTTATCCTTTTCTGCTAGTCGCCCCGACCTTTGGCTTATCACCTTACTATCTCTTGATATCCTGAGCTGCTGCTTTCCCTCTATCCTCTATAGCCTACTGTGAGCGTGAGCTGGGAGACTCTGGGGGCCGCGACCTGGATCCAGTTGCAGCCCATTCCATCCTCACCACTAGAGGCTCTGGTGAACACCTGCTGGATCTTGGACTCCGCGCCCTGGGGAATCTTAGGCTCTAGCTCCCTGTGGGATCCCTGTTAGTGCTCTAGTGGACCTTCCTTCCTTAACCACCCAGAGTTCCATCCGCAGCAGTCAGCCATAGGGTCCACTACCTTAGCGGTGCATTCCTGACCCCAATGGTGTGCATCTGTCACCTGGCCTCAGGTGACCTGACAACCATCCAACTTTTTTCCGACGGAAATTCCGCTCATGTGTACAGGGCATAATGCCTCGTACACATGACCGGTTTTCCCGGCAGGAAAAAAAACGACACTTTTCCCGACGGGATTCCTCTTAAGCCTGCCTTGCATACACACGGGCATACAAAAGACGGCTGAACTTTTGACTGCCAAGAACACGGTGACGTCAAAGACTACCACAAGCCGACAAAATTAAGTTCTATTCTTCCGCGCATGCGTCAAATTGTTTACAAGCATGTGCGTTTTTTTTTTCTCTCAGGAAAGCATACACACAACGGTTTTTCACGATGGGAAAAAGACCGCCGGGAATCCCGGCGGGAAAAAAAGAGATCAAGTTGGGAAAACTGCGATGGAGCATACACACACCCGGTTTTCCCGACGGGAAAACCGGTCTTGTGTACGAGGCAAAAGAATCAGTTTATCTTAGCGGAGCCCATTTCAAAGAGTGGCTTACACTTAAAACAGTTCTGGGTTGTACTATACAAGCTAATTTTAGAATAAATAGACATGTCAAATATCTTGCTTTCTGTGCAAATGTGAGTATGTAGATCATTATTTGTTAATGCTCTTAGAAACCACATCACAAAATAAAGCTTTTTTATTTTACTTTTATGGCTCCCTTGAGGCATCATATACTAGCACAATAAAAGCCATTTCACACCTTGGTGTGCATTATCAAAAAGTTTGCTTTCTATATCCTTTTTCCATGAAAATTCTCCTTCCATAGAAAAAAATGTCATCGCATTAAGCACCCACCTAAATTGCATCTGAACCACATCATACCTAAAGTGTAGAGGTAAGAAAATCCCCCCAAATTGTATTGTACAGTACCCTAGGGTAATGTTCCTGTTCCGGGTTTTAAGACCCGTCCTAGCAACCTCTTCTCCCCTATGCTTTGGTGGTTGTTTGCCCTGTAACATCATAAAATCCAATGCAGAGCCCATAACATTGTATTAAAAATTAGGATGCCAAGGGACAGTCCACTGCCTGAGCATAGGGGCATAGAGGAGAGCACTGGCTGCTGGGTGAGCGGCAGATCCAGTAAATAAGGGCTTGTTCAGGTTAGCGGTTGAGGGGTTGTAAAATCCTGTAGTTGTGCTGCCAACTGCCCCCCCTTTAGCTGCAGAAGCAGCGACCTGGAGTGTATACATGCCATGGATGCGATGCCTTTCTGGAATTATACCCCTCTCGCCTTTGGAGGGCACTACAAGTGAATGGAGTTGCTCTGCAATGCATGAGGTTGTGACACACTAGTGTGAGGTTCATACATGAACTGCCATTATTGAGCTCCTTCTATCATGCCAATCCTCAGGCCTCAGAAACTTTAAGTCGCTGACCTGGCACAAATAGGCAGATCAGGAAATTTGCACTAGTATTTTGGGAAAATCAGCATGGCAAGCATGTATGTTGCTTATGATGATTTTCCTTTAAAGTTTATGTCTGGCTAAATAAAAAATAAAACATATTAAAGCAGAGCTCCATCCAAAAGGGGATGCTCCGCTTGTTTGCTTCTTTCCCTCCCCCTCTGCTGTCACATTTGGCACCTTTCGGGGGGGGGGGATGTATACCTGTCAAAACCAGGTAGCCGCTCCCACATCCAGGTAAGATTGCTGCAATCGTTGTGCGGCGTTCTACGAAATTCCCCGCCCCTCCTCCTTCCGAATATTTGTAGCTGCTGACTTTCATTTTTTTTTCTCTTTTAAAAAGGAGGTTCAAGCTGAAAAAAAAAAAATATTCGGCAGCTACAAATCCTGCAGCTTCTCACTTTTGTTAAAAGGACATTTAACTGTCAAGGGATCCAGCGCCGTCACTAGCCTTTGGGTTCCTGGAACCGGCATCATAAATGTGGGCAGCCAGCTATGCTGCTTTCGGCTTCACAGCCAGCTGCCCATTGTGTATGCGCGAGCCACTATGCTTAGTGAACATCCTGCAGTCTTCTGGGACCTTTGATGTATCCCAGAAAACTGCGGGGAGGGAAGGGGAGAAGAGAACTTCTGCTTGGATTACCTAGGCAATCCAAATGGAAATGGGAGTGGGCACCTTTCAAAACTAGGTACCCGCCCCCCCCCCCAAAAAAAAATGACATGCCAAATGTGGCAAGGGAGAAGGGGAGGGGGACTTAAAGTCGAACTTCCCCTTTTGGGTGAAGTCCTGCTACGTGTCTGCTATACTTAAAATGGCCAGTACATGTCATGGCAGGTTTTTATTCCCAGTCCAGCACTGATATAAGTTCACTAGCATCAGCACCACAGAAATAGCTTGACACAGTCAGCGAGTAAGCTGTATCCTTTCTGCATATGTCAAAGTAGAAGGAATTAAAAGCTGGACATCCAAGTGTCTAAAGATTTGCATGGCTATTGATAGAACAATGCAAGAGTATTGCATATTTTAATTGCACTTGTAAATTATACTCATTTGTTAAATGTAAATAAATGTCCATGTACATGAAGATGGTTTTTGTTAAATCCTTTTTATAGATTGTTGTTTTTTTGTTTTTTTTTTGTCATTTGGGTCATTGTATGAAATGCTTAATTTATTGTATATAAAGTGCTTGATATATAAAGAATAAAATTGAATGTATCAAAGACTGAAAATAGTGGGTGATTTTTGCTTGCATTTACTTGTGTAAAGTTCGAGAAAATCTTAAAGGACAACTACACTTTTCTAACAAAAATCCCAAGCCCCTTCTTTCCTTCCCATCCAAGCCAAACCAACCCAAAACTCCCTTCCCTTATGGTAGGGGCAGTCTCCCAGATGAATAAATCTCCTGTAGAGCTTGTCATGCATGCACTTGCACTCATAGACTTGAATAGAGCTGTACTCCTAGCAACTATACTGAAGGAGTGTGGTTCTGCCCACTGGCATTGACGGTGCCAGAGAAGAATTTTGCACTTAGGATGTAAGCACTGTGGGATGCCACCACTGAAAGGTAAGTATGCACTGGAGTGGGGAGTTTGGGTTGAATTAGATTACTTTACCTAATAATATTACAATGTCAGATAACATTACCTTTGTGTCATAGGAAAAAAACATGGTTGTATTGTAATGCTTAACTTTGTCCACCCCCCCCCCCCCCTTGAGCAACCTAAAGGGAATGTTAAAGTCCCTCGTTGGCCATATTCCAGCATATTCAGCTATTCCTTCCTAGTCTTGCAAATATATAATGAGCAAGGAATACAAGTAATGAATTAAGTGGATTTTTTAGTTCACTAAACTTTGAACTGGGGGATAGGGTCTACGGGACCTGCATCAGTGTGTTAAAGAGGAAATAGGGTCCAGACATTTTTACTGAAATTACTGCCAAAATGATAACCAGTTTCCACACTTGTCCCATGTGTATTTTTAGGACAGTATAAGGTTTTGCAACTACAACAAGGTAAAAGATGTGTAAATTTATTGAGTTGGTTTAGCATTGCCATAATTTGAACCATTTACTTAAAGCAGAACTCTAGGCAGCAATAAGAGGAACAAATTATTGCAGCTCTGTATTCATAAATACATCATTAAGACACCAATCACACTATTGACACAGGAGTTATATCAATGCACAGCAAGCCATATTGCATGCATTGGTGAGATGCAGTGCCCTTTATTCCAAATGGCACTCCAATGCACCTTGCCGATAAATGTACTTTTGCGATTTACAACCTATTCATAAAATACAGCCTGCAGTATGTAGCCTGCATTGTCCTCCCAAGGTCTCTCTGCAGAAGGGAGAACTCTGTAAATCGAAGAGACCTGGTCATGTGTCACTGAGCGGGCTGCCTTCCAGGCTTTTTTTTTCCTCCTTTGTTTTAATAAAGCTCCACTGGCTTTAGGCTCTGAAGCTAACAGAATGCTAAACACATTGCTGTGAAGATACCTCTAAAGCAAAGGTGGCCAGGTGGGGCAGGATAGGCCTCTCTGAAAATATGAGTTTTCAAGGATCATCTATAAGTGGATAAAGTAGGAGATAGCTGGACAGATTGGAGTAGGACGTTCCAGAAGATGCGTGAGGCTCTGGAGAAGTCCTGGAGGCGGCCATGGGAGGAGATGACAAGGAAGTTAAAGAGCAGGAGGTCTTGGGAGGAACGAAGAGAATGATTTGGTTGGAACTTTGAGACAAGGTTAGTGATGTAGCTGGGTAAAGAGTTGTAGATGGCTTTGTAAGTTGTTGTTAGCATCTTGAATTTAAGATTTAGATTTAATTTAGTAAGACAAATAAAGACATCGGTATCATGAAATACAATTTATCTGCTAGATGCATTATAAGTTCAGTAGAAATTAGGCTACGTACAAAGGGTGCAGTAAATGGATAATAATAGCCTGAGATGAAAAATTATTTATTGCTTTTTGCTTGGCAGAACATGAATTTTCAAATTAGCTCACTAATTCTCAGTAATTCTTCTAGAGGATGGTAAATTTGCTTTCCTGGCTCAATTTCCTGGCTCAATTTAGTATAACATAACACAGGAATGACTGTGTAGCAATATGCAACAAAATGATTTCTGCATTTCCATATTATGTTGGAAATTTTGTTCTAGCGTTATTAGAGTGATATATAATGTTAATGTTGGTCAATGAGTGCTCTTCTCTCTTGACGTCTGATGATTGGCCAAAGCATGCACCTGATCTGCATGCTTTGGTCAATCGCAGCCCGCTCTGCTATTAGAGCCATGATATATATATATATCTATAGTGCAGGCAGTCTAGTATATGTATGTGTGTGTGTGTGTGTGTGTGTGTGTGTGTATATATATATATATATATATATATATGTATATATAGCACACAAACCTTTTTCTCGCCTGGCTCACTTGCGAGTCAAGGCACATCGTGCTATATGCCCGTACCCTCCTGTTTGAGGAGGTTAAGCGGTGTTCATAAATTTGGGTCATTCAGCGAGTCACCCTTCCCACTGGTTCTCTTCCCCAGAGTATGGGGTCAAGTCTCTGTTTCTTCCCCCAAAGAAAACAATGTCCAGAAGTACTTTAACTCCAACAGAGAGTTTATTTTCTATTTGCTGCGTAATAGATAGAGACAGGTGGGTGAAAGAAGAAATAGTGTGGAGAATAGGTCCAGGCACAACCAGCAATCTCGTTGCCACTCGATCCCGAGTGGGTTTAGCTCACCTGTATAGTCCTCTCTCACAGTCCTAGCAGCCGGTGTGGAGCTCGAACATTTCAGCCACCCTATCCCCTCCTGGGACGGGCATTGTAAATCCTCTAACCTCTGTAGACTTCAAGAACAAGACGATGCCAATGGGCACTCTACGGGTTAGCTTCCCCAAATAACAAATCCTTCCCTCTGACAGGTCACCAGGCCTCTCCTGAGACAGCAATCTTCTATTACTCATCTCCTCAATGGGATCAATCCTCCCCTGGCTTCCTCTCAGTCAGAGCGGGTACCATTCCTCGGGCTCCCTGGTACTCTTCTTTCGGGGACGGGCCCTAACTGAAGATGCTAGGCCCACTAGTAGAGTTGCAGGCCCCAGGCTAAAGGTGCCTGGGCCTGATCACGCCCACATGTACCCCCGGCCATGAGGGCCACAGGAGGTAGGGTACGTTTCTCACTCCTCCGACTCTGACGGGGACCACCCCACCAACCACACTAACTCTATGGCGTCTGCCCCTCAAGTACCCTCTCCCGGCATGCACAGAAGGCCGACCACGCCCACTGTACCGCTGCCGAGAGAGGACACCCCAAGGCGTAGTAATGCCACCCCTGGCTCAACCCTGACCTGATGTGACAGCGCCACCCACAGGCCGTAGGGAACCATACACCAGGCAGCATCACATAGACAGAAGCAAAACCTAGCAATGAGAATGGTCTGAGCCTGGCTAATAGCTCAGACCAGCCCCTAAATTTAGGCACATAACACCCCTTAAAGTAAAGACCCGCTACATACACCCCCTCCTAAAATAGACACTGTCCCCAGTGTCTGCAATAAATGCACAACCCCTCAAGCCTGAGCAAGCGTGAATTTATTCCAAAAGAAAACTAACTATGTACAATTTGTTATGTTATGTGCCTGAACCAACACAAGGAACATGGGACAGGAGAAAGGAAATAGAGGAGAAAAATATAGAAGACCAAAACACAAACATTGACATCCATTCTCAATGTCACATTTTTATATTACACTGTACATATTCCACCCCCTCCTAAATAACTACTCCACCCATTCTCCGGCAGAATTGCTTGTAGTTCACCTGCAGAGGGAGAGAAAAAACACAACACACAAAAGAAAACAAACATCCTAGCTTCTGGAAACAGAAGCAAACCATTTCCCCTGGGAGAAATGACCGGTTTCTGTAGCATAATTTCCTGCAGAACACTACCACCTAGTGGCAGCACATTTTGCTACACTAGTCTTAGTGCGCATAGGCACAGATCCATACACAAAGACACCCCTTGATCATGATGGCTTCCTGCTTTGGCCCTAACTAAATCTACCCAGAGTTCAGTTATTTTCTTGGGGAGAAAAAAAAAACTTCTCCTCTGCGGAACTGAAAAGGTAGAAAACACAGACAGTCCCCCGATTCCTTAACTGAGTAAGTTCCCTCTTGAGCAGAGAGTTAGATCAGCAGTTCAAGGCAAGTACCCTGAAGTGAGAGTAAATAAGAAAACAAAGTTCCCACTTCAAAGATAATACTTGGGATCAGGGAGAACAAGGGTTTTCCACTGTTTGTCCAGTGTTTCTACGTAGTAAACAGCATCGTCTCTGTCCTTGCTGCAGGTGACCACACGGTCCGCGTGAATGTGCCGACCATAAGTCCAGTCCCTGCGGCAGCCTTTGTACCGATCAGCCATTACAGCAGAACACTTCAAATATCGGTAGCCTCTTGGTACTTTCACATGGTCCCATACAAAGTCAGCGTACCAACGTTCACGAGAGGCCTCGATCTCGTAAAGCAGTTCTTTTGGAACATAAATATATTCCCAACCATAGTCAGCGGCAACCTTCTTGTGCAGGAGCCGTTGCAACCGGGCTAGGGGTGGCATGGTGGCCCGATCTCCTGCTCCCAGGAAGACAATAGCGTCTGGAGACCTTCTCAATGGCACAGGCTCCAGCAGCAACATAGGTGGCCGTAATGGTGCCTGGGCATCCGCAACAGCAGGCACAGAAGACGCCGGAGCTGGCAAAGCGGGCATAGGGTCAGTCTCTTCCCTTGCAATAGAGACTTCCACTCGGGGTGTAGTTTCCCCAGAATCCATCAATGAATCTCCACCTAGACTGCGGGGTGAAATTGATGGAATTTTATCCCAACCCTTTCTTTCAAATACTTCGTCCACATCACGATCATCTCCCACATCTGAAGATGTGTCTAATTCAGAAGTATTATACTCCTCCGCCGGTAGATAGCTGGCAGTGGAGGCAGACACAACGTCTCTGAAAATGGAGGGTCTTTGTGGGCTTGCTGTCCACACATCCCCTGTAGCGTGGGGTGTGGGCTTCCCTTCCCTCTCCAACAAAGTCAATGTCCCTTTTCTCCCAGCCTCCTTACCTTCCCCCCACGCGGATCTCCTGGAGGTCCCTCCGGCTGGAAGATCCGGTTCAGGCAGGCGCTGGGGCAGGCTTCGACCGCGGCCGCGGGAGGCCTTTACGTATCCCACCTTCCGCTTGGCGGGTGGGAGAGAGTTCTCTGTTGTAACGGAGACAGCATCCGCGATGACCTCCATTGTAAGCTCCGCAACGGTCGGAGCTCCATCCTCCACATACGTGGCAGTCGGAGCGGTGCGCGTGGGCTCGGCCGTGGGAGTACTGGTTTCCTCCTCAAGAGTGGTGACACCTGTAAGGCAGTTTTCCCTGTAACTCTTTGGCTTCTCTGTCAGTTTGTCCACCTTAAAAAGGAATTCTCCACACGTGGCACCTTCCGAAAGGCCGAAACTGCAGCGCCAGTCCTTGGCACTTAGGACAGAGCATGCCCAGGCCCTCCGCATCCCTGCAGGTGTAGAGCCCGAAGCGGCCCCTAGGCTTGAGATGCATCCCTGTATCCATCAGGGGGCAGCAAAATAAACAACGTCCATGGCTGAGGCAGGTGGGAACATCCGTGGTCCCGATGAAACAGAACTCCATGAAGCGGCAGACATGTTGCTTCTTCACCAGTTCAGCTATACTGTCCCTTGGCGCCAAACTGCCACGTGCAACACAAGTTGGCGGGGGCTCCTCCCCCTTTTCTTATCTTCACGTAGCTTGCAGGCTTTTCTATACTTCAGACACGCCCACGAACTACGCAGTTAGAAAATTCAGCATAGGTCTTGGCCTGTACCTCCATTTCTTTTACAAGTGACGCAGTTCACCTTTCTTGATATGGCCAACCTCCACAGAATCACACCAGGGGAAAAACACAAAGTCCAGCTTCGGGCTGCTGAATCCCAGACTCGAGCCCCCACGTGTAGCACACAAACCTTTTTCTTGCCTGGCTCACTTGCGAGTCAAGGCACACCGTGCTATATGCCCGTACCCTTCTGTTTGAAGGGGTTAAGCGGTGTTCATAAATTTGGGTCTTCCAGCGAGTCACCCTTCCCACTGGTTCTCTCCCTCAGAGTATGGGGTCAAGTCTCTGTTTCTTCCCCCAAAAAAAACAATGTCCAGAAGTACTTTAACTCCAACAGAGAGTTTATTTTCTATTTGCTGCGTAATAAATAGAGACAGGTGGGTGAAAGAAGAAATAGTGTGGAGAATAGGTCCAGGCACAACCAGCAATCTCGTCGCCACTCAATCACGAGTGGGTTTAGCTCACCCGGTTAGTCCTCTCTCACAGTCCTAGCAGCCAGTGTGGAGCTCGAACATTTAAGCCACCCTATCCCCTCCTGGGACGGGCGTTGGAAATCCTCTAACCTCTGAAGACTTCAAGAACAAGACGATGCCAATGGGCATTCTACAGGTTAGCTTCCCCAAATAACAAATCCTTCCCTCTGACAGGTCACCAGGCCTCTCCTGAGACAGCAATCTTCTATTACTCATCTCCTCAATGGGACTGATCCTCCCCTGGCTTCCTCTCAGTCAGAGCGGGTACCCTTCCCTGGGCTCCCTGGGACTCTTCTTTCGGGGACTGGCCCTAGCTGAAGGTGCTAGGCCCACTAGTAGAGTTGCAGGCCCCAGGCTAAAGGTGCCTGGGCCTGATCACGCCCACATTTACCCCCGGCCATGAGGGCCACAGGAGGTGGGGTACGTGTCTCACTCCTCCGACTCTGACGGGGACCACCCCACCAACCACACCAACTCTATGGCGTCTGCCCCTAAAGCAGGCCGACCACGCCCACTGTACCGCTGCCAAGAGAGGACACCCCAAGGCGTAGTAATGCCACCCCTGGCTCAACCCTGACCTGATGTGACAGCGCCACCTACAAGCCGCAGGGAACCATACACCAGGCAGCATCACATAGGCAGAAGCAAAACCTAGCAATGAGAATGGTCTGAGCCTGGCTAATAGCTCAGACCTGCCCCTAAATTTAGGGACATAAAACCCCTTAAAGTAAAGACCCGCTACATATATATATATATATATATATACACACAGTGAAGGCAGTCTAGTATACACACACACATATATATATATATATATATATATATATATATATATATATATATACATATATATACATACACATACAGTGTAGTCAGTGTAGACTATATATACAGTAAAACCTTGGATTCCGAGCATAATTTGTTCCGGCATCATGCTTGTAATCCAAAGCACTTGTATATCAAAGCAAATTTTCCCATAAGAAATAATGGAAACTCGAATGATTTGTTCCACAACCATTTATTCATAAGTCCTCCAGTCTATAGTCCATATAAAAAGATTATAGCAATGTGATAAGTTGTGTAACCATAAAATATCCATTCACAAATGGCAGCCTCCCCAAGGGGATTAGAAGCAAAATCCAGCAGGAGCTACAGAGTATAAAAGAGAAGAGAGGCGCCTCTAAGTGTAGCAATATGGTTACATTTAATGAAGGTACAAGTCTAAATATGCAGGCATCTAAGTATGCAGGCATCCGGAGTAAAGCGATCCACATAGACTGTCCTCCTCACCGCCGACTCTCACCGCTGTCAGTCTGCAATCATGAACGGGAAGACTAAGCGAGGCTAGAACGGCTCGTGGAAGGGACGACATCAATGGTGGTGCGGAGGATGGTCTATGTGGACATCTTTACCAAGGATGCCTGCATACTTAGATGTGCCTGTTTTAATCATCAACCATGTGAGTTTCTAAATGTGGTATCTTCATTAAATGTAACCATATTGCTACACTTAGAGGCGCCTCTCTTCTATTTTATACTCAGTTGTGACATGACGCTACTCTTATATCAAGACATTGCTTGTATATCAAGTCAAAATGTATTAAAAAATGTTGCTCGTGTAGCGCACCCACCTATCCCCCTCCTGCATTTCAACTCGGCTCCTCGCAGGGGGAGAGAGGCACACCACGCTATCAGCCCGTACCCTCCTGTGTAAAGAGGTTGAGCGGTGGTATTTTTGGGTCTTGTCTGCAGCCAGGGTCAAAGTCCTCCTGAGAATGATCCTACCATGTGTAGAGGTAAGTCCTTGACTTCCCCAGTAACGTAATTGTCCTCACCAGCTGAAAGTCCAACTCAATATTTATTCTCACTTTGCAATAAACATTCTCTTGGATAGAGGAAAGGTTGGAGCAAGGAAACAGGACAGCCTAAGGTGTGGAGGAGGTCCAGGCACAAACGTAGCTCAAACTCTTGACTGTTCGGTTTTCTCAAAACAGTTTTAGGCGCACGGTCTCTGCCACAGACCGTGAAGTTGGTCTCTGCCACAGACCTGGTGAATAAGGTCACTGCCACTGACCTGGTAAACTAGGCCATTGCCACTGACCTGTTGAACCTTAATCTCTTCCTTCTTAGAACATGGCCCCTATCAAGGAGAAGATGTCCAACCAGAGAGTCAACAGACCCTTCCTTCACCGTGACTCGCGCATCGGTCCTTCAGAATGGATCCTCCCTTCTCCTAGGGTGCGGGTCCCCTCGCAAGGCGGCACCCTGGACTCCTCAATCCTTAGCGGACCCCAGCTGAAGGTGCTGGGCCCCGGGCCTTTTCCGCATCCCCTGGGTCTTCATACCCAGGCGATCAGGACGGCAGGGTAGTACCTCATCCAAGGCTAAAGGTACCTGAGATGGAACAGGAACACAGCCTCCGGGCCTAGGGCACCCGGAGATGAGCCACACGCACTCCCAGGCTGAAGGTGCCTGGGGGTGGACCCTGATCAGGAGATGTCTGCCCCTTTTATATCCTCTCCCGGCATGCACAGCAGGTTCCCTGCCCCACCGTACAGCTGCCGAGAGGGGACACAAAAGGCACAGCACTACGCTCATGGTTCAACCCCGGCCCAGAATGGCAGCGCCACCCGCAGGCCACAGGGAACTCATCACCAGCATTATCCCCTGAGGACAAAAATTGGTCGATAACCACTAACAATCAAGGTGTCTGAGCCTAATTACCACTCAGAGACTTCCCTTAAATTGAACACCCCGCTACACATTCCCCCCACTAATGGACACTGGTCCCCAGTGTCTGGAGCAAAACCCATGCCTCCCGAACCTGAGTCAGCATAGGCCTATTCCAGAAACAAGAAAAACAAAACAAATTTAAAAACTGCTTGTTTGTGCCGGAACCTATCATGGGGAAAAGGGGGTTAAAAGCAGAAATGAAAGAACAGTAAAACACAATGTGCACATTACAGTCTCAAATGTCCCATAAACACATCTCCAAATTTTACATTTCCCTCCCGACTACCATAGCTAAGCCACCCTTTCTCAATGACTTGCTCGACGTCCACCTGCAGAGAAGGAAAACACAACCAATATGCACAGTCTAACTTGGGAACATTTAGAATGAAAAGACTTTCCCAGAGAGAAAAATCCCTTCCTTCCAAAAAGTAAACACATTCAAACAAACTACAATGCAAGAGTTACGCAACACCGCCACCTAGTGGAAGTGCTACCGTCAAAACACCCGTCTCCAAAAAAAACTATTTTTTTTCCTGAGGGGTAAATCTTCCTTCTTCTTCTCTGGCCCTGCTCTGAACTACTTCTACCCCAAAAGCCAATGTCTTTCAGGTGCTGCGAGCAAAGAAAAAAAAACTGCTCCCACTTGTAGCAAAGTAGACTGACTACCTCTTTGGTGAAGGCAAAGTTCTTGGGCTCCAGGAGAGTACACTCCGGAATAAATGCAACACAAGGAGTCTGATCTCTCAAAGATAATATTGCGGATGCGGCAACACCAGTGGTTTCCAATGTCTGTCAAAAGTGTCAATGTGGTATTCAACATTGTCTGTGTCCTTTCGGCAAAAAAACACCATATCCGCATGTATGTGCCGACCAAGCATCCAGGCCTTCCTACAGTCTTTGTACCGCTTGGTAGCTGCAGCAGAGCATGAATAGTACCTACGGGCCTGAGGTACCTTGATATGTGTCCAAACAAAGTCTGCATACCACCGGTGTCTATAGGCCTCCACTTCAAACAGAAGCTCCTTTGAAAGGTACGGGTACTCCCACCCATATTCGCTGGCAACCTTCTGGTTAAATAACCAGAAGCAAACGGGACAAAGGTGGCATGGTAAGACGATTTCCCATACCAGGTAAGACTATGGCATCCGGGTGTCGAGGTACTTTCACTACCTCAGGACCAGACACAGGGGCCCGCAATGACACTCGCTCCATCCCAAAAACCGATCCAGGTATCTCCAACGGTGGAAGGGCAGGCAACGGGACAGATCCCTCCTCAGGCTCCGGGCCCTCCACCCGGGGTGTGCTCTCCCCAGTGGACATGGGTGGGTCCCTATTTCTACGGGACAAGGACAGGGGCATCTTATCCCAACTCTTCCGCTCAAATATCTCATCAATGGCGGCGTCGTCTCCTGGATCAGAGACCGACTCCAGGTCAGAGGTGTCACACTCCTCCGCAGGCATTCACCCTGGGTAGAAGATGAGTCACCACATCTAACCAGTTCAAGGGCCCTGGGATCCCTGACCCAAGCATCCACGACACTTCGGACCTCAGACAGAGTCTCTTTTCCCGGCTTACCTCAGCTTGTAGCTGAGCCAGGACGTCCGGAACTTTTTCCTTTGGAGGCATCCGTTCCAAGTAAGCGCTGGGGCGTAACTCCACCACGGCTGCAGGAAGCCTTCACGAAACCAATCTTCCTCTTGGGCGGTGGGAGTAAGGACCGAGGCAACATCCTCCGGTCTCTCCGACTCCGGTTCCTCAATCTCCGGAACATCTCTGCTCCCGACTTCCTCCGAAGTCTCAACAGTGCGCGTAGGGATGGCTGCAAAAGCTCTGGCTCCTTCCTCCGAAGTAGTGGCGCCCGTAAGGCAGTTGAGGCGGAAAGCCAGAGGATTTTCTGTGGGTTGCTCCACCTCAAATAGAAACTCCTTACATTGCTTGCATCTGCCAAAGGGCTTGAGATGCACCACCAGTCCCGAGCAGCCGGGACAAACCACTCCGAGGGCCTCCACATCTCTGCACACGTAGAGGGCAAAATGTCCCAGGGGCTTCAACCGAATCCCTGTATCGGTCACGGAAGCAGCAAACGAGGTTATATTCATGGTGGTAGTGGCTGAAATCCATGAGGCATGAGACGCCATGTTTCCCGCTTGCTGTTCCATTGCGCACTGTCCTTTTCATGCCAAAGTCCCCACGTGCAACTCCTAGCATGGCCAGACTCCTCCCATCTTCTGCACTGTTTGCGGGCTTTCTCTATAGGCACCGTGACTTCCGCATCGGTCCTTCAGAATGTATCCTCCCTTCTCCTAGGGTGCGGGTCCCCTCGCAAGGCGGTACCCTGGACTCCTCAATCCTTAGCGGACCCCAGCCGAAGGTGCTGGGCCCCGGGCCTTCTCCGCATCCCCTGGGTCTTTATACCCAGGCGATCAGAACGGCAGGGTAGTACCTCATCCCAGGCTAAAGGTGCCTGAGATGGAACAGGAACACGGCCTCCGGGCCTAGGGCACCCGGAGATGAGCCACACGCACTCCCAGGCTGAAGGTGCCTGGGGGTGGACCCTGATCAGGAGATGTCTGCCCCTTTTGTATCCTCTCCCGGCATGCACAGCAGGTTTCCCGCCCCACGGTACAGCTGCCGAGAGGGGACACAAAAGGCACAGCACTACGTTCGTGGTTCAACCCCGGCCCAGAATGGCAGTGCCACCCGCAGGCCACAGGGAACTCATCACTAGCATAATCCCCTGAGGACAAAAATTGGTCCATAACCACTAACAATCAAGGTGTCTGAGCCTAATTACCACTCAGAGACTTCCCTTAATTTGAACACCCTGCTACACTTGTCATTCAAAACGCTCTCAAACCAAGTTACTCTCAAACCAAGGTTTTACTGTGTATATATATATATATATATATATATATATATATTGTGAAGGACTAGCATCAAGTGTAGAGCTTGAAGGACACCGCCACTCGCTGGTTCTCTTTTTAAGGGCTTTGTTTGCCCATTTTTATTAAAAGAAGTTCAAAACAAAATCAAAGGTTTCCCTCGCAGGGGTTTCAGCACTCCTATTCATCAACAAAATGACATTTAGCCTCTGGCTTATACATACAGCAGTGCTTCTCAGGCCTTCCACTTCAGGCTCTCGTCTGTCTCCTATAGACTATTCACTTGGCAACACCGTCCATTTAGATAGCAGCCCCTCACTGCTCTGAGCATCAGACTTGGATCTCTGGCTTCCACAGTGCACACAAGCACTATCTGGCTTCTCCAGTGCACACCTTCACTCTATGGCTTCCCCAGTGCACACCTGCACTCGTCGGGAGGGTGGAGCCCAGAATGCTGGTCCTGACTCTACTATCAGGCCCACACACACCTGAACAATCAGTGTGCCGGTGAGTCTCAAAACCCTGATCCAGGACTGGGGATTTCATCCCACCTGGATCTCTAAGAAATCCTCAGGCTCCAGGTCCCAAAGTGGACTTTAGTAAATCATGAGGAAACTGAAAAGCCAGTTTCCTCCAAAACAAGCAAATACCCTGGAGCCTCTCAACCTGCCTGGTTGAGAATCCTGTATTCATCCACTGGTGGGGTACCACACTACCACATATCCTCCCCCTTTGTTTCGATCCAGAGGGCGGAACACCAGCACCCGTCATCATGGTTGGGACACCTCTGTGTTGGCTGTCAGCCACGTAGGCCCAACCTTTTTTCCGGGTGCGCTTCCAGGTACGTCCCACCCTGGATCTTAACAAGGTCCTATATTTCCCTATACTCAGCCTTCTCCCTCTTCTTTTGGGGTTCCATAAGCACTGCCTCTCCTGAAATTTAAACAGGGCACCCCTGGTCTTTCTACCAACCCTTCTGCCTCTATGCTTCAGGTTCCCATGTTTCCCAATACCTTTGGACACCACACTGTCATGTACCTTTAACAAATTATTTGGTTCATCATTGACAGACATATTCAAACCAACATTACACCTCTCAACGTTGCACAGATCACCAATGCCTTTTTTTTCAGCATTTGCTAGGGCAGAGTCTGCAGAGGGCACACATACTGGAGGGCCGCCATCACCCACGGGAACCTCACAGGACATCACCTCCCTGGGGTTCACCCACTCTGCAGGCAGCTGTCCTACCACTTGACCTGTTCTGATGCCATCTGTATTTTTATCCACCTGAACAGACAAGCTCTTGTCTGATCCACATACAATTTTTACCGCACTTCTTATCCGTTTCCCTGTCTCGGGGACCTTATTAGGTTTGTCACCTAAACCAAACATTGGACTGGGGACCCCAATCTTTTTAACCACCTTCGGTTGAGCCCCGGTCAGGATTTCCGCTGCTTTCTGGTCCACACTTGGCCCTTCCATCTCATGTGATTCTTCCACTGGTATAGCATACACGCCCTTCACCGACAACTGACCAGTACTACCTTGGACCATAGCAGCAGAAATGCCTTCTACCTGGCTGTTAGGTGGTGAAACCTCAGACACTTTCTTTTCACCAAAGACTCTCCCATATACCTCTTGTACAGGAAGTAACCCATCAGCATACCTAGAGGCGATTTTTAACACTAGTAATACAGTCATAAATAAACCATTTCTGTCTTGTCTTCCTTTGTGCTGTACCACCTGCCACTCAGGGGTCCACCTAATGGTACTCCGAAATACCAGACTGTCTGACTGTGGTGGAGACACCCCAGTATAGACTGGCTGTACATCCCAAAGTTTAAGCATCTCCTTTAACACTTTTGTTAGAAACCATACCCTTGGCTCCAGACCTAAGTCCTTCCTGGGGACTTTCCTGACACTGGGGATGCAGACAGACTCACTTGCTGAGACGTGAGAGGTTGCAAGGTTCAATGGAACCTTCTCCCAGCTGGAGACAACCACAGCCTGGTGCTCTACCAGAGCGCTGCCAGGTGCTTGACTCATACCCAACTTCTCAGGTTCAGCACCAATGAACTGCTTCACATTACCAGTGACAACGTCACTTTGACATGCCATGTCAGCATAATATTTGTAGGTTACGGACAAAGTGTCTGCTGTGTGCTCGCCCTTATATGGTCCATATTTCTCACAAGGGTTAACCCCTGCAGCAGCCACCGCGCCCTCAGGTATAAGCTGTTCTGCCGTCCCTCCTGCTGGCACAGCAGAAACTTTTTCCACCTTATTTTTGTGCATGAAAACCTCATCTATCAGGGACATTAGATTTTTACCTCAACTATCCCAATCCGTTGTAGCTGTGCTCCATTCACCGGCGCTCCTCAGCCCTGATCCATCCGCCCAAGGAGACACATTAGAACAGATGGGTTTAGTTGCAGATTCATCACCCTAATTACGAATCATGGCAGACTTCGGTAACACATGTTTTAGCACCACAGGTTGCATTACACCACAACCACCACCTTGCTCGGGCGGCACTTCGTAAGCCTCACACACCTTTGCATTTTTCACAGGTTGTGTTAACCCACCATTTACCGGCACATTTTTAGTACTAGCAGCTTGCACTAACACATTACCATTACACGATACAGTTCCACTCTGTCCCACCAGAGTGACATCGCAGTTGTCCATGGCAACCTCCGACTCCAATACATGAAGTTCCCTGGAGATTTCTGGGGACAACTGTGCTGTCTTACCACCAATTGCTACAGGTAACGACCCATTTGTGACAACGGCTTTTGCTCTGGAAGAACCTGGGGGTTTCCCAACAGCAGCAAACTTTTCATTAACAGTAACACTTATAGCATTTTTAGTTTTTGCAGGCTGTCCTAGCCCACTGCCAACTTGAGGCTGGCAGACATTAGACACAACACTTTTAGTCATCAACACAGGTTCTGTTTGGACTTTAACCCCTGTCTTCCCACTGGGTATGAAAAAGTCATTCTCAAGCGCACATTCTGTGGCCCCACTAACTGGGGTCACTCTCACATCATCATGGACAGTCTAGTAGCCAGTTCTTTTATACCTGAAATCAGCAGTTCCAGGCATCATTTCATTAAAGATAGTCTTACCCACCACAGTAGTTGGTCTCACCATCTTCATTTGAGTACGTTGTCTTAAGAACCAGTTCTCAGCCGCACATTTACTGGCCAACTCCCCCTGGTGGCCATGGGATGAAATCACAGTGGGCATCTCCCACTGTTTAGCACCCCCTGCAGACACCACATAAAACTCCTCCTTGTTGCCAGGGGTGACTGCAAACATATTTGCAAAGGAATCTTGGCCCACAGGTAAAGAGTTCTGCTCAGCGACATTACCTCCAGGTGCATCCCAGAATCTAGGGCAAGACAATATTTCGTGCCCCAGCTGGCCACATTCCAGGCATGGTACTGGACGACTTTTCACCAGTGAGTTTCTCTCCTGATGATTCCCTCCAGGCACAACTTCCACTCTCGTTGCCATGGGAGATTGCAGTCTTCCAGCAGAGCTTTGCTGGCTCTCTCCAACATGCTGTATTGGCTCCTCCGGAAGCCACTTGTCACGACCCTTGTGAGGCACACCCCATGGTCCACAGACAGCCCGACTGGCCTCCTCTGTGTTGCTATGGGCAACCACTCTCTGTCCTGGCCTTTGATCAGCCTCTCTTGTGGCATATAACACAGGCTTCTCAGACCTTTGTTTTGCTAGGTAGCTTTGCACTGGAGCCAGGGACAAAAGGCACTTGGAGACTGCATGCCCCCACTCACTGCACCGCAAACAGCGCACTTGGTTCCATGTCTTGTCAGGGTTTCCCACACTGCCTCTCACCGTTGAAGAGTACCTATGATAAAAATGACAGACCTCTACATGCTTTGTAAGTAGGAAAACCTGCAAAATCGGCAGTGTATCAAATACTTGTTCTCCCCACTTGTTCTCCCCATATATATATAAATACATACATACAGTGCAGTCAGTGTAGAATATTTATACAGTCCAGTCAGTGTATTTTATATAATACAGTGTATTGAAGTGGTTAGGGGAACCCTATGACAGAATTAAGAAAAAACGGCATGGGATCCCCCTCCCCAGTCCATACCAGGCCCTTTGGTTCTGGTATGGATAATAAGGGTAATGCAACGCCAAAATTAAAAAAAAAAACAGACTGGGGTCCCCCCCCCAAATACATACCAGGCCCTTCGGGTCTGGTATGGATTTTAAGGGGAACTCCATGCCAAAATAAAAAAAAATGGCATGGAACCCCCCCCCAAATCCATACCAGACCCTTATCCGAGCATGCAGCCTGGAGGACAAGATATGGGGGATGAGCTAGCGCCCCCCCCCCTTTGCCCCTCCTATCCTGGCTACTTTTTTCCCCTGGGGCCTCAGTATGGCAGCCTGCTGCTATCTGGAGCATTGTCCTGCTGAGAGCTCCAGGAGGTGCCAAGGCTCGGCCCAGGGTAGGTTTCACCATCCAAAAAAAGGCTATAAATATACAGTGGGGCAAAAAGGTATTTAGTCAGCCACCAATTGTGCAAGTTCTCCCACTTAAAAAGATGAGAGAGGCCTGTAATTGTCATCATAGGTATACCTCAACTATGAGAGACAAAATGTGGAAACAAATCCAGATAATCACATTGTCTGATTTGGAAAGAATTTATTTGCAAATTATGGTGGAAAATAAGTATTTGGTCACTTACAAACAAGCAAGATTTCTGGCTCTCACAGACCTGTATCTTCTTCTTTCCTCCTCTGTCCTCCACTCATTACCTGTATTAATGGCCCCTGTTTGAACTTGTTATTAGTATACAAGACACCTGTCCACAACCTTAAACAGTCACACTCCAAACTCCACTATGGTGAAGACCAAAGAGCTGTCGAAGGACACCAGAAACAAAATTGTAGACCTGCACCAGGCTGGGAAGACTGAATCTGCAATAGGCAAGCAGCTTGGTGTGAAGAAATCAACTGTGGGAGCAATCATTAGAAAATAGAAGACATACAAGACCACTGATAATCTTCCTCGATCTGGGGCTCCACGCAAGATCTCACCCCGTGGGGTCAAAATGATCACAAGAACGGTGAGCAAAAATCCCAGAACCACACAGGGGGACCTAGTGAATGACCTGCAGAGAGCTGGGACCAACGTAACAAAGGCTACCATCAGAAACACACTACGCTGCCAGGGACTCAGATCCTGCAGTGCCAGACGTGTCCCCCTACTTAAGCCAGTACATGTCCGGGCCCATCTGAGGTTTGCTAGAGAGCATTTAGATGATCCAGAAGAGGATTGGGAGAATGTCATATGGTCAGATGAAACCAAAGTAGAACTGTTTGGTAGAAACACAACTCGTCGTGTTTGAAGGAGAGAGAATGCTGAGTTGAAACCAAAGAACACCATACCTACTGTGAAGCATGGGGGTGGCAACATCATGCTTTGGGGCTGTTTCTCTGCAAAGGGAACAGGACGACTGATCCGTGTACATGAAAGAATGAATGGGGCCATGTATCGTGAGATTTTGAGTGCAAACCTCCTCAAATCAGCAAGGGCATTGAAGATGAAACGTGGCTGGGTCTTTTAGCATGACAATGATCCCAAACACACCACCCAGGCAACGAAGGAGTGGCTTCGTAAGAAGCATTTGAAGGTCCTGGAGTGGCCTAGCCAGTCTCCAGATCTCAACCCCATAGAAAACCTTTGGAGGGAGTTGAAAGTCTGTGTTGCCCAGGGACAGCCCCAAAACATCACTGCTCTAGAGGAGATCTGCATGGAGAAATGGGCCAATATACCAGCAACAGTGTGTGAAAACCTTGTGAAGACTTACAGCAAACGTTTGACCTCTGTCATTGCCAACAAAGGATATATAACAAAGTATTGAGATGAACTTTTGATATTGACCAAATACTTATTTGTCACCATAATTTGCAAATAAATTCTTTCCAAATCAGACAATGTGATTGTCTGGATTTGTTTCCACATTTTGTCTCTCATAGTTGAGGTATACCTATTGTGACAGCAGGAAGGTAAAGTCACCTGGTTGCATCCAGGGGGGTAGATATATTTCGCCCAGATTCAGGCTTTACGCCGACTTATACAACTAGGTGGAGAGTTGTATAAGGCTAGTGGGCTCATGGATGACTCATACCTCTAGGGAGAGTGTGGGGCGTCGTGCAGACAGAGATGAGGAGACCAGCTGAACCTTGTCAGCTCATTTAGGCCTCTATAAGAACTCCCAGATTCATTAGGTGTTAGCTCATGCCTGGAACCAGACCTGTGTGGACTGTCTAGGGAGAGTGAACCCCTGTGCGGTGAGGCAAAGCCTGTGTGGCTATTTGTTTGGACTTTTAAAACCAGGGACTTAGGGACTAGGACAGCACTAGGCTGATCCCAGTTGTTAGTTAGGAAACCTGTATGTTTAGTCAGAGGTCAAGTTGACCAGGATTTATTTTGTTTATGTTTCTTTTGGCTTTGCTGTGTTTTGTCACTGTAAATAGAAAATAAACCGCACCTTTTTTTGATTTTGAAAACCACAACCTCCGTTTGCTGGGCCTGTTTTTGTGTGGGGAGCCCATCCCGGGGGTCACACACACCCGCTGCCGAGCTAACCCCCTCACAGTTGGTGGAGAATGCGGGCAGTTTTTTTTAAGCCAGCATGGAGGAGATACTGAAGCAGCTGGCTCTAGCAAATGCCAATCAACAGCAGACAAATGCAGGTTTGCAAAAGAGCCTTGCAGCTCATCAACAGAGCCTTGCAGCTCAACAACAGAACTTCGCAGCCCAGCAGCAAGCTCATCAACAGAGCCTTGCAGCCCAGCAGCAAGCTCACCAACAGAGTCTGGAAGCTCAGCAACAAGCCCAGCAGCAATCTGAGGCCCGCTTCATAGACCTGTTACAGAAGCAAGAGCAGAGACTACAACAAATGGAAGCAGTAATGCAGCAACGTCCGCAGACCAGTGAGGAAAGCCGTCCCACTAATACCGCGTCCTTTGGGGTGAGTCGTTTATTGACAAAAATGACTGGAGAGGATGATCCAGAGGTATTTTTGACCACATTTGAAAGGACTGCTGAAAGAGAAAAGTGGCCTGAGGAGCAGTGGGCTGGACTGGTGGCTCCTCTGTTAACTGGTGAATCGCAGAAGGCTTACTATGACCTGGAGCCTGACCAAGCAAAAGACTATGTGATGCTAAAAGCTGAGATATTGGCAAGGCTGGGTGTCACCCAGGCTGTCCGGGCTCAGCGTGTGCATAACTGGACTTTCCAGCTTGGAAAACCCCCCAGGTCTCAAATGTATGATCTCATTCACCTGAGCAGAAAGTGGCTACAGCCAGAGACTTTGTCCGCACCAAAGATTGTGGAACGTGTTGTAATGGATCGGTTTTTGAGAGCTCTTCCTACTGCCATCCAAAAGTGGGTAAGCCATGGAGACCCAGAGACGGCCGATGGTCTTGTGGATCGTGTGGAGAAATACTTGGCTACAGAGAACCTGACGGCCTCTTTCAGAGACACTCGGACTTTCCACCCTAAGACCAGACCATCCCCAGGGGCGGATAAGAGGATTCCAAGGGGTGAGGGTGGAGAGAGTGAGAGGGTGGGAGCTCTACCCCAAGTTTGGCGAGAACAGCCTGGGAAATCAGCGGCTCAAGAGGCGGCAAGAAGGATCGTTTGCTACCGCTGCCGGCAAGCGGGACATATTGCAGCCAATTGCCCGGTTGTGGAGGAACCCATGCAGTGTGACTTTCTGACGGGCAGACGTCAGTCGCTGTGTGCGACAGTCGCATGCACTGCCATTCGAGGAACTGAGAAACATTTATGCAAAATGTGTGTTAATGGTAGAAATGTTGTGGTATTGCTGGATTCAGGTAGCCTTGTGACCCTGATAAAGGCTGAGTTAGTTAAAACAGAGGTCTCTGGGAATAGCAAGGTAGCTGTTATTTGTGTGCATGGGGACACCCGAGAGTATCCAGTGACTACAGTGTGTTTCAAGACCCCCAAAGGTACCCTCTCTCATCCAGTGGGCTTAGTATCTCAGTTACCGTATGACGCCATTGTGGGAAGGGATTTTCCGAAGTTCTGGGAACTGTGGGATGATCCTGAGCCCCCCACTGGTGCCCCTATGTACCAGGAATGTGATAGCCAGAACTCCCCTGAGAGTGGTGAGGACTCTCCGGAATTTCCCTTATCAGTATTGGCAGGGGAGACTCAAGAAACTGGAGAGGAGCCCACCTCCTCAGACGAAAACCTACCGTCTGTGGAGTTTTCTGATCTTGAGGTTCACAGGGAAAACTTTGTCACAGAACAGTTGAAAGACCCCGCCCTAATAAAGGCACGGGAAAACGTAGTGAAAATAGATGGCGAGTTAGTGAACCCAGATAATACCTGCACTTACCCATACTTCAGCGTAGAGAAGGACCTACTGTATCGGGTGGCAAAAAGGGCAGAAGAAACCGTTGAGCAGCTTGTGGTGCCCAAACCTTACAGGAAGTTGGTGTTGGAGTTGGCCCATGGGCACATTCTTGGAGGTCATCTGGGGACAGAGAAAACCCGAGAGAGGGTATTACAGAGATTCTATTGGCCGGGGGTGATGAAGGACATAGAAAATTATTGTTCCTCCTGCCCTGTGTGTCAGAGGTCGGCCCCGATGCCACATTTCCGTAGCCCGCTGGTCCCTCTACCCATCATTGAGGTCCCGTTTGAGAGGATCGCCATGGATTTGGTAGGTCCTATAATCAAGTCCGCTAGGGGGCACCAGTACATATTAGTTATAATGGACTATGCCACCCGTTATCCAGAAGCGATCCCTCTCCGAAATACCTCGGCCAAAACCATAGCCAAAGAGCTATCTCTTGTGTTTAGCCGGGTGGGTATTTGTAAAGAACTGCTTACGGACCAAGGTACACCCTTTATGTCCCGGGTTATGAAGGAGCTGTGTAAATTGTTCAAAGTGACGCAATTACGTACATCTGTGTATCACCCCCAAACCGATGGGCTGGTTGAAAGATTCAACAAAACCCTAAAACAAATGTTGAAGAAAGTGGTGGATAGAGATGGAAAGGATTGGGACTGTCTACTTCCTTATCTGATGTTTGCTATTAGGGAGGTGCCCCAATCCTCTACGGGATTCTCCCCCTTTGAGTTACTGTATGGGAGACACCCAAGAGGGCTGTTGGATATTGCCAAGGAAACTTGGGAAAGTGAGAGTTCTCCCCACAGGAGTGTGATTGAGCATGTCGCCCTGATGCAAGACCGAATTGCACAGGTAATGCCCATCGTGAAGGAACATTTGGCCCAAGCGCAGTTAGCACAGCAGAGAGTGTACAACCGTGGAGCCAAGACCCGTACCTTTTCCCCGGGGGATAGGATACTGGTACTTGTCCCTACGGTTGAAAGTAAATTCCTTGCCAAATGGCAAGGCCCCTACGAGATAATGGAAAAAGTGAGCGAAGTGAATTACAAGGTCAGACAACCAGGAAGGCGAAAGCCCGAACAGATCTATCACGTTAATCTGTTGAAAGCCTGGAGGGATAGAGAGTCCCTAGTCGCAGACACTTGGTCACCAGCTCAAACTGGTTGCGTGATTCCTGAGGTTGGAATAGCAGCCACCTTGTCACAACCCCAACAACAGGAGGTTAAGGAGTTTGTGCTTCGCAACAAGGAGGTATTCTCTGAGCTGCCGGGACAAACATCTGGGGTAGAGCATGACATCATTACCCCGCCCGGTGAAAGGGTGAAGTTAAAACCCTATCGGATCCCAGAGGCCCGACGGGAGGCAATACGGGAGGAAGTACAGAAAATGCTGAACTTAGGGGTGATAGAGGAGTCCCAAAGTGATTGGTCTAGTCCCATTGTGTTGGTGCCTAAACCGGATGGGAGCTGGCGATTTTGTAACGATTTTCGTCAGTTGAACAAAGTTACAAAATTTGACACCTACCCCATGCCACGTATAGATGAGTTGATCGACCGGCTGGGAACAGCCCGATACATGACGACTCTTGACCTCACAAAAGGGTATTGGCAAATCCCCCTGGCCAAATTGGCCAAAGAGAAAACCGCATTTGTAACCCCAGACGGGGCGTTCCAATATAAAAGAATGCCGTTCGGGTTACAGAATGCGCCGGCCACATTCCAGCGAAAAATGGACCAGATGCTGAGGCCCCATCGGAAGTATGCTGCGGCTTACCTGGATGACGTAATTGTCCATAGCACAGATTGGGCCTCACATCTGCCAAAAGTGCAAGCAGTCCTGGACTCTGTTCGGGAAGCGGGGTTTACGGCTAACCCCAAGAAGTGTACCATTGGGCAGGAGGAGGCCAAATATCTTGGGTACACCATTGGGAGGGGAGTAATAAAACCCCAACTCAACAAAGTCGAGGCCATCCAGAGTTGGCCACGTCCCAACAGCAAGAAGCAGGTACGAGCCTTTCTGGGAATCGCTGGGTATTATCGGCGATTCATTCCCCACTTTGCTTCTAAGGCTGTGCCCCTAACCAACCTAACGAAGGGGAAAGGGTCGGTCATGATTAAATGGACCCCCGAGGCTGAGGCAGCATTCCAATTCTTGAAACAAGCCTTATGTAGCCAGCCAGTGTTGTACTCACCCGACTTCTCTAAAGACTTTGTCGTACAAAGTGATGCGTCAGATGTGGGGTTAGGAGCAGTATTGTCCCAGGTCTGGAACGGGGAAGAGCACCCAGTCATTTACCTCAGCAGGAAGTTGAAGTCCCATGAGGTAAATTACGCCACCGTTGAAAAGGAGTGTTTAGCGGTGAAGTGGGCTCTAGATTCCCTTCGGTACTACCTGCTAGGTAGGCACTTTGACATGGTTACGGATCACGCTCCGTTAAAGTGGATGGCTCAAAACAAGGAAACAAATAGAAGAGTGAATAGGTGGTTCCTGGACCTCCAGGAATTCAACTTCACAGTAAAGCATCGCCCTGGCGTTCAAATGGGGAATGTGGATGCTTTGTCTCGAGTACATGAATGCCTGATTGCTGGTGTTCCAACCCCGAGGTTAAAACAAGAGGGGGGGGTATGTGACAGCAGGAAGGTAAAGTCACCTGGTTGCATCCAGGGGGGTAGATATATTTCGCCCAGATTCAGGCTTTACGCCGACTTATACAACTAGGTGGAGAGTTGTATAAGGCTAGTGGGCTCATGGATGACTCATACCTCTAGGGAGAGTGTGGGGCGTCGTGCAGACAGAGATGAGGAGACCAGCTGAACCTTGTCAGCTCATTTAGGCCTCTATAAGAACTCCCAGATTCATTAGGTGTTAGCTCATGCCTGGAACCAGACCTGTGTGGACTGTCTAGGGAGAGTGAACCCCTGTGCGGTGAGGCAAAGCCTGTGTGGCTATTTGTTTGGACTTTTAAAACCAGGGACTTAGGGACTAGGACAGCACTAGGCTGATCCCAGTTGTTAGTTAGGAAACCTGTATGTTTAGTCAGAGGTCAAGTTGACCAGGATTTATTTTGTTTATGTTTCTTTTGGCTTTGCTGTGTTTTGTCACTGTAAATAGAAAATAAACCGCACCTTTTTTTGATTTTGAAAACCACAACCTCCGTTTGCTGGGCCTGTTTTTGTGTGGGGAGCCCATCCCGGGGGTCACACACACCCGCTGCCGAGCTAACCCCCTCACACTATGATGAAAATTACAGGCCTCTCTCAACTTTTTAAGTGGGAAATCTTGCACAATTGGTGGCTGACAAAATACTTTTTTGCCCCACCGTATACATAAAAAAAAAAGGCAAGTAGCCTTCAGTCTTTTCCTTTCTATTTCTTAAGAAAAATAAATAAAAATCTGGTCTGTTAATTTTTTTCCTATTTTCTTTAGCTGCTTCTTCTTTTTGCCGCTTAAGATGAGCTATCCGCCGCATGAACAAGACCCTACTCTACATTTGAGGTAAGGACCTACACTAGGTAAGTTTACAAAAAAAAAAAAAGAGGGCACTTAGGTACATTTGTATATTTCAGCCCTGTACACCAGAAGAGGTCCAAGAGGACAACAAGACGACATGAGGACTCTGACAAAGCCAGTCCCAGCAGGACAGATCATCCAGGTCCAGACACCATACATGTGGAAATCATCTGCAAAAAGACAGTGGTCATCATGCTCCCCGAGCTCCAGACCCCCAAAGTGTCGGGCCTGTGGGGCTACTTTATTACCTGACAAACTAGTATGCTGAAGCTGTTTCAGGGACTACGCAGCAGAAAGTCTAAGGACCAGCAGTTGCCGGACCTACTCAAGAAAGTAGTCAAGGATTCCCTGGCAGAATTAGCAGCGACAATCCCATTGCAGCAATCAGCCCCACCGCCTCAACAAAAAGCGACAAAATGTATCACTCCCTGGCCCATCCGTGGGTGAAGCCTCTCATCCGGAGGCTGGTACCTCTTCTAGACATGTGGAAGAGAGTGGTCTGTCTGAAGATTCCTAAGATGACCCAGATACCTCAGGATTAGGTTTTTCCCTGGTTCAACCTTTCGTACAGGCGGTGAAGCAGGCTATTGGTTGGGAAGAAACTGACGATGTGTCTAAGAAATCAAAAAGCTACTTCCCTTTTCTAAAACGGCAGATTTCCCTCTTTCCTCTCATGGATGAATTCAGAGATGTTATTGAGAAGGAGTAGGAAAAACAGAAAAAAGATTCTCCCTTTATCGTTTGGGAAAGCTGTACCCACTTTCAGATTTGGACTTTGCAATGCTAGATGGCCCACCACTAGTAGACACAATAGTGGTACGTTTGGCAAAGAACATCAAGTTACATATGGAAGATTCGACTTTGTTTAAAGATCCTCTAGACAGGCGGATGGATCCTGACTTAAAAAAAGCTTACCGGATTATGGGAAATATACAGTGCCTTCAAAAAGTATTCATACCCCTTGAAATTTTCCACATTTTGTCATGTTTCAACAGAAAACGTAAATGTATTTTATTGTGATTTTTTTTGTGATAGACCAACACAAAGTGGTAAATAATTGTGAAGTGGAAGGAAAATGATAAATGGTTTTCATTTTTTTTTACTAATAATTATCTGAAAAGTGTGGCATGCATTTGTATTCAGCCCCCCAATACTTTGTAGAACCACCTTTTACTGCGGTTACAGCTGCAAGTCTTTTTGGGTATGTTTCTACCAGCTTTGCACATCTAGAGAGTGACATTTTTGCCCATTTTTGCCCATTCTTCTTTGCAAAATAGCTCAAGCTCTGTCAGATTGGATGGAGAGCGTCTGTGAACAGCAATTTTCAAGTCTTGCCACAGATTCTCAATTGCGTTTAGGTCCGGATTTTGACTGGGTCATTCTAACACATGAATATGCTTTGATCTAAACCGTTCCATTGTATTTGTTTCCATCCATCTTCCCATCAACTTTGACCAGCTTCTCTGTCCCTGCTAAAGAAAAGCATCCCCACAACATGATGTTGCCACCAGGGCTGGTGCAAGGATTTTTGACACCATAGGCGAAACCTAATTGGAGAGGAGCCAACAGTGGGAGCGCCGCCAGATTGGGGATCACGAGAGAAGTCAGATGTGTGTGGACTGTGTAGCGGAGACTAGAGAATAAAACCAGAGCGGCTAAGCTGGAGCTGCCTGACTGAGCCCTGCATGGTGCACCTGAGAGGTCAGTCTGAGGGGGGGGGGGGTCACTGATGTAAGGGGGGCATGAACACAATAATGTAAGGGGGGGAACTGAAATAAAGGTTAACCCTTATATCAGTAACCCACCCCCCTTTATCTTAGTGTATTCACTCTGTGGAAGGTAATCTGTGGTCACCAGAGTCCTCCCCACTAGTGATGAGCCGAACACCCCCGGGTTCGGTTCGCACCAGAACCCGCGAACGGACCGAAAGTTCGTACGAACATTAGAACCCTATTAAATACAATGGATGCGAACGTTCGAATTCTAAAGTGCTAATTTTAACGACTATTATGCATGTTATTGTCCTAAAAAGGGTTTGGGAACCCGGGTTCTGCACCAGGGGACATGTATCAATGCAAAAAGAAGTTTTAAAAACGGTCGTTTTTCGGGAGCATTCATTTTAATGATGCATAAAGTGAAAAAAAAAAAGTCAAATATTCCTTTAAATATCGTACCTGGGGGGTGTCTAAAGTATGCCTGTGAAGTGCCACGTGTTTCCCGTGTTTAGAACTGTCCCTGCACAAAATGACACTTCTAAAGGAAAAAAAAGCCATTTAAAACTGCTTGCGGCTTTAATGTAATGTCTGGTCCCGGTAATATGGATGAAAATCTTTAAGAAAAATGGCATAGCTACCCCATCACCCCCCCCCCCACCCCAGCCCATTACCAGCCCCTTTGGGTCTTGTATGGATATTAAGGGGAACACCGCACACAAAATAAAAAAGGCCCTATATACTCTGAACAGCCGTATACAGGCGGTGCATACAAGACAGGGACTGTAGGTTTGTTCTTATGTAGAATGTGTTTGTAATTTTGAACAGGTACATTGTTTAAGTGTAGCTCCAGCCCAAAAATCTATTTTTAAACTTTTTGGAAAACATAGGTAAGGGTTATCACCCCTGTAACATTTGTTTTGCTGTCTGTGCCCCTGTTCAGAATATTTCACCTCACTTTCCGTCCCAATGACAACTGTTTTTGAAATGTGGTGTTTTTCTTGAAACAAGGATTGGTGATAAAGCATCAGTACAGAGGAGACACCTTTCTCCCATATTAATTCTTACAGGAGAGAATTTTCCTTCCTAGGGGTAGATTTCCTCTCACTTCCTGTTGTCTTCTTGCGTTTGCAAGTAGGAGTCGTTTGTAAGTTGGATGTTTGAAAGTAGGGACCTGCCGTATATACTCTGCAGAAATAGGCCCCTTAGTTGTTGGTGTTGGCACAACACTGTAAGCACTCACAGTTACTCTTGGTTGGTGCTGGAACGCCCTGCTGTCAACTATTATATCAGGAATTGTAATTACATATAATTGTTGAACAGTGGTAGTAAAAATTGGGCCTTTGATGGTGGTGCTGGTGCCACAACACTGTAAGCCCTGACAGTTACTCTTGGTGGGTGCAGCAATGGGCCCTGCTGTGAATTATTAGATCAAGAATTGCAATTGCATGCCCCTGTTGAACAGGGGCTGAAAAATTGGGCCTTTCGTGGTGGTGGTGGTGGTGGTGGTGTTGCCACAACACTGTAAGCCCTCAGAGTTACTCTTGGTGGGTGCAGGAATGGGCCCTGCTGTGAATTATTAGATCAAGAATTGTAATTACATGCCCCTTTTGAACAGGGGCTGAAAAATTGGGCCTTTCGTGGTGGTGGTGGTGGTGGCGTTGCCACAACACTGTAAGCCCTCAGAGTTACTCTTGGTGGGTGCAGCAATGGGCCCTGCTGTGAATTATTAGATCAAGAATTGTAATTACATGCCCCTGTTGAACAGGGGCTGAAAAATTGGGCCTTAGGCACTGGTGGCACAACACTGCAACCCCTCACAGATACTGTACTTGGAGCACAGCAATGAGCCCTGTTGCAAAGTATTGCTTCAAAAATTGTAATGACACGCCCCTGTTAAACAGGGGCTGAAAAATTGGGCCTTAGGCACTGGTGGCACAACACTCCAACCCCTCACAGATACTGTACTTGGAGCACAGCAATGAGCCCTGTTGCAAAGTATTGCTTCAAAAATTGTAATTACACGCCCCTGTTAAACAGGGGCTGAAAAATTGGGCCTTAGCCACTGGTGGCGGCACCCATAAACAAAAATGATCTTCCAAGCTATCATCATCAACCGTATCATTGAGGACTCGGAGGAGGAGGATAGCCAGTCAACATAACAGCACAGGCACTCAGCATCAGCATCAGTCTTGAAGGGATGTGACATGTTAAAATCAATTAGTCTGTTATATCAGCATCAGGTGTGTGGTAGCTGGTGGTGATCCAAGACTGGTTCATCTTGATGAAAGTCAGTCGATCAACCGAGTCGGTGGACAGGCGCACCCTGTGATCCGTGACAAATCCTCCAGCAGCACTGAATGTGCGTTCCGAAAGAACGCTGGATGCAGGACAGGCCAGTAGCTCAATTGCATACTGTGCAAGCTCTGGCCAGTGATCCATCCTCAAGACCCAGTAAGCCAGAGGATTTTCGGTGGGGAAGGTGTCCAAGTCTGACCTTGCCCCTAGATATTCCTGCACCATGTTTATCAGACGCTGGCGATGGTTGCTGGAACCGATCATACTTTGGGGCTGCGGACTAAAGAATTGTCTGAACGCATCGGTCAGACGGCCACCTTCCCCACCGCTCCTTCTTTGACTGGCCGAAGCCTCAGCAACTCGTTGTCCAGGACCAGGAGTTTGTAACCTCCCAGTCTCTGGGAACGCGTTGCACAGACCTTTCTGCAAGGCCTCCCGGAGTTGTCTCATCCTCTGCTCCCTCTGCGACGGTAACATAAGGTCCGCAACCTTACCCTTGTACCGTGTATCAAGGAGAGTGGCCAGCCAGTAATGGTCCCTCTCCTTGATCCAAAGAATACGAGGATCCTTCCGCAGACTTTGCAGGATCAGGGAGGCCATGCAGCGTAGGTTAGCTGAGGCATTCGGTCCGGAGTCCTCTGGGTCACTAAGGACGACATGATCCGCAGCCACCTCCTCCCAGCCACGTACAAGTCCACTGGTTTCTTGGGACTGTAAATCATCCCTAAAAGACTGCTGCTGATGATGCTGAGTGCCAGCCTCCACCTCCATGCTGACACAATCCTCCTCCTCCTCCTCCTCTTCCTGTGCGATGGGTGGGACAGAAGTAACACTGTCTGGGTAAAGGGGGCCTTGAGAGGCAAGGAAGTCCTCCTCTTCCTGCCTCTGTTCTGCCTCAAGTGCCCTGTCCATTATTCCACGCAGCGTGTGCTCCAACAGGTGGACAAGAGGTACAGTGTCACTGATGCATGCACTGTCACTGCTCACCATCCTCGTGGCCTCCTCAAATGGTGCCAGGACAGTGCATGCATCCCTGATCATGCCCCACTGGCGTGGAGAAAAAAAACCAAGCTCCCCTGACCCTGTCCTGGTGCCGTAGTCGCACAGGTACTCATTGATGGCCCTCTGCTGCGTGTGCAGCCGCTGCAGCATGGCCAACGTTGAGTTCCACCTGGTGGGCATGTCACATATAAGGCGGTTCTTGGGCAGGTTCAACTCCTTTTGCAGCTCAGCCAGGCGAGCACTGGCATTATAAGATCTGCGGAAATGCACACAGACTTTCCTGGCCTGCCTCAGGACATCCTGTAAGCCCGGGTACCTGCCCAAGAACCGCTGCACCACCAGGTTAAGGACGTGAGCCACACAGGGCACATGGGTCAGTTGTCCCTGTCGGAGGGCGGAGAGGAGGTTGGTGCCATTGTCGCAAACCACCATTCCTGGCTTAAGCTGGCGTGGCGTCAACCACCTCTCGGCCTGGCCCTGCAGAGCAGACAGGACCTCTGCCCCAGTGTGGCTTCTGTCCCCCAAACACACCAGCGCAAGCACGGCATGGCATCTTTTTGCCTGCGTACTTGCGTAGCCCCTTGAACGGCTACGGAGCACCGCTGGTTCAGAGGAAAAAGCACAGGAAGAGGCCATGGAGGAAGAAGAAGAGGAGGGGGTGGAGGAGAGAGGTGTGTCACAACCAGTAGTAGCATTTTGGAGGCGTGGCGGTGGAACAACCTCCAACACTACTGCACCTTGTCCTGCATCCTTCCCAGCTGCCAAAAGAGTGACCCAATGGGCCGTGAAAGAAAGGTAACGTCCCTGTCCATGCCTGCTGGACCATGAGTCAGCGGTAATATGCACCTTACCGCTGACCGCCCTGTCCAGCGAGGCCAAGACATTGCCTTCCACATGCCGGTAGAGAGCCGGAATAGCCTTCTGTGAGAAAAAGTGGCGTTTGGGAACCTGCCACTGAGGAACCGCACATTGCACAAACTCACGGAAGGGGGCCGAGTCTACCAACTGAAAAGGCAGCAGTTGAAGCGCTAGCAATTTAGCCAAGCTAGCATTCAACCGCTGGGCATGTGGATGGCTGGGAGTGAACTTCTTTCGACGGTCCAGCAGCTGGGGCAGGGAAATTTGCCTGCTAGAATCGGACGTCGGTGTACTGCTAGCAGAGTGGCCGCAAGTACTTGGCTGTGACACACCTAATTCTACACCTTCATTCCTCTCAGTGCATGTTTCAGAGAGGACTGAAGTTATAGTGGGGTTGGAGATCCCAGCTGATGCGGTGCAAGGAGAGGTCCGCTTTGTTCTTTGGTGTGGGTCTTTGAGGTAGGCTTGCCAATGAGCTGCATGGCAGGTCAACATATGTCTGGTCAGGCATGTGGTACCCAAGCGGCTGATGTTTTGGCCACGCGATATACGCTTGAGACATATGTTGCAAACAGCAGCTGTGCGATCTGATGCACTAGCCTCAAAAAAGGCCCACACCAAAGAACTTTTTGAATGACGGGCAGAGGCAGCGCCCTGCACAGGCGGAGCTCTGCGGTGTGATTCCGTCGGTGTACTGCCCTTACGCTGGCCACCAAAGGGCATCCTGCCTCGTTGGAGATGTGCCTCCTCCTCATCCTCCTCCTCCTCCTCTCTCCTATTAGGCACCCACGTGGAGTCAGTGACCTCATCATCCCCTCCCTCCTCATCACTGGAGCCAATCTGGCAGTATGCTGCAGCTGCTGGAACATGACTGCCAGATTGGTGTCCTTCTTGAGCATCCCCTCTGTCTGCTCTCACGCTACTGCCTTCCTCTAGCTGGGTTTCATCATCAGACCCTTCGAAACGCTGGGCATCCTCCTGGAGCATGTACCCAACACTGTGCTCAAACAGTTCGGGGGACTCCTCAGGAGGAGGACATGGTGGATCTAGGGAAGGAGTGACTGATGATGAGTTTGACATTGATACCAGGGAAGAGGACGCTTTGGCAGCTGCTTTGCCAGTACCCTGAGCCTGGGTGAGAGAGGATGAGGAGGAGGAGGAGGGCTTGGTCATCCACTCTACCAAGTCTTCGGCATGATGTGGCTCAACATGTCCAGCTGCCGAAAAGAAGGACAAGCGTGTCCCATGGCCATGTGCTGATGACAATGCACCGCGTCCACGACCAGCACTGTTGCCCCCAGACACAGAGCCTGCTTGCCCTCTTTTATTGCCTCCTGACTGTCTGCCTCTCCTTGTTTGCCTTCCAGACATTCTAATGGATGGCCTGCAGGGAGATGGGAAAAAAGCAATAAGGGCTACCTTCAGGTGTCCTTCTCTGTCCCTTTACTTAAGGATTTCTAAATATGGTTGAGGATGATTGCTTTCGCACAGAATAGCACAATGACAATTTCCCTGACTGTCCAAAAAACAAGGATTTCAAAGATGGTTGATGAGGAATGCTTTAGCACAGTATAGCACAAGGAGAATTTCCCTCACTGTCCTTCCCTGTCCCTACAAACAAGGATTAGCACAGTAAAACACACTGACACTCTCCCCACCTGTAGTTTTCTGTCCCTATAAAAAATGTTTTTTTAAAGATGGTTGATGATGAATGCTTTAGCACAGTATAGCACAAGGAGAATTTCCCTCACTGTCCTTCCCTGTCCCTACAAACAAGGATTAGCACAGTAAAACACACTGACACTCTCCCTACCTATAGTTTTCTGTCCCTATAAAAAATGTTTTTTTAAAGATGGTTGATGATTAGGGATGGGCCCGGTGCTCGATTCGAACCCATGTTCGAATCGAGCACCGGGCGTTCGCTCGCTCGTCGAGCCCAGAACTATTTGGGCCGTTCGCATCACATTCGTGTGATGCGAGCGGCCCCGCAATGCATTGCGGCCGGCGCGGCCGGCGCAGTGCATTGCTGGCTGATGATTGGCCAAGCATGCACTGTGACCCCGCATGCTTGGCCAATCACAGCGCCCGAAACTCGGAGAGCAATAATTGGCTACAGGCAGGACGCCTGTAGCCAATTACAGCTCAGGGGCTTTAGTACATGCCCCACCATTTAAAAGGCCGCCACGCCATCGGCCCCCGGTCACATGAGTTCCGGCTTTAGGAGAGATCAGTCTGCTGATTCTGTCTTTGCTTGATACTGAAAGATTTGCTCTTCTTTGCTAAACCATTGGCTATTTCTTTGCTAAACCATTGCTACCTAAGTCATTGATCGTTCATTGCTGCTGATTGCACAGTTAGCGTGTTATTAGCTGCTGCTGGGGATTAGTCTGGTGCGTGCTTACTGTTAGTACAGTATTGCAGTAGTACCAACCGCAGTGCTGTTAGCACAGCATTGCACCCCAACAGCACCCATAGGACTTCTAGTGTGTTAGTGGCAGCAAACAGAGCTCCTATATTTTCTTCTCAGCAGCACCCATAGGACTTCTAGTGTGTTAGTGGCAGCAAACAGAGCTCCTATATTTTCTTCTCAGCAGCACCCATAGGACTTCTAGTGTGTTAGTGGCATCACACAGAGCTCCTATATTTTCTTCTCAGCAGCACCCATAGGACTTCTAGTGTGTTAGTGGCAGCAAACAGAGCTCCTATATTTTCTTCTCAGCAGCACCCATAGGACTTCTAGTGTGTTAGTGGCAGCAAACAGAGCTCCTATATTTTCTTCTCAGCAGCACCCATAGGACTTCTAGTGTGTTAGTGGCATCACACAGAGCTCCTATATTTTCTTCTCAGCAGCACCCATAGGACTTCTAGTGTGTTAGTGGCAGCAAACAGAGCTCCTATATTTTCTTCTCAGCAGCACCCATAGGACTTCTAATGTGTTAGTGGCATCACACAGAGTTCCTATATTTTCATCTCAGAAGCACCCATAGGACTTCTAGTGTGTTAGTGGCATCACACAGAGCTCCTATATTTTCTTCTCAGAAGCACCCATAGGACTTCTAGTGTGTTAGTGGCAGCAAACAGAGCTCCTATATTTTCTTCTTAGCAGCACCCATAGGACTTCTAATGTGTTAGTGGCATCACACAGAGTTCCTATATTTTCATCTCAGAAGCACCCATAGGACTTCTAGTGTGTTAGTGGCAGCAAACAGAGCTCCTATATTTTCTTCTTAGCAGCACCCATAGGACTTCTAATGTGTTAGTGGCATCACACAGAGTTCCTATATTTTCATCTCAGAAGCACCCATAGGACTTCTAGTGTGTTAGTGGCATCACACAGAGCTCCTATATTTTCTTCTCAGCAGCACCCATAGGACTTCTAGTGTGTTAGTGGCATCACACAGAGTTCCTATATTTTCATCTCAGAAGCACCCATAGGACTTCTAGTGTGTTAGTGGCATCACACAGAGCTCCTATATTTTCTTCTCAGCAGCACCTATAGGACTTCTAGTGTGTTAGTGGCATCACACAGAGCTCCTATATTTTCATCTCAGAAGCACCCATAGGACTTCTAGTGTGTTAGTGGCATCACACAGAGCTCCTATATTTTCTTCTCAGCAGCACCCATAGGACTTCTAGTGTGTTAGTGGCAGCAAACAGAGCTCCTATATTTTCTTCTCAGCAGCACCCATAGGACTTCTAGTGTGTTAGTGGCATCACACAGAGCTCCTATATTTTCTTCTCAGCAGCACCCATAGGACTTCTAGTGTGTTAGTGGCAGCAAACAGAGCTCCTATATTTTCTTCTCAGCAGCACCCATAGGACTTCTAGTGTGTTAGTGGCATCACACAGAGCTCCTATATTTTCATCTCAGAAGCACCCATAGGACTTCTAGTGTGTTAGTGGCAGCAAACAGAGCTCCTATATTTTCTTCTCAGCAGCACCCATAGGACTTCTAGTGTGTTAGTGGCATCACACAGAGCTCCTATATTTTCTTCTCAGCAGCACCCATAGGACTTCTAGTGTGTTAGTGGCAGCAAACAGAGCTCCTATATTTTCTTCTCAGCAGCACCCATAGGACTTCTAGTGTGTTAGTGGCATCACACAGAGCTCCTATATTTTCATCTCAGAAGCACCCATAGGACTTCTAGTGTGTTAGTGGCAGCAAACAGAGCTCCTATATTTTCTTCTCAGCAGCACCCATAGGACTTCTAGTGTGTTAGTGGCATCACACAGAGCTCCTATATTTTCTTCTCAGCAGCACCCATAGGACTTCTAGTGTGTTAGTGGCAGCAAACAGAGCTCCTATATTTTCTTCTCAGCAGCACCCATAGGACTTCTAGTGTGTTAGTGGCATCACACAGAGCTCCTATATTTTCTTCTCAGCAGCACCCATAGGACTTCTAGTGTGTTAGTGGCAGCAAACAGAGCTCCTATATTTTCTTCTCAGCAGCACCCATAGGACTTCTAGTGTGTTAGTGGCATCACACAGAGCTCCTATATTTTCATCTCAGAAGCACCCATAGGACTTCTAGTGTGTTAGTGGCATCACACAGAGCTCCTATATTTTCATCTCAGAAGCACCCATAGGACTTCTAGTGTGTTAGTGGCATCACACAGAGCTCCTATATTTTCTTCTCAGCAGCACCCATAGGACTTCTAGTGTGTTAGTGGCATCACACAGAGTTCCTATATTTTCATCTCAGAAGCACCCATAGGACTTCTAGTGTGTTAGTGGCATCACACAGAGCTCCTATATTTTCTTCTCAGCAGCACCCATAGGACTTCTAGTGTGTTAGTGGCATCACACAGAGCTCCTATATTTTCATCTCAGAAGCACCAATAGGACTTCTAGTGTGTTAGTGGCAGCAAACAGAGCTCCTATATTTTCTTGTCAGCAGCACACATAGTACCTATAGTGTGTTAGTGTCAGCACCCATAGGACCTACAGTGTGTTGTGAGCACACATAGGAGTTCTATTTTTTATACTATATACACTACCGACTACAATGGCTGGAAGACCGCCAAGGAGAGGCAGAGCGTGCCGAGGCAAGAACACAGGGCAGGCAGGCTCTGTTTCTAGAGACAACAGTGCTGGCCGTGGACGTGGTCGTGCATCGTCATCAGCACGTGGCCATGGGACACGCTTGTCTTTGTTTTCGGCAGCTGGACATGTGGAGCCGCATCATGCCGAAGGCTTGGTAGAATGGATGACCAAGCCCTCCTCATCCTCCTCATCCTCTCTCACCCAGGCTCAGGGTACTGGCAGAGCAGCTGCCAACGCGTACTCAATGGCATCATCAGCCACCCCTTCCCTAGACCCACCATGTCCTCCTGAGGAGTCCCCCGAACTGTTTGAGCACAGTGTTGGGTACATGCTCCAGGAGGATGCCCAATGATTCGAAGGCTCGGATGATGATACCCAGCTTGAGGAAGTCAGTAGTGTGCGCGCAGAGAGAGGGGATGCTGAAGGACAGCAATCTGGCAGTAGTGTTCCACCAGCTGCAGCTTACTGCCAGGTTTGCTCTAGTGGTGAAGAGGGAGGGGATGATGAGGTCACTGACTCCACGTGGGTGCCTGAAGGGAGAGAGGAGGAGGAGGAGGAGGATGCAGCGTCACATGTCCAACGAGGCAGGATGCCCCCTGGAGGCCAGCTAGAGGCCAGCACAGCAACTGTACCACACCGCAGAGCTCCGCCTGTGCAGGGCGCTGCCTCTGCACGTTATCACAAAAGTTCTTTGGTGTGGGCCTTTTTTGAGACGAGTGCATCAGATCGCACCACTGCTATTTGCAATATTTGTCTCAAGCGTATCTCGCGTGGCCAAAACATCAGCCGCTTGGGCACCACAAGCATGAGCAGACATATGTCGACCTGCCATGCAGCTCGTTGGCAAGCACACATAAAAGACCCACACCAAAGAACAAAGCGGACCTCTCCTTGCTCCTCATCAGCTGGGATCTCCATCCCCACTATATCTTCAGTCCTCTCTGAAAGCTGCTCTGAGAGGACTGAAGGTGTAGAATTAGGTGTGTCACAACCAAGTACTTGCAGTACACCGACGTCCGATTGTAGCAGGCAAATTTCCCTGCCCCAGCTGCTGGACCGTCGAAAGAAGTATACTCCCAGCCATCCACATGCCCAGCGGTTGAATGCTAGCTTGGCTAAATTGCTAGCACTTCAACTGCTGCCTTTTCAGTTGATAGACTCGGCCCCCTTCCGTGAGTTTGTTCAATGTGCGGTTCCTCAGTGGCAGGTTCCCAAACGCCACTTTTTCTCACGGAAGGCGATTCCGTCTCTCTACTGGCATGTGGAAGGCAATGTCCATGCCTCGCTGGACAGGGCGGTCAGCGGTAAGGTGCATATTACCGCTGACTCATGGTCCAGCAGGCATGGACAGGGACGTTATCTTTCTTTCACGGCCCATTGGGTCACTCTATTGGCAGCTGGGAGGGATGCAGGACAAGGTGCAGTAGTGTTGGAGGTTGTTCCGCCACCACGCCTCCAAAATGCTACTACTGGTTGTGACACACCTCTCTCCTCCACCCCCTCCTCTTCTTCTTCCTCCATGTCCTCTTCGAGTGCTCTGTCCTCGGAACCAGCGGTGCTCCGTAGGCGTACAAGGGGCTACGCGAGTACGCAGGCAAAAAGATGCCATGCCGTGCTTGCGCTGGTGTGTTTGGGGGACAGGAGCCACACTGGGCCAGAGGTTCTGGCAGCTCTGCAGGGGCAGGCCGAGAGGTGGTTGACGCCACGCCAGCTTAAGCCAGGAATGGTCGTTTCTGATAATGGCACCAACCTCCTCTCCGCCCTGCGACAGGGGCAGCTCACCCATGTGCCCTGTATGGCTCACGTCCTCAACCTGGTGGTGCAGCGGTTCTTGGGCAGGTTCCCAGGCTTACAGGATGTCCTGAGGCAGGCCAGGAAAGTCTGTGTGCATTTCCGCCGATCTTATAATGCCAGTGCTCGGCTGACTGAGCTGCAAAAGGAGCTGAACCTGCCCAAGAACCGCCTAATATGTGACATGCCCACCAGGTGGAACTCAACGTTGGCCATGCTGCAGCGACTGCACACGCAGCAGAGGGCCATCAATGAGTACCTTTGCGACTACGGCACCAGGACAGGGTCAGGGGAGCTTGGCTTTTTTTCCCCACGCCAGTGGAGCATGATCAGGGATGCATGCACTGTCCTCTCACCATTTGAGGAGGCCACGAGGATGGTGAGCAGTGACAGTGCATGCATCAGTGACACTGTACCTCTTGTCCACCTGTTGGAGCATACGCTGCGTGGGATAATGGACAGGGCACTTGAGGCAGAACAGAGGCAGGAAGAGGAGGACTTCCTTGTCTCTCAAGGCCCCCTTTATCCAGACAATGTTCCTTCTGTCCCACCCATCACACAGGAAGAGGAGGAGGAGGAGGAGGAGGATTGTGTGAGCATGGAGGTGGAGCCTGGCACTCAGCATCAGCAGCAGCAGTCTTTTAGGGATGATGTACAGTCCCAACAAACCAGTGGACTTGTACGTGGCTGGGAGGAGGTGGCTGGCGATCATGTCATCCTCAGTGACCCAGAAGACTCCGGACCGAATGCCTCAGCTAACCTACGCTGCATGGCCTCCCTGATCCTGCAAAGCCTGCGGAAGGATCCTCGTGTTCTTCGGATCAAGGAGAGTGACCATTACTGGCTGGCCACTCTCCTTGATCCACGGTACAAGGGTAAGGTTGCGGACCTTATCTTGCCGTCGCAGAGGGAGCAGAGGATGAGACATCTCAGGGAGGCCTTGCAGAAAGGTCTGTGCAATGCGTTCCCAGAAACTGGGAGGTTACAAACTCCTGGTCCTGGACGACGAGTTGCTGAGGCTTCGGTCAGTAGCAGAAGGAGCGGTGGGGAAGGTGGACGTCTGACCGATGCGTTCAGACAATTTTTTAGTCCGCAGCCCCAAGGTATGATCGGTTCCAGCAACCATCGCCAGCGTCTGATATACATGGTGCAGGAATACCTAGGGGCAAGGTCAGACTTGGACACCTTTCCCACCGAAAATCCTCTGGCTTACTGGGTCCTGAGGATGGATCACTGGCCAGAGCTTGCACAGTATGCAATTGAGCTACTGGCCTGTCCTGCATCCAGCGTTCTTTCCGAACGCACATTCAGTGCTGCTGGAGGATTTGTCACCGATCATAGGGTGCGCCTGTCCACCGACTCGGTTGATCGACTGACCTTCATAAAAATGAATCAGTCTTGGATCACCACCAGCTACCAGACACCTGAAGCGGATATAACGGAATAATTTATAATGTCACATCCCTTCAAGACTGCCTATGCTGATGCTGAGTGACTGTCCTGTTATGTTCACTGACTATCCTCTTCCTCCTCCTCAATGATCCATGCCACCACACCAGTGCCTAAGGCACAATTTTTCAGCCCCTGTATAACAGGGGCGTGTAATTACAATTTTTTAAAAAGATGCTTCGCAACAGGTGTGACTGCTGTGCTCAGAGTACAGTATCTGTGAGGGGTTGCAGTGTTGTGGCACCAGCACCAGTGCCTAAGGCACAATTTTTCAGCCCCTGTTGGGGCGTGTAATTACAATTTTTAGGCAATGCTTTGCAACAGGTCTCATTGCTGTGCTCAGAGTACAGTATCTGTGAGGGGTTGCAGTGTTGTGGCACCAGCACCAGTGCCTAAGGCACAATTTTTCAGCCCCTGTATAACAGGGGCGTGTAATTACAATTTTTTAAAAAGATGCTTCGCAACAGGTGTGATTGCTGTGCTCCAAGTACAGTATCTGTGAGGGGTTGCAGTGTTGTGGCACCAGCACCAATGCCTAAGGCACAATTTTTCAGCCCCTGTTTAACAGGGGCGTGTAATTACAAATCTTGATCTAATAGTTCACAGCAGGGCCCATTCCTGCGCCCACCAAGAGTAACTATGAGGGCCTACAGTCTTGTGGCAACACCGTCCACCACCACCACCACCACCAAAGGCCCAATTTTTCTGCCCTGTTCAACAGGTGCATGCAATTACAAATCTTGATCTAATAACTCACAGCAGGGCCCATTCCTGCACCCACCAAGAGTAACTGTGAGGGCTTACAGTCTTGTGGCAACACCGTCCACCACCACCACCACCACCACCAAAGGCCCAATTTTTCTGCCCGGTTCAACAGGTGCATGCAAGTACAAATCTTGATCTATTAACTCACAGCAGGGCCCATTCCTGTGCCCACCAGTCTTGTGGCTACACCAACATCTAATAGGGCAAATTTCTGCAGAGTATATACGGCAGGCCCCTACTTTCAAACATCCAACTTACAAACGACTCCTACTTGCAAACGGCAAGAGAAAACAGGAAGTGAGAGGAAATCTACCCCTAGGAAGGAAAATTCTATCCTGTTAGATTTAATTTGGGAAAAAGGTATCTCCTCTCTACTGATGCTTTATCACCAATCCTTGTTTCAATTAAAACCCCACTTTTCCAAAAACATTTGTCATTGGGACGGAAAGTGAGGTGACATGTTCTGAACAGATGTGCAAAGACAGCAAATGTTACAGGGGTGATAACCCCTCCCTATGTTCTCCAAAAAGCTTAAAAATTGATTTTTTTGGGATGTAGCTACACTTCATAATGTACCTGTTCAGATTCTACTTAAGAACAAACCTACAGTCCATGTCTTGTTTGCACCACCTATATACTGCTGTTCAGAGTATATAGGGTTGTAGGTATAGGGTTTTATTTTGGGTGCGGGGTCCCCCTTAGTATCCATACAAGACCCAAAGGGGCTGGGGTGGGGGGGGGGGTGATGGGGTAGCCATGCCATTTTTCTCAAGGATTTTCAGCCATATGGCGGCCAGGACAAGACATGACATTAAAGCCGCAAGTGGTTTTAAATGGCTTCTTTTTTTCCTTTACAAATGTCATTTTGTGCAAGGACAGTTCTAAACACGGGAAACACATGCCACTTCACAGGCATACTTTAGACACCCCCCAGGTACCATATTTAAAGGAAAATTTCACTTTTTTTTTTTTCACTTTATGCATCATTAAAATGACTGCTCCCGAAAAAACTTTAGTTTTTAAAATTTCTTTTTGCATTGATATATGTCCCCTGGGGCAGGACCCGGGTCCCCAAACCTGTTTTATGACATTAACATGCATATTGGCCGTTGTAATTAGCAATTTTGATTTCGAACGTTCGCGTCCATTATAACGAATAGGGTTCGAAAATTTGCGCAAACTTTCGGTCCGTTCGAAGGTTCTGGTGCGAACCGAACCGGGGGGTGTTCGGCTCATCCCTATTGATGATGAATGCTTTAGCACAGTATAGCACAAGGAGAATTTCCCTCACTGTCCTTCCCTGTCCCTACAAACAAGGATTAGCACAGTAAAACACACTGACACTCTCCTTACCTATAGTTTTCTGTCCCTATAAAAAATGTTTTTTTAAAGATGGTTGATGATGAATGCTTTAGCACAGTATAGCACAAGGAGAATTTCCCTCACTGTCCTTCCCTGTCCCTACAAACAAGGATTAGCACAGTAAAACACACTGACACTCTCCCTACCTGTAGTTTTCTGTCCCTATAAAAAATGTTTTTTTAAAGATGGTTGATGATGAATGCTTTAGCACAGTATAGCACAAGGAGAATTTCCCTCACTGTCCTTCCCTGTCCCTACAAACAAGGATTAGCACAGTAAAACACACTGACACTCTCCCTACCTGTAGTTTTCTGTCCCTATAAAAAATGTTTTTTTAAAGATGGTTGATGATGAATGCTTTAGCACAGTATAGCACAAGGAGAATTTCCCTCACTGTCCTTCCCTGTCCCTACAAACAAGGATTAGCACAGTAAAACACACTGACACTCTCCCTACCTATAGTTTTCTGTCCCTATAAAAAATGTTTTTTTAAAGATGGTTGATGATGAATGCTTTAGCACAGTATAGCACAAGGAGAATTTCCCTCACTGTCCTTCCCTGTCCCTACAAACAAGGATTAGCACAATAAAACACACTGACACTCTCCCTACCTATAGTTTTCTGTCCCTATAAAAAATGTTTTTTTAAAGATGGTTGATGATGAATGCTTTAGCACAGTATAGCACAAGGAGAATTTCCCTCACTGTCCTTCCCTGTCCCTACAAACAAGGATTAGCACAGTAAAACACACTGACACTCTCCCTACCTGTAGTTTTCTGTCCCTATAAAAAATGTTTTTTTAAAGATGGTTGATGATGAATGCTTTAGCACAGTATAGCACAAGGAGAATTTCCCTCACTGTCCTTCCCTGTCCCTACAAACAAGGATTAGCACAGTAAAACACACTGACACTCTCCCTACCTATAGTTTTCTGTCCCTATAAAAAATGTTTTTTTAAAGATGGTTGATGATGAATGCTTTAGCACAGTATAGCACAAGGAGAATTTCCCTCACTGTCCTTCCCTGTCCCTACAAACAAGGATTAGCACAGTAAAACACAGTGACACTCTCCCTACCTATAGTTTTCTGTCCCTATAAAAAATGTTTTTTTAAAGATGGTTGATGATGAATGCTTTAGCACAGTATAGCACAAGGAGAATTTCCCTCACTGTCCTTCCCTGTCCCTACAAACAAGGATTAGCACAGTAAAACACACTGACACTCTCCCTACCTGTAGTTTTCTGTCCCTATAAAAAATGTTTTTTTAAAGATGGTTGATGATGAATGCTTAAGCACAGTATAGCACAAGGAGAATTTCCCTCACTGTCCTTCCCTGTCCCTACAAACAAGGATTAGCACAGTAAAACACACTGACACTCTCCCTACCTATAGTTTTCTGTCCCTATAAAAAATGTTTTTTTAAAGATGGTTGATGATGAATGCTTTAGCACAGTATAGCACAAGGAGAATTTCCCTCACTGTCCTTCCCTGTCCCTACAAACAAGGATTAGCACAGTAAAACACACTGACACTCTCCCTACCTGTAGTTTTCTGTCCCTATAAAAAATGTTTTTTTAAAGATGGTTGATGATGAATGCTTTAGCACAGTATAGCACAAGGAGAATTTCCCTCACTGTCCTTCCCTGTCCCTACAAACAAGGATTAGCACAGTAAAACACACTGACACTCTCCCTACCTATAGTTTTCTGTCCCTATAAAAAATGTTTTTTTAAAGATGGTTGATGATGAATGCTTTAGCACAGTATAGCGCAAGGAGAATTTCCCTCACTGTCCTTCCCTGTCCCTACAAACAAGGATTAGCACAGTAAAACACACTGACACTCTCCCTACCTGTAGTTTTCTGTCCCTATAAAAAATGTTTTTTTAAAGATGGTTGATGATGAATGCTTTAGCACAGTATAGCACAAGGAGAATTTCCCTCACTGTCCTTCCCTGTCCCTACAAACAAGGATTAGCACAGTAAAACAGACTGACACTCTCCCTACCTATCCTTCTCTTTCCCTAAACTAAAGGAATCCAGGTTAAGCAAGAAAAAAAAATGTCACTGTCCCTGCCTATGCTTCTCTTTCCCTGCTCCGGAACACACTACACTAGGCCGCCGTGCTGGCGGCCTTTTATAGTGTGGGGCGTGTACTAAACACCCTCAGCAATAATTGGCCACAGGCATCCTGCCTGTGGCCAATCATTGCTCTCCTCGCTGCCGGCGCTGTGATTGGCCAAGCATGCGGGGTCACAGTGCATGCTTGGCCAATCACAGCGCCTGGATGACACTGCGATGGCGTAGTGCATTGTGGGCCGCGAATTAGGCGCGAACGGCCCAAATCGTTCGTTGTTCGGCGAACGATCGAACAGCCGATGTTCGAGTCGAACGTATGTTCGACTCGAACACCGAGCTCATCCCTACTCCCCACTCATTAGAGCTCCCAATGTTCCCCTTTACATCAGAGTCTGCAAGTCTTTCCTCTTATAGTGCAAGGGTGAACTCTGTGGACTCTGATGTAAGTGGGAACTCTGATGTAAATGGGAGCGCAGACAGAGCCCCCCTTACATAAGTGTTCCCCCTTAGATCATGATCTGTGGCATTGTCCTTTACATCAAGGTTCGCAGAGTTCACCCTTGCACTGTAAGGGGCAACTCTGTGCTGGCTGTGTTTTATATTAACCTGACCTTCATGTAAATAGAGAACTTTGTTTTTTGACTTTTGTTTAACTTAAACACATTGCTAATAGTACTAGTTACATGTTTATAGTTTAAATACTAATAGTTGCACAGTTTAGCACAGAAAACAGCCAATTAAGGTACTTTTTTGAAGTGTCAGTAAAAAATTGGTGCTGTATGTAATTTTTGGCATCTTGCCAGTAAATTTCACTTAGGGGGGTTGGCAACACTGCCCAGGAGGAGGGGGGAGTGGATATCGCGGCAAGCCCGGAGTTACATGCAGGGCTTCCATCTCATCCGCCCCGGCCCGGTTCCATGGATCATGCAGCACTTCCGGCCGGCTGCTCCTTGTCCCTGCTCTCTCCCCTCATCTTCTCACTACCGCTGCTAGGGCGGCACTACAGGCTGGGGACAGAGCGGTCTGGGATGCCTTCACAGACGCAACCGTCCCCTAGCCTGGCGCCATGCGTCACAGGGCAACATGTATTTAAAAAATGCTGGTCCTTGAGGTATTTTAATAATCCGAATCCCCAGCGAGTGGCTGGTGATCCGGATTTTGCCACCCCCCATACCCTAGCGCCCTAGGCAGCCGCCTGACCCGCCTATTGCTAGCGCCGGCCCTGCTTGCCATCACCATGTTTTACGGTGGGGATGGTGTGTTCAGAGTGATGTGCAGTGTTCGTTTTCCGCCACACATAGGGGCTGATTTACGAAACGTTTGTGCCATGAGTATCGGCGCATCTGCGTGCGCAACGGCTGTTTTGGTATTTACAAAACATTTGCGCCGGTAGAGCAGCGCTATTTCCCATTTACTATAGTGTTCTCGGCGCACGGGAGGAGGCGCTCAGTGCGCCACTATGGACCTGGCGCACGGCATCTTAAAATCTAAATATAAAGAAGCTGGAAGTGCCCAAAATAGAGTGAGAAAGTAACTTTTTCTGAACCAGCCCGCTGCGCCAGCAATTAGGTTTAGAACTGCAAGAGGTTTTTTTGAGCTCAGCGCGGGAATTTCACTCATTCAAACGCGCCGGTTCACTGCGCCGGCAAAATCTTCGTAAATGTCAAGTCACGTAAATCAATTTGCATAAGTTGAACAGGCGCAGCTCTGAACTTGCCGTTATATAACAGTGCGCCAGCAAAATGACATTTCTAAAGGGAAAAAAAAGGCATTTAAAAGTACCCGCGGCTATAATGAATTGTCGGCTACCGTCAATATATAAGTCATTGATAAAATAAAAAAAAATGCGTGGGGTCCCCCAAATTCCATTACCAGGCCCTTCAGGTTTGGTATGGATATTAAGGGGAACTCCGCGCCAATTTTTGGAAAAAAAATGACGTGCGGGTCCTCCTCAAAATCCGTACCAGGCCCTTCAGGTCTGGTATGGATTTTAAGGGAGGTCAAATAGGCATACGAAATCCCAGTGGCACTCCTCATCAGTTAGTCTGGAAACTGGATCAGATGGGTCCCCAATGTAGACTGTCCGGTAGGCTCCCCGACTTGACAGCAGACTCTGGGTTTCACACCGATCCAGGTGGTCCTCCGATGGAACTGGAACCGCCACTCAGCAAGGAGACTCTTTACCACAGTGAATATTAGTAACCAGTGGCCAAAGGAAGCTATTCCTTGACCAACCACCCATGTGAGGAGAAAAGAAGGGAAGGAATGCTCCAATGGTGCAGGTCAATGAGGGTTTATTCAACCAACATAAAAGTGATCACAAACAATAAAAACATTTAAAAAGGGGCAGTGAATGAGGTAGTGTACCAAGCCCTACGCGTTTCGAACAAATGTTCTTCAACAGGGGCATCAACCATCCTTTGGCCACTGTTTACTAATATTCACCGTGGTAAAGAGTCTCCTTGCTGAGTGGCGGTTCCAGTTCCATTGGAGGACCACCTGGATCGGTGTGAAACCCAGAGTCTGCTGTCAAGTCGGGGAGCCTACCGGACAGTCTACATTGGGGACCCATCTGATCCAGTTTCCAGACTAACTGATGAGGAGTGCCACTGGGATTTCGTATGCCTATTTGACCTGCCTAAACCACAGGTCTAACGTTCCGGTAAGAGTATTCTACCTCTCTTTTTTTACAAGAGTTATGTGATGACCCTTCAGTGTTACATGTTCTTTCTTCACAACACGAAAAAATTTTATGGACACTGTATGGACTCACTATATTGATATTATTTATCACTTTGGTTTGATTGGAGGCCCAAATTATTGGGCTTCATTTCTTCACTTAGCGCTACATCTTCATTCCATGTTTATTAATTTTAGTCAAATTTTATGTAGAAGCTTTATTTTTTATTTTAGATTAGCGCAGTATTTTCTTTCTTTGGATTTTAAGGGGAAATCCCACACCAAATTTTTAAAAAAAAATAGCGTGGGGATCCCCCTAAAAATCCAAACCAGACCCTTATCCGAGCACGCAACCTGGCAGGCCGCAGGAAAAGAGGGGGGGACGAGAGAGCGGCCCCCCTTCCTCCTGAACCGTACCAGGCCACATGCCCTCAACATGGGGAGGATGTCCCCATGTTGATGGGGACAAGGGCCTCATCCCCACAACCCTTGCCCGGTGGTTGTGGGGGTCTGCGGGCGGGGGGCTTATCGGAATCTGGAAGCCCCCTTTAACAAAGGGGACCCCCAGATCCCGCCCCCCCCTGTGTGAAATGGTAATGGGGTACAAATGTACCGCTACCATTTCACAAAGAAAATTAAAAAAAATGTTAAAAATGACAATAGCCGTTTTTTGACAATTCCTTTATTAATGTCTTCTCTTTTCTTCCATCTTCTTCCTTCTTCTTCTTCCAGCTTCTTTTTTTCCCATTCGGGTTTCTTCCTCCATCTTGCTCTTTATCTTCCTCTTCCTCTTCATCTTCATCTTCCTTCTTCCTTCGGTGTTCTCGTCCGCATCTTGCTCCGGCTTCTTGTCCCCTTCTTCTTTCTCCGGCCGCTCCGCTTGAATTCAAGGTTCCCGCTGTGTGACGCTTCAGTTCTCCTCTGGGTCTGCTGTCACCTGGTGGCCCCGCCCCCTCTGACACCACGGGGAAAGTCCCAGTGAAATCCATTTGCATCAGAGGTGGGGCGGGGTCACCGGGTGGCAGCGGACCCAGAGAAGAACTGAAGAACTGAAGCGTCACACAGCGGGAACCTCAAATTCAAACGGAGCGGCCGGAGAAAGAAGAGGGGAACAAGAAGCCGGAGCAAGATGCGGATGAGAACACCGAAGGAAGAAGGAAGAAGGAAGATGAAGATGAAGATGAAGATGAAGATAAAGAGGAAGATGAAGAACAAGATGGAGGAAGAAATCCGAATGGAGAAAAGAAGAAGCTGGAAGAAGAAGATGGAAAAAGAATATGGAAGAAGATGGAAGAAAGGAGAAGACATTAATAAAGGAATTGTCAAAAACCGGCTATTGTCATTTTTAAAATTTTTGACCCTTTTTTGTGAAATGGTAGGGGTACATTTGTACCCCATTACCATTTCACACAGGGGGGGATCTGGGGGTCCCCTTTGTTAAAGGGGTCTTCCAGATTCCGATAAGCCCCCCGCCCGCAGACCCCCACAACCACCGGCAAGGGTTGTGGGGATGAGGCCCTTGTCCCCATCAACATGGGGATATCCTCCCCCCATGTTGAGGGCATGTGGCCTGGTACGGTTCAGGAGGGAGGGGGGGCGCTCTCTCGTCCCCCCCTCTTTTCCTGCGGCCTGCCAGGTTGCGTGCTCGGATAAGGGTCTGGTGTGGATTTTTAGGGGGACCCCCACGCTATTTTTTTTTAAGTTTGGCGCGGGGGTCCCCTTAAAATCCATACCAGACCTGAAGGGCCCGGTACGGATTTTGTGGGGAACCCCCACGCCATTTTTTTTGGCGCAGAGTTCCCCTTAATACCCATACCAGACCTGAAGGGCCTGGTAATAGAATATGGGGGACCCCACGCATTTTTTTTCAAAGACTTTCAATGACTTTTATCGACGGGAACCAGCAATTCATTACAGCCGCGAGTACTTTTAAATGACTATTGTTTTACTTTAGAAATGTCATTTTGCTCTCGAACTGTTATAAACATGGAAAACATGCGCTGCTTTACAGGCATACTATAGACACCCCCCAGGTATGATATTTAGGGCCAGTTCACACCGGATGCAGTGCAGTGCATTTTTTTGATGCATGAAAAACGCAAAGAAAGTTGATCACATTAATGCCAATGGCATAGTTCACACCACTGCAGTCCGTTCCAGTGCGTTTCAGAAAGGAAAAAATAAATTGGTCATGCTGCATTTTTTAGGTACAGAACTGTAATGGACCGCAGTAAAACACATCAAAAACACAACGGAACATACCAAAAACGCACTGGAATGCACCGTAACGCACCTAAATGCACCAAAGACGCACTGCAACACACTTGTCCTAAGTGAAAAGAGGGGGGAAAAACACTGGACTGCATCAAAAAAGGATCAAAAATGCACTGGAATGTGTCAAAAACGCGCATGCAGAAAAGCACCTGGAACGCATCCAGACTGTGTTTCTATGGTGTGAACTAGGGCCAGTTCACACCATAGAAACGCAATCCGGATGCATTCCAGGTACTTTTTTTGCATGCACGTTTTTGATGCGTTCCAGTGCATTCTTGGTAAGTTTTTGATGCAGTCCAGTGCTTTTTTTTCACCCCTCTTTTTTATTAACCATAAATAAGGACAAGTGTTTTCCAGTGCGTTTTTGGTGCATTTAGGTGTGTTCCTGTGCGTTCCAGTGCGTTTACGATGCATTTTGCTGCGTTCCAGTACAGTCCAGTGCAGGTAAAATGCAGCATGTTCTACTTTTTTTGTGGAACTGGAACGCACTGGAACAAACACTGCCATTTAGAACCATATAACCAACTTTCCATGCATTTTTGATGCATAAAAAATGCAATGGACTGCATGTGGTGTGAAATGTCCCTTAGGGTGGGACCTGGGCCCCCATTTTAAGGCCAATAACTAGAATATAAGCCAGCCAAGTGGGGACTAGCAAAATGAACAAGTCAGTTCCCATAGACTGCAATGGTATTTGTTGGTAGGGGGGTGTGTTTGTTCCATCCCTAATTTTGTAGCATGCTGGATGATGTGCTTAATTTTGGACGGGGGGGGGGGGTTATTTTCTGCTAGCTGCATTTGTGTTTGTCTAAACATGCCCAGGCAGTTAGTTTTTTTTGCTGCTTTTTGTGTGTGAACAGCACCTGGATATTTCTGAGCATGCTCAGAGAGTGTTTTTATGGGTTAGTAATTGAAGGACATCCTTAACAGGTGTACCCACTTTGAAGTTCAGTCTCTATATTGGGTGAACTTGCATTTTGGGTGTTTCATGGACTGTGCATGTGTTTTCAATTGCCTCATTAGAACACAAACCTATGTTATATAAAGCTTGCAGATAGCATCCTCTCCCTGAAAAGAGGCAATGTGTGCGAGTGTGTCCGTCCGGCAAAATGTAAATTTTGGTGTCCTTATCGAGTTTGTAACACATGTATTTTATTTGTTATGTCTTTGCAAAACAGGTGTTTGTTTTACTTTTGTTGATTGTATTTTTTTGTGTGTGGGAAATGTTCCCCTGAAATAATTTTGATGTTGTTAATGTGTGTCGTTTGTTCACCTTGATTTAATTGTCTGTGCTGCATTATTTTGCCAAATCTTTCTCAAGATGTTGTGAGTCTGCGACTAATGTTTCAAATTGACCATGTTTTTATTTTGGCTTCCCTTTGTTTTGTTGACCAATAAAATTTGATGCAAAGTTTTGATGTTTGTTTTGTGTTTTCTTTGCAACAAATGTGACAGCTGATTGGCATGTCAAAACAAAACAGGTGTGATTTGTCTACCCTGGTGCCTTCATGCTAGCATATGCATGTATTGTGTGCTGCCATGGATAGTCACCAGGAAATAAAAAATACAGAGCGGTAAGTATTAAATTTTCCTTTTTACTGCAGTGGTTCTCAGCCTCAGTCCTCAAGTACCCCAAACAGGACATGTTTTGTGAATTTGTCTTATCGAGAATTGCTGTCCAAAATACAAAACCATTGACTGTGATTTAAATCACATGTACAAGATGAAGGAAAACCTGCAAACATGGCCTGTTGGGGGTACTTGAGAAACACTGATTTAGAGCACTGCACTTAAAAATAGCTCAAGGCAATACAATTCTAATTGTGGGCATTTTGAGGGGAAAAAAGTAAGTGTTAAAACCCCAGCTTGTTTTTTTTTTGTTTTTTTTAGGTTGGGCTTTGTGTCCCCTTTTAGTAAAATTGGCTTCACTTCCTGTCACAGATGTCTTTTCTTGGGGACACACAGATCAATTTAACTAGTGTCCCCATTAAGCAAATTGCACTCTAGCACTTTGTTGTGTACACCCCAAATCATTGGGTAGTTTGGGGTTTAGTAAAGACAAATCTACTCTGCAGTAAAAGTGTAGCTGCTGAAAATCTGAGGAGAAGCACTGGTGATTGTAACATCCAATCATGTAAAAGCAAAGATAGTGTTTTTTTTGTTTGCTTGCATGGCCCCCTCGGATATCCAGCAAGTGCACTTGTAGTGCAAAGTAGATTTGCCTTTAGTAAATAAACCCCAAAGTCCAAAATACCTAATAATTTGGGGTGTACCCCGCAAAATGCAGGAGTTCAATGTACATAATGTGGAAAGTATTTAGATTGACCTGTGTGTCCCCAAGGAAAGACATTAGTAGGGATTTACCCTCACTTCCTGTGTGGCTATGTGACAGGAAGTGAATTATTTGTAAGGATAAAGTGGCCAAATTTGGGAGTTGTCTTCACCCTATCAGGGGTGCAGACATCCCCAAAAACTGTCTAGACTTGTAATCCCTCTGCACTCTATCCCCAAGCAAAAATAAGAAAGGATTTAATTTAGTTTAACTTTGCAAAGACACATTCCTAAGTTGAATTGTGATGCATGTCAATGGCCCATTTAGACCCTCTTTATTCACTTGAGATCAGCGCTATAACTGATCGACGGCCACAGCACGATCCTCAATTGCCGGGAGTCCATCAATAGACGTCCTCCCCTGAGACTCGGGTGATGACAGATCCGAGTAAGGGGCCGATCCCTGCCCCTTACCATGTGATCAGCTGTCAGCCAATGACAGCTGATCACGTGATGTAAACAAAAGCTGGGTAATGGTTTTTGTTTTCTCCTTGTGCTGACAGCGTGAGCATAAAAAAAGGCAATCACTGGCTTATGTGCAAGGGACATTGGGGCCGAAGAGGAAGAGGCAATTCTGCGTCATCTGTGACAATCAGTAGCCCCTGCCAGTGACACCTATCAATGCCCACCACTGGTGCCAATCAGTGCCACCTAGCAGTGCTGCCTATCAGTGCTTATCACTTCCAACTATCATTGCCACCTAGCAGTGCCACTTCTCAATGCCCACCAGTGCCAACTAGCAATGCCACCTCTCAGTGCCCACCCTTGCCACCTTATCAGTGCCCATCAGTGCAGCCCATCAGTGCAGTCTCATCAGTGTACATCAATGAAGGAGAAAAATCACCTTTTTTCAAAATTTTCTAAATATTAACCACTTTCCTACCGCCCACCGTCAAATGACGTCCTTGGATTTGTGCGGTGATATCTGAATGATGCCTGCAATTGCAGGCATCATTCAGATATCATTATTTTCAGCCAGCGATTCTGTGCACGATAAAAACAATCATAGCGGCAGTTCAGCCGCTTGATCGTTCTTATAGGTGGCGGGAGGGGACGTCCCCCCCTCCCGCCACCATCCGGTGCTTCTCCGGGCTCTCCCGTGCCATATGGGGCTCGGAGAACGAATTGGCCGGCGCCGGATGGGAAGATGGTCACCAGTCATCTCTATGACCGTCGGAGGCCTGGGCGCGACGTTATGACATCACGCCCGTATGTAAACAAAGCCGTGATCTCGGCTGTCAGCATGAGATCGGTGAATTTTTTTGACCGATCTCATGCTTTCCAGCCTGGAGGAGAGATCTTATTGACCCTGCATCTCTCCATTAAGAGGACCTGTCACAATGGATTCCTATTACAAGGGATGTTTACATTCCTTGTAATAGGAATAAAAGTGATCAAAAAAACTAAAAAAGTAAAAAAAAGAGTAAGAAATACAAAAAAGTAAAAAACAAAAAAAATAATAATAAAAACAAACAAAAAACACCCATGTTCCCGGTAGCTTGCGCTCAGAAGCGAGCACACACGTAAGTCCCGCCCACATATGTAAACACTGTTCAAACCACACATGTGAGGTATTGCTGCGTGCGTTAGAACGAGTGCAACAATTTTAGCACTAGAACTCCTCTGTAATGCGAAAATGGTAATGTGTAAAAAAAATTAAAGCATCACCTAGGGAGATTTTTAAGTACTGAAGTTTGGTGTCATTCCATAAGTGTGCGCATAATTTTAAAGCGTGACATGTTAGGTATCTATTTACTCAGCACAACAACATCTTTCACATTATACAAAAAAATTGGGCTAACTTTACTGTTTTGTAATTTTTTTTAATTCATGAAACCATTTTTTTCCCCCAAAAAAGGCGTTTGAAAATGTATTGCGCAAATACCGAGCGAGATAAAAATTTTCAATGACCGCCATTTTATTCCCTAGGGTGTCTGCTAAAAAAAATATATAATGTTTGGGTTTTTGAAGTAATTTTATAGCCATAAATTTATGATTTTTACATGAAGGAGAGAAGTGCCAGAATAGGCCCAGTGTTGAAGTGGTTAAAATATCCTAATTTTTTTTTTTTTAGTCGGTCTTTTGTATTTATAGAAAAAAAAAACGCAGAGGTGATCAAATAGCACCAAAAGAAAGCTCTATTTGTGTGCAAAAAAATAAAGGGATTTTTATAACAGCTTACCTGTAAAATCCTTTTCTTGGAGTACATCACGGGACACAGAGCGACTTAGTCATTACTAATGGGTTATATAGTTTACCTTCAGGTGTTGGCACTGGCCAATTCCAAACCGGAAGTACCCTCCCCTATATAAGCCCCTCCCACCCGGGAGCACCTCAGTTTTGTAGCCAAGCAATAAGTGTCCCAAAAAAGAGGGGTGGGAGCTCTGTGTCCCGTGATGTACTCCAAGAAAAGGATTTTACAGGTAAGCTGTTATAAAAATCCCTTTTTCTTTTTCGTACATCACGGGACACAGAGCGACTTAGTCATTACTAATGGGACGTCCCAAAGCAATGCCAAATGAGGGGGGGGGTACATAAGCTGGGCGCCATCAGGCATGAGGATCTTTTGCGGCCTGCAACACACTGCGCCCAAAGGCGACATCCTCCTGACTTCTAACGTCTACCTGATAGAATCTAGTAAACGTGTGTACCGAAGACCATGTTGCGGCCTTACATACTTGAGCCAGGGAGGCCTGGTGATGCACTGCCCATGAAGTTCCAACCGCTCTTGTGGAGTGCGCCCTAACTTTGAACGGAGGCGGTCTCTTTCTCAAGCCATAGGCTTGTATTATGACCTGTCGAATCCACTTGGCTAAAGTAGATTTTGATGCTGCCTGACCCCTTCTGGGGCCTTCCGGCAGAACAAACAAAGAATCCGTTCTGCGAATCTGAGCAGTGGCTTTTAGATAAGCTTTAACTGCTCTTACCACATCCAAAGAATGTAATAACTTTTCCTCTACTGAGCTAGGTTTGGGGAAAAAAGAAGGAAGAACCACATCTTGGTTCAAATGAAACCTCGATACCACCTTAGGAAGAAAGGCTGGATGAGGACGTAATACTACTCTGTCCTTATGGACAACCAGATATGGCTCCTTACAGGACATAGCTGCTAATTCCGACACTCTTTTAGCCGAACAAATGGCTACTAAGAAAACCAATTTCCTGGTGAGAAGAACCAAGGAAATGTGTTGTAATGGTTCAAACGGTTGTTCCTGTAGAACCGACAGAACCAGGTTTAAGTCCCAAGGACATATGGGAATACTAACCGGAGGGCTAATACGCATCACTCCTTGTATAAAGGCTTTGACTAGTGAATGCGAAGCCAAGGGCCTTTGAAAAAATATTGACAAGGCCGAAATCTGACCCTTGATAGTACTCAAGGCCAGCTTCCTATCTACAGCCCACTGTAGGAAGTCCAGAATCCTCCCTATCATGTACTTACGTGGATGCCATTTCTTGGTCTCACACCACGTAATGTACGCTTTCCAGATCCTATAATAGATCTGCCTGGATACCGGTTTCCTGGCATTGATCATGGTAGATACCACAGAATTAGAGAGCCCTCTCTTTTTCAGAATGTGGGCTTCAATAGCCAGGCCGTCAAACCTAGGGCTGGTAAGGAAGGGTGGTATATCGGTCCTTGCGACAGCAGGTCCGGACGAAGTGGGAGGGTCCAAGGACTCCTCACTGACATTTTTACAATCTCCGCGTACCATGCCCTTCGGGGCCACGCTGGAGCCACCAGAATCACTGGTTTCTTTTCTACCCTGATTCTGCGGAGTAATCGCGGTAACAATTGTGGCGGTGGGAATGCATATATCAGCTTGAACCGATCCCAAGGGAACACTAGGGCATCCGAGCCGCAAGCTAGGGGATCCCTTGTGCGAGACACAAACCTGTCCACCTTTGCGTTGAATCTGGATGCTAGCAGATCTACATCCGGTGTTCCCCACCGCTGGCATATTGCCTGGAAAACCTCGGGGTGAAGAGACCATTCCCCCGGGCATAATTGTTGGCGACTTAGAAAGTCCGCTCTCCAATTTTCCACTCCTGGGATGAAAACCGCAGATATGGCTGGGACATATCTTTCTGCCCACTCCAGGATGCAATTTGCTTCCTTCTGGGCTGCACGACTTTTGGTGCCACCCTGATGATTGATATATGCCACTGCCGTGGCATTGTCTGATTGAATTCTGACAGGGGACCCCTGGAGTTTGGATGTCCATGCTACTAGGGCATACCGGGCTGCTCGTATCTCTAAGAGATTGATGGGCAGGGCCTTTTCTGCTTCTGACCACCTGCCCTGGAGAGACCATTGCTCCAGCACTGCCCCCCAGCCGATGAGGCTGGCATCTGTAGTGACCACCTTCCAAGAAACCGGACTGAAGGGTTTCCCTCTTTCCAGATTCTGGGGCACCAACCACCAATGGAGGCTCTTGCGAACGGAAGGGGACAGGGACATTGGTAAGTCTAAAGCCTGAACTTTTTTGTTCCAGGCTGACAGTATGGCCCTTTGCAAATTCCTTGAATGGAATTGACCGTAGGGTACCGCTTCGAATGAAGCCACCATCTTTCCCAGCAGCCTCATGCAGAGACGTATGGATGGTTTTCTTTTTGTACCCACTAAGTGGGTCAAATTTCTTAAAGACGACACCTTCTCTGGAGGTAAGAAAATCTTTCTCTGATTTGAATCCAGCCTTAGCCCTAAGTATTCCAGACTTACTGCGGAGAGCACCCATCTGTCTCTGATGGTGTCCCGCCAGGTCTCTGTGAACAACTGAAGTCTTCCCCCCACCCGATTGAGCGGGGGCAATACTTCATGCCTTAGGGGGAGGTTTTGTACCTCTCTTGATCCAGGGCTTCTTGTTACCCTGTGATTGTCCCTGATTTCTGCCCCCTGAATTTGACCGCGGAGGCCGTCGGAACTGCTTCACAGCCGATGTGCCCGGGACTGGAGAGGTAGGCCTCTTAAAAGAAGGACTTCTACCCTTGTTCTTAACCGGTAAGAGTGAACTTTTACCGGCAGAAATTTTCTGGATATATTTGTCCAGATCTTCTCCAAATAAGCGTTCTCCATGAAATGGGAAGCTAACCAGCAGTTTTTTACAGGGAGCTTCAGCAGACCAGTTTTTGAGCCACAGAAGCCTACGCATATGTACTATAGACAGCGTAAAGCGGGAGGCCTGTTGGATTGTATCCTTTATGGCGTCCACCGCAAAACACAAGGCTCTAGGCAGGTCAGCTAGGGCATGAGCCTGCTGATCTGGTAAGTCCCTTAAGACTTGTTTCAACTGATCTTTCACTGCTTGGCAGACTCCAATCGCTGCTACCGCAGGTTGTGTCACCATACTTGCTGTAGAGAAAGCAGATTTTAGTAAAGACTCCAATTTTTTATCTATTGGGTCTTTGAACATTGGAACATTATCTACTGGACATGTCAGTGATTTGTTAACAGAAGAGATGGCTGCGTCCACTATAGGGACCCTCCATTTTCTTATGAACTTATCCTCCATGGGATAGATCACCGGAAATCTCTTGGGGGGAGCAAATATTTTATCAGGATGCTCCCAATCCTGGTAAATAAGCCCTTCTAATAAAGGGTGGATTGGGAAGGAACAGACCGCCTGGGGAGCTTTTAGCGACCCCAGCGAGGAAACCGTAGTGGATGGTGGTTCCGCCAGAGGCATTTTAAATGCTGATCGGACCATGTTAGTCAGAGACTGAACCCATAATCTTTCAGCCTGAGAAGCTGAGAAAGGTTCTTCCACTGTTGATTCCTCTATAAGTGAATCAACCTCATCCTGATCCCCTTCAGGTAGGTCGATCTCTGTGTGGGGCTGTTCCTCCACTAACAGGCACTCTGAAGGAGGAGACGGAGATCGGACGCGCTTTTCCTGTGACAGGGAAGCAGCGATCAATGCTGTTAATCTCTCTTCCAATCCTCCCAGAGTTGAGGATAAAACCTCCTCTGTTATATATACAGGAGCAGGTGGACTGGGGACAGCCGCAGCACCAGGCATTCCTGCGGGGTTTCTACGGCTACTGACCTCTGCATTCTCAGGGGAGATTGGTGCAGTGCAAGCATGCCCAATATCCTCAGAGCCCGATGGAGACCCCTTTGGCTTCCTGGAAGATCTATTTCCGGAGCGTCTGGACGACATATCCTTTAAGCACAAAGCTGAGGTATTCCCGTCGTCATACACCAATTTTTGCTGGTAATAGTCTAACACAGGTGCTGCTATATACCAGCTGGTGTCCACTAAAGTGCCTTTCTATGGGGATGCCTGCATCAACCGCCTCTGTGTGCCACTGTTTGTTGCTAGCTCTGTTTGCATGCAGCTGACACTTGTACTGTGTCTTTTAACCATGCTGGGACGCCCGCACATGCGCAGAAGCGCCGCGGCGCGCATCGAGCGTCATCCACCCGCCCCGCCCCTTTTTTTTTCATAGGAGGCGCGTGCACGCGCCCGCGCGCGCGCCCGTGCGCCAATGGCGCCCTTTTCGAAAACCAACAGAGGACTAGGAGCCAGGGCCCTTTTTGCCGGAGGGCCTGTGCGGTGGATGAACGCAGCAACAGGGCAGAGGAAGTGGATTCCCTCAGAGAAACTTACCAGCTGCCTGGATCTTTTGAGTTGAGAAAACCAAAGATCCACATTTACAAGAAAAATGGACTACAGCGGCCTCTAGTGGTTTAACACAGGTACCGCGGTCCCTGTTTTTTTTTTTTTTTCTTGACTACTATTAAAATTTTACATTTTCAGTAGTTATAGGCAAACACAGATATTTAGCGGGAATACCGTTAGGTAACAGACAGAAAGACAAATTAGGCTTGGGGGTCCCCCAATAGAACCAAGTTCCTGAGGGCCCCCACTTACCTGATCCCCGCCGCAGGACTTTGTTTGGTCCACAAAAGTCCAAACTTCACCTATCACGGCAGGCATTGTAATTAAACCTTCAGGGACCGGGTTCCCAAGGATTCCACTCCCCTGGACCTGTATAGCACCCTGCACAGACAGCGTCTTGGTCGTGGGTATGACCAGAGCTCTGGATCCCAGGGTCCAGCCCTCCTAAGAGAAGCATTACAGGCAAAACCTTGCTCTTCTGCTGCAAGGCCCGGGTACCGACCGTTTAGCTATGAAGCTTTTTTGGTGGGATCCGGAACAGCTTACTAAGGCCCAAAAGAACCTGTACGCAAGCCCAGTGAAAACACATGTTACTCTTTGGCCAACACCTTAGACACTGGCAAAAAACTGAGGTGCTCCCGGGTGGGAGGGGCTTATATAGGGGAGGGTACTTCCGGTTTGGAATTGGCCAGTGCCAACACCTGAAGGTAATCTATATAACCCATTAGTAATGACTAAGTCGCTCTGTGTCCCGTGATGTACGAAAAAGAAAATACATTTTCATTGGGTTACAGTGTTGTATGAGCGCGCAATTGTCATTCAAAGTGCATCAGCGCTGAAATTTGAAAATTGGTCTGGGCAGGAAGGGGGTTTAAGTGGCCAGTAAGCAAGTGGTTAATATAAGGCTACATGCACACGGACGTTTTTCCAGCCGCTTGTTTGAGCATTTTTTGCAGCTTAAAAACGTCTCTCCATGTTAGCCTATGGCCTCATGGCCACCATGGCGTTTTTGAGCTGTAAATGGCATAGGCGTTTTTAGGCCCCATGTACACGGGACGCTGGTGCAAAGTCTTCAGAACTAAGGTTGAAAGCAGCGTTTAATAAGGCGCGCTTTGTGGCGTTTGCATGCTGCGTTTTACCACATTTGTGTCTATATGCGTTTAGTTAGGAAACATCATAAGGAGCCGCCCTAAGCTCCAAAAACAGTATTATTAACCATTTCAGCTATTTTGTGAGACCAGAGTGAGTATCAGCAGCTGAGAGAGCAGCAGTGTACTTGTATTTAGCGTGTCACTTGCCACATCACTTGCCACAAGTTGTGGATTGTCCACTTGCCACGTCACCTGCCCCAAGTTGTGGATTGTCCACTTGCCACGTCACCTGCCCCAAGTTGTGGATTGTCCACTTGCCACGTCACCTGCCCCAAGTTGTGGATTGTCCACTTGCCACGTCACCTGCCCCAAGTTGTGGATTGTCCACAATGCAATGGAAGCAATTTCATATTTTTTTGGATATATATATATATTTTTAATGGTTTTTCCTCATTTGCCATAATTTTTGAGTTTATCAATGTAAAAAAATAGGTCACCTTTAGAAACGCTTCTAAACTAAAATGCGGCTAAACGCAGGTACCGCGTCTGAAACGTGGAAATCTTTGGCGTCGATCAGTTATAGCGCTGATCTCAAGGCATTTTTTGGCTTTGCGAAAAATGAGGTTAAACGCAACTGCAGATTTTAGTTCCGCGATTTTGCTTTTTTTTTTTGCTGTTTTAACCTGTTTATAGCTGGTTGTTAAAGGAAATGTAAAAAATAAACATTGCCGGCTCTAAAAAAAAAAATCTAGAAAAAAAACAGCGTGGGGTCCCCCCCCAGGTCCATACCAGGCCCTTGGGTCTAGTATGGATTCAAAGGGGACCCCCCCCACCAAAATTAAAAATAAAATGGCGTGGGGGTCCCCCCAAAATCCATACCAGCCCCTTCAGGTCTGGTATGGATTTTAAGGGGAACCCCACGCCAAACTTCACAACATGAAAATTTTCTATGGACACTGTATGGACTCACTATATTGATACTATTTATCACTTTGGTTTGATTGGAGGCCCAAATTATTGGGCTTAATTTCTTCACTTAGCGCTACATCTTCATTCCATGTTTATTAATTTTAGTCACATTTTATGTAGCAGCTTTATTTTTTATGTTAGATTAGAGCAGTATTTTCTTTCTTTATATGGATTTTAAGGGGAAATCCCACGCCAAACTTAAAAAAAAATAGCGTGGGGGTCCCCCTAAAAATCCACACCAGACCCTTTATCCGAGCACGCAACCTGGCAGGCCGCAGGTAAAGAGGGGGGGACGAGAGAGCGGCCCCCTCCCTCCTGAACCGTACCAGGCCACATTCCCTCTTCTCTCCGCCTGATGTTGCCTCATCGCTGTCTGCCGCTACAATGCTCTTTCCGCGGAGCGCACCCACTTATATTGGCATGGGGCGTGGTCACCGGGTGATGCCACCCGCTGTTCCTGCCCCCGTATCATTGCCCCATGCCAATATAAGTGGGTGCGCTCCGTGGAAAGAGCATTGTAGCGGCAGACAGCGATGAGGCAACATCAGGCGGAGAGAAGAGGGAAGAAGACGACGATGAAGACCGGGACCCCGCTAGCAAAAGAGCTGGAAGAAGATAGCAGGGTGCCCGGCAGAAGGCAGAAAGAACCGGAGATCGTGGAGAAGGCACCAGAGAGCGGTAGAAGAACCAGAGAGCGCGGAGACGACACCGGAGAACAGAACAAGAGACCCCCCGAAGTCGGAAGAAAACGACGATGAAGACCGGGACCCTGCTAGCAAAAGAGCTGGAAGAAGATAGCGGGGCGCCTGGCAGAAAGACCCCCGAAGTCGGAAGAAGACGACGATGAAGATCGGGACCCCGCTAGCAAAAGAGCTGGAAGAAGATAGCGGGGCGCCCGGCAGAAAGACCCCTGAAGTCGGAAGAAGACCCCCGGAGCTGCCTAATAAATTAATTTAAAAACCTGTGTTGTGTTTTTTATTTACTTTTTTTCCACCAGGTGAATGGGTATGGGGTACAATGTATGGGTATGGGTGGGGGGGCCGGGATCTTGGGGCCCCCTTATTAAAGGGGGCTCCCGGATTCCGAAAAGTCCCCCGCCCGCAGACCCCGACAACCAACGGCCAGGGTTATCGGGAAGAGGCCCTTGTCCTCATCAACATGGGGGCAGGTGCTTTGGGGTGGGGGAGCGCAGGGCGCCCCCTGCCCCAAAGCACCCATCCCCCCATGTTGAGAGCATGCAGCCTGGTACGGTTCAGGAGGGGGGGCGCGCTTGCTCGCCCCCCCTTTCCTGACCTGCCGGGCTGCGTGCTCGGATAAGGGTCTGGTTTGGATTTTGCGGGGACACCCATGCCGTTTTTCGGCGTAGGGGGTTTCCCTTAAAATCCATACCAGACCTAAGGGCCGGGTATGCTCCTGGAGGGGAACCCATGCTGATTTTTTAATTAAAATTAAAGTTCCCCTTCATGATTCATACCAAACACAGGGGACAGCGAGCGCGAGGCTTGCAGTACCCTGTGCCGAGAACCAGCGCGATGGCATTGCACTGGAGACATTCTCGGCCAGGTAGTCGCCTCTAGGACACGACTTGAGCGGCCTCTTCACGCTCAAGTCGTGTCCAAGTTGCCTCGCAAAGTCGCGCTGTCCCTCTGTCAACCGGCACACGAGTCGCCCCGCGAGTCAGATCGTCTTCATCCGACTTCCCGGGCGACCTCTATTCAAATCAATGGGCTCCCATAGGGAACCATTCATTTTGAATAGAGCGCCACTTAAATTTTTATTTACTATAGCAGTGCGCCGCCGGTTCCTGCGCTCAATTAAGGATTTATCCGGCGCACCAATTAAGGTATGAACCGGCACAGCACACTATTTATAGTAAATCACCCCCATAGTGTTTTCCTTTTAGGCCAAAAAGTAAAATTTTGGTCTCATCTGACCAGAGCACCTTCTTCCACATGTTTGCTGTGTCCCCCAAATGGCTTCTTGCAAACTGCAAACGGAACTTCTTATGGCTTTCTGTCAACAATGGCTTTCTTCTTGCCACTCTTCCATAAAGACCAGCTTTTTGGAGTGCATGACTTAAGCCCTGTACACACGATCGGATATCTTATGGATTCTAATCCGATGTTTTTTTCCATCGGAAATCCGATGAAACTGACTTCCATCAGTCTTGCCCACACATCATCAGTCAAAAAACCGACCGTTTCAAATGCGGTGGCGTAAATCACTCCGATGAGCCGAGAAAAATGAAGTTCAATGCTTCTGAGCATGCGTCGACTTGATTCTGAGCATGTGTGGGTTTTTTATCCGATGGAGTTCCTTCCCCACAGACGATCGGAATTTGCTATCGGTTTTTTAACCATCGGATAAATTTAAAACATGTTCTATTTTTAAACACCGATGGAAAAAAGACTGATGGGGCCCATACACGATCGGTTTGTCCGATGAAAACAGTCCATCGGACTGTTTTCATCGGTAAAACCTATTGTGTGTACACGGCTTTATAGTTGTCCTGTGGACAGATTCTCCCACCTGAGCTGTGAATCTCTGCAGCTCCTCCAGAATTACCATGGGCCTCTCGGCTGCTTCTCTGGTATATGCTCTAGTTGCTTAGCCTGTCAGTTTAGGTGGATGGCCATGTCTTGGTAGGTTTGCATTTGTGCCATACTCTTTCCATTTTTGGATGATGGATTGAACAGTGCTCCGTGAGATGTTCAAAGTTTGGGATATTTATTTTAGAACCTAACCCTGCTTTAAACTGCTCCACAACTTTATCCCTAACCTGTCTGGTGTGTTCCATGGCCTTCATGATGCTGTTTGTTCAGTAAGGTTCTCTAACAAACCTCTGAGGACTTCACAGAACAGCTGTATTTATACTGAGATGAAATTACACACAGGTGGACTCTATTTACAAATTAGGTGACTTCTGAAGGCAATTGGTTCCACTAGATTTTAGTTAGGGGCATCAGAGTAAAGGGGGTTGAATACAAATGCACGCCACACTTTTCACATATTTATTTGTAAAAAGTTTTGAAAACCATTTATCATTTTCCTTCCACTTCACAATTATGTGTCACTTTGTGTTGGTCTATCACATAAAATCCCAATAAAATACATCTACTTTTTTGGTTGTAACATGACAAAAAAATGAAAATTTCAAGGGGTATGAATACTTTTTCAAGGCACTGCATATGCAGCCTCTTTGTGTTAAAGCTCGCCTGCCGAGAGGCTGCATACTGTATATGTGCCAAATCAGCGGGAAGAGGTTAAATGATAAAATTAAATCTCTGCCACATAATAGGCCCAGCTGAATAAAAAATGGGAATGTTTTTGAGTCTGATGCTATAACATAAGCACTAGTAAAATCATCAGTCCCATCTGTAAAACATGTTACGTTTCCAAAACAAGGCACTTGGGATGCATCCTGATAAGGTAAAGCCAAGTGAACAAAGACGGGAAGTTTTTTATTGTGCTTTTATTGTAATAAATTTCTCCCTTAAACCTAATGTACTAATTTCTGCAACACCTCAAATCATTTAGAATGTTTTTGCCTTGCTGCCAGCTGTTAACTCCTATTACAAAGACGTTCTTTCATTGTGATGTTGGATATACTTGATCTGTTTTTCTTTTTCTATTATAAACTTTCTATTGTTCCCCCAAGACATGGCTTCTTCAATAAGTGTCAGTAGTTAGAGAGAGATATTCACATATTTTCAAAGCATACGTTAAAATTTTCATCTATTTTTAATTTCTGAAATTATTTCATTCTTTGTGTAACATATTTGCAATAATATTTTATATACATGTAGCGACCTCACCTCTCACTCCCTCCTTCTCTGTCAATGTCAATGGCTCTCATCTAGGGGACCAGGGAGGAGAGTGTGACGCACCACCAGCTCGTATCCTCCAGTGTGTAGAGGTGTGAGCTATACCCAATTACCTTCGGGTCTGTGTCCCTGTCCAGAGCCAAAGCTCCCCTTGAGGATGATCCTTAAACTCCCAGAAAGCCAAGTTCCACACCGTTGAAAGTCCAACACTTATTTATTCTTTTAGCGCAATAAATAGTCCTTTGAGAGCAGACTGGTTAAACAACGAACAGACAAGGTGGTGAGGAAGGTCCAGGCACAAACACAAACTTGTTATTCTCCTGTTTCGGTATGCGCAAACAGGCTTGACGCACGGTCGCTGCCACCGACCGTGAGGGTGGTCGCTGCCACCGACCGGGTGAATTGGACTTGAGGTCTCTGCCACCGACCTGGGTTTCAGTTTGGTCGCTGCCACCGACCATGAGAACGTGGACTACCTTCTTGAGATACGGCCCCTGTCAGGGGAGTCATCCATCTGGACGGTCACCAGAGGCCTCCGCCGTCACAAGCCAATGCTGCGCTGGATCTCCGTGAAGGTCATCTCTCTGGTCCCCCTCGCCCTAGATTCGGGTGTCCAATACCGGAGGACACCCTAGGAATCCTCCATCCCTTGTGGGACCCAGTTGAAGGTACTGGGCCCCAGACCTACAGAGAGTACCTCAACCCAGACTAAAGGTGTCTGGGGTGGAATCGCAGCTCCACCCCCGGGCCGAGGGCGCCCAGAGAACACCAGCACTCACACCTTGGCTGAAGGTGCCTGGGCGTGGACCTCGAGCGGAAGATGTCTGCCCCTTTTATCCCCTCTCCAAGCATGCACAGCAGGTTCCCCGACCCACTGTACTACTGCTGCGAGAGGACAAAAAGGGTACAGACTCGCAATGGTGGTTCAACCCCGGCCTATGGCAACAGCGCCACCTTCAGGCCGCAGGGAACTGGACACCCTTGCATCCTCCACAGGCATAAATTGGTCCATGAACCCTACCAATTGTTGCATCTGAGCCATTTATCACTCAGATGCCTCCCCTAAATGTAACCACCCGCTACATACATGTACATACCTCCCACATTTTTAGGATGGGAACGAGTGATACCTATTAGCAAAAGTATGTAGGCATAGAAGACTCCCATGTCATCTTAAAGGAGAATTATACAAAACAATTATTAAAGTTGATTTAAGTTAAACCTACAAGTTTTTTTTTTTTGTTTTTTTTTTACCACTATGCAGCCATTCTGCCCATCATATGCAGCCAATTGTGCCCATCATATGCAGCCTCTGTGCCCAGCAAATGCAGCCAACTCTGGCCATCATATGCAGCCAACTGTGCCCATCATATTCAGCCACTGTGCCCATCATATGCAGCCACTCTGCCCATCATATGCAGCCTCTGTGCCCAGCAAATGCAGCCAACTGTGCCCATATTATGCAGCCAACTGTGCCCATCATATGCAGCCAACTGTGCCCATCATATGTTTCTTCTGTGCCCCTCAAATGCAGCCAACTGCTTCCCGTCAATTGCAGCCTCTGTGCCCATAACATGTAGCCACAGAGCCCAGCAAATACAACCAACTGTGCCCCATCAATTGCAGTCTCTGTGCCCATAATATGCAGCCACTGTGCCCAGAAAATGCAGCCAACTCTGCCCCATCAATTGCAGCCTCTGTGTCAATAATATGCAGCCACTGTGCCCCCCCGCATGCTCTCCTGCCCGCTGTCTGCCCAGAACTTTCCCCATCGTGGTGGCGGGTCAGGCAGTAAGTCAGGCGGCGAGCTGTGTTAGGGGTAGTGTGATGATGACTACTGTTTCCCCCGTGCGTGTCTTCTTCCTGTTCTGCTAGGCAGCCCATGGGATTTCCTCTGCCTTCAGCCAATCAGGTGACTGGTATTACATCTGCGCCTCCCGATTGGCTGAAAGGGAGTTCTGTCTTAGCAAAGCAAATATTTATTTGCTTTGCTAACACACCTGGGTGGACTGCGAGCACGATGGTTTGCGCTCGCAGTTCACATTTCTTGAAGCAATATTAGAGCCATAGGCTCTAATCAGGTGCTTCAAACCCCCCCCCCCCTCCGCCGTTGTAATTCAGGCGCCCGGAGTCCTAAAAGGGGCCGGACGCCTGAATAGGGGGTGGCTACAGCACCCATGGATAGATTCATGCAATGCATGAATCTATTCATACTACACAGAGGGGGTGGCTGAAGAGATGGGGCGGCGCCCGTGTGCCCCTTAATGGACGCACTGCCACTGAAAGGAACTATTTTAAGAACTGAGATTTCCTTTGCTCTCCCAGAAACAGTTTGTGTGTCAACCATCAGTAGCAGGCACGCTGCCATGTAGAAACAAGAGATGAGAGACATTTTCACATGCAGTTCACCCACCAAGAAGCTGCTGGTGAACTTGATTCCTCGTCTCCAGTTAAAACGCATACAGCATTTTCTGTACTCTTCCACTGGCTCAAATAGAACAGTCTAGGGTGTCTTTTTGTTATTTTATTAGATCAATGATCTTGGATGGGGTAAAGTGGGCATGGGATACCCCAAAAACTGGTAAACTGAACACTTAGAGGACTCCTTCTCTATCTTGTTGAGCTGCATAAAATGTCCCACAGACTCTCTAATGCTGACAGGTGATTAGGTATTTTCCAGTGAGCTTTGCCAGACCCAAACAGACTCAAGGACTAGGCTTTGCGAATATGCCCCCCTAGCTAAAGCTTCAGTTTGATGTCTTCTAAATGGCACCTCCAGTAATCCTGCCCTTGCAGAGGGGTCTCCTCCAACAGCACTGGACCCAGAAACTCTCTCTCTCTGCCTCAGGCCTCAGCCTGTTTATGGAGCACTCCAGCTGCCTACTGGGTACACCTCCCCAGGGACTGGCTAGACTCCCCATAAATATTTAGGCTGCTCACTATGGTCTTCCACTCATTATAACTTTAGAATTCTCTAGAATACCGGGGAAAGCAATCAGAGCAGCAGCCTGTAATACACTGAGCAGGCCTAAACAAAAAACCCCTGCTCCACTGATTACAGAGAAGCCAGCTACATTTACCTAACAACCTGCACTAATCTGTGAGGGTGCTACACACACATTGGGGTTGATTTAATACAGGCAAACAGACTGTTCACTTTGCAAGGGAATTTCCCTCAGAGATTAGTGATTGTTGTGTAATTTCACTTTGCAAAGAAAACACAATCATGCTACCCCTATTGCACCTTCATGCACCTCATTGAGGTGTTCTCCTTGTATTTTCCTGTGTGACATTATCTTTGAATAATATCGCTCTAGCTTATACCTTTTATATTGACTGCACACGATTTGCCCTATTGTTCCACTGTTTAACCATCCAACACTGTGTACTCAAAGTCTCTCTTGCATTTCTTCTGGAGAAAGTTCTTTATTTTGCTGTATTACTTGCCCCCATCTACATGAGGGTCAAGGCATTCTGATGACATTTCTGAACAAACATTGTTATATTTGTAGGTAGCAGTACCCCCGTAGGAGCTGCTGAGTGTTGTGGTCCGTCCATCACCCTGTCCAGCCAGGCATACAGTTCTCATTCACCCTCAGGCAGAAAACCTGTTCTTGAGCTTTGTTTTTGTATTTTTATTGAGGGAATTTAACTTGGATAGGGATGGGATATTCATGAGGTGCACCACCGATTGCAGAACTATATACACATCCGGTATATACAACTTATTTACTTCCAGCTCCAGCAGAACTCTTGATCTCACTCTCCAGCACTTCACTTGCTTCTACAGAACTCCTTCTCCAGGACCAGCTAGCACTGATATGTCGGCCTGACACTGACTCAGGCAGGCCCAAAGCGAATGCCCATTGCAGGCAGGGACCGTGGGCCCCTATGGTGTAGAAAAAAGTAGGTAGTCAGAGTGCTAGCTGTCCACATGGCTACCGAGCCCAGTACCACATCTTCGGGCCCTGCCAGCCCTCCTGGCTGCAGCTGTATCTCTCTTTACTGCCCATGCCATCACAGTCCACTCCACTGGCTCTGCACCCATCCCAGAATGCTTGCTTCCAGTCCTCTCAGGCCCTCCTGGCTGCAACTTGTAGTCCCTTCTGGAGACTTGCCCGGCAGTGCTCTCCTGCTGTACTCTCATTGCTCCCATGTCTCCTGTCCATGACCCCTCCACGTGTTCTCAGAGGGTCCCGTCCGCACCCGAGCCCGGGCACAAGGTCACCCCCCCAGACTGGGGAGCTCCCTCCAAGGCCACGAAAGCCTAGCACTTCATCTCAAGCTTCCACCCCAAACTACTCCTCCCCAGCTGGGCTGACCCTGAGTATTTGAGGAGGCCTGCTGTCATGGATATGCAGTAATGTTTGTCTGTCAGCTTACCTTCCTCCTCATGTGTTCACCTTAGAGACCAGACTCTCCTCACCTGGCTGCTTTTATAATCTCTCCTCCCAGTCTGGCTCCACCCCAGACCCTATCACAGAACTCTATATTAACCTGTGCACTGCAAGTCTGCCTTGCTGATCAACGTGTTTGTTTAAGCATTGTGTGTTTGGGTTCCTGCCTGCCGTGTGCTACGTCTGTCTCTCTGTTACCGATATTGGCTTGTTCCCGACTATCCCTGTCTGCTTGTGACCTTGACCTTCGGCTTGTCCTTAGTTTATCCTTGTCTGCTTGTTGCCCTGACCTTGGCCTTTCCCCTCACTATTCTTGTATCCTGTGCTGCTGCTTCCCCTCTATCCTCCTTACCCTACCGAGCGTGAGCTAGGGAACTCTAGGGACCGCGACCTGGACCCAGCTGCAGCGTAACATCCTCACCACTAGAGGCTCTGGTGAAAACCTGCTGGGTCTTAGACTCCGCGCCCTGGGGAATCTTGGCTCTAGCTTCCTGTGGATCCCTGTTGTGCTGCACTGGTCCTGCTTTCCCCAACCACCCAGTATCCCATCCGCAGCAGTCAGCCATAGGGTTCACTACCTTGTGGTGCACTCCTGACCCCCAACAGTGTGCATCTGTCATCTGGCCACAGGTGACCTGACACCTGCCCCCTGCCAATCCAAGTTGGGGATTGGTCAGGGCTCCTCGGAATACCCCAGGCAGCTCCATTTTCCTCTCCTCCTTCCCTTCCATAAGACGCTAGAATATTCTGGAAATAAGTTGGAGGTCTTGGTGATGCTGCCTGTGAGTCACCAGCTATGCCTTAGTCACTCAACCCTGAACCAGAAGAAAAACACACAGATGTTACTAAGGTATACTGAAGTATAATTTACAAGCATGTCAAAGGCTTTTATTGACAATTACATTAAGTTTATGCAAAGAGTCAGTATTTGCAGTGCTGACCCTTCTTTTTCAAGACCTCTGCAATTTGTCCTAGCATGCTGTCAATCAACTTCTCGGCCACATCCTGACTAATGGCAGCCCATTCTTGCATAATCAATTCTTGGAGTATGTCAGAATTTGTGGGGTTTTTCTGTTCACCCGCCTCTTGAGGATTACCACAAGTTCTCAATTGGGATTAAGGTCTGGGGAGTTTCCTGACCATGGACCTAAAATGTTGATGTATTTTTCCCCAAGCCACTTAGTTATCACTTTTGTCTTATGGCAAGGTGCTCCATTATGCTGGGAAAGGCATTGTTCGTCACCAAACTGTGCTTGGATGGTTGGGAGAAGTTGTTCTCAGAGGATGTTTTTGTACCATTCTTTATTCATGTCTGTGTTCCTAGGCAAAGTTGTAAATGAGCCCACTCCCTTGGCTGAGAAAGAACCTCACACATGAATGGTTTTAGGATGCTTTACTGTTGGCATGACACAGGACTGACATGGACATGGGGGCTGCTGATTGACTCTGTACTAGACATGTGCACTGCCGAAAAATTTGTTAGTTTTAGTTTCCTTCGCTTTTTAACTTTTTCTGGAAATTCGGAAATTCGGAATTCGGAAATTTGAAAATTCGGAATTCGGAAATTTGTAAATTCGAAAATTCAGAATTCGGAAATTAGAATTTTCGAAATTTCGGAAATTCGGAATTAGGAAATTCGTAATTTCGGAAATCCGAAAATATGAAAATTCGGAAAATTTAAAAATTCGGAAATTCTGACATTTCGGAATTAACTAATTTGTCAAAATTCGCTAAAAGACGTATTCGGAGCTAAACTAATTGCACATGTCTACTCTGTACCCCACTGGCCATGCCGACTCTGCAGATCCTCTCTTACCTCTGACACCTTGGGTTCCATTCTGAAAGATTGCGTTAGTAATGAGAAACTCACACAGTATCACTGAACCACTCTGAAATGTTTACTGAGATAAAGAATAAACACAATGAAAGGTATGAATAAAATATGAATGAACATAGTCTATGATTGACAAAAGTATTACTCAGTGCACATACATACATATACGTGTAACCTGGTGATAACCTGAAGAAGTATATGTGGACAGGTGCACAGGGGGATAAATATCCAATACCTTTAACACATATATTGAATACCTTCCCACTGAGGCCTCAGCACACAAACCAGCGTACAATATACAACATATGAATACAATGACACAGTGCAAGTTTTGATAATATCTCACTGAATGGCTCCCCCTATATTGTAATTCAGAGCTGAAGTCCAATGTAGAACAGTAAAGCCTATTAAAAGAAGAAAGTGGTGAATGTTCCTTAAATTCCAGATGTCTTCAGCTAGCCTGACGTTTATACTGCAGTGATAATTTTGTGTTTGCTTGTAATCCAAAAGGACAAGGAAAAAAGCCTGCAGAACAAGGGTTATGCTGATGATTGCTCAAACTGAATAACTATCCCCACTTGTAGATTCCTCTTTACATGTGTGAGTAATACAGTACTGACCCTACAGCACAGGGGAGCAAGGCAAGGCCCCAAAGTCTAACTGTATGATGCCTGTGCAGGAGCAGATCCACCTCCGTGGAACCACAAGTCTCACTAGCAGTCTGTAGGAAAGAAACTCACTCAGCAATACTGCAGTCTCTACTTGGATGGGCAGGTGCCCTCTCACTACAATGGATCCCAGCAGATGTTAGACTCTGTATGGAATCTCCTCCTGGTGTCTCCATTCAGTGAAGATGGTGCTGCCGCGCTGCAACTCCCGGTGGGCTGGAATGCAGTTGGCTCCAAATGCTCTGGAGCGCAGGCCGATCCACCTGCTAGATTAGCAGGGCTGTCCTCAAAGATCCCTCTGAGGCGGGCGATCTGGCTCTCCACTGTATAGGCCGCTGTCTACTCCTGGTCACACACAGACCTTCTGCTGGCAGGTGTCGAATGGCGTCCAGAGAGGCTGAAAACAGGCCGCACCTGTCCTTTTATCTTTCCTCCCAGCAGGCTGTTCTGTGCGCTTTGCATTGTATGTTCTGTAGTCCAGAGCTGATCCAGCTAACAGAGTCACTTCCTCATGCAGACTACATATCCCACAATGTATGGCTCTGCTCACTTCTCAGGAGGGAAGGAAGATCCTGACAGAGTTCAGCAGACACAAGGGGGAGACAAACTCTTATTAAAAAAAAACAATGAACCGTTCAACATAATAACTATAGTAGCAACCCCAGGGCTACACAATTATAAAAACTTAGGCAGCAGACTTTGTAAAAATTAATATTTGTGTCATTCTAAAAACTTTTGGCCACGGCTGTAGATGTTCGGTTTCACACTTGCCAGTTACACTCCTAAGGCTGTGACAGCGTGTGAGGAAAGGAATGCCGATAATCGGCAAGTATGTTTACATTGTGATCAGCTGTCATTGGACACAGCTGATCACGTGGTAAAGGGCCGCTTTGATTGGCCCAATACCCCGATCTGTGATCAGTTGTTTTCGAAGAACACATCGATCACAGAGCATGCCGCAGCGGGTGCTGGGGGGGTGTGGTTCTGGGAGGATGTCAACAGACACCCTCCCAGAATTGGATGACCGCGCTGTAGCCATCATTCGGCTATAGTGTGGTTGGCAAGTGGTTAACCACTTAACGATCGCCCACTGTAAATATACGTTGGCAGAATGGCACCGACAGGCAGAATCACGTATATGTACGTGATTGCCTTTGTATAGTTGGGGGGTCCGATCGGACCCCCCTTCTTTACAGTGAGCGGTCGTTTTACCTTCGGGAGCGATCCGGCATGAGGGGACGGCCGTTCGATTCCGGCCACCCCCTCTCGATCGCTCCCGGCGAATGAGAGCTTCCCCTGCCTGTGTGCTTGTTTACACAGGCTGGAGGAAGTGATGTCATCTCTCCTGCGGCGCTCACATATACCGAGCGCCGTACAGGAGAAGATGCAGGTTAGTGCACACAACACTACACTGACTCCAGGACACATAGGTACATAAATCGCCCCCCCAGACCCCCCCAGATCACCCCCCAGCCCCCAGTCACAGTGTCACTGATTGCAGTGACCATTTATTTAGTGATCACTGCAATCAGTGACATTTCTGACTGTAAAAGTGTCAGTACATTTAGTTTTAGGTCCAGTGTAGCCCCCTAAGCCCCCCTAATAAAGGTTTAACCCCCTGATCACCCCCCAGATAACCCTTTCACCCCCTAGTACCGCCGTCGCTAAGCGATCATTTTTCTGATCGATGTCTTAGCGTCGGTGATGCTGATCGGTAGCCAGTAATTTTTTTTAGGTTCGCCGCAGGTTTTTATAGCGTCGGGTACCCCCATATATTACCTAATAAAGGTTTAACCCCCTTGATCGCCCCCAGGTAACCCTTTCAGCCCCTATCACCACGGTCACTAAGCGATAATTTTTCTGATCAATGTTTTAGCGTCGGCGATGCTGATCGGTAGCCAGTAATTTTTTTTAGGTTCGCCGCAGGTTTTTATAGCGTCGGGTACCCCAATATATTACCTAATAAAGGTTTAACCCCCTTGATCACCCCCCAGGTAACCCTTTCACCCCCTAGCACCGCCGTCACTAAGCGATCATTTTTCTGATCGATGTCTTAGCGTCGGTGATGCTGATCGGTAGCCAGTAATTTTTTTTAGGTTCGTCGCAGGTTTTTATAGCGTCGGGTACCCCCATATATTACCTAATAAAGGTTTAACCCCCTTGATCGCCCCCCAGGTAACCCTTTCACCCCCTATCACCACTGTCACTAAGCGATAATTTTTCTGATCGATGTCTTAGCGTCGGTGATGCTGATCGGTAGCCAGTAATTTTTTTTAGGTTCGCCGCAGGTTTTTATAGCGTCGGGTACCCCCATATATTACCTAATAAAGGTTTAACCCCCTTGATCGCCCCCCAGGTAACCCTTTCACCCCCTATCACCACTGTCACTAAGCGATAATTTTTCTGATCGCTGTCTTAGCGTCGGTGATGCAGATCAGTAGCCAGTAATTTTTTTTAGGTTCGCCGCAGGTTTTTATAGCGTCAGGTACCCCAATATATTACCTAATAAAGGTTTAACCCCCTTGATCACCCCCCAGGTAACCCTTTCACCCCCTATCACCACTGTCGCTAAGCGATCATTTTTCTGATCGCTGTCTTAGCGTCGGTGATGCAGATCGGTAGCCAGTAATTTTTTTTAGTTTCGCCGCAGGTTTTTATAGCGTCAGGTACCCCCATATATTATCTAATAAAGGTTTAACCCCCTGATTGCCCCCCAGGTAACCCTTTCACCCCCTATCACCACTGTCGCTAAGCGATCGTTTTTATGATCGTTGTCTTAGTGTCGGTGATGCAGATCGGTAGCCAGTAATTTTTTTTTAGGTTCGCCGTCAGGTTTTTATATAGCGTCAGGTACCCCATATATTACCTAATAAAGGTTTTAACCCCCTAATTGCCCCTAGTTAACCCTTTCACCAGTAATCACCATATAAGTGTTACGGGTGACGCTGGTTAGTTAGTTTGCTTTTTATAGTGTCAGGGCACCCGCCGTATATAACCCAATAAAGGTTTAACCCCCTGATCGCCCGGCGGGTGATATCAATTAGGTTTTAGCGTCAGAGAGGGTCTGCGTCACACCCCAGGCAGCATCAGGTTAGTGCCAGTAACGCTAACACCCACGCGTGAAGCATACACCCCCCTTAGTGGTATAGTATCTGAACAGATCAATATCTGATCTGATCAGATCTATACTAGCGTCCCCAGCAGTTTAGGGTTCCCAAAAACGCAGTGTTAGCGGAATCAGCCCAGATACCTGCTAGCACCTGCGTTTTGCCCCTCCGTCTAGCCCAGGCCACCCAAGTGCAGTATCGATCGATCACTGTCACTTGCAAAACACAACACACATAACTGCAGCGTTCGCAGAGACAGGCCTGATCCCTGCGACTCCAGTGCTGTAGGAGGTGATTTCGCCACCACAGTTAAAAAAAAAAAGCATATATGCCGAAGCATTGGGGCAGCAGGGGCGGAGGAGCAATTTTGCTCCTAATGCCGCGTACATACAGTCGAAATTCCGACGGAGGCTTGCCCGTGGAAAAGTCTGACCATGTGTACGTGGCATAACTTTTGCGGGAAGATGCCCCCATGCTTCGGCATATATAAATGGTGCATGTATGCCCATCATTAGAAGTGGGTGGATGAAGGGCGGTATTCTAATGGTGGGCATACCCACCGATCAATCTTTTTTTTTCGTTCAGCCAACAGGCTGCATGAAAAAAAAGATTACAATACATGTCCAACAAGGACCAGCAACGTACTGGTATGTTGCTGGACTTTGAATGTTTATACCAGAATGATGCCTGCGGGTTTAGGTATCATCTTGGTATCATTCTTTTCAGCCAGCGGCCGGCTTTCATGTAAAAGCAATCCTAATGGCTAATTAGCCTCTGGACTGCTTTTACAAGCAGTGGGAGGGAATGACCCCCCCCCGGATATAAAAAGCGCCATTGGGAAATTGGGAAAGCATTTTATCACACCGATCTTGGTGTGGTCAGATGCTTTGAGGGCAGAGGAAAGATCTAGGGTCCAATAGACCCCAGTTTTTTCAAAAAAGAGTACCTGTCATTACCTATAGCTATCATAGGGGATATTTACATTCCCTGAGATAACAATAAAAATGATAAAAAAAATAATAATATGGAAGCAACAGTTTAAAAATAAAATAAAAAAGCAAAATTAATAATAAAAAAATAAAATAAAAAAAAAAAGCATCCCTGTCCTGCCCTGCTCTTGCCCAATGGCGAACGCAAGCGTCGGTCTGGCATCATATGTAAACAGCAATTGCACCATGCATGTGAGGTATCACCGCGAAGGTCAGATCAAGGGCAGTAATTTTAGCAGTAGACCTCCTCTGTAAATCTAACGGGGCAACCTGTAAAGGCTTTTAAAGGCTTTTAAAAATGTATGTAGTTTGTCGCCAATGCGCGTTTGTGCGAAATTTTAAAGCATGTCGTGTTTGGTATCTATGTACTCGGCCTAAGATCATCTTTTTTATTTCATGAAACATTTGGGCAATATAGTGTGTTTTAGTGCATTAAAATTAAAAAAAGTGTATTTTTTCCCCAAAAAATGCGTTTGAAAAATCGCTGCGCAAATACTGTGTAGAAAAAAAAAATGCAACACCCACCATTTTATTCTGTAGGGCCTTTGCTTTAAAAATATATATAATGTTTGGGGGTTCAACATAATTTTCTTGCAAAAAAAAAAATGTTTTCATGTAAACAAAAAGTGTCAAAAAGGGCTTTGTCTTCAAGTGGTTAGAAGAGTGGATGTAAGCTTCCTAATGTTGTGTATAAAATGCCAGAACAGTTCAAAACCCCCCCAAATGACACCATTTTGGAAAGTAGACACCCCAAGCTATATACTGAGAGGCATGTCGAGTCCATGGAATATTTTATATGTTGACACAAGTTGCGGAAAAAAGACAATTTTTTATTTTTTTTGCACAAAGTTGTCACTAAATGATATATTGCTCAAACATGCCATGGGCATATGTGGAATTACACCCCAAAATACATTCTGTTGCTTCTCCTGAGTACGGGGATACCACATGTGTGAGACTTTTTGGGAGCCTAGCCGCGTACGGGACCCCAAAATCCAATCACCGCCTTCAGGCTTTCTAAAGGGTGTAAATTTTTGATTTCACTTCTCACTGCCTATCACAGTTTCGGAGGCCATGGAATGCCCAGATGGCACAAAACCCCCCCAAATGACCCCATTTTGGAAAGTAGACACCCCAAGCTATTTGCTGAGAGGTATTGTGAGTATTTTGCAGATCTCGCTTTTTGTCACAAAGCTTTGAAAATTGAAAAAAAAAAAGAAAAAAAATGTTCTTTCTTCATTTTCAAAAACAAATGAGAGCTGTAAAATACTCACCATGCCTCTCAGCAAACAGCTTGGGGTGTCTACTTTCCAAAATGGGGTCATTTGGGGGGGTTTTGTGCTATTTTGGTATTTTATGGCCTTCGAAACTGTGATAGGTAGTGAGGAGTCAAATCAAAAATTTGTGCCTAGAAATCCTGAAGGCGGTGATTGGTTTTCGGGGTCCCGTACGCGGCTAGGCTCCTAAAAAGTCCCACACATGTGGTATCCCCGTACTCAGGAGAAGCAGCAAAATTTATTTTGGGGTGCAATTCCACATATAACCATGGCATGTGTGAGCAATATATCATTTAGTGACAACTTTTTGTAATTTTTTTATTTTTTTTTGTCATTATTCAATCACTTGGGACAAAAAAAAAATATTCAATGGGCTCAACAGGCCTCTCAGCAATTTCCTTGGTGTGTCTACTTTCTAAAATGGGGTCATTTGGGGGGGTTTTGTGCTATTTTGGCATTTTATGGCCTTCAAAACTGTGATAGGTAGTGAGGAGTGAAATCAAAAATTTACACCCTTAGAAATCCTGAAGGCGGTGCTTGGTTTCCGGGGTCCCGTACGTGGCTAGGCTCCTAAAAAGTCCCACACATGTGGTATCCCCGTACTCAGGAGAAGCAGCAGAATGTATTTTGGGGTGCAATTCCACATATAACCATGGCATGTGTGAGCAATATATCATTTAGTGACAACTTTTTGTAATTTTTTTTTTTTGTCATTATTCAATCACTTGGGACAAAAAAAAAATATTCAATGGGCTCAACATGCCTCTCAGCAATTTCCTTGGGGTGTCTACTTTCTAAAATGGGTTCATTTGGGGGGGGTTTGTACTGCCCTGCCATTTTAGCACCTCAAGAAATGAGATAGGCAGTCATAAATTTAAAGCTGTGTAAATTCCAGAAAATGTACCCTAGTTTGTAAACGCTATAACTTTTGCGCAAACCGATAAATATACACTTACTGACATTTTTTTTTACTAAAGACATGTGGCTGAATACATTTTGGCCTAAATGTATGACTAAAATTGAGTTTATTCGATTTTTCTTATAACAAAAAGTAGAAAATATCATTTTTTTTCAAAATTTTCGGTCTTTTTCCGTTTATATCGCAAAAAATAAAAATCACAGAGGCAATCAAATACCATTAAAAGAAAGCTCTATCTGTGGGAAGAAAAGGACACAAATTTCGTTTGGGTACAACATTGCATGTCCGCACAATTTACAGTTAAAGCAGCGCAGTGCAAAATTCTGAATTCACCTCTGGTCCTTTAGCTACCAAATGGTCCGGGCCTTAAGTGGTTAAAGGGTCAGTGCTTGCAGACAGATCCTTTTACTCCCTTTAAGGCTTCTTTTACATGGGTGGTTGGGGGGAAGTAAGAACAGTTGGCTGAGTCCCAGTTTTACTGCCCTATGGCCACCCATCGGAAGTCTAAAATACAGCTGGAGGAGGCTGTTCACGTGTCACAAACGCAAAAAATTGAACATGGTATATCAATTTGACTATCAAACTTGCCCATTCAATTCAATGGGGCCACAACACAACTGGCCACTAGGGATGAGCCGAACACCCCCCCTGTTCGGTTCGCACCAGAGCCTGCGAACGGACCGAAAGTTTGCGCGAACTATAGAACCCTATTAAATACAATGGACTCGAACGTTCGAAATCAAAAGTGCTAATTATCAAGGCTAATATGCAAGTTATTGTCCTAAAAAGGGTTTGGGGACCCGGGTCCTGCCCCAGGGGACATGTATTAATGCAAAAAAAAGTTTTAACTAGTTGGAGCCCAGGTCATTGTCAAATGACGGCCGCAAGGTGGCTCTTCAGGGCCTGGAGGCGTTTATTGATGGCCTTGGCTCCTCCAGCCACTGGGGGGCGTGCGAGCGCCGCCCGCAGTGCACACACGTGCCCGCCACGTCACTGAGGTGCTGATGCGCATGCCTGGTGGCCGCGATGTCTGCCAGGTGCCCGCGATCAGCCATTACACAGCTAAGGACGTGGATCTGTGTGTGTAAACACACAGATCTATGTCCTGTCAGGGAGAGGAGACCGATGCTGTGTCCCTTGTACATAGGGACACAGATCACAAAATGTGTCAAAAGTGTCAGATATGTCTGACCATAATATCGTAGTCCTGACAAAAATTGCAGATAACCGCCATTACTAGTAATAAAAATAAAAAAAATGTCACAATTCTATCCCCTATTTTGTAGGCGCTATAACTTTTGCGCAAACCAATCACTATACGCTTATTGCAATTTTTTTCACCAAAAATATGTAGAAGAATATGTATCGGCCTAAACTGAGAAAAAAATAGTTTAAAAAAAAATTAAAAATTGGGATATTTATTATAGCAAAAAGTAAAAAAATATTGTGTTTTTTTTTCAAAATTGTCGCTCTATTTTTGTTTATTGCGCAAAAAATAAAAACCGCAGAGGTTACCAAATACCACCAAAAGAAAGCTCTATTTGTGGGAAAAAAAGGACGTCAATTTTGTTTGGGAGCCACATCGCATGACCGCGCAATTGTCATTCAAAACGTGACAGTGCCGAAAGCTGAAATTTTGCCTGGGCAGGAAGGGGGTATATGTGCCCAGTAAGCAAGTGGTTAAAAACTGCAGTTTTTTCGGGAGCAGTGAATTTAATGATGCTTAAATTGAAAAAAAAAAGGTGAAATATTCCTTTAAATATCGTACCTGGGGGGTGTCTAAAGTATGCCTGTGAAGTGGCACGTGTTTCCCGTGTTTAGAACTGTCCCTGCACAAAATGACATTTCTAAAGGAAAAAAAGTAATTTAAAACTGCTTGCGGCTTTAATGTAATGTCTGGTCCCGGCAATATGGATGAAAATTATTGAGAAAAATGGCATGGGTATCGCCCCCCCCCCCCCAGCCCACTACCAGCCCCTTTGGGTGTTGTATGGATATTAAGGGGAACCCCGCACCCAAATTTAAAAAAGGCCCTATATACTCTGAACAGCAGTATACAGGCGTTGCAAACCAGACAGGGACTGTAGGTTTGTTCTTAAGTAGAATCTGTTTGTAATTTAGAACAGGTAAATTTTTGAAGTGTAGCTCCAGCCCAAAAATCTATTTTTAAGCTTTTGGAAAACATAGGGAAGGGTTATTACCCCTGTAACATTTGTTTTGCTCTCTGTGAACCTGTTCAGAACATTTCACCTCACTTTCCATCCCAATGACAAATGTTTTTTGAAAATGTGGGTTTTTTATTGAAACAAGGATTGGTGATAAAGCATCAGTGGAGAGGAGACACTTTTTCCCCATATTAACTCTTAAGCCCTGTACATACGATCGTATTTCCTATGGTTTTTTAACCGATGGATTTCTCCATCAGAAAACCGATGAAGCTGACTTCCATCAGTCTTGCCTACACACCATCAGTCAAAAAACCGGCCGTTCCAAGCGCGGTGATGTAAAACACTCCGATGAGCTGAGAAAAATGAAGTTCAATGCTTCTGAGCATGCGTCGACTTGATTCTGAGCATGCGTGGGTTTTTTATCCGATGAAGTTCCGCACAGACGATAGTAATTTGCTATCGGTTTTTTAACCATCGGATAAATTTAAAACATGTTCTATTTTTAAACACCGATGGAAAGAAGACCGATGGGGCCCATACACGATCGGTTTGTCCGATGAAAAAAGTCCATCAGACTGTTTTCATCGGTTAAACCTATCGTGTGTACAGGGCTTTACAGGAGAGAATTTCCCTTCCTAGGGGTAGATTTCCTCTCACTTCCTGTTGTCTCCTTCCGTTTGCAAGTAGGAGTCGTTTGTAAGTTGGATGTTTGAAAGTAGGGGCCTGCCGTATATACTATGCAGAAATTTGGCTCTTAGGTGTTGGTGTTGCCACAACACTGTAAGCCCTCACAGTTACTCTTGGTGGGCGCAGGAACGCTCTGCTGTGAACTATTATATCAAGAATTGTAATTACATGACATTGTTGAACAGTGGTAGGAAAAATTGGGCCTTTGGTGGAGGTGGGGATGCCACAACTCTGTAAGCCCTCACAGTTACTCTTGGTGGACGCAGGAATGGGCCCTGCTGTGAATTATTAGATCAAGAATTGTAAATACATGTCCCTGTTAAACAGGGGCATAAAAATTGGGCCTTAGGCACTGGTGCTGGTGCCAAAACACTGCAACCCCTCACAGATACTGTACTTGGAGTGCAGCAATGAGCCCTGCTGCAAAGTATTGCATCAAAAACTGTAATTACACGCCCCTGTTAAACAGGGGCAGAAAAATTGGGCCTTAGGCACTGGTGCCACAACACTGCAACTCCTCACAGATACTGTACTTGGAGCTCAGCAATGAGCCCTGCTGCAAAGTATTGCATCAAAAATTGTAATTACATGCCCCTGTTAAACAGGGGCAGAAAAATTGGGCCTTAGGCACTGGTGCCACAACACTGCAACTCCTCACAGATACTGTACTTGTAGCTCTGCAATGAGCCCTGCTGCAAAGTATTGCATCAAAAATTGTAGGGGTTGAAAAATTGGGCCTTTTAAAATGAAATCCGGGGACATTTAAAAAAAAAAAATTATTGGCAAATGGTAAACTTTTTTTTAGGCATATTTTCCTAAATGATATATGCAGTGTATGTGTTTATGGAATGATTGTATGATATATATGTTGTTTCTCACATTTCCTCCATGAAATTAAAAAAAAAGATAATTCTTAGGATTTTTGGGGATATGACTACTAAATGTTAAGAAGATAATATTGGAGGGAGGGATGGGGCAGCTAAATTAAAATCCAATCTGGGCAGGGGCGGCTCCAGACAATTCATTTTTGCAGGTGCTATGGTGGTGCTTGAGGTAAAAGTGAGGGTGCTAATGCGGTGTGCTACCTGTGGGCGTGGCCAGCAAGCTGCCATGGTCAGAAAGTGGAGGATTCTTGATCGTGAACAATGGTGATCAGTATATCCTGGCCTCTGTATACCAATAAAAATCCAAAAAATGCAGCACAACTCTACACTTCCTTTATACAATTCTACAAATGGACTTATAATTGCAGTGGAAAAACCTATAAAATAATATCCAGTTCAAATTAACCAATGTATTGAAATATGAATATAGTAGTAATGGTGTCACCCTCTCTTCAAAAATATTTTGAGAAATTGCAGAGCTTCAATGTGCAAATAATAGTGAAACCCCCTACATACAATAATTAGTACAGAGATGCAAATCAAGCAGTGTATTAGAACATAGTAGTGATGGTCTCACCATCTCTGCAAAAGGTAAGAAACATTGCAGAGCTGCAATGCGCAAATCATGGTGAAACCCCCTATATATAATCATAATAATAAAGTGTAAAATATGTACATCAATTGTACATTTTATTTGATTTTATATATAGGGGGTTTCACCATGATTTGTACATTGCAGCTCTGCAATATTTCTTACCTTTTGCAGAGAGGGTGAGACCATCACTGCTATGTTCTAATACACTGCTTGATTTGCATCACTACTATATTCATATTGCAATACATTGGTTGATTTGCACTGGATATTCATTTATAGGTGTTACCATTGCACTTATAAGTCCATTTGTATACTTTAATAGATGACGTGTAGGGCATTTTTTGCTTTTTATTGATTTGCATTAGATGAGGGAACCAGCTAACAAGATTCACTTATTGCTTTTGAGATTTTTTTTTGTTGCATGGCAGTGGTTTTACTTGATTTGTTATGTCCTCTGTATACTGGTAACCACTGGTCCTGCATATTGGTGGTCAGTGTGCCCCCTGTATGCTGATGGTCAGTGTTCCACCTGTATGCTGGTGGTACGTGCTGGGTGCAGGAGAATGCTACATGCAGGGTTCAGGAGGATGTTATGTGCAGGGTTCGGGAGGATGCTACATGCAGGGTGCAAGAGGATTCTATGTGCAGGGTGCAGGGCTCAGGAGGATGCTGCGTGCAGGGCTCAGGAGGGCTCAGGAGGATGCTACCTGCAGGGCTCAGGAGGATGCTACCTGCATGGTGCAGGGCTCAGGAGGATGCTATGTGCAGGGTTCAGGGCTCAGGAGGATGCTACGTGCAGGGGGATGCTACACGCAGGCTTCAGGGGGATGCTTCGCGCAGGCTTCAGGCGGATGCTACGTGCAGAGCTCAGGAGGATGCTACATACAGAGTGCAGGGCTCAGGAGAATGCTACGTACAGAGTGCAGGGCTCAGGAGGATGCTACGTACAGAGTGCAAGGTTCAGGCATGCGTTACATACAGTGTGCAAAATTCAGGAGTGCGTTGTACAGAGTGCAAGGTTCAGGAGTGCATTATCTACATAGTGCAAGGTTCAGGAGGATGCTACATACAGAGTGCAAAGTTCAGGAGTGCATTGTACAGAGTGCAAGGTTCAGGAGTGCATTACATACAGAGTGCAAGGTTCAGGAGTGTGTTGTACAGAGTGCAAGGTTCAGGAATTAGTTAAAGACACCAATTAAGTAAACATAGCACACTTCTCTTCTAAAATCTTTATTACCAGCATACAGGAGCCGAGGCAAGAATGCAGGCATCAGATGTATAATAAATGAGTGCAGCCTAGTAGGACATGCAGCAGTGGTAACTGATCATCCATCCAGCACAGCCAAGAATTAGTGGGCATGCCAGGGGTGTATGGCCAGGGTCGGTGCAAGGTTTCCCCCCACCCCAGATTTCACTAGAATCCCCCCAAAGCCCAGACAGCATAGACATCTAATTTGTGAGCTCTGCTGCCTCTCTGCAAAGAAACAGTTTTATCCATCTCCTTATCGGCTAGTTGCTGCTGTTCTGTCTGGCAATCCTCTCCCTGTCACAGCAGTGTGCTCTGCAGCAAGCAACAGTGAGTATGCCGTGTTCTCACCTGATCTCCTGAGCTGACGGCACATCTCCTGGCCTGGGGACCATGGCACTACTGCACCCCAGACTCTTCACACTCTCCCTACATAGGCTGCCGACCCGCCACTCCCCCTACCGGCCCACCACTCTCCCTCCCGGTCCTACCGCAACACTACTCTCCCTCCCTTTCCTGCCGACCCACCACTCCCCCTCCCAGTCCTTCTGGCCCACCACTCCCCCTCCCAGTCCTGCCGAGCCACCACTCTCCCTCCTGGTCCATCTTTCCCTGTGTTTCACTACTTTTGAGGTGGTTCTGCCCCACTAAACTGGCGGTCCTCTCCACTTTACTCTGCCATGTTTTTAGAACCTGTGCATACCTATTCCTCATCTTCTCCCTCCAGACCAGCTGCTACATCTCCTGGCACAGGAGTCCATGCACTGTGATCCTCCAGACTCCTCTCACTCCCTCTAGGATTAAAGGATAAGTTTAACTCTATGGAAAAATTCATAAATGCACATATTTTTGCATAAAAAAAATGTGCATTTACTTTTTCCAGCAGGGGCTTGGAAAGCATTGCACCCATGATCAGTAAAGGTTCAGGTTTTTTTTTTTAAACATGTCATACTTACCTCCGCTGTGCATTTGGTTATGCACAGAGTGGTCCCGATCCTCCTCTTCTGGGGTCCCTCAGTGGCACTCCTGGCTCCTCCTCTTCACGAGTGTCCCATCAGAGAAGCGCTCTCCTACGGGACACCAATGCGGGCACGCTCCTGTGTTCTGCTTCATCTGTTGACACAGACAGCAGGACTCGACTCCGCCCCCCAGCGCCCGCGTCATTGGATTTGATTGACAGCAGTGAGAGGCAATGTCTACGCTGATATAATTCTATCCAATCAGAACACGAGACACCACCTGGAGCTGGTGTGCTCGTTCCCGTCATGGGAATTACGGGGCTCAGGTAAGTATAAGGGGGGCTCGGGGGCGCTGCTGCAGTAAAGAAGGTTTGCTGAGGGTTTAAAACCCCTTTAAGTCCATACCACTGATTGAAAGCCGGAATACATGTCCATGGACTACGGGAGCACTCATCAGCACCCCTGCCGCCCATTGATAACTACAAGCCTATATGCCATGGTGGAAGATGGTACTTAAGGGTTTATTAATTCAAATTAATCTGTAAATGAATGACGCATTTATGTGGGTGGAGCCCCGTACAGCCATGCTCTTTTAAAAAAGTGACAGTGGGTGCCTCTGTACACTGCCATGCAAACTGCTAAGCTTATCCTCTTTTCTGCTGACCCTCTGTACACTGGCCTGTTGATCTCCCATCCTCTGCCCTCTCATAATTTATACTGCACCCCAACATCGGACAGGCTAGATCTGGACCTGTGCCTTCCGCCTGCTATGTGATGGCAGGTTAGGCAAACTAAAATGTACATGTTGCGCCCGGTAGGATAGAGAGTGCAGTGTTAGGAAATGAAAAACTGGTGTTTTAAAAGTACAAATACCCAACAAGTGGCTGAGGATTTGGATTAAAAAAGAAAGAAAAATTCAGGAATTAAAGAAAAAAGAAAGAAAAGTACATACTTAAGTGGATGCGGCATCACTCTGATACTGCATCTATCACCTGCTGGCTCCACACTAATGCCCCGTACACACGACCGTTTTTAATGACGAGAAAAATGCAATTTTTTAAAATGGTCATTAAAAATGATTGTGTGTGGGCTTCAGAGCATTTTTCACGACGTGAAAAATGGCCATGAAAAAATTGGAACATGCTCTAATTTTTCTCGTCGTTTTTCACCTCGTCGTTTTTCTCGTCATGAAAAACGGCCGTGTGTAGGCTTTAACGACGTGAAAAAAAATGCGCATGCTCAGAATCAAGTATGAGACGGGAGCGCTCATTCTGGTAAAACTAGCGTTCGTAATGGAGATAGCACATTCGTCACACTGTAACGGACTGAAAAGCACAAGGCTGAAAAGCGCAAATCGTCTCTCAACAAACTTTACTAACATGAAGGGTGGCGCCATCCGAATGGAACTTCCCCATTATAGTGCCGTCGTACGTGTTGTACGTCACCGCGCTTTGCTCAAGCATTTTTTTTCACGATAGTGTTTAGGCAAGGCAGGCTTGAGAAGAATCACGTCGAGAAAAACGCTGTTTTTTTCAATGACATTAAAAACGGACGTGTGTCAAACACCGCTGATCGCTCAGTTCTCCCCTCCGCTCTGAGCAGAGAGCTGTGACTGTCATGCCCCGTACACACGAGCAGTTTTCCTGTTGGAAAAAGTCAGATGAGAGCTTTTGGTCGGGAATCCCGACCGTGTGTATGCTCCATCAGACTTTTTCCAACAGGAAAACTGCTGGATAAAGATAGAGAGCAGGATCTTTTTTTTCCCCGTCAGGAAAAAAACTGTTCGGAATTTCTACTCGTGTGTACAAATCCCAACGCGCAAAATTCCTACGCATGCTCGGAAACAATTCGAACAATTTCTTGGCTCGTCGTAGTCTTTTACATCACCGTGTTCTTGGCAGTCAAAAGTTAATTGAACTTTTGTGTGACCGTATGTATGCAAGTCAGGCTTGAGAGGAATTCTTTCGGGAAAACCATTGTCTTTTTTTCCCGACAGGGAAAACCGCTCGTGTGTACAGGGCATTAGTCACTCTCTTTTTTTTTTTTGTTATATTCTCTTTATTAGTTTTCTTATATATTCAAATTAACATTATACATGCTTTTATATATTTATTTTTCACAACAATAAATTAGCAAAATGTTATCCGTGTAATTTTCACTCTGTTGATCCTCATCCCTGCCTCCTTCCCCCCTCCCCCTTTACTATTTCTCATATTAGTTTTTTTCTTCCATTTTTACACATTATTCAAAGTTTGTTTTTGTTTTCATTTATTTTCCTTATCTCACTCTCCGCTTTGCAGGGGTGTCCCTATTTTCTCCAACCACGGGTTCCACATCTTTTCAAACTCTCTTGTGTTCCCTCTCTTAATATATACTACCCTCTCCTTCCATATTGTTGCGGTGACTGTATTAGCCCATTCTCTCACTGAGGGGGGGTCTTCTGCCTGCCATCTTTGCGCTATAAATTTTCTAGCGTGAAAAAGGCATCTAAGCACTGCTTTTGTTATACTGGTCGCTCTGCTTGTTCCCTCCTCTAGTCCCAGGACACACATTCTAGGGTCCATTTCTATTGTTGTCATATATGTCCTATTTATGCTATCTAGTACCCCTGTCCAATACCTAAATAATTTTGGGCACCTCCATAGCATATGTATCAGGTCCCCTGTGTCCTGACATCTGGGACACCCTGCATCTGTTCTCCATCCAAAATCAAACAGCCTTTTTGGTGTATAGTATGTCCTATGTAATAGCATTAAGAATGAAAATTTCTGGGCCGGTGAAACAGATACAAGGTGTCCACTCTCTAGTACCTTTTTCCATTGCCCCCGGATATGGGCCCCAGATCTTCCTCCCATTTCCCTCTACTTTTGAGATGTTCAGGAGCTGTAATACTTCCTTTGCATAAATGTGGGTATATTTCGGATATACGGCCCCCGATCTCACTCTGATTGCCCAATCTCTGAAAGATAGGGGATTTGTGCCAGGTTGGTCCCTGTCTATCAAACTGCATATTTAATGCATGTCTAATTTGCAAATATCTATAAAATGTATGTTTAGGGACATCATATTCCTCTCCAAGTGTAGCGAATGTTTTTAGGATTTCTCCCTCATACAGCTGGGCCAGCCTAGTTATCCCCTTCCCTTCCCATTCCTTAATTTTCCCCATCGGCTCCAGCTCCTGAAGATTCCTGTTATCCCAAAGGGGTGTATATTCTGTCTCTCCTTCTAATCCCCCTATTGCTTTCACAGCTTTCCACACCTTTATTACCATCTTGACCGTAGGAGATTTATATAAAAATGAGTTTGCCTCCAGTGCCTCCATCACCAACTTGTGGGGTGACCCCATTGTCATCAACCGCCCATTTGTATCCCCTCCCATCTCTGATCTCATTCCTATATGCTGCAGCTGTGCTGCCAGGAAGTAACACCGTGGGTGTGGTACCGCCATACCTCCCTCCCTTGTTGATAGTTGCAGGGTCTGTAGTCCTATCCTCGCCTGGCCTCCTTTCCATATTAATTCTCTAAATAGTGTGTCAATTTTCCTAAACCATTTCTTATGTATCCATATTGGTGTATTATGCAATACATATAATAATTGTGGCATCCACAGCATTTTGATCAGGTTACATCTCCCTGCAACTGACAGTGGGAGCCGCCTCCATATTTGAATTTTATTTTTAAATTTAGACAGGAGAGGAACTATGTTGTTATTTATATATTTATTTGGGTCAATTGTTATATGTATTCCCAGATATTTCATTGTATCCACCATTTCTAATTGGGGTATTTCTACAAAGGTTTGATTGGCAATCGGGTCCACCGGCATCAAGACTGATTTTTCCCAATTTATAACCAATCCCGAGAGTCTACCAAATTCTCCAAAGATACTCATGGCCTGCTTAAGTGAATGATCTGTTTCCCCCAGGAAGAGAAGAACATCATCCGCATATAATGCGATTCTCTCCTCTCCTGTCGGTCTCACAAATCCTTTCATTTTTGTATTCGTTATTATTGCTGTGGCCAATGGCTCCATTGCTAGTGCAAAGAGCAGGGGTGACAATGGACACCCCTGCCTTGTGCCCCTCTCCAATTTAATCTTACCTGAGTAATCATTGTTGACTCTAATTTTTGCGCTTGGGTCACTATACAGGATTTTTATCCATCTAATAACTGACGGACCAAAACCAAATGCTCCTAGAGCATGCCAGATATATCCCCACTCCAAGCTATCAAACGCCTTGACCACATCTAAGGACATAACTGCCCTAGTACCCATATTCTGTGTTGGAGTTTGTAGGTTAAGGAATACCCTTCTAATATTCATACTAGTTGATCTACTGGGGATTAACCCAGTTTGATCTTGATGTATTAGTCTTGAAATAATTTTGTTTAATCTAGTTGCCATTATTTTGGCCAATATTTTAGCGTCTGAGCAAAGGAGGGAGATGGGCCTATAGGATGAGGTCTCTAGTGGATCTTTCCCTTCCTTATGCAGAACTATAATTATTGCTTCTGACATTGACTCGGGCAATTCCCCCTCCTCCCGTGCCCAATTCAGTGTTTTAAGAAGTTCCGGCAATAGCACTTTCCCATAGTGTTTATAAGTTTCTATAGGGAGACCATCGGGTCCAGGCGATTTCTGATTGGCCATCTCTGCAACTGCTAACTGTACTTCTTCAAGAGTTATCGGAGCCTCCATTCCCTCTTTCTCTGCTTCAGTAAGAATTGGTAATTTAATTTTCCCAAAGAATATTTCCAATTCCTCCTCTCCCGCTGCACCATGCGATTTGTATAATTTATCATAATATTCTCTAAAGGTATCTGTGATCTCTGATACCCGAGTGGAGATTTCTCCTTTCGAAGTCCTAATCGCGGGTACTGTGGATGGGGAGGAATTGGTTCGCACTAAATGTGCCAGCATTCTTCCGACACTCTCCCCCTCCCCAAATGCGGCTTGTTTCTGAAATAATCATTTATTCTCAGATTTTTTAATCATTGCTATTTTATATTCTTGTTGTTTATTCATCCATATTCCTTGTCGCTCTGATGTTGGGTTTTCAACATATTCCTTTTCTACATTCACCAATTCCTGCCTTATCCTATTCTCCTCCTCTCTGGATGCCTTTTTTACTTTTGCCACTTGTTGAATACATATTCCCCTTAAGAATGCCTTCAGCGTATCCCACATCACTCCCTGTGTCACCGTTCCTTCATTAAATTCTATAAACTCTTGTAATTTGTCTAGAATCTCCTCCGGGCCTCCAATAACTTCAAACCATAAGGGGTTCATCCTCCATAATCCCTTGATTCTATTCCCTTCTAAATTTACCAGAACTGTCACTAACGAGTGATCTGACACCCCTCTCGGCTGGTATACTATATTTTTTATTATCTGGGATGCTTCCGTATTACCTAGAACTAGGTCTATCCTAGAAAGTGTTGAATAGGAACTAGAATAACAGGAATACTGCCGCACATCTGGGTTCCTCGCTCTCCATATATCTAACAAACCAATTTCTTGTAGAATTTGATACAATCGACTCTCTGGAGGATTCGGTTCCCTTCCCCCTGGAAACCTATCCCATTTTCTATTTATAACCTCATTAAAATCCCCCACTGCTATGATTGGCATCCCCATCTTATCCACCATAAATTCCATTAGCTTATATATAACCTCCATTTTAAAGGGCGGGGGTATATAAATATTTGCAAGAACATATTCTCTACTCTCTATTACGCAGTGAAGAAAAATATAGCGCCCCTCCTCGTCAATGCTGATCTGTCTGCAAGTAAACACCACCCCTCTTTTAACCAGTACTGACACACCTCTGGAATAAGAGGTGTGCACTGAGTGGTATTGGTGTTGGAACTTCTTACTTTGAACTTGTTGTATAGTAATTTTAGTCAAGTGGGTCTCTTGGAGACAGATCAGTCCCACCTCATACATTTCCAGCATATCGAATACTGCAGCTCTCTTGGCAGGGGTACCCAACCCACGGACATTCCAAGACCCCATTTTCATTACTCTGGACTGCATAAGACAATCAATTCATTCAAGGAGGCATCAGCTAACCAAAACACAAGTTACCTGAAATAAGTTACCAAAGAAATCATAAATCTCTCATAGCGATACACTGTGATTAAAACTTTTGACTTCCCCCTATACCACATAGTGCAAAAATATTCTTTCCTTTTCTTTTCCCTTCCTATCTCTTTAAGAAATGTGATTATGTGATTTACTCCACTTTTTACTACCAATTTACTTAATTGTTTTATCATTATTTAGTGACGTCACTGTACTCTTTTTTTTTTACCCCTGCAAAAATTGCTATATTTTTTTTTCTTTTTTTTTTCTTTTTCAAGAAAAAAAAGAAAACAAATGTGCTCCATATATATATTTGTGTAAATTTTAGCCATTATTGAATTCCAACCTTTTTGTGTTCCTTGTGATAACTCATTTTGGTCCCTCCCTACACCTTTCTAGGTATTCCCTAGGGGCTTTTTTTGTGAACGGTCCATACATCTCCCCACTCCCCCCATTTATATCTTCCATCCTCCCCTCCTCCCCCCTCACCCCATATTCCATTTTACTACATTCTCCACCCATTCTTTTACTCCTCCAGTGGTGTGTGTCTCCCCTCACCCTCATCCTTGCATCCATGAACTTTCCTTTCCCTTCCCCACACACAAAAAAAAAAAAGGGGGGAAAGGACAGAAAGGGACAGTCAACAAGTGAAACCTAAATGTATCACATCATTAAGCTAAATGTCACTTCACTTTGTTGATAGCTGATCCTTTTTATCTTCCAACCACCCCAGCACTCCTTCAGGGGTATCAAAAAATTGTGTCCCGCCTAACGCTACCACCCGTAGTTGTGCTGGGTACAATAGTGCATACGTAACATCAAGAGTTTTCAGTCTACGTTTGGCTTCTATGAAACCCGCCCTTTGCTTCTGCAGATAAGGGGAGAAATCTGGATATATTGACACCCTGGTTTCTCCATAAAAAATGGACCCCATCTCTCTACCCTTTCTTAGTAGGGTTACTTTATGCCGGTAATTAAGGAATTTCATTAACATTGACCGTGGGTGCCCTCCTGTGGGAGGGGGTTTAAAGGGGACTCTATGCGCTCTTTCTATCGAAAATTGTTGTGAAAAACGTTCTCTTCCAAACAACTTTATGAACCAGTCTTCCAAAAACTCTATAGGATTAGTCCCTTCACACTTCTCTGGTAGTCCCACCAGTCTTACATTGTCCCTACGATGTCTGTTCTCCATTTCGTCCAGTTTTTCCTCAAACTTAGCCATTTGTCCCATTAGTTTTCTATGCTCTTGTTTTACCGGGTATAGTTCATCCTCTAGCTGTGAGATCCTTCCTTCTGTTTCAGTGATCCTTTCATTTGTCTTTTGGAGTTCAGACCGCATTGAGACTAGTTCCTCCTTGATACCTTTCATCTGGTCACATACCTCCTCCAATGAGTGTTTACACGCATTAACCACTAGGAACACATCCTGTAGTGTGGGAGTCCCCTCTATGGCAATATTTGATCCCAAGTTTATCTCTGTCCCTTGAATGGCCGTGGCCGTGCTTTTATTATTGATGTTTTTAACTGTGGCTGCTACAGTATGACCTTGGCTTCTCCTGTCTGCTGTCCCTTTGGCCTGGGTCTGTGTTCCCCCTCTAACTGGAGTGTGTTCTGGGTCATGAGCAAATCTCTCCAATTTGGCAGCTGCTGCTGCTGCCGCAGCCTGATTACTTTTGGCCGATCGTAAAGATTGTGGTCCCACATTCTCCTGGCCAAGGTTATCATCCCCTTTTTTTCTTCCCGGACATAATGCCTTATACACAATTTTTCTTGCTGTGCAATAAAGTGTAATAAGGTCCATTACAGCCAGTTAATAGCTATCTGCAGGTCTGATTTGATATGTGGCTTAGTTAAATTTTTAAAGTTTTTAAATTGTATCAACACATACCCCGCACACAAAAAAAAAAAAAAAAAAAAAAAGCTCTGGCAGTGTGCCATATCCAATGAGACCTGAACTGCGATTCCAAAGCGTCCATACACGTGTATACAGCGGATATCAGCCAAAGCAGTAATACAGCAACATAGAAAAGTCTGTGACCAACAACTATATTTTGCTAAGTGTCTCTTTTAGGTTTAGGACTAAACCATAAACCATATATAGTATGTCATGTGTGGGTCCTTTTGTTAAGCAACTCTTTTTAGGTTTGGAACTAAGCCATAGACCATACACAGTGTGCAGTGTGTTAAGTGCAGATCCTCTACTCACGCAACCTCACAGACTCCAGTAAGACTTCTCCATTCCAGGATACAGGATACAGGTTGCCGAGCACTCAGCTTAGTCTAAGCACTGCGACCAGTCGTCCAGGTGGATGGGCTGGGATGGGATGAGTCAATTCGGGGTGTGCAGTCCACCGCAGTTTAAACAAGTAGCATCCCAGCTTCACTGACTGACATTCACATTCCTAGGTGTTCCGCAGCTCTGCTTACTTGTTGACACAAAGTTTGCTGCACGCTCTGCCCGCTCTGCACACTCTGCTTCCAGCCCTCACTTCTGCATTCCTTCTCCGCCGAGAACCCTCGGTTCCTCCGCTAGCAGCAAGCTCGGGTGACAGGGTCAAAAGCAGGTGAGAGCAGCGTTGCTCGTGGTGCGGACGTCTAGTTTCCCCTGTTGGGGCCCCACCAAGAACAGCTTTGGGACAGCATCGGGACGGGGCGGGAGGAGACACACACACTCACACTCCTCTCTCCTTACTCCTCACCCCTCATCTCCATCCGGTCACGCCCCTCGGGCATTAGTCGCTCTCTGCTCTGTCCCTCCAATGCTCACTGGAGCGCTGGGCTGTGGAGGGGGCGGGGCTCAGGTTCTTGGCAGAACGCTGAGAAGCTGAGCCAGCTACTGGTCAGGCATCTGCGTGGATCCCAACATTAATCTTCCTAGAGTCTGTACCAGCTCTGTGATATCAGCTGACAGCGGACTTCAGCCCGCAGTTGGCTGAATCTGAGTCATAGGAGTGCAGAACAAACTGCACTCCTGTGATCCATAGAAGAAGTACAGCCAAATGAGCTTTCAGCATACTTCTTCTTTAGCTCTGGTTCACACTTGTGCAGACAGGGTAGCCTATTCATTTGAATGGCTGCCGTGCCTGAATTTTCCTCAAAAAAGGTACCTGCACTTTTTAAAAACGCAGTGGCAGGGAAAAAAGCATGTAATTTTCCTGTGGTTTCTGCAAATGCAGCATTGGCTGAGATGTGCGGGGGTGCCATTCATTCTGCACATCTCATAAGAGAAGCGCAATTTAGCTGCAGGTGGTTGTGGAAACAGATGTGATTTCTACACCTGCGGCCAGCCTGCACAGCATGAGCCAAAGCTTAATAACTTCTGTGAGAGGTGCCATAAGACTAGGGTGACCAGACATCCCCGGTTTCAGGGGACAGTCCCCGGATTGAGGACACTGTCCCCTGACCAAGTCTGTCCCCAGTTTTGTCCCCGGATTGGATTTGAACAGGGGCCATGGGGCAATTTCACAGACAGTCAGTGCAGGGGGGTGTATTTTTCCATTTTCTGTGCCCCTTTCTGATGATCATGTGCTGGTCAGAGCGAAGGTAATATTTCTTCAGTTTCGGGTGCATGCCCATTCAGCTCCGCTCGCATGTTCTTCTGCCTTGGCTCAAGTCCCAGCCAGCCGCCTGCTTATCTCCTTGCCTTCCCTGGTGGAGTGATCTTCCTCCACTCCCCACCCAGTAGTAGCCGGGGCCCAGAGAGCAAGACTTGACAGGCTGTAAAGGCGGGCGGCGGCGATGGGCAGAGAGTCGCTGATTGCCGCCATTACTAGTAAAAAAAAAAAATATGTCCCCGGATTTCATTTTAAAAATCTGGTCACCTTACATAAGACCCCTTTCACACTGGGGCGCTTTGCAGACACTATAACGCTAAAAATAGCACATGCAAAGCACCCTGAAACAGCCGCTGCTGTCTCTCCAGTGTGGTTTTAACCCTTTCTCAGCCGCTAGTGGGGGGTAAAAGCGCCCCGCTAGCGGCCAAATAGCGCCGCAAAATTTACAGTAAAGCGCTGCTAAAAAAAGCAGCGCTCTACCGCCGACGCACCCACCGCCCCAGTGTGAAAGGGGCCTAAGTGCTGCCAGGATTTTGTGTAAAGACTGTTCTGGTACATAATTAGTTAACATAAAGAAGTTGTAGGTAGCTGAGTAGCCTTACTTACAGTGTCTGAGGGGGAGGGGATGCCAAGGTATACAGCATGCAATCTGTGTGTACTCCAGAGATCCTGAGGACTTTGCTGAGAAGAGGCCAGTGCAGCAGAAGATAGTTGAGTTGGAGTTTTGATAGAAGAGTGAGCAAACCCATCTTCAGGAGCTGTGTCTCTGCTTGGTGACTGCATACCTCCCAACTGGCACGGATTGTGTGGGTTTTACCCGCAGAGGCTCCTCCTTCCCGCACTCCCGCGAGACTATCATGTTTCCCGCACAGCAGGAAACATGAAGAGAAGAAGAGGAGCAGCAGCAGGTAAGAGCCCCCCCCCGCGATCGGCGCACTAGTATGCCCCCCCCCCCCGATTTTTTATTTATTTTCGCAAGTCCTTTTTTTTTTTTTAAATGTTCCGGCGGCAACCATCACCCCCCCCCCTTGCCAATGTCCCGCACCCCCCCCCCCCGCTCAACAACTCTGGTTGGCAGGGGAGAGGGGACATCAGAATGTCCCGCGAAAGGACTTTACAAAGTGCTGCTCTGTAGGGGGTGGTCAGTAGTTCCCCAAGGAAGGATGCTGGACAGAGATGTTGATCTCTAATATGGATATCCAGGACACCCCCCCCCCAGGGTTTCCGATTTGACTGCCTGAGTAGTGAGAGTGAATGGAGCTGTCAAGTCCGACCTCGGATGTCGGGGTGGGCGGGGCTCCGCCCCCTTCTTCAGACAGCCCGTGCATAGACAAATAGCCTGTTTATGCATTGGTGGGCGGGGAGGAAGGTGGCAGGGGCAGAACCAATTGTAACTAGTGTATATAGCACACCAATACTTTTGCCCCCGCTTACCTTCACCTGCGGGGGTAGGACACACTATGCCACAAGCCCGTGTCCTCCATATCAGAGGTCAAGCGGTGTTCACAGATTTGGGTCCTGCAGCGAGTTACCTCCTTCCACTGGTTCTCGTCCCTAGAATGTAAGGAAAAGTCTATATTCTTTCCCAAGAAGGCCAATGTTCACACAACTTTAACTCCAACAAAGAGTTTATTTTCCTTTGCTTCAGTTAACGGGAAATTGAAGAGAGTAAGAAGCTAGGGAAGTTAGAAGGTATATTCAGGCACATAACACTTGACTCGATCCCGAGTGGGTTTAGCTCACCCGGATAGATCCCTCTCACAGTTCTAGTAGCAGAATCCTGTTATTCCTGAATCCAGAACTTAAAACTCTGCAGAATTTAGAGAACAGATGATGCCAATGGGCACTCCACAGGGTTGACTTTGTTGAATAAGGAATAAGGAATCCTTCCTTCTGACCGGTCACCAGGCCTTTCCCTAGACAGCAACCTACTATCACTCGTCTCCTCTGTGGGACCGATCCTCCCCTGGCTTACTCTCGGTCAGAGCGGGAACCCTCACCTGGGCACCCTGGGACTCCAATGTGCTGATTGTAGACCCAGTTAAAGGTACTGGGCCTACCTGGAATGTTTTTGGCCCAGGCTAAAGGTGCCCGAGACTCCTGGGCCAGTCCACGCACCCCCCCAGAGGGGGCACACTCCTCCGGGTACTCCTCTCCCCGGGCACTCCTCCCTAAACATGGCGTCTGCCCCTTATATACCCTCTCCCGGCATGCACAGCAGGGGAGGCCCCACCCACCACAAGGCAGCCGAGAGAGGACATCCAATATGCTACTGTGTCACCTGAGGTTCGACCCTAGGGCAGGGCAACAGTGACACCCACAGGCTCAAAGGGGAACTGTACACCAGACAACACCACAGCAGAGCAGAGTCCAGTATCAAATTAGAAGACCTGAGCCAAACTACTGTCCAGGCCGTCCCTTAAATTTGGGCATAGCGACCCCCCAAATTTAGGGGTCCGCTACATGTATATGTACCCACAGCGGTGTATAATAAACCTGAATTATACACCGCTGTGGATACATATACAGTACACTAGTTACAATTGGTCCTACCCCTGCCACCTTCCTCCCCACCCACCAATGCATAAACGCCGGCTATTTGTTTATGCACGGGCTGACTGACAGAGGGGGCGGAGCTTCGCATATCGGCCCCGCCCATCCCGACATCTTACCTTGGATTTGACAGCTCCACTCACTCTCAGTGTCCCTGCGGCCGTTCGCTCCCGGCTTTCCCATCAATCCAAACCACGCTGGATGGATATTTTTATTGCTGCATGTCCTGCTAGGGCTAGGCTGTCAGCAGACATTATAGGCACCCCCCCTGAATCCGGGGACAGACGTGGTCCAGGGACAGTGTCCTCAATCCAGGGACTATCCCCGGAAACCGGGGACATCTGGTCACCCTACCTTAGCCACTGGTGGCAGTGCCCAGAACCAAAAACGTTCTTACAAGCTATCAGCATGATCATTAAGGAGGAAGAGGATAGTCACTCAGCATAACAGGATAGTCACTCAGCATCAGCATAGGCAGTCTTGAAGGGATATGACATTTAAAAAAAAAATATTCGGTTACATCATCATCAGGTGCTTGGTAGCTGGTGGTGATCCAAGACTGATTCATTTTTATAAAGGTCAGTCGATTGACCGAGTCGGTGGACAGGCGCACTCTGTGATCGGTTTAAAAGCCTCCAGCAGCACTGAATGTGCGTTCCGAAAGAACGCTGGATGCAGGACAGGCCAGTACCTCAATTGCATACTGTGCAAGCTCTGGCCAGTGATCCATCCTCAAGACCCAGTAACCCATAGGATTCTCGGTGGGAAAGGTGTCCAAGTCTGATCTTGCCCCTAGGTATTCCTGCACAAAGTAAACCAGACGCTGGCAATGGTTGCTGGGACCGATCATACCTTGGGGCTGCGTACTAAAAAATTGTCTGAACGCATCGGTCAGACGTCCACCTTCTCCACCGCTCCTTCTTTGACTGACTGAAGCCTCAGCAACACGTTGTCCAGTATCTGGAATTATTATCCTCCCTGTCTCTGGGAACGCTTTGCACAGACCTTTCTGCAAGGCCTCCCGAAGATGCTTCATCCTCTGTTCCCTCTGCGACGGCAAGATAAGGTCCGCAACCTTATCCTTGAAACGTGGATCAAGGAGGATTGCCAGCCAGTAATGATCCCTCTCCTTGATCACACGAATACGAGGATCCCTCCGCAGGCTTTGCAGGATCAGGGAGGCCATACAGCGTAGGTTTGCTGAGGCATTTGGTCCGGAGTCCTCTGGGTCACTCAGGATGACATGATCCGCAGCCACCTCCTCCCAGCCACGTACAAGTCTATGGGTGTCTTGGGACTGTAATTGATCCCTTGAAGACTGCTGCTGATGCTGGGTGCTAGGCTCCACCTCCATGCTGACACAATCCTCCTCCTCCTTGTCCTCTTCCTGTGTGATAGCCGGGCCAGCAGAAACATTGTCTGGATAAAGGGGGCCTTGAGAGGTTACATAGTTACATAGTTAGTCAGGTTGAAAAAAGACACAAAGTCCATCCAGTTCAACTATAAAAAAAAAAAAATATATCGTACAATACCCAATTCTATACCCACAGTTGATCCAGAGGGAGGCAAAAAACCCCAGCAGAGCATGATCCAATTTGCTACAGCAGGGGAAAAAATTCATCCCCATCCCCCGAGAGGCAATCGGATTTACCCTGGATCAACTTTACCTATAAATGTTAGTACTCAGTTATATTATGTACATATAGGAAAGTATCCAGGCCTTTCTTAAAGCAATCTACTGAGCTGGCCAGAATTACCTCTGAAGGGAGTCTGTTCCACATTTTCACAGCTCTTACTGTGAAGAAACCTTTCCGTATTTGGAGATGAAATCTTTTTTCCTCTAGACGTAAAGAGTGCCCCCTTGTTTTTTGTGTTGACCGTAAAGTGAATAATTCAACACCAAGTTCACTATATGGACCCCTTATATATTTGTACATGTTAATGATATCCCCCCTTATTCTCCTCTTCTCAAGAGTGAATAAATTTGGTTCCTCTAATCTTTCCTCATAGCTGAGCTCCTCCATGCCTCTTATCAGTTTGGTTGCCCTTCTCTGCACTTTCTTCAGTTCCCCGATATCCTTTTTGAGAACTGGTGCCCAAAACTGAACTGCATATTCCAGATGAGGTCTTACTAATGATTTGAACAGGGGCAAAATTATATCTCTCTCTCTGGAGTCCATACCTCTCTTAATACAAGAAAGGACTTTGCTCACTTTGGAAACCGCAGCTTGGCATTGCATGCCATTATTGAGTTTATGATCTACCAAAACCCCAGGTCCTTCTCCACTACGGATCCCCCCAGTAGTACTCCCCATAGTATGTATGATGCGTTCATATTCTTAGCCCCCAAGTGCATAACTTTACATTTATCAACATTAAACCTCATCTGCCACATAGTCGCCCAATGAGACAGAGCACTGATGCTGGTTTGTAAATTGGTGACATCCTGTAAGGACGTTATTCCACTGCTTAGCTTGGTGTCATCTGCAAAGACAGAAATTTTACTTTTGATCCCAGACCCAATAATATTTATAAAGATATTAAAAAGTAAGGGTCCCAGCACTGAACCTTGGGGTACACCACATAACCTTAGACCATTCAGAGTAAGAATCATTAACCACTACTCTCTGAATTCTGTCTTTTAGCCAGTTTTCTATCCATTTACAAACTGATATTTCCAATCCTGTAGACAGTCCTCCTCTTCCTCCCTCTGTTCTGCCTCAAGTGCCTTGTCCATTATTCCGTGCAGTGTGTGCTCCAACAGGTAGACAAGAGACGGTGTAACTGATGCATGCACTTTCACTGCTCACCATCCTCGTGGCCTCCTCAAATGGTGCCAGGACAGTGCATGCATCCTTGATCATGGCCCACTGGCGTGGGGAAAAAATCCAAGCTCCCCTGACCCTGTCCTGGTGCCATATTGCAACAGATACTCATTGATGGCCCTCTGCTGCGTGTGCAGCCGCTGCAGCATGGCCAACGTAGAGTTCCACCTGGTGGGCATGTCACAGATTAGACGGTTCTTGGGCAGGTTGGATTCCTTTTGCAGGTCAGCCAGCCGAGCACTGGCCAAGAACCGCTGCACCACCAAGTTAAGGACGTGAGCCAAACAGAGCACATGGGTCAGTTGTCCCTGTCGGAGGGCGGAGAGGAGGTTGGTGCCATTGTCACAAACCACCTTTCCTGGCTTAAGCTGGCGTGGCGTCAACCACCTCTGAGCCTGCCCCTGCAGAGCTGACAGAATCTCTGCCCCAGTGTGGCTCATGTCCCCCAAGCACACCAGCTCAAGCACAGCATGGCATCTTTTTGCCTGCGTACTTGCGTAGCCCATTGAATGCCTACGGAGCACCGCTGGTTCCGAGGACAAAGCACAGGTAGAGGCCATGGAGGAAGAAGAAGAGGAGGGGGTGGAGGAGAGAGGTGTGTCAGAATCACCAGTAGTAACATTTTGGAGGCGTGGTGGCGAAACAACCTCCAACACTACTGCATCTTGTCCTGCATCCTTCCCAGCTGCCAGCAGAGTCACCCAATGCGCCATGAAAGATAGGTAATGTCCCTGTCCATGCCTGCTGGACCATGAGTCAGCGGTAATATGCACCTTACCACTGACCGCCAAGACATTGCCTTCTACATGCCAGTAGAGAGCCGGAATCACCTTCCGTGAGAAAAAGTGACATTTGGGAATCTGCCACTGAGGAACCGCACATTCCACAAACTCATGGAAGGGGGCAGAGTCTACCAACTGAAAAGGCAGCAGTTGAAGTTCTAGCAATTTAGCCAAGCTAGCATTCAACCACTGGGCATGTGGATGGCTGGGAGCGAACTTATTTCAGCGGTGCAGCAGCTGGGGCAGGGAAATTTGCCTGGGACAATCCGACGTTGGTGTACCAATAGCAGATTGCCCTCAAGTACTTGGCTTTGATACACCTAATTCTACACCTTCATTCCTCTCAGTGCAGGTTTCAGAGAGGACTGAAGGTATAGTGGGGTTGGAGATCCCAGCTGATGAGGAGCAAGGAGTGGTCCGCTTTGTTCTTTGGTGTGGCTCTTTTAGGTAGGCTTGGCAATGAACTGCATGTCAGGTCGACATATGTCTGGTCAAGCACGTGGTGCCCAAGCGGCTGATGTTTTGGCCACGCGAGATACGCCTGAGACATATGTTGCAAATGGCAATGGTGCGATCTGCTGCACACGTCTGAAAAATGGCCCACACCAAAGAACATTTGGAATAACGCACAGAGACAGCAGCGCCCTGCACATGCGGAGCTCTGCGGTGTGATGCAGTCGGTGTGCTACCCTTAGGCTGGCCCCTGGAGGGCATCCTGCCTCGTTGGAGATGTGCCTCCTCCTCTCTCCTATCAGGCCCCCACGTGGAGTCAGTGACCTCATCATCCCCTCCCTCCTCATCACTGGAGCAAATATGGCAGTATGCTGCAGCTGGGGGAACATGACTGCCAGATAGCTGTCCTTGTTGGGCACCCCCTCTCTCTGGGCTCACGTTACTACCCCCTCTCTCTGGGCTCACGTTACTGCCTTCCTCTAGCTGAGTTCCATCATCTGAGCCTTCAAAATGCTGGGCATCCTCCTGGAGCATGTACCCAACACTGTGGTCAAACAGTTCGGGGGACTCCTCAGGAGGACATGGTGGGGCTAGGGAAGGAGTGACTGATGCCATTGAGCCGAGGGAAGAGGCCGTTTTGGCAGCTGCTTTGCCAGACAAAGTACCCTGAGCATGAGTGAGAGAGGATGAAAAGGATTAGGACGGCTTGGTCATCCACTCTACCAAGTCTTCGACATGTTGCGGCTCAACATGGCCAGCTGACGAAAAGAAGGACAAGCATGTCCCACGGCCACGTGCTGATGAGGATGCACCATGTCCACGACCAGCACTGTTGCCTCTAGACACAGAGCCTGCTTGCTCTCTTTTATTGCCTCGTGACTGTCTGCCTCTCCTTGTTTGCCTTCCAGACATACTAATGGCCTGCAGTGAGATGTAGCTGCACAAAGGTGGGATGTATATATATATATATATATATATATATACCAAAATACGTTCACAAAACAAAATTCAAAAGAAAATGATCCCGGTGGGGAATAAGTGACATTACCCAATTGTCCTATTTAGGATTACCCAATTATGTGCATAAAAAAAAAAAAAAATGTAATTTAATTTATTTAAAGTTCATTTAAATAATAGTGTATGAGATCTTTTAATCCCATTTCTACCTCCTTTCCCTGACCCTCCCACTCTCACTATTAGGTCTCATCATGGGTGATGTGTTAATTCAATGTCTTGTGACAAAAATTCACTGTGTGATATTTTAAATCATTATTTTCAACAAAAAAAAAAAAAAAAGAAAAAAATAGGAATATCTCTAGCTCTCACCTAGAGAGTCTTCTTAAAAAAAAAAGAAAAAAAAAGTTTTTTCTTTTCTTTTTCTTTTTTTCCCTTCCCTTTTCCATCTCTCTCTCAGAGAGGTGGTGTGTTAACTCAGTGTCGTGTGACAAAAATTCACCATGTAATATTTCAATTTAAAAGCCCAAAAAAAAAAACCCCTGTAAAAATTGAAAAAAATAAAAAAATTAGTTCTATATCTCTCGTTGAGATCATTCAAAAAATAAAAAAAAAACACCCCAAACAAAAATTCACCCTTTGCCTCCTCCTTCCCTCCTCCTCCCAACCTCCCCCCATCACCACCACCCCCCCAAGTCCATATCTGCCCCAGTCCCCCTCTTCTCCTTTTCTTATCTTCTTCTTTTTGGGGCCTCTCTCGAAAAGCCCTGATAAGTTTGCGGCCACAGAGGTAGTTCGATATTGGGCAATTGAAGCTCCCTTAAGAAGTCTGGTAGACCTGTGATGTCCCTAAATATTATTGTATGTCCGTTGTGTTGTACTTTTATTTGAAAGGGAAACCCCCATCTATATAATATTCCTTTTGCTCTAAGTGCTTCCAAGAGAGGTTTAACTGCCTTCCTCAAGATCAAAGTATATTTAGATAAATCCTGGAATAGGATTATTTGTGTTCCGTGCATCGCTATGGTTTTTTGTTGTCGTGCCGCCGCCATAATCTTTTCCTTGACCTGGAAATTGTGTATTCTGCAGATTACGTCTTTGCGTTTAGAGGGATCAGAGTTTTTAGGGCCCAGCGCCCGATGCACTCTGTCTATTTCCAATTCGGCTGTAACTGGGAGTTTCATAAATGTATTAAACATTTCCTGTAATAATAACCACTTCAGACCCGGGCCAATTCTGACACTTCGCTCCTACATGTAAAAATCATAATTTGTTTGCTAGAAAATTACTTAGAACCCCCAAACACTATATATGTTTTTTTAGCAAAGACCCTAGAGAATACAATGGCGGTCATTGCAACTTTTTATCTCGCACGATATTTGCGCAGCAATTTTTTAAATGCGTTTTTTTGGGGAAAAAACAGTTTCATGCTTTAAAAAAAAACAAAACAGTAAAGTTAGCCAAATCTTTTTGCATAAGTGAAGTAACACTGAGTAAATAGATACCTAACATGTCACGCTTAAAATTTGCACACGCTCGTGGAATGGCGCCAAACTTCAGTACTTAAAAATCCCCATAGGCGACGCATTAAAAAATTTGACTGGTTACATTTTTTGAGTTACAGAGAAGGTCTAGGGCTAGAATTATTGCTCTCGCTCTAACGTTCGCGGCGATACCTCACATGTGTGGTTTGACAACCGTTTTTATATGTGGGCGGGACTTACGTATGCGTTTGCTTCTGCATGCGAGCACACGGGGACAGGGGCACTGTAAAAAAAAAAAAAAATTTTATTGTTAATTTTACATTATTTTTTTTTTGACACTTTAAAAAAAAATAAACAATTTTGATCACTTTTATTCCTATTACAAGGAATGTAAACATCCCTTGTAATAGGAATATAACATGACAGGTCCTCTTTACAGTGAGATATGGGGTCAATAAGACCCCACATCTCACCACTAGGCTGGGAAGCCTAAAAAAAAAACGATCACCGCTTCAAAGCCAAAGCGGCGCCGTTTTTTTGAATGCAGAGGCTGGGCGTGACGTCATAACATCGCGCCTGGCCTCCGACGATTATAGAGACTCCGGCGACCATCTGGATCCTGTCACCGACTCACCGATTGCACAGGTGAGTCGGTAGAAGCACCGGAGGGAGGCGGGAGCGTTCCCTTCCGCTGCCCGTAGAACGATCAAGCGGCAGAACAGCTGCTATGATCATTCTCACGATGCAGGGAATCGCCGGCTGAAACCGGCAATATCTGAATGATGCCTGTAGCTGCAGGCATCATTTAGATATACCCCCACAAAGCCGAGGACGTCATATGACGGCCTCTGGGCCTGAAGTAGTTAATATTAGATCCTCTGGTATAATGTTACTAATAATGGGGTGGGTGGCGCTGCCAAAGGTATAGAGTAGGGATGAGTTCGGTGTTCGAGTCGAACATAAGTTCGACTCGAACATCGGCTGTTCGACCGTTCGGCGAACATCGAACGATTTGGGCCGTTCGCGCCAAATTCGAGTGACGCGAACGACCCACAATACACTGCGCCATCGCAGTGCAATCCCGGCGCTGTGATTGGCCAAGCATGCACTGTGACCCCGCATGGTTGGCCAATCACAGCGCCGGCAGCTAGGAGAGCCATAATTGGCCACAGGCAGGTTGCCTGTGGCCAATTATAGCTCAGGGGGTTTAGCACACGCCCCACACTATAAAAGGCCGCCAGCGCGGCGGCCTTGTGTAGTGTGTTCCGGCGCAGGGAAAGAGTTACATAGGCAGGGACAGTGTCAGTGCTATTTGTACCTCAAACTTGTGTGTAGGGAGAGAGAAGGATAGACAGGGAGAGTGTCAGTGTCATATTCTTTGCTAAACCTTGTATGCAGGGAGAGAGAAGGATAGGCAGGGGACAGTGTCAGTGTCACATTCTTTGCTAAACCTTGTGTGCAGGGAGAGAGAAGGATAGGCAGGGAGAGTGTCAGTGTCATACTTTGATAAACCTTGTGTGCAGGGAGAGAGAAGGATAGGCAGGGGACAGTGTCAGTGTCATATTCTTTGCTAAACCTTGTGTGCAGGGAGAGAGAAGGATAGACAGGGAGAGTGTCAGTGTCATATACTTTGATAAACCTTGTGTGCAGGGAGAGAGAAGGATAGGCAGGGGACAGTGTCAGTGTCATTGTTGCTAAGCCTCCTGCACATTATACACCTGAAGTTAGCCCGTATTGCTGCTTTTTCCTGGTGTGTTACACCAACAGGCATTTGCAGCACTTACAGAGGGCGGAGTGTGCCTCCTGATCATATTACACCTGAAGTTAGCCTGTATTGCTGCTTTTTCCTGGTGTGTTACACCAACAGGCATTTGCGGCACTTACAGCTGGCGGAGTGTGCCTCCTGATCATATTACACCTGAAGTTAGCCTGTATTGCTGCTTTTTCCTGGCGTGTTACACCAACAGGCATTTGCGGCACTTACAGCGGGAGGAGTGTGCCTCCTGATCATATTACACCTGAAGTTAGCCTGTATTGCTGCTTTTTCCTGGTGTGTTACACCAACAGGCATTTGCGGCACTTACAGCGGGCGCAGTGTGCCTCCTGATCATATTACACCTGAAGTTAGCCTGTATTGCTGCTTTTTCCTGGTGTGTTACACCAACAGGCATTTGCGGCACTTACAGCGGGCGGAGTGTGCCTCCTGATCATATTACACCTGAAGTTAGCCTGTATTGCTGCTTTTTCCTGGTGTGTTACACCACCAGGCATTTGCGGCACTTACAGCGGGCGGGGTGTGCCTCCTGATCATATTACACCAGAAGTTAGCCTGTATTGCTGCTTTTTCCTGGTGTGTTACACCAACAGGCATTTGCGGCACTTACAGCGGGCGGGGTGTGCCTCCTGATCATATTACACCTGAAGTTAGCCTGTATTGCTGCTTTTTCCTGGTGTGTTACACCAACAGGCATTTGCGGCACTTACAGCGGGCGGAGTGTGCCTCCTGATCATATTACACCTGAAGTTAGCCTGTATTGCTGCTTTTTCCTGGTGTGTTACACCAACAGGCATTTGCGGCACTTACAGCGGGCGGAGTGTGCCTCCTGATCATATTACACCTGAAGTTAGCCTGTATTGCTGCTTTTTCCTGGTGTGTTACACCAACAGGCATTTGCGGCACTTACAGCGGGCGGAGTGTGCCTCCTGATCATATTACACCTGAAGTTAGCCTGTATTGCTGCTTTTTCCTTTTGTGTTACACCTACAGGCATTTGCAGCACCTACAGCAGGCATAGTGTGATTCCTGCAAAATATACTCCTGAAGCTAGGCCTTATTGCTGGTTTTCCCATTTCCCTGCAGGCCATTAGAATGTCTGGAAGGCAAACAAGGAGAGGCAGACAGTCAGGAGCCAATAAAAGAGGGCAAGCAGGCTCTGTGTCTAGAGACAACAGTGCTGGTCGTGGACGCGGTGCATCGCCATCAGCACGTGGCCATGGGACACGCTTGTCCTTCTTTTCGGCAGCTGGACGTGTTGAGCCGCATCATGCCGAAGACTTGGTAGAGTGGATGACCAAGCCCTCCTCATCCTCTCTCACCCAGGCTCAGGGTACTGGCAAAGCAGCTGCCAAAGCGTCCTCTTCCCTAGACCAACCATGTCCTCCTGAAGAGTCCCCCGAACTGTTTGAGCACAGTGTTGGGTACATGCTCCAGGAGGATGCCCAGCGTTTCGAAGGGTCTGATGATGATACCCAGCTAGAGGAAAGCAGTAGCGTGAGAGCAGAGAGAGGGGATGCTCAAGAAGGACACCAATCTGGCAGTCATGTTCCAGCAGCTGCAGCATACTGCCAGATTGGCTCCAGTGATGAGGAGGGAGGGGATGATGAGGTCACTGACTCCACGTGGGTGCCTAATAGGAGAGAGGAGGAGGAGGAGGATGAGGAGGAGGCACATCTCCAATGAGGCAGGATGCCCTCGGGGGGGCAGCGTAAGGGCAGCACACCGACGGAATCACACCGCAGAGCTCCGCCTGTGCAGGGCGCTGCCTCTGCCCATTATTCAAAAAGTTCTTTAGTGTGGGCCTTTTTTGAGTCGAGTGCATCAGATCGCACAGCTGCTGTTTGCAACATATGTCTCAAGCGTATATCGCGTGGCCAAAACATCACCCGCTTGGGCACCACATGCTTGACCAGATATATGTTGACCTGCCATGCAGCTCGTTGGCAAGCCTACCTTAAAGACCCACACCAAAGAACAAAGCGGACCTCTCCTTGCACCGCATCAGCTGGGATCTCCAACCCCACTATACCTTCAGTCCTCTCTGAAACCTGCACTGAGAGGAATGAAGGTGTAGAATTAGGTGTGTCACAGTCAAGTACTTGCGGGCACTCTGCTAGCAGTACACCGACGTCCGATTCTAGCAGGCAAATTTCCCTGCCCCAGTTGCTGGACCGTCAAAAGAAGTTCACTCTCAGCCATCCACATGCCCAGTGGTTGAATACTAGCTTGGCTAAATTGCTAGCGCTTCAACTGCTGCCTTTTCAGTTGGTAAACTCGGCCCCCTTCCGTGAGTTTGTGCAATGTGCGGTTCCTCAGTGGCAGGTTCCCAAACGCCACTTTTTCTCACGGAAGGCGATTCCGGCTCTCTACCGGCATGTGGAAGGCAATGTCTTGGCCTCGCTGGACAGGGCGGTCAGTGGTAAGGTGCATATTACCACTGACTCATGGTCCAGCAGGCATTGACAGGGACGTTACCTTTCTTTCACGGCCCATTGGGTCACTCTTTTGGCAGCTGGGAAGGATGCAGGACAAGGTGCAGTAGTGTTGGAGGTTGTTCCACCGCCACGCCTCCAAAATGCTACTACTGGTTGTGACACACCTCTGTCCTCCACCCCCTCCTCTTCTTCTTCCTCCATGGCCTCTTCCTGTGCTTTGTCCTCGGAACCAGCGGTGCTCCGTAGGCGTTCAAGGAGCTACGCAATTACACAGGCAAAAAGATGCCATGCCGTGCTTGCGCTGGTGTGTTTGGGGGACAGGAGCCACACTGGGGCAGAGGTTCTGTCTGCTCTGCAGGGGCAGGCCGAGAGGTGGTTGACGCCATGCCAGCTTAAGCCAGGAATGGTAGTTTGCGACAATGGCACCAACCTCCTCTCCGCTCTCCGACAGGGACAACTGACCCATGTGCCCTGTGTGGCTCACGTCCTTAACCTGGTGGTGCAGCGGTTCTTGGGCAGGTACCCGGGCTTACAGGATGTCCTGAGGCAGGCCAGGAAAGTCTGTGTGCATTTCCGCAGATCTTATAATGCCAGTGCTCGCCTGGCTGAGCTGCAAAAGGAGTTAAACCTGCCCAAGAACCGCCTTATATGTGACATGCCCACCAGGTGGAACTCAACGTTGGCCATGCTGCAGCGGCTGCACACGCAGCAGAGGGCCATCAATGAGTACCTGTGCGACTACGGCACCAGGACAGGGTCAGGGGAGCTCGGGTATTTTTCACCACGCCAGTGGGGCATGATCAGGGATGCATGCACTGTCCTGGCACCATTTGAGGAGGCCACGAGGATGGTGAGCACTGACAGTGCATGCATCAGTGACACTGTGCCTCTTGTCCACCTGTTGGAACATACGCTGCGTGGAATAATGGACAGGGCACTTGAGGCAGAACAGAGGCAGGAAGAGGAGGACTTTCTTGCCTCTCAAGGCCCCCTTTACCCAGACAGTGTTCCTTCTGTCCCACCCATCGCACAGGAAGAAGAGGAGGAGGAGGAGGAGGATTGTGTCAGCATGGAGGTGGAGCCTGGCACTCAGCATCATCAGCAGCAGTCTTTTAGGGATGATTTACAGTCCCAAGAAACCAGTGGACATGTACGTGGCTGGGAGGAGGTGGCTGCGGATCATGTCGTCCTTAGTGACCCAGAGGACTCCGGACCGAATGCCTCAGCTAACCTACGCTGCATGGCCTCCCTGATCCTGCAAAGTCTGCGGAAGGATCCTCGTATTCTTCAGATCAAGGAGAGGGACCATTACTGGCTGGCCACTCTCCTTGATCCACGGTACAAGGGTAGGGTTGCGGACCTTTTCTTACCGTCGCAGAGGGAGCAGAGTATGAGACAACTCCGGCAGGCCTTGCAGAAAGGTCTGTGCAACGCGTTCCCAGAGACTGGGAGGTTACAAACTCCTGGTCCTGGACAACGAGTTGCTGAGGCTTCGGTCAGTCAAAGAAGGAGCGGTGGGGAAGGTGGCCGTCTGACCGATGCGTTCAGACAATTCTTTAGTCCGCAGCCCCAAGGTATGATCGGTTCCAGCAACCATCGCCAGCGTCTGATATACATGGTGCAAGAATACCTAGGGGCAAGGTCAGACTTGGACACCTTCCCCACTGAAAATCCTCTGGCTTACTGGGTCTTGAGGATGGATCACTGGCCAGAGCTTGCACAGTATGCAATTGAGCTACTGGCCTGTCCTGCACCCAGCGTTCTTTCAGAACGCACATTCAGTGCTGCTGGAGGATTTGTCACGGATCACAGGGTGCGCCTGTCCACCGACTCGGTTGATCGACTGACCTTCATAAAGATGAACCAGTCTTGGATCACCACCAGCTACCAAACACCTGAAGCTGATATAACAGACTCATTTATTTTCAAATGTCACATCCCTTCAAGACTGATGCTGATGCTGAGAGACTGTCCTGTTATGTTGACTGACTATCCTCCTCCTCCTCAATGATCCGATTGATGATGATAGCTTGGAAGAACATTTTTGTTTCTGGGTGCCGCCACCAGTGGCTAAGGCCCAATTTTTCAGCCCCTGTTTAACAGGGGCATGTAATTACAATTTTTTATGCAATGCTTTGCAGCATGGCTCATTCCTGCACTCCAACTAGAGTATCTGGGAGAGGTTGCAGTGTCGTGGCACCAGCACCAGTGGCTAAGGCCCAATTTTTCAGCCCCTGTTTAACAGGGGTGTGTTATTACAATTTTTTATGCAATGCTTTGCAGCAGGGCTCATTCCTGCACTCCAACTAGAGTATCTGGGAGAGGTTGCAGTGTCGTGGCACCAGCACCAGTGGCTAAGGCCCAATTTTTAAGCCCCTGTTTAACAGGGGCATGTAATTACAATTTTTGATGCAATACTTTGCAACAGGGCTCATTGCTGTGCTCCAAGTACAGTATCTGTGAGGGGTTGCAGTGTTGTGGCACCAGTGCCTAAGGCCCAATTTTTCTGCCCCTGTTTAACAGGGGCATGTAATTACAATTCTTGATCTAATAATTCACAGCAGGGCCCATTCCTGCGCCCACCAAGAGTAACTGTGAGGCCTTACAGTGTTGTGTCAACACCACCACCACCACCACCAAAGGCCCAATTTTTCAGCCCCTGTTCAACAGGGGCATGCAATTACAATTCTTGATCTAATAATTCACAGCAGGGCCCATTCCTGCGCCCACCAAGAGTAACTGTGAGGCCTTACAGTGTTGTGTCAACACCACCACCACTAAAGGCCCAATTTTTCAGCCCCTGTTCAACAGGGGCATGCAATTACAATTCTTGATCTAATAATTCACAGCAGGGCCCATTCATGCGCCCACCAAGAGTAACTGTGAGGGCTCACAGTGTTGTGGCAACACCAACATGTAAGGGGCAAATTTCAGCTGAGTATATACGGCAGGCCCCTACTTTCAAACATCCAACTTACAAACGACTCCTCCTTGCAAACGGAAGGATACAACAGGAAGTGAGAGGAAATCTACCCCTAGGAAGGCAAATTCTCTCCTGTAAGAGGTAATATGGAAAAAAAGTGTCTCCTCTCTACTGATGCTTTATCACCAATTCTTGTTTCAATAAAAAAACCAAATTTTCAAAAAACATTTGTCATTAGGACCGAAAGTGAGGTGAACTGTTCTGAACAGGTGCACACTGCACAGACAGCAAAACAAATGTTACAGGGGTGATAACCCTTCCCTATGTTTTCCAAAAAGCTTAAAAATAGATTTCTTGGCTGGAGCTACACTTAAACAATGTACCTGTTCAAAATTACAAACAGATTCTACATAAGAACAAACCTACAGTCCCTGTCTTGTATGCACCGCCTGTATACGGCTCTTCAGAGTATATAGGGCCTTTTTTATTTTGTGTGCGGGGTTCCCCTTAATATCCATACAAGACCCAAAGGGGCTGGTAATGGGCTGGGGTAGGGGGGGGGGGGTGATGGGGTAGCTATGCCATTTTTCTTAAAGATTTTCATTCATATTACCGGGACCAGACATTACATTGAAGCCGCAAGCAGTTTTAAATGGCTTTTTTTCCTTTAGAAATGTAATTTTGTGCAGGGACAGTTCTAAACACAGGAAACACGTGGCACTTCACAGGCATACTTTAGACACCCCCCAGGTACGATATTTAAAGGAATATTTGACTTTTTTTTCACTTTATGCATCATTAAAATGACTGCTCCCGAAAAACAACCGTTTTTAAAACTTTTTTTTGGATTGATACATGTCCCCTGGTGCAGAACCCGGGTTCCCAAACCCTTTTTAGGACAATAACATGCATAATAGTCGTTATAATTAGCACTTTAGATTTCGAACGTTCGCATCCATTGTATTTAATAGGGTTCTAAAGTTCGTGCGAACTTTCGGTCCGTTTGCGGGTTCTGGTGCGAACCGAACCCGGGGGTGTTCGGTTCATCACTAGTATAGAGTGGTGGAATGAGAACAAAGTGCTGTGTCCCCAAATAGAATTACCTTAGTGGATGGAATGAGTAGGAAATAGCACAGCACCAGTAATACCTAATCGATAGGCTGAGCAATTAAACGAAAACTAGTAAATAATGCACATATGTTATGTATAACTGAGATGTAGCTAGATTCCAGCACCAGGGACAGTCACTAGGGCCCACTACTGTGGGTTCTCAGCTCCTATGTCAGAGTGAGTATCTGTGGCAATATATCAGAAGAAGTCACATGACGAAACGCGTCAGTGATTGGTCCTTCACGTCGACACGTCACTTACGGTTGTCAGGATCCAAGCGGTGGAATGCACGCCGATGACCCAGCTAATCCCAGGTAGCGTGTGCGGGATTTTCAAAATGTTTAAATTTCATATTTTATTTTTCATATCCGCATGTTTGCAGACAAGCTGTATTTTGTTTCTATATATTTTTTATAAATAAATCAACTGGATTACGCTATGGTAGCTCGTTTTTTGTTGGTCCTTTGAGGATACTTGCAGTCAGCTGACACAGAACCCAGGAAAGTGGACAGGAATCCCCGGGAACCGAGCGGTGGAGGAGAGAAGGAACCCACGGCCATCCAAGGAACAAGGATCACCCACTCTACGTGCCTGTCACCCCTGCAGGGGTTTCTACTGTTGGTGAGTGGGGAACCTGGAGGGGGAGCACAAGTGTCACCTGAAATTTGCCGGGAATCAAAAGAACATCCACAAAAGTCACCTATCTATTTTCCAGTTCTCTTTTTTGCCAAGTTTTCTATCCAAGCTCATTATTAATGTTTGAACTGCCTAAGAGAAATTTATGTACTGTTAACCCTCAACCAATATATTGCCACGGACACTCACTCTGACATAGGAGCTGAGAACCCACAGTAGTGGGCCCTAGTGACTGTCCCTGGTGCTGGAATCTAGCTACATCTCAGTTACATAACATATGTGCATTATTTACTAGTTTTCGTTTAATTGCTCAGCCTATTTGGATATACCAGTTTTATTTTTATTTTTGTACACTGCCCTTGGTGGCAGCACTTGAATATGGCTTTGTGGAGGTTTATGTTGTTTTCTCACCATTATTGACCTTTCTTTGGTCGCTTAACACTTGCACATTTGCACATCCCAGTATTGGGCCTAGTACCTTCATACACTGGGTCATTTCCTGTCACAGGGGGCCCCCTTCACTGTTATTAATTTTTAATTCTATATGCACATAGTCACTTTATAACAGAATATCGATTAGGTATTACTGGTGCTGTGCTATTTCCTACTCATTCCATCCACTAAGGTAATTCTATTTGGGGACACAGCACGTTGTTCTCATTCCACCACTCTATACCTTTGGCAGCGCCACCCACCCCATTATTAGTACATTTATACCAGTCCCTGGGTTCAGGGCCTCAGAGGGAGGCAGCAGCCTATCCATTTCCTAAAGCGCGGATTCCACAGAACATTCATTAGATCCTCTGGGCCCTCTGCTTCTGGCATTCCTCTAATCCTTATGTTGTTTCAGTGATTTCTGTTCTCGAGGTCATCGATAGCAGAAATCGCATATTTTAAACCTAGCTCCTGCTCTTGGTTTCTCCTCGTTGCCTCCAGTAATTTATGTTCGATCTGTGAGACCCTGGTTTCAATAGTGTCCATCTTGTCTTGGGTGTCAGCAAAATATGTAGTTCATCTTTATATGTACACTCTAATCTGGACACATATTTGTCCATGCCCTCTCTAGTTGGCAGTGATTGCATATAAGCCTGCATATCCCAGGACCCCCCTCCTCCACTGGCTCCCATACCTATTGTGGGGTTTTGCATGTCTTGGGAGAGCTGCTGCTTGATTTATCCAACTCCCCTGTGGGGGACGAAGTATTTAATTCAGTTATATTAGGGGCATCTTTACAGCTTGGTATCAGCAGATATTGCAGGAACCCTTTAATGTCCGTTTGTGCTGACTGTGTTTTAGGGGTGTTTTTAGCCGTCCCTCCTGTGGATCCCCTTTTTGCTTGCACTCCCTTAGGTGGCATGTTGCAGACTCTGAACTTTAACTGAACTTTAAAGGAAGTAAAAAAAGAAAAAAAGAATTATGGGTCTCACCTTTGAACACTGTTTTCTCTAGGCGTCTCGCAAGGGTATTTATTAGGCTTGTGCAATTCGTTTCGTAACGAATCAAAATTCGTCCGAATTTAGCAACTTTCGGACATTCGGAAGCATTCGAATTTCCGAACAGAGCAATTACGAATAAAACCGAATCCGAAATAAATTATACCGCAAAATAGCGAATGCCCGAAGGTCTTCGGCATAATTCGTTATGAAAAAAGTTACGAATGTACGAATCCATTCGAAGCACAATAACACTCACTCTGCTCTCTGCTTCTCCCTCACCATGCTGAACTCCCTCTCAAAATGGTGTACAGGGGCGGAGGCTATAGCCGCATGAAAAAACGAAAGTAAAATACGAGATTTCAAATCCATTCGAAGCACAATAACACTCACTCTGCTCTGCTCTCTGCTTCTCCCTCACCGTGCTGAACCCTCTCAAAATGGTGTACAGGGGCGGAGCCTATAGCCGCATGTAAAAAACGAAAGTAAAATACGAGATTTCGAATCGTTACAAATAACCGCTATGTATTTAGAAAAGTACAAATCCATTCGAAGCACATTAGGCATAATAGGCAGCGTCGTTGTGAGAGAGACACGGAAAATTACGAATCAACGAACCCAAAAAAAGTTACGAAAGTAGGAGTTGTGTCCAGAATCAACGAAAAACAACGTACTCTACCGAAAGTACGAACCCAAAAAAAGTTACGAAAGTAGGAGTTGTGTCCAGAATCAACGAAAAACAACGTACTCTACCGAAAGTACGAATTATAAAGCAACAAAAAATTCAACGAAAAATGTCGCTTGCAAAAATACGAATGAGTCCGAACACGAAAAATCCCGTCTAGCAAAATTACGAATGATTACGAATCAACAGGACCGGAAAGAAACGAACCGAAACGGAACAAATTTTTCCGTTGTGCACAAGTCTAGTATTTATTTCTATCCCAGCTCGCAATCATTCAGGGGTATTGTCCTTCATCTCCTTTATTGTGTATATAGAAAGAGGGGGGGGGTGGCTGTCTAATAATCCCCTTAGATCATGCTCTCTCCGCCTGGTTTAATTCATGGGCTATCCTGCACCACTCTCTTCCCTTCACTCGTGCAGGTTGAGGGGATGTTGCAGGCTCTGGATCAGCGTGGATCTCTCGGTCTGTAATCCGGCCGGGTTAGTCTGTAGGCTCTCTGCTCTGTATTCGGCTTGGCCAGGCTTGATTCAACGAGAGTGTGGAAGTGCAGCAAGCTCCAGACCAATTGCCAGCCGGCAGTGTAGAGGAGTTTGTAGAGGGGTTTTTCCGCTACCTCGGCACCCGCCTCACGGTAATAGCTGCAGTCTGCGGGGCTGGAGGGCTCGGTCTGCGGGGCTCAACTCACAATGCTCGGCTGGACGTGTCTTTGCTTCTCCCCGCCCCCCCGCTGCGTGACCACCGCCACTCACAGTGCCCGATGGATGAACGAACCACTTCCCCTGAGAATCCACCATGAACGTGATGTGGATGCCGGTGCAATCAGGAGGTAGGTGGGTAGGAGTTGAGGCTATTTCGGCAGCATAACCTGGGCTTTGGAGGAGCTTAGCACAGCTACCTCACCATGCGGCCATCTTGGTCAGTTCCTCCGCCCCCAATTAAGTTATATGTTTAGTAACATATTTATGTTGGTCAGAAATCTGGTGGACTAACACAAGCGCTGTTATAATATAGGATTGATGCAGCTATCTAACTGAACTTTCTTATGTTACTGTTTTGTATTTTCATTAATTTTATAATAGCAGCTTTTAACTGTTTATATCCATTTAGTTAATAATAGTGATTAAGGGGATTTGCACATTTTTGTGCTTGATAATTATCCACCTATTTGATAAAATTACAAGTAACTTGGCGCTGAGCAGTGTAGGTAGGCCGTGTTTTGCACTCTGTTTTTTTTTATAAAAGCAAGGCAGTTCCTCCCCACTAGAAGAATGCCCCTCACTGACATTTTTCATACTTCCAAGTTTAGTCATAGAGATGGGGAAGGTCTGAAGAAGGAGTGATTAAATCCCCTGATCAAGTGAAATAATTTAGCACACTATAGGATTCAACAGATGCAAAAGATTCAAAAGAGATCTCTTTAAGAAACTATGGTGCTTATGGCACATAAAATATAAATGAAGATGCTTTTGGTGCAATGTAAGTACTGCAATAAATACATTAACATACAAAATCTTTTTTTTTTTTTTTTTGCTAGTTCTATCTCCAATTCTATCAAACCAACACTGAAATTATTTAAAAATCACTACAATAAAAAAGACTATCTATATTCAATTAAAAAACCTTGAGGTTTTCTGAGGTCTGTCGGCATGGACCATGGGGTGAGTACCTTGTTTGAAAATGGCTACAAGGGCGGGTCCAAAGGGTGGTGATAAATAGTGAATGGTCCGGTGTGGTAAGTGGGGTCCCCCAAGGATCTGTCCTGGGACCAATTCTGTTTAATTCATTCATAAACGATATAGAGGATGGGATGAATAGCTCCATCTTAATATCTGTGGATGATACAAAGTTAAGCAGGGCAATAACTTCTATGCAGGATGTTGGGTGCTAAAAATACTAATGCAAGTTACTCACTAGGGGGAGAACCTCTGAGGGAATCCAGGATGGAAAAGGATCTAGGGGTCCTAGTAGATGACAGGCTCAGCAATGGCTTACAATGCCAAGCTGCTGCAAGCAAAGCCAACAGAATATTGGAATGCATTATAAATGGGATTTACTCCAGAGAAATCTTCCACTCTACAAAACTCTGGTCCAGCCGCATCTTGAGTATGCCATCCAGTTCTGGGCACCAGTCCCCAGGAGGGATGTGCTGGAACTGGAGAGAGTTTTGGAGACAGGCAACAAAGCTCATAAAGGGATTAGAGGATCTCAGCTATGGGGAAAGACTACAGGCATTGAACTTATTCTCTCTGAAGAGGAGATGCTTGAGAGGGATGTACAAATACCTTAAAGGGTGACCCTAGCATAGGGAATTTAAAGAGACACGTGGCCATTCACTGAAATTGGAAGAGAAGCGGTTTAACCTTAAACTGCGTAGAGGGTTCTTTACTGCCAGAGCAGTAAGGATGTGGAATTCTCTTCCACAAGCAGTGGTATCAGCAGGGAGCATCGATAATTTAAAAAAACTATTAGAGGGGCACCTTAACGATCACAACATACAGGGGTATACAATGTACTATTGAAATAAACACATAGACACTCACACCACAGGTTGAACTGGATAGACAGGTGTCTTTTTTCAACCTTACCAACTATGTAGCCTTAGTACAGAAGATACCCTTAGAAAAATATAACACCATTGAAAAGAGAGGGAAGGAAAGGGACAGCAGATAGGAATTGAAAGATGGGAGAAGAGAGGAGTGGAAGGAATGGGGGGGGGGAAGAGGGAATGGAAAAGGGAAAGGGCGGAGGGTGATCATCAGCTAGCTGAATTCCAGGTATGGATATGTTTGCATAGTTATTTTGATTGATCCAGCTTAGACCAAGGTAATAACTATGCATGATCCATACCGGGCCAATCCCTGTGGAAGCACAATATCACTGTGGTAGGTGCCACTAATCCAGTGATCACTAGTTCCCAGGTCCTGCCTCTGTTGCATAGATAACACAGCAGGTCACACAGGATGTAAATCGTGATGTCATTGCCCCACCTCTTCACCTCGGCCAATCAGAGAGCACTTTCCATTCATTGATAAAATGCAGAGTTTTCTCTGAATAGTACCCGTGGCAAGCTAGCTATTTCCTGTGTTCACTAAGCAGGACTGGTGCAAGGATTTTTGACACCCTTGGCAAAACCTAATTTTGACGCCCACATTGGCTCCACCCCTGACTCCACCCCCTTTGCCCTGCCTATGTGAAAGGAGGCAGCGCTATACAGGAAGCATCGGCTCTGCTTCCTCTAGTGCTGGCTTCAGTGCTGCGCTGAGCCTCTAATTACACTATCAGTCAGACGGAGCAGCTATCTGAGACTGAGTTAATTACATGCTGCAGCCTGCAGAGCATGCAGATGCGGAGGGAAACAAGTGGCCTGGCATCCCTAGGAAGCAGTGCGCCCTAGGCGGCTGCCTAGTTTGCCTAGTGGTAGCACCGGCCCTTTCACTAAGCAGCAGAGTAGTTTCAGCACGGGACAAGGAAATTAGTGGCAATCATAATTTTCTCCTCTATCCAAAATAACATTTTAAAAAGTGTGGGATTTAGAAATACTTTATTTCTTTTTTCAGTTAAATAGGAGAGGACTAGCCCACAGGAGAATATGTATATACTGTATATATGCTCACAGTGTTTCCAACACATCAGGTTTTCTGGATTCTTCAAGGAATGCTCTGTACGGCTTTTTCCAGGCTCAGGAGAGGCCCAGGCAGCTGCGAAGGCACCATATGTGGAGCGGACCATTTCTATTATCTGCTACTTACAGACTGATTTCAGCGTTCAAGTTGATTATAATTACCTGTAATTACACTAGCTGACTTGAAGAATGATTTTATGACTTGAAATAATACAGAAATAAACTCAAGGATTTAATTTCTGTATTTTCCTGTAGTTGTTAAGAATTAAGACCATAATTTCCGACTCAGTATTGTCTTAAAATTTCCGTTACAATTACCACAGAATTATGAACAGTATAATTAGAATTAAATGGAAAATGGACATCATTAGTCATTTAGAAATTAAAGCATGATGTTCCACAGAGTTACAGTATGTCTGAGGCCAAATATTTACCTTTATTCAGATAATTAACTAATGTCCTTGTTGTTCTTGGTGTCGCCAGACAATATTTTCTGTGGCTCCACATCATCCCACTGTCCAGTTTATGTACTTCATAGTATTTTATAAGTAAATTGATGACACCATTTAAGCTTGCTTTATTACAACTTTCTGAAAATGTACTACCCGCTTTTAAAGAGACCCTGTCACGAGTCCTGGCAAGCCCCTACTTTGCTGCTGAGCATACATCCCCCCCCCCACAGGACCCCTAACAGTGTCCTACAGTACTCTACAGCCCCACAATGTGCTCCAGTATCTCACATGGTCCCTACAAAACTCCCAGCCTCTTGAAGAGACTCCAGCCCCCTCTGGAGCCTCTACCCCCCACAGTTGTCTCCAGTTCCCTCCAAGAACCTCATCCCCTACCGGACCACCAAGTCTGCTGCATCCCCACAGACCCAGCCACACCCCTAGCCTTCTAAAGTTTAAATACATATTTTGTATGTTCATACTTTTATTATTTATTGTATTGTGTAAAGTAAACGTTTTTTTTTATGATTGAGGCACAGAAGTTTTTGAAGGAATAAGGTTGAGAACCACTGGTGTAGAAGACTGATGGAGCAGGCAAGGGAATCAGACTTGGGGAATGAGACGAGCATCCCAACAGCAAATAAGTAGTGGTACTGTCCAAGCAGGAGCTTATTTTCAATGCCTCAGCTGCTGATGATCGGTGTCAGTACTGCTGGCTCTCCTCCAGTCCACATACATGCATCTTGCTCTCTAAAAGCATTATGTTAGGCCACCACGGCCACTCTTTTATGGAAATGCAACACACAGGTTGCTGGGTGTTTTTCGCCACCATGAAGCACAGGTGCATTGCATTAGTGTGTTGGGGTGCCATTAAAATGTATGGTATTGTAGCGCCTTAGTGTGAACCTGGTCTAATGCACTAAGTACCACACTAGACCACACAATAAGGATCTTTGTCCTGGTGTGCGAACTTTGTAAATTGAGCCTTATATATAATTTAGTACATTGCATAGACTTTACACCTACTGTACATTCTATACTCTGTTATGTGTTCTCTATGTCTGACTAAAGTGCTTATTTTCTCAACAGCTGCTCATTGTTATTTAGTTTGCAATTGTTTAATGAAATTCTTCTTCAAGGTGCAAATGTCTCAAGTATTTGCGCAGGCGTCAAGAATGATCCCCCTAATTTGCCTAATAAGTTTATTTTCTATGATTGTCAGCTCCATCTAGTGGCCATAATGTAGTATTTTCTTGAAATACCTCAATTAGGAAAATATTGCACTGTGGCCACTATATATACCGAACAATCATGGGAAATAAGCATATTAGGCAAATTACAGGAATTATTTGTGATGGCTGTCCATATTCCTATTGCACACATTCCTGGAATGAGCTCTTACAGGTACTGGGTGCTGCAGTGACCACCAGCTGGAAACTGGAGCATGCATGACAATGTAAATATTTTCCAGCGCACCACGGATCTTCAAATAAGTCAGAATGGTTCTTTTATTGAAGAAAGATCACATTAGAAAAGTGCAAAGTTTCAGAGCTGCGTAGGGCCCCTTCGTCAGGCATGTGATGAGTGTGATCACATGCCTGACAAAGGGGCCCTGCTGGCGTGTGCTGGCGGATATTTACACAGGTCTTTGTAATGCTGTACAAATGTTTGAAACATTTGGACAGTGCATTTCTTATAAACAGATCCTGTAGTGTTAGCTCTCCTTATTCTATAAAATTTTTTGTATTTCAATTTTTTTTTATCAAAAAGTTTCACAAACAAGTAATATTAGGCATAGTATGTGGTCTAGGTATCACACTATGGTTGATATTTTAATTACTAGCTTTGTAGTTCACATATGTCTTTATGCAATGTTGAAATTCTTATTTGCTTGTCAATTCTTAAAATCTTCTGTGGCGCTAGGGTTGCCCTCTGTCCAGGATTCACCCGGTTTTAAATCATGTGTCCAGGTTTCAGTCCGCCTATATGATTATGATTCACAGCTCGCAGGATGTGAACTTAACCTTTCTCTACGGCACCATTATTAGAGGAAGATGAACCAATGATACTTAATGTATCTGCCTATGTAAATGTAGCGGGTCTCCTTTAAGGCCCTATGGACTACATTACCCAGAACCCCGTTTGGCACCCAGGGTGCATTTGGCCACCACAGAGACTCATGGGTGGGGCTATAAAGGGAAGGGGCGAGGCTAAGCTCGACCTCTTTGGACACCGCGCTGCAATCAATAGGACTCCCTGTGCCGATCTGCTGCAGTGTAAGGCCTGAGCCTTGCGCACCTTCCAAAGAGCCTTCCACCCCACTGCTGAGCCTGAGTGGCACCTGATTTCTTTCGAGTTTGCTGACATCAGTTGGACAGGGGACCCGGCCATTGCAGACCCTGTGTGCGGAGACACAGTGGTGGAAGTCCCGGACTGGAATCGCGTCCGGAGGGGTGAGCGAGCACCTGCTCACGTCATTAACTTGTACTTTGATTAGGCCTAGTGACTTGCCTTGGCCCACCGTGCTATATTTACTGTCCCGCCGGAGACTAGTGGCGGAACTGAGTTGTGTAGTCTCCGGTGAAGTGTTCTTTCTTTATTAACCCTAATTGGATTACAAATACTGTTCCTGAATGTGCACCACGTTCATCTTGCATGCGAAGAATTGTTCTCACAGAGACTGAGTTTATCTGAGTCAGGCCTGACCAGGGATTAGGATTTTGTTGGTGCGCCACATTGCGCATAGAGAAGATAGCTGCACGTGGCGTGTGATCACTCTGCACTATCACTGATTAGTATGTTTATTACTGCAGGGCTCTGCATGTATGTTATGTGACAAGTTATCATTTACCTTTATACCACAGTAAATCATTTACGGTTTATCACTCCGGTATCAGTGTTCATTATTGCATATATTGATTGCTCATACTACTGCTAGATTGTGCATAACCAGGTATAGAGAGCTATATTACTAGAACATCCTCTAGACCAAGGGTCTCAAACTGGTGGCCCTCCAGCTGTTGCAAAACTACAAGTCCCATCATGCCTCTGCCTGTGGGAGTCATGCTTGTAACTGTCAGCCTTGCAATGCCTCATGGGACTTGTAGTTTCGCAACAGCTGGAGGGCCGCCAGTTTGAGACCCCTGCCCTAGACTAACTGTGCCAAAGGAGGGACAAGTAGATTGCCGGGGGTTGGCGGTGCTGTGTACAGGGCCCGAAACAGAACCAGCGGCTCTCTTAACTGGGGGTATCGCTACACGTGGGGGCTCCGAGTCCGGAATCCTGTATATGGCAAGCAAACAAACCAAAAGTACCGCTAGAAGTGAAAGCGTGGTGCGAAGCAGCCAAGACAAACCCAGACACGTCAGTGGTCATCAGTCTCCCAGGAGAAGAATGGTCAGTGAGCGCGGTGGAGCGACTCGCAGTGTCACTATCCCCAAATCATACACCATGGGTGATGGACCTGAAATCAGACCCAGACACCTCGTTTCAGTATGCACTGATAGAGTGGATGGATGGAGTTCCGGGGAACTTTAAAGGGCAAAGTGTGCAGTCGCTGGATAATAAAACTTATGGTCTGGCGCATGCAATAGCTGTGAAGACGGAGTCACCCCCGCCATCCCCAACGGGACCGCTGCCAGGGATACCCCATGCATCAGAGAGGCAGAGAGGGATGACACCTCCGGTGATGCCCATTACAGCCATAGGGCCAGAACTTTTGAATGCCTTGGGAGATCTGCTCACAAAGTGTCAGCAAACAAATACGGTACACATAGAGGCCAGCTATAGGAAGCTGAGAACATTTTCAGGGAGGCTGCCCATCCCTGTAGGGGAGGAAGACTTCGATACCTGGATCGAACAGGCCTTGTCAGCAGTAGAGGTATGGGAGGTGCCTGAAGCGCAGAAGAAGCAGCGTGTGATGGAAAGTCTGAAAGGCGTGGCTGCGGAAGCTGTAAAGAGTCTCCGGTTTGGAAATGCTGCCTGCACGGCTTATGACTGCTTAGCCATGCTACAAGAAGAGTTTGGTCAGTTAGAAAAAGTAACGGAACTGTTGTATCAGTTTGAACACACCTTTCAGCAGCCAGGAGAAAAGCTGTCAGAGTATGTCAGAAGACTGAACAAGATGCTGTGTCAAATCGTGCTAAAGAAAGAGATGGAACCCCAAGCCATAGATGCGGCAAGGATGAAGCAGATCTTTAAAGGAGCATTACGCTCAGATCCAGTCTGGCTCCATCTGAAGACCTCTGGAGGAGGTATGTCACTGAAATATCCTGATCTGGTAAAGATCATTAGGGATGAGGAGACTCTACAGCAGGATCAGCAAGTAATCAAGACGCATGCCCCCCTGCCAGTAATGGTCAGATCAGCCATGACCCCTGAAAGAGACTCAGAAGTAGATACCCTGAAGTCACAGATGTCGCAGGTGTTGGAGATGTTGACCTCTTTGATGGCAAAGGATCCAAGGGTTGTAGAGAATGGGGAACTGAAGAAGGAGTTGTTCCCGGATACCTCAGCACCTACTTCCCTACAAGATTGGGGGGATATGGTTTGCTTTAACTGCGGAGGAGTTGGCCATATTGCAAAAGTGTGTTCTAGTCCTAAGAAAAAGAATATGAATAATCGGAAGCCGGCGGGAAACTTCAGAGGGCCCCGGTGAAGGAGTCAACCGGGTGCCCATCATCTCCAGTGAGCTCCAAACTGAATGAGAAGTCCAGAAAGAGAGGGGATAAAACCCTTCAGAAGAAGCACAGTGTTCCCCAGTGGGAATATGCACCAAAGAAAGAGAATAATGTCACTCAGCGGGTACTTACACCCACTAAGAGGAGGGAGATCAATGCATACCGAGCCCAAGAGAGACTAAAGTCCAGAGAGAAATGGAAGAAAGAGAGTCCAAAGGGAAAGTGCAAGGATCAAAGAAAAGAGACCCCATTGAAGCCATATCCAGAGAAGCTGGTAGGCCCCTTTCCCATAGTACCTATTCAAGTGGAGGGAGTCTACACAAGTGCCATATTGGATACTGGGGCACAAGTGACCCTGTTATACCGGGACTTCTATGATAATCATCTAAGTCATCTACCAATCCAGAGGATTGAAGATTTGGAAACATGGGGAATTGGAACCCAGAGCTTCCCTTATGATGGCTATCTGCCCATAAAACTGGCCTTCGACCCCTCTGTGGCCGGGAAGGCTGAAGTGTTCGATACCCTGGCAGTGGTATGCCCCTGACCGCCTGGAGCCAACAAGATCTCCCTAATAATAGGTACCAACACGGACCTGGTCCGGAGACTCCTGGCCCCTCTAGCACGAGGGAAGAATCCTGCAGTCCCCAAGATCCACCCGATGCTTAAGACAGCCTATCAGCGACTAGTCTTGGAGCAGAAGGCCCCAGAAGAGGGGGTAGGGAAAGTCTGGAGACTAGGAAGAAAAGGAATAGTGTTGCAGCCCGGTGAGGTGACCTGTCTCAGAGCCACTGTGAAGCTTACTTGGGAGCAACCTGGGCCCTTTGTCATGTTGGAGCCAGACCCAAGGGAAGAACACTTGGGCTTAGAAGTGATCCCAGAAGTGGTCCCGCTGAGGGCCTTGAAGAAGGCACACTGTAAGGTGCCAGTGAGTGTCAGGAATACTACGGATGGCCCCATGGAGATCCCAGCCAGGATGTTGCTGGGCCAGGTGAGCCCTGCTGCCCCAATTGTCCTATTGGATGTGGAGAAGACAGAGGGAGACAGGACTGTTTGGGAGAAGCTCTGCATGGAGAACCAGAGCCTGCCAGGGGCCTGGAAGGAGAGGGCAAAGGTCCAGTAGACCAGATGGAGGAAGATCTTCTCTAAAGATGAGTTCGACGTAGGGTGTGCAAAGAGTGCCACCCATCGAATCCGCCTCCAGGAAGACAAGCCTTTCAGGGAGAGGGTCAGGTGAGTTCCTCTAGCCGACCTTGAAGACCTGAGGGAACAGCTCGCCGAGCTCAAGCGAACCGGTGTTATCCGGGAATCTAGGAGCCCCTATGCCTCTCAGATAATGGTGGTCAGGAAGAAGAATGGGTCGTTGAGGTTGTGTATAGACTACCGGACCCTCAACAGGAGAACGATACCTGATCAGTATACCACCCCGAGAATAGAAGATGCCCTACAGAGTTTGTCTGGAGCCAGGTGGTTCAGTGTCATGGACCTAAAGAGCGGATACTACCAGATCCCTATGCATCCAGAAGATAAGGAGAAGACTGCCTTCATAACCCCTGTGGGGTTCTTTGAATTTGACAGGATGCCCCAGGGTCTGTCGGGAGCCCCTGCCACCTTTCAACGCCTCATGGAGAAAACAGTAGGAGACATGAACCTCATCGAAGTTCTCGTGTACTTGGACGACGTCATTGTCTTTGGGAAGACTCTGGAGGAACATGAGGAATGGCTGGAAAAAGTCTTGAGAAGGCTCAGCGAAGAGGGGCTAAAGCTTTCGCCAGAAAAATGCCAGTTCTACCAGTTGTCAGTTAACTATCTAGGACACATAGTGTCTGAAGAAGGGGTAGCCACAGACCCTGAGAAGCTGGAAGCAGTCACCTCCTGGCCCAGGCCCACCACTGTGATGGAACTCAGGTCCTTTTTGGGATTCTGCTCCTACTATAGGAGGTTCGTGGAGGGGTTCACACGGATTGCCAGACCCTGGAATGAGCTGTTGAAGACAGAGGGAGAAGAGGATGACTCGGGCCCCAGGAAGCCGGGGGAGTCAGTCGAAGACCAGTGGGATGGGAAGTGTGAAGAGGCCTTCCAGATCTTGAAGAAAAGCTTAACCACTGCCCCTGTTTTGGTCTATGCAGATCCAAAGAAACCCTATGAACTCCATGTAGATGCCAGTCATGACGGTCTGGGAGGAGTGCTCTACCAGGAGCATGGAGGGCAACTGCGACCCATCGCATATGTGAGCAGAAGCTTGACCCCCTCTGAGAAGAACTACCCCACTCACAAGCTGGAGTTCCTGGCTCTCAAGTGGGCCGTAGTTGATAAACTTAAAGACTATTTGTATGGGGCAGAATTTACGGTGAAAACCGACAACAATCCCCTTACTTGCATCAACAATATTCATTGAAGTCCACTTGAGAGTTCATAAAAAGTTAAAACACCAATATATTTCTATGATGATTGGAAAATAGAAATAATAATAAAGTCCGCTGATCCAGTTGGATGAAGGGAAAAAACTGCTGTCACCAGGAAAAATAGAGGAAAGACACCTTCACTCGTGTGCTGCAATAATATAGAGGGGGGTGTGTGTATAGACCCCCTCCTAGATGGACTCTTACCACAAAGTAATGAAATAACAGCCAATATGCAATCAGAGAGATAGGGCTTCCCAGCAAAGAAATCCACACTCCTGGTCCGTGGTTACAGTTCTCATCAGTCACCGTAGGAAAAACAAAGGTGCAGACATAGTGTAACTCTGTTTTACAAACTTTTATTTTAACTAAAATAAACTCCCTTACAAATTTGCACTCACATGTACAAAAAACATTTCAGGCTTATGTTCTCATTTCATACAGCGCCAGAACCAGGCTCTTTAGCTTTTTTAGCTGTGTAATACTACTTCCTACCGCACTCGCCGCTGTCCGTGCTGTGGGGATGGAAGCAGTGAAGTTTTCACAGCTGACTGGCGGCTCCTCCTGCGTGTCTTGCTCTCTCCCTGACTAGTTTCGTCTGATGACTTCTTCTGAGGGTAGAGGCAAGACACGCTATGCCCCCTATTATCTGCCTGTTGTGTGCTCCCATTGGATGCACTGCATCAGCTGGTCCTAATTTGCGTACCGCGGCTCACTGCTCAGTGAGCCGTAGGTCACATGTAAATCAGACGGAGCTCCGCTTCGCTCAAACGGCGCGTCGCTCAGCTGATTGCTGATGCACCTCCCTTGTATCTCTCGGGTTTACGAGCGTTACCCCGGCAACCACAGCCGGGGCGAGACGCAGGACCCGAGATCTCGCGAGATTTCGGCAAAAAGTGATTCTGTGAGAGAAGATATTAATCCTTAGACACAGAATATACTGGGGGTGAAAAACCGAAAGAGATCACAACTACTGTATTACAGTGTGCTCTCAGTGCTCACAAAAAGATATGTTAGTTCGTTTTCCCAACATATGTTGCGCACTCGAGCTATACATAAAAAAAGGAAGACAAAATGGAACAATATACATAAATACAGTACAGTAAAATTACATATAAATAAGATAGATAACTGTGCATATTGAAACAAAAGTAGAAATTAATAAATAATAAATGGACAACGCATAATCCTCCTAAAAAATTCCATAAGGCTCAAACCATTAAATGAATTTAGTATACCTTATAAAACTCATAACAGTTGTTACATAAGGCTTATATAAAAAGACGGATAAATGTATAACAGATACAAATGTATACCCATATTAAAGTGGTAGTCCCATACAAAGAATTCACCTATGTTTACAATTGTATAGGATCTGGAGTAGTTGAGACAAAACAGTCGAATCTTAATTAACCCATTCGACCCACTTAAAACCCTATCAGATTACCTCTGTTAATGACCCAGTGCAATCCATAATATTGTCTGTATAACTTTAGAAAGAGTATACAGGGATAACACAGGTATAGAGATTGAAATATATTAGAATCAATGAGACCCATAATTGATGTCAGAATCAGAAGGGCCTAAAAAACACCCTAAAGCAATATATATACACATATATGTATGGATACATATACATGTATATATGTCCATGTGTCCCACTCTAAACTATATAGGGTCACCCATTTAAGAAGGTCAAAGGTTAAGTTCCACCGAAACTCCCCATTAGTATAGGAAAAAAAGCATGGGAATTTGTGTCCCCACATATACTACACCCATAAAAAAGACATACCTATATTAAAAAATAAATAAATATAAAATCAAAGTAAGTTAAACAATAATAGTACAAAACTAAAAAATCTAGAACTATGTATGTAAAAGGAGAGAGGTGTTTCTACTAAAGGAGTTTACCGCAAAAAGGGTTTGATAAAAACCAACTTAGAAAGACTAAAACTGCAATAAATTATGTGTCACTTATAAAACAGTTTACATCTAATTCTATATTTAGTCCTGAAGGCGTTAATGTATTCATTAGATATATCCACCTAGTTTCATTTTTAGATATCTCTCTTACCAGGTTTGCCCCTCGCCAGTTTGGATAAGTCCTATCTATACCCCAGAACTTCAAACCGGATGGGTCCTGGTTGTGATATTTTTTAAAATGGAGAGATACACTATGATATTTAAAACCTATTTTGATGTTATAAATATGTTCTGACACGCGTTTCTTCAGGGTCCTTTTAGTACGGCCTACATACATCTGGTTGCATGGGCATTGTAGCACATACACAACATGGGTAGTATTACAGGTAATAAATTCTTTGATTTGAAAATTTACATTATTACCACTAGAAGTGAATTCGGTAATACCTCGCATAGGGGTGGAAACTTTGGCACAGGTTTTGCATTTCCTGCATGCATAAAAACCGGCGAAGTTCCAAAACATGGTTGGTCTCTTGGGTGGGTCAAGTACTTTTTTCACCACCTTGTCGCCAAAATTGGGAGCTTTTCTGTATATGAAAGGAGGATTTGGTGGTAAAATGGAAATTAAGGATTTATCCATACACAGTACATTCCAGTGTCGTTTAAAGATCTGTTCAATCTCTCTGTACTGATCATGGAAATTGGAGATAAAGCCCCATTCATGCTTAGAATTTTTTTACAGACACTTTATCCGTCAGACACACCTCCCTAGGAGTGTTCGCTACTTCAGTAATAATCTGATTCAGGTTATCCTCGGTGTATCCTTTTTGGAGGAATCTAGATTTAAGTATCTTAGACTGGACCTGAAAATCTGCGTCTGTTGTACAGTTCCTCCTCACCCTCATTATTTGGCCTTTAGGAATGTTTTTAAGCCAGTGAGGGTGATGGCCACTAAAAATTGGAAGATAACTGTTCCTATCTGTAGGTTTGAAATATACAGATGTGATCAGTCTATCATCTTGTCTTATAATATTAACGTCAAGGAAGTGGATTTGTTTTTGGCTGAACTCGTAATCCAGCACAATATTATTATTATTAGTATTCAGCTCTTTCATAAAGCCATGTAGGGACTCTTCAGTACCTTCCCATATGAACAGTAGATCATCAATATATCTTCTATAGAAAAGCAACTGATCCCTTTGGGATGAGAAGACAGACTTATCTTCCCATTCCCCCATGAATAGGTTTGCCAGGCTGGGGGCGAATTTAGCCCCCATGGCAACACCCTTCCGTTGAGAGAAAAATTGTTGATCGTACCAAAAATAGTTATGAGACAGGCAAAAATCTAAGGCCTGTCTCAAAAACACTTTCTGTTCAAACGGAATATCCTCTCTTTGGCATAATGCCCAATTAAGGGCTAAAAGAGCGTCGTCGTGTTGGATTATTGTGTACAGAGATGAGACGTCAGCTGTTACCAAGAAGACATCTTTTTTATTTGTTAAATCCACCTCATTAATATATTGTAACAAGTTTTTGGTGTCTTTTAGGTAGGCTTTAGTTTTTACAACACTCGTTTGTAAAAAAGTGTCTAGGTACTGTCCTAACCTAGAGGACACTGATCCTATACTATTTACTATAGGACGGCCAGGTGGCACTGTAGGATTCTTATGTACCTTAGGTAGAGTGTAAATCGTGGGTACTCTACAAAAACTGGGAACCAAGTACTTAATCTCCTTTTTATTCAGCACTCTACTTTGTGATCCCAGATCTATGAGTCTCTGTAGATCTTTCTGATATGGACCAGTAGGGTCTGATTGCAATTTTATATATGTGGTATCATCTGCCAGCATAGTTTTTAGCTGCTCCTCATAAAAACTTTTTTCTAAAATAACAACTCCTCCCCCTTTATCGGCAGGTCTAATAATTAAATTCTTTCTTTCTTCCAGTAGTTCAATGCCGTCATAAACACATCGGTGGTTCACAAATTTCTTTGGGACCACTTGTTCTAGGTCTCTCAATACCAGGTTTTTGAACACTTCTACGTGTTGATTAGCTATATTTAGCGGATTAAATAGAGAACGATTTTTTAAACCGCTATCAACACCGATTAGATTTGTGTTTTTTATCTTTGGTATCGCTGGACCACTGTTTATGAAATACTTTTTGATGTTGATTTTCCGGATATACTTGTGGATATCCATATAAATATCAAACTTGTTCATGGCTTTTTTTGGAGCACATTTTAAACCTGATTGTAGAATATTTAATTCTTTTGTAGTCAGTTCAGTATCTGTTAAGTTATAAATGCCTACAGATCCTGATCCAACCTTCTTTTTTTGTTGGGTTCTCCTGCCTGCCCTGCATCCCCTCCTTCCCTTGTTGGGGGGTCTGTGGGCTGGCGTTGTTCTCTCTCTTGTTGTGGAGGTTTCCACCACCGTGGTTGTGGGGGTGGGGGTGGGTATGACCGAGGCAAATCGGGGGGGTAATGCCCGTATTGTCTGTTGCCTTGGTGTCCCCGATTTCCTCTCCTTCCTCTCTCTAAAAAAGGACGCGGGGAACCATAATTATTCCATTCACCCTGTCTTATTAATGGTTCAAATCTGTTGGAGTTTGGCATGTCGGTATAATACTCCTTATACACTTCTGGTGGTGGATATTGTGTGTACTGGGAGTATTGGTTGCCACCTTTATTGCGCCCCCGTGTATCTTTCCCTTTTCCTCGTTTACTTTTACCTTGAGGTGGCATAGGGCCCCAATTCTGGGGAGGGTAATACGGGGTGGAATGTTTTACCGGAATAGGTTGTCTTTCTGCCTGTCTAATTGTAGGTGTAGTCGGTAGTTCACCTTGATTCTCAATTACTGGTACCGATGTAATTTTATTCTGCCATGTATAGACATTATCGGTGTTAAAATCATTCATATCTCTTTGGAATTTCTTTACTTTTTTCTTCTGTGTGTCCTTATCTATTTTATCTAATTTTTTATTGATTATAGTATTAAAGTCTGTCCATTGTTGAGTATCCTTAATGCCGTCTAGTTTCCCATATAACTCTTCAATTAATTTTTCCAGTTTAAGCATTTTTTTCTGCTTCCTTCTCAGTACTAATTGCTGAAGTTTAAAACGGACACCGTTAAAAAAATCTGTCCATTCTGACATGGAGGCTTGGTCATCCAGCCCATCCTGGGGGGTGACGTCCCATCTGAGGCTTCTCACTATAATCTTATCTTTCAAATATTGTTCCATGGTGCACACATCCCACCAAGTCCTAACTTGCTTTTCAAGCGCATTGCCCAAAGCTGATAATGTAGTTTTGTGATCATCCTTAATATCCAAAGAGGTAGTTGAAGTAAACAATAAGCCAACATCTATCTGTCTGTTTGCTAAAAACTTAATAGCTTCCATAGCTGCTTGAATAAAACACAGAAAATATCGATCAAAATTTGTACTTGAGGTAGGCCTACCCTCATAAACAAAAACAAGCGCTCCTGGAAAGTTAAAATTAAAATTGCAGACTAGAGATAAACAAAGATTTTATACCCACACGGACATATGTGTATAAAATAAGTGGAAAAAAGCTGCTATCTTAAAAGTAAAACTACTTTAAACTAGAAACTGTTTAAAAAAGAGGTGAATATAAGCAATATAATAAATATGGATAAAAACACCCAGATAGCGCTAATGCATAAACAAACATGCATCAACAATATTCATTGAAATCCACTTGAGAGTTCATAAAAAGTTAAAACACCAATATATTTCTATGAATATTGGAAAATAGAAATAATAATAAAGTCCGCTGATCCAGTTGGATGAAGGGAAAAAACTGCTGTCACCAGGAAAAATAGAGGAAAGACACCTTCACTCGTGTGCTGCAATCATATAGAGGGGGGTGTGTGTATAGACCCCCTCCTAGATGGACTCTTACCACAAAGTAATGAAATAACAGCCAATATGCAATCAGAGAGATAGGGCTTCCCAGCAAAGAAATCCACACTCCTGGTCCGTGGTTACAGTTCTCATCAGTCACCGTAGGAAAAACAAAGGTGCAGACATAGTGTAACTCTGTTTTACAAACTTTTATTTTAACTAAAATAAACTCCCTTACAAATTTGCACTCACATGTACAAAAAACATTTCAGGCTTATGTTCTCATTTCATACAGTGCCAGAACCAGGCTCTTTAGCTTTTTTAGCTGTGTAATACTACTTCCTACCGCACTCGCCGCTGTCCGTGCTGTGGGGATGGAAGCAGTGAAGTTTTCACAGCTGACTGGCGGCTCCTCCTGCGTGTCTTGCTCTCTCCCTGACTAGTTTCGTCTGATGACTTCTTCTGAGGGTAGAGGCAAGACACGCTATGCCCCCTATTATCTGCCTGTTGTGTGCTCCCATTGGATGCACTGCATCAGCTGGTCCTAATTTGCGTACCGCGGCTCACTGCTCAGTGAGCCGTAGGTCACATGTAAATCAGACGGAGCTCCGCTTCGCTCAAACGGCGCGTCGCTCAGCTGATTGCTGATGCACCTCCCTTGTATCTCTCGGGTTTACGAGCGTTACCCCGGCAACCACAGCCGGGGCGAGACGCAGGACCCGAGATCTCGCGAGATTTCGGCAAAAAGTGATTCTGTGAGAGAAGATATTAATCCTTAGACACAGGATATACTGGGGGTGAAAAACCGAAAGAGATCACAACTACTGTATTACAGTGTGCTCTCAGTGCTCACAAAAAGATATGTTAGTTCGTTTTCCCAACATATGTTGCGCACTCGAGCTATACATAAAAAAAGGAAGACAAAATGGAACAATATACATAAATACAGTACAGTAAAATTACATATAAATAAGATAGATAACTGTGCATATTGAAACAAAAGTAGAAATTAATAAATAATAAATGGACAACGCATAATCCTCCTAAAAAATTCCATAAGGCTCAAACCATTAAATGAATTTAGTATACCTTATAAAACTCATAACAGTTGTTACATAAGGCTTATATAAAAAGACGGATAAATGTATAACAGATACAAATGTATACCCATATTAAAGTGGTAGTCCCATACAAAGAATTCACCTATGTTTACAATTGTATAGGATCTGGAGTAGTTGAGACAAAACAGTCGAATCTTAATTAACCCATTCGACCCACTTAAAACCCTATCAGATTACCTCTGTTAATGACCCAGTGCAATCCATAATATTGTCTGTATAACTTTAGAAAGAGTATACAGGGATAACACAGGTATAGAGATTGAAATATATTAGAATCAATGAGACCCATAATTGATGTCAGAATCAGAAGGGCCTAAAAAACACCCTAAAGCAATATATATACACATATATGTATGGATACATATACATGTATATATGTCCATGTGTCCCACTCTAAACTATATAGGGTCACCCATTTAAGAAGGTCAAAGGTTAAGTTCCACCGAAACTCCCCATTAGTATAGGAAAAAAAGCATGGGAATTTGTGTCCCCACATATACTACACCCATAAAAAAGACATACCTATATTAAAAAATAAATAAATATAAAATCAAAGTAAGTTAAACAATAATAGTACAAAACTAAAAAATCTAGAACTATGTATGTAAAAGGAGAGAGGTGTTTCTACTAAAGGAGTTTACCGCAAAAAGGGTTTGATAAAAAACAACTTAGAAAGACTAAAACTGCAATAAATTATGTGTCACTTATAAAACAGTTTACATCTAATTCTATATTTAGTCCTGAAGGCGTTAATGTATTCATTAGATATATCCACCTAGTTTCATTTTTAGATATCTCTCTTACCAGGTTTGCCCCTCGCCAGTTTGGATAAGTCCTATCTATACCCCAGAACTTCAAACCGGATGGGTCCTGGTTGTGATATTTTTTAAAATGGAGAGATACACTATGATATTTAAAACCTATTTCGATGTTATAAATATGTTCTGACACGCGTTTCTTCAGGGTCCTTTTAGTACGGCCTACATACATCTGGTTGCATGGGCATTGTAGCACATACACAACATGGGTAGTATTACAGGTAATAAATTCTTTGATTTGAAAATTTACATTATTACCACTAGAAGTGAATTCGGTAATACCTCGCATATGGGTGGAAACTTTGGCACAGGTTTTGCATTTCCTGCATGCATAAAAACCGGCGAAGTTCCAAAACATGGTTGGTCTCTTGGGTGGGTCAAGTACTTTTTTCACCACCTTGTCGCCAAAATTGGGAGCTTTTCTGTATATGAAAGGAGGATTTGGTGGTAAAATGGAAATTAAGGATTTATCCATACACAGTACATTCCAGTGTCGTTTAAAGATCTGTTCAATCTCTCTGTACTGATCATGGAAATTGGAGATAAAGCCCCATTCATGCTTAGAATTTTTTACAGACACTTTATCCGTCAGACACACCTCCCTAGGAGTGTTCGCTACTTCAGTAATAATCTGATTCAGGTTATCCTCGGTGTATCCTTTTTGGAGGAATCTAGATTTAAGTATCTTAGACTGGACCTGAAAATCTGCGTCTGTTGTACAGTTCCTCCTCACCCTCATTATTTGGCCTTTAGGAATGTTTTTAAGCCAGTGAGGGTGATGGCCACTAAAAATTGGAAGATAACTGTTCCTATCTGTAGGTTTGAAATATACAGATGTGATCAGTCTATCATCTTGTCTTATAATATTAACGTCAAGGAAGTGGATTTGTTTTTGGCTGAACTCGTAATCCAGCACAATATTATTATTATTAGTATTCAGCTCTTTCATAAAGCCATGTAGGGACTCTTCAGTACCTTCCCATATGAACAGTAGATCATCAATATATCTTCTATAGAAAAGCAACTGATCCCTTTGGGATGAGAAGACAGACTTATCTTCCCATTCCCCCATGAATAGGTTTGCCAGGCTGGGGGCGAATTTAGCCCCCATGGCAACACCCTTCCGTTGAGAGAAAAATTGTTGATCGTACCAAAAATAGTTATGAGACAGGCAAAAATCTAAGGCCTGTCTCAAAAACACTTTCTGTTCAAACGGAATATCCTCTCTTTGGCATAATGCCCAATTAAGGGCTAAAAGAGCGTCGTCGTGTTGGATTATTGTGTACAGAGATGAGACGTCAGCTGTTACCAAGAAGACATCTTTTTTATTTGTTAAATCCACCTCATTAATATATTGTAACAAGTTTTTGGTGTCTTTTAGGTAGGCTTTAGTTTTTACAACACTCGTTTGTAAAAAAGTGTCTAGGTACTGTCCTAACCTAGAGGACACTGATCCTATACTATTTACTATAGGACGGCCAGGTGGCACTGTAGGATTCTTATGTACCTTAGGTAGAGTGTAAATCGTGGGTACTCTACAAAAACTGGGAACCAAGTACTTAATCTCCTTTTTATTCAGCACTCTACTTTGTGATCCCAGATCTATGAGTCTCTGTAGATCTTTCTGATATGGACCAGTAGGGTCTGATTGCAATTTTATATATGTGGTATCATCTGCCAGCATAGTTTTTAGCTGCTCCTCATAAAAACTTTTTTCTAAAATAACAACTCCTCCCCCTTTATCGGCAGGTCTAATAATTAAATTCTTTCTTTCTTCCAGTAGTTTAATGCCGTCATAAACACATCGGTGGTTCACAAATTTCTTTGGGACCACTTGTTCTAGGTCTCTCAATACCAGGTTTTTGAACACTTCTACGTGTTGATTAGCTATATTTAGCGGATTAAATAGAGAACGATTTTTTAAACCGCTATCAACACCGATTAGATTTGTGTTTGTTATCTTTGGTATCGCTGGACCACTGTTTATGAAATACTTTTTGATGTTGATTTTCCGGATATACTTGTGGATATCCATATAAATATCAAACTTGTTCATGGCTTTTTTTGGAGCACATTTTAAACCTGATTGTAGAATATTTAATTCTTTTGTAGTCAGTTCAGTATCTGTTAAGTTATAAATGCCTACAGATCCTGATCCAACCTTCTTTTTTTGTTGGGTTCTCCTGCCTGCCCTGCATCCCCTCCTTCCCTTGTTGGGGGGTCTGTGGGCTGGCGTTGTTCTCTCTCTTGTTGTGGAGGTTTCCACCACCGTGGTTGTGGGGGTGGGGGTGGGTATGACCGAGGCAAATCGGGGGGGTAATGCCCGTATTGTCTGTTGCCTTGGTGTCCCCGATTTCCTCTCCTTCCTCTCTCTAAAAAAGGACGCGGGGAACCATAATTATTCCATTCACCCTGTCTTATTAATGGTTCAAATCTGTTGGAGTTTGGCATGTCGGTATAATACTCCTTATACACTTCTGGTGGTGGATATTGTGTGTACTGGGAGTATTGGTTGCCACCTTTATTGCGCCCCCGTGTATCTTTCCCTTTTCCTCGTTTACTTTTACCTTGAGGTGGCATAGGGCCCCAATTCTGGGGAGGGTAATACGGGGTGGAATGTTTTACCGGAATAGGTTGTCTTTCTGCCTGTCTAATTGTAGGTGTAGTCGGTAGTTCACCTTGATTCTCAATTACTGGTACCGATGTAATTTTATTCTGCCATGTATAGACATTATCGGTGTTAAAATCATTCATATCTCTTTGGAATTTCTTTACTTTTTTCTTCTGTGTGTCCTTATCTATTTTATCTAATTTTTTATTGATTATAGTATTAAAGTCTGTCCATTGTTGAGTATCCTTAATGCCGTCTAGTTTCCCATATAACTCTTCAATTAATTTTTCCAGTTTAAGCATTTTTTTCTGCTTCCTTCTCAGTACTAATTGCTGAAGTTTAAAACCGACACCATTAAAAAAATCTGTCCATTCTGACATGGAGGCTTGGTCATCCAGCCCATCCTGGGGGGTGACGTCCCATCTGAGGCTTCTCACTATAATCTTATCTTTCAAATATTGTTCCATGGTGCACACATCCCACCAAGTCCTAACTTGCTTTTCAAGCGCATTGCCCAAAGCTGATAATGTAGTTTTGTGATCATCCTTAATATCCAAAGAGGTAGTTGAAGTAAACAATAAGCCAACATCTATCTGTCTGTTTGCTAAAAACTTAATAGCTTCCATAGCTGCTTGAATAAAACACAGAAAATATCGATCAAAATTTGTACTTGAGGTAGGCCTACCCTCATAAACAAAAACAAGCGCTCCTGGAAAGTTAAAATTAAAATTGCAGACTAGAGATAAACAAAGATTTTATACCCACACGGACATATGTGTATAAAATAAGTGGAAAAAAGCTGCTATCTTAAAAGTAAAACTACTTTAAACTAGAAACTGTTTAAAAAAGAGGTGAATATAAGCAATATAATAAATATGGATAAAAACACCCAGATAGTGCTAATGCATAAACAAACATGCATCAACAATATTCATTGAAGTCCACTTGAGAGTTCATAAAAAGTTAAAACACCAATATATTTCTATGAATATTGGAAAATAGAAATAATAATAAAGTCCGCTGATCCAGTTGGATGAAGGGAAAAAACTGCTGTCACCAGGAAAAATAGAGGAAAGACACCTTCACTCGTGTGCTGCAATCATATAGAGGGGGGTGTGTGTATAGACCCCCTCCTAGATGGACTCTTACCACAAAGTAATGAAATAACAGCCAATATGCAATCAGAGAGATAGGGCTTCCCAGCAAAGAAATCCACACTCCTGGTCCGTGGTTACAGTTCTCATCAGTCACCGTAGGAAAAACAAAGGTGCAGACATAGTGTAACTCTGTTTTACAAACTCCCTTACAAATTTGCACTCACATGTACAAAAAACATTTCAGGCTTATGTTCTCATTTCATACAGCGCCAGAACCAGGCTCTTTAGCTTTTTTAGCTGTGTAATACTACTTCCTACCGCACTCGCCGCTGTCCGTGCTGTGGGGATGGAAGCAGTGAAGTTTTCACAGCTGACTGGCGGCTCCTCCCGCGTGTCTTGCTCTCTCCCTGACTAGTTTCGTCTGATGACTTCTTCTGAGGGTAGAGGCAAGACACGCTATGCCCCCTATTATCTGCCTGTTGTGTGCTCCCATTGGATGCACTGCATCAGCTGGTCCTAATTTGCGTACCGCGGCTCACTGCTCAGTGAGCCGTAGGTCACATGTAAATCAGACGGAGCTCCGCTTCGCTCAAACGGCGCGTCGCTTAGCTGATTGCTGATGCACCTCCCTTGTATCTCTCGGGTTTACGAGCGTTACCCCGGCAACCACAGCCGGGGCGAGACGCAGGACCCGAGATCTCGCGAGATTTCGGCAAAAAGTGATTCTGTGAGAGAAGATATTAATCCTTAGACACAGAATATACTGGGGGTGAAAAACCGAAAGAGATCACAACTACTGTATTACAGTGTGCTCTCAGTGCTCACAAAAAGATATGTTAGTTCGTTTTCCCAACATATGTTGCGCACTCGAGCTATACATAAAAAAAGGAAGACAAAATGGAACAATATACATAAATACAGTACAGTAAAATTACATATAAATAAGATAGATAACTGTGCATATTGAAACAAAAGTAGAAATTAATAAATAATAAATGGACAACGCATAATCCTCCTAAAAAATTCCATAAGGCTCAAACCATTAAATGAATTTAGTATACCTTATAAAACTCATAACAGTTGTTACATAAGGCTTATATAAAAAGACGGATAAATGTATAACAGATACAAATGTATACCCATATTAAAGTGGTAGTCCCATACAAAGAATTCACCTATGTTTACAATTGTATAGGATCTGGAGTAGTTGAGACAAAACAGTTGAATCTTAATTAACCCATTCGACCCACTTAAAACCCTATCAGATTACCTCTGTTAATGACCCAGTGCAATCCATAATATTGTCTGTATAACTTTAGAAAGAGTATACAGGGATAACACAGGTATAGAGATTGAAATATATTAGAATCAATGAGACCCATAATTGATGTCAGAATCAGAAGGGCCTAAAAAACACCCTAAAGCAATATATATACACATATATGTATGGATACATATACATGTATATATGTCCATGTGTCCCACTCTAAACTATATAGGGTCACCCATTTAAGAAGGTCAAAGGTTAAGTTCCACCGAAACTCCCCATTAGTATAGGAAAAAAAGCATGGGAATTTGTGTCCCCACATATACTACACCCATAAAAAAGACATACCTATATTAAAAAATAAATAAATATAAAATCAAAGTAAGTTAAACAATAATAGTACAAAACTAAAAAATCTAGAACTATGTATGTAAAAGGAGAGAGGTGTTTCTACTAAAGGAGTTTACCGCAAAAAGGGTTTGATAAAAACCAACTTAGAAAGACTAAAACTGAAATAAATTATGTGTCACTTATAAAACAGTTTACATCTAATTCTATATTTAGTCCTGAAGGCGTTAATGTATTCATTAGATATATCCACCTAGTTTCATTTTTAGATATCTCTCTTACCAGGTTTGCCCCTCGCCAGTTTGGATAAGTCCTATCTATACCCCAGAACTTCAAACCGGATGGGTCCTGGTTGTGATATTTTTTAAAATGGAGAGATACACTATGATATTTAAAACCTATTTCGATGTTATAAATATGTTCTGACACGCGTTTCTTCAGGGTCCTTTTAGTACGGCCTACATACATCTGGTTGCATGGGCATTGTAGCACATACACAACATGGGTAGTATTACAGGTAATAAATTCTTTGATTTGAAAATTTACATTATTACCACTAGAAGTGAATTCGGTAATACCTCGCATAGGGGTGGAAACTTTGGCACAGGTTTTGCATTTCCTGCATGCATAAAAACCGGCGAAGTTCCAAAACATGGTTGGTCTCTTGGGTGAGTCAAGTACTTTTTTCACCACCTTGTCGCCAAAATTGGGAGCTTTTCTGTATATGAAAGGAGGATTTGGTGGTAAAATGGAAATTAAGGATTTATCCATACACAGTACATTCCAGTGTCGTTTAAAGATCTGTTCAATCTCTCTGTACTGATCATGGAAATTGGAGATAAAGCCCCATTCATGCTTAGAATTTTTTTACAGACACTTTATCCGTCAGACACACCTCCCTAGGAGTGTTCGCTACTTCAGTAATAATCTGATTCAGGTTATCCTCGGTGTATCCTTTTTGGAGGAATCTAGATTTAAGTATCTTAGACTGGACCTGAAAATCTGCGTCTGTTGTACAGTTCCTCCTCACCCTCATTATTTGGCCTTTAGGAATGTTTTTAAGCCAGTGAGGGTGATGGCCACTAAAAATTGGAAGATAACTGTTCCTATCTGTAGGTTTGAAATATACAGATGTGATCAGTCTATCATCTTGTCTTATAATATTAACGTCAAGGAAGTGGATTTGTTTTTGGCTGAACTCGTAATCCAGCACAATATTATTATTATTAGTATTCAGCTCTTTCATAAAGCCATGTAGGGACTCTTCAGTACCTTCCCATATGAACAGTAGATCATCAATATATCTTCTATAGAAAAGCAACTGATCCCTTTGGGATGAGAAGACAGACTTATCTTCCCATTCCCCCATGAATAGGTTTGCCAGGCTGGGGGCGAATTTAGCCCCCATGGCAACACCCTTCCGTTGAGAGAAAAATTGTTGATCGTACCAAAAATAGTTATGAAACAGGCAAAAATCTAAGGCCTGTCTCAAAAACACTTTCTGTTCAAACGGAATATCCTCTCTTTGGCATAATGCCCAATTAAGGGCTAAAAGAGCGTCGTCGTGTTGGATTATTTTTGTAAAACAGAGTTACACTATGTCTGCACCTTTGTTTTTCCTACGGTGACTGATGAGAACTGTAACCACGGACCAGGAGTGTGGATTTCTTTGCTGGGAAGCCCTATCTCTCTGATTGCATATTGGCTGTTATTTCATTACTTTGTGGTAAGAGTCCATCTAGGAGGGGGTCTATACACACACCCCCCTCTATATGATTGCAGCACACGAGTGAAGGTGTCTTTCCTCTATTTTTCCTGGTGACAGCAGTTTTTTCCCTTCATCCAACTGGATCAGCGGACTTTATTATTATTTCTATTTTCCAATATTCATAGAAATATATTGGTGTTTTAACTTTTTATGAACTCTCAAGTGGACTTCAATGAATATTGTTGATGCATGTTTGTTTATGCATTAGCGCTATCTGGGTGTTTTTATCCATATTTATTATATTGCTTATATTCACCTCTTTTTTAAACAGTTTCTAGTTTAAAGAAGTTTTACTTTTAAGATAGCAGCTTTTTTCCACTTATTTTATACACATATGTCCGTGTGGGTATAAAATCTTTGTTTATCTCTAGTCTGCAATTTTAATTTTAACTTTCCAGGAGCGCTTGTTTTTGTTTATGAGGGTAGGCCTACCTCAAGTACAAATTTTGATCGATATTTTCTGTGTTTTATTCAAGCAGCTATGGAAGCTATTAAGTTTTTAGCAAACAGACAGATAGATGTTGGCTTATTGTTTACTTCAACTACCTCTTTGGATATTAAGGATGATCACAAAACTACATTATCAGCTTTGGGCAATGCGCTTGAAAAGCAAGTTAGGACTTGGTGGGATGTGTGCACCATGGAACAATATTTGAAAGATAAGATTATAGTGAGAAGCCTCAGATGGGACGTCACCCCCCAGGATGGGCTGGATGACCAAGCCTCCATGTCAGAATGGACAGATTTTTTTAATGGTGTCGGTTTTAAACTTCAGCAATTAGTACTGAGAAGGAAGCAGAAAAAAATGCTTAAACTGGAAAAATTAATTGAAGAGTTATATGGGAAACTAGACGGCATTAAGGATACTCAACAATGGACAGACTTTAATACTATAATCAATAAAAAATTAGATAAAATAGATAAGGACACACAGAAGAAAAAAGTAAAGAAATTCCAAAGAGATATGAATGATTTTAACACCGATAATGTCTATACATGGCAGAATAAAATTACATCGGTACCAGTAATTGAGAATCAAGGTGAACTACCGACTACACCTACAATTAGACAGGCAGAAAGACAACCTATTCCGGTAAAACATTCCACCCCGTATTACCCTCCCCAGAATTGGGGCCCTATGCCACCTCAAGGTAAAAGTAAACAAGGAAAAGGGAAAGATACACGGGGGCGCAATAAAGGTGGCAACCAATACTCCCAGTACACACAATATCCACCACCAGAAGTGTATAAGGAGTATTATACCGACATGCCAAACTCCAACAGATTTGAACCATTAATAAGACAGGGTGAATGGAATAATTATGGTTCCCCGCGTCCTTTTTTAGAGAGAGGAAGGAGAGGAAATCGGGGACACCAAGGCAACAGACAATACGGGCATTACCCCCCCGATTTGCCTCGGTCATACCCACCCCCACCCCCACAACCACGGTGGTGGAAACCTCCACAACAAGAGAGAGAACAACGCCAGCCCACAGACCCCCCAACAAGGGAAGGAGGGGATGCAGGGCAGGCAAGAGAACCCAACAAAAAAAGAAGGTTGGATCAGGATCTGTAGGCATTTATAACTTAACAGATACTGAACTGACTACAAAAGAATTAAATATTCTACAATCAGGTTTAAAATGTGCTCCAAAAAAAGCCATGAACAAGTTTGATATTTATATGGATATCCACAAGTATATCCGGAAAATCAACATCAAAAAGTATTTCATAAACAGTGGTCCAGCGATACCAAAGATAACAAACACAAATCTAATCGGTGTTGATAGCGGTTTAAAAAATCGTTCTCTATTTAATCCGCTAAATATAGCTAATCAACACGTAGAAGTGTTCAAAAACCTGGTATTGAGAGACCTAGAACAAGTGGTCCCAAAGAAATTTGTGAACCACCGATGTGTTTATGACGGCATTAAACTACTGGAAGAAAGAAAGAATTTAATTATTAGACCTGCCGATAAAGGGGGAGGAGTTGTTATTTTAGAAAAAAGTTTTTATGAGGAGCAGCTAAAAACTATGCTGGCAGATGATACCACATATATAAAATTGCAATCAGACCCTACTGGTCCATATCAGAAAGATCTACAGAGACTCATAGATCTGGGATCACAAAGTAGAGTGCTGAATAAAAAGGAGATTAAGTACTTGGTTCCCAGTTTTTGTAGAGTACCCACGATTTACACTCTACCTAAGGTACATAAGAATCCTACAGTGCCACCTGGCCGTCCTATAGTAAATAGTATAGGATCAGTGTCCTCTAGGTTAGGACAGTACCTAGACACTTTTTTACAAACGAGTGTTGTAAAAACTAAAGCCTACCTAAAAGACACCAAAAACTTGTTACAATATATTAATGAGGTGGATTTAACAAATAAAAAAGATGTCTTCTTGGTAACAGCTGACGTCTCATCTCTGTACACAATAATCCAACACGACGACGCTCTTTTAGCCCTTAATTGGGCATTATGCCAAAGAGAGGATATTCCGTTTGAACAGAAAGTGTTTTTGAGACAGGCCTTAGATTTTTGCCTGTCTCATAACTATTTTTGGTACGATCAACAATTTTTCTCTCAACGGAAGGGTGTTGCCATGGGGGCTAAATTCGCCCCCAGCCTGGCAAACCTATTCATGGGGGAATGGGAAGATAAGTCTGTCTTCTCATCCCAAAGGGATCAGTTGCTTTTCTATAGAAGATATATTGATGATCTACTGTTCATATGGGAAGGTACTGAAGAGTCCCTACATGGCTTTATGAAAGAGCTGAATACTAATAATAATAATATTGTGCTGGATTACGAGTTCAGCCAAAAACAAATCCACTTCCTTGACGTTAATATTATAAGACAAGATGATAGACTGATCACATCTGTATATTTCAAACCTACAGATAGGAACAGTTATCTTCCAATTTTTAGTGGCCATCACCCTCACTGGCTTAAAAACATTCCTAAAGGCCAAATAATGAGGGTGAGGAGGAACTGTACAACAGACGCAGATTTTCAGGTCCAGTCTAAGATACTTAAATCTAGATTCCTCCAAAAAGGATACACCGAGGATAACCTGAATCAGATTATTACTAAAGTAGCGAACACTCCTAGGGAGGTGTGTCTGTCGGATAAAGTGTCTGTAAAAAATTCTAAGCATGAATGGGGCTTTATCTCCAATTTCCATGATCAGTACAGAGAGATTGAACAGATCTTTAAACGACACTGGAATGTACTGTGTATGGATAAATCCTTAATTTCCATTTTACCACCAAATCCTCCTTTCATATACAGAAAAGCTCCCAATTTTGGCGACAAGGTGGTGAAAAAAGTACTTGACCCACCCAAGAGACCAACCATGTTTTGGAACTTCGCCGGTTTTTATGCATGCAGGAAATGCAAAACCTGTGCCAAAGTTTCCACCCCTATGCGAGGTATTACCGAATTCACTTCTAGTGGTAATAATGTAAATTTTCAAATCAAAGAATTTATTACCTGTAATACTACCCATGTTGTGTATGTGCTACAATGCCCATGCAACCAGATGTATGTAGGCCGTACTAAAAGGACCCTGAAGAAACGCGTGTCAGAACATATTTATAACATCGAAATAGGTTTTAAATATCATAGTGTATCTCTCCATTTTAAAAAAATATCACAACCAGGACCCATCCGGTTTGAAGTTCTGGGGTATAGATAGGACTTATCCAAACTGGCGAGGGGCAAACCTGGTAAGAGAGATATCTAAAAATGAAACTAGGTGGATATATCTAATGAATACATTAACGCCTTCAGGACTAAATATAGAATTAGATGTAAACTGTTTTATAAGTGACACATAATTTATTGCAGTTTTAGTCTTTCTAAGTTGGTTTTTATCAAACCCTTTTTGCGGTAAACTCCTTTAGTAGAAACACCTCTCTCCTTTTACATACATAGTTCTAGATTTTTTAGCTTTGTACTATTATTGTTTAACTTACTTTGATTTTATATGTATTTATTTTTTAATATAGGTATGTCTTTTTTATGGGTGTAGTATATGTGGGGACACAAATTCCCATGCTTTTTTTCCTATACTAATGGGGAGTTTCGATGGAACTTAACCTTTGACCTTCTTAAATGGGTGACCCTATATAGTTTAGAGTGGGACACATGGACATATATACATGTATATGTATCTATACATATATGTGTATATATATTGCTTTAGGGTGTTTTTTAGGCCCTTCTGATTCTGACATCAATTATGGGTCTCATTGATTCTAATATATTTCAATCTCTATACCTGTGTTATCCCTGTATACTCTTTCTAAAGGTATACAGACAATATTATGGATTGCACTGGGTCATTAACAGAGGTAATCTGATAGGGTTTTAAGTGGGTCGAATGGGTTAATTAAGATTCGACTGTTTTGTCTCAACTACTCCAGATCCTATACAATTGTAAACATAGGTGAATTCTTTGTATGGGACTACCACTTTAATATGGGTATACATTTGTATCTGTTATACATTTATCCGTCTTTTTATATAAGCCTTATGTAACAACTGTTATGAGTTTTATAAGGTATACTAAATTCATTTAATGGTTTGAGCCTTATGGAATTTTTTAGGAGGATTATGCGTTGTCCATTTATTATTTATTAATTTCTACTTTTGTTTCAATATGCACAGTTATCTATCTTATTTATATGTAATTTTACTGTACTGTATTTATGTATATTGTTCCATTTTGTCTTCCTTTTTTTATGTATAGCTCGAGTGCGCAACATATGTTGGGAAAACGAACTAACATATCTTTTTGTGAGCACTGAGAGCACACTGTAATACAGTAGTTGTGATCTCTTTCGGTTTTTCACCCCCAGTATATTCTGTGTCTAAGGATTAATATCTTCTCTCACAGAATCACTTTTTGCCGAAATCTCGCGAGATCTCGGGTCCTGCGTCTCGCCCCGGCTGTGGTTGCCGGGGTAACGCTCGTAAACCCGAGAGATACAAGGGAGGTGCATCAGCAATCAGCTGAGCGACGCGCCGTTTGAGCGAAGCGGAGCTCCGTCTGATTTACATGTGACCTACGGCTCACTGAGCAGTGAGCCGCGGTACGCAAATTAGGACCAGCTGATGCAGTGCATCCAATGGGAGCACACAACAGGCAGATAATAGGGGGCATAGCGTGTCTTGCCTCTACCCTCAGAAGAAGTCATCAGACGAAACTAGTCAGGGAGAGAGCAAGACACGCAGGAGGAGCCGCCAGTCAGCTGTGAAAACTTCACTGCTTCCATCCCCACAGCACGGACAGCGGCGAGTGCGGTAGGAAGTAGTATTACACAGCTAAAAAAGCTAAAGAGCCTGGTTCTGGCACTGTATGAAATGAGAACATAAGCCTGAAATGTTTTTTGTACATGTGAGTGCAAATTTGTAAGGGAGTTTATTTTAGTTAAAATAAAAGTTTGTAAAACAGAGTTACACTATGTCTGCACCTTTGTTTTTCCTACGGTGACTGATGAGAACTGTAACCACGGACCAGGAGTGTGGATTTCTTTGCTGGGAAGCCCTATCTCTCTGATTGCATATTGGCTGTTATTTCATTACTTTGTGGTAAGAGTCCATCTAGGAGGGGGTCTATACACACACCCCCCTCTATATGATTGCAGCACACGAGTGAAGGTGTCTTTCCTCTATTTTTCCTGGTGACAGCAGTTTTTTCCCTTCATCCAACTGGATCAGCGGACTTTATTATTATTTCTATTTTCCAATATTCATAGAAATATATTGGTGTTTTAACTTTTTATGAACTCTCAAGTGGACTTCAATGAATATTGTTGATGCATGTTTGTTTATGCATTAGCGCTATCTGGGTGTTTTTATCCATATTTATTATATTGCTTATATTCACCTCTTTTTTAAACAGTTTCTAGTTTAAAGTAGTTTTACTTTTAAGATAGCAGCTTTTTTCCACTTATTTTATACACATATGTCCGTGTGGGTATAAAATCTTTGTTTATCTCTAGTCTGCAATTTTAATTTTAACTTTCCAGGAGCGCTTGTTTTTGTTTATGAGGGTAGGCCTACCTCAAGTACAAATTTTGATCGATAATCCCCTTACTTATCTTTTCACCACAGCAAAGCTGGATGCCACAGGCCATAGATGGCTGGCTGCACTATCTGGATTCAACTTCAGCCTGAAATACAGACCTGGGGCTGGCAACCGAGATGCAGACGCCCTGTCTAGAAGGTCTCATGCCTCCACCAACAGAAGACCAGAAGACTGGACCCAAGTGACACCCAACGGGGTGCGAGCCCTCTGTCAAGGGGCTGAACTCCAGGCCAGTGGTGGATCCAGAGTGGAGGAAATAGGGGTCACAGTGGTAGGGGTCCCCAAGCAATACTGTGGGGTAACACAGATAGAGGAATATGACTTGCCAAAACTGTCAAAAAAAGAGTTGAGATGTGACCAGTTGGAAGACCCAATGGGGAAGTTGGTCCTGGAGGCCCTGGAAAGTCAAGATCCAGACAGATTTTGGCATCACCCTTCAAAGGAAGCTCGCCTGTTGTGGAAGGAGTGGGACAGGCTCCAGGTACATCAAGGGGTGGTCTACCGAAGGGGCCCCTCTGATGACTTGGAAGACAAATGGCAGTTGTTCTTGCCTGAAAAGCACAGAGGGACTGTCTTGGCCGCCTTACACGACCATCATGGTCATTTGGGAGCTGAGAGGACCTTCCAACTTGTCAGGAGTCGGTTCTATTGGACCTATATGAGGGCTGAAGTGGAGGAATACTGCCATTCATGTGCACGCTGCATCCAGCGGAAGACTCTACCCCATCAAGCTGCCACCTGCAGAGTCAAGGCCCAATGGACTTGGTATGCATTGATTTCCTCTGCCTCAAGCCCGACTTGAGTGGATTAGGAAGTGTTCTGGTGGTAAGCGATCTTTTCACCCGGTATGCCCAGGCCTTCCCAACCAAAGACCAGAAGGCTTCTACAGTGGCCAAGGTACTCATGGAGAAATACTTTGTGCACTATGGGCTACCACAGCGACTCCACTCGGATCAAGGGAGGGACTTTGAAAGTCGGATGATCCGGAAGCTCCTGGATTCCTTAGGGATCAAGAAGACCCGAACCACCCCCTACCATCCACAAGGGGATGCTCAGCCGGAGAGGTTCAATCGAACCCTACTCAACATGCAACATGCTGGGGACTTTAAGTAGTGAAAAGAAGCAGCACTGGAGCAAGCACATAGAAGCAATTGTGCATGCTTACAACAGCACAACAAGTGATGCTACAGGGTACTCACCCTATCGACTTATGTTCGGGAGAGAAGCAAGACTACCTGTAGACATGGCCTTTGGCACTTCCATAGACCACTCCTCAGCCACTTCCCACAAAGGATATGTGGACAGGCTGAGGCATAGTTTAAAGTTGGCCTATGAGCAGGCCCAAGCAGCTTCAGATCAAAGGGGAGCACGCAACAAGAGAAACTTTGACCTGAATGTCCGGATTCAAGATCTACAACCTGGGGACAGAGTGCTGCTGTGGAACTTGGGGATCCCTGGAAAACACAAGCTTGCAGACAGATGGAGACCTGAACCATATGTTATTTGCAAGAAGCTGCCGGGCTTACCTGTTTACAAGCTAAAGCCGGAAGGAAAGGTGGGACCATTGAAGACTTGGCATCGGAACCACATACTCCCACTTGCCGAAGCAGTCCGGATACCCCCTGTGAGGGAGTCGACTTCCATCTTGGATACCCCCAAGCCCAACACTCGGTCCCAAGCCTCTCGGGCTGAAGAAACAGATGTCTCTGAACTCAGTGAGGATGAGAGAGAAGCACTTGATTGGCTATGGCCTTCCCAGGCCCCAGAAACTTCTGCTATAGATCTTCCACTTACTGAAGACACCATAGACAGTACACTGAATGCAGAAGCTACTGAGTTCATCCCGTCCAGTCCTTTATCATATTCTTGGGAGGATGCCTGCGACTCACTCTCAGAGGAGGATCCAAGAGACTCCATGTATCTCCCTGCTCTTGAGTCAAGTGTTCCAAAACCAGCGGAAGCTCCCAAGTCTGTTCCAGAAGAGGAATCTACAGTTTCCGAATCAGAAATCCCAAGAGAACGAAGGATGAGAAGGACCATAAGGCCTCCCCGAAAATTGACTTACCCACAAATGGGGGAGAGCTCGGAAGACACTGTGGTCACTGCCAGGAGAAGTGTGGAAGACCCTGATCCCTCCACTGTTCATTTAGTTGAGGGCAACCCCAACTCACCCCCTGGCACAGTTAGGCAGGTCGCTTATGACAGTGTGACCTGTGGGCGAGGAGGTTCACCCTCTTGTTTTTGGTGGGAACTTCCTCTGCTGACATCATACGCAGCGTTGTCAAATGTTGTGCGTAGTGTTTGTTGACAGTTATCTTTGGGGACCAAAGAGTTTAAGTGGGGGGAGTGTGTAGCGGGGTCTCCTTTAAGGCCCTATGGACTACGTTACCCAGAACCCCGTTTGGCACCCAGGGTGCATTTGGCCACTGCAGAGACTCATGGGTGGGGCTATAAAGGGAAGGGGCGAGGCTAAGCTCGGCCTCTTTGGACACCGCGCTGCAATTAATAGGACTCCCTGTGCAGATCTGCTGCAGTGCAAGGCCTGAGGCCTGGGCCTTGCGCACCTTCCAAAGAGCCTTCCACCCCACTGCTGAGCCTGGGTGGCACCTGATTTCTTTCGAGTTTGCTGACATCAGTTGGACCGGGGACCAGGCTGTTGCAGACCCTGTGTGCAGAGACACAGTGGTGGAAGTTCCGGACTGGAATCGCATCCGGAGGGGTGAGTGAGCACCTGCTCACGTCATTAACTTGTACTTTGATTAGGCCTAGTGACTGCCTTGGCCCACCGTGCTATATTTACTGTCCTGCCGGAGACTAGTGGCGGAACTGAGTTGTGTAGACTCCGGTGAAGTGTTCTTTCTTTATTAACCCTAATTGGATTACAAATACTGTTCCTGAATGTGCACCACCGTTCATCTTGCATGCGAAGAATTGTTCTCACATAGGGATGAGCTTCGAGTTCGAGTCGAACTCATGTTCGACTCGAACATTGCCTGTTCGCCCGTTCGCCGAACAGCGAACAAATTGGGGTGTTCGCGGCAAATTCTAAAAGTCTATGGGAGAAATCTAAAGTGCTAATTATAAAGCCTAATATGCAAGTTATTGTCCTAAAAAGTGTTTGGGGACCCGGGTCCTGCCCCAGGGGACATGTATCAATGCAATTTTTTTTTTTTAAAACGGACGTTTTTTCGGGAGCAGTGATTTTAATAATGCTCAAAGTGAAACAATAAAAGTGAAATATTCCTTTAAATTTCGTACCTGGGGGGTGTGTATGATATGCATGTAAAGTGGCGCATGTTTCCCGTGCTTAGAACTGTCCCTGCAAAAAGTGTAATTTTTGAAGGAAAAAAAGTCATTTAAAACTCACTCGCGGCTATTAATGAATTGTCGGCTTTTATCAATACATACAAAAGTCATTGATAAAAAAAAAAAAAAAGCGTGGGGGTTCCCCCAAATTCAATTACCAGGCCCTTTAGGTCTGGAATGGATATTAAGGGGAACCCCGCTGCAAATTTTTAAAAAATGGCGTGGGGTTCCCCCTAAATATCCATACCAGGCCCTTGAGATCTGGCATGGATTTTAAGGGGAACTCCACCCCAAATTAAAAAAAAAATGGCGTGGAGTCCCCCCAAAAATCCATACCAGACCCTTATCCGAGCACGCAACCTGGCCGGCCACAGGGGAAGAGGGGGGGACGAGAGAGCGGCCCCCCCTCCCTCCTGAACCGTACCAGGCCACATGCCCTCAACATGGGGAGGATGTCCCCATGTTGATGGGGACAAGGGCCTCATCCCCACAACCCTTGCCCGGTGGTTGTGGGGGTCTGCGGGCGGGGGGCTTATCGGAATCTGGAAGACCCCTTTAACAAAGGGGACCCCCAGATCCCGCCCCCCCTATGTGAATTGGTAGGGGGTACATTGTACCCCTACCATTTCACGAAGAAAGCGTAAATAAATGTAAAAAAAAACACACAAACACCTTGAAAAAGTCCTTTATTAAAAAAAAAAAAAAAACATTCCAGCGATGAAATCCAGTGTCCCGCGGCATCCCGATGTCCAGCGCCGTCCGTCATTGGTTTTGCCTGAGCGGACCTGATGGGGAACTTCCTCCTCAGTGTTTTAAATGTATAGACCCGCCCCTTCTAAAGTTCCTCATCAGGTCCGCTCAGCGGACCAGATGCGGAACATGAGAAGGGGTGGGTCTATACATGTATTACCAAAGTGAGAGAAGTTCCCCATCAGGTCCACCCCCTCGGTATGTCAGACCCGCCTACGTCATTGGCTTGAGCGGGGAACTTGCTTCACTGTGTAATTTAAATTTACACAGTGAAGGAAGTTCCCCGCTCAGGCCAATGACGTAGGCGGGGTCCGACATACCGAGGGGGCGGACCTGATGGGGAACTTCCTTCACTGCGTAATACATGTATAGAGTCTATAGAGTCTATACATGTATTACGCAGTGAAGGAAGTTCCCCATCAGGTCCGCCCCCCTCGGTATGTCGGACCCCGCCTACGTCATTGGCCTGAGCGGGGAACTTCCTTCACTGTGTAAATACAGTGAAGGAAGTTCCCCGCTCAAGCCAATGACGTAGGCGAGTCCGACATACCGAGGGGGCGGACCTGATGGGGAACTTCTCTTACTTTGGTAATACATGTATAGACCCGCCCCTTCTCATGTTCTGCATCTGGTCCGCTGGGCGGACCTGATGGGGAACTTTAGAAGGGGCGGGTCTATACATTTAAAACACTGAGGAGGAAGTTCCCCATCAGGTCCGCTCAGGCAAAACCAATGACGGACAGCGCTGGACATCGGGATCGCCGCGGGACACTGGATTTCATCGCTGGAATGTTTTTTTTTTTTTAATAAAGGACTTTTTCAAGGTGTTTGTGTGTTTTTTTTTTAATTTTTTTACGCTTTCTTCATGAAATTGTAGGGGTACAATGTACCCCTTACCAATTCACATAGGGGGCGGGATCTGGGGTCCCCTTTGTTAAAGGGGTCTTCCAGATTCCGATAAGCCCCCCGCCCGCAGACCCCCACAACCACCGGGCAAGGGTTGTGGGGATGAGGCCCTTGTCCCCATCAACATGGGGACATCCTCCCCATGTTGAGGGCATGTGGCCTGGTACGGTTCAGGAGGGAGGGGGGCCGCTCTCTCATCCCCCCCTCTTCCCCTGCGGCCGGCCAGGTTACGTGCTCGGATAAGGGTCTGGTATGGATTTTTGGGGGGACTCCACACCATTTTTTTTTAATTTGGGGTGGAGTTCCCCTTAAAATCCATGCCAGATCTGAAGGGCCTGGTATGGATATTTGGGGGAACCCCACGCCATTTTTTTTTACATTTTCGGCGGGGTTCCCCTTAATATCCATTCCAGACCTGAAGGGCCTGGTAATTGAATTCTGGGGGACCCCCACGCTTTTTTATATTTTTTTTATCAATGACTTTTCTATGTATTGCCGGGAGCCGACAATTCATTAATAGCCGCGAGTGAGCTTTAAATGACGTTTTTTCCTTCAAAAATGAATTTTTTTGCAGGGACAGTTCTAAGCACGGGAAACATGCGCCACTTTACATGCATATCATACACACCCCCCAGGTACTAAATTTAAAGGAATATTTCACTTTTATTGTTTCACGTTAAGCATTATTAAAATCACCGCCCCCGAAAATAGGCCGTTTTTAAAACTTCTTTTTGCATTGATACATGTCCCTTGGGGCAGGACCCAGGTCCCCAAACACTTTTTAGGACAATAACTTGTATATAAGCCTTTATAATTAGCACTTTAGATTTCGAACGTTCGAGTCCATTGTATTTAATAGGGTTCTAAAGTTCACACGAACATTTTGTCTGTTCGCAGGTTCTGGTGCGAACCGAACAGGGGGGTGTTCGGCTCATCCCTGTTCTCACAGAGACTGAGTTTATCTGAGTCAGGCCTGACCAGGGATTAGGATTTTGTTGGTGCGCCACATTGCGCATAGAGAAGATAGCTGCACGTGGCGTGTGATCACTCTGCACTATCACTGATTAGTATGTTTATTACTGCAGGGCTCTGCATGTATGTTATGTGACAAGTTATCATTTACCTTTTATACCACAGTAAATCATTTACGGTTTATCACTCCGGTATCAGTGTTCATTATTGCATATATTGATTGCTCATATTACTGCTAGATTGTGCATAACCAGGTATAGAGAGCTATATTACTAGAACATCCCCTAGACTAACTGTGCCAAAGGAGGGTCGAGTAGATTGCCGGGGGTTGGCGGTGCTGTGTACAGGGCCTGAAACAGAACCAGCGGCTCTCTTAACTGGGGGTATCGCTACATAAACAAGTAGGGAATAAATTCCATCTCTTCCCCTAGTAAAAGCACCTAACACAGTATAGTAAACCATTGGTTAGGCACACAGGTAACCCTTTGATCGCCTCTGATGTTAAACCCTTCCCAGCCAGTGTCTGTACAGTGACATATTTTTAGCACTGATCACTGTATTAGTGTCACTAGTCCCCAAAGTGTCAGTTAGTGTCAGAATGCCCGACGGAATTTCGCAGTCTCGCTATAAGTTACTGATCCCCGGCACTACTAGTAAAGAAAAAAAAAAGTACATACATACATAGATATACATATATATATACAGTATATATGTATATATATATTTATATATTGTGACAGCAGGAAGGTAAAGTCACCTGGTTGCATCCAGGGGGGTAGATATATTTCGCCCAGATTCAGGCTTTACGCCGACTTATACAACTAGGTGGAGAGTTGTATAAGGCTAGTGGGCTCATGGATGACTCATACCTCTAGGGAGAGGGCTGGGCGTCGTGCAGACAGGGAGTTGATGAGACCAGCTGAAGCTTGTCAGCTCATTTAGGCCTCTATAAGAACTCCCAGCTTCATTAGATGTTAGCTCATGCCTGGACCCAGACCTGTGTGGACTGTCTAGGGAGAGTGAACCCCTGTGCGGTGAGAAAAAGCCTGTGTGGCTATTTGTTTGGACATTTACTAAACCAGGGACTTAGGGACTAGGACAGCACCAGGCTGATCCCAGTTGTTAGTTAGGAAACCTGCATGTTTAGTCAGAGGTCAAACTGACCAGGATTTATTTTGTTTATGTTTCTTTTTGGCTTTGCTGTGTTTTTGTCACTGTACATAGAGAAATAAACCGCACCTTTTGATTTTGAAAACCACAACCTCTGTCTGCTGGCCCTGTTTTTGTGTGGGGAGCCCAACCAGGGGGTCACACACACCCGCTACCGAGTTAACCCCCTCACAGTTGGTGGAGAAGGCGGGCAGTTTTTTTAAGCCAGCATGGAGGAGATACTGAAACAGCTGGCTCTAGCAAATGCCAATCAACAGCAGACAAATGCAGGTTTGCAAAGGAGCCTTGCAGCCCAGCAGCAAGCTCATCAACAAGCCCAGCAGCAATCTGAGGCCCGCTTCATAGACCTGTTACAGAAGCAAGAGCAGAGACTACAACAAATGGAAGCAGTAATGCAGCAACGTCCGCAGACCAGTGAGGAAAGCCGTCCCACTAATACCGCGTCCTTTGGGGTGAGTCGTTTATTGACAAAAATGACTGGAGAGGATGATCCAGAGGTATTTTTGACCACATTTGAAAGGACTGCTGAAAGAGAAAAGTGGCCTGAGGAGCAGTGGGCTGGACTGGTGGCTCCTCTGTTAACTGGTGAATCGCAGAAGGCTTACTATGACCTAGAGCCTGACCAAGCAAAAGACTATGTGATGCTAAAAGCTGAAATATTGGCAAGGCTGGGTGTCACCCTGGCTGTCCGGGCTCAGCGTGTGCATAACTGGACTTTCCAGCTTGGAAAACCCCCCAGGTCTCAAATGTATGATCTCATTCACCTGAGCAGGAAGTGGCTACAGCCAGAGACTTTGTCCGCACCAGAGATTGTGGAACGTGTTGTAATGGATCGGTTTTTGAGAGCTCTTCCTACTGCCATCCAAAAGTGGGTAAGCCATGGAGACCCAGAGACGGCCGGTGGTCTTGTGGATCGTGTAGAGAAATACTTGGCTACAGAGAACCTGACGGCCTCTTCCAGAGACTCTCGGACTTTCCACCCTAAGACCAGACCATCCCCAGGGGCGGATAAGAGGATTCCAAGGGGTGAGGGGGGAGAGAGTGAGAGGGTGGGAGCTCTACCCAAAGTTTGGCGAGAACAGCCTGGGAAGTCAGGGGCTCAAGAGGCAGCCAAATGGATTGTTTGCTACCGCTGCCGGCAAGCGGGACATATTGCAGCAAATTGCCCGGTTGTGGAGGAACCCATGCAATGTGACTTTCTGACGGACAGACGTCAGTCGCTGTGTGCGACAGTCGCATGCACTGCCATTCGGGGAACTGAGAAACATTTATGCAAAATGTGTATTAATGGTAGAAATGTTGTGGTATTACTGGATTCAGGTCGCCTTGTGACCCTGATAAAGGCTGAATTAGTTAAAACAGAGGTCTCTGGGAATAGCAAGGTAGCTGTTATTTGTGTGCATGGGGACACCCGAGAGTATCCAGTGACTACAGTGTGTTTCGAGACCCCCAAAGGTACCCTCTCTCATCCAGTGGGGTTAGTATCTCAATTACCGCATGATGCCATTGTGGGAAGGGATTTTCCGAAGTTCTGGGAACTGTGGGATGATCCTGAGCCCCCCACTGGTGCCCCTATGTACCAGGAATGTGATAGCCAGAACTCCTCTGAGAGTGGTGAGGACTCTCCAGAATTTCCCTTGTCAGTATTGGCAGGGGAGACTCAAGAAACTGGAGAGGAGCCCACCTCCTCAGACGAAAACCTACCGTCTGTGGAGTTTTCTGATCTGGAGGTTCACAGGGAAAATTTTGCCACAGAACAGTTAAAAGACCCCGCCCTAATAAAGGCACGGGAAAACGTAGTGGAAATAGATGGCGAGTTAGTGAACCCAGATAATACCTGCACTTACCCATACTTCAGCGTAGAGAAGGACCTACTGTATCGGGTGGCAAAAAGGGCAGAAGAAACCGTTGAGCAGCTTGTGGTGCCCAAACCTTACAGGAAGTTGGTGTTGGAGTTGGCCCATGGGCACATTCTTGGAGGTCATCTGGGGGCAGAGAAAACCCGAGAGAGGGTATTACAGAGATTCTATTGGCCTGGGGTGATGAAGGACATAGAAAATTATTGTTCCTCCTGCCCTGTGTGTCAGAGGTCGGCCCCGATGCCACATTTCCGTAGCCCGCTGGTCCCTCTACCCATCATTGAGGTCCCGTTTGAGAGAATCGCAATGGATTTGGTAGGTCCTATAATCAAGTCCGCTAGGGGGCACCAGTACATATTGGTTATAATGGACTATGCCACCCGTTATCCAGAAGCGATCCCTCTCAGAAATACCTCGGCCAAAACCATAGCCAAAGAGCTATCTCTTGTTTTTAGCCGGGTGGGTATTTGTAAAGAACTGCTTACAGACCAAGGTACACCCTTTATGTCCCGGGTTATGAAAGAGCTGTGTAAATTGTTCAAAGTGACGCAATTGCGTACATCTGTGTATCACCCCCAAACCGATGGGCTGGTTGAAAGATTCAACAAAACCCTAAAACAAATGTTGAAGAAAGTGGTGGATAGAGATGGAAAGGATTGGGACTGTCTACTTCCTTATTTGATGTTTGCTATTAGGGAGGTGCCCCAATCCTCTACGGGATTCTCCCCCTTTGAGTTACTGTATGGGAGACACCCAAGAGGGCTGTTGGATATTGCCAAGGAAACTTGGGAAAGTGAGAGTTCTCCCCACAGGAGTGTGATTGAGCATGTCGCCCTGATGCAAGATCGAATTGCACAGGTAATGCCCATCGTGAAGGAACATTTGGCCCAAGCGCAGTTGGCACAGCAGAGAGTGTACAACCGTGGAGCCAAGACCCGTACCTTTTCCCCGGGGGATAGGATATTGGTACTGGTCCCTACGGTTGAAAGTAAATTCCTTGCCAAATGGCAAGGCCCCTACGAGATAATGGAAAAAGTGAGCGAAGTGAATTACAAGGTCAGACAACCAGGAAGGCGAAAGCCCGAACAGATATATCACGTTAATCTGTTGAAAGCCTGGAGGGATAGAGAGTCCCTAGTCGCAGAAACTTGGTCACCAGCTCAAACTGGTTGCGTGATTCCGGAGGTTGGAATAGCAGCCACCTTGTCACAACCCCAACAACAGGAGGTTAAGGAGTTTGTGCTTCGCAACAAGGAGGTGTTCTCTGAGCTGCCGGGACAAACATCTGGGGTAGAGCATGATATTATTACCCCGCCCGGTGAAAGGGTGAAGTTAAAACCCTATCGGATCCCAGAGGCCCGACGGGAGGCAATACGGGAGGAAGTACAGAAAATGCTGAACTTAGGGGTGATAGAGGAGTCCCAAAGTGATTGGTCTAGTCCCATTGTGTTGGTGCCTAAACCGGATGGGAGCTGGCGATTTTGTAACGATTTTCGTCAGTTGAACAAAGTTACAAAATTTGACACCTACCCCATGCCACGTATAGATGAGTTGATCGACCGGCTGGGAACAGCCCGATACATGACGACTCTTGACCTCACAAAGGGGTATTGGCAAATTCCCCTGGCCAAGTCGGCCAAAGAGAAAACCGCATTTGTAACCCCAGACGGGGCGTTCCAATATAAGAGAATGCCGTTCGGGTTACAGAATGCGCCGGCCACATTCCAGCGGAAAATGGACCAGATACTGAGGCCCCATCGGAAGTATGCTGCGGCTTACCTGGATGACGTAATTGTCCATAGCACAGATTGGGCCTCACATCTGCCAAAAGTGCAAGCAGTCCTAGACTCTATCCGGGAAGCGGGGTTTACGGCTAACCCCAAGAAGTGTACCATTGGGCAGGAGGAGGCCAAATATCTTGGGTACACCATTGGCAGGGGAGTGATAAAACCCCAACTCAACAAAGTCGAGGCCATCCAGAGTTGGCCACGTCCCAACAGCAAGAAGCAGGTACGGGCCTTTCTGGGAATCGCGGGTTATTATCGGCGCTTCATTCCCCACTTTGCTTCTAAGGCTGTGCCCCTAACCAACCTGACGAAAGGGAAAGGGTCGGTCATGATTAAATGGACCCCCGAGGCTGAGGCAGCATTCCAATTCTTGAAACAAGCCTTATGTAGCCAGCCAGTGTTGTACTCACCCGACTTCTCTAAAGACTTTGTCGTACAAAGTGATGCGTCAGATGTGGGGTTAGGAGCAGTATTGTCCCAGGTCTGGAACGGGGAAGAGCACCCAGTCATTTACCTCAGCAGGAAGTTGAAGTCCCATGAGGTAAATTACGCCACGGTTGAAAAGGAGTGTTTAGCGGTGAAGTGGGCTCTAGATTCCCTTCGGTACTATCTGCTAGGTAGGCACTTTGACATGGTTACGGATCACGCTCCGTTAAAGTGGATGGCTCAAAACAAGGAGACAAATAGAAGAGTGAATAGGTGGTTCCTGGCCCTACAGGAATTCAACTTCACAGTAAAGCATCGCCCTGGCGTTCAAATGGGGAATGTGGATGCTTTGTCTCGAGTACATGAATGCCTGATTGCTGGTGTTCCAACCCCAAGGTTAAAACAAGAGGGGGGGGTATGTGACAGCAGGAAGGTAAAGTCCACTCGGATCAAGGGAGGGACTTTGAAAGTCGGATGATCCGGAAGCTCCTGGATTCCTTAGGGATCAAGAAGACCCGAACCACCCCCTACCATCCACAAGGGGATGCTCAGCCGGAGAGGTTCAATCGAACCCTACTCAACATGCAACATGCTGGGGACTTTAAGTAGTGAAAAGAAGCAGCACTGGAGCAAGCACATAGAAGCAATTGTGCATGCTTACAACAGCACAACAAGTGATGCTACAGGGTACTCACCCTATCGACTTATGTTCGGGAGAGAAGCAAGACTACCTGTAGACATGGCCTTTGGCACTTCCATAGACCACTCCTCAGCCACTTCCCACAAAGGATATGTGGACAGGCTGAGGCATAGTTTAAAGTTGGCCTATGAGCAGGCCCAAGCAGCTTCAGATCAAAGGGGAGCACGCAACAAGAGAAACTTTGACCTGAATGTCCGGATTCAAGATCTACAACCTGGGGACAGAGTGCTGCTGTGGAACTTGGGGATCCCTGGAAAACACAAGCTTGCAGACAGATGGAGACCTGAACCATATGTTATTTGCAAGAAGCTGCCGGGCTTACCTGTTTACAAGCTAAAGCCGGAAGGAAAGGTGGGACCATTGAAGACTTGGCATCGGAACCACATACTCCCACTTGCCGAAGCAGTCCGGATACCCCCTGTGAGGGAGTCGACTTCCATCTTGGATACCCCCAAGCCCAACACTCGGTCCCAAGCCTCTCGGGCTGAAGAAACAGATGTCTCTGAACTCAGTGAGGATGAGAGAGAAGCACTTGATTGGCTATGGCCTTCCCAGGCCCCAGAAACTTCTGCTATAGATCTTCCACTTACTGAAGACACCATAGACAGTACACTGAATGCAGAAGCTACTGAGTTCATCCCGTCCAGTCCTTTATCATATTCTTGGGAGGATGCCTGCGACTCACTCTCAGAGGAGGATCCAAGAGACTCCATGTATCTCCCTGCTCTTGAGTCAAGTGTTCCAAAACCAGCGGAAGCTCCCAAGTCTGTTCCAGAAGAGGAATCTACAGTTTCCGAATCAGAAATCCCAAGAGAACGAAGGATGAGAAGGACCATAAGGCCTCCCCGAAAATTGACTTACCCACAAATGGGGGAGAGCTCGGAAGACACTGTGGTCACTGCCAGGAGAAGTGTGGAAGACCCTGATCCCTCCACTGTTCATTTAGTTGAGGGCAACCCCAACTCACCCCCTGGCACAGTTAGGCAGGTCGCTTATGACAGTGTGACCTGTGGGCGAGGAGGTTCACCCTCTTGTTTTTGGTGGGAACTTCCTCTGCTGACATCATACGCAGCGTTGTCAAATGTTGTGCGTAGTGTTTGTTGACAGTTATCTTTGGGGACCAAAGAGTTTAAGTGGGGGGAGTGTGTAGCGGGGTCTCCTTTAAGGCCCTATGGACTACGTTACCCAGAACCCCGTTTGGCACCCAGGGTGCATTTGGCCACTGCAGAGACTCATGGGTGGGGCTATAAAGGGAAGGGGCGAGGCTAAGCTCGGCCTCTTTGGACACCGCGCTGCAATTAATAGGACTCCCTGTGCAGATCTGCTGCAGTGCAAGGCCTGAGGCCTGGGCCTTGCGCACCTTCCAAAGAGCCTTCCACCCCACTGCTGAGCCTGGGTGGCACCTGATTTCTTTCGAGTTTGCTGACATCAGTTGGACCGGGGACCAGGCTGTTGCAGACCCTGTGTGCAGAGACACAGTGGTGGAAGTTCCGGACTGGAATCGCATCCGGAGGGGTGAGTGAGCACCTGCTCACGTCATTAACTTGTACTTTGATTAGGCCTAGTGACTGCCTTGGCCCACCGTGCTATATTTACTGTCCTGCCGGAGACTAGTGGCGGAACTGAGTTGTGTAGACTCCGGTGAAGTGTTCTTTCTTTATTAACCCTAATTGGATTACAAATACTGTTCCTGAATGTGCACCACCGTTCATCTTGCATGCGAAGAATTGTTCTCACATAGGGATGAGCTTCGAGTTCGAGTCGAACTCATGTTCGACTCGAACATTGCCTGTTCGCCCGTTCGCCGAACAGCGAACAAATTGGGGTGTTCGCGGCAAATTCTAAAAGTCTATGGGAGAAATCTAAAGTGCTAATTATAAAGCCTAATATGCAAGTTATTGTCCTAAAAAGTGTTTGGGGACCCGGGTCCTGCCCCAGGGGACATGTATCAATGCAATTTTTTTTTTTTAAAACGGACGTTTTTTCGGGAGCAGTGATTTTAATAATGCTCAAAGTGAAACAATAAAAGTGAAATATTCCTTTAAATTTCGTACCTGGGGGGTGTGTATGATATGCATGTAAAGTGGCGCATGTTTCCCGTGCTTAGAACTGTCCCTGCAAAAAGTGTAATTTTTGAAGGAAAAAAAGTCATTTAAAACTCACTCGCGGCTATTAATGAATTGTCGGCTTTTATCAATACATACAAAAGTCATTGATAAAAAAAAAAAAAAAGCGTGGGGGTTCCCCCAAATTCAATTACCAGGCCCTTTAGGTCTGGAATGGATATTAAGGGGAACCCCGCTGCAAATTTTTAAAAAATGGCGTGGGGTTCCCCCTAAATATCCATACCAGGCCCTTGAGATCTGGCATGGATTTTAAGGGGAACTCCACCCCAAATTAAAAAAAAAATGGCGTGGAGTCCCCCCAAAAATCCATACCAGACCCTTATCCGAGCACGCAACCTGGCCGGCCACAGGGGAAGAGGGGGGGACGAGAGAGCGGCCCCCCCTCCCTCCTGAACCGTACCAGGCCACATGCCCTCAACATGGGGAGGATGTCCCCATGTTGATGGGGACAAGGGCCTCATCCCCACAACCCTTGCCCGGTGGTTGTGGGGGTCTGCGGGCGGGGGGCTTATCGGAATCTGGAAGACCCCTTTAACAAAGGGGACCCCCAGATCCCGCCCCCCCTATGTGAATTGGTAGGGGGTACATTGTACCCCTACCATTTCACGAAGAAAGCGTAAATAAATGTAAAAAAAAACACACAAACACCTTGAAAAAGTCCTTTATTAAAAAAAAAAAAAAAACATTCCAGCGATGAAATCCAGTGTCCCGCGGCATCCCGATGTCCAGCGCCGTCCGTCATTGGTTTTGCCTGAGCGGACCTGATGGGGAACTTCCTCCTCAGTGTTTTAAATGTATAGACCCGCCCCTTCTAAAGTTCCTCATCAGGTCCGCTCAGCGGACCAGATGCGGAACATGAGAAGGGGTGGGTCTATACATGTATTACCAAAGTGAGAGAAGTTCCCCATCAGGTCCACCCCCTCGGTATGTCAGACCCGCCTACGTCATTGGCTTGAGCGGGGAACTTGCTTCACTGTGTAATTTAAATTTACACAGTGAAGGAAGTTCCCCGCTCAGGCCAATGACGTAGGCGGGGTCCGACATACCGAGGGGGCGGACCTGATGGGGAACTTCCTTCACTGCGTAATACATGTATAGAGTCTATAGAGTCTATACATGTATTACGCAGTGAAGGAAGTTCCCCATCAGGTCCGCCCCCTCGGTATGTCGGACCCCGCCTACGTCATTGGCCTGAGCGGGGAACTTCCTTCACTGTGTAAATACAGTGAAGGAAGTTCCCCGCTCAAGCCAATGACGTAGGCGAGTCCGACATACCGAGGGGGCGGACCTGATGGGGAACTTCTCTTACTTTGGTAATACATGTATAGACCCGCCCCTTCTCATGTTCTGCATCTGGTCCGCTGGGCGGACCTGATGGGGAACTTTAGAAGGGGCGGGTCTATACATTTAAAACACTGAGGAGGAAGTTCCCCATCAGGTCCGCTCAGGCAAAACCAATGACGGACAGCGCTGGACATCGGGATCGCCGCGGGACACTGGATTTCATCGCTGGAATGTTTTTTTTTTTTTAATAAAGGACTTTTTCAAGGTGTTTGTGTGTTTTTTTTTAAATTTTTTTACGCTTTCTTCATGAAATTGTAGGGGTACAATGTACCCCTTACCAATTCACATAGGGGGCGGGATCTGGGGTCCCCTTTGTTAAAGGGGTCTTCCAGATTCCGATAAGCCCCCCGCCCGCAGACCCCCACAACCACCGGGCAAGGGTTGTGGGGATGAGGCCCTTGTCCCCATCAACATGGGGACATCCTCCCCATGTTGAGGGCATGTGGCCTGGTACGGTTCAGGAGGGAGGGGGGCCGCTCTCTCATCCCCCCCTCTTCCCCTGCGGCCGGCCAGGTTACGTGCTCGGATAAGGGTCTGGTATGGATTTTTGGGGGGACTCCACACCATTTTTTTTTAATTTGGGGTGGAGTTCCCCTTAAAATCCATGCCAGATCTGAAGGGCCTGGTATGGATATTTGGGGGAACCCCACGCCATTTTTTTTTACATTTTCGGCGGGGTTCCCCTTAATATCCATTCCAGACCTGAAGGGCCTGGTAATTGAATTCTGGGGGACCCCCACGCTTTTTTATATTTTTTTTATCAATGACTTTTCTATGTATTGCCGGGAGCCGACAATTCATTAATAGCCGCGAGTGAGCTTTAAATGACGTTTTTTCCTTCAAAAATGAATTTTTTTGCAGGGACAGTTCTAAGCACGGGAAACATGCGCCACTTTACATGCATATCATACACACCCCCCAGGTACTAAATTTAAAGGAATATTTCACTTTTATTGTTTCACGTTAAGCATTATTAAAATCACCGCCCCCGAAAATAGGCCGTTTTTAAAACTTCTTTTTGCATTGATACATGTCCCTTGGGGCAGGACCCAGGTCCCCAAACACTTTTTAGGACAATAACTTGTATATAAGCCTTTATAATTAGCACTTTAGATTTCGAACGTTCGAGTCCATTGTATTTAATAGGGTTCTAAAGTTCACACGAACATTTTGTCTGTTCGCAGGTTCTGGTGCGAACCGAACAGGGGGGTGTTCGGCTCATCCCTGTTCTCACAGAGACTGAGTTTATCTGAGTCAGGCCTGACCAGGGATTAGGATTTTGTTGGTGCGCCACATTGCGCATAGAGAAGATAGCTGCACGTGGCGTGTGATCACTCTGCACTATCACTGATTAGTATGTTTATTACTGCAGGGCTCTGCATGTATGTTATGTGACAAGTTATCATTTACCTTTTATACCACAGTAAATCATTTACGGTTTATCACTCCGGTATCAGTGTTCATTATTGCATATATTGATTGCTCATATTACTGCTAGATTGTGCATAACCAGGTATAGAGAGCTATATTACTAGAACATCCCCTAGACTAACTGTGCCAAAGGAGGGTCGAGTAGATTGCCGGGGGTTGGCGGTGCTGTGTACAGGGCCTGAAACAGAACCAGCGGCTCTCTTAACTGGGGGTATCGCTACATAAACAAGTAGGGAATAAATTCCATCTCTTCCCCTAGTAAAAGCACCTAACACAGTATAGTAAACCATTGGTTAGGCACACAGGTAACCCTTTGATCGCCTCTGATGTTAAACCCTTCCCAGCCAGTGTCTGTACAGTGACATATTTTTAGCACTGATCACTGTATTAGTGTCACTAGTCCCCAAAGTGTCAGTTAGTGTCAGAATGCCCGACGGAATTTCGCAGTCTCGCTATAAGTTACTGATCCCCGGCACTACTAGTAAAGAAAAAAAAAAGTACATACATACATAGATATACATATATATATACAGTATATATGTATATATATATTTATATATTGTGACAGCAGGAAGGTAAAGTCACCTGGTTGCATCCAGGGGGGTAGATATATTTCGCCCAGATTCAGGCTTTACGCCGACTTATACAACTAGGTGGAGAGTTGTATAAGGCTAGTGGGCTCATGGATGACTCATACCTCTAGGGAGAGGGCTGGGCGTCGTGCAGACAGGGAGTTGATGAGACCAGCTGAAGCTTGTCAGCTCATTTAGGCCTCTATAAGAACTCCCAGCTTCATTAGATGTTAGCTCATGCCTGGACCCAGACCTGTGTGGACTGTCTAGGGAGAGTGAACCCCTGTGCGGTGAGAAAAAGCCTGTGTGGCTATTTGTTTGGACATTTACTAAACCAGGGACTTAGGGACTAGGACAGCACCAGGCTGATCCCAGTTGTTAGTTAGGAAACCTGCATGTTTAGTCAGAGGTCAAACTGACCAGGATTTATTTTGTTTATGTTTCTTTTTGGCTTTGCTGTGTTTTTGTCACTGTACATAGAGAAATAAACCGCACCTTTTGATTTTGAAAACCACAACCTCTGTCTGCTGGCCCTGTTTTTGTGTGGGGAGCCCAACCAGGGGGTCACACACACCCGCTACCGAGTTAACCCCCTCACAGTTGGTGGAGAAGGCGGGCAGTTTTTTTAAGCCAGCATGGAGGAGATACTGAAACAGCTGGCTCTAGCAAATGCCAATCAACAGCAGACAAATGCAGGTTTGCAAAGGAGCCTTGCAGCCCAGCAGCAAGCTCATCAACAAGCCCAGCAGCAATCTGAGGCCCGCTTCATAGACCTGTTACAGAAGCAAGAGCAGAGACTACAACAAATGGAAGCAGTAATGCAGCAACGTCCGCAGACCAGTGAGGAAAGCCGTCCCACTAATACCGCGTCCTTTGGGGTGAGTCGTTTATTGACAAAAATGACTGGAGAGGATGATCCAGAGGTATTTTTGACCACATTTGAAAGGACTGCTGAAAGAGAAAAGTGGCCTGAGGAGCAGTGGGCTGGACTGGTGGCTCCTCTGTTAACTGGTGAATCGCAGAAGGCTTACTATGACCTAGAGCCTGACCAAGCAAAAGACTATGTGATGCTAAAAGCTGAAATATTGGCAAGGCTGGGTGTCACCCTGGCTGTCCGGGCTCAGCGTGTGCATAACTGGACTTTCCAGCTTGGAAAACCCCCCAGGTCTCAAATGTATGATCTCATTCACCTGAGCAGGAAGTGGCTACAGCCAGAGACTTTGTCCGCACCAGAGATTGTGGAACGTGTTGTAATGGATCGGTTTTTGAGAGCTCTTCCTACTGCCATCCAAAAGTGGGTAAGCCATGGAGACCCAGAGACGGCCGGTGGTCTTGTGGATCGTGTAGAGAAATACTTGGCTACAGAGAACCTGACGGCCTCTTCCAGAGACTCTCGGACTTTCCACCCTAAGACCAGACCATCCCCAGGGGCGGATAAGAGGATTCCAAGGGGTGAGGGGGGAGAGAGTGAGAGGGTGGGAGCTCTACCCAAAGTTTGGCGAGAACAGCCTGGGAAGTCAGGGGCTCAAGAGGCAGCCAAATGGATTGTTTGCTACCGCTGCCGGCAAGCGGGACATATTGCAGCAAATTGCCCGGTTGTGGAGGAACCCATGCAATGTGACTTTCTGACGGACAGACGTCAGTCGCTGTGTGCGACAGTCGCATGCACTGCCATTCGGGGAACTGAGAAACATTTATGCAAAATGTGTATTAATGGTAGAAATGTTGTGGTATTACTGGATTCAGGTCGCCTTGTGACCCTGATAAAGGCTGAATTAGTTAAAACAGAGGTCTCTGGGAATAGCAAGGTAGCTGTTATTTGTGTGCATGGGGACACCCGAGAGTATCCAGTGACTACAGTGTGTTTCGAGACCCCCAAAGGTACCCTCTCTCATCCAGTGGGGTTAGTATCTCAATTACCGCATGATGCCATTGTGGGAAGGGATTTTCCGAAGTTCTGGGAACTGTGGGATGATCCTGAGCCCCCCACTGGTGCCCCTATGTACCAGGAATGTGATAGCCAGAACTCCTCTGAGAGTGGTGAGGACTCTCCAGAATTTCCCTTGTCAGTATTGGCAGGGGAGACTCAAGAAACTGGAGAGGAGCCCACCTCCTCAGACGAAAACCTACCGTCTGTGGAGTTTTCTGATCTGGAGGTTCACAGGGAAAATTTTGCCACAGAACAGTTAAAAGACCCCGCCCTAATAAAGGCACGGGAAAACGTAGTGGAAATAGATGGCGAGTTAGTGAACCCAGATAATACCTGCACTTACCCATACTTCAGCGTAGAGAAGGACCTACTGTATCGGGTGGCAAAAAGGGCAGAAGAAACCGTTGAGCAGCTTGTGGTGCCCAAACCTTACAGGAAGTTGGTGTTGGAGTTGGCCCATGGGCACATTCTTGGAGGTCATCTGGGGGCAGAGAAAACCCGAGATAGGGTATTACAGAGATTCTATTGGCCTGGGGTGATGAAGGACATAGAAAATTATTGTTCCTCCTGCCCTGTGTGTCAGAGGTCGGCCCCGATGCCACATTTCCGTAGCCCGCTGGTCCCTCTACCCATCATTGAGGTCCCGTTTGAGAGAATCGCAATGGATTTGGTAGGTCCTATAATCAAGTCCGCTAGGGGGCACCAGTACATATTGGTTATAATGGACTATGCCACCCGTTATCCAGAAGCGATCCCTCTCAGAAATACCTCGGCCAAAACCATAGCCAAAGAGCTATCTCTTGTTTTTAGCCGGGTGGGTATTTGTAAAGAACTGCTTACAGACCAAGGTACACCCTTTATGTCCCGGGTTATGAAAGAGCTGTGTAAATTGTTCAAAGTGACGCAATTGCGTACATCTGTGTATCACCCCCAAACCGATGGGCTGGTTGAAAGATTCAACAAAACCCTAAAACAAATGTTGAAGAAAGTGGTGGATAGAGATGGAAAGGATTGGGACTGTCTACTTCCTTATTTGATGTTTGCTATTAGGGAGGTGCCCCAATCCTCTACGGGATTCTCCCCCTTTGAGTTACTGTATGGGAGACACCCAAGAGGGCTGTTGGATATTGCCAAGGAAACTTGGGAAAGTGAGAGTTCTCCCCACAGGAGTGTGATTGAGCATGTCGCCCTGATGCAAGATCGAATTGCACAGGTAATGCCCATCGTGAAGGAACATTTGGCCCAAGCGCAGTTGGCACAGCAGAGAGTGTACAACCGTGGAGCCAAGACCCGTACCTTTTCCCCGGGGGATAGGATATTGGTACTGGTCCCTACGGTTGAAAGTAAATTCCTTGCCAAATGGCAAGGCCCCTACGAGATAATGGAAAAAGTGAGCGAAGTGAATTACAAGGTCAGACAACCAGGAAGGCGAAAGCCCGAACAGATATATCACGTTAATCTGTTGAAAGCCTGGAGGGATAGAGAGTCCCTAGTCGCAGAAACTTGGTCACCAGCTCAAACTGGTTGCGTGATTCCGGAGGTTGGAATAGCAGCCACCTTGTCACAACCCCAACAACAGGAGGTTAAGGAGTTTGTGCTTCGCAACAAGGAGGTGTTCTCTGAGCTGCCGGGACAAACATCTGGGGTAGAGCATGATATTATTACCCCGCCCGGTGAAAGGGTGAAGTTAAAACCCTATCGGATCCCAGAGGCCCGACGGGAGGCAATACGGGAGGAAGTACAGAAAATGCTGAACTTAGGGGTGATAGAGGAGTCCCAAAGTGATTGGTCTAGTCCCATTGTGTTGGTGCCTAAACCGGATGGGAGCTGGCGATTTTGTAACGATTTTCGTCAGTTGAACAAAGTTACAAAATTTGACACCTACCCCATGCCACGTATAGATGAGTTGATCGACCGGCTGGGAACAGCCCGATACATGACGACTCTTGACCTCACAAAGGGGTATTGGCAAATTCCCCTGGCCAAGTCGGCCAAAGAGAAAACCGCATTTGTAACCCCAGACGGGGCGTTCCAATATAAGAGAATGCCGTTCGGGTTACAGAATGCGCCGGCCACATTCCAGCGGAAAATGGACCAGATACTGAGGCCCCATCGGAAGTATGCTGCGGCTTACCTGGATGACGTAATTGTCCATAGCACAGATTGGGCCTCACATCTGCCAAAAGTGCAAGCAGTCCTAGACTCTATCCGGGAAGCGGGGTTTACGGCTAACCCCAAGAAGTGTACCATTGGGCAGGAGGAGGCCAAATATCTTGGGTACACCATTGGCAGGGGAGTGATAAAACCCCAACTCAACAAAGTCGAGGCCATCCAGAGTTGGCCACGTCCCAACAGCAAGAAGCAGGTACGGGCCTTTCTGGGAATCGCGGGTTATTATCGGCGCTTCATTCCCCACTTTGCTTCTAAGGCTGTGCCCCTAACCAACCTGACGAAAGGGAAAGGGTCGGTCATGATTAAATGGACCCCCGAGGCTGAGGCAGCATTCCAATTCTTGAAACAAGCCTTATGTAGCCAGCCAGTGTTGTACTCACCCGACTTCTCTAAAGACTTTGTCGTACAAAGTGATGCGTCAGATGTGGGGTTAGGAGCAGTATTGTCCCAGGTCTGGAACGGGGAAGAGCACCCAGTCATTTACCTCAGCAGGAAGTTGAAGTCCCATGAGGTAAATTACGCCACGGTTGAAAAGGAGTGTTTAGCGGTGAAGTGGGCTCTAGATTCCCTTCGGTACTATCTGCTAGGTAGGCACTTTGACATGGTTACGGATCACGCTCCGTTAAAGTGGATGGCTCAAAACAAGGAGACAAATAGAAGAGTGAATAGGTGGTTCCTGGCCCTACAGGAATTCAACTTCACAGTAAAGCATCGCCCTGGCGTTCAAATGGGGAATGTGGATGCTTTGTCTCGAGTACATGAATGCCTGATTGCTGGTGTTCCAACCCCAAGGTTAAAACAAGAGGGGGGGGTATGTGACAGCAGGAAGGTAAAGTCAACTGGTTGCATCCAGGGGGGTAGATATATTTCGCCCAGATTCAGGCTTTACGCCGACTTATACAACTAGGTGGAGAGTTGTATAAGGCTAGTGGGCTCATGGATGACTCATACCTCTAGGGAGAGGGCTGGGCGTCGTGCAGACAGGGAGTTGATGAGACCAGCTGAAGCTTGTCAGCTCATTTAGGCCTCTATAAGAACTCCCAGCTTCATTAGATGTTAGCTCATGCCTGGACCCAGACCTGTGTGGACTGTCTAGGGAGAGTGAACCCCTGTGCGGTGAGAAAAAGCCTGTGTGGCTATTTGTTTGGACATTTACTAAACCAGGGACTTAGGGACTAGGACAGCACCAGGCTGATCCCAGTTGTTAGTTAGGAAACCTGCATGTTTAGTCAGAGGTCAAACTGACCAGGATTTATTTTGTTTATGTTTCTTTTTGGCTTTGCTGTGTTTTTGTCACTGTACATAGAGAAATAAACCGCACCTTTTGATTTTGAAAACCACAACCTCCGTCTGCTGGCCCTGTTTTTGTGTGGGGAGCCCAACCAGGGGGTCACACACACCCGCTACCGAGTTAACCCCCTCACAATATATATATATATATATATATATATATATATATATATTGTACAGGACGCCAAGGTTGGGTCCTGGACGGGTGCTTTATAGCACCAATATTTGGGTTGTGGTCCCTTTAAGGAGTTGTGATGGTGTTCAGGAGTAGGGATGAGCTTCGAGTTCGAGTCAAACTCATGTTTTTAATAATGCTTAAAGTGAAACAATAAAAGTGAAATATTCCTTTAAATTTCGTACCTGGGGTGTGTGTATGATATGCATGTAAAGTGGCGCATGTTTCATGTGCTTAGAACTGTCCCTGCACAAAGTGTCATTTTTGAAGGAAAAAAAGTCATTTAAAACTCACTCGCGGCTATTAATGAATTGTCGGCTCCCGGCAATGCATACAAAAGTCATTGATAAAAAAAAAAAAAGCGTGGGGGTTCCCCCAAATTCAATTACCAGGCCCTTCAGGTCTGGAATGGATATTAAGGGGAACCCCGCCGCAAATTTAAAAAAAAATGGCGTGGGGTTCCCCCAAATATCCATGCCAGGCCCTTGAGATCTGGCATGGATTTTAAGGGGAACTCCACACCAAATTTTAAAAAAAATGGCGTGGAGTCCCCCCAAAAATCCATACCAGACCCTTATCCGAGCACGTAACCTGGCCGGCCGCAGGGGAAGAGGGGGGGACGAGAGAGCGGCCCCCCCTCCCTCCTGAACCGTACCAGGCCACATGCCCTCAACATGGGGAGGATGTCCCCATGTTGATGGGGACAAGGGCCTCATCCCCACAACCCTTGCCCGGTGGTTGTGGGGGTCTGCGGGCGGGGGGCTTATCGGAATCTGGAAGACCCCTTTAACAAAGGGGACCCCCAGATCCCGGCCCCCCCTATGTGAATTGGTAAGGGGTACATTGTACCCCTACCATTTCACGAAGAAAGCGTAAAAAAAAAAAAAAAAAAACACACAAACACCTTGAAAAAGTCCTTTATTAAAAAAAAAAAAAAACATTCCAGCGATGAAATCCAGTGTCCCGCGGCGATCCCGATGTCCAGCGCCGTCCGTCATTGGTTTTGCCTGAGCGGACCTGATGGGGAACTTCCTCCTCAGTGTTTTAAATGTATAGACCCGTCCCTTCTAAAGTTCCCCATCAGGTCCGCTCAGCGGACCAGATGCGGAACATGAGAAGGGGCGGGTCTATACATGTATTACCAAAGTGAGAGAAGTTCCCCATCAGGTCCGCCCCCTCGGTATGTCGGACCCGCCTACGTCATTGGCTTGAGCGGGGAACTTCCTTCACTGTGTAATTTAAATTTACACAGTAAAGGAAGTTTCCCGCTCAGGCCAATGACATAGGCGGGGTCCGACATACCGAGAGGGCGGACCTAATGGGGAACTTCCTTCACTGTGTAATACATGTATAGAGTCTATAGACCCCTTCACTGCTATAGACTCTATACATGTATTACGCAGTGAAGGAAGTTTTTATATTTTTTGGTTTATTTACAAATGAAAGCCTTTTTGTTCAAGTTCAACGGTTTATGCACTTGGTCCAGTGGAGCTATAATCCCCCAAAAGTTTACAACTGGTGTCTTGGATGCTGGCAAAGTGCATTTGCAGCTGCAAAAACCGTTTAAAACAAACTGACACTTAACCACTTCAATACAGGGCTTTTTGTACCTATTCAATACCGGGCCTTTTCTAGCACTTCTCTCCTACATGTACAAATCATCATTCTTTTGCTAGAAAATTACTCAGAACCCCCAAACATTATATATGTTTTTTTAGCAGACACCCTAGGGAATAAAATGACGGTCATTGCAACTTTTTTTCTTGCACGATATTTGCGCAATAATTTTTCAAACGCCTTTTTAAAAAAAAAATGGTTTCATGAATTAAAAAATAACAAAACAGTAAAGTTAGCCCAATTTTTGGGGAAAATATGAAAGATGATGTTACGCCAAGTAAATAGATACCTAACATGTCACGCTTTAAAATTGCGCACACTCATGGAATGGCGCCAAACTTCGGTACTTAAAATCTCCATAGGCGACGCTTTAATTTTTTTTACAGGTTACCAGGTTAGAATTACAGAGGAGGTCTAGTGCTAGAATTGTTGCACGCTCTCTAATGCACGCGGTGATACCTCACATGTGTGGTTTGAACGGCGTTTACATATGTGGGCGACTTACGTGTGCATTCGCTTCTGATCGCGAGCTACCGGGGACAGGGGCGTTTTAATTTTTTTTTTTTATTATAATTTTTTTTTTTTTTTTACTTATTTTTTTACAATTTTCCTTTTTTTATTTATTTTTATTTTTTATTTATTTATTTATTTATTTTTTACTTATTTTTTTTCAACTTTACTTTTTTTTTCTTTTATCACTTTTATTCCTATTACAAGGAATATAAACATTCCTTGTAATAGGAATGTGTGTGACAGGTCCTCTTTATTGAGATATGCAGGGTCAATAAGACCCCACATCTCTCCTCCAGGCTGGAAAGCATGAGATCAGTGAAATTTTTTTTCACTGATCTCATACTTACAGCCGCAATGGCAGCTTTGTTTACATTTGAGGACCCGGGCGTGACGTCATCACATCGCGCCCGGGCCTCCGACGATCATAGAGATGACTGGTCACCAGTCATCTCTATGCTTGTCACGTGACCCACCAACGGCGCCGGAAGATTCGCTCCGGGTCCCCGATCGCACGGAAGAGCCCGGAGAAGCACCGGATGGCGGCGGGAGGGCGGGATGTCCCCTCCCGCCACCTATAAGAATGATCAAGCGGCAGAACCACCGCTATGATCATTCTTATGGCGCACAGAATCGCCGGCACTTTAAAAGGATATCTGAATGATGCCTCTAGCTGCAGGCATCATTCAGATATCCCCCTACAAAGCCAGGACGTCATATGACGTCCACCCAGGATGGGAGATCCCATCTGTGGACGTCATTTGACTATGGCTGGGTAGGGAAGTGGTTAAAGAGACAGTGTGCTTATGGCATGTCTTGGGTGAAGTCAGCTCAGACATTGCAAACAGCAGACAAAGGCATGGAGGAGGTCATCAAGGCTTTGGCACAAGCCACTGTGACCCAGCAGCAAGCCACTGTGACCCAGCAGCAAGCCACTGCGACCCAGCAGCAAGCTTTAGCAGAGGCAAACCGTCGCCATGAGGAAAGCACACGGCTGCTAACCGCCCAGTTTACGGCCCAGCAGGAGTCCACTCAAGCACAGGTGGCTGCCTTGCAGGAGGCAGTACAGCGGCTGGCTCAGGGACGAGAGAAAGCGGTCATTGCCGCTGGCAACCAAGTGTCCGTGAGAGCCACCCATTTTTTACAAAAGCTAACACCCAGTGATGACATAGAGGCCTTTCTCACTACCTTTGAAAGGATAGCAGAGAGAGAGGGGTGGCCCCGTGACCAATGGGCTGGCATTATCTCCCCTTTCCTCACAGGACCCGCAAAAGGCTTATTTTGACCTCCCATCTGAGCACATCAGCGACTATGAGCCGCTGAAGGCAGAGATCCTGGCCCGCCTGGGAGTGACCACAGCCGTCCGGGCTCAGAGGGTACATCGCTGGCGGTACAAACCTGACCGACCACCTAGGAGGAGCCTATGGACTGTGGGACTGGTCGGAGAAACTCCTTCTATGTGCAAAAAGCGTGTGCCATTCATCTTGATCTGGCTTCAGGACGGTTCGAGTGTGAAGTGTGGGTGAACCACCTTCCTGCCAGGGCTCTACTGGACTCCGGTAGCATGGTAACACTTGTACATGCCAGGGTGGTTGGGAGACTCGGCCCAGTAAATAAGACTCTACGGGTAGTGTGTATCCATGGGGACACCAGGGAGTACCCCCTGGTCCCGGTGACGGTTTTCTGTGGCCATACCTCAGTTACACAAGAGGTTGGGGTGGCAAAAAGTTTAATACATGACATCATAGTGGGGTGGGACTGTCCACTATTTCTCGAACTTTGGAACCAGGTACAGATGGGGCTGCCAGGAGAACTGGGGACACTGGGCCTGGAAGGGACAGAGTCTTGAGGGGTCCGGGCCTGAAACCCCCACAAGACACCCCTCTGATATGGAGTAGGTATGAGCTCGGTGTTCGAGTCGAACATACGTTCGACTCGAACATCGGCTGTTCGATCGTTCGCCGAACAACGAACGATTTGGGCCGTTTGCGCCTAATTCGCGGCCCACAATGCACTACGCCATCGCAGTGTCATCCAGGCGCTGTGATTGGCCAAGCATGCACTGTGACCCCGCATGCTTGGCCAATCACAGCGCCGGCAGCGAGGAGAGCAATGATTGGCCACAGGCAGGATGCCTGTGGCCAATTATTGCTGAGGGTGTTTAGTACACGCCCCACACTATAAAAGTGAGGGAAATTCTCATTGTGCTATACTGTGCTAAAGCATTCCTCATCAACCATCTTTAAAAAAAAAAATTATAGGGACAGAAAACTATAGGTAGGGAGAGTGTCAGTGTGTTTTACTGTGCTAAACCTTGTTTGTAGGGACAGGGAAGGACAGTGAGGGAAATTCTCATTGTGCTATACTGTGCTAAAGCATTCCTCATCAACCATCTTTAAAAAAAAAAAATTTATAGGGACAGAAAACTATAGGTAGGGAGAGTGTCAGTGTGTTTTACTGTGCTAAACCTTGTTTGTAGGGACAGGGAAGGACAGTGAGGGAAATTCTCATTGTGCTATACTGTGCTAAAGCATTCCTCATCAACCATCTTTAAAAAAACATTTTTTATAGGGACAGAAAACTATAGGTAGGGAGAGTGTCAGTGTGTTTTACTGTGCTAAACCTTGTTTGTAGGGACAGGGAAGGACAGTGAGGGAAATTCTCATTGTGCTATACTGTGCTAAAGCATTCCTCATCAACCATCTTTAAAAAAAAAAATTTTATAGGGACAGAAAACTATAGGTAGGGAGAGTGTCAGTGTGTTTTACTGTGCTAAACCTTGTTTGTAGGGACAGGGAAGGACAGTGAGGGAAATTCTCATTGTGCTATACTGTGCTAAAGCATTCCTCATCAACCATCTTTAAAAAAAAAAAATTATAGGGACAGAAAACTATAGGTAGGGAGAGTGTCAGTGTGTTTTACTGTGCTAAACCTTGTTTGTAGGGACAGGGAAGGACAGTAAGGGAAATTCTCATTGTGCTATACTGTGCTAAAGCATTCCTCATCAACCATCTTTAAAAAAAAAAAAATTATAGGGACAGAAAACTATAGGTAGGGAGAGTGTCAGTGTTTTACTGTGCTAAACCTTGTTTGTAGGGACAGGGAAGGACAGTGAGGGAAATTCTCATTGTGCTATACTGTGCTAAAGCATTCCTCATCAACCATCTTTAAAAAAACATTTTTTATAGGGACAGAAAACTATAGGTAGGGAGAGTGTCAGTGTGTTTTACTGTGCTAAACCTTGTTTGTAGGGACAGGGAAGGACAGTGAGGGAAATTCTCATTGTGCTATACTGTGCTAAAGCATTCCTCATCAACCATCTTTAAAAAAAAAATTTTTTTTAGGGACAGAAAACTATAGGTAGGGAGAGTGTCAGTGTGTTTTACTGTGCTAAACCTTGTTTGTAGGGACAGGGAAGGACAGTGAGGGAAATTCTCATTGTGCTATACTGTGCTAAAGCATTCCTCATCAACCATCTTTAAAAAAAAAATTTTTTATAGGGACAGAAAACTATAGGTAGGGAGAGTGTCAGTGTGTTTTACTGTGCTAAACCTTGTTTGTAGGGACAGGGAAGGACAGTGAGGGAAATTCTCATTGTGCTATACTGTGCTAAAGCATTCCTCATCAACCATCTTTAAAAAAACATTTTTTATAGGGACAGAAAACTATAGGTAGGGAGAGTGTCAGTGTGTTTTACTGTGCTAAACCTTGTTTGTAGGGACAGGGAAGGACAGTGAGGGAAATTCTCATTGTGCTATACTGTGCTAAAGCATTCCTCATCAACCATCTTTAAAAAAAAAATGTTTATAGGGACAGAAAACTATAGGTAGGGAGAGTGTCAGTGTGTTTTACTGTGCTAAACCTTGTTTGTAGGGACAGGGAAGGACAGTGAGGGAAATTCTCATTGTGCTATACTGTGCTAAAGCATTCCTCATCAACCATCTTTAAAAAAAAAAAAATTATAGGGACAGAAAACTATAGGTAGGGAGAGTGTCAGTGTGTTTTACTGTGCTAAACCTTGTTTGTAGGGACAGGGAAGGACAGTGAGGGAAATTCTCATTGTGCTATACTGTGCTAAAGCATTCCTCATCAACCATCTTTAAAAAAAAAAAATAATTATAGGGACAGAAAACTATAGGTAGGGAGAGTGTCAGTGTGTTTTACTGTGCTAAACCTTGTTTGTAGGGACAGGGAAGGACAGTGAGGGAAATTCTCATTGTGCTATACTGTGCTAAAGCATTCCTCATCAACCATCTTTAAAAAAACATTTTTTATAGGGACAGAAAACTATAGGTAGGGAGAGTGTCAGTGTGTTTTACTGTGCTAAACCTTGTTTGTAGGGACAGGGAAGGACAGTGAGGGAAATTCTCATTGTGCTATACTGTGCTAAAGCATTCCTCATCAACCATCTTTAAAAAAAATTTTTTATAGGGACAGAAAACTATAGGTAGGGAGAGTGTCAGTGTGTTTTACTGTGCTAAACCTTGTTTGTAGGGACAGGGAAGGACAGTGAGGGAAATTCTCATTGTGCTATACTGTGCTAAAGCATTCCTCATCAACCATCTTTAAAAAAAAAATTTTTATAGGGACAGAAAACTATAGGTAGGGAGAGTGTCAGTGTGTTTTACTGTGCTAAACCTTGTTTGTAGGGACAGGGAAGGACAGTGAGGGAAATTCTCATTGTGCTATACTGTGCTAAAGCATTCCCCATCAACCATCTTTAAAAAAAAAAATTTTATAGGGACAGAAAACTATAGGTAGGGAGAGTGTCAGTGTGTTTTACTGTGCTAAACCTTGTTTGTAGGGACAGGGAAGGACAGTGAGGGAAATTCTCATTGTGCTATACTGTGCTAAAGCATTCCTCATCAACCATCTTTAAAAAAACATTTTTTATAGGGACAGAAAACTATAGGTAGGGAGAGTGTCAGTGTGTTTTACTGTGCTAAACCTTGTTTGTAGGGACAGGGAAGGACAGTGAGGGAAATTCTCATTGTGCTATACTGTGCTAAAGCATTCCTCATCAACCATCTTTAAAAAAAAATTTTTTATAGGGACAGAAAACTATAGGTAGGGAGAGTGTCAGTGTGTTTTACTGTGCTAAACCTTGTTTGTAGGGACAGGGAAGGACAGTTAGGGAAATTCTCATTGTGCTATACTGTGCTAAAGCATTCCTCATCAACCATCTTTAAAAAAACATTTTTTATAGGGACAGAAAACTATAGGTAGGGAGAGTGTCAGTGTGTTTTACTGTGCTAAACCTTGTTTGTAGGGACAGGGAAGGACAGTGAGGGAAATTCTCATTGTGCTATACTGTGCTAAAGCATTCCTCATCAACCATCTTTAAAAAAAAAAAATTTATAGGGACAGAAAACTATAGGTAGGGAGAGTGTCAGTGTGTTTTACTGTGCTAAACCTTGTTTGTAGGGACAGGGAAGGACAGTGAGGGAAATTCTCATTGTGCTATACTGTGCTAAAGCATTCCTCATCAACCATCTTTAAAAAAAAATTTTTTATAGGGACAGAAAACTATAGGTAGGGAGAGTGTCAGTGTGTTTTACTGTGCTAAACCTTGTTTGTAGGGACAGGGAAGGACAGTGAGGGAAATTCTCATTGTGCTATACTGTGCTAAAGCATTCCTCATCAACCATCTTTAAAAAAACATTTTTTATAGGGACAGAAAACTATAGGTAGGGAGAGTGTCAGTGTGTTTTACTGTGCTAAACCTTGTTTGTAGGGACAGGGAAGGACAGTGAGGGAAATTCTCATTGTGCTATACTGTGCTAAAGCATTCCTCATCAACCATCTTTAAAAAAAAAATTTTTTATAGGGACAGAAAACTATAGGTAGGGAGAGTGTCAGTGTGTTTTACTGTGCTAAACCTTGTTTGTAGGGACAGGGAAGGACAGTGAGGGAAATTCCCATTGTGCTATACTGTGCTAAAGCATTCCTCATCAACCATCTTTAAAAAAAAAAATTTTTATAGGGACAGAAAACTACAGGTAGGGAGAGTGTCAGTGTGTTTTACTGTGCTAAACCTTGTTTGTAGGGACAGGGAAGGACAGTGAGGGAAATTCTCATTGTGCTATACTGTGCTAAAGCATTCCTCATCAACCATCTTTAAAAAAAAAAAATTATAGGGACAGAAAACTATAGGTAGGGAGAGTGTCAGTGTGTTTTACTGTGCTAAACCTTGTTTGTAGGGACAGGGAAGGACAGTAAGGGAAATTCTCATTGTGCTATACTGTGCTAAAGCATTCCTCATCAACCATCTTTAAAAAAAAAAAAATTATAGGGACAGAAAACTATAGGTAGGGAGAGTGTCAGTGTTTTACTGTGCTAAACCTTGTTTGTAGGGACAGGGAAGGACAGTGAGGGAAATTCTCATTGTGCTATACTGTGCTAAAGCATTCCTCATCAACCATCTTTAAAAAAACATTTTTTATAGGGACAGAAAACTATAGGTAGGGAGAGTGTCAGTGTGTTTTACTGTGCTAAACCTTGTTTGTAGGGACAGGGAAGGACAGTGAGGGAAATTCTCATTGTGCTATACTGTGCTAAAGCATTCCTCATCAACCATCTTTAAAAAAAAAAAATTTTTTAGGGACAGAAAACTATAGGTAGGGAGAGTGTCAGTGTGTTTTACTGTGCTAAACCTTGTTTGTAGGGACAGGGAAGGACAGTGAGGGAAATTCTCATTGTGCTATACTGTGCTAAAGCATTCCTCATCAACCATCTTTAAAAAAAAATTTTTTTATAGGGACAGAAAACTATAGGTAGGGAGAGTGTCAGTGTGTTTTACTGTGCTAAACCTTGTTTGTAGGGACAGGGAAGGACAGTGAGGGAAATTCTCATTGTGCTATACTGTGCTAAAGCATTCCTCATCAACCATCTTTAAAAAAACATTTTTTATAGGGACAGAAAACTATAGGTAGGGAGAGTGTCAGTGTGTTTTACTGTGCTAAACCTTGTTTGTAGGGACAGGGAAGGACAGTGAGGGAAATTCTCATTGTGCTATACTGTGCTAAAGCATTCCTCATCAACCATCTTTAAAAAAAAAATGTTTATAGGGACAGAAAACTATAGGTAGGGAGAGTGTCAGTGTGTTTTACTGTGCTAAACCTTGTTTGTAGGGACAGGGAAGGACAGTGAGGGAAATTCTCATTGTGCTATACTGTGCTAAAGCATTCCTCATCAACCATCTTTAAAAAAAAAAAAATTATAGGGACAGAAAACTATAGGTAGGGAGAGTGTCAGTGTGTTTTACTGTGCTAAACCTTGTTTGTAGGGACAGGGAAGGACAGTGAGGGAAATTCTCATTGTGCTATACTGTGCTAAAGCATTCCTCATCAACCATCTTTAAAAAAAAAAAAAAATTATAGGGACAGAAAACTATAGGTAGGAAGAGTGTCAGTGTGTTTTACTGTGCTAAACCTTGTTTGTAGGGACAGGGAAGGACAGTGAGGGAAATTCTCATTGTGCTATACTGTGCTAAAGCATTCCTCATCAACCATCTTTAAAAAAACATTTTTTATAGGGACAGAAAACTATAGGTAGGGAGAGTGTCAGTGTGTTTTACTGTGCTAAACCTTGTTTGTAGGGACAGGGAAGGACAGTGAGGGAAATTCTCATTGTGCTATACTGTGCTAAAGCATTCCTCATCAACCATCTTTAAAAAAAAAAATTTTATAGGGACAGAAAACTATAGGTAGGGAGAGTGTCAGTGTGTTTTACTGTGCTAAACCTTGTTTGTAGGGACAGGGAAGGACAGTGAGGGAAATTCTCATTGTGCTATACTGTGCTAAAGCATTCCTCATCAACCATCTTTAAAAAAAAATTTTTTATAGGGACAGAAAACTATAGGTAGGGAGAGTGTCAGTGTGTTTTACTGTGCTAAACCTTGTTTGTAGGGACAGGGAAGGACAGTGAGGGAAATTCTCATTGTGCTATACTGTGCTAAAGCATTCCCCATCAACCATCTTTAAAAAAAAAATTTTTATAGGGACAGAAAACTATAGGTAGGGAGAGTGTCAGTGTGTTTTACTGTGCTAAACCTTGTTTGTAGGGACAGGGAAGGACAGTGAGGGAAATTCTCATTGTGCTATACTGTGCTAAAGCATTCCTCATCAACCATCTTTAAAAAAACATTTTTTATAGGGACAGAAAACTATAGGTAGGGAGAGTGTCAGTGTGTTTTACTGTGCTAAACCTTGTTTGTAGGGACAGGGAAGGACAGTGAGGGAAATTCTCATTGTGCTATACTGTGCTAAAGCATTCCTCATCAACCATCTTTAAAAAAAATTTTTTTATAGGGACAGAAAACTATAGGTAGGGAGAGTGTCAGTGTGTTTTACTGTGCTAAACCTTGTTTGTAGGGACAGGGAAGGACAGTTAGGGAAATTCTCATTGTGCTATACTGTGCTAAAGCATTCCTCATCAACCATCTTTAAAAAAACATTTTTTATAGGGACAGAAAACTATAGGTAGGGAGAGTGTCAGTGTGTTTTACTGTGCTAAACCTTGTTTGTAGGGACAGGGAAGGACAGTGAGGGAAATTCTCATTGTGCTATACTGTGCTAAAGCATTCCTCATCAACCATCTTTAAAAAAAAAAAATTTATAGGGAAAGAAAACTATAGGTAGGGAGAGTGTCAGTGTGTTTTACTGTGCTAAACCTTGTTTGTAGGGACAGGGAAGGACAGTGAGGGAAATTCTCATTGTGCTATACTGTGCTAAAGCATTCCTCATCAACCATCTTTAAAAAAAAAATTTTTATAGGGACAGAAAACTATAGGTAGGGAGAGTGTCAGTGTGTTTTACTGTGCTAAACCTTGTTTGTAGGGACAGGGAAGGACAGTGAGGGAAATTCTCATTGTGCTATACTGTGCTAAAGCATTCCTCATCAACCATCTTTAAAAAAACATTTTTTATAGGGACAGAAAACTATAGGTAGGGAGAGTGTCAGTGTGTTTTACTGTGCTAAACCTTGTTTGTAGGGACAGGGAAGGACAGTGAGGGAAATTCTCATTGTGCTATACTGTGCTAAAGCATTCCTCATCAACCATCTTTAAAAAAAAAAATTTTTATAGGGACAGAAAACTATAGGTAGGGAGAGTGTCAGTGTGTTTTACTGTGCTAAACCTTGTTTGTAGGGACAGGGAAGGACAGTGAGGGAAATTCCCATTGTGCTATACTGTGCTAAAGCATTCCTCATCAACCATCTTTAAAAAAAAAAAATTTTATAGGGACAGAAAACTATAGGTAGGGAGAGTGTCAGTGTGTTTTACTGTGCTAAACCTTGTTTGTAGGGACAGGGAAGGACAGTGAGGGAAATTCTCATTGTGCTATACTGTGCTAAAGCATTCCTCATCAATAGTGTTGAGCGGACCCGAACTGTAAAGTTCGGGTCCGTACCGAATTTTGGCGTTTTCCCGAACCCGGACCCGGACCCGGATTTTGCGCTAAAGTCCGGGTTCGGGTCCGGATTCGGGAATTTAATGGCGCAGTTAGAAATGCTTCAGGGGCCAGCCAATCACCATTTGATTAGCTGGTGTGCCCTTAGAAGCCATCATAGCCATGCCTACTAATGGCATGGCTGTGATTGGTCAGTGCAACATGTGACCCAGCATGTGACCAGCTTCTATATAAGCAAGAGGCACACAGCACAGATCGTCACTCTGCTTTTAGACAGTGTAGGGAAAGGATCCTGGCTGCTGTTGCTGTGAGGGAGAGAATTATATGATAGGAGTTAGTCCTGATTCTGCAATCTACTGATAGAAAAGATAGAGAGACAGTGTAGTGTAGTGTAGGGGCAGGATCCTGTTTGTGCTTTCAGGGAGAGAGATTTAGATAGGAGTCCAGATTGAGAGATATAATAGCTCAGCGATCTGCATAGGTTTATCTGTTTGTGTTGCAAGCTCAGTGCACCAGCACTGCATTACGTTGAGTGATACACCTATTCCATACTGTGGCTGTATTGTGCTCTTGCTAAAAGACCCATTTCGGGCAGAAAAAAAAAAGGCACTTTATTGTGCTTTTGCTAAAAAGACCAATTTTTGGGCCCCAAAAAAAAAAAAGGCACTTTATTGTGCTGTTGCAAAAAAAAAAGGCACTTTGTTGTGCGCAAAAAATACCTATTTTTGGGCAAAAAATATATTTTGCAGTGTATATCTCTAGTTGTGTGAAATAACCAATTTCTATATATTTTTCTTGTACTATGCTATACTAAAAAAAAAAAAAAAAACTTTTTTTTTGAATAGCATTCTCTGCAGCTGTGCGATTCAGCGGTTATATACTGTGGGTGTGTTGTGCTCTTCCAAAAAACGCCATTTAGGGCCACAGAAAATATTTTGCAGTGTGAAATACACATCTGGAGGTGTGTGAAAAAACAACATTATTTTTGAATAGCATTCTCTGGCCTCTGCAGCTGTGCGATTCAGCGGTTATATACTGTTGGGGTTGTTGTGCTCTTGCAAAAAACGCCATTTAGGGCCACAGAAAATATTTTGCAGTGTGAAATACACATCTGGAGGTGTGTGAAAAAACAACATTATTTTTGAATAGCATTCTCTGGCCTCTGCAGCTGTGCGATTCAGCGGTTATATACTGTTGGGGTTGTTGTGCTCTTCCAAAAAACGCCATTTAGGGCCACAGAAAATAAATTGCAGTGTGAAATACACATGTGGAGGTGTGTAAAATAAACAATTTCTATATATTGTACAGTGCTATACTAAAAAAAACAACATTTTTTTTGAATAGCATTCTCTGCACTTCTATAGCTGTGCGATTCAGTGGTTAAATACTGTGGTTGTGTTGTGATCTTCCAAAAAACGCCATTTAGGGCCACAGAAAATATTTTGCAGTGTGAAATACACATCTGGAGGTGTGTGAAAAAACAACATTATTTTTAAAAAGCATTCTCTGGCCTCTGCAGCTGTGCGATTCAGCGGTTATATACTGTTGGGGTTGTTGTGCTCTTGCAAAAAACGCCATTTAGGGCCACAGAAAATATTTTGCAGTGTGAAATACACATCTGGAGGTGTGTGAAAAAACAACATTATTTTTGAATAGCATTCTCTGGCCTCTGCAGCTGTGCGATTCAGCGGTTATATACTGTTGGGGTTGTTGTGCTCTTCCAAAAAACGCTATTTAGGGCCACAGAAAATAAATTGCAGTGTGAAATACACATGTGGAGGTGTGTAAAATAAACAATTTCTATATATTGTACAGTGCTATACTAAAAAAAACAACATTTTTTTTGAATAGCATTCTCTGCACTTCTATAGCTGTGCGATTCAGTGGTTAAATACTGTGGTTGTGTTGTGCTCTTCCAAAAAACGCCATTTAGGGCCACAGAAAATATTTTGCAGTGTGAAATACACATCTGGAGGTGTGTGAAAAAACAACATTATTTTTAAAAAGCATTCTCTGGCCTCTGCAGCTGTGCGATTCAGCGGTTATATACTGTTGGGGTTGTTGTGCTCTTGCAAAAAACGCCATTTAGGGCCACAGAAAATATTTTGCAGTGTGAAATACACATCTGGAGGTGTGTGAAAAAACAACATTATTTTTGAATAGCATTCTCTGGCCTCTGCAGCTGTGCGATTCAGCGGTTATATACTGTTGGGGTTGTTGTGCTCTTCCAAAAAACGCCATTTAGGGCCACAGAAAATAAATTGCAGTGTGAAATACACATGTGGAGGTGTGTAAAATAAACAATTTCTATATATTGTACAGTGCTATACTAAAAAAAACAACATTTTTTTTGAATAGCATTCTCTGCACTTCTATAGCTGTGCGATTCAGTGGTTAAATACTGTGGTTGTGTTGTGATCTTCCAAAAAACGCCATTTAGGGCCACAGAAAATATTTTGCAGTGTGAAATACACATCTGGAGGTGTGTGAAAAAACAACATTATTTTTAAAAAGCATTCTCTGGCCTCTGCAGCTGTGCGATTCAGCGGTTATATACTGTTGGGGTTGTTGTGCTCTTGCAAAAAACGCCATTTAGGGCCACAGAAAATATTTTGCAGTGTGAAATACACATCTGGAGGTGTGTGAAAAAACAACATTATTTTTGAATAGCATTCTCTGGCCTCTGCAGCTGTGCGATTCAGCGGTTATATACTGTTGGGGTTGTTGTGCTCTTCCAAAAAACGCCATTTAGGGCCACAGAAAATAAATTGCAGTGTGAAATACACATGTGGAGGTGTGTAAAATAAACAATTTCTATATATTGTACAGTGCTATACTAAAAAAAACAACATTTTTTTTGAATAGCATTCTCTGCACTTCTATAGCTGTGCGATTCAGTGGTTAAATACTGTGGTTGTGTTGTGCTCTTCCAAAAAACGCCATTTAGGGCCACAGAAAATATTTTGCAGTGTGAAATACACATCTGGAGGTGTGTGAAAAAACAACATTATTTTTAAAAAGCATTCTCTGGCCTCTGCAGCTGTGCGATTCAGCGGTTATATACTGTTGGGGTTGTTGTGCTCTTGCAAAAAACGCCATTTAGGGCCACAGAAAATATTTTGCAGTGTGAAATACACATCTGGAGGTGTGTGAAAAAACAACATTATTTTTGAATAGCATTCTCTGGCCTCTGCAGCTGTGCGATTCAGCGGTTATATACTGTTGGGGTTGTTGTGCTCTTCCAAAAAACGCCATTTAGGGCCACAGAAAATAAATTGCAGTGTGAAATACACATGTGGAGGTGTGTAAAATAAACAATTTCTATATATTGTACAGTGCTATACTAAAAAAACAACATTTTTTTTGAATAGCATTCTCTGCACTTCTATAGCTGTGCGATTCAGTGGTTAAATACTGTGGTTGTGTTGTGCTCTTCCAAAAAACGCCATTTAGGGCCACAGAAAATATTTTGCAGTGTGAAATACACATCTGGAGGTGTGTGAAAAAACAACATTATTTTTAAAAAGCATTCTCTGGCCTCTGCAGCTGTGCGATTCAGCGGTTATATACTGTTGGGGTTGTTGTGCTCTTGCAAAAAACGCCATTTAGGGCCACAGAAAATATTTTGCAGTGTGAAATACACATCTGGAGGTGTGTGAAAAAACAACATTATTTTTGAATAGCATTCTCTGGCCTCTGCAGCTGTGCGATTCAGCGGTTATATACTGTTGGGGTTGTTGTGCTCTTCCAAAAAACGCCATTTAGGGCCACAGAAAATAAATTGCAGTGTGAAATACACATGTGGAGGTGTGTAAAATAAACAATTTCTATATATTGTACAGTGCTATACTAAAAAAAACAACATTTTTTTTGAATAGCATTCTCTGCACTTCTATAGCTGTGCGATTCAGTGGTTAAATACTGTGGTTGTGTTGTGCTCTTCCAAAAAACGCCATTTAGGGCCACAGAAAATAAATTGCAGTGTGAAATACACATGTGGAGGTGTGTAAAATAAACAATTTCTATATATTGTACAGTGCTATACTAAAAAAAAAAACATTTTTTTTGAATAGCATTCTCTGCACTTCTATAGCTGTGCGATTCAGTGGTTAAATACTGTGGTTGTGTTGTGCTCTTCCAAAAAACGCCATTTAGGGCTACAGAAAATATTTTGCAGTGTGAAATACACATCTGGAGGTGTGTGAAAAAACAACATTATTTTTGAATAGCATTCTCTGGCCTCTGCAGCTGTGCGATTCAGCGGTTATATACTGTTGGGGTTGTTGTGCTCTTGCAAAAAATGCCATTTAGGGCCACAGAAAATATTTTGCAGTGTGAAATACACATCTGGAGGTGTGTGAAAAAACAAAATTATTTTTGAATAGCATTCTCTGGCCTCTGCAGCTGTGCAATTCAGCGGTTATATACTGTTGGGGTTGTTGTGCTCTTCCAAAAAACGCCATTTAGGGCCACAGAAAATAAATTGCAGTGTGAAATACACATGTGGAGGTGTGTAAAATAAACAATTTCTATATATTGTACAGTGCTATACTAAAAAAAACAACTTTTTTTTGAATAGCATTCTCTGCACTTCTATAGCTGTGCGATTCAGTGGTTAAATACTGTGGTTGTGTTGTGATCTTCCAAAAAACACCATTTAGGGCCACAGAAAATATTTTGCAGTGTGAAATACACATCTGGAGGTGTGTGAAAAAACAACATTATTTTTAAAAAGCATTCTCTGGCCTCTGCAGCTGTGCGATTCAGCGGTTATATACTGTTGGGGTTGTTGTGCTCTTGCAAAAAACGCCATTTAGGGCCACAGAAAATATTTTGCAGTGTGAAATACACATCTGGAGGTGTGTGAAAAAACAACATTATTTTTGAATAGCATTCTCTGGCCTCTGCAGCTGTGCGATTCAGCGGTTATATACTGTTGGGGTTGTTGTGCTCTTCCAAAAAACGCCATTTAGGGCCACAGAAAATAAATTGCAGTGTGAAATACACATGTGGAGGTGTGTAAAATAAACAATTTCTATATATTGTACAGTGCTATACTAAAAAAAACAACATTTTTTTTGAATAGCATTCTCTGCACTTCTATAGCTGTGCGATTCAGTGGTTAAATACTGTGGTTGTGTTGTGCTCTTCCAAAAAACGCCATTTAGGGCTACAGAAAATATTTTGCAGTGTGAAATACACATCTGGAGGTGTGTGAAAAAACAATATTATTTTTAAAAAGCATTCTCTGGCCTCTGCAGCTGTGTGATTCAGCGGTTATATACTGTTGGGGTTGTTGTGCTCTTGCAAAAAACGCCATTTAGGGCCACAGAAAATATTTTGCAGTGTGAAATACACATCTGGAGGTGTGTGAAAAAACAACATTATTTTTGAATAGCATTCTCTGGCCTCTGCAGCTGTGCGATTCAGCGGTTATATACTGTTGGGGTTGTTGTGCTCTTCCAAAAAACGCCATTTAGGGCCACAGAAAATAAATTGCAGTGTGAAATACACATGTGGAGGTGTGTAAAATAAACAATTTCTATATATTGTACAGTGCTATACTAAAAAAAACAACATTTTTTTTGAATAGCATTCTCTGCACTTCTATAGCTGTGCGATTCAGTGGTTAAATACTGTGGTTGTGTTGTGCTCTTCCAAAAAACGCCATTTAGGGCCACAGAAAATATTTTGCAGTGTGAAATACACATCTGGAGGTGTGTGAAAAAACAACATTATTTTTAAAAAGCATTCTCTGGCCTCTGCAGCTGTGCGATTCAGCGGTTATATACTGTTGGGGTTGTTGTGCTCTTGCAAAAAACGCCATTTAGGGCCACAGAAAATATTTTGCAGTGTGAAATACACATCTGGAGGTGTGTGAAAAAACAACATTATTTTTGAATAGCATTCTCTGGCCTCTGCAGCTGTGCGATTCAGCGGTTATATACTGTTGGGGTTGTTGTGCTCTTCCAAAAAACGCCATTTAGGGCCACAGAAAATAAATTGCAGTGTGAAATACACATGTGGAGGTGTGTAAAATAAACAATTTCTATATATTGTACAGTGCTATACTAAAAAAAACAACATTTTTTTTGAATAGCATTCTCTGCACTTCTATAGCTGTGCGATTCAGTGGTTAAATACTGTGGTTGTGTTGTGCTCTTCCAAAAAACGCCATTTAGGGCCACAGAAAATATTTTGCAGTGTGAAATACACATCTGGAGGTGTGTGAAAAAACAACATTATTTTTAAAAAGCATTCTCTGGCCTCTGCAGCTGTGCGATTCAGCGGTTATATACTGTTGGGGTTGTTGTGCTCTTGCAAAAAACGCCATTTAGGGCCACAGAAAATATTTTGCAGTGTGAAATACACATCTGGAGGTGTGTGAAAAAACAACATTATTTTTGAATAGCATTCTCTGGCCTCTGCAGCTGTGCGATTCAGCGGTTATATACTGTTGGGGTTGTTGTGCTCTTCCAAAAAACGCCATTTAGGGCCACAGAAAATAAATTGCAGTGTGAAATACACATGTGGAGGTGTGTAAAATAAACAATTTCTATATATTGTACAGTGCTATACTAAAAAAAACAACATTTTTTTTGAATAGCATTCTCTGCACTTCTATAGCTGTGCGATTCAGTGGTTAAATACTGTGGTTGTGTTGTGCTCTTCCAAAAAACGCCATTTAGGGCCACAGAAAATATTTTGCAGTGTGAAATACACATCTGGAGGTGTGTGAAAAAACAACATTATTTTTAAAAAGCATTCTCTGGCCTCTGCAGCTGTGCGATTCAGCGGTTATATACTGTTGGGGTTGTTGTGCTCTTGCAAAAAACGCCATTTAGGGCCACAGAAAATATTTTGCAGTGTGAAATACACATCTGGAGGTGTGTGAAAAAACAACATTATTTTTGAATAGCATTCTCTGGCCTCTGCAGCTGTGCGATTCAGCGGTTATATACTGTTGGGGTTGTTGTGCTCTTCCAAAAAACGCCATTTAGGGCCACAGAAAATAAATTGCAGTGTGAAATACACATGTGGAGGTGTGTAAAACAAACAATTTCTATATATTGTACAGTGCTATACTAAAAAAAACTAATTTTTTTTTGAATAGCATTCTCTGCACTTCTATAGCTGTGCGATTCAGTGGTTAAATACTGTGGTTGTGTTGTGCTCTTCCAAAAAACGCCATTTAGGGCCACAGAAAATATTTTGCAGTGTGAAATACACATCTGGAGGTGTGTGAAAAAACAACATTATTTTTAAAAAGCATTCTCTGGCCTCTGCAGCTGTGCGATTCAGCGGTTATATACTGTTGGGGTTGTTGTGCTCTTGCAAAAAACGCCATTTAGGGCCACAGAAAATATTTTGCAGTGTGAAATACACATCTGGAGGTGTGTGAAAAAACAACATTATTTTTGAATAGCATTCTCTGGCCTCTGCAGCTGTGCGATTCAGCGGTTATATACTGTTGGGGTTGTTGTGCTCTTCCAAAAAACGCCATTTAGGGCCACAGAAAATAAATTGCAGTGTGAAATACACATGTGGAGGTGTGTACAATAAACAATTTCTATATATTGTACAGTGCTATACTAAAAAAAAAAACATTTTTTTGAATAGCATTCTCTGCACTTCTATAGCTGTGCGATTCAGTGGTTAAATACTGTGGTTGTGTTGTGCTCTTCCAAAAAACGCCATTTAGGGCCACAGAAAATATTTTGCAGTGTGAAATACACATCTGGAGGTGTGTGAAAAAACAACATTATTTTTAAAAAGCATTCTCTGGCCTCTGCAGCTGTGCGATTCAGCGGTTATATACTGTTGGGGTTGTTGTGCTCTTGCAAAAAACGCCATTTAGGGCCACAGAAAATATTTTGCAGTGTGAAATACACATCTGGAGGTGTGTGAAAAAACAACATTATTTTTGAATAGCATTCTCTGGCCTCTGCAGCTGTGCGATTCAGCGGTTATATACTGTTGGGGTTGTTGTTCTCTAAAAAAACGCCATTTAGGGCCACAGAAAATAAATTGCAGTGTGAAATACACATGTGGAGGTGTGTAAAATAAACAATTTCTATATATTGTACAGTGCTATACTAAAAAAAACAACATTTTTTTTGAATAGCATTCTCTGCACTTCTATAGCTGTGCGATTCAGTGGTTAAATACTGTGGTTGTGTTGTGCTCTTCCAAAAAACACCATTTAGGGCCACAGAAAATATTTTGCAGTGTGAAATACACATCTGGAGGTGTGTGAAAAAACAACATTATTTTTAAAAAGCATTCTCTGGCCTCTGCAGCTGTGCGATTCAGCGGTTATATACTGTTGGGGTTGTTGTGCTCTTGCAAAAAACGCCATTTAGGGCCACAGAAAATATTTTGCAGTGTGAAATACACATCTGGAGGTGTGTGAAAAAACAACATTATTTTTGAATAGCATTCTCTGGCCTCTGCAGCTGTGCGATTCAGCGGTTATATACTGTTGGGGTTGTTGTGCTCTTCCAAAAAACGCCATTTAGGGCCACAGAAAATAAATTGCAGTGTGAAATACACATGTGGAGGTGTGTAAAATAAACAATTTCTATATATTGTACAGTGCTATACTAAAAAAAACAACATTTTTTTTTAATAGCATTCTCTGCACTTCTATAGCTGTGCGATTCAGTGGTTAAATACTGTGGTTGTGTTGTGCTCTTCCAAAAAACGCCATTTAGGGCCACAGAAAATATATTGCAGTGTGAAATACACATCTGGAGGTGTGTGAAAAAACAACATTATTTTTAAAAAGCATTCTCTGGCCTCTGCAGCTGTGCGATTCAGCGGTTATATACTGTTGGGGTTGTTGTGCTCTTGCAAAAAACGCCATTTAGGGCCACAGAAAATATTTTGCAGTGTGGTATACACATCTGGAGGTGTGTGAAAAAACAACATTATTTTTGAATAGCATTCTCTGGCCTCTGCAGCTGTGCGATTCAGCGGTTATATACTGTTGGGGTTGTTGTGCTCTTCCAAAAAACGCCATTTAGGGCCACAGAAAATAAATTGCAGTGTGAAATACACATGTGGAGGTGTGTAAAATAAACAATTTCTATATATTGTACAGTGCTATACTAAAAAACAACCCATTTTTTTTGAATAGCATTCTCTGCACTTCTATAGCTGTGCGATTCAGTGGTTAAATACTGTGGTTGTGTTGTGCTCTTTCAAAAAACGCCATTTAGGGCTACAGAAAATATTTTGCAGTGTGAAATACACATCTGGAGGTGTGTGAAAAAACAACATTATTTTTGAATAGCATTCTCTGGCCTCTGCAGCTGTGCGATTCAGCGGTTATATACTGTTGGGGTTGTTGTGCTCTTGCAAAAAACGCCATTTAGGGCCACAGAAAATATTTTGCAGTGTGAAATACACATCTGGAGGTGTGTGAAAAAACAACATTATTTTTGAATAGCATTCTCTGGCCTCTGCAGCTGTGCGATTCAGCGGTTATATACTGTTGGGGTTGTTGTGCTCTTCCAAAAAACGCCATTTAGGGCCACAGAAAATAAATTGCAGTGTGAAATACACATGTGGAGGTGTGTAAAATAAACAATTTCTATATATTGTACAGTGCTATACTAAAAAAAACAACATTTTTTTTGAATAGCATTCTCTGCACTTCTATAGCTGTGCGATTCAGTGGTTAAATACTGTGGTTGTGTTGTGATCTTCCAAAAAACGCCATTTAGGGCCACAGAAAATATTTTGCAGTGTGAAATACACATCTGGAGGTGTGTGAAAAAACAACATTATTTTTAAAAAGCATTCTCTGGCCTCTGCAGCTGTGCGATTCAGCGGTTATATACTGTTGGGGTTGTTGTGCTCTTGCAAAAAACGCCATTTAGGGCCACAGAAAATATTTTGCAGTGTGAAATACACATCTGGAGGTGTGTGAAAAAACAACATTATTTTTGAATAGCATTCTCTGGCCTCTGCAGCTGTGCGATTCAGCGGTTATATACTGTTGGGGTTGTTGTGCTCTTCCAAAAAACGCCATTTAGGGCCACAGAAAATAAATTGCAGTGTGAAATACACATGTGGAGGTGTGTAAAATAAACAATTTCTATATATTGTACAGTGCTATACTAAAAAAAAAAACATTTTTTTTGAATAGCATTCTCTGCACTTCTATAGCTGTGCGATTCAGTGGTTAAATACTGTGGTTGTGTTGTGCTCTTCCAAAAAACGCCATTTAGGGCTACAGAAAATATTTTGCAGTGTGAAATACACATCTGGAGGTGTGTGAAAAAACAATATTATTTTTAAAAAGCATTCTCTGGCCTCTGCAGCTGTGCGATTCAGCGGTTATATACTGTTGGGGTTGTTGTGCTCTTGCAAAAAACGCCATTTAGGGCCACAGAAAATATTTTGCAGTGTGAAATACACATCTGGAGGTGTGTGAAAAAACAACATTATTTTTGAATAGCATTCTCTGGCCTCTGCAGCTGTGCGATTCAGCGGTTATATACTGTTGAGGTTGTTGTGCTCTTCCAAAAAACGCCATTTAGGGCCACAGAAAATAAATTGCAGTGTGAAATACACATGTGGAGGTGTGTAAAATAAACAATTTCTATATATTGTACAGTGCTATACTAAAAAAAACAACATTTTTTTTGAATAGCATTCTCTGCACTTCTATAGCTGTGCGATTCAGTGGTTAAATACTGTGGTTGTGTTGTGCTCTTCCAAAAAACGCCATTTAGGGCCACAGAAAATATTTTGCAGTGTGAAATACACATCTGGAGGTGTGTGAAAAAACAACATTATTTTTAAAAAGCATTCTCTGGCCTCTGCAGCTGTGCGATTCAGCGGTTATATACTGTTGGGGTTGTTGTGCTCTTGCAAAAAACGCCATTTAGGGCCACAGAAAATATTTTGCAGTGTGAAATACACATCTGGAGGTGTGTGAAAAAACAACATTATTTTTGAATAGCATTCTCTGGCCTCTGCAGCTGTGCGATTCAGCGGTTATATACTGTTGGGGTTGTTGTGCTCTTCCAAAAAACGCCATTTAGGGCCACAGAAAATAAATTGCAGTGTGAAATACACATGTGGAGGTGTGTAAAATAAACAATTTCTATATATTGTACAGTGCTATACTAAAAAAAACAACATTTTTTTTGAATAGCATTCTCTGCACTTCTATAGCTGTGCGATTCAGTGGTTAAATACTGTGGTTGTGTTGTGCTCTTCCAAAAAACGCCATTTAGGGCCACAGAAAATATTTTGCAGTGTGAAATACACATCTGGAGGTGTGTGAAAAAACAACATTATTTTTAAAAAGCATTCTCTGGCCTCTGCAGCTGTGCGATTCAGCGGTTATATACTGTTGGGGTTGTTGTGCTCTTGCAAAAAACGCCATTTAGGGCCACAGAAAATATTTTGCAGTGTGAAATACACATCTGGAGGTGTGTGAAAAAACAACATTATTTTTGAATAGCATTCTCTGGCCTCTGCAGCTGTGCGATTCAGCGGTTATATACTGTTGGGGTTGTTGTGCTCTTCCAAAAAACGCCATTTAGGGCCACAGAAAATAAATTGCAGTGTGAAATACACATGTGGAGGTGTGTAAAATAAACAATTTCTATATATTGTACAGTGCTATACTAAAAAAAACAACATTTTTTTTTGAATAGCATTCTCTGCACTTCTATAGCTGTGCGATTCAGTGGTTAAATACTGTGGTTGTGTTGTGCTCTTCCAAAAAACGCCATTTAGGGCCACAGAAAATATTTTGCAGTGTGAAATACACATCTGGAGGTGTGTGAAAAAACAACATTATTTTTAAAAAGCATTCTCTGGCCTCTGCAGCTGTGCGATTCAGCGGTTATATACTGTTGGGGTTGTTGTGCTCTTGCAAAAAACGCCATTTAGGGCCACAGAAAATATTTTGCAGTGTGAAATACACATCTGGAGGTGTGTGAAAAAACAACATTATTTTTGAATAGCATTCTCTGGCCTCTGCAGCTGTGCGATTCAGCGGTTATATACTGTTGGGGTTGTTGTGCTCTTCCAAAAAACGCCATTTAGGGCCACAGAAAATAAATTGCAGTGTGAAATACACATGTGGAGGTGTGTAAAATAAACAATTTCTATATATTGTACAGTGCTATACTAAAAAAAACAACATTTTTTTTTGAATAGCATTCTCTGCACTTCTATAGCTGTGCGATTCAGTGGTTAAATACTGTGGTTGTGTTGTGCTCTTCCAAAAAACGCCATTTAGGGCCACAGAAAATATTTTGCAGTGTGAAATACACATCTGGAGGTGTGTGAAAAAACAACATTATTTTTGAATAGCATTCTCTGGCCTCTGCAGCTGTGCGATTCAGCGGTTATATACTGTTGGGGTTGTTGTGCTCTTCCAAAAAACGCCATTTAGGGCCACAGAAAATAAATTGCAGTGTGAAATACACATGTGGAGGTGTGTAAAATAAACAATTTCTATATATTGTACAGTGCTATACTAAAAAAAACAACATTTTTTTGAATAGCATTCTCTGCACTTCTATAGCTGTGCGATTCAGTGGTTAAATACTGTGGTTGTGTTGTGCTCTTCCAAAAAACGCCATTTAGGGCCACAGAAAATATTTTGCAGTGTGAAATACACATCTGGAGGTGTGTGAAAAAACAACATTATTTTTAAAAAGCATTCTCTGGCCTCTGCAGCAGTGCGATTCAGCGGTTATATACTGTTGGGGTTGTTGTGCTCTTGCAAAAAACGCCATTTAGGGCCACAGAAAATATTTTGCAGTGTGAAATACACATCTGGAGGTGTGTGAAAAAACAACATTATTTTTGAATAGCATTCTCTGGCCTCTGCAGCTGTGCGATTCAGCGGTTATATACTGTTGGGGTTGTTGTGCTCTTCCAAAAAACGCCATTTAGGGCCACAGAAAATAAATTGCAGTGTGAAATACACATGTGGAGGTGTGTAAAATAAACAATTTCTATATATTGTACAGTGCTATACTAAAAAAAAAAACATTTTTTTTGAATAGCATTCTCTGCACTTCTATAGCTGTGCGATTCAGTGGTTAAATACTGTGGTTGTGTTGTGCTCTTCCAAAAAACGCCATTTAGGGCCACAGAAAATATTTTGCAGTGTGAAATACACATCTGGAGGTGTGTGAAAAAACAACATTATTTTTAAAAAGCATTCTCTGGCCTCTGCAGCTGTGCGATTCAGCGGTTATATACTGTTGGGGTTGTTGTGCTCTTGCAAAAAACGCCATTTAGGGCCACAGAAAATATTTTGCAGTGTGAAATACACATCTGGAGGTGTGTGAAAAAACAACATTATTTTTGAATAGCATTCTCTGGCCTCTGCAGCTGTGCGATTCAGCGGTTATATACTGTTGGGGTTGTTGTGCTCTTGCAAAAAACGCCATTTAGGGCCACAGAAAATAAATTGCAGTGTGAAATACACATGTGGAGGTGTGTAAAATAAACAATTTCTATATATTGTACAGTGCTATACTAAAAAAAACAACATTTTTTTTTAATAGCATTCTCTGCACTTCTATAGCTGTGCGATTCAGTGGTTAAATACTGTGGTTGTGTTGTGCTCTTCCAAAAAACGCCATTTAGGGCCACAGAAAATATTTTGCAGTGTGAAATACACATCTGGAGGTGTGTGAAAAAACAACATTATTTTTAAAAAGCATTCTCTGGCCTCTGCAGCTGTGCGATTCAGCGGTTATATACTGTTGGGGTTGTTGTGCTCTTCCAAAAAACGCCATTTAGGGCCACAGAAAATAAATTGCAGTGTGAAATACACATGTGGAGGTGTGTAAAATAAACAATTTCTATATATTGTACAGTGCTATACTAAAAAAAACAACATTTTTTTTGAATAGCATTCTCTGCACTTCTATAGCTGTGCGATTCAGTGGTTAAATACTGTGGTTGTGTTGTGCTCTTCCAAAAAACACCATTTAGGGCCACAGAAAATATTTTGCAGTGTGAAATACACATCTGGAGGTGTGTGAAAAAACAACATTATTTTTAAAAAGCATTCTCTGGCCTCTGCAGCTGTGCGATTCAGCGGTTATATACTGTTGGGGTTGTTGTGCTCTTGCAAAAAACGCCATTTAGGGCCACAGAAAATATTTTGCAGTGTGAAATACACATCTGGAGGTGTGTGAAAAAACAACATTATTTTTGAATAGCATTCTCTGGCCTCTGCAGCTGTGCGATTCAGCGGTTATATACTGTTGGGGTTGTTGTGCTCTTCCAAAAAACGCCATTTAGGGCCACAGAAAATAAATTGCAGTGTGAAATACACATGTGGAGGTGTGTAAAATAAACAATTTCTATATATTGTACAGTGCTATACTAAAAAAAACAACATTTTTTTTGAATAGCATTCTCTGCACTTCTATAGCTGTGCGATTCAGTGGTTAAATACTGTGGTTGTGTTGTGCTCTTCCAAAAAACGCCATTTAGGGCCACAGAAAATATTTTGCAGTGTGAAATACACATCTGGAGGTGTGTGAAAAAACAACATTATTTTTAAAAAGCATTCTCTGGCCTCTGCAGCTGTGCGATTCAGCGGTTATATACTGTTGGGGTTGTTGTGCTCTTGCAAAAAACGCCATTTAGGGCCACAGAAAATATTTTGCAGTGTGAAATACACATCTGGAGGTGTGTGAAAAAACAACATTATTTTTGAATAGCATTCTCTGGCCTCTGCAGCTGTGCGATTCAGCGGTTATATACTGTTGGGGTTGTTGTGCTCTTCCAAAAAACGCCATTTAGGGCCACAGAAAATAAATTGCAGTGTGAAATACACATGTGGAGGTGTGTAAAATAAACAATTTCTATATATTGTACAGTGCTATACTAAAAAAAACAACATTTTTTTTGAATAGCATTCTCTGCACTTCTATAGCTGTGCGATTCAGTGGTTAAATACTGTGGTTGTGTTGTGCTCTTCCAAAAAACGCCATTTAGGGCCACAGAAAATATTTTGCAGTGTGAAATACACATCTGGAGGTGTGTGAAAAAACAACATTATTTTTAAAAAGCATTCTCTGGCCTCTGCAGCTGTGCGATTCAGCGGTTATATACTGTTGGGGTTGTTGTGCTCTTGCAAAAAACGCCATTTAGGGCCACAGAAAATATTTTGCAGTGTGAAATACACATCTGGAGGTGTGTGAAAAAACAACATTATTTTTGAATAGCATTCTCTGGCCTCTGCAGCTGTGCGATTCAGCGGTTATATACTGTTGGGGTTGTTGTGCTCTTCCAAAAAACGCCATTTAGGGCCACAGAAAATAAATTGCAGTGTGAAATACACATGTGGAGGTGTGTAAAATAAACAATTTCTATATATTGTACAGTGCTATACTAAAAAAAAAAACATTTTTTTTAAATAGCATTCTCTGCACTTCTATAGCTGTGCGATTCAGTGGTTAAATACTGTGGTTGTGTTGTGCTCTTCCAAAAAACGCCATTTAGGGCCACAGAAAATATTTTGCAGTGTGAAATACACATCTGGAGGTGTGTGAAAAAACAACATTATTTTTAAAAAGCATTCTCTGGCCTCTGCAGCTGTGCGATTCAGCGGTTATATACTGTTGGGGTTGTTGTGCTCTTGCAAAAAACGCCATTTAGGGCCACAGAAAATATTTTGCAGTGTGAAATACACATCTGGAGGTGTGTGAAAAAACAACATTATTTTTAAAAAGCATTCTCTGGCCTCTGCAGCTGTGCGATTCAGCGGTTATATACTGTTGGGGTTGTTGTGCTCTTGCAAAAAAACGCCATTTAGGGCCACAGAAAATATTTTGCAGTGTGAAATACACATCTGGAGGTGTGTGAAAAAACAACATTATTTTTGAATAGCATTCTCTGGCCTCTGCAGCTGTGCGATTCAGCGGTTATATACTGTTGGGGTTGTTGTGCTCTTCCAAAAAACGCCATTTAGGGCCACAGAAAATAAATTGCAGTGTGAAATACACATGTGGAGGTGTGTAAAATAAACAATTTCTATATATTGTACAGTGCTATACTAAAAAAAAAACATTTTTTTTGAATAGCATTCTCTGCACTTCTATAGCTGTGCGATTCAGTGGTTAAATACTGTGGTTGTGTTGTGCTCTTGCAAAAAACGCCATTTAGGGCCACAGAAAATATTTTGCAGTGTGAAATACACATCTGGAGGTGTGTGAAAAAACAACATTATTTTTAAAAAGCATTCTCTGGCCTCTGCAGCTGTGCGATTCAGCGGTTATATACTGGTGGGGTTGTTGTGCTCTTGCAAAAAACGCCATTTAGGGCCACAGAAAATATTTTGCAGTGTGGAATACACATCTGGAGGTGTCTGAAAAAACAACATTATTTTTGAATAGCATTCTCTGGCCTCTGCAGCTGTGCGATTCAGCGGTTATATACTGTTGGGGTTGTTGTGCTCTTCCAAAAAACGCCATTTAGGGCCACAGAAAATAAATTGCAGTGTGAAATACACATGTGGAGGTGTGTAAAATAAACAATTTCTATATATTGTACAGTGCTATACTAAAAAAAAACAACATTTTTTTTGAATAGCATTCTCTGCACTTCTATAGCTGTGCGGTGCGATTCAGTGGTTAAATACTGTGGTTGTGTTGTGCTCTTCCAAAAAACGCCATTTAGGGCCACAGAAAATATTTTGCAGTGTGAAATACACATCTGGAGGTGTGTGAAAAAACAACATTATTTTTAAAAAGCATTCTCTGGCCTCTGCAGCTGTGCGATTCAGCGGTTATATACTGTTGGGGTTGTTGTGCTCTTGCAAAAAACGCCATTTAGGGCCACAGAAAATATTTTGCAGTGTGAAATACACATCTGGAGGTGTGTGAAAAAACAACATTATTTTTGAATAGCATTCTCTGGCCTCTGCAGCTGTGCGATTCAGCGGTTATATACTGTTGGGGTTGTTGTGCTCTTGCAAAAAACGCCATTTAGGGCCACAGAAAATATTTTGCAGTGTGAAATACACATCTGGAGGTGTGTGAAAAAACAACATTATTTTTGAATAGCATTCTCTGGCCTCTGCAGCTGTGCGATTCAGCGGTTATATACTGTTGGGGTTGTTGTGCTCTTCCAAAAAACGCCATTTAGGGCCACAGAAAATAAATTGCAGTGTGAAATACACATGTGGAGGTGTGTAAAATAAACAATTTCTATATATTGTACAGTGCTATACTAAAAAAACATCATTTTTTTTTAATAGCATTCTCTGCACTTCTATAGCTGTGCGATTCAGTGGTTAAATACTGTGGGTGTGTTGTGCTCTTCTGAAAAAAGCCATTTAGGGCCACAGAAAATATTTTGCAGTGTGAAATACACATCTGGAGGTGTGTAAAATAAACAATTTCTATATATTCTTCTTGTACAGTGCTATACTAAAAAAAAAAACCTTTTTTTTGAATAGCATTTTCTGTAGCTGTGCGATTCAGCGGTTACGTGCTGTGGGTGTGTTGTGGTCTGGCAAAAAACGCCATTTAGGGCCACAGAAAATATTTTGCAGTGTGAAATACACATCTGGAGGTGTGTAAAATAAACAATTTATATATATTCTTCTTGTACAGTGCTATACTAAAAAAAACAACCTTTTTTTTAATAGCATTTTCTGTAGCTGTGCGATTCAGCGGTTACGTGCTGTGGGTGTGTTGTGGTCTGGCAAAAAACGCCATTTAGGGCCACAGAAAATATTTTGCAGTGTGAAATACACATCTGGAGGTGTGTGAAATAAACAATTTCTATATATTTTCCTTGTACTGTGCTATACTAAAAAAAACAACCTTTTTTTTTTGAATAGCATTTTCTGCAGTTCTGTAGCTGTGCGTTTCAGCCATTACGTACTGTGGGTGTGTTGTGGTCTTCCAAAAAACGCCATTTAGGGCAAGATCCTAAATTTGGAAAATATGAGGGGAAGGTCAAAGGGACGTGGTGGCCCCGGTCGTGGTGCTGCTGGTGGAGCTCCTGTTGCAGGGAGAGGACGTGGTGGATCTGTGCCAGCTACACGCACAAGTGAAACACCTTCCTCAGGTGCGAGTAGGCGACCGAGCCTGCGGCGGTATTTTGTCGCGCCTAATGAGGCTGTACCAATGTTTAGGCCAGGACAAGTACAGGCGATAGTAGATTGGGTTGCTGACAGTGCCTCGGGTTCCTTCACATTGTCTCCCACCCACTCTTCTGATGAAAGATCAGAGTTGGCACCTGAAGCCCATGTCCATCAGTCTTTCACCTCACCCCCTTGCAAATCAGCCAAGCAGTCTGAGCCCCAAATCATGCAGCAGTCTCTTCTGCTTTTCGATGACTCTGTTAGCAGGGTTTCCCAGGGCCATCCACCTAGCCCTGCCCAGAAGTGGAAGAGATTGAGTGCACCGATGCCCAACCACTTATGTTTCATGATGGGTACATGGGAGGACCATCGCAGCACGTCTCGGATGATGACGAAACACAGGTGCCAACTGCTGCTGCTTTCGCAATTGTGCAGACAGACATGGAGGGCAGGGGTGAAGACTGGGTGGAAGATGATGTGGAGGACGATGAGGTCCTCGACCCCACATGGAATCAACGTTATGCAGGTGACCAGTGTAGTTCGGAGGAAGAGGCGGTGGTCGCACAGAGCCACCAGCACAGCAGAAGAGGGAGCAGGGTGCAAAAACGGAGCATTCGTCCCCTAGACAGTACATCTGCTACTGCCCAACGCAGCAAGGGACCGAGCACACCAAAGCCAGGTCCAAGGACTTCCCTAGCGTGGCAGTTCTTCACACAGTGTGTTGATGACAAGACACGAGTGGTTTGCACGCTGTGCAATCAGAGCCTGAAGCGAGGCATAAACGTTCTCAACCTGAGCACAAGCTGCATGACCAGGCATCTAAGTGCAAAGCACGAGCTGCAGTGGAGTAGACACCTCAAAAACCAAGAAAGGTCTCTGGCTCCTCCTGCTTCCTCTTCTGCTGCAGTCTCGGCCTCTTCATCCACCTCTGTAGTGACAGTGGCACCTGTCACCCCGCAAACAGAGGATCTGCCAGCAACACTACCACCTGGGTCACCAACCATCTCCACAATGTCCCATGGAAGCGTTCAGCTCTCTATCTCCCAAACATTGGAGCGGAAGAGGAAGTACCCCCCTAGCCACCCGCGATCCCTGGCCCTGAATGCCAGCATTTCAAAATTCCTGGCCTTTGAAATGCTGTCATTCCGTCTGGTGGAGACGCAGAGTTTTAAAAGCCTGATGGCATTGGCTGTCCCGCAGTACGTCGTGCCCAGCCGCCACTACTTTTCCAGACGAGCCATCCCTTCCCTGCACAACCAGGTGGGGGACAAAATCAGGTGTGCACTGCGCAACGCCATCTGTGGCAAGGTCCACCTAACTACGGATGCGTGGACCAGTAAGCACGGTCAGGGACGTTATATCTCCCTAACAGCACACTGGGTAAATGCAGTGGCGGCTGGGCCTGAGGCAGATAGCGGTTTGGCGCATGTCCTTCCACCACCGAGGATTGCAGGGCGCTTCAGTTTGCCTCCTGTTGCTAACTCCTCCTTCTCCGCTTCCTCATCCTCTACCGCCTCCTCATCCATTCAGCGTAACACCTTCACCACCAACTTCAGCACAGCCAGGGGTAAACGACAGCAGGCAGTTTTAAAACTTTCCTGTTTGGGGGAAAATCCCCACACCGCGCAGGAGTTGTGGAGGGACATGGAACAACAGACCGATGAGTGGTTGCTGTCAGTGAGCCTCAAGCCCGGCCTGGTGGTGTGCGATAATGGGCGAAATCTCGTAGCAGCTCTGGGTCTAGCCGGTTTGACGCACATCCCTTGCCTGGCGCATGTGCTGAACTTGGTGGTCCAGAGGTTCCTTAAAAATTACCCCAATATGCCAGAGCTGCTGCAGAAAGTGCGGGCTGTCTGTGCGCACTTTCGGCGTTCTCACCCTGCTGCTGCTCGCCTGTCAGCGCTGCAGCGTAACTTCGGCCTTCCCGCTCACCGCCTCATATGTGACGTGCCCACAAGGTGGAACTCCACCTTGCACATGCTGGCCAGACTGTGCGAGCAGCAGCAGGCAATAGTGGAGTTTCAGCTGCAGCAATCACGCGTGAGTCGCTCTGCGGAACAGCACCACTTCACCACCAATAACTGGGCCTCCATGCGAGACCTGTGTGCCTTGTTGCGCTGTTTCGAGTACTCCACCAACATGGCCAGTGCCAATGACGCCGTTCTCAGCGTTACTATCCCAGTTCTATGCCTCCTTGAAAAAACGCTTCGTGCGATGATGGAAGAGGATGTGGCACAGGAGGATGAGGAGGAGGAGGAGGAAGCGGGATCATTTCAAAGGCTTTCAGGGCAGTCTTTCACAAGTGGCTACGAGGGTGGGTTCCTGCACCAACAAACGCCAGGTACACAATTGTCCGGCAGAAAGGGCACAGTTCTGGAGGATGACGAGGTGGAGGAGGAGATGGAGGAGGAGGAGGAGGAGGAGGAGCCATGTTCACAGCAGGGTGGCACTCAGACCAGCTCGTGGCCATTACTGGTGCGTGGCTGGGGGGATACAGAGGACACAGACGATACACCTCCCACAGAGGACAGCTTTTCTTTGCCTCTGGGCAGCCTGGCACACATGAGCGATTACATGCTGCAGTGTTTCCGCAACGACAGCCGAGTTGCCCACATTTTAACTGGTGCTGATTACTGGGTGGCCACCCTGCTGGATCCCCGTTACAAGGACAACGTACCGTCCTTAATTCCCTCACTGGAGCGGGATCGTAAGATGCGCGAGTACAAGCGCACGCTGGTAGACGCGCTGCTGGTGGCATTCCCACCTGACAGCGGGCGTACGGTGGAAGCACAAGGCGAAGGCAGAGGAGGAGGAAGAGGTCGCCAACGCAGCCGGGGCACCGGCAGCACCTCAGAAGGCAGGGTTAGCATGGCCGAAATGTGGAAAAGCTTTGTCAGCACGCCACAACAACCAGCACCACCAGCTGAGATGGAACGTCTTAGCAGGAGGCAGCATTTCACCAACATGGTTGAGCAGTATGTGTCCACAGGCCTACACGTACTGGATGACGGGTCTGCCCCCTTTAACTTCTGGGTCTCCAAATTGGGCACATGGCCTGAGCTTGCCGTTTATGCCTTGGAGGTGCTGGCCTGCCCTGCAGCCAGTGTATTATCTGAACGTGTATTTAGCACGGCAGGGGGCGTTATCACAGACAAGCGCAGCCGCCTGTCCAGAGCCAATGTGGACAAGCTCACGTTCATTAAAATGAACCAGGCATGGATCCCACAGGACTTGTCCGTACCTTGTGCAGAATAGACATGTATACCGGTGTTGTGACAAAAACTGTCCGGCCATCGGATTGTGCCCGGCCCGTACTGCGCAGGCGCAGCGCTTGCGCAGTACAGAGGACAAGGAGATTCACAAAATCTCCGAAGATGAACGGCGCCTGCGCTGTGAGTGCAGGTTCAAGCCCCACCATCCAAGAGGACATACGGTAGCACATAGTAACAGGGCCCCTCACGGGCTCGCTTCGATCGCGGCCTTGCTTGGCTCGGCTTGAACCACGGATGGTGTGGCCTTCACCTGAACTCAACACGCAGGCGCCGTTAGTCTTGGGAGATTTTTGAAATCCCCTTGTCCTACATACTCAGCAAGCGCAGTACAGGGCGGACACTATTCGACAGGGGACAGAATTCGACACATCACCGGCCTTACCCAGCCATTGTTGTATTTTTGAACCAGTGTTGGCTACCTCGTCCTCCTCCACCGCCGCTTCCACCTACACAGCCACATCCACCGCCACCTCAACCTCCTACTCCATATGGACCTCGTCCTGCTAGGCCAAGATTAAAATTTTTATTTTATTTTTTTGTAGCGCACAGATCCTTTCCCCCTTACCTGCCTTTATGTTGTTGGCTCTTCGCAGGAGGGAGAAAGGCACACCGCACTACTAGCCCGTATCCTCCTATATAAAGAGGTTGAGCGGTGTACTTGACGGGCCGTGTCCACAGCCGGAGTCAAAACTCCTCCAGAGGATGATTCTCACCTCTACTGTAGGTAGAGGCAAGTCCTTTAATTGCCAGTAAAGTCAATGTCCACACCAGCTGAAACTCCAACTCTTATTCTCTCATGGCAAAATAAACTGTACTCAGATAGAAAAGGTTAGAGCAAAGAAACAGGACAGCTTAAGGTGTGGAGGAGGTCCAGGCACAAACGTAGCACATTCACTTCACTGCTTAGGTTTCTCAAACAGTTTTTGGCGCACGGTCTCTGCCACAGACATTGAGGTTGGTCTCTGCCACAGACCGGGTGTACAAGGCCCCTGCCACGGGCCTGGAGAACTTTGGTCTCAGCCACAGACCAGGGTGTATAAGGCCCCTGCCACGGGCCGGTTGAATAAGGCCTCTGATACAGTCAAGGTGACCTTGAGCTTCTCCTTCTACGAACCTAGCCCATATCAAGGGGAAGACATCTCTCCAGGGAGTCAACAGACCATTCCTTCACCGTGACTCCCGCATCGGTCCATCAGAATGATCCTCCCTTCCCTGGAACAGGGTCCCCTACACGAGGCGGCTCTGGACTCCAGGCTTTACTCCCGCCCCTAGGCCTCCATACCCAGGGCAGCAAGAACTCCAGGATAGTACCTCACCCCGGGCTAAAGGTGCCCGAGATGGAACAGGAACACATGCACCCAGGCCGAAGGCACCTGGGCGCGGACCCCACTGGACATCAGCCCCCAGGCCAAAGGTCTGCCCCTTTTATATGCTCTCCCGGCATGCACAGCAGGTTCCCCGCCCCGCTGTACTACTGCCAAGAGGGGACACAAAAGGCGCCACCTGTAGGCCGCAGGGAACTGCACACCAATACTGTCCCCCGAGGACAAAATGGTCCATGAATCCTACAGAATTAGGGTATTTGAGCCTATTTACCACTCAAACACTTTCCTTAAATTTAGCACCCAGCTACATTTTTATTTCAAAGTATTTTATTTTCCCACTAGCTTATCCATTAAATTAAATAATTTATTCCATAAAGGGCGTATTCTGGGGCATTCCCACCATATGTGTGGCATCGTGCCGTTGAGTTTCTGAGGTTCTTAATGACTTCCTGTACCTCTTCTGCTGAAAAGGGGGCCTCCAGCATATTTTTTTTTTTTTATTTTTTTTTATGTTCTTTTAAGTTATTTCCTATCCACATTTGTTTGCAGAGCACTTGTCATGTTCTTAACAACATTTTGCTGCCATTTGCAGCCCTCTAGCCCTTTCCATTACTTTTTTAGAGCCTTTTTAGTCGTCAGAAGTCCGGGTCCCCATTGACTTCAATGGGGTCCGGGTCCGGGTTCGGGTTAAAGTTCGGTCCCGAATCCGAACTTTTTTCCGAAGTTCGGCCGAACCCGCCGGACCCGAATATCCAGCTACCCGCTCAACTCTACTCATCAACCATCTTTAAAAAAAATTTTTTTTATAGGGACAGAAAACTATAGGTAGGGAGAGTGTCAGTGTGTTTTACTGTGCTAAACCTTGTTTGTAGGGACAGGGAAGGACAGTGAGGGAAATTCTCATTGTGCTATACTGTGCTAAAGCATTCCTCATCAACCATCTTTGAAATCCTTGTTTTTTGGACAGTCAGGGAAATTGTCATTGTGCTATTCTGTGCGAAAGCAATCATCCTCAACCATATTTAGAAATCCTTAAGTAAAGGGACAGAGAAGGACACCTGAAGGTAGCCCTTATTGCTTTTTTTCCCATCTCCCTGCAGGCCATCCATTAGAATGTCTGGAAGACAAACAAGGAGAGGCAGACAGTCAGGAGGCAATAAAAGAGGGCAAGCAGGCTCTGTGTCTGGGGGCAACAGTGCTGGTCGTGGACGCGGTGCATTGTCATCAGCACATGGCCATGGGACACGCTTGTCCTTCTTTTCGGCAGCTGGACATGTTGAGCCACATCATGCCGAAGACTTGGTAGAGTGGATGACCAAGCCCTCCTCCTCCTCCTCCTCATCCTCTTTCACCCAGGCTCAGGGTACTGGCAAAGCAGCTGCCAAAGCGTCCTCTTCCCTGGTATCAATGTCAGACTCATCATCAGTCATTCCTTCCCTAGACCCACCATGTCCTCCTCCTGAGGAGTCCCCCGAACTGTTTGAGCACAGTGTTGGGTACATGCTCCAGGAGGATGCCCAGCGTTTCGAAGGGTCTGATGATGAAACCCAGCTAGAGGAAGGCAGTAGCGTGAGAGCAGACAGAGGGGATGCTCAAGAAGGACACCAATCTGGCAGTCATGTTCCAGCAGCTGCAGCATACTGCCAGATTGGCTCCAGTGATGAGGAGGGAGGGGATGATGAGGTCACTGACTCCACGTGGGTGCCTAATAGGAGAGAGGAGGAGGAGGAGGATGAGGAGGAGGCACATCTCCAACGAGGCAGGATGCCCTTTGGTGGCCAGCGTAAGGGCAGTACACCGACGGAATCACACCGCAGAGCTCCGCCTGTGCAGGGCGCTGCCTCTGCCCGTCATTCAAAAAGTTATTTGGTGTGGGCCTTTTTTGAGGCTAGTGCATCAGATCGCACAGCTGCTGTTTGCAACATATGTCTCAAGCGTATATCGCGTGGCCAAAACATCAGCCGCTTGGGTACCACATGCCTGACCAGACATATGTTGACCTGCCATGCAGCTCGTTGGCAAGCCTACCTCAAAGACCCACACCAAAGAACAAAGCGGACCTCTCCTTGCACCGCATCAGCTGGGATCTCCAACCCCACTATAACTTCAGTCCTCTCTGAAACATGCACTGAGAGGAATGAAGGTGTAGAATTAGGTGTGTCACAGCCAAGTACTTGCGGCCACTCTGCTAGCAGTACACCGACGTCCGATTCTAGCAGGCAAATTTCCCTGCCCCAGCTGCTGGACCGTCGAAAGAAGTTCACTCCCAGCCATCCACATGCCCAGCGGTTGAATGCTAGCTTGGCTAAATTGCTAGCGCTTCAACTGCTGCCTTTTCAGTTGGTAGACCCGGCCCCCTTCCGTGAGTTTGTGCAATGTGCGGTTCCTCAGTGGCAGGTTCCCAAACGCCACTTTTTCTCACGGAAGGCTATTCCGGCTCTCTACCGGCATGTGGAAGGCAATGTCTTGGCCTCGCTGGACAGGGCAGTCAGCGGTAAGGTGCATATTACCGCTGACTCATGGTCCAGCAGGCATGGACAGGGACGTTACCTTTCTTTCACGGCCCATTGGGTCACTCTTTTGGCAGCTAGGAAGGATGCAGGACAAGGTGCAGTAGTGTTGGAGGTTGTTCCACCGCCACGCCTCCAAAATGCTACTACTGGTTGTGACACACCTCTCTCCTCCACCCCCTCCTCTTCTTCTTCCTCCATGGCCTTTTCCTGTGCTTTGTCCTCTGAACCAGCGGTGCTCCGTAGGCGTTCAAGGGGCTACGCAAGTACGCAGGCAAAAAGATGCCATGCCGTGCTTGCGCTGGTGTGTTTGGGGGACAGAAGCCACACTGGGGCAGAGGTCCTGTCTGCTCTGCAGGGCCAGGCCGAGAGGTGGTTAACGCCACGCCAGCTTAAGCCAGGAATGGTGGTTTGCGACAATGGCACCAACCTCCTCTCCACCCTCCGACAGGGACAACTGACCCATGTGCCCTGTGTGGCTCACGTCCTTAACCTGGTGGTGCAGCGGTTCTTGGGCAGGTACCCGGGCTTACAGGATGTCCTGAGGCAGGCCAGGAAAGTCTGTGTGCATTTCCGCAGATCTTATAATGCCAGTGCTCGCCTGGCTGAGCTGCAAAAGGAGTTGAACCTGCCCAAGAACCACCTTATATGTGACATGCCCACCAGGTGGAACTCAACGTTGGCCATGCTGCAGCGGCTGCACACGCAGCAGAGGGCCATCAATGAGTACCTGTGCGACTACGGCACCAGGACAGGGTCAGGGGAGCTTGGTTTTTTTTCTCCACGCCAGTGGGGCATGATCAGGGATGCATGCACTGTCCTGGCACCATTTGAGGAGGCCACGAGGATGGTGAGCAGTGACAGTGCATGCATCAGTGACACTGTACCTCTTGTCCACCTGTTGGAGCACACGCTGCGTGGAATAATGGACAGGGCACTTGAGGCAGAACAGAGGGAGGAAGAGGAGGACTTCCTTGCCTCTCAAGGCCCCCTTTACCCAGACAGTGTTCCTTCTGTCCCACCCATCGCACAGGAAGAGGACGAGGAGGAGGAGGAGGAGGAGGAGGAGGATTGTGTCAGCATGGAGGTGGAGCCTGGCACTCAGCAGCATCAACAGCAGCAGTCTTTTAGGGATGATTTACAGTCCCAAGAAACCCGTGGACTTGTACGTGGCTGGGAGGAGGTGGCTGCGGATCATGTCGTTCTTAGTGACCCAGAGGACTCCGGACCGAATGCCTCAGCTAACCTACGCTGCATGGCCTCCCTGATCCTGCAAAGTCTGCGGAAGGATCCTCGTATTCTTCGAATCAAGGAGAGGGACCATTACTGGCTGGCCACTCTCCTTGATCCACGGTACAAGGGTAAGGTTGCGGACCTTATGTTACCGTCGCAGAGGGAGCAGAGGATGAGACAACTCCGGGAGGCCTTGCAGAAAGGTCTGTGCAACGCGTTCCCAGAGACTGGGAGGTTACAAACTCCTGGTCCTGGACAACGAGTTGCTGAGGCTTCGGCCAGTCAAAGAAGGAGCGGTGGGGAAGGTGGCCGTCTGACCGATGCGTTCAGACAATTCTTTAGTCCGCAGCCCCAAAGTATGATCGGTTCCAGCAACCATCGCCAGCGTCTGATAAACATGGTGCAGGAATATCTAGGGGCAAGGTCAGACTTGGACACCTTCCCCACCGAAAATCCTCTGGCTTACTGGGTCTTGAGGATGGATCACTGGCCAGAGCTTGCACAGTATGCAATTGAGCTACTGGCCTGTCCTGCATCCAGCGTTCTTTCGGAACGCACATTCAGTGCTGCTGGAGGATTTGTCACGGATCACAGGGTGCGCCTGTCCACCGACTCGGTTGATCGACTGACTTTCATCAAGATGAACCAGTCTTGGATCACCACCAGCTACCACACACCTGATGCTGATATAACAGACTAATTGATTTTAACATGTCACATCCCCTCAAGACTGATGCTGATGCTGAGTGCCTGTGCTGTTATGTTGACTGGCTATCCTCCTCCTCCGAGTCCTCAATGATACGATTGATGATGATAGCTTGGAAGATCATTTTTGTTTATGGGTGCCGCCACCAGTGCCTAACGCCCAATTTTTCAGCCCCTGTTTAACAGGGGCGTGTAATTACAATTTTTGAAGCAATACTTTGCAACAGGGCTCATTGCTGTGCTCCAAGTACAGTATCTGTGAGGGGTTGCAGTGTTGTGCCACCAGTGCCTAAGGCCCAATTTTTCAGCCCCTGTTTAACAGGGGCGTGTAATTACAATTTTTGAAGCAATACTTTGCAACAGGGCTCATTGCTGTGCTCCAAGTACAGTATCTGTGAGGGGTTGCAGTGTTGTGCCACCAGTGCCTAAGGCCCAATTTTTCAGCCCCTGTTTAACAGGGGCGTGTAATTACAATTTTTGAAGCAATACTTTGCAACAGGGCTCATTGCTGTGCTCCAAGTACAGTATCTGTGAGGGGTTGCAGTGTTGTGCCACCAGTGCCTAAGGCCCAATTTTTCAGCCCCTGTTCAACAGGGGCATGTAATTACAATTCTTGATCTAATAATTCACAGCAGGGCCCATTGCTGCACCCACCAAGAGTAACTCTGAGGGCTTACAGTGTTGTGGCAACGCCACCACCACCACCACCACGAAAGGCCCAATTTTTCAGCCCCTGTTCAAAAGGGGCATGTAATTACAATTCTTGATCTAATAATTCACAGCAGGGCCCATTCCTGCACCCACCAAGAGTAACTCTGAGGGCTTACAGTGTTGTGGCACCAGCACCACCATCAAAGGCCCAATTTTTACTACCACTGTTCAACAATTATATGTAATTACAATTCCTGATATAATAGTTGACAGCAGGGCGTTCCAGCACCAACCAAGAGTAACTGTGAGTGCTTACAGTGTTGTGCCAACACCAACAACTAAGGGGCCTATTTCTGCAGAGTATATACGGCAGGTCCCTACTTTCAAACATCCAACTTACAAACGACTCCTACTTGCAAACGCAAGAAGACAACAGGAAGTGAGAGGAAATCTACCCCTAGGAAGGAAAATTCTCTCCTGTAAGAATTAATATGGGAGAAAGGTGTCTCCTCTGTACTGATGCTTTATCACCAATCCTTGTTTCAAGAAAAACACCACATTTCAAAAACAGTTGTCATTGGGACGGAAAGTGAGGTGAAATGTTCTGAACAGGGGCACAGACAGCCAAACAAATGTTACAGGGGTGATAACCCTTACCTATGTTTTCCAAAAAGTTTAAAAATAGATTTTTGGGCTGGAGCTACACTTAAACAATGTACCTGTTCAAAATTACAAACAGATTCTACATAAGAACAAACCTACAGTCCCTGTCTTGTATGCACCGCCTGTATACGGCTGTTCAGAGTATATAGGGCCTTTTTTATTTTATGTGCGGGGTTCCCCTTAATATCCATACAAGACCCAAAGGGGCTGGTAATGGGCTGGGGTAGGGGGGGGGGTCATGGGGTAGCTATGCCATTTTTCTTAAAGATTTTCATCCATATTACCGGGACCAGACATTACATTAAAGCCGCAAGCAGTTTTAAATGGCTTTTTTTTCCTTTAGAAGTGTCATTTTGTGCAGGGACAGTTCTAAACACGGGAAACACGTGGCACTTCACAGGCATACTTTAGACACCCCCAGGTACGATATTTAAAGGAATATTTGACTTTTTTTTTTTCACTTTATGCATCATTAAAATGACTGCTCCTGAAAAACGACCGTTTTTAAAACTTCTTTTTGCATTGATACATGTCCCCTGGTGCAGAACCCGGGTTCCCAAACCCTTTTTAGGACAATAACATGCATAATAGTCGTTATAATTAGCACTTTAGAATTCGAACGTTCGCATCCATTGTATTTAATAGGGTTCTAATGTTCGTACAAACTTTCGGTCCGTTCGCGGGTTCTGGTGCGAACCGAACCCGGGGGTGTTCGGCTCATCACTAATATGGAGATACCCGTCACTGATAATGAAATTACAGAGAATGCTAATTTGGATGATAATGTTCCTGTTCCAGGTCTCAAAACCGAGTTGATCTCTGAGGGGGGGGGGAGTTTTCCCATTACAAGTCATGCTGGGGGAGGATGATGAGGAGCTCTCTCCGGTTGAGGAGGATGAGGGGGAAACATCCTTGAGGCCAGTGCATCCAGACCTGGATGTATCCAGTGGTGCATTTGGCACCACCCAATTACAGGATCCTACCTTGATCAATGCTCGAGAGCAGGTTTCTGTTATTGATGGGGTCTTACAAATGCCAGGTGCAGATCAGAGGTTTCCTCATTTTGCGTTGAAGGGGGACTTGGTATATCGAGTAGCTGAGAGCCGAGGGGAAACTGTAGAGCAGTTGCTGGTTCCCCAACTGTATAGGCAGCTGCTCCTTGATCTAGCCCACAACGACGCACTGGGAGGACACCTGGGGGTGGAGAAGACAGAGGCAAGGATAACCGACAGGTTTTACTGGCCAGGGGTGAAGGCCGAGGTTAAAAGATATTGTGCTTCTTGTCCCATTTGCGAATTAACTGCCCCAGTGCCCCACTATAGAAACCCTCTTGTACCCTTGCCAATTATTGAGGTCCCATTTGAGCGGATCGCTATGGATCTTGTGGGACCCCTGGTAAAGTCGGCAAGGGGGCACCAATACATATTAGTCATCCTAGATTACTCAACTAGGTATCCAGAAGCACTCCTGTACCCAAACCCAACGACACCCTCTGCTTCTGTAAAGAGAGGTTGGGTCCTGCCAGGTATATTACCCCGTTGGACCTCACAAAAGGGTACTGGCAGATTCCCCTGACCAAGGAAGCCAGGGAGAAAACAGCCTTCTCTACCCCCGGAAGGCCACTTCCAATACAAAAGTATGCCATTTGGTCTACACTCTGCACCTGCCACGTTCCAAAGGGTCATGGACAAAACTTTGCGTCCACATCAACAGTACGCTTCCGTCTATTTAGATGACATAGTCATCTTCAGCACTGATTGGGAGTCCCAACTTCCCCGGGTTCAGGCAGTTGTAGACTCCTTTGAGAAGAGCAGGGTTCACCATCAATCCGGAAAAGTGTGCCGTTGGGGTCGAGGAAGCCAAGTACCTAGGGTATATTTGGGTAGGGGGTTGGTGAAGCCCCAAATGAGTAAGGTGGAAGCCATACAGGACTGGCCCCGTCCCCTAACCAAGAAGTAGGTCAGAGCGTTTTTGGGCATAGTTGGCTACTATAGGAGGTTTGTTCCCAACTTCGCCACCATTGCTGCACCGCTGACTGACTTGACCAAGGGCAGAAAGTCAGTGATGATAAAGTGGAATGCCGAGGCTGAGAAAGCTTTTCAAAAGGATTTTGTAGTGCAGACAGACGCTTCAAGTGAGGGGCTGGGAGCAGTCCTGTCGCAGGAAATCAATGGGGAAGAGCACCCCGCAGTTTTTCTTAGTAGGAAGCTGACGGCAGCTGAGAAAAACTATGCTGTGGTAGAGCGGGAGTGTCTTGCCATCAAGTGGGCTTTGGACTCCCTACGATATTTCCTCCTAGGTAGGAAGATTCGCTTGATGTCAGACCACGCTCCCCTTACCTGGATGAGGCAAAACAAGCACACCAATGCCAGGGTAACAAGGTGGTTCCTTTCTCTCCAGGAGTTCAATTACGTGGTAGAGCACAGACCTGGGAGACAACATCAGAATGCCGATACCCTCTCCCGAGTCCATTGTATGATGTTGAGTGGTGCCTCCAACACCTCCGCGTTGAGGCAGAGGGGGGGATATGTACAGGACGCCAAGGTTGGGTCCTGGACGGGTGCAATATAGCACCAATATTTGGCTTGTGGTCCCTTTAAGGAGTTGTGATGGTGTTCAGTAGGTCACCCAGAGTGGGTGAGGAATTCCCGGCAAAAGAAGTAGTCCAGAGAGGACTGGCTCACAGTCCTTTTTTGTCTTGTTATTTGGGGCCCGGAATTTCGGAGGCTCTAAAGTGATATTCGGGTGGGATAGAGCCTCCACTCCTGACCACTGGGAGTCAGCACACAGGGGGTTAAAGGCTTCCAGGAAACAGCTCATAAAACAGGAACTGGTGCTAGAGATGTGTGGAAGGAGTATGGGGATTGCACCTGTAAAGATGAGCTGTGTGTCTGCTGGGAGCTTTTAAGGATTCAGCAAGGGCTCTGGAAGTTCTGGGGTGAAGACCCCTCTACAAAAACTGTATGTGCCTTTTCTTTCATTTGTTTTGTGCTGAAGACAAGCAGGACTTTACTTTATGCTGGAGATAAGCGGACTTTGTTTTTATATTTTTCCTGTGTGCTGAATGAAGCTTTATTTTTGGTTTATTTACAAATTAAAGCCTTTTTGTTCAAGTTCAACGGTTTATGCACTTGGTCCCGTGGAGCTATAATCCCCCAAATGTTTAAAATATATATATATTGTGAGGGGGTTAGCTCGGCAGCGGGTGTGTGTGACCCCCGGGATGGGCTCCCCACACAAAACAGGCCCAGCAAACGGAGGTTGTGGTTTTCAAAATCAAAAAAGGTGCGGTTTATTTTCTATTTACAGTGACAAAACACAGCAAAGCCAAAAGAAACATAAACAAAATAAATCCTGGTCAACTTGACCTCTGACTAAACATACAGGTTTCCTAACTAACAACTGGGATCAGCCTAGTGCTGTCCTAGTCCCTAAGTCCCTGGTTTTAAATGTCCAAGCAAATAGCCACACAGGCTTTGTCTCACCGCACAGGGGTTCACTCTCCCTAGACAGTCCACACAGGTCTGGTTCCAGGCATGAGCTAACATCTAATGAAGCTGGGAGTTCTTATAGAGGCCTAAATGAGCTGACAAGCTTCAGCTGGTCTCATCAACTCCCTGTCTGCACGACGCCCCACACTCTCCCTAGACGAATGAGTCATCCATGAGCCCACTAGCCTTAGCTGGGCTTATACAACTCTCCACCTAGTTGTATAAGTCGGCGTAAAGCCTGAATCTGGGCGAAATATATCTACCCCCCTGGATGCAACCAGGTGACTTTACCTTCCTGCTGTCACATACCCCCCCCTCTTGTTTTAACCTCGGGGTTGGAACACCAGCAATCAGGCATTCATGTACTCGAGACAAAGCATCCACATTCCCCATTTGAACGCCAGGGCGATGCTTTACTGTGAAGTTGAATTCCTGGAGGGCCAGGAACCACCTATTCACTCTTCTATTTGTTTCCTTGTTTTGAGCCATCCACTTTAACGGAGCGTGATCCGTAACCATGTCAAAGTGCCTACCTAGCAGGTAGTACCGAAGGGAATCTAGAGCCCACTTCACCGCTAAACACTCCTTTTCAACGGTGGCGTAATTTACCTCATGGGACTTCAACTTCCTGCTGAGGTAAATGACTGGGTGCTCTTCCCCGTTCCAGACCTGGGACAATACTGCTCCTAACCCCACATCTGACGCATCACTTTGTACGACAAAGTCTTTAGAGAAGTCGGGTGAGTACAACACTGGCTGGCTACATAAGGCTTGTTTCAAGAATTGGAATGCTGCCTCAGCCTCGGGGGTCCATTTAATCATGACCGACCCTTTCCCCTTCGTTAGGTTGGTTAGGGGCACAGCCTTAGAAGCAAAGTGGGGAATGAATCGCCGATAATACCCAGCGATTCCCAGAAAGGCTCGTACCTGCTTCTTGCTGTTGGGACGTGGCCAACTCTGGATGGCCTCGACTTTGTTGAGTTGGGGTTTTATTACTCCCCTCCCAATGGTGTACCCAAGATATTTGGCCTCCTCCTGCCCAATGGTACACTTCTTGGGGTTAGCCGTAAACCCCGCTTCCCGAACAGAGTCCAGGACTGCTTGCACTTTTGGCAGATGTGAGGCCCAATCTGTGCTATGGACAATTACGTCATCCAGGTAAGCCGCAGCATACTTCCGATGGGGCCTCAGCATCTGGTCCATTTTCCGCTGGAATGTGGCCGGCGCATTCTGTAACCCGAACGGCATTCTTTTATATTGGAACTCCCCGTCTGGGGTTACAAATGCGGTTTTCTCTTTGGCCAATTTGGCCAGGGGGATTTGCCAATACCCTTTTGTGAGGTCAAGAGTCGTCATGTATCGGGCTGTTCCCAGCCGGTCGATCAACTCATCTATACGTGGCATGGGGTAGGTGTCAAATTTTGTAACTTTGTTCAACTGACGAAAATCGTTACAAAATCGCCAGCTCCCATCCGGTTTAGGCACCAACACAATGGGACTAGACCAATCACTTTGGGACTCCTCTATCACCCCTAAGTTCAGCATTTTCTGTACTTCCTCCCGTATTGCCTCCCGTCGGGCCTCTGGGATCCGATAGGGTTTTAACTTCACCCTTTCACCGGGCGGGGTAATGATGTCATGCTCTACCCCAAATGTTTGTCCCGGCAGCTCAGAGAATACCTCCTTGTTGCGAAGCACAAACTCCTTAACCTCCTGTTGTTGGGGTTGTGACAAGGTGGCTGCTATTCCAACCTCAGGAATCACGCAACCAGTTTGAGCTGGTGACCAAGTGTCTGCGACTAGGGACTCTCTATCCCTCCAGGCTTTCAACAGATTAACGTGATAGATCTGTTCGGGCTTTCGCCTTCCTGGTTGTCTGACCTTGTAATTCACTTCGCTCACTTTTTCCATTATCTCGTAGGGGCCTTGCCATTTGGCAAGGAATTTACTTTCAACCGTAGGGACAAGTACCAGTATCCTATCCCCCGGGGAAAAGGTACGGGTCTTGGCTCCACGGTTGTACACTCTCTGCTGTGCTAACTGCGCTTGGGCCAAATGTTCCTTCACGATGGGCATTACCTGTGCAATTCGGTCTTGCATCAGGGCGACATGCTCAATCACACTCCTGTGGGGAGAACTCTCACTTTCCCAAGTTTCCTTGGCAATATACAACAGCCCTCTTGGGTGTCTCCCATACAGTAACTCAAAGGGGGAGAATCCCGTAGAGGATTGGGGCACCTCCCTAATAGCAAACATCAGATAAGGAAGTAGACAGTCCCAATCCTTTCCATCTCTATCCACCACTTTCTTCAACATTTGTTTTAGGGTTTTGTTGAATCTTTCAACCAGCCCATCGGTTTGGGGGTGATACACAGATGTACGTAATTGCGTCACTTTGAACAATTTACACAGCTCTTTCATAACCCGGGACATAAAGGGTGTACCTTGGTCCGTAAGCAGTTCTTTACAAATACCCACCCGGCTAAACACAAGAGATAGCTCTTTGGCTATGGTTTTGGCCGAGGTATTTCGGAGAGGGATCGCTTCTGGATAACGGGTGGCATAGTCCATTATAACTAATATGTACTGGTGCCCCCTAGCGGACTTGATTATAGGACCTACCAAATCCATGGCGATCCTCTCAAACGGGACCTCAATGATGGGTAGAGGGACCAGTGGGCTACGGAAATGTGGCATCGGGCCGACCTCTGACACACAGGGCAGGAGGAACAATAATTTTCTATGTCCTTCATCACCCCCGGCCAATAGAATCTCTGTAATACCCTCTCTCGGGTTTTCTCTGTCCCCAGATGACCTCCAAGAATGTGCCCATGGGCCAACTCCAACACCAACTTCCTGTAAGGTTTGGGCACCACAAGCTGCTCAACGGTTTCTTCTGCCCTTTTTGCCACCCGATACAGTAGGTCCTTCTCTACGCTGAAGTATGGGTAAGTGCAGGTATTATCTGGGTTCACTAACTCGCCATCTATTTTCACTACGTTTTCCCGTGCCTTTATTAGGGCGGGGTCTTTCAACTGTTCTGTGGCAAAGTTTTCCCTGTGAACCTCAAGATCAGAAAACTCCACAGACGGTAGGTTTTCGTCTGAGGAGGTGGGCTCCTCTCCAGTTTCTTGAGTCTCCCCTGCCAATACTGATAAGGGAAATTCCGGAGAGTCCTCACCACTCTCAGGGGAGTTCTGGCTATCACATTCCTGGTACATAGGGGCACCAGTGGGGGGCTCAGGATCATCCCACAGTTCCCAGAACTTCGGAAAATCCCTTCCCACAATGGCGTCATACGGTAACTGAGATACTAAGCCCACTGGATGAGAGAGGGTACCTTTGGGGGTCTCGAAACACACTGTAGTCACTGGATACTCTCGGGTGTCCCCATGCACACAAATAACAGCTACCTTGCTATTCCCAGAGACCTCTGTTTTAACTAACTCAGCCTTTATCAGGGTCACAAGGCTACCTGAATCCAGCAATACCACAACATTTCTACCATTAACACACATTTTGCATAAATGTTTCTCAGTTCCTCGAATGGCAGTGCATGCGACTGTCGCACACAGCGACTGACGTCTGCCCGTCAGAAAGTCACACTGCATGGGTTCCTCCACAACCGGGCAATTGGCTGCAATATGTCCCGCTTGCCGGCAGCGGTAGCAAACGATCCTTCTTGCCGCCTCTTGAGCTGCTGATTTCCCAGGCTGTTCTCGCCAAACTTGGGGTAGAGCTCCCACCCTCTCACTCTCTCCACCCTTACCCCTTGGAATCCTCTTATCCGCCCCTGGGGATGGTCTGGTCTTAGGGTGGAAAGTCCGAGTGTCTCTGGAAGAGGCCGTCAGGTTCTCTGTAGCCAAGTATTTCTCCACACGATCCACAAGACCATCGGCCGTCTCTGGGTCTCCATGGCTTACCCACTTTTGGATGGCAGTAGGAAGAGCTCTCAAAAACCGATCCATTACAACACGTTCCACAATCTTTGGTGCGGACAAAGTCTCTGGCTGTAGCCACTTTCTGCTCAGGTGAATGAGATCATACATTTGAGACCCGGGGGGTTTTCCAAGCTGGAAAGTCCAGTTATGCACACGCTGAGCCCGGACAGCCTGGGTGACACCCAGCCTTGCCAATATCTCAGCTTTTAGCATCACATAGTCTTTTGCTTGGTCAGGCTCTAGGTCATAGTAAGCTTTCTGCGATTCACCAGTTAACAGAGGAGCCACCAGTCCAGCCCACTGCTCCTCAGGCCACTTTTCTCTTTCAGCAGTCCTTTCAAATGTGGTCAAAAATACCTCTGGATCATCCTCTCCAGTCATTTTTGTCAATAAACGACTCACCCCAAAGGACGCGGTATTAGTGGGACGGCTTTCCTCACTGGTCTGCGGACGTTGCTGCATTACTGCTTCCATTTGTTGTAGTCTCTGCTCTTGCTTCTGTAACAGGTCTATGAAGCGGGCCTCAGATTGCTGCTGGGCTTGTTGCTGAGCTTCCAGACTCTGTTGGTGAGCTTGCTGCTGGGCTGCAAGGCTCTGTTGATGAGCTTGCTGCTGGGCTGCGAAGTTCTGTTGTTGAGCTGCAAGGCTCTGTTGATGAGCTGCAAGGCTCTTTTGCAAACCTGCATTTGTCTGCTGTTGATTGGCATTTGCTAGAGCCAGCTGCTTCAGTATCTCCTCCATGCTGGCTTAAAAAAAACTGCCACTGGTTCTCCACCAACTGTGAGGGGGTTAGCTCGGCAGCGGGTGTGTGTGACCCCCGGGATGGGCTCCCCACACAAAACAGGCCCAGCAAACGGAGGTTGTGGTTTTCAAAATCAAAAAAGGTGCGGTTTATTTTCTATTTACAGTGACAAAACACAGCAAAGCCAAAAGAAACATAAACAAAATAAATCCTGGTCAACTTGACCTCTGACTAAACATACAGGTTTCCTAACTAACAACTGGGATCAGCCTAGTGCTGTCCTAGTCCCTAAGTCCCTGGTTTTAAATGTCCAAGCAAATAGCCACACAGGCTTTGTCTCACCGCACAGGGGTTCACTCTCCCTAGACAGTCCACACAGGTCTGGTTCCAGGCATGAGCTAACATCTAATGAAGCTGGGAGTTCTTATAGAGGCCTAAATGAGCTGACAAGCTTCAGCTGGTCTCATCAACTCCCTGTCTGCACGACGCCCCACACTCTCCCTAGACATATGAGTCATCCATGAGCCCACTAGCCTTAGCTGGGCTTATACAACTCTCCACCTAGTTGTATAAGTCGGCGTAAAGCCTGAATCTGGGCGAAATATATCTACCCCCCTGGATGCAACCAGGTGACTTTACCTTCCTGCTGTCACAATATATATATATATATATATATATATAAAAATATAAAAATATCCCATAGTTTGTAGACACTATAACTTTTGCACAAATCAATCAATATACACTTTCTGGCATTTTTACCCCAAAAATTTAGCAGAATACATATTGGCCTAAATTTATTTATTTTTATTTATTTTTTTTACTTTAAATATTCTTTATTTTCCTTTTTTCTACATAACAAATCATACATACACTATTACAGTACCGCACATTGAGCATGAATAAAATTATACGATATAGACCCTTCTTGTGCCCTCTACACACCTATATTACCTCTCACCCATCCATACCTTTACCACACCCATTCTCAGCGTGATCACCTCTCTATCCACTTTTTCCACATTTTATTAAATTTAAATTTATTTCCTTTCTTTTTGTATATAAATTCTTCTTTTGGTACTGTATCCTCCATCACTATCCTCCACTCGCTTATTGTAGGGGGACTTTCGGCTTGCCATTTCTGAGCAATTATTTTCCTGCCCTGGAACAGACATCTTGTTATTGCTATCCGTTCATCTACTGGCAGTCCCTCTTCTTCCAGGAGACCCAATACGCATAGTCTGGCTTCTGGGCGAAGAGATGTCTCAAACACCAGGTTTATCCTTTCTACTATTTGCTTCCAATATTGATATAACTTGGGACAGCTCCAGACCATGTGTATTAAATCTCCCCTATTGTCCCCACATCTCTGACAACACGGATCCGGTCTCCTACCAAACTGGAACAACCTTTGGGGAGTATAGTATACTCTATATAACAGGTAGAGTTGGGATATTGTTTGAGAGGGTGAAAGTGATACTTTGGGTCCTGTCGCTACTATTTGCTCCCATTGTTTCTGCGAAAGTGGGCCCACATCTCTCTCCCATTTAGCCTTATTTTTGTTAACCAGAATCTCTCCCTGATCGACCCTTACTAGGGATCCGTATATGTCAGAGATTACCCCTCTAGAGGTCTCTGTGTCTACTAAATTACGTAAGATGGGCATGTCGTTCCATTCTGGTGGACTCTGTCCAAATTGTGCGTGCAGCGCGTGTCTGATTTGCAAGTATTTATAAAAGGATCTATTTGGGACTGCATACTCCTCCTTTATTTCTTGAAATGATTTTATTCTTTCTTCCTTATAGAGTTGCGCCAGCAAGGGTATTCCCACTCTATCCCAATCCTCAGCCCTACTGTCAGGAACGAGTATGGAGATCGAGATGCTAAGAGGGCTCCCCTTGCGGCTGAGTGCAGCGCGCCCCTGGAGTTGGGAACAGGGAGCGCGGTGCCCACAGAAGCACGGTTGGCCAGGTGCTTGCTTGCAGTCTGATGAGCTCAGCCACTGAGGGATGGCGGAGGCAGGCAGAACTGAGCTTGTTATATTCAGATGAATGGAGATATCGGAAGCCAGGCCGGGGGTCAAACACAGGAGATCAGTCCAGAGCATATACAGGGGCGAGCCGGGGTCATACACGTGCAGGGTCCAGGTACGAGCCGAGGGGTCAAGCCGGGTGGTCAGGAAGCAGAAGCAGAGTCCAGAAGCAGGCCGAGGGTCAAACACAGGAGAACAGGAAGCGAGGTTAAGGCAAGCCGGGTCACAACGGATAAGCACGGATCAGGAGACAAGGTCAAGGTACACCGGAGACTGAAGAGATAATCCAGCAATGAGCAGCTCCAGCAGCAGGCTTAAATAGACCAGGACGTTAGTCATGTGATCTGTTCAGGTTACAAGGAGGAAGTACCGCCCACCTTAGTCATGCTGTGCACCATGGCAGCCATGATTGTCTTGGGCAGAATTGCCAGTCCTTCTTCGGCTATTTCCCTGACAGTGCCCCCCCCCCCGAGGGGCAGCCTCTGGATGCCCAACCTAGACCATCTCTCTGGGTACCTGTTGCAGAAATTTTGCAAAAGTCTTGGAGCATGTAAATTCTCCATTGGTTCCCAAGAATTTTCCTCTGAAGAATACCCCTTCCATTTAACAAGAAATTGAGTCTGCCTACCTCTTTTCCGGCAATCTAGGATGGCTTCAACTTCATATTCGGTATCGTTACCTATGATAACTGGTGGAGGTGGCAACTCCTCTCTTCCTGGAAATGGACTTGGCACAGCTGGTTTCAGAAGGGAGACGTGGAACACCGGATGGATCTTGTAGGAGGCCGGTAAAGTGAGTTCAAAAGCCACAGGGTTCACTTCCTTCTTGATCTCGAATGGACCCACAAACCTTGGACCAAGCTTCCTGGAGGGGCAAGAAAGTCTGAGGTTAATAGAGGACAGCCATACCTTGTCACCCACCTTGTAGACGGGATTCCCTCTCTTTCTCCTGTCATGTTGTTTCTTGAAGTCTTCCTGAGCCTTTCGCATGGTCTCCTGAAGGATTCGGTAATTGGTTTGGAAGAAGTTTATCCTATCCTGAACAGCTGGTACCAGAGATTCAGGAATGGTGTTGGGAAGAAAGGATGGGTGAAAGCCATAGTTTGCCCAAAAGGGCGACTGATTGGTGGCCGTGTGTATGGTATTATTGTATGAAAATTCCGCACAAGGTAGCAAGGAGACCCAGTCATCTTGGGAGAAAGAGCAGAAGCACCGCAGGTATTGCTCTAAGGTCTGGTTCGTTCTTTCTGTTTGGCCATTACTTTGAGGGTGGTAAGCAGAAGAAAGACATAAGTCAATTGACAAGATCTTACAAAGATTCTTCCAGAAACCAGAGGTGAATTGAACCCCTCTATCGGAGACTATATTGTCGGGTAACCCATGAAGTCTGACTATCTCCTTAATGAAAACTTTTGCAGTGTCCATGGCAGAGGGGGTGCCAAGCATGGGCAGGAAGTGGGCCATCTTTGATAGTCGGTCCACTACTACCAAGATTGTTGTAAAGTTCTCTGATGGAGGGAGATCGACTATGAAGTCCATAGAGATGTTTTTCCAAGGTTGCTCCGGAACTGGTAAGGGTCTTAATAGACCCCAAGACCTGGTCTTGGGACCCTTGTTACGCTGGCAAACCAAACAGGACTCAACATATTTTTTACAGTCTGATCTTAGGGAAGGCCACCATAGGTAACGTTGGACAAGGTCGATCGTCTTCCGGATCCCGAAATGCCCGGCCAGCTGGTGATCATGAAATCTTTTCAAGGCCTGCAGTCTGACTTCCTGGGGGACAAAGATTTTGTCCTGATGCCACAGAAATCCCTCGTGACTCCTTAAGGTAGAAATTTCCGACTCTGGGCAGTGAAGAGAGGCTTGTACAATGGATGCTTTTAGGTCTGGCTGAATCAGAAGGAAATTTTGTGTGGACAGGATTGTACCGGGAGTGGTTTCTTCAGGGGTGTCTGGGAACATCCGAGACAGAGCATCCGCCTTTCCATTTTTAGATCCGGGACGAAACGAGATGTGAAAATTGAATCTCGAAAAGAATAACGCCCACCGAGCTTGACGTGGTCTCAAACGTTTTGCAGTCCTCAGATATTCTAAATTTTTATGATCGGTAAAGATCATAATGGGATGTGCTGCACCTTCAAGTAAATATCTCCACTCTTCCAGGGCTGTTTTGATGGCCAAAAGCTCCCGATCTCCGACGTCGTAATTTCTTTCCGGTTGTGTCATTTTTCGAGAGGAAAAGGCTACAGGATGTAACAATGATTTGGGGCCCTGTCGTTGAGAAAGGATAGCTCCTGTGGCCACTTCGGAGGCATCGACTTCCAAAATGTAGGGCAATGCAGGGTCAGGATGCTGAAGAACTGGCGCTGAAACAAACACTGTTTTAAGTCTGTCGAAAGCTGCCTGAGCCTCCGGGGACCACTGGAATCTGGAATGCAAACGGGTTAGTTGGGTAATGGGTGATATAATGGCTGAAAAGTTCTTAATAAATCGTCTGTAAAAGTTTGAAAAGCCAATAAACCTTTGAACACCCTTCTTGTCGGAGGGGACAGGCCACTCCAGGATCGCTTTTACTTTCTGGGGATCCATGGCCACTCCTTTCGTAGATATGACAAGACCCAAAAACTGGATAGATTCTTTCTCAAAGTCACATTTTTCGGCTTTTACATATAGTCCATGCGTTCTTAGAATAGTTAGTACCTTTTTCATGTGCACTCGATGAATCTCCAGCGTGGCCGAGAAGACAAGGATGTCATCCAGGTATACAATGAGGAAGTTGTCAAGATGGTCTCGGAAAATGTCGTTCACAAAGTGCTGGAACGTGGCTGGAGCATTGCAGAGGCCAAAAGGCATCACCAAATATTCGAAATGTCCGAAACGAGTTCGGAAAGCTGTTTTCCACTCATCCCCCTCTCGAATGCGAACCAGATTATAAGCACCTCGTAAGTCCAGTTTGGAGAAAACTCGAGCAGAACGGAATCGTTGGAAGAGTTCCGGGATGAGAGGGAGTGGATAGCGATTTTTGATAGTGATCTTATTCAGATCTCGGTAGTCTATACAAGGCCTAAGCGTTTTATCCTTTTTTTCGACAAAAAATATGCCAGCACCTGCAGGGGAAGAAGAGGGACGAATGAATCCCTTTGCCAGGTTTTCATCGACGTAGAGTCGTAATGTTTCGAGTTCAGTCTCTGATAAAGGGAAGATACGACCAAAGGGAATTTCGGAGCCTGGGAGCAAGTCAATAGGGCAGTCATAGGGACGATGAGGTGGAAGGGAGTCTGCTCCCTTCTTGTCGAATACATCCAGAAATTCTAGGTAGGCAGAGGGTACATGAGGATTGGAACTAGAAACAGGTTGTATGGTCAGGCAGCTGGTAAAGTCCTTAGGGCCAGGGGGCAGACAATTCTGCTGACAGTAAGCAGATGAAAACAGCACTTCATTCTTCAGCCAGTCAATGTGAGGGTTGTGTGCTCGTAACCAGGGGACTCCCAGAATGACCGGAAACAGAGGAGAGCACAAAACATCGAAACGTACCAGTTCCTTGTGGCCAGAGCTGGTTGTCATAGGGATTGGCAGGGTCTCATGGGTTATCAGTCCAGAACTGGGTAGAGATCCATCAGCCAAATGAACTGTTAACTGCTGCTTCTTGGTAACAAGGGGAATTCCAAGTCCTTTGGCCAAGTTGATGTCTAGGAAGCAGCTGCAGGCCCCAGAGTCGATGATGGCTGAAAGACGGATCTCTTCCCTGGCCACCGATAGGGAGATAGCGAGGACAGGGTGAGATGAGGTAAGTCCTGACACTTGACAATGTACTGGGGGTTTGAAGAATGGTTTCTTCGCCCTGAGGTGGCAATTTTGTAAGAAATGGCCATTGTCTCCACAGTAAAAGCAAAGGTTCGCCTTTCGACGGTAGAGTCTTTCCTCAGGTGATAGAGCAGGCCGGAACAGGCCCATCTGTCTGGGCTTGACTTCAGGTATGGGTGGATTGGAGGCGAGAGAAAAAGAGGATTCTGGCAGTCCTTGAGCTGATTGGAGAGTCTGAGACTTCTCAAATAGACGTTCACGTAGGCGTCTGTCCAGTTGTATGGCTAACTGGATGAGGCCCTCCAAGGTATCCGGGATTGCTACCCTGGCCAGCTCATCCTTGAGGGACTCCGATAGGCCCAGACGATATTGGTACTTCAGGGCAGCTTGATTCCAACATGTGTCTGCGGCCCATGTGCGGAAGTCCACAGTGTAATCCTCTGCGGGAAGTTGCCCCTGCTGCAGGGTGTGCAGGGCATTCTCGGCCGTAGTCATACGATGGGGATCATCGTACAACTGGGCCATAGCTGTGAAGAAAGTGTCAACAGAGTCAGTAATGGGGCTCTTCTGTTCCAGTAGCCCGTGGGCCCACACCTGGGGGTCGTCCAAGAGTAAGGAGATAATGAAACCAACTTTAATATTCTCCAAGGAGAAAGTTCTTGGTTGAAGAGCCAGGTATAGTAGGCAGGAATTTTTAAAAGTCCTAAACTTTCTTCGGTCCCCCGAGAACCGTTCAGGGGTCGGCACACGTGGTTCAGGAAGCGGGATCGGCACGGTGAGAGGAACCTCCTGAGACATTGCAGCAGAGGGAGTACAACTGGAGGTAGGTCTTGGATCAGGAGATATAGGATTGGAAGACAAGTGATGCAGGTGACCCTCTAATTGCTCATGGGCGTCTTGTAGTCTTTGCACTGTTTGGGTAAGTGCGGTGATCTGCTGGCACATAGCCTCTATAGGGGAAGCGCCTCTGTCGATCTCTGACATGGCTGGATTATACTGTCAGGAACGAGTATGGAGATCGAGATGCTAAGAGGGCTCCCCTTGCGGCTGAGTGCAGCGCGCCCCTGGAGTTGGGAACAGGGAGCGCGGTGCCCACAGAAGCACGGTTGGCCAGGTGCTTGCTTGCAGTCTGATGAGCTCAGCCACTGAGGGATGGCGGAGGCAGGCAGAACTGAGCTTGTTATATTCAGATGAATGGAGATATCGGAAGCCAGGCCGGGGGTCAAACACAGGAGATCAGTCCAGAGCATATACAGGGGCGAGCCGGGGTCATACACATGCAGGGTCCAGGTACGAGCCGAGGGGTCAAGCCGGGTGGTCAGGAAGCAGAAGCAGAGTCCAGAAGCAGGCCGAGGGTCAAACACAGGAGAACAGGAAGCGAGGTTAAGGCAAGCCGGGTCACAACGGATAAGCACGGATCAGGAAACAAGGTCAAGGTACACCGGAGACTGAAGAGATAATCCAGCAATGAGCAGCTCCAGCAGCAGGCTTAAATAGACCAGGAAGTTAGTCATGTGATCTGTTCAGGTTACAAGGAGGAAGTACCGCCCACCTTAGTCATGCTGTGCACCATGGCAGCCATGATTGTCTTGGGCAGAATTGCCAGTCCTTCTTCGGCTATTTCCCTGACACCTACCCATAACCCTAAGTTCTTGCAGATTGCTGTTATCCCATATAGGTGAGTATTCGGAAAATCCCTTATATCCCATGATCTTCTTGACCTCTTTCCAGCTCTTTACCATTAATTGGGCCGTAGGGCCTTTAGAGCAGAAGGAGTTCGCCTCCACTGCCTCAACTACTGTATCATGGCATGTGTCATTCAAAATTAGCCCCTTTATTTCACTTTCTACCCTTCGGTTACTGCCACACATGTGCTGCATCTGAGCAGCTAAAAAGTAATATCTAGGGTTCGGGATGTCCAGTCCCCCCTTCTCTTTTGGTTGTTGTAGGGCGCGGAGACATATCCTTGCTGCTCCGTTCCTCCAAATCAATTCCCTGAATACGCTGTCTATTTTATTAAACCACTGTTTGGGGATCCATACTGGAGAATTATGGAGGATATATAAAACTTGTGGCATCCAGACCATTTTTATCAAATTGGACCTGCCAGCTACTGAAAGTGGGAGCTTATTCCACACCCGGCATTTTTGTCTAAGCTTTGCTAATAAGGGAACTAAGTTTCCAGTTATATATTGCCTCGGGTCCTTTGTTATATTAATTCCTAGGTATCTTATTTGGGACACCACCTTCACTTGTACTATCTCTCCCATCAATGGGTCAATCGGTAGAAGAACCGATTTTTCCCAATTTATTTTTATTCCAGAGAACTTTCCAAATTCCCCTATTATGTTTATTGCCCCTGTCAGTGAGGTTTGCAAATCCCCTAGGAAGAGCAATATATCATCCGCATACATAGCTATTTTCTCTTCCCCCAGTCTCCTCTTGAAACCCTTTATTCCTGGATCTGTCCTTATAGCACTGGCCAATGATTCCACGGCGAGGGCGAAAAGAAGGGGCGACAAAGGGCATCCCTGTCTTGTCCCCCTCGCCAATTGGAACCAGTCTGTACATTATCCATTTATCCTAACCCTCGCTCTAGGGTCTTTATATAGTATTTTAATCCATTGGATAAAGTTGGGACCAAAATGGTACTCTGCCAACGTTTTCCAAAGAAAATGCCACTCAAGGCTGTCAAACGCCTTGGCTGCATCCAAGGACAATATCGCTCTAGACCCCTCTGATTCCGTCTGCAGCTGGGTGTTTAAGAATGCTCTTCTTATATTGGAGCAGGTAGACCTTCCTGGGATAAATCCCGTCTGGTCCAAATGTACCAAATTTGGGATTATCCTATTTAGCCTTCTTACCAGGGTTTTAGCCAGGATTTTAACATCTGCACATAAAAGAGATATTGGTCTGTATGAGTCTGTCTCCATCTGATCTCTCCCTTCCTTTAATAGTATGATGATTGTCGCTTCAGTCATAGACCGGGGTAACTGCCCTTCTTTTGCTGCCCAGTTGAAAACCTCCAGGAGTTTTGGGAGCAACACCTCACCAAAGGTTTTATATATTTCTATTGGTAGGCCATCCGGCCCCGGGGCCTTTTGACCTGCCATCTCCTTTATTACTATTTGTAACTCCTCCAGAGTAAGCGGTGCCTCCAGGCTCTCCCTATCTTCCTCTGATAGCCGAGGGATCTGTGAGCCCTTAAAAAGGTCTGCCATCTCCCTCTCTAAATTGTCATTTGTTGTACTACTATACAGACTCTGATAATATTTTTTAAAGGTCTCTTTTATTTCAGATGTACCTCTCCTGACTTCCCCCTCCTCATCTCTTATCGCCGCAATAACCGATGGGGGGCCCCCGCCCTAGCTATTAGGGCCAGGATACGCCCCACTCTCTCGCCCTCCCCGTAGAAATTCTGCTTCTGGAATAATTTTTTATTTTCCGCCTTGCTTATTACTATTTTTTGGTACTCTCCCTGTGACACTAACCATTCTGCATGATTTTCTGGGGTTGGATTTCTTATATAATTGAGCTCTGAGCTAAACACTTTTTCTCTATTTCCTTAGCGTGTGACTGTTTTTTAGCTACTGATACCTTTTGAATTAATATTCCCCGTAAGAATGCTTTCAGAGCATCCCAAATCACTCCTGTTGAGGCTGATCCGGTATTTAATACTACAAATTCATTCAGACTGTCGCAAATTCCCCCCGGGTCCCCAATTACTTCCAACCAGAATGGGTTTATCTTCCAATCCCCACTACCATGCCCCTTATCCAGCTTTATTTCAAGTATTACTGGGGAGTGATCTGAGATGCTTCTTGTTTCATAAACCACCTCCCCCACCACTTCTAGTGCCTCCTCGTTACAAAGTACGAGGTCTATTCTGGACAGGGTACCGTGCGTCTTTGAGTGACAGGAGAATTGTTTTTCCCCCGGGTGTCTCCTCCGCCACACGTCTGTCAAACCCACCTCCTCACAAAAATGAAGGAGAGGGCTGGCAGACGGATGTCCTGCGGAAGCACCCGCCGGGAACCTATCTATTCCTTTATCCATGGTCATGTTAAAATCCCCTACCACTATAACGGGAACCCCCACCTTATCCATAACGAACTCTATTAGCGCCCAAAGGACTACGGTTTCAAATGGGGGGGGGGGGATATATATATTTGCCACCACATATTCTTTTGTTTCTATCCAACAATGAAGAAACACATACCGTCCCTTAGGATCCATCTTGCTCTGTCTATTGGCCTAAATTTATGAAGAAATTTGATTTTTCTCTATTTTTTTTATTGGATATGTTTTATATTAGAAAGTAAAAAATATATATATATTTTTTTTTCAAAATTGTCGTATTTTTTTCTTCAAAGCGAACATAAAGGTGATAAAATACCACCAAAACAAAACCTTTTTGTAGGAAAAAGGGCATACATTTTATTTGGGTACAGTGTTGCATGACCGTGCAATTGTCAGTTAAAGCAACGCAGTGCCGTATCGCAAAAAATGGCCTTGTCATGAAGGGGGGTAAATCTCCCAGAGGTCAAGTGGTTAAAGCAGCCAGCCAGTATAGGATTGTCATGAAAATTTGGCTATACGCTACACATAATCCATATCTCCTGTGCTAATAAGCACCCTTTCCGTCTAATGGTATAATGCATCTTAAAATCACTCTATTTCCCGCATATCCCCAAGTAAACAGACATTACCATAGCTTACGTCCCTATTACCATGGCTCCTATGCCTCTACCAAGCACAATACTTGGTTTTTATTCATCGACAACAAATGGAATGACAAACAGGAACTCATGGCCCCAACAGCCAATCGCTTCCTCCATGGGAAATTACATCACAGGAAATGACAAACAGGATATGACCATTAGCACAGATGACAAACACAGGAAATGGATGACAACATATGACAGTCAGTATGGAGCCCATTCAGGCGAGGATCATTCTATTTGTTCTTACAAGCTTGAGAAGATCTGTGGGGACATTGCTACTGCTGTTGTCAATATTTGGTACGAGTATATTGACAAGGCGGATATCAATGTCCTCTTAGAAAAGCAGATATGTATCCAAAAGGGATAGCGTAGCCACAAGAAAGATAAAATAGGTTTCTCTCGTTATGCGGACTTCGCTTCTCTAATGTGCAAAGACATTTGAAGGCAAGAAGCCCAGCGCATTGCGCTTGATACTTACAAACCGACACACGTCCACACACACAGAGAACATGTCTCCAAGCCCATGAGAAGGTTTTCACACTGACGGTTTTAACGCTGGTCTCAATTCAACCCAAGTGATTCTGCTAGAGCACTCTGTCATCTGTCTCTCTGTGTCTGATTTAATCAATCTATAAAACACACATCCTAGAATACAATGTCCACATGAGTCCATATAATAAAATTTCCACAACAGGATACACTATACTATTCACCAATATCTGATTAAATGCAGCACTAAGTACCAAAACTGAAGTGAGGGGGAAAAAAAGGTGAAATTACACTCTGAAGAGCGAGCTCAATAGTGAATAAATAACAAATCTCCCTCTGAAGGATGAAACCAACACTCAATATCCCTATGAAGGGTGAAACCAACACTCTAAAGAGCCAGCTCAATGACCACTCACCACCCAGCTTGAGGTGACGCTTGAGGTCATGACATTACTACACATGTGGGTGCATTGCAGAGGATTTGGAATATGTGGTTTTATATGTCGCTTTTCAAGTCATTCGTATGAGTGTTTTTAACCGATTTTAATAAATGTAGTTAATGATGTTTAATAAATTCTTTGAGTCAGGTTGAGCATCCCATAATTCCAAGCCCATGGACTGATTTCTTGTGTCGGATGCAAGTTGGAAATGCGTGTTGCCTGGCTGTGCAGGAATAGGGTGAACCAGTAACTATCGGCTCTTGCGGGGGGTATCGATATAGTAGTAATGCGATTTACACTATGAGAGGTGTTATTTGCATTTCATTACACATAGTGATGCTGATGTATTGCTGCCAAATATTGTGGGAGCGATTTGGAGGCAAGTGATTGATCCATGTGCCACAGTGTGGAGGAACAACCTGTTTATTCACTTGACTTCCGGAAGATTTAACCCCCCCCCTTCATGACCAGGCCATTTTTTTGCGATACGGCACTGCGTTATTTTAACTGAAAATTGCGTGGTTGTGCAACACTGTACCCAAATAAACTTCCTATAATTTTTTTTTCTCCATGAAATAGAGTTTTCTTCTGGTGGCATTTGATCACCACTGTGTTTTTGGACTAAGAGACAGAAGGGGGGGACAAAATGGCACAAATTCACAAATGTCACATTTCAAGTACAGAAGAAAGGGAAACATGAGATAAAGGTAATTTGGGGAAATTCACACTTTAGGAAGAACACATTTACAAGAAGAAAAGAGAAATTGATTTTTTCTTCTTTGCTTTTGCACTATTGATGAATTTTTTTTTTTTTTTTCCCCTTTTTTTTTTTTTTATTTTACCCATTTTTCTTATGATAGGAAGTAAAGCTTCCCTGCTTGGTGCACAAAAACACGATATTATGATATCAGTTTAAATTAAAAGACGGGATTTTTTGTTTTTTTATACTTAAAAAAAGTAATTTAGTAACAGTTCAAGGACAAAGATGGAATAGTAGAGTAATCGTTTTTTTCTTTATTTGTCTATCTTTTTTTCTTTTTGATCTTGTGCATTAAGGGATTTTCTCGTAGGTTATGCTTGTTTAGTACCTTCTGCCCAAGGTGGAATTTCTTGGGGCCCAGATGGGTCTCTTGTTCCTATATGCTTTTTTTTGTTATTATGCTGTTGTATAGACATTTAATATAGGCTCCTGGAATGTCCGGGGGTTGGGTGACCCGATAAAAAGGGCTGCAGTATTTTCTACGCTTGAACGGTATAGGGTGGAATTAATTTGCATTCAAGAGACTCATTTAACAAAAGAAACAAAGGCAAAACTATCCAATAGGAAATATCAGTGCCAGTATCACTCAGTCCATTCTTCTTATTCCAGGGGGGTGAGTATACTGGTGAAAAGGGGGGTGTCGTTCGTTTGTAAAGAGGTTAGGATAGATGAACTGGGTCGTTTTATCTTTATGTATTGCTTGATAGAAAATGAACCATATGTACTGGCAAATATTTACGTTCCGCCACCCTTTAATATGGAGATCCTGTACAAAGTTGCGGAATTTGCGTTAAGGAAGAATGCCCCATAATAGTAGTAGGGGACTTTAACGCAGTATTGGACAGGACAGTAGATAGATTTCCACCGGGGACACGGACAGATGGGAGGGGAGAGGGACGTTTAACCCAGTTTTTGGAAGAGGTCGGATGGTGTGATATCTGGAGAGTGGGAAATCCAGATGAGAGGCAGTACTCCTGTTTCTCAAGCTCATACTCTACATTATCCAGAATAGATATGGCCCTAGGTAACTAAATGAGCCTGCAGCGTATTGGCAAAATTGTTTATTACCCAAGAGGGGTGTCGAACCACTCACCACTGGTGCTGACCATAAACACAGGTAAAAAGTGCCCTCCAAGTAATTGGAAAGTGAGCCCCTTCTGGTTAGAACTAATGGGAAAGCCAGAAGAGATAAATATAAAATTGAGCGAGATGGTGGGCTTTAATGAAGGGACAGCGCCGGTGGGAGTGATATGGGATACCCTAAAGGCATTCCTTAGGGGAATATTGATCCAACAAATAGCCAATATTAAAAAAAACTCTAGGGCATGGGAAGAGAAGATTAGGAAAGAGGTGAGAGAGGCAGAAGAACAATATGTGGAGGACCCAGCCCCGATGAAACAAAGAGAATGGCTTAAACAACAGGAGTACAAAATGGCAGTTGTGAGGAAAGTAGAGAACAAGCGCCTATTTAAAAAACGGAGTACCTTTGCAGAAGGGGAGAGTATAGGTCACACACTGGCCCTATTGGCTAAAACTAACTCAGCCCCATCTAGTATTCCCGCAATAAGGAAGATGGGGGGAGAGATATCCTCTCAGTCATCTGAAATTCTGAAGACGTTTGAGACCTATTTTCAGGACTTATATAAGTCAAAGAGGAAAGACGAGGCGTTACAAATGGAGGAATTTCTGGGGGGGATAGAGACACCGGCTTTATCTGTGGAGAATAGAAGAGTTATAGAGTCATCGATAACCCTAGAGGAAATCCAATTAGCAGTAGCGGAAATGGCTAATCAGAAGTCCCCCGTGCCAGATGGCCTACCGGTGGAAATCTACAAACAATATGGGGAGGTGCTCCTCCCAGAATTGCTAAGGGTGCTGAATTGGGCGGTAGAAGAGGGGAAGTTGCCGGCCTCAATGTCAGAGGCCACCATAATAGTACTCCATAAAGAGGGGAAAGATCAATTAGATACATCATCTTATAGACCAATTTCACTGCTGTGCTCAGATGTTAAGATATTGGCTAAAGTGCTGGCAGCCAGGATGAATAAACACATTCAGAAATTAATACATCCGGATTCATCCCTAATAGAGCTACCAGCACCAATATCAGAAGACTGTATCTGAATTTATAGACGCCAACTGAGAACAGTAGTGGCAGAGCTATCCTATCCCTGGACGCCACCAAGGCTTTTGATAGCCTAGAGTGGAATTACCTCTGGCATGTGTTGGAGAAATTTGGATTTGGTTCCGTCTTTATTAAATGGGTAAAAACGCTTTATAACTCCCCAAGTGCAAAAATAAAAATTAATAATGAATATTCAGAGTTTTAGGCTGGAGAGGGGGACAAGGCAGGGTTGCCCCCTGTCTCCCCCTCCTTTTTGCGTCAGCAATAGAGCCACTAGCAATAGCAATTGGATCCAAAAAGGCGATACAGGGATTTCAGAGGAAGGTGGGGGAGGAGAAAATTGCACTTTACGCAGATGACATCTTGCTCTTTTTGGGGGATTCCTCAACGTCATTAAAAAAGGCGATGCAGACGGTGGAAAAATTTGGCCGTTTTTCGGGCCTGATGATAAATTGGGAGAAGTCTGCACTTCTGCCAGTGGACCCTGTAGATAATGCCCTCTGTGAAGGTATCCCTCTACTAAAAGTAGTGGAAAAAATTGATTATTTGGGGATAGTGGTGACACGAGACCCAGAACAATATATTGATAATAATTTAAGACCACTCTTAGCTAAGTTTAAGCAAAAGGCCGATATCTGTGAACGTCTTCCCCTATCAGTAGCTGGACGAAGTAATCTTATTAAGATGATTTGGATGCCACAATTACTTTATGTGCTCCATAATGCCCCAGTATGGATTGGGAAAGCCTGGTTAAAAAAAAATAGAGACCATTTTCAGAGAATTAATCTGGAAGAAGGGCAGGGCAAGAATCAGTCTCCAAAAATTACAGTTGTCAACAAATGAGGGAGGGCTGGCCATTCCACACCCCTATAGCTACTTCATAGCGGCCCAGTTACAGCACCTGAAGGGATGTACAACAGAGGGAGGAGGAGGGGCCAGTGGGAAAATGATGCTAATGGGGGCCCCACATAACACCATGATAGAAAACTTGGAGGCTGATTCCTTCCCTGTTAAGAACCCAATACTGAGAGCGGTCACAAGAACATGGCGGGAAGGTAAACAGGCTATGGGGTATAAAGGGTTAACGGAATATTCCCCTCTCTGGGAAAATAAAAATCTACCAGAAATTCAAGCCATGGGGAAGTTAAAGGATTGGGAACAGCGTGGTATAACTAGATTGAATCAGTTATATGAAGGCAATTTATTGAAAGCATTTTCAGAACTAAGCAGAGAGTACGCTATCGCAAATTCATTATTTTATACTTATTTGCAGATAAGACACGCACTTCAAGTCCAATTTAAAACACACCCGGTGTGCTGGCAAAAAATTCCCCACCTTAAACGGCTAATTAAGACAGGAACATCAAAAGGCCTTATTTCAGAATTATATTCACAGATTAAAGGGGGTTTTATAACTGAGAAGAGGCTGGGTAAAAATAAAGCAAAATGGGAGGAGGATATAGGACCCATAACAACTGCACAATGGGAACGGATACTGGAACAGGGAACAGTGGTGTCACTCTCCCCATCACAGAGAGTGTCACACTTGTTCTTAGTGCCCAGAGTTTATCACACCCCAAAGAGGTTACACATGTTTGGAAGGAGAGCAGATGGCAAGTGCCCTAGATGTCAAGATACAGGGGACCTCATACACATGATGTGGAAATGCCCGAAGCTACATAGATATTGGGTTGGGGTATTGAACATCATAAACACGACTTTTGGGACAACTCTGAAACCGGAGGCCAGGGTTTGCCTATTAGGTATAGAGGAGGGAAATGGATTAAAAGACAACTTGAAAGTATTGCTGAGGTGCCTGTTTCAGGCCAGGAAGGTAATAGCACAAAACTGGCAAGCACAGAGAGCACCGACATTAGCAGAGTGGGTTAATGTAATAAATGTAACAATGTGGAAGGAAAAAGTAGTCTTGACTAGACGGGGCAATTATAAAAAGTTCAAAACAATGTGGGATCCCTGGCTGAGGAAAACGGGGTGTCCGCCCTAATTGGTGCGGGAGTGAGAAGAGTAAAAGAATGGACCTAAAAGTGGAAATTGGACTGTGGAGACAGGAGGGGTGGACAGAGGATAGGCAGAGAAGTTACAGGCTCTAGATAAAGAAGCTAAATATGCTGGAAGATCAAGAGGAAAGAAGGGAAAGGGGAATGGAAGCAGAGGGAAAGATAAAATTAAATGAGGTAAAAATAAAATAGTTTTCTGTAAATGGCACTAGAGAATGGTAGAGTGTACTTTTTGGTTCTTCTTCTTGTCTTTGGAGTGTGCAAAGAGATTAGGGAGGGAAGGGGGGGGGGGGCAGGGGGGAAGTGGTTAATTGTAGAAAACAATACTAAAGCAATTTACGTGAAAGAAGGATAAAATAAATGTATGTAATTTTATAAAATGTTATGCAACATGGAAAAATAATAAAGAATATAAAGGGAAAAAAAAAAATACAATGGACTCGAACATTCAAAATCAAAAGTGCTAAATATAACGCCTAATATGCAAGATATTGTCCTAAAAAGGGTTTGGGACCCGGGTCCTGCCCCAGGGGACATGTACCAATGCAAAAAAAAAGTTTTAAAAACTGCAGTTTTTTCGGGAGCAGTGATTTTAATGATGCTTAAAGTGAAAAGAAAAAGTGAAATATTCCTTTAAATGTCGTACCTGGGGGGTGTCTAAAGTATGCCTGTGAAGTGGCATGTGTTTCCGTGTTTAGAACTGTCCCTGCACAAAATGACATTTCTAAAGGAAAAAAAGCCATTTAAAACTTCTTGCGGCTTTAATGTAATGTCTGGTCCCAGCAATATGGATGAAAATCATTGAGCTCCAGCCAAAAAATCTATTTTTAAGCTTTTTGGAAAATATAGGGAAGGGTTATCACCCCTGTAACATTTGTTTCTCTGTCTGTGCACCTGTTCAGAACATTTCACCTCACTTTCCGTCCCAAGCATCAGTGGAGAGGAGACACCTTTTTCCCATATTAACTCTTAAGCCTCGTACACACGGTCGGACTTCCATCTGACTTTTCCGAGGTTTTTGTCCGAACGGAGTTGGGCGTGAACACCCATAGCATACACACGCTCTGACTTTTTCGCCAACAAACATGAACGTAGTGACGTTTCAACGTACTGACGAGACTTCAAAAGAGGAAGTTACATTTTTCGGCGTCACCTTTTGGGCTCCTTCTGCTAAGCGCGAGTTAGTAGAGGTTTGGCGTGGGCTGATTTGTGGTTCTCATTTTCATTCGTTTCTGAATGTCCGTTCGTGAATCCGCCATGTTGCGCAATCCTGATAGCCAGAACTCCAAGGCTATATATAGCACGCTCTCTATCTCTCATGCCCAGTTTAGGTCAAGGAGTAGGAGGAGGACTGTTTGGACCAAAAATTGGTTGCTTCAACGAGACCAATTTTGTCACATGACATTGCTGAGGAGCTACAGGAGAATTATCCTAAAGATTTTAGGAACTATCTCCGGATGTCAGACTCCTGCTTTCAGCACCTTTTGTCCATGCTGTCCCCCTACATTAGGAAGCAGGACACCTGTATGAGGACTGCTATTCCAGCAGAGCAAAGGCTCATAGCCACTTTGCGATACTTGGCGACAGGGAGAAGTCTCCAAGATATTACATTTACAACAGGTATCTCTCCCCAGGCTCTTGGCCATATCATTCCGGAGACATTGTAATGGATTTATATGTATTGATATTCAGCGCAAATTGGACTGAGATTAAGCTGCTGCCCCCCTTTTTGTGTATTCTGTCACAAAGACAGATCACTGTGTAGTATGTAATGTAGGGTGTGGGGTATTGGCGCTGCTTTAAGTTCAAATGACTAGTTGTCTTGCCTTCTATTAGGTGGATTTACGGCTACTGTGCCCTTAATATTGGAACTGTGTACAATACGTGTTAATGTCTCAAGCTATATTGTAATCCTCAACTTATATGTGAAACTTTAAAACACTCCTGACTCTCACAATACCCTGTGGGGTTTGTGACCATGTGCTAAATTGGGCCTCTAAATTGCCACTTAAAACCGTGTGTGTATTGACTATTTACATATGTGTCAATCACTCCTTAATGCAGATTCCATAAACCAATTCGTGAAACCAGTGTTACAAAAAATTATAAAAAATAAACATATTGAATATTGTGATATCCTCATAAGTTCTCATAAATTCTATACAATATACACCTATGTAGCGGTGTGTTTTCAGTGTGTCCAGTGCCAAAAATTTAAAAAGTATATAGTATAACAGTGCACTATTATACTATATACTTTTTTAATTTTTGGCACTGGACACACTGAAAACACACCGCTACATAGGTGTATATTGTATAGAATTTATGAGAACTTATGAGGATATCACAATATTCAATACGTTTATTTTTTATCATTTTTTGTAACACTGTTTTCACGAATTGGTTTATGGAATCTGCATTAAGGAGTGATTGACACATATGTAAATAGTCAATACACACACGGTTTTAAGTGGCAATTTAGAGGCCCAATTTAGCACATTGTCACAAACCCCACAGGGTATTGTGAGAGTCAGGAGTGTTTTAAAGTTTCACATATAAGTTGAGGATTACAATATAGCTTGAGACATTAACACGTATTGTACACAGTTCCAATATTAAGGGCACAGTAGCCGTAAATCCACCTAATAGAAGGCAAGACAACTAGTCCTTTGAACTTAAAGCAGCGCCAATACCCCACACCCTACATTACATTGTAATGGATTGGTTCTGGTCCAATCCCAGAAACTATTCTCTTGTTCTGCCGCTGTTCCAAATCTGTGCTGGAGTGAATAGGCCTATTTGCTAGGTTTGAAAGAAAAGACGCTACTCTGTGCTTTAGCATAAATTCTTTTATCACTTCCAGACCTTAGTCTCGGTCCCAGCCCTTTTTTAAAGGCAAATTTTACACAGACGTCATCACAAGCATGTTCATATAATTAGTTCTTGTTCATACATGGAGCTTCTTCTTGTGACGTCAGTTTCTTCCCTCGTGGCAACAGGGTCCCCAGAATATTCTTGTCTTAGCTCCATGTTTAGTCTTGCTCGGAGGGGGGAAGGAGCTGAAGGACTACAGGACATCTGTTCTTTTTTCTTCACTTCTGAGATGAATTTCTGTCATAACTTTTTAATCAAGGAAAGAAACTACCAATGTCTTCTTGTTACATGAATACTAGGCCACATACATCCAATATTTCAAACTTGTACCCTTAGATAGCATATATTAGCTTTCTAGTTCCCTATATGAAAATCAATTAGCCTCTCATTGTACAGAAATGTCTCAAAATGTATTTCTGTTCCTAACAGATGGTTCTCGTAAAAGGACACTAGTCACCCTGAATTCCTGATTGGGTGAAAATAGACTGTCATCAGCAGAAAATCAAGGAAAGAAACATTTAACCCCTGCTAAACTTCTCAAACTATATTTAAAAGGATAATAGATAGAAATAAAACGTATATAAATAAAATATTCATTTTATATACTCCATCACAGTCCCCCCTTGAAATTATTATTTTATCAACTCTGTCCCTATATTATATAACCTTACCTGGCCCTCCTGACATCAGGACCTTTTTTACATTTCGCATAGAGGTCGGACATGGCTTGCCCAGTGTCTTCACTCGACAAAACGGTCAGGAGAACAGTCAAGTACTATTCTTTCCCTTATTATTTGAGAATGTTGTATGTATTAGTTACAGGTAAGGACTGTAATGGAGCATACGGTCCCTCATCCTCCTTTATTGGATCTCTAATATCACCTAGATTCAAAAAGGTAGGAGTCACCTCTTCAGCTGCCTTTCCTAACAGCTTTTTCATACAGGGCAGAATACAGCAAACCACTAGTGCAGCTAATGTAAGCAGTATCAAAATTGCTATACCGATTTGAGTACAAATACGTTGCCACCCATTCATCCACCCAAAATACTGGTCCCAGGGATCAGTCAGTCCTGAATTTCTTTTTAACTCTTTTGAGAGATCCTCTAATTTCTTAATGGCCAAGGTTACCTTACCATTGGGGCCTGTATTGTCCGGAATATACGTACAACATGTACATGCAACATTTTGCACACACCCCCCTTTTCAGCTAAAATCATGTCTAAGGCCATACGATTTTGGAAAGTCATTTGTGAAGTGGCCTATAGTTGTTTAGCTAAACCTTGGAGTGCATCCTGGTATAGTTAACCACTTAACGACCGCCCACTGTAATTATACGTCGGCAGAATGGCACCGACAGGCAGAATCACGTAGATCTACGTGATCGCCTTTGTATAGTTGGGGGGTCCGATCGGACCCCCCTTCTGTACAGTGAGCGGTGGTTAAGTGTTCAGGAGCGATCCGGCATGAGGGGACGGCCGTTCGATTCCGGCCAACCCCTCTCGATCGCTCCCGGCGAATGAGAGCTTCCCCTGCCTGTGTAATGTAAACACAGGCAGAGGAAGTGATGTCATCTCTCCTCGTGTCGGTCTTTTCGATCCGGCGCGAGGAGAGAAGACATCACATAGTAAGTGCACCAACAGCCCACTGACACCAGTACACGTAGGCACACTTACACCCCCCAGTCACCCCCAGATCACCCCCCAGATCACCCCCAGTACCCCCAGTCACAGTGCACCGTTTGCAGTGATCATTTTTTTTACTGATCACTGCAATCAGTGTCATTTGTGACTGTAAAAAGTTGCAGGGCAGTTAGGATTAGGCCCCTTTAGGTCCAGAGTAGCCCCCTAACCCCCCCTAATAAAGGTTTAACCCCTTGATCGCCCCCCAGGTAACCCTTTCACCCCCTAACGCCAGCGTCACTAAGCGATCGTTTTTCCGATTTCGCTTTTTTCTTGTCGCTGGTGCCCCAGATAGCCATTTAATTATTTTTAGGTTCGCCGCAGGTTTTTATTAGCGTCAGGTACCCCCATATATTATTTTAACCCCCTGATTGCCCCTAGAGTTAACCCTTTCACCAGTGATCACCGTATAAGCGTCACTGGTGACACTGGTTACCCAGTTAGTTATTTAGTTAATTAGGTAACCCGTCAGGTTTTTATATAGCGTCGGGTACCCCCATATTTGACCTAATAAAGTTTTTAACCCCCTGATTGCCCCTAGTTAACCCTTTCACCAGTGATCACCATATAAAGGTTACAGGTGACGCTGGTTGGTTAGTTTGCTTTTTATAGCATCAGGGCACCCGCCGTATATAACCCAATAAAGGTTTAACCCCCTGATCGCCCGGTGGCTGATATCAATTAGGTTTCAGCGCCAGAGAGGGTCTGCGTCGCCCCAGGCAGCGTCAGGTTAGTGCCAGTAACGCTAACACCCACGCGCAAAGCATACACCTCCCTTAGTGGTTTAGTATCTGTTCAGATCTATACTAGCGTCCCCAGCGGTTTAGGGTTCCCAAAAACGCAGTGTTAGCGGGATCAGCCCAGATACCTGCTAGCACCTGCGTTTAGCCCCTCCGCCCAGCCCAGCCCAGCCCAGCCCACCCAAGTGCAGTATCGATCGATCACTGTCACTTACCAAACACAAAACACATAACTGCAGCGTTTGCAGAGACAGTCCTGATCCCTGCGATCGCTAACAGTTTTTTTTGGTAGCGTTTGATACATTTGGTGACAGTCAGGTGCTTTTTTTTTACCTGTGAATCTTACTAGTGTACCCCTAAATTTAGAGCCCAAAATGGCAAGACGAAGGTACACTAGTAAAGAGGCCTATGAGATTCTGAGCATGACAGATAGTGAAGAGGAGGTCACGCATCTGTCAGATTCAGGCTCAGAATATCTTCCCGTAGAAGACAGTGACGTCAGCGGCCCCACGTCAGATAGCTCTGATGACGAAGTTGAGGTCCCTGCTAAGGTCAGGCGTACCCGATCCCGATCTTCTGAGGTTGTTGAGGAGCAAGAACCGCAGGTCTCTCGTATCATGGAGCAGAGTAGTACTAGCGCCGCTATTCCTTCTGGTGAATTGGCAAGCACCAGCGGCCTAGTACAGCCTGGGCGTACATCCAGCACTGCAGTATCACGTGGTGACGTGGCGAGTCCCATAAGTGCAGTTTAAGCTGGCGAGGTGGCAAGCACAAGTAGTGTCCCGCTGCCACCAAGAAGACAAAGGCAGGCCCGTCGTGCCCATAGTGCCCTTCCTGCAGAATTCGCCTATCCTGATTGGGTCCCCACTACTTCTGTAGAACCCGTACTTCCCCCATTCACTGCCCAACCCGGTATTCAGGTGGAAACAGCTGATTTTATGCCAATTGACTTTTATTCGCTGTTTTTCACGGAAGATCTCTATAGATCTATTGTGGACCAGAGTAATTTGTATGCTGGTCAATTCATCGCCGCTAACCCCCAGTTGCCTAAAATTGCCAAAGATTGGAAACCAATTACGGTTTCCGACTTTAAGACTTTTCTGGGCCTTTCCCTCAACATGGGCACACATAAATTCCCGTCATTGCGTGCTTATTGGTCCACGCACCCAATTGACCACATGCCCGTGTTCTCTGCCTCCATGCCCAGGACACGATACGAGCAGATTTTGCGGTTCATGCACTTCAACGACAATGAACTTTGTCGTCCACGTGGGGACCCTGAATACGACCGGCTCTATAAAATTCGGCCCCTCATAAACCACTTCAACGAACGTTTTGCAGCCTTGTTTATTCCCGATCAAGTTGTCTGCGTTGATGAGTCCCTGATTAAATTTTCTGGCCGCTTGTCTTTCAAGCAGTACCTTCCCAGCAAGCGTGCCAGATACGGGGTCAAGCTCTACAAGTTCTGTGACAGGGCAACAGGCTATGTATTGAACTTTACGGTTTATGAGGGAAAAGATAGTCAGGTTGAGTCGGTCAACTGCCCGGATTACATAGGGAGCGCTGGCAAGATAGTGTGGAACTTGGTGTCACCCTTATTCGGAAAGGGGTACCACTTGTATGTGGACAATTATTACACGAGCGTGCCACTGTTTAGTCACTTGTTTGATCATCAGATTGGAGCATGTGGCACCGTGCGACCTAATCGCCGGGGCTTTCCCCAGCGGCTTGTAGATGCCCGTCTTAGGCTGGGGGAGAGAGCCTGCTTGAAGTGTAATAACTTGCTCGCTATGAAGTGGAGGGACAATAAGAATGTTTTCCTTCTTACCTCCCTTCATGCAGACACGACAGTCCAAATTCGTACGGCAACTGGTGTTGTGGAGAAACCCCTCTGTGTCCACGAATATAACCAAAATCTGGGAGGGGTGGACCTCAACGACCAGTTGTTGGCGCCAAATCTAATTGACCGTAAGGCGAGACGCTGGTACAAAAAAGTGTCTCTATCCTTATTCCAATTGGCTTTGCTGAACGCTCATGTGCTATACAGAGCTTCAGGCGGGATGTTATCTCTTCTAAAATTCCAGAATGAGATAGTCACAGAACTCCTGTATCCAGGCGGTTCTGCACCTCACCATTCCCAACCAAATGCAGTAAGCCGGCTGCATGAGAGGCATTATCCGTATGCCCTCCCGAGTACCCCTACCCAACGAACCCCCCAAAAAAGATGTCATGTCTGTAGCAAGCGCGGATTTAGGCGTGACACCCGTGTTTTTTGTCCACTCTGTCTTGACAAACCTGGTCTTTGCCTTGGTGAATGTTTTGAACGCTACCACTCAAAAGTGAAGTTTTAGCGTAGGGTACAGCATTTCACAGACTAGGACACACTTACACAGGGTCTCCCAAGATGCCATTACATTTTGAGAGACCCGAACCATTACAGTTGTTAAAGTTACAAAAAAAAGTGTAAAAAATAAAAAATAAAAACGTAAAAAACAAAACACAAAAAAATATAAAATAAAAAAACCAAAAATAGTTGTCGTTTTATTGTTCTCTCTCTCTATTTTCTCCTCCTGTTCTGCTCTTTTTTACTGTATTCTATTCTGCAATGTTTTATCATGCTTGCTTTTCAGGTATGTAATTTTTTGTTTTCAGGTACGCCATTCAGTTGCAGCGCGGATCTATTTATCTTGACAGCAACAGCGTTTGCTCCCACGATACATAAAGCCGTGACTCCAACGCTGTAGGAGGTGATTTCACCACCACAGTTAAAAAAAGAGCATATATGCCGAAGCATGGGGGCAGCAGGGGCGGAGGAGCGATTTTGCTCCTAATGCCGCGTATATACGGTCGAAATTCCGACGGAGGCTTGCCCGTGGAAAAGTCCGACCGTGTGTACGCGGCATAACTTTTTTGCGGGAGGATGCCCCCATGCTTCGGCATATATATATTTTAGGCACAGGTTGCGTTAAAAAAAATGTTTTATTATTTACTAGGTTTTGTTTTGGTATTTGCTTTGCAGGTATGGTATGGTAAGGTCTTACTGTTGTACTGTAATGTTACTTTGTTTTAATGTTAACCATCATTTGCTTAGCAGGTACGCCATTCAGTTGCATCGCGGATTTATTTATCTTGACAGCAACAGCGTTTGCTCCCACGATACATAAAGCCGTGATTCCAACGCTGTAGGAGGTGATTTCACCACCACAGTTAAAAAAAAGAGCATATATGCCGAAGCATGGGGGCAGCAGGGGCGGAGGAGCGATTTTGCTCCTAATGCCGCGTATATACGGTCGAAATTCCGACGGAGGCTTGCCCGTGGAAAAGTCCGACCGTGTGTACGCGGCATAACTTTTTTGCGGGAGGATGCCCCCATGCTTCGGCATATATGCCCATCATTAGAAGTGGGTGGATGAAGGGAGGTATTCTAATGGTGGGCATACCCACCGATCAATCTCTTTTTTTCGTTCAGCCAACAGGCTGCATGAAAAAAAAGATTACAATACATGTCCAACAAGGACCAGCAACGTACTGGTATGTTGCTGGACTTTGAATGTTTATACCAGAATGATGCCTGCGAGTTTAGGTATCATCTTGGTATCATTCTTTTCAGCCAGTGGCCGGCTTTCATGTAAAAGCAATTCTAGCAGATAATTAGCCTCTAGACTGCTTTTACAAGCAGTGGGAGGGAATGTCCCCCCCCCCCCGGATATAAACAGCACCATTGGGAAAGCATTTTATCACACCGATCTTGGTGTGGTCAGATGCTTTGAGGGCAGAGGAAAGATCTAGGGTCTAACCCCCCAATTTTTTTTAAAAAAAGTACCTGTCACTACTTATTGCTATCATAGGGGATATTTACATTCCCTGAGATAACAATAAAAATGGTAAAAAAAAAAAATATGGAAGGAACAGTTTAAAAATAAAATAAAAAAGCAAAATAATAATAAAAAAAAAAAAAAAGCACCGCTGTCCCCCCCTGCTCTTGCGCAAAGGCGAACGCAAGCGTCGGTCTAGCGTCATATGTAAATAGCAATTGCATCATGCATGTGAGGTATCACCGCGAAGGTCAGATCGAGGGCAGTAATTTTAGCAGTAGACCTCCTCTGTAAATCTAACGTGGTAACCTGTAAAGGCTTTTAAATGCTTTTAAAAATGAATGTAGTTTGTCGCCGCTCCGCGTTTGTGCGCAATTTTAAAGCATGTCGTGTTTGGTATCCATGTACTCGGCCTAAGATCATCTTTTTTATTTCATCAAACATTTGGGCAATATAGTGTTTTTTAGTGCATTAAAAATAAAAAAGTGTGTTTTTCCCCCAAAAAATGTGTTTGAAAAATCGCTGCGCAAATACTGTGTGGGAAAAAAAAATGCAACACCCACTATTTTAATCTGTAGGGCCTTTGCTTTAAAAAAATATATAATGTTTGGGGGTTCAACATACTTTTCTTGCAAAAAAAAAAAATGTTTTCATGTAAACAAAAAGTGTCAGAGAGGGCTTTGTCTTCAAGTGGTTAGAACAGTGGATGATGTGTGACAGCTTCCTAATGTTGTGCATAAAATGCCAGGACAGTTCAAAACCCCCCCAAATGACCCCATTTTGGAAAGTAGACACCTCAAGCTATTTGCTGAGAGGCATGTTGAGCCCATTGAATATTTTTTTTTTTTTGTCCCAAGTGATTGAATAATGACAAAAAGAAAAAAAAATGTACAAAAAGTTGTCACTAAATTATATATTGCTCAAACATGCCATGGTTATATGTGGAATTGCACCCCAAAATACATTCTGTTTCTTCTCCTGAGTACGGGGATACCACATGTGTGGGACTTTTTGGGAGCCTAGCCGCGTACAGGACCCCGAAAACCAAGCACCGCCTTCAGGATTTCTATGGGTGTAAATTTTTGATTTCACTCCTCACTGCCTATCACAGTTTCGGTGGCCATGGAATGCCCAGATGGCACAAAACCCCCCAAATGACCCCATTTTGGAAAGAAGACACCCCAAGCTATTTGCTGAGAGGTATGTTGAGCATTTTGCAGATCTCGCTTTTTGTCACAGTTTTGAAAATTGAAAAAAGAAAAAAAAAAGTCTTTCTTCATTTTCAAAAACAAATGAGAGCTGTAAAATACTCACCATGCTTCTCAGCAAATAGCTTGGGGTGTCTACTTTCCAAAATGGGGTCATTTGTGGGGGTTTTGGGCTATCTTGGCATTTTATGGCCTTCAAAACTGTGATAGGTAGTGAGGAGTGAAATCAAAAATTTATGCCCTTAGAAACCTTGAAGGCGGTGCTTGGTTTTTGGGGTCCCGTACGCGGCTAGGCTCCCAAAAAGTCCCACACATGTGGTATCCCCGTACTCAGGAGAAGCAGCAGAATGTATTTTGGGGTGTAATTTCACATATGCCCATGGCATGTGTGAGCAATATATCATTTAGTGACAACTTTGTGCAAAAAAAAAAAAGTTTGTCATATTACTGCAACTTGTGGCAAAATATAAAATATTCCATGGACTGAACATGCCTCTCAGTAAATAGCTTGGGGTGTCTACTTTCCAAAATGGGGTCATTTGGGGGGGGGGGGTTTGTGCTATTTTGGCATTTTATAGCCTTCGAAACTGTGATAGGTAGTGAGGAGTGAAATCAAAAATTTGCGCCCTTAGAAATCCTGAAGGCGGTGCTTGGTTTCCGGGGTCCCGTACGTGGCTAGGCTCCCAAAAAGTCCCACACATGTGGTATCCCCGTACTCAGGAGAAGCAGCAGAATGTATTTTGGGGTGCAATTCCACATATAACCATGGCATGTGTGAGCAATATATCATTTAGTGACAACTTTTTGTATTTTTTTTTTTTTGTCATTATTCAATCACTTGGGACAAAAAAAAAAATATTCAATGGGCTCAACATGCCTCTCAGCAATTTCCTTGGGGTGTCTACTTTCCAAAATGGGGTCATTTGGGGGGGTTTTGTACTGCCCTGCCATTTTAGCACCTCAAGAAATAGGCAGTCATAAATTTAAAGCTGTGTAAATTCCAGAAAATGTACCCTAGTTTGTAAACGCTATAACTTTTGCGCAAACCAATAAATATACGCTTATTGACATTTTTTTTTACTAAAGACATGTGGCTGAATACATTTTGGCCTAAATGTATGACTAAAATTGAGTTTATTCGATTTTTCTTATAACAAAAAGTAGAAAATATCATTTTTTTTTCAAAATTTTCGGCCTTTTTCCATTTATATCGCAAAAAATTAAAATCGCAGAGGCAATCAAATACCATTAAAAGAGAGCTCTATTTGTGGGAAGAAAAGGACGCAAATTTCGTTTAGGTACAACATTGCATGTCCGCACAATTTACAGTTAAAGCAGCGCAGTGCAAAATTCTGAAATCACCTCTGGTCCTCTAGCTACCAAATGGTCCGGGGCTTAAGTGGTTAATGAACCTCTTTTGATTATAGTAGATATAATTAATCCAATCTACATTCTTATTTACAGTGATTATGGGAATCAGGGACTCAAAACCTGCAGCTACTTGGTCTCTTGCTTTTAATTTCATCTGGGACCCCCCTTGGGACTCCTATGGCATCTATATATACATGAGGGTCGAAACTACCAGCTGGAGCACCTCTACGTTTCCTAGTGGATTTATATGAGTGCTCCCTTTTTACTACTAAGTCATCTCCCGAGAAGATGTGCAGGGGCATTATGACTTTAGCAAGTGCACATTCCCCTGTCCACCTGTCTGGTAATCTAGTCCTAATCTTCATGTCCCCACAAATCCAATACACGTCTCCCAAAGAATGAGTTTGATTCTGCACCAGATCTGTGGATACACTGCCAATTAAATGGAGGGAGAAAGATTATAATACAGAAATCAAGTATGAAGGTAGCTACATGTATGTCTGATTAATTATACCAAAATTGTGTTACACCATCTATTTGTTTGATAGCCAACTCCTGTGCGTGTACAGTTGCTATAAGAAAAAAGATATATAGTTTCATTCTGATGCGGGTGGTTCACGGTCCACAGGAACTGGAGCCTCGTTGCATATCTTGGCTCCAGGGAATGCTTTCAGAGAAACTTCTTAACCATCACCCAATCACCAGGAAGTATACTGTAAGTACCGTTATCTAGATCAGGATCTGTAATGCAAGAAAATACTCGTACATGTATGTTAGTTAATTATTTTACAAGAGCGGTCACATAATCTATCAAAGTATCAGACTGTAATTGCAACTGTTATGGATAACAACCTAACAGGGTGATAAGATGCATGAAACGTTAATGTGTTACCTAGGGCCAATCATATTTATTTTGTGACTATAGCGGTGAACACAGGACCCTGATCACTCTCTATCACCCCAGGTACCCCATATCTGCAAACTGGCTCCAAAAACAATTTCTTAGTCGTGGTTTTCGCCGTCTGATCTGTGACAGAATAAGCCTCGAGCCACCCTGAGCCTTTCGGGGTTGCATGCTAGGCAAGTGTGGCAGGACTTACAGTGCTGTTTAGTCATTCCTGGAGCTACATAATGTTTCTTTATAAGTGAGTTCATCAAAGTCTTTGAGAAATGGGTTGCTCCATGGGCCCATTGCACCACAGCTGGGTACAAAGCTCTGGGGAGACATGGGCAGGTTCCTACAGTCCAAAGATCATCCACCTGTACTGCTACAAGGTGAGTTGAGGCATTGGGATCGGGGCATCCAGCATAAATTCAAAGCAATCATGTCCATCTTCATCTCGGGTAAAAGCAGGTAGGTCTGCGTTCTCTTCTTCCTGTTTGTCCAGAGACATGTCATGATACCCCCCCCCCTTGGACAAGAGGAAGTAGAGTAGCAGAGTAGAGGCACTGGCATCGAAGTAGAGCCACACTGTCAGGCATGAGGAAACTGCATCGCAACCATAGGACAAACACTTGTGTTGCACCTGATACAGAAAGGCAAAGATATCATGAGGGGCAAGCAGCAGAAGGGATGGGCCAGGACAAAGTCAGAAGTTTAGTCCAGCAGGGCTTGGGCAGACAGGATGGGCCACCTCTAGCAACAGGGTCCAGGCAGGCTAAATAACAACCAATAACGTGGTTACAGAATCCATGAGTTTGTGTCAACACCCATAAGGCGGGGCCCTGCATCTCAGATATGAACAGGCAAAAGGGCTTTCCATAACAGGCAAAAGGGCAGGAGCAGCACTGATCGCCTTTCTTCAAAAGGCAAAAAGTCAGTGGACGCTTCTTCGGACAGCACCAAGGGGACACATAGCATACAAGGGTTGCATGTGAAGGGAAGCCGCAGGTATCCAGGCTCTTAACATTACTGCAACACGCTAAATCTACGACAGCGAAAATACTTTTGCAGACAGGGGCACCCCAGACAGAAGAGAGCGTGGAGGGATAAGTTCACTCACTGCTATAAGGTCCTATACTACTGTGGTCGGGCCACTATCAGCCCAATCTGAATCGGGTGTTAAAAACCCACTACGAAATCACTTGATAGTATGCGATAATGCGATTCGTAATGTAACCTGGTATTGAATGCATCACAGGGCAATGAAAAGCTGGCATCAGTATTCAACATAGGGCACAAAGGAGTAAGGATAACTGGGAGGGACTACAGTACGAGGTCCCTCAACTTACAACTGAATATGGACATACATTTATATGCAAACCCTAAGCAAAGTTCAACATTTAAATGTCACTAGAACATTCAAAACCTAGCAACCCTTATGAAATGTCGTTCCGCTACTACACGGAAGGTAAGTACTATTTATAAATATGACACTGTCATGTTCTCAAACCAAACAGATCTCCTGAATGCACTTCTTACATGTGTCCAGACCAAAAATCACATTAGGCACATGTGAAGGCAAAGTCTAAATTTAGAAGAATTCTTTTGTACACAGGCATTACCCCAAAACCATTATACAACTTTAGGCATTTAGCTTCGTAAAGACAAACAAACAAAAATTGTGTATGTCCCTAAATATTTGGAAACAGGGTAGTTCATACTGCAGGTAGAAATAAGCCCGATTCCAAAAATCGCTCTGCCATACATTTAAATGGTTTTAGTAATGGACATGCAAAAACAATTCAGTCAGTCAAGTACCTGGATATGCAAAAAATATTTTCATCCAAAAATAACCTCATACATCATCGTTGGAATCAATTATTTTTACAATAAATTTTATCTCCATTATCAGTCTGTACTGTTTCTAACTAAGACAAAATTTCATCGTCCTCCTCTTTATCCTGTGACTAAATTAAAGTTTGTAAAAGTAGTAATTTTACCAGATTATTGTATTTTTCTTTTACTAAAACTTCGCTTATCACTGCTTTAATTTTGCAAAAAACATTATTTTTCATAACCAATCATGCTTCTCAGACAGTATGATTGAATGAACCACACATGTTCAGTCAGTCTGACTGTTAAACAAACACATGGTAGTCTTAAATTCCTCTGTCAGTGCAGGCATATATACAGAAAGTTTATTATTCCATTGTGCCAATACACCTCCTGTTTGTCTTGAAAAACACCTTAAACAAATGGTGCAAAACCCAAAACAATTACTTTAGTAAGTAATAATACCTTTTAAATATATATTTTTTTCTCATCCATGAACCCTCTTCCAGGTTTCTGGAAGTTTTAACACAAAAATATTGTTGAGAGGACAATCTCGTGAAACTCACAGATTGGCTTCTGATTGGCCCTTACCCCTAGAAAAATTTCTCCCCAACCAAAGTCTTTACTTTTATCAGAAATACTCAATTACAAAAACTTTTAACAATAGTTTTTTTACTATTTTTTTAAATAATTTTTAGATTTGAACAAAGCTTTCATATTTTAATATTTTTCCTGGGTAGCCTTAAGTAAATTAGAACAATCTACTACTTTTAATTTAATAACCAAATCCTAGTTTGGAATATTTGTAAAAATTGCTCAATCATTAACTTATTATTTCCTGCAACCAAAACTGTAGGATTTTTATTAAACACTAAATACCATGTTGTTTTCCATTATCTTAATCAATAGTTTTTTCTTAATGACCACATGTAAGAACACATTTTCTTTTGTTTAGGGCTTAAATATTCACAAACATTTACATGCATCATTAAACTTAGTTGCCTTTTTTAAAGAACTTCTTCACACTCTGGTATTAAAAGAGAAGTGTGAAACCCTCTATACAGCCTTAGGAGAAGGGAAGGGGGGGGGAAGATGGGCAGCGTTGGTTTGTAACAGCACACTCATACGAGACACAGTGAAGGCTATGCCGTACAAGACCAAAATAAAAAGAGGGAGGGAGAGGAGGAAGGGGGGCGTGCGTGAATCTGGACATCGTGCTTGTGTCACAGAATGAGCTGTACAAACAGGCTGAGCTTGAGGTAGCCAAGCTCGCATTAGCCAAACTAAAATCCCAACCTTTTCCACGTGTATAGAATGGCCATAAAATAAACAAAAAAACAACATACAAAAAAAAACAGACAAAACACACAAGTGTAGAATATGAGAGCTATGTCAGCTTCACTGTCTGTATGGAGGTAAAATTTTTAACCCCGAATCACTGGACAAGGAAATTCTGTGTCTAAACTTATTGTCACACCGTGTCTGGGATGTGATCCCAGGGACTGTGGTTCATAGACTGTTTTCCTATGTCCTGAGCCACCAGTGAACTGGTTTTATGTTAGCATCGTAGTTATGTTCTTTTTCACTAGTGGGGATGTTTGCTCCACCCTGGGACCAGCTGTCAGCAGTCTTCTCATTAGTGTCCCTATATATTCCCACTTCCCCTTCCTGTCCGTGCCTTAGGATAGGTTCCTGTTTATGGATGCGCTTGCTTTTTGGTTATCTACTTGGCTTGGCTCGGCTTGACTACGATTCCTGGATTATCCCTTGAACCTGGTTAACCTTCCTGCCGACCCTCCCTGGCTTGTTCTGACTACGTTACCTGGATTGTCCTTTTCCCTCCTGGGATCCTGTCTTCTGCCTACTAACCGTGAGTTGTTGCTGGGGGTTGTGGTTAGGCTATCTGCACCTTCCTTTGTGGTTCCTTATTTCCTGTCTGTGGGAGATCTCAGCCGTCCCTCCACCTGACACCGGGATAACAAGACTACCGGTCAGGAAAGCGGAGGGACGGTTGTAGTTTCCTGGCAGACCTGACACTATCCTAAGGCCAGATGGACCTCAGCGAGCTGGTGCAGGCAGTCTCTCTACAGGGTTAGATGTTGGGTGAGCAGGCTAATCATGTACAGTCATTGGAGGAGAAATTGGGTGCCATCGCTACTCTGTTATCTACTTTGGCCTCGGCACATGGTACTAGTCCTGCTACACCAAAAAATCTTGAGTCTGGGGTTGGGGAACCTGTAGTTGTGTCTAAATCTGTGGGTTCTCCCGCTCCAAAGATACCTCTCCCCGATAAGTATGATGGGAACCCCTTGGATTGCAGGGGATTTCTCAACCATTGCCGGTTGCATTTTAACCACTTAAGCCCCGGACCATTTGGTAGCTAAAGGACCAGAGGTGAATTCAGAATTTTGCACTGCGCTGCTTTAACTGTAAATTGTGCGGACATGCAATGTTGTACCCAAACGAAATTTGCGTAATTTTCTTCCCACAAATAGAGCTTTCTTTTAATGGTATTTGATTGCCTCTGCGATTTTTATTTTTTGCGATATAAATGGAAAAAGACCGAAAATTTTGAAAAAAAAAGATATTTTCTACTTTTTGTTATAAGAAAAATCGAATAAACTCAATTTTAGTCATACATTTAGGCCAAAATGTATTCAGCCACATGTCTTTAGTAAAAAAAATGTCAAGCGTATATCGGTTTGCGCAAAAGTTATAGCGTTTACAAACTAGGGTACATTTTCTGGAATTTACACAGCTTTTAATTTATGACTGCCTATCATTTCTTGAGGTGCTAAAATGACAGGGCAGTACAAACCCCCCCAAATGACCCCATTTTAGAAAGTAGACACCCCAAGGAAATTGCTGAGAGGCATGTTGAGCCCATTGAATATTTTTTTTTTGTCCCAAGTGATTGAATAATGACGACAAAAAAAAAAAAAAAAATTACAAAAAGTTGTCACTAAATGATATATTGCTCACACATGCCATGGTTATATGTGGAATTGCACCCCAAAATACATTCTGCTGCTTCTCCTGAGTACGGGGATACCACATGTGTGGGACTTTTTAGGAGCCTAGCCACGTACGGGACCCCGGAAACCAAGCACCGCCTTCAGTTTTCTGGATTTCTAAGGGCGCAAATTTTTGATTTCACTCCTCACTACCTATCAGTTTTGAAGGCCATAAAATGCCAAAATAGCACAAAACCCCCCCAAATGACCCCATTTTGGAAAGTAGACACCCCAAGCTGTTTGCTGAGAGGCATGGTGAGTATTTTACAGCTCTCATTTGTTTTTGAAAATGAAGAAAGAACACTTTTTTTTTTTTTTTTTTTTTTCAATTTTCAAAACTTTGTGACAAAAAGCGAGATCTGCAAAATACTCACAATACCTCTCAGCAAATAGCTTGGGGTGTCTACTTTCCAAAATGGGGTCATTTGGGGGGGGTTTTGTGCCATCTGGGCATTCCATGGCCTCCGAAACTGTGATAGGCAGTGAGAAGTGAAATCAAAAATTGACACCCTTAGAAAGCCTGAAGGCGGTGCTTGGTTTTTGGGGTCCCGTACGCGGCTAGGCTCCCAAAAAGTCTCACACGTGGTATCCCCGTACTCAGGAGAAGCAACAGAATGTATTTTGGGGTGTAATTCCACATATGCCCATGGCATGTTTGAGCAATATATCATTTAGTGACAACTTTGTGCAAAAAAAAAAAAAAATATTATATTTTCCGCAACTTGTGTCAACATATAAAATATTCCATGGACTCGACATGCCTCTCAGTATATAGCTTGGGGTGTCTACTTTCCAAAATGGGGTCATTTGGGGGGGGGTTTGAACTGTTCTGGCATTTTATACACAACATTAGGAAGCTTACATCCACTCTTCTAACCACTTGAAGACAAAGCCCTTTTTGACACTTTTTGTTTACATGAAAACATATTTTTTTTTGCAAGAAAATTATGTTGAACCCCCAAACATTATATATATTTTTAAAGCAAAGGCCCTACAGAATAAAATGGTGGGTGTTGCATTTTTTTTTCTACACCGTATTTGTGCAGAGATTTTTCAAATGCATTTTTTGGGGAAAAAATACACTTTTTATTTTTAATGCACTAAAACGCACTATATTGCCCAAATGTTTGATGAAATAAAAAAGATGATCTTAGGCCGAGTACATAGATTCCAAACACGACATGCTTTAAAATTTCGCACAAACCCGCATTGGCAACAAACTACATACATTTTTAAAAGCCTTTAAAAGCATTTACAGGTTACCCCGTTAGATTTACAGAGGAGGTCTACTGCTAAAATTACTGCCCTCGATCTGACCTTCGCGGCGATACCTCACATGCATGGTGGAATTGCTGTTTACATATGACGCCAGACCGACGCTTGCGTTCGCCATTGGGCAAGAGCAGGGCAGGACAGGGGTGCTTTTTTTTTTTTTTTTTTTTTTTTTAATTTTGCTATTTTATTTTTAAACTGTTGCTTCCATATTTATTTATTTTTATCACTTTTATTGTTATCTCAGGGAATGTAAATATCCCCTATGATAGCAATAGGTAATGACAGGTACTCTTTTTTTGAAAAAACTGGGGTCTATTGGACCCTAGATCTTTCCTCTGCCCTCAAAGCATCTGACCACACCAAGATCGGTGTGATAAAATGCTTTCCCAATTTCCCAATGGCGCTTTTTATATCCGGGGGGGGACATTCCCTCCCACTGCTTGTAAAAGCAGTCCAGAGGCTAGCCACTAGGATTGCTTTTACATGAAAGCCGGCCGCTGGCTGAAAAGAATGATACCTAAACCCGCAGGCATCATTCTGGTATAAACATTCAAAGTCCAGCAACATACCAGTACGTTGCTGGTCCTTGTTGGACATGTATTGTAATCTTTTTTTTCATGCAGCCTGTTGGCTGAACGAAAAAAAAAGATTGATCGGTGGGTATGCCCACCATTAGAATACCGCCCTTCATCCACCCACTTCTAATGATGGGCATACATGCACCATTTATATATGCCGAAGCATGGGGGCATCTTCTCGCAAAAGTTATGCCGCGTACACATGGTCAGACTTTTCCACGGGCAAGCCTCCGTCGGAATTTTGACCGTATATACGCGGCATTAGGAGCAAAATCGCTCCTCCGCTCCTGCTGCCCCAATGCTTCGGCATATATGCTTTTTTTTTTTTTTTTAACTGTGGTGGTGAAATTACCTCCTACAGCACTGGAGTCGCAGGGATCAGGCCTGTCTCTGCGAACGCTGCAGTTATGTGTGTTGTGTTTTGCAAGTGACAGTGATCGATCGATACTGCACTTCGGTGGCCTGGGCTGGACGGAGGGGCAAAACGCAGGTGCTAGCAGGTATCTGGGCTGATCCCGCTAACACTGCGTTTTTGGGAACCCTAAACTGCTGGGGACGCTAGTATAGATCTGATCAGATCAGATATTGAGCTGATCAGATACTATACCACTAAGGGGGGTGTATGCTTCACGTGTGGGTGTTAGCGCTACTGGCACTAACCTGACGCTGCCTGGGGTGTGACGCAGACCCTCTCTGACGCTAAAACCTAATTGATATCACCCGCCGGGCGATCAGGGGGTTAAACCTTTATTGGGTTATATACGGCGGGTGCCCTGACACTATAAAAAGCAAACTAACTAACCAGCGTCACCCGGAACACTTATATGATGATCACTGGTGAAAGGGTTAACTAGGGGCAATTAGGGGGTTAAAACCTTTATTAGGTAATATATGGGGGTACCTGACGCTATATAAAAACCTGACGGCGAACCTAAAAAAAATTTACTGGCTACCTATCGGCATCACCGACACTAAGACAGCAATCATAAAAACGATTGCTTAGCGACAGTGGTGCTAGGGGGTGAAAGGGTTACCTGGGGGGTGATCAAGGGGGTTACACCTTTATTAGGTAATATATGGGGGTACCCGACGCTATAAAAACCTGCGGCGAACCTAAAAAAAATTACTGGCTACCGATCAGCATCACCGACGCTAAGACATCGATCAGAAAAATGATCGCATAGCCACGGCGGTGCTAGGGGGTGAAAGGGTTACCTGGGGGGTGATCAAGGGGGTTAAACCTTTATTAGGTAATATATGGGGGTACCCGACGCTATAAAAACCTGCGGCGAACCTAAAAAAATTTACTGGCTACCGATCAGCATCGCCGACGCTAAGACATCGATCAGAAAAATTATAACTTGGTGACAGTGGTGATAGGGGATGAAAGGGTTATCTGGGGGGTGATCAGGGGGTTAAACCTTTATTAGGGGGGGTTAGGGGGCTACACTGGACCTAAAACTAAATGTAGTGACACTTTTACAGTCACAAATGTCACTGATTGCAGTGATCACTAAATAAATGGTCACTGCAATCAGTGACACTGTGACTGGGGGCTGGGGGGTGATCTGGGGGGCCTGGGGGGGGCGATTTATGTGCCTATGTGTCCTGGTGTCAGTGTGCTGTTTTGTGTACTAACCTGGCATCTTCTCCTGTACGGCGCTCGGTATATGTGAGCGCCCCAGGAGAGATGACATCACTTCCTCCTTCCTGGCAGGCAGGGGAAGCTCTCTCATTTGCCAGGAGCGATCGAGAGGGGGTGGCCGGAATCGAACGGCCGTCCCCTCATGCCTGATCGCTCCCGAAGGTAAAACGACCGTTCACTGTAAAGAAGGGGGGTCCGATCGGACCCCCCAACTATACAAAGGCAATCACGTACATATACGTGATTCTGCCTGTCGGTGCCATTCTGCTGACGTATATTTACAGTGGGCGGTCGTTAAGTGGTTAAAAATCAACCTTCTGTGTTTACCTCTACCCAAGCCAAGGTGACATTTATTATTTCCTTGCTTAAGGGTAGAGCTCTGTCCTGGGTGTCGCCTCTTCTTGAGAAAGATTCTCCTGTACTTACTGATTACCCCACGTTTATGCAAACCGTTGAGAGAATATTTGACGTTCCTGACAGAGTAAGGGCAGCTGACGCCAGTATTCTTGACTTACACCAGGGTAAACGCACAGTAGCATCTTATGCAATAGAATTCCGCACACTTGCGGCAGATACTTCCTGGGATAATTGCGCCCTTAAGGCCGCCTTCCGCAGAGGTCTAGCGGAACGCATTAAGGACGAATTAACTTACCGTGAGATCCCAGTGGCATTGGAGGATTTCATCAATTTGTGTATCCTCGTGGATACTCGCTTCTCTGAACGCCAGTCTGAGAGGGAGCGTCAGAGACAATTTTTTCCTCCAACCGCCGGGTTTGAGGAAGAACCCATGGATGTAGGGGCTGTGCGTTTGTCTGATGAACGTACCAAACGCAGAACTCTAGGCCTCTGTCTATTTTGTGGTAAGCCGGGTCACTTCCTGCATTCTTGTCCGATGCGACTGAAAAAACTCCCGGGCTTAATGGGAGATCAAGGAGCCCCATTAGGCCACACTGTTTGGAAACCTCCTCTAGAGAGATTAGTAGTACCCGTATTATTATCTTGGAACAATAAGAGCTACTCCACCGTTGCCTTTGTTGATTCCGGTGCAGGTGGGGTATTTCTCGATGCAACGCTGGTTAAGAGTCTTCAGATTCCGACGGTTCCGAAAGATCCACCTCTGTGTGTAACTACTCTTGGCGGAGAACCTCTTGGTGATGGACTTATCTCTCTAGAGACCAAGCCCCTTTCCGTTCTAGTGGGGGCTCTGCATTCTGAAGAGCTATCATTTAATGTCATTCCGTCTCCTAAGTATCCTGTAATTCTTGGGTTCCCTTGGTTATGTAAACATAACCCATCTATTGACTGGTCCTCTGGTCAAATTTCTGCCTGGAGCACCTTTTGTCATGTTCACTGTAGCCAAAAGTTTATACGTAATAAAGTGTCCATTCTTGGGGTCTCTACTGTTCCTGAACTACCGGAGGCTTATGCCGGGTTTGCTGACGTATTTTCTGAAAAAGAAGCAGAGGGCCTCCCTCCACACCACCCGTATGACTGTGCTATTGACTTGCTTCCCGGTTCTCCTCTTCCTAAGGGGAGAACCTATCCTCTTAACCTTGCGGAAACCAAGGCTATGGAGGAATACATTGAAGACAGTCTAAAAAAGGGTTTCATCCGGCCTTCCTCCTCTCCTGTGGGAGCAGGCTTCTTTTTCGTGGAGAAAAAAGATGGAGGACTTAGACCCTGCGTTGACTACAGATCTCTCAACCGTATTACTGTAAAAAATCGGTATCCGTTGCCCTTAATTACTGAGCTGTTTGACCGTGTCCAGGGGTCAAAGATCTTTACCAAATTGGATCTTCGGTCTGCATATAACCTCATTAGAATAAAGCAGGAGATGAATGGAAGACAGCTTTTAATACCAGAAGGGGGCATTATGAGTGTCTTGTGATACCGCGGGAGCATTGCAAAGCCCAAAAGGCATTTCAAGAGTTTGTGAATGATATTTTCAGGGATCTACTTGACTCTTTTGTTGTTGTCTATTTAGATGATATACTCATTCACTCTAAAGACTTAAAGCTTCACCGTGGCCATGTTTGTACTGTTCTCCAACGTTTAAGAGATCATAAGCTGTACGCCAAACCTTCCAAGTGCTCTTTTGAACAATCGGAAATACCTTTCTTAGGTTATATAATTTCATCTAATGGATTCCAGATGGACTCCAAGAAACTCGATGCTATCTTACAATGGCCTAGACCTTCTACCTTAAAGGAAATACAGCGTTTTATTGGATTTTGTAACTACTACCGCAAATTCATCAAGAATTTCTCCAAAATTTTGGCTCCCATCACCGTCCTCACAAAAAAAGGGACCAAATGCTCTCTGTGGCCTCCTGAAGCTCTGGAGGCTTTCGACCTTCTAAAATCTGCTTTTTGCTCTGCTCCTGTTCTTCGCCAACCTCAGCCTTGGGCTCAATATTTCTTGGAAGTTGATGCCTCCGAAGTAGGGGCCGGAGCAGTATTATCCCAATGAGAACCCACTTCTAACAAGTTGCATCCGGTTGCCTTTTTCTCCAAGAAGTTCTCTGCGGCAGAACAAAAATATGACATAGGGAATAGAGAACTTTTAGCTATAAAATTAGCTTTTTCCGAATGGAGACATCTTTTAGAAGGTACGGAACTTCCTGTTGTGGTTCAAACTGACCATAAGAACCTAATCTACTTAGAGAAGGCCCAAAGACTGAATCCCAGACAAGCCCGCTGGGCGTTATTCTTCACCCGATTCAACTTTGTAGTGACGTACATTCCTGGCACCAAGAACACCAAGGCCGATGCCCTGTCTCGGCAATTCCCTTGTGAGAATCTGCAAATACCTCCTGATCATATTGTTCCTCAAACGAATTATTGCACAACTGGATACTGCTTTACAAAGGAACTTGTTGGCCGCACAGTCTCGGGCACCTTCTAATCTCTCAGTTCCACCCAATACCTTGTTTGTTCCCCTAGAATTACGAAAAGAAGTGTTACAGTGGGCCCATGGCCAGATGGTATCCGGACACCCTGGTATCAACCAAACCTTCCTACGTTTGAAGTCCCTGGTTTGGTGGCCTACTCTAAAAAAGGATGTTATAGCCTTTGTTAGAGCCTGTTCGGTTTGTGCTGCCATTAAAATGCATCGTTCTGTTCCACAAGGTCTACTTCAACCGTTACCTGTTCCTCGTGCTCCCTGGACTCATATCAGCATGGATTTTATCGTGGACTTGCCCACCTCCAGTGGAAATACCGTAATTTGGGTGATAGTGGACCGATTTTCAAAGTTGGCCCACTTCATTCCCATGCCCGCACTACCTTCTGGCTTTATCCTTTATTGAGAATGTCATCCGCTTACACGGCATCCCTGTTGATATTGTTAGCGATAGAGGCCCTCAATTCATATCCTCGTTCTGGAGGGCCATTTGCAAACATCTGGGGATCAAGAATTCCCTGTCCTCTGGATACCATCCTCAATCTAATGGCCAGACAGAGAGGGTCAATCAAGATTTGGAGATCTACCTACGAGCTTATATCAATGCTGAACATGACAACTGGAGCGAGATGTTACCTCTAGCAGAACTAGCACACAATTCGCAGTGGCACTCTTCCCTTAGATGTTCCCCTTTCCAAGCTGCCTTTGGGTATCAACCCAGGGTTCTCCCCTTCCAGTCTTCCTTGGTGGAGGTACCTGCGGCAGCCAACATGGTATCAAGATTGACTACGCACTGGAGAAACATAAGAAAGGTTCTGCTTCAGTCTGTACATAGATACAAGGGTTATGCAGATCGTCACAGAAAACCTGCACCCCGCTATCGTCTTAATCAGCTGGTTTGGTTGTCCACCAAGAACATGAAACTGCGACAACCTTCCTCCAAGTTAGGTCCTAGATTTATAGGACCTTTTCGCATTCTCTGTCAGGTCAACCCTGTGGCTTATAAACTACGCTTGCCCCTTCATCTTCGTATTCCCAATACATTTCATGTATCTTTGCTTAAGCCCTTTGTCAAGAATAGATTCTCTCTCCCCTCTAGACGTCCCTCTCCAGTCTCTGTGGATGACTATCAAGAGTATGAAGTTAGCAAAATTCTGGATTCCCGACATAGGGGTAGACAATTACAATATCTGGTGGACTGGAAGGGCTACTCCATTGCAGAGAGGACTTGGGTGCCTGCTGGTGATGTTCATGCCCCACGGCTGGTCAAGTCCTTCCACGACAGGCACCCATCCAAACCCAAATAGGTTTGGGGGCATCTTTGTGTGGGGGGTACTGTCACGCCGTGTCTGGGATTTGATCCCAGGGCCTGGTGTTCATAGACTGTTTTCCTATGTCCTGAGCCACCAGTGAACTGGTTTTATGTTAGCATCGTAGTTATGTTCTTTTTCACTAGTGGGGATGTTTGCTCCACCCTGGGACCAGCTGTCAGCAGTCTTCTCATTAGTGTCCCTATATATTCCCACTTCCCCTTCCTGTCCGTGCCTTAGGATAGGTTCCTGTTTATGGATGCTCTTGCTTTTTGGTTATCTACTTGGCTCGTCTTGACTACGATTCCTGGATTATCCCTTGAACCTGGTTAACCTTGCTGCCGACACTCCCTGGCTTGTTCTGACTACGTTACCTGGATTGTCCTTTTCCCTCCTGGGATCCTGTCTTCTGCCTACTAACCGTGAGTTGTTGCTGGGGGTTGTGGTTAGGCTATCTGCACCTTCCTTTGTGGTTCCTTATTTCCTGTCTGTGGGAGATCTCAGCCGTCCCTCCACCTGACACCGGGATAACAAGACTACCGGTCAGGAAAGCGGAGGGACGGTTGTAGTTTCCTGGCAGACCTGACACTTATCTCAGACACTTCTCTATAAACTCCATATCGTTGCTTCATCGTAGCTACATCGGTGCTGTATCAAATGGAAGCTGGAGTAAGGCAATTCAGTGATTCCATACACACATCTATTTTATCCTGCGCCTCTCTCTTCAATCCGTATCATAAGGGTACGAATAAGGACTCCCGTGCATACAATTTAATTTTCCCAGCGCATCTCTTCAATCCGACAACGGACAAGGAAATTTGGCGCATATAATTAACCTACCCTTCTTAAACTAGGCCAGCCCAGCAAGAAATATCGAGTCTCCCCTCACACACACAGACAGCATTCAGTGAAATAGGGACATTTAAGACAACACAGAACAAAACATAACTAACAGCCGGCAGAAGGAGTCAAACGGGTTCTTAGTAAAACGACTTTTGGACAAGAAATTACCCGTCTTATCGTGGCATAGCGCAGCCGACGGACTGCAAGTGAAATCGAGGCTGACGAGGCGGAAAAACACAGGTAAGGAATATAACGGACTCCACTTACCGTGTATTACGAAGTTGCGCAAGCTCCGATTTCCGCCAAGCCCGGCTCAATTCGCTGGCAGACGCATCTAGATCGACTACGACAGCACACAGTCTGAAAAGTCCACGTTGGGAGCCAAATTGTAATGGATTGTTTCTGGTCCAATCCCAGAAACTATTCTCTTGTTCTGCCGCTGTTCCAAATCTGTGCTGGAGTGAATAGGCCTATTTGCTAGCTTTGAAAGAAAAGACGCTACTCTGTGCTTTAGCATAAATTCTTTTATCACTTCCAGACCTTAGTCTCGGTCCCAGCCCTTTTTAAAGGCAAATTTTACACAGAGACGTCATCACAAGCATGTACATATAATTAGTTCTTGTTCATACATGGAGCTTCTTCTTGTGACGTCAGTTTTTTCCCTTGTGGCAACAGTGTCCCCAGAATATTCTTGTCTTGGCTCCATGTTTAGTCTTGCTCGGAGGGGGGAAGGAGCTGAAGGACTACACAGGACATCTGTTCTTTTTTCTTCACTTCTGAGATGAATTTCTGTCATAACTTTTTAATCAAGGAAAGAAACTACCAATGTCTTCTTGTTACATGAATACTAGGAAACCTACATATAATATTTCAAACTTGTACCCTTAGTTAGCATATATTAGCTTTCTAGTTCCCTATGAAAATCAATAAGCCTCTCATTGTACAGAAATATCTCAATGTATTTCTGTTCCTAACAGATGGTTCTCATAAAAGGACACTAGTCACCCTGAATTCCTGATTGGGTGAAAATAGATTGTCATCAGCAGAAAATCGAGGAAAGAAACATTTAACCCCTGCTAAACTTCTCAAACTATATTTAAATGGATAATAGATATAAATAAAACGTATATAAATAAAATATTCATTTTATATACTCCATCACAACATGTTGTGCCATTATTCAAGTCCTGCAGAAGAACTATATTCGGGTATGTATTTTTATGTCATCTCCAATTCTATCTACTACCTTTTTTCTAATGTTTGATTCTGTATGTTTTCTTATATGATTTACAGTAATGTAATTTGCTGTGAATGTCCTATATTTCGAATTCATGTTATTTTTCATGTCCTACATGCATATTTGTCTCCACTTACCTCCCCAGTATGCTATCCTGGGCACATCCACATTTAGAGCATATTATCATATTTTTTTGTTATGTTATTTTTTGTGGATTACCCTAAACACCCCCTAAACTGTGTCACATTTGTATTGTTGGGCTCAAATTCCTTCTGAGTGCAAGAGATCCTTTTTTGGGTACACAAACTAATTTGTAACCCTCCCCAAAATGCAGAATCAACTGATCAAACTACTCTATTTGATAATTTTTCAAAAGCCATACGCAGTATACCTTTTTTTTATTGTTGTAATATTTCTGTCTGAATTCTCCAAAGCATGTAGTCACTATCATGTATCATGATCATGTATCACTATTAATTTATGCTCATCACTTCTTTTAATGTTATTTAATGCATGTAAACTAAATATTTTTTTAGTTCTATATGATGACACTTATTATCTTCCCACTGGGCTGCCAATATTTAAAAAACAGAGAGGCTTGCAAAATGTACCTTCATTTATTCCTCATTTTCCTCTAATGGAAGTGGAGAGGGTTCTTACCTGTTCCAAAACTCTACCCATTCAACCTCACCCCCCTAAAAAAAATGGAATGTGCCACCAGAGGGAGTGAGGAAGCATATAATTAGAACTGTTATCATTTTTTGTCTAAATACTGCTTTTAAATGTTTGATTTATATGTTGCCACAAGAATGTATGTGTCATAAATTATTGACATTTTATAGGCTCAAGTTGTAATTTTTATTTGGTTTTAAATCCACAGTTTCCTTCCAACCCCCAGCAATGGCAGGATGTGGCGGCCCACTTTAATAATTTCTGGAATTTTCCAAACTGTGGGGGTGCCATTGATGGAAAACATGTCCGGATCTTCCCACCACCCAACTCTGGCTCTTACTATTTTAATTATAAGGGCTTTTGTAGTATTGTACTGCTTGCCATAGTATCAGCGAACTACGAGTTTTTATATCTTGATGTGGGGATGAATGGGCGCCATTCAGATGGAGGTGTGATGATGCACACCGAGTTTTACCACCGCCTCCAGAATGGCACATTAAATTTTGTCACCTGCCCAGGACAATGTGGAGGGCCTAAATTTTGTGTTTATAGCAGATGAGGCGTTTGCTCTGGGGCCTCATCTTATGAAGCCCTTTCCAATGAGAAACCTTACCCCCAGAGCAGCGCATCTACAATTATAGGCTCTCTCGTGCCAGGAGGGTTGTAGAAAAATGCTTTTGGCATACTCTCAAATCAATTTCGGCTTTTTTTAACAGCCATAAGATTGGCTGAATATAAACTAAATCATGTGGTGTTGTGCTGCTGCATCCTCCACAATTATGTAAGGAGGAATGCCAACAACTACATCGGATCAGTGGCTACAGAGGATCCTTCAGGTGTTCTGCCAGCTGAAGAGCCAGTGATGCCAGCTCTGGAAACTGGTCGTGTTGGTGTTTCCTCACAGAATTTTGTGGGTAGTGGGGCAGTGCCTTGGCAGCAAAATGTAGTTGAGAATATGTAATAAGCTAGATTTTCTTTATAAAACAAAAATATCTTGGGAATACTGTTGTCTGTGTTTATTATCTTTGCAAATCTCCTAATATAATTTTTAGTTTTGATTTTAGTTTAAAAACCATAATTGGAATGTATTAGCTTTAAATGTTGCCTTGAGCTATGTAGTGTATTATGTTGTGCTGTGGGTCTGCTACACACATTTTCAAGTACACTGTCAATGTAACTACACCAACTGAACAAATATACTGTTCTTATTAAGCATAGAAATAAGAAGCCACACATTGTAAATCCAAAACATATTTACTTTCACCACATTGAGATGTGTTTTAGGGTTTTGCAACAAACCAACATTGTTATTTGTGTAGTACGATTATGGTTTTGTTTCTTATCAACTTTGAGGTGACTAAACATGCATCATTAAAAGCAGAGCAATACACATCACCAAATCAGTACTTACAAAGTTGAACGTAAAAAGGCCATACGAGACATTTTTCATTGTATTCTCAACGTGAGAATAGATTGCCTTCCTCAGGTGGAAAGAGCTCATCCCTTTCCGAGCCAAATGTTCAAGAGGCCTAAATGGAAAATTTCACTTCTGATACCCTGCCTAAAATGTTATTACATATAGATTATTAACCAAAGCCCACATGTGCTAGCTGACATCACGGGATATCACTGTTTTTGTGTTGATGGCAGCTAGCACATGTTGTCACAGTGGGGGTGTTTCAACCACTAAAAAGGTTTGTGAAACTACAAGTGCACTTGCCACTGCACTTGTAGTGGCTTTTTTTTTGTTAGTTAAAAACACACTGTTTCAATCTTCATGGTCGCAAACCTTATTCTCAATTTAAAATGTAAAATACCCAAGTATGAAAAATGTAAGTTTGTGGACAGTGTTTGTTTGACAACTCTCCTTCTCCAGGTGCATTTTCAGGTCTTATTTTCTCTCTTTGTAACTATAGTCACAGGTGCAGTGTTATTTTCTTTACTTACAATCCAAAAAGATTTTGTGTAAATCTAAAAGGACATGGTCAAGCACCTAGAGAAGGGGGGTGGAGAAACACTGACCTACAAAAAAAAAATAAACAATTTTTATAGGGGTTGTAAAGGTACAATTTTTGTACCCTAAATAGTCCCCTCCCTTGGACTACAGGAGAGTCAGGACGCTCTCTACATTGCAGATAGAGAAAGGACCTGTGTGTTAGTGGGCGTCCTGACTCTCCTGTAGTCCAAGGGAGGGGGAAAGCACGACACTCCACACCAGGGAGAAAGCCTTGCATCATTACTGTGTGGAGTTGCAGACAAAAGAACAGGAACTGAGGATTTTTCTGAAGAAATAAGGACATTTAAATGCAAAATCAAAGGATGAGGTAAGTGAAGGAGGAGTGCACTAAGGTAAAGGAAGATATTTAGGTTTCAAAAATTGTACCTTTACAACCCCTTTAAGTGAATTGTCATGCGATTTTTACATGAGAAATTGCAGGAAAAGACACTGCATATGGCATTGTTCATTATTAATAGGAAATCACAGTAATTCCAAGGAAGTAGTGTGATTTTGACATATCAATAATCAGAGTCTGTGCTTAAAAGTATAGTAAAAACAATAAACCAAAAATAACAAAAAACCTTAAAATGTTGCTAACAGGTCTACATAATCCTGCATACGCCTCAGAACACCAGTGGCAGCCTCCTTTATTTGTTCAAGTTCAGTCATTGCCTGCAGCATATCAGCACTGATATGACCAATTGTGCATCTTAGTAGTTTGTGGCCTTGGAAGAAGAGAAAACATACAAATGGTAAAGAAGGTCAAGTGGCCCTAAAAGGTGAATTATTATGGTCACATTAGTATTCAAGCCAATTTCGTAAAATACTAACCTAGACAATAAATTTGATTATGAAACCTGCTTGCTCTTCAGACACCTACACTACTAGGAATGTACACACTGTAGCTACTCTATAATCTTGTCCCTGGTGCCTGTGTCTCCCAAACTTGGTTACATAGCAACACTGCCAGCTCATTCCACCTCCTGTCTCCTTCTACATGCTAATGTTCAATGCAGTACCTACTTTGCTTCTGTGTTTGGCTGTTAAATTTTAGGAAATGTAATCAATCCCTAGACATGTCTAGACCTGTGGTGGTGCGTCCATAGAGGGCACCGGAGAAACGCCCCCGCTCAGTCTTGTACCGCCACTGAAAGACAATACACAGATTCATGCATTGCATGAATCTGTGTATTGTCGCCGCTTCCGCCCAATATTCAGATGGCCGGCCTCCTGTTGAGCGCCGTACATCTAAATTAGAGCGGTGGGTGTGTTTTGGAAGTGTCTATCAGAGCAAGCGGGCGGGAGAAGACATCAAGGAGGGAAGAAGGACGGCGCTAACCTGAGGAAGGTAAGTGCATGGCTGGGGGGAAACTGGCTTTATTTGGGGGAAAATGTCTGCATTTGAGGGGACAAACTGGTGCCGTTTGGGCACAGTGGCTGCGTTTAATGGGCACAGTGGCAGAAATTTTATTACATTTTTTTTTACACTTTGTTTGCGCCCCCCAAAAAATGTAAAACACCAACCGCCACTGGCTACACATTTGAAGACATATGTTCAAAATACTTACTGGGGCAAACAACAGGCTCCACTAAATCATCTTCAATTTGATGCACTACTCCACCCTCTGCATGACTTGTGTCTGGGGATGTGATGTCCACTGGAGACTCTTTGCTGGGTCCAGCTCTCTGATCACACTCCTCCAAATGTTGGAGCTGACCACACTCACGTTCCCCTAAAAAATTAAATAAACAACATTCATTTAAGCTACCCCAAATGTCAAATATTTTGCTATAATCCCTTGAGCTGAATTAGGAGACCAACCTTGCACTAGTGACAATGTTTGCTCCAGACTAGTGGACTATCATGCGCAATATGCATTTTTGAAATAACAAAAATGCATTGTAAAGGGTAGATGATGTCATTTAAAATGATCACAAAAATGCCTATATGCCAACATAGAAAAAATAATGCAGTTGACACCCATCACTCTTGTGTCCTATGGGATAGGGGATCTATGATGAACATTCTAGCAGGCGTGACTCTGTGTGTCTGTGATCCACAAGGCCTGTAATGTGCAGTGATGATACGCACAGCAAACCTTAATAATTATTTGCCCCTTATTAAAGAATTGTCCTGAGACCATGGCCTTTGTACCACCTAGGAACTCCCCTGTCGGAGGATATACATATTAAATTTGAGTGTTGACTTACGATTTGGGGATGATGCTGGCCCTGTTGTCTCCCCTGTTGGGGCCTGGCCAAGGGAAGCCTCCATTTGTCCCCTCTGGTGGCTTGTCTGCTGGCTTTCTCTGTGCCTTTTTCCTGTGAATATCATTACATATTGTATAATAATTCGTGCACCAAAAAAGGATAGTCAGAAAGAATACCTTTAATTCATATCTGCATTAACTGTAATTAACTTCTTCTTTCCCCCCACAAAAAAACAAAAAAACAAAAAAAAAATAATGTACAGACAGCTAATTCAAACATCAATATAATGACTACAGTCATGAATTGGGCTTACTTATTTTTATATTGATGCAGTGAATGGAGTCCAACTGTTTTTTCTATCTGTTTTTTAAATCTGACCATCGCTTGCGAATTTGATCTTTTATTAGTTTGACTCCATATTTACGTTCCCACACCGCAAGGACCTTCTCCAGAACAAAGTCTTTATGGCTGTTGGGCCTGTCATAGTTCTCCAGTTTACAGTCATAGTCATATTTATCAAAGATGTGCACCATCTCCACCATCTCCCCCTTGCTCATGGGGGTGGCCTTGTGTTTGCGATAATCACCACCGCGGGCCTGGTCGTTTTCGGTGATCCCGCCATCATGTTCTCCCTCACAAATGTTCCGCCGTGTATGTCGCATGCAGAAAAAAGAATGTGGGCATGCCCCAGCGTCATGACGTACTGAGAGCGGAGTTTGACGCATGCGCAGGGTAGATAAATCCCTAACGACCGTTCGATGTACCGGACGCTGGAACGTAACCTTAAACTTGGGAAACGAAAAAAAGCCGAAGGGATAGTTGAAAGAAAGGTATGTGACAACATTGTGACAGTGTGTGCATGGACATATAGGATAACATTGAATGAGTTCAGGGGCAGTTGAAAAAAGTGTACAAATTCCACTGAATGCGCGCTTACCAGCGTCTCGCGTGCATGGAGCCTAATGCCATATACTGCTTACCTAAAGGCAGGGCTGCCATCAGGGGGGTAGAGGCAGTACACCTGTAAGGGTCTCGGAGGTCCCCAGGGCCCCGGATGGCAAAAACCCCCATTTATTAAACTTGTTCGTCAGCACCCAAAGCCCCCCCAACCTCAAAAATTTGTTGCGTCAGCACCCCCCACTTCTCAAATCGGGGCAGCAGCACCCCCCCTGATTCTCCTATGCTCCAGGGGGCACATGCCTGAAGCTGTGTAAGGGGCCCCAAAATTCATGATGGCGGCCCTGCATAAAGGCCTATATTCTAAGCAGGTTAGGAGCTAGAAGCTAAACATCAATGGTTTGTCTTGTGTTCTTTCTTGCAGCCATCTGATCTAATTGCAGTTAAAATGAAGGGGACAGTATTGAATACACCTGAATTCATGTTAGACTTCATCGAACAATACAGGTCTCACTTCTGTCTGTGGCAGGTGAAACACAAGGACTATTCAAATAAAAATTAAAGGCAGGCAGCAATTAATCAATTGGTGGAATTGGCGCAGACTGTGTACCCCAGGGCAGACGAAACGACGGTCAAGACAAAAATTGGGGGCCTCAGGAGTATGTACAACAGGGAGATAAAGAGGATCGAGGAATCCAAGAGATCGGGAGCAGCAGCAGAAGACGTTTATGTCCCAAAGCTGTGGTACTTCTCGAGCCTGGGATTTCTTTCTCGTACATCACGGGACACAGAGCGGCATAGTCATTACTATGTGGGTTATATAGTTTACCTTCAGGTGCTGGCACTGGCAACTTCCAAACCGGAAGTACCCTCCCCTATATAAGCCCCTCCCATCCGGGAGCACCTCAGTTTTTTTCCAGTGTCTAAGGTGTTGGCCAAGAAGTAACATGTGTTTTCACTGAGCTTGCGTACAGGTTCTTTTGGGCCTCAGTAAGCTATTCCGGATCCGACCAAAAAAGCTTCATAGCTAAACGGTCGGTACCCGGGCCTTGCAGAGAAGAGCAAGGTTTTGCCTGTAATGCTTCTCTTAGGAGGGCTGGACCCTGGGATCCAGAGCTCTGGTCATACCCACGACCAAGATGTTTTCTGTGCAGGGTGCTATACAGGTCCAGGGGAGTGGAATCCTTGGGAACCCGGTCCCTGAAGGTTTATTTACAATGCCTGCCGTGAGAGGTGAAGTTTGGGCTTCTGTGGACCAAACAGAGTCCTGCGGCGGGGAAAAGGTAAGAACTTGGTTCTATTGAGGGGACCCCCAAGCCTAATATGTCTTTCTGCCTGTTACCTAACGGTATTCCCGCTAGATATCTGTGCATGCCTGTAACTACTAAAAAATTTAATAATTTTAAAAGTGGTCAAGAAAAAAATAACAAAATGGTTAAACCGCGGTACCTGTGTTAAACCACTAGAGGCCGCTGTGGAACGTTGTTTTCTTGTCAGGTGGATTTTTTCTTTCCAAGTCAAAATCCAGGCAGATGGTGAGTTCTCTGGATGGGAAACTGTCTCCTCTGCCATGTTGCAATGCTCGTCCATCCTCCGGCCCTGTGGCAAACAGGGCCCTGGCTTCTGTCCCTAGTTCCTTTCAAAAAAGAGCGCCGAAGGCGCACGTGCCCGCGCGCGTGCACGCGCCTCTATTTATAGAGGTGGGCTGGGAAAAGGGGCGGAGCTTGGTGGATGACGCTCTGTGCGCGCCGCAGCGCTTCTGCGCATGTGCGGGCGTCCCAGCATGATAAAAAGCACAATTAGGTGTTGTCAGCTGGTTATGGAGGCAGAAACAGAGCTGGCAACATTTAGAGAAAGGCATACAGCAGGCGGTTGATGCAGGCATCCCCATAGAAAGGCACATTAGTAGACACCAACTGTTTATATAGCAGCAATTGTGCTAGACTATTGTCAGTAAGTGGTGTATTTCGGCTGGAATACCTCAGCTTTGGGCTTAGGAATATGCCGTCTAAAGGCTCCGGGACTAAGAATCCCAGGAAGCATAGGGGGTCTCCATCGGGCTCTGAGGATCTTGGGCATGCTTCGGCTGCACCAATCTCCCCTGAAAAATCAGAGGTTAGTGACCGTAGAGCACCCTCAGGAGTACCTGGTACTGTGGCTGTCCTCAGTTCACCTGCTCCTGTGTATATAACAGAGGAGGTTTTTTCCTCAGCTCTGGGAGGACTGGAAGAGAGATTAACAACACGGACAATATGTCAGCGTTGATCGCTGCTTCCCTGTCAAAGGGAAAGCGTGCCCGATCTCCGTCTCCTCCCTCAGAGTGCCTGTAAGCAGAGCAACAGTCCCATACAGGGATCGACCTACCTGAAGGGGATCAGGATGAGGTTGATTCTGTTGTAGAGGAATCAACAGTGGAAGAGTCATTCTCAGCATCACATGCTGAAAGATTATGGGTTCAGTCCCTGACTAACATGGTCCGATCAGCATTAAAATGCCCCTTGCGGAGCCATCATCCACTTCTGTCTCCTCGTTGGGGTCGCTAAAAGCCCCCCAGACTGTTTGTTCCTTTCCAATCCATCCTTTACTGGAAGGGCTCATTTACCAGGATTAGGAGCATCCTGATAAAATATTTACTCCTCCCAAGAGATTTCCGGTGGTCTATCACATGGAGGATAAGTTCATCAAAAAGAATGGAGGGTCCCTACAGGGGACGCAGCCATCTCTTGTGTGAATAAATCACTGACATGTCCAGTAGATAATGTCCAAATGTTCAAGGACCCAATAGATAAAAAATTGGAGTCCTTATTAAAATCTGCTTTCTCTACAGCAGGCTTGGTGACAAAACCAGCAGTGGCAGCTACTGGGGTCTGCCAAGCAGGGAAGGATCAGTTGAAACAGGTCTTAAGGGACTTGCCAGATCAGCAGGCTCTTGCCCTAGCTGATCTACCTAGAGCCTTATGATTTGCGGTTGACGCCATAAAGGATTCAATCCACCAGGCCTCCCACCTTACGCTGTCTATAGTACATATGCGCAGGCTTCTATGGCTCAGAAACTGGTCTGCTGAAGCTCCCTGTAAAAAATTCCTGGTTAGCTTCCCATTTCATGGTGAACGCTTATTCAGGGAAGACCTGGACAGATATATCCAGAAAATTTCCAGCGGTAAAAGTACACTCTTGCCGGTTAAAAACAGGGTTAGAGGTCCCTCTTTTAAGAGGCCTACTTCTCCAGTCCCTGGGACATCGGCTGTGAAACAGTTCCGACGGCCTCCTCGGTCAAATCCCGGGGGTAAAAAATCAGGGACAATCGCAGGGTAACAAGAAACCCTGGGTCAGGAGAGGTACAAAGCCTCCCCCCAAGTCAAATTCATGAAGGGTTGCCCCCACTCAATCGGGTGGAGGGAAGACTCCAGTTGTTCGCAGAGACCGGGCGGGACACGATCAGAGACAGATGGGTGCTCTCTGCAGTAAGTCTGGGAAGAGATTGGAGTTAAAAGACTCTCCTCTTTCCCATTTTATGAGGTCAAACGTGCCAAGGGTTCCCCGAAAGAGAGAATCCCTCCTGTTGGCACTAGAACAACTATTGCTCCAAGGAGTAATTATGGAGGTTCCCCTGAATAGGGGTTCGGGTTTTACTCAAACCTCTTTACAGTCCCGAAGCCAAACGGGGACGTGAGGCCCATATTAAATCTAAAAGGGCTAAACAAATTCCTACATATCAGGACTTTCCGGATGGAGTCGATCCGATCGGTGGCCACTGCCCTACAAGGGGAGGAATGGTTAGCCTCGATCGACATCAAAGATGCTTATTTGCATCTTTCCAGTCCACCAAAAATTTCTACGCTTTGCAGTAGAAGGGCGCCATTTTCAGTTCAGAGCCTTACCCTTCGGTCTGGCCACAGCACCACGAGTGTTTACAAAAATTCTGGCCCCATTATTGGCCAATCTAAGAACACAAGGTGTAACGATAATGGCATATCTAGACGACTTGTTGCTGATAGACCACTCAGTGGAAAAACTAGAAGTGGTCATTCACAAGAAAATCAAGTATCTGGAATCTCACGGTTGGATTATCAACCGAGACAAGTCAGCCCTAAAACCAGTCAAAAGTCTGGAATACTTGGGGCTAAGGCTGGATTCAGACCAGAGAAAAATATTCTTGCCTCAAGAAAAGGTGTCGTCTTTGAGAGATTTGATCCACCTAGTGGGTACAAAAAGACAGCCGTCCATACGCCTGTGCATGAGGCTGCTGGAAAAAATGTTGGCATCATTCGAATCAGTACCCTACGGTCAATTCCATTCAAGGAATTTGCAAAGGGCCATACTGTCAGCCTGGAACAAAAAAGTTCAGGCCCTAGACTCACCAATGTCCTTGTCCCCTTCCATTCGCAAAAGCCTCCGTTGGTGGTTGGTTCTCCAGAATCTGGAAAAAGGGAAATCCTTCAGTCCGATTTCTTGGAAGGTGGTCACTACAGATGCCAGCCTTTTAGGCTGGGGAGCAGTACTGGAGCAATGGTCTCTCCAGGGCAGATGGTCGGATGCAGAAAAGGCCCTGCCCATCAATCTCCTAGAGATACGAGCAGCCCGGTATGCCCTAGTAGCATGGACATCCAAACTCCAAGGGTCCCCTGTCAGAATTCAATCAGACAATGCCACGGCAGTGGCATATATCAATCGTCAGGGTGGCACCAGGAGTCGTGCAGCCCAGAGGGAAGTAAATTACATCCTGAAATGGGCAGAAAGATATGTCCCAGCCATATCCGCGGTATTCATTCCAGGAGTGGAGAATTGGAAGGCGGACTTTCTAAGTCACCAACAATTATGCCCAGGGGAATGGTCCCTTCACCCCGAGGTTTTCCGGACAATATGTCAGTGGTGGGGAACACCGGATGTAGATCTGCTAGCATCCAGATTCAACGCAAAGGTGGACAGGTTTGTCTCTCGGACAAGGGATCCCCTAGCTTGCGGCTCTGATGCTCTAGTGTTCCCTTGGGATCAGTTCAAGCTGATATATGCGTTCCCACCGCCACAATTGTTACCTCGATTACTCCGCAGAATCAGGGTAGAAAAGAAACCAGTGATTCTGGTGGCTCCAGCGTGGCCCCGAAGAGCATGGTATGCAGAGATTGTAAAAATGTCTGTGGGGAGTCCTTGGACCCTCCCACATCGTCCGGACCTGCTTTCGCAAGGACCGATATACCATCCTTCCTTACCAGCCTAGGTTTGACGGCCTGGCTATTGAGGCCCACATTCTAAAAAAGAGAGGTCTCTCTAATCCTGTGGTATCTACAATGATCAATGCCAGGAAGCCGGTATCCAGGCAGATTTACTATAGAATCTGGAAGGCGTACATCGCGTGGTGTGAGGCCAAGAAATGGCATCCACGTAAATACGTAATAGGTAGGATTCTGGACTTCCTACAGTGGGCTGTAGATAGGAAGCTTGCCTTGAGTACTATCAAGGGTCAGATTTCGGCCTTGTCAATATTTTTTTCAAAGGCCCTTGGCTTCGCATTCACTAGTCAAAGCTTTTATACAAGGAGTGATGCGTATTAGCCCTCCGGTTAATATTCCCATATGTCCATGGGACTTAAACCTGGTTCTGTCGGTTCTACAGAAACAACCATTTGAACCATTACAGCATATTTCCTTGGTTCTTCTCACCAGGAAATAGATTTTTCTAGTAGCCATTTGTTCGGCTAAAAGAGTATCGGAATTAGCCGCTATGTCCTGTAAAGAGCCATATCTGGTTATCCATAAGGACAGAGTAGTGTTACGTCCTCATCCAGCCTTTCTTCCTAAGGTGGTATCGAGGTTTCATTTGAACCAAGATGTGGTTCTTCCTTCTTTTTTCCCCAAACCTACTTCGGTAGAGGAAAAGTTATTGCATTCTTTGGATGTAGTAAGAGCAGTTAAAGCTTATCTAAAAGCCACTGCTCAGATTCGCAGAACGGATACTTTGTTTATTCTGCCGGAAGGCCCCAGAAAGGGTCAGGCAGCGTCAAAATCTACTTTAGCCGAGTGGATTCGACAGGTCATTATGCAAGCCTATGGCTTGAGAAGGAGACCGCCTCCGTTCAAAGTTAGGGCGCACTCCACGAGAGCAGTTGGAACTTCATGGGCAGTGCATCACCAGGCCTCCCTGGCTCAAATCTGTAAGGCCGCAACATGGTCTTCAGTACACACGTTTACTAGGTTCTACCAGGTGGACGTTAGAAGTCAGGAGGATGTCGCCTTTGGGCGCAGTGTGTTGCAGGCTGCAAAAGATCCTCATGTCTGATAGCGCTCAGCTTATGTATGGTGTATCCCCCCCCTCATTGGGCATTGCTTTGGGACGTCCCACATAGTAATGACTATGCCGCTCTGTGTCCCGTGATGTACGAGAAAGAAAATAGGATTTTTATAACAGCTTACCTGTAAAATCCTTTTCTTGGAGTACATCACGGGACACAGAGCTCCCACCCCTCTTTTGGGGACACTTATTGCTTTGCTTCAAAACTGAGGTGCTCCCGGATGGGAGGGGCTTATATAGGGGAGGGTACTTCCGGTTTGGAAGTTGCCAGTGCCAGCACCTGAAGGTAAACTATATAACCCACATAGTAATGACTATGCCGCTCTGTGTCCCGTGATGTACTCCAAGAAAAGGATTTTACAGGTAAGCTGTTATAAAAATCCTATTTTTTGAAGGACCAAACTGTGCCACGGAAGCATATTTCCACACTACCCTCCACATCAGCTGAGGCCACAGATACTGAGGCGGATCCGACACAGGAAGAAGAGGAGGAGGAGGAGGAGCTCAGCTTGCCCCAGGTATAGCATTGTCGAAATGATTTAAAAAAAATATCCAATGATGTAAATGTGTTGTTATGATGGCTCCAAAATTATTACATAAACAAAGTGATTAGAAAAGATAAAATAGACAGAAGTTTAAACTAAAAATGTGGACAAGAAGGAGAAATGCTGGAGTCACAATGATAGGCTTTGCTTTTTGAACACATTCAAGTTGGAAAAGTAATGAGATGCTAAAATGTGTTTGGGATTGATGACTACTAATAAATAATCTTAAAATGATGTTGCTTTTTCAGACCCAGGAAAATTTGACCCAAGAAGAGGCTGGGCCCAGCAGCCAAACAACGGAGTCCAGAGTCCATACCCTGCGCCCTCCTACCAAATGGGGCAGGAAGAGGCACCACCTGGATGAGAACACTGCAGAGTTCCTAAGTAGGGCTACATCTGTAATCACCACAGCACCCGATAGTGCTGAAGGCTTTGGCTGTTTTACAGCAAATAAGCTCCGCGAGGTTGACGTGGATCAAAGGGAGCTATGTGAGGGGCTAATCATCCAGCTCCTCAGCAAGGCCAGGAAACGAGAGCTAACCCCAATATCACATGTGTGTGATTTTAACCACACAGCTCATCAACCGCAAGCTTACCCACCCCATCCAACCTACACACCCCATCCAACCTACCCACCCCAGCAAAACTACCCACCCCAGCAAGCCCACCCACCCCAGCAAGCCAACCTGCCGCAGCAAGCAAACCCACCTCAGCAGCATAGGGGTCAGTGGCCACATCAGACCCTGGATCCCGAACAAGGCCAGTGGTCTGGGGAGTTTAGGGGCCACTAAGTTCAGATTATTTTCTACGTTTAATTTATTTTCATTTGTTGGTTTTATTTTTTGTAGGATCATGTTGATTTTTTAGGGACAACATTTTTTGGGGATGACAAAGAAAATGTCAAGTCATTATTTTAGTTGTGTTGGAAATGCACAGTATACAAAATGGCCACAGCTGATGTTTATCGAAGTGTGGAAAGCGATGTACGTGTTTCAGTCTGGTATGACAAAAATACCAGCCCCTTGGAGTACCACAGCCTGGGGACAGATATATCTTCTGCTGCTGCTCCCCATCTTTTTGAGTTCACGACCTTCTTTGGGCTCCCTGTTGTATGTACTCCTCAGGTTCAGAATTTCAACATTAACTGAATTTTTGTATGCCCTGGGGTACAGAGGCTTCGCCAATTCCACCATTTCATATATTGCTGCCTTCATGTTATTAATTATGATATGCCATTATTCTGTTTAATTTGATTTAAATTAAAAATAAAATGTGCAAACATTTATGGATTCTGTGTTTTACATTAATAATTACAGTTTGGGAGTAAGCAGGTACATTTTTTAAATTAAGGGACACAAATATAGTAGCTGGTGGTTTCATCATCAAAAACATAGGGGATAATGGGGTTGTGCTAACTTGACCTAATAAATAATATATATAAATCAGCTTTTTTTAATATAACAAAAACACAAATCCATAATAGGAAAGACGTTGGTTTTGATTTACTCCGTCTGTATCACCAGTAAAGCAGCTTATATTATATATATATATATATATATAATATACATAGGCGTGCCCACGGGGTGTGCCGGGTGTGCCCAGGCACACCCTAATCACCACGCACGCATATCGCTCTGTGTAGTGACATCGGGCTTTTTTTTCAGCCGGAACTAACTCGGGTACTGCCCTGCGCTTGCTGCATTCTCCTGTCATCTGTAAACACTAGGGATGAGCTCGGTGTTCGAGTCGAACATACGTTCGACTTGAACATCGGCTGTTCGATCGTTCGACGAAGATCGAACGATTTGGGCCGTTCGCGCCTAATTCGAGTGACGCGAACGGCCCACAATGCACTACGCCATCGCAGTGTCATCCAGGCGCTGTGATTGGCCAAGCATGCACTGTGACCCCGCATGCTTGGCCAATCACAGCGCCGGCAGCGAGGAGAGCAATGATTGGCCACAGGCAGGATGCCTGTGGCCAATTATTGCTGAGGGTGTTTAGTACACGCCCCACACTATAAAAGGCCGCCAGCACGGCGGCCTAGTGTAGTGTGTTCCGGAGCAGGGAAAGAGAAGCATAGGCAGGGACAGTGACATTTATTTTTTCTTGCTTAACCTGGATTCCTTTAGTTTAGGGAAAGAGAAGGATAGGTAGGGAGAGTGTCAGTGTGTTTTACTGTGCAAATCCTGTGCTATAGTGTGCTTTAAAAAAAAAAAATTCTAGGGACAGAAAACTATAGGTAGGAAGAGTGTCAGTTTCTTTCACTGTGATAATCCTTGTTTCTAGGGACAGGGAAGGACAGTGAGGGAAATTCTCCTTGTGCTATAGTGTGCTTTAAAAAAAACATTTTTTCTAGGGACAGAAAACTATAGGTAGGAAGAGTGTCAGTTTCTTTCACTGTGATAATCCTTGTTTCTAGGGACAGGGAAGGACAGTGAGGGAAATTCTCCTTGTGCTATAGTGTGCTTTAAAAAAACATTTTTTCTAGGGACAGAAAACTATAGGTAGGAAGAGTGTCAGTTTCTTTCACTGTGATTATCCTTGTTTCTAGGGACAGGGAAGGACAGTGAGGGAAATTCTCCTTGTGCTATAGTGTGCTTTAAAAAAATATTTTTTCTAGGGACAGAAAACTATAGGTAGGAAGAGTGTCAGTTTCTTTCACTGTGATAATCCTTGTTTCTAGGGACAGGGAAGGACAGTGAGGGAAATTCTCCTTGTGCTATAGTGTGCTTTAAAAAAACATTTTTTCTAGGGACAGAAAACTATAGGTAGGAAGAGTGTCAGTTTCTTTCACTGTGATAATCCTTGTTTCTAGGGACAGGGAAGGACAGTGAGGGAAATTCTCCTTGTGCTATAGTGTGCTAAAGCATTCCTCATCAACCATCTTTGAAATCCTTGTTTTTTGGACAGTCAGGGAAATTGTCGTTGTGCTATTCTGTGCAAAAGCAATCATCCTCAACCATATTTAGAAATCCTTAAGTAAAGGGACAGAGAAGGACACCTGAAGGTAGCCCTTATTGCTTTTTTCCCATCTCCCTGCAGGCCATCTATTAGAATGTCTGGAAGGCAAACAAGGAGAGGCAGACAGTCAGGAGGCAATAAAAGAGGGCAAGCAGGCTCTGTGTCTGGGGGCAACAGTGCTGGTCGTGGACGCGGTGCATTGTCATCAGCACATGGCCATGGGACACGCTTGTCCTTCTTTTCGGCAGCTGGACATGTTGAGCCACATCATGCCGAAGACTTGGTAGAGTGGATGACCAAGCCCTCCTCCTCCTCCTCATCCTCTCTCACCCAGGCTCAGGGTACTGGCAAAGCAGCTGCCAAAGCGTCCTCTTCCCTGGTATCAATGTCAGACTCATCATCAGTCACTCCTTCCCTAGACCCACCATGTCCTCCTCCTGAGGAGTCCTCCGAACTGTTTGAGCACAGTGTTGGGTACATGCTCCAGGAGGATGCCCAGCGTTTCGAAGGGTCTGATGATGAAACCCAGCTACAGGAAGGCAGTAGCGTGAGAGCAGACAGAGGGGATGCTCAAGAAGGACACCAATCTGGCAGTCATGTTCCAGCAGCTGCAGCATACTGCCAGATTGGCTCCAGTGATGAGGAGGGAGGGGATGATGAGGTCACTGACTCCACGTGGGTGCCTAATAGGAGAGAGGAGGAGGAGGAGGAGGATGAGGAGGAGGCACATCTCCAACGAGGCAGGATGCCCTTTGGTGGCCAGCGTAAGGGCAGTACACCGACGGAATCACACCGCAGAGCTCCGCCTGTGCAGGGCGCTGCCTCTGCCCGTCATTCAAAAAGTTCTTTGGTGTGGGCCTTTTTTGAGGCTAGTGCATCAGATCGCACAGCTGCTGTTTGCAACATATGTCTCAAGCGTATATCGCGTGGCCAAAACATCAGCCGCTTGGGTACCACATGCCTGACCAGACATATGTTGACCTGCCATGCAGCTCGTTGGCAAGCCTACCTCAAAGACCCACACCAAAGAACAAAGCGGACCTCTCCTTGCACCGCATCAGCTGGGATCTCCAACCCCACTATAACTTCAGTCCTCTCTGAAACATGCACTGAGAGGAATGAAGGTGTAGAATTAGGTGTGTCACAGCCAAGTACTTGCGGCCATTCTGCTAGCAGTACACCGACGTCCGATTCTAGCAGGCAAATTTCCCTGCCCCAGCTGCTGGACCGTCGAAAGAAGTTCACTCCCAGCCATCCACATGCCCAGCGGTTGAATGCTAGCTTGGCTAAATTGCTAGCGCTTCAACTGCTGCCTTTTCAGTTGGTAGACTCGGCCCCCTTCCGTGAGTTTGTGCAATGTGCGGTTCCTCAGTGGCAGGTTCCCAAACGCCACTTTTTCTCACGGAAGGCTATTCCGGCTCTCTACCGGCATGTGGAAGGCAATGTCTTGGCCTCGCTGGACAGGGCGGTCAGCGGTAAGGTGCATATTACCGCTGACTCATGGTCCAGCAGGCATGGACAGGGACGTTACCTTTCTTTCACGGCCCATTGGGTCACTCTTTTGGCAGCTGGGAAGGATGCAGGACAAGGTGCAGTAGTGTTGGAGGTTGTTCCACCGCCACGCCTCCAAAATGCTACTACTGGTTGTGACACACCTCTCTCCTCCACCCCCTCCTCTTCTTCTTCCTCCATGGCCTCTTCCTGTGGTTTGTCCTATGAACCAGCGGTGCTCCGTAGCCGTTCAAGGGGCTACGCAAGTACGCAGGCAAAAAGATGCCATGCCGTGCTTGCGCTGGTGTGTTTGGGGGACAGAAGCCACACTGGGGCAGAGGTCCTGTCTGCTCTGCAGGGCCAGGCCGAGAGGTGGTTGACGCCACGCCAGCTTAAGCCAGGAATGGTGGTTTGCGACAATGGCACCAACCTCTTCTCCACCCTCCGACAGGGACAACTGACCCATGTGCCCTGTGTGGCTCACGTCCTTAACCTGGTGGTGCAGCGGTTCTTGGGCAGGTACCCGGGCTTACAGGATGTCCTGAGGCAGGCCAGGAAAGTCTGTGTGCATTTCCGCAGATCTTATAATGCCAGTGCTCGCCTGGCTGAGCTGCAAAAGGAGTTGAACCTGCCCAAGAACCGCCTTATATGTGACATGCCCACCAGGTGGAACTCAACGTTGGCCATGCTGCAGCGGCTGCACACGCAGCAGAGGGCCATCAATGAGTACCTGTGCGACTACGGCACCAGCACAGGGTCAGGGGAGCTTGGTTTTTTTTCTCCACGCCAGTGGGGCATGATCAGGGATGCATGCACTGTCCTGGCACCATTTGAGGAGGCCACGAGGATGGTGAGCAGTGACAGTGCATGCATCAGTGACACTGTACCTCTTGTCCACCTGTTGGAGCACACGCTGCGTGGAAAAATGGACAGGGCACTTGAGGCAGAACAGAGGCAGGAAGAGGAGGACTTCCTTGCCTCTCAAGGCCCCCTTTACCCAGACAGTGTTCCTTCTGTCCCACCCATCGCACAGGAAGAGGAGGAGGAGGAGGAGGAGGAGGATTGTGTCAGCATGGAGGTGGAGGCTGGCACTCAGCATCATCAGCAGCAGTCTTTTAGGGATGATTTACAGTCCCAAGAAACCAGTGGACTTGTACGTGGCTGGGAGGAGGTGGCTGCGGATCATCTCGTCCTTAGTGACCCAGAGGACTCCGGAGCGAATGCCTCAGCAAACCTACGCTGCATGGCCTCCCTGATCCTGCAAAGTCTGCGGAAGGATCCTCGTATTCTTCGGATCAAGGAGAGGGACCATTACTGGCTGGCCACTCTCCTTGATCCACGGTACAAGGGTAAGGTTGCGGACCTTATGTTACCGTCGCAGAGGGAGCAGAGGATGAGACAACTCCGGGAGGCCTTGCAGAAAGGTCTGTGCAACGCGTTCCCAGAGACTGGGAGGTTACAAACTCCTGGTCCTGGACAACGAGTTGCTGAGGCTTCGGCCAGTCAAAGAAGGAGCGGTGGGGAAGGTGGCCGTCTGACCGATGCGTTCAGACAATTCTTTAGTCCGCAGCCCCAAAGTATGATCGGTTCCAGCAACCATCGCCAGCGTCTGATAAACATGGTGCAGGAATATCTAGGGGCAAGGTCAGACTTGGACACCTTCCCCACCGAAAATCCTCTGGCTTACTGGGTCTTGAGGATGGATCACTGGCCAGAGCTTGCACAGTATGCAATTGAGCTACTGGCCTGTCCTGCATCCAGCGTTCTTTCGGAACGCACATTCAGTGCTGCTGGAGGATTTGTCACGGATCACAGGGTGCGTCTGTCCACCGACTCGGTTGATCGACTGACTTTCATCAAGATGAACCAGTCTTGGATCACCACCAGCTACCACACACCTGATGCTGATATAACAGACTAATTGATTTTAACATGTCACATCCCTTCAAGACTAAGGCCTCGTACACACGGCCGAGATTCTCGTTGAGAAAAACATGTCGTTTTTTTCGACGAGATTCTTGGACAAGAAACTTGTCCCGGCCGAGTGTACACACGCTCGTTTCAAAGAACCCGCGGTTCTTTGAAAGGAGTGTACGCGGTGACGTCATCGACTACGTCGAGCATGCGCTCGTCACATTCGATGCCGTCGCCGCCATCTTGGTACACCCTACGTATGCCTAGGAAGCTACCGCGCATGCGTCAAATTCATTTCGAACATGCGCGGGCTTCCGGGCGGACAGGTAAGTGTACACACACTCACTTTTCTCGTCGAGAAACACGCCGAGGAGAATCTCGACGAGAAAATAGAGAGCAGGTTCTCTATTTTCTCGTCGAGGTTTCTTGTCGGTTTTCTCGACGAGAAACACGCTAGCAGCGTACACACGACCGATTTACTCGGCAAGACCTCTCTGCCAGCAAGTTTCTTGCTGGTTCTTGCCGAGAAAATCGGTCGTGTGTACGAGGCCTGATGCTGATGCTGAGTGCCTGTGCTGTTATGTTGACTGGCTATCCTCCTCCTCCGAGTCCTCAACGATACGATTGATGATGATAGCTTGGAAGATCATTTTTGTTTATGGGTGCCGCCACCAGTGGCTAAGGCCCAATTTTTCAGCCCCTGTTTTACAGGGGCGTGTAATTACAATTTTTTTAGCAATAATTTGCCATAGGGCTCATTGCTGTGCTCCAAGTACAGTATCTGTGAGGGGTTGTAGTGTTGTGCCACCAGTGCCTAAGGCCCAATTTTTCAGCCCCTGTTCAACAGGGGCATGTAATTACAATTCTTGATCTAATAATTCACAGCAGGGCCCATTGCTGCACCCACCAAGAGTAACTCTGAGGGCTTACAGTGTTGTGGCAACGCCACCACCACCACCACCACCACGAAAGGCCCAATTTTTCAGCCCCTGTTCAAAAGGGGCATGTAATTACAATTCTTGATCTAATAATTCACAGCAGGGCCCATTCCTGCACCCACCAAGAGTAACTCTGAGGGCTTACAGTGTTGTGGCAACACCACCACCACCACCACGAAAGGCCCAATTTTTCAGCCCCTGTTCAACAGGGGCATGCAATTACAATTCTTGATCTAATAATTCACAGCAGGGCCCATTGCTGCACCCACCAAGAGTAACTGTCAGGGCTTACAGTGTTGTGGCACCAGCACCACCATCAAAGGCCCAATTTTTACTACCACTGTTCAACAATTATATGTAATTAAAATTCCTGATATAATAGTTGACAGCAGGGCGTTCCAGCACCAACCAAGAGTAACTGTGAGTGCTTACAGTGTTGTGCCAACACCAACAACTAAGGGGCCTATTTCTGCAGAGTATATACGGCAGGTCCTTACTTTCAAACATCCAACTTACAAACGACTCCTACTTGCAAACGCAAGAAGACAACAGGAAGTGAGAGGAAATCTACCCCTTGGAAGGAAAATTCTCTCCTGTAAGAATTAATATGGGAGAAAGGTGTCTCCTCTGTACTGATGCTTTATCAGCAATCCTTGTTTCAAGAAAAACACCACATTTCAAAAACAGTTGTCATTGGGACGGAAAGTGAGGTGAAATGTTCTGAACAGGGGCACAGACAGCAAAACAAATGTTACAGGGGTGATAACCCTTACCTATGTTTTCCAAAAAGTTTAAAAATAGATTTTTGGGCTGGAGCTACACTTAAACAATGTACCTGTTCAAAATTACAAACAGATTCTACATAAGAACAAACCTACAGTCCCTGTCTTGTATGCACCGCCTGTATACGGCTGTTCAGAGTATATAGGGCCTTTTTTATTTTATGTGCGGGGTTCCCCTTAATATCCATACAAGACCCAAAGGGGCTGGTAATGGGCTGGGGTAGGGGGGGGTCATGGGGTAGCTATGCCATTTTTCTTAAAGATTTTCATCCATATTACCGGGACCAGACATTACATTAAAGCCGCAAGCAGTTTTAAATGGCTTTTTTTTCCTTTAGAAGTGTCATTTTGTGCAGGGACAGTTCTAAACACGGGAAACACGTGGCACTTCACAGGCATACTTTAGACACCCCCCAGATACGATATTTAAAGGAATATTTGACTTTTTTTTTTCACTTTATACATCATTAAAATGACTGCTCCCGAAAAACGACCGTTTTTAAAACTTCTTTTTGCATTGATACATGTCCCCTGGTGCACAACCCGGGTTCCCAAACCCTTTTTAGGACAATAACATGCATAATAGTTGTTATAATTAGCACTTTAGAATTCGAACGTTCGCATCCATTGTATTTAATAGGGTTCTAATGTTCATACGAACTTTCGGTCCGTTCGCGGGTTCTGGTGCGAACCGAACCCGGGGGTGTTCGGCTCATCACTAGTAAACACAGAAGCGCTCCTCTCCCGGCGTCTGCCTGCACTGAACCCTCCACGTTCCCTGTGCCATGCCAGTGATAGCAGAGGATTGGACTGGGGTTGTGCACAGCCACGCTAGTGAAGTCTGTGTCCTCCCTGCAGCCTGAACTCTCCTATGGAACATGGCCAGATCTAGGGGGTGCTTGGGTGGGCTAGGCACGCTCAGATTTCAGTTGCGCCCCCCAGGCATATCCCCTCTCTTGTGGATGCTGTGCCCAGGCAGGGTTGCACATCGTCAATATCAGTTTTCAGCCAGAACACTCCCCCTGCCGCCACCTCTCCACTCCATGAACGGAAGAGAAGAGAGGATTCAGTCTGCTCCACCTCCTCCTGCTCCTATCTCTTTGTCTGCCCCGTCCACATCGCAATCCCGTGTGTGCAGCCAGTGCTGTGAGCCTGAGAAAGGGCCGTGTGGGCGGGAGATTGGAACTACAGCAGCTTCAGCTAGATCGTGGCTGCATGCCATAAATGATGCCTGAGCCTGCAGAGACCAGCCTATGATGAGTGAGTATTTTGCTGAACTCTCCACATCGCCCCCTTCTCCCCATCTGTCTCCCCCCTTCTCCCCATCTGTCTCCCCCTTCTCCCCATCTGTCTCCCCCTCTCCCCAATCTGTCTCCCCCATCTGTCTCCCCCCTTCTCCCCATCTGTCTCCCCCCTCTCCCCCATCTGTCTCCCCCTTCTCCACATCTGTCTCCCCCTTCTCCACATCTGTCTCCCCCACTAATCCCCCATCTGTTCCCCCTCTCCTCCCCTTCTCCCCCATCTGTCTCCCCCTTCTTCCCATCTGTCTCCCCCCTCTCCCCCATCTGTCTCCCCCCTTCACCCCCATCTGTCTCCCCCCCTTCTCCCCATCTGTCTCCCCCCTTCTCCCCCATCTGTCTCTCCCCTCTCCCCCATCTGTCTCCCCCTCTCCCCATCTGTCTCCCCCCTCTCCCCCATCTGTCTCCCCCTCTCCCCATCTGTCTCCCCCCTTCTCCCCCATCTGTCTCCCCCCTTCTCCACATCTGTCTCCCCCACTAATCCCCCATCTGTCTCCGCCCTCCTCCCCTTTATGTCCCCCCTTTCTCCACATCTGTCTCCCCCACAAATCCCCCATCTGTTCCCCCTCTCCTCCCCTTCTCCCCATCTGTCTCCCCCTTCTCCCCATCTGTCTCCCCCTTCTTCCCCATCTGTCTCCCCCCTTCTCCCCCATCTGTCTCCCCCTTCTCCCCCTTCTCCCCCCTTCTCCCCATCTGTCTCCCCCCTTCTCCCCCATCTTTCTCCCCCCCTCTCCCCATCTGTCTCCCCCCTTCTCCCCCATCTGTCTCCCCCCCTTCTCCCCCATCTGTCTCTCCCCTTCTCCACATCTGTCTCCCCCACTAATCCCCCATCTGTCTCCCCCCTCCCCCCCTTTATGTCCCCCCCTTTCTCCACATCTGTCTCCCCCACGAATCCCTCATCTGTTCCCCCTCTCCTCCCCTTCTCCCCATCTGTCTCCCCCTTCTCCCCATCTGTCTCCCCCTTCTTCCCCATCTGTCTCCCCCCTTCTCCCCCATCTGTCTCCCCCTTCTCCCCCCTTCTCCCCATCTGTCTCCCCCCTTCTCCCCATCTGTCTCCCCCCTTCTCCCCATCTTTCTCCCCCCTCTCCCCATCTGTCTCCCCCCTTCTCCCCCATCTGTCTCCCCCCTTCTCCCCCATCTGTCTCCCCCCTTCTCCCCCATCTGTCTCTCCCCTTCTCCACATCTGTCTCCCCCACTAATCCCCCATCTGTCTCCCCCCTCCTCCCCTTTATGTCCCCCCTTTCTCCACATCTGTCTCCCCCACGAATCCCTCATCTGTTCCCCCTCTCCTCCCCTTCTCCCCCATCTGTCTCCCCCTTCTCCCCATCTGTCTCCCCCCTTCTTCCCCATCTGTCTCCCCCTTCTCCCCCATCTGTCTCCCCCTTCTCCACATCTGTCTCCCCCACTAATCCCCCATCTGTCTCCCTTCCTCCCCTATCTGTCCCCCTCCTCTCCTTCTCCCCCATCTGTCTACACCCTTCTCCACATCTGTCTCCCCCACCTATCTCCCCCCTCCTCCCCTATCTGTCCCCCCTTCTCCACATCTGTCTCAACCACTAATCCCCCATCTGTCTCCCCCTCCTTCCCTTCTCCCCCTTCCTCCCCTATCTGTCCCCCCTTCTCCACATCTGTCTCCCCCACTAATCCCCCATCTGTCTCCCCCTCCTCCCCTTTCTGTCCCCCCTTCTCCCCATCTGTCTCCCCCTTCTCCACATCTGTCTCCCCCACCTCCCCTATCTGTCTCCCCCCTCCTCTCCTTCTCCCCCATCTGTCTCCCCCTTCTCCACATCTGTCTCCCCCACCTGTTTCCCCTGTCCTCCCATATCTTTCCCCCTCCCCATATCTGACTCCTTCCCCACATCTGTCTCCCTCACTAATCCCCATCTGTCTCCCCCTCCTCCCCTATCTGTCCCCCCTTCTCCAAATCTGTCTCCCTCCTCCTCCCCTTCTCACCATCTGTCTCCCTCCTCCTCCCCTTCTCCCCATCTGTCTCCCCCCTCTCCCCCATCTGTCTCCCCCCTTCGCCCCCATCTGTTTCCCCCCTTCTCCCCATCTGTCTCCCCCATCTGTCTCCCCCCGTCGCCCCATCTGTCTCCCCCCCTTCTCCCCCATCTGTCTCCCCCCTTCACCCCCATCTGTCTCCCTCCCTCTCCCCCATCTGTCTCCCCCTTCTCCCCCATCTGTCTCCCCCCTCTCCCCCATCTGTCTCCCCCTTCTCCACATCTGTCTCCCCCACTAATCCCTCATCTGTCTCCGCCCTCCTCCCCTTTATGTCCCCCCTTTCTCCACATCTGTCTCCCCCACGAATCCCCCATCTGTTCCCCCTCTCCTCCCCTTCTCCCCATCTGTCTCCCCCTTCTCCCCATCTGTCTCCCCCTTCTTCCCCATCTGTCTCCCCCACTAATCCCCATCTGTCTCCCCCTCCTCCCCTTTCTGTCCCCCCTTCTCCCCATCTGTCTCCCCCTTCTCCACATCTGTCTCCCCCACCTCCCCTATCTGTCTCCCCCCTCCTCTCCTTCTCCCCCATCTGTCTCCCCCTTCTCCACATCTGTCTCCCCCACCTGTTTCCCCTGTCCTCCCATATCTTTCCCCCCTCCCCATATCTGCCCCCCTTCCCCACATCTGTCTCCCTCACTAATCCCCATCTGTCTCCCCCTCCTCCCCTATCTGTCCCCCCTTCTCCAAATCTGTCTCCCCTTCTCCCCATCTGTCTCCCTCCTCCTCCCCTTCTCCCCATCTGTCTCCCCCCTCTCCCCCATCTGTCTCCCCCTTCGCCCCCATCTGTTTCCCCCCTTCTCCCCATCTGTCTCCCCCATCTGTCTCCCCCCTTCGCCCCATCTGTCTCCCCCCCTTCTCCCCCATCTGTCTCCCCCCTTCACCCCCATCTGTCTCCCTCCCTCTCCCCCATCTGTCTCCCCCTTCTCCCCCATCTGTCTCCCTCCTCTCCCCCATCTGTCTCCCCCTTCTCCACATCTGTCTCCTCCACTAATCCCTCATCTGTCTCCGCCCTCCTCCCCTTTATGTCCCCCCTTTCTCCACATCTGTCTCCCCCACGAATCCCCCATCTGTTCCCCCTCTCCTCCCCTTCTCCCCATCTGTCTCCCCCTTCTCCCCATCTGTCTCCCCCCTTCTTCCCCATCTGTCTCCCCCCTTCTCCCCCATCTGTCTCCCCCCTTCTCCCCATCTGTCTCCCCCTTCTCCCCCATCTTTCTCCCCCCCTCTCCCCCATCTGTCTCCCCCCTTCTCCCCCATCTGTCTCCCCCCATCTATCTCTCCCCTTCTCCACATCTGTCTACCCCACTAATCCCCCATCTGTCTCCCCCTCCTCCCCTTTATGTCCCCCCTTTCTCCACATCTGTCTCCCCCACGAATCCCTCATCTGTTCCCCCTCTCCTCCCCTTGTCCCCCATCTGTCTCCCCCCTTCTCCCCCATCTGTCTCCCCCTTCTCCCTCATCTGTCTCCCCCCTTCTCCCCCATCTGTCTCCCCCTTCTCCACATCTGTCTCCCCCACTAATCCCCCATCTGTCTCCCCTCCTCCCCTATCTGTCCCCCTCCTCTCCTTCTCCCCCATCTGTCTACACCCTTCTCCACATCTGTCTCCCCCACCTATCTCCTCCCTCCTCCCCTATCTGTCCCCCCTTCTCCACATCTGTCTCCACCACTAATCCCCCGTCTGTCTCCCCCTCCTCCCCTTCTCCCCCTTCCTCCCCTATCTGTCCCCCCTTCTCCACATCTGTCTCCCCCACTAATCCCCCATCTGTCTCCCCCTCCTCCCCTTTCTGTCCCCCCTTCCCCCCCTTCTCCCCATCTGTCTCCCCCACCTCCCCTATCTGTCTCCCCCTCCTCTCCTTCTCCGCCATCTGTCTCCCCCTTCTCCACATCTGTCTCCCCCACCTGTTCCCCCTCTCCTCCCCTATCTTTCCCCCTCCCCTATCTGCCCCCCTTCCCCACATCTGTATCCCTCACTAATCCCCCATCTGTCTCCCCCTCCTCCCCTATCTGTCCCCCCTTCTCCAAATCTGTCTCCCCTTCTCCCCATCTGTCTCCCTCCTCCTCCCCTTCTCACCATCTGTCTCCCTCCTCCTCCCCTTCTCCCCATCTGTCTCCCCCTCTCCACATCTGTCTACCCTACCTGTTCCCCCTCTCCTCCCCCACCTGTTCCCCCTCTCCTCCCCTATCTGTCCCCCCTTCTCCACATCTGTCTCCCCCACTAATCCCCCATCTGTCTCCCCTTCTCCCCCTTCCTCCCCTATCTGTCCCCCCCTTCTCCACATCTGTCTCCCCCACTAATCCCCCATCTGTCTACCCCTCCTCCCCTATCTGTCCCCCCTTCCTCCCCTTCTCCCCCATCTGTCTCCCCCTTCTCCACATCTGTCTCCCCCATCTCCACATCTGTCTCCCCCACCTGTTCCCCTTCTCCTCCCCTATCTGTCACCCCCTATCTGTCCCCCCTTCTCCACATCTGTCTTCCCCACTAATCCCCCATCTGTCTCCCCCTTCTCCCCCTCCTCCCCTTCTCCAAATCTGTCTCCCCATCTGATTCCCCCCTCCTCCCCTTCTCCCCATCTGTCTCCCCCTCTCCACATCTGTCTCCTCCCCTATCTGTCCCCCCTCCCCCTATCTGTCCCCCCTTCTCCACATCTGTCTCCCCCACTAATCCCCCATCTGTTCCCCTCTCCTCCCCTTCTCCCACATCTGTCTCCTCCTCCTTCTCCCCATCTGTCTCTCCCCTTTTCTCCCCTATATTCCCCTTTTCCCCCCATCTGTCTCCCCCCTCCTTCCCCTCTTACCTGAACTCTGCATTCTATAGGCAGCGCACACCTGAACTCTGCACTCTATAGGAACTTTGCTCTCTATGCACAGCGCACACCTGCTCTCTGCACTCTCGCAGCACACATCTAAACACTGTACTTTATATGCAGCATACACCAGAACGCGGCACTCTATAAGAAGCGTACATCTGAACACTGCACTCACATGTGTGTTTGAGCTTTGGGGTGCACATCCTAATGCAACAGGCTGCGCATGCCTATGTATATATATATTATATATATTATAAAGAAAATGTGAGCTGCATTTCCAGAATTCATAATTGCCGCGTCACGAATGTGATATCTCCATAACGAACGCTAGTTTTACAAGACAGAAGGCTTCCGGCTGGTCCTTGCTTCTGAGCATGCGCGTTCGTACCTAGGACAAAAGTCCGATGGTTTTCTGTACACACGGTCGGACTTTGCTCCATCGGACTTTTGTTGGCCAAAAGTTTGTCCGTTTGCAGACCGAACTTTTGTCCGATGAAAACCAAAAAAGTTTGTCCGATGGAGCGTACACGCGGTCGGATTTTTTGACAAACTTGTTCAAAATGAAGTTTGTTGGCAAAAAGTCAGACCGTGTGTACGAGGCTTTACAGGAGAGAATTTCCCTTCCTAGGGGTAGATTTCCTCTAACTTCCTGTTGTCTCCTTCCATTTGCAAGTAGGAGTCGTTTGTAAGTTGGATGTTTGAAAGTAGGGGCCTGCCGTATATACTCTGCAGAAATTTGGCCCTTAGGTGTTGGTGTTGCCACAACACTGTAAGCCCTCACAGTTACTCTTGGTGGGCGCTGGAATGCCCTGCTGTGAACTATTATATCAAGAATTGTAATTACATGACATTGTTGAACAGTGGTAGAAAAAATTGGGCCTTTGGTGGTGGTGGTGGTGCTGGTGCCACAACACTGTAAGTCCTCACAGTTACTCTTGGTGGGCGCAGGAATGGGCCCAGCTGTGAAATATTAGATCAAGAATTGTAATTACATGCCCCTGTTGAACAAGGGCAGAAAAAGTGGGCCTTTTGGTGGTGGTGTTGCCACAACACTGTAAGTCCTCACAGTTACTCTTGGTGGGCACATGAATGGGCCCTGCTGTGAATTATTAGATCAAGAATTGTAATTACATGCCCCTGTTGAACACATACTTTTGCCTATATCGTAGGTGTGATGATCGAGTGTGCACAAACATTAGGGCGGATAGTGTACACCAGTATACAGGGCCTTAGATAAACGGATTCTACTTCTCTGTGAAAACCAGAAACCAATTCAAATTGGGAAAAAGGTTCCAAACAAATCAGAACATGTCCTCATGTCCTGGTGGTGGTGGTGTTGCCACAACACTGTAAGCCCTCGCAGTTACTCTTGGTGGGCACAGGAATGGGCCTTCTGTGAATTATTAGATCAAGAATTGTAATTACACACCCCTGTTATACAGGGGCAGAAAAATTTGACCTTAGGCACTGGTGCTGGTGCCACAACACTGCAACCCCTCACAGATACTGTACTTGGAGCGCAGCAATGAGCCCTGCTGCAAAGTATTGCATCAAAAATTGTATTTACACACCCCTGTTAAACAGGGGCAGAAAAATGGGGCCTTAGGCACTGGTGCTGGTGCCACAACACTGCAACCCCTCACAGATACTGTAGTTGAAGCGCAGCAATGAGCTCAGCTGCAAAGTATTGTATCAAAAATTATAAATACACGCCCCTGTTAAACAGGGGCTGAAAAATTGGGCCTTAGCCACTGGTGGCAGTGCCCAGAACCAAAAATGTTCTTTCAAGCTATCAGCATGATCATTGAGGAGGAAGAGGATAGTCACTCAGCATAACAGGATAGTCACTCAGCATCAGCATAGGCAGTCTTGAAGGGATCTGACATTTCAAAAAAAATATTCGTTACATCAGCATCAGGTGCTTGGTAGCTGGTGGTGATCCAAGACTGATTCATTTTTATGAAGGTCAGTCGATCGACCGAGACGGTGGACAGGCGCACCCCGTGATCAGTTACAAAGCCTCCAGCAGCACTGAATGTGCGTTCCGAAAGAACGCTGGATGCAGGACAGGCCAGTAGCTCTATTGCATACTGTGCAAGCTCTGGCCAGTGATCCATCCACAAGACCCAGTAGTCCGGAGGATTTTCAGTTGGGAAAGGTGTCCAAGTCTTATCTTGCCCCTATGTATTCCTTCACCATGTAAACCAGACGCTGGCGATGTTTGCTGGAACCGATTATACCTTGGGGCTGCATACTAAAAAATTGCCTGAACGCATCGGTCAGACGGCCACCTTCTCTACCGCTCCTTCTTTGACTGACTGAAGCCTCAGCAACACGTTGTCCAGGACCAGGAATTTGTAACCTCGTCTCTGGGAACGCGTTGCACAGACCTTTCTGCAAGGCTTCCCGAAGATGTTTCATCCTCTGCTCCCTCTGCAACGGCAAGATAAGGTCCGCAACGTGGATCAAGGAGGGTTGCCAGCCAGTAATGATCCCTCTCCTTGATCGCACGAATACGAGGATCCTTCCGCAGGCTTTGCAGGATCAGGGAGGCCATGCAGCGTAGGTTTGCTGAGGCATTCGGTGCGGAGTCCTCTGGGTCACTGAGGACAACATGATCCGCAGCCACCTCCTCACAGCCACGTACAAGTCCATAGGTGTCTTGGGACTGTAATTGATCCCTTGAAGACTGCTGCTAATGCTGAGTGCTAGGCTCCACCTCCATGCTGACACAATAATCCTCCTCCTCCTCCTCCTCCCCTTCCTGTGTGATAGCCGGGCCAGCAGGGAATTTGTCTGAATAAAGGGGGCCTTGAGAGGTAAGAAAGTCCTCCTCTTCCTGCCTCTGTTCTGCCTCAAGTTCCCTGTCCATTATTCCACGCAGCGTGTGCTCCAACAGGTGGACAAGAGGGACAGTGTCACTGATGCATGCACTGTCACTGCTCACCATCCTCGTGGCCTCCTCAAATGGTGCCAGGACAGTGCATGCATCCCTGATCATGGCCCACTGGCGTGGGGAAAAAAATCCAAGCTCCCCTGACACTGTCTTGGTGCCATATTGCAACAGATACTCATTTATGGCCCTCTGCTGCGTGTGCAGCCGCTGCAGCATGGCCAACATAGAGTTCCACCTGGTTGGCATGTCACAGATTAGGCGGTTCTTGGGCAGGTTGTAATCCTTTTGCAGGTCAGCCAGCCGAGCATTGGCATTATACGACTGGCGGAAATGCCCATAGAGTTTCCTGGCCCACTTCAGGACCTCCTGTAAGCCCGGGTAATTGCCCAAGAACCGCTGCACCACCAAGTTAAGGACGTGAGCCAAACAGGACACGTGTGTCAGTTGTCCCTGACGGAGGGCTGAGAGTAGGTTGGTGCCATTGTCGGAAACCACCTTTCCTGGCTTAAGCTGGCGTGGCATCAACCACCTCTGAGCCTGCCCCTGCAGAGCTGACAGAATCTCTGCCCCAGGGGGGCTCCTGTCCCCAAGCATACCAGCTCAAGCATCGCATGGCATCTTTTTGCCTGCGTACTTGCGTAGCCCCTTGAACGCCTACGGAGCACCGCTGGTTCCGAGGACAAAGCACAGGTAGAGGCCATGTAGGAAGAAGAAGAGGAGGGGATGGAGGAGAGAGGTGTGTCAGAATCACCAGTAGTAACATTTTGGAGGCGTGGTGGCGGAACAACCTCCAACACTACTGCACCTTGTCCTGCATCCTTCCCAGCTGCCAGCAGAGTCACCCAATGCGCCGTGAAAGATAGGTAATGTCCCTGTCCATGCCTGCTGGACCATGAGTCAGCGATAATATGCACCTTACCGTTGACCTCCCTGTCCAGCGAGGCCAAGACATTGCCTTCCACATGCCGGTAGAGAGACGGAATCGCCTTCCGTAAGAAAAAGTGGCGTTTGGGAACCTGCCACTGAGGAACCGCACATTCCACAAACTCACGGAAGGGGGCAGAGTCTACCAACTGAAAAGGCAGCAGTTGAAGTGCTAGCAATTTAGCCAAGCTATCATTCAACCGCTGGGTAGGGATGAGCCGAACACCCCCGGGTTCGGTTCGCACCAGAACCTTCGAACGGACCGAAAGTTCGCGCGAATTTTCGAACCCTATTCGTTATAATGGACGCGAACGTTCGAAATCAAAATTGCTAATTACAACGGCCAATATGCATATTAATGTCATAAAACAGGTTTGGGGACCCGGGTCCTGCCCCAGGGGACATATATCAATGCAAAAAGAAATTTTAAAAACTAAAGTTTTTTCGGGAGCAGTCATTTTAATGATGCATAAAGTGAAAAAAAAAAAAGTGAAATTTTCCTTTAAATATGGTACCTGGGGGGTGTCTAAAGTATGCCTGTGAAGTGGCATGTGTTTCCCGTGTTTAGAACTGTCCTTGCACAAAATGACATTTGTAAAGGAAAAAAAGAAGCCATTTAAAACCACTTGCGGCTTTAATGTCATGTCTTGTCCTGGCCGCCATATGGCTGAAAATCCTTGAGAAAAATGGCATGGCTACCCCATCACCCCCCCCCCCCACCCCAGCCCCTTTGGGTCTTGTATGGATACTAAGGGGGACCCCGCACCCAAAATAAAACCCTATACCTACAACCCTATATACTCTGAACAGCAGTATATAGGTGGTGCAAACAAGACATGGACTGTAGGTTTGTTCTTAAGTAGAATCTGAACAGGTACATTATGAAGTGTAGCTACATCCCAAAAAAATCAATTTTTAAGCTTTTTGGAGAACATAGGGAGGGGTTATCACCCCTGTAACATTTGCTGTCTTTGCACATCTGTTCAGAACATGTCACCTCACTTTCCGTCCCAATGACAAATGTTTTTGGAAAAGTGGGGTTTTAATTGAAACAAGGATTGGTGATAAAGCATCAGTAGAGAGGAGATACCTTTTTCCCAAATTAAATCTAACAGGATAGAATTTTCCTTCCTAGGGGTAGATTTCCTCTCACTTCCTGTTTTCTCTTGCCGTTTGCAAGTAGGAGTCGTTTGTAAGTTGGATGTTTGAAAGTAGGGGCCTGCCGTATATACTCTGCAGAAATTTGCCCTATTAGATGTTGGTGTAGCCACAAGACTGGTGGGCACAGGAATGGGCCCTGCTGTGAGTTAATAGATCAAGATTTGTACTTGCTTGCACCTGTTGAACCGGGCAGAAAAATTGGGCCTTTGGTGGTGGTGGTGGTGGTGGTGGACGGTGTTGCCACAAGACTGTAAGCCCTCACAGTTACTCTTGGTGGGTGCAGGAATGGGCCCTGCTGTGAGTTATTAGATCAAGATTTGTAATTGCATGCACCTGTTGAACAGGGCAGAAAAATTGGGCCTTTGGTGGTGGTGGTGGTGGTGGACGGTGTTGCCACAAGACTGTAGGCCCTCATAGTTACTCTTGGTGGGCGCAGGAATGGGCCCTGCTGTGAACTATTAGATCAAGATTTGTAATTACACGCCCCTGTTAAACAGGGGCTGAAAAATTGTGCCTTAGGCATTGGTGCTGGTGCCACAACACTGCAACCCCTCACAGATACTGTACTTGGAGCACAGCAGTCACACCTGTTGCGAAGCATCTTTTTAAAAAATTGTAATTACACGCCCCTGTTATACAGGGGCTGAAAAATTGTGCCTTAGGCACTGGTGCTGGTGCCACAACACTGCAACCCCTCACAGATACTGTACTCTGAGCACAGCAATGAGACCTGTTGCAAAGCATTGCCTAAAAATTGTAATTACACGCCCCAACAGGGGCTGAAAAATTGTGCCTTAGGCACTGGTGCTGGTGCCACAACACTGCAACCCCTCACAGATACTGTACTCTGAGCACAGCAGTCACACCTGTTGCGAAGCATCTTTTTAAAAAATTGTAATTACACGCCCCTGTTATACAGGGGCTGAAAAATTGTGCCTTAGGCACTGGTGTGGTGGCATGGATCATTGAGGAGGAGGAAGAGGATAGTCAGTGAACATAACAGGACAGTCACTCAGCATCAGCATAGGCAGTCTTGAAGGGATGTGACATTATAAATTATTCCGTTATATCCGCTTCAGGTGTCTGGTAGCTGGTGGTGATCCAAGACTGATTCATTTTTATGAAGGTCAGTCGATCAACCGAGTCGGTGGACAGGCGCACCCTATGATCGGTGACAAATCCTCCAGCAGCACTGAATGTGCGTTCGGAAAGAACGCTGGATGCAGGACAGGCCAGTAGCTCAATTGCATACTGTGCAAGCTCTGGCCAGTGATCCATCCTCAGGACCCAGTAAGCCAGAGGATTTTCGGTGGGAAAGGTGTCCAAGTCTGACCTTGCCCCTAGGTATTCCTGCACCATGTATATCAGACGCTGGCGATGGTTGCTGGAACCGATCATACCTTGGGGCTGCGAACTAAAAAATTGTCTGAACGCATCGGTCAGACGTCCACCTTCCCCACCGCTCCTTCTGCTACTGACCGAAGCCTCAGCAACTCGTCGTCCAGGACCAGGAGTTTGTAACCTCCCAGTTTCTGGGAACGCGTTGCACAGACCTTTCTGCAAGGCCTCCCTGAGATGTCTCATCCTCTGCTCCCTCTGCGACGGCAAGATAAGGTCCGCAACCTTACCCTTGTACCGTGGATCAAGGAGAGTGGCCAGCCAGTAATGGTCACTCTCCTTGATCCGAAGAACACGAGGATCCTTCCGCAGGCTTTGCAGGATCAGGGAGGCCATGCAGCGTAGGTTAGCTGAGGCATTCGGTCCGGAGTCTTCTGGGTCACTGAGGATGACATGATCGCCAGCCACCTCCTCCCAGCCACGTACAAGTCCACTGGTTTGTTGGGACTGTACATCATCCCTAAAAGACTGCTGCTGCTGATGCTGAGTGCCAGGCTCCACCTCCATGCTCACACAATCCTCCTCCTCCTCCTCCTCCTCTTCCTGTGTGATGGGTGGGACAGAAGGAACATTGTCTGGATAAAGGGGGCCTTGAGAGACAAGGAAGTCCTCCTCTTCCTGCCTCTGTTCTGCCTCAAGTGCCCTGTCCATTATCCCACGCAGCGTATGCTCCAACAGGTGGACAAGAGGTACAGTGTCACTGATGCATGCACTGTCACTGCTCACCATCCTCGTGGCCTCCTCAAATGGTGAGAGGACAGTGCATGCATCCCTGATCATGCTCCACTGGCGTGGGGAAAAAAAGCCAAGCTCCCCTGACCCTGTCCTGGTGCCGTAGTCGCAAAGGTACTCATTGATGGCCCTCTGCTGCGTGTGCAGTCGCTGCAGCATGGCCAACGTTGAGTTCCACCTGGTGGGCATGTCACATATTAGGCGGTTCTTGGGCAGGTTCAGCTCCTTTTGCAGCTCAGTCAGCCGAGCACTGGCATTATAAGATCGGCGGAAATGCACACAGACTTTCCTGGCCTGCCTCAGGACATCCTGTAAGCCTGGGAACCTGCCCAAGAACCGCTGCACCACCAGGTTGAGGACGTGAGCCATACAGGGCACATGGGTGAGCTGCCCCTGTCGCAGGGCGGAGAGGAGGTTGGTGCCATTATCAGAAACGACCATTCCTGGCTTAAGCTGGCGTGGCGTCAACCACCTCTCGGCCTGCCCCTGCAGAGCTGCCAGAACCTCTGGCCCAGTGTGGCTCCTGTCCCCCAAACACACCAGCGCAAGCACGGCATGGCATCTTTTTGCCTGCGTACTCGCGTAGCCCCTTGTACGCCTACGGAGCACCGCTGGTTCCGAGGACAGAGCACTCGAAGAGGACATGGAGGAAGAAGAAGAGGAGGGGGTGGAGGAGAGAGGTGTGTCACAACCAGTAGTAGCATTTTGGAGGCGTGGTGGCGGAACAACCTCCAACACTACTGCACCTTGTCCTGCATCCCTCCCAGCTGCCAATAGAGTGACCCAATGGGCCGTGAAAGAAAGATAACGTCCCTGTCCATGCCTGCTGGACCATGAGTCAGCGGTAATATGCACCTTACCGCTGACCGCCCTGTCCAGCGAGGCATGGACATTGCCTTCCACATGCCAGTAGAGAGACGGAATCGCCTTCCGTGAGAAAAAGTGGCGTTTGGGAACCTGCCACTGAGGAACCGCACATTGAACAAACTCACGGAAGGGGGCCGAGTCTATCAACTGAAAAGGCAGCAGTTGAAGTGCTAGCAATTTAGCCAAGCTAGCATTCAACCGCTGGGCATGTGGATGGCTGGGAGTATACTTCTTTCGACGGTCCAGTAGCTGGGGCAGGGAAATTTGCCTGCTACAATCGGACGTCGGTGTACTGCAAGTACTTGGTTGTGACACACCTAATTCTACACCTTCAGTCCTCTCAGAGCAGCTTTCAGAGAGGACTGAAGATATAGTGGGGATGGAGATCCCAGCTGATGAGGAGCAAGGAGAGGTCCGCTTTGTTCTTTGGTGTGGGTCTTTTATGTGTGCTTGCCAACGAGCTGCATGGCAGGTCGACATATGTCTGCTCATGCTTGTGGTGCCCAAGCGGCTGATGTTTTGGCCACGCGAGATACGCTTGAGACAAATATTGCAAATAGCAGTGGTGCGATCTGATGCACTCGTCTCAAAAAAGGCCCACACCAAAGAACTTTTGTGATAACGTGCAGAGGCAGCGCCCTGCACAGGCGGAGCTCTGCGGTGTGGTACAGTTGCTGTGCTGGCCTCTAGCTGGCCTCCAGGGGGCATCCTGCCTCGTTGGACATGTGACGCTGCATCCTCCTCCTCCTCCTCCTCTCTCCCTTCAGGCACCCACGTGGAGTCAGTGACCTCATCATCCCCTCCCTCTTCACCACTAGAGCAAACCTGGCAGTAAGCTGCAGCTGGTGGAACACTACTGCCAGATTGCTGTCCTTCAGCATCCCCTCTCTCTGCGCGCACACTACTGACTTCCTCAAGCTGGGTATCATCATCCGAGCCTTCGAATCGTTGGGCATCCTCCTGGAGCATGTACCCAACACTGTGCTCAAACAGTTCGGGGGACTCCTCAGGAGGACATGGTGGGTCTAGGGAAGGGGTGGCTGATGATGCCATTGAGTACGCGTTGGCAGCTGCTCTGCCAGTACCCTGAGCCTGGATGAGAGAGGATGAGGAGGATGAGGAGGGCTTGGTCATCCATTCTACCAAGCCTTCGGCATGATGCGGCTCCACATGTCCAGCTGCCGAAAACAAAGACAAGCGTGTCCCATGGCCACGTGCTGATGACGATGCACGACCACGTCCACGGCCAGCACTGTTGTCTCTAGAAACAGAGCCTGCCTGCCCTGTGTTCTTGCCTCGGCACGCTCTGCCTCTCCTTGGCGGTCTTCCAGCCATTGTAGTCGGTAGTGTATATAGTATAAAAAATAGAACTCCTATGTGTGCTCACAACACACTGTAGGTCCTATGGGTGCTGACACTAACACACTATAGGTACTATGTGTGCTGCTGACAAGAAAATATAGGAGCTCTGTTTGCTGCCACTAACACACTAGAAGTCCTATTGGTGCTTCTGAGATGAAAATATAGGAGCTCTGTGTGATGCCACTAACACACTAGAAGTCCTATGGGTGCTGCTGAGAAGAAAATATAGGAGCTCTGTGTGATGCCACTAACACACTAGAAGTCCTATGGGTGCTTCTGAGATGAAAATATAGGAACTCTGTGTGATACCACTAACACACTAGAAGTCCTATGGGTGCTTCTGAGAAGAAAATATAGGAGCTCTGTTTGCTGCCACTAACACACTAGAAGTCCTATGGGTGCTGCTGAGAAGAAAATATAGGAGCTCTGTGTGATGCCACTAACACACTAGAAGTCCTATGGGTGCTTCTGAGATGAAAATATAGGAGCTCTGTGTGATGCCACTAACACACTAGAAGTCCTATGGGTGCTGCTGAGAAGAAAATATAGGAGCTATGTGTGATGCCACTAACACACTAGAAGTCCTATGGGTGCTTCTGAGATGAAAATATAGGAGCTCTGTGTGATGCCACTAACACACTAGAAGTCCTATGGGTGCTTCTGAGATGAAAATATAGGAGCTCTGTTTGCTGCCACTAACACACTAGAAGTCCTATGGGTGCTGCTGAGAAGAAAATATAGGAGCTCTGTGTGATGCCACTAACACACTAGAAGTCCTATGGGTGCTTCTGAGATGAAAATATAGGAGCTCTGTGTGATGCCACTAACACACTAGAAGTCCTATGGGTGCTGCTGAGAAGAAAATATAGGAGCTCTGTTTGCTGCCACTAACACACTAGAAGTCCTATGGGTGCTGCTGAGAAGAAAAAATAGGAGCTCTGTGTGATGCCACTAACACACTAGAAGTCCTATGGGTGCTGCTGAGAAGAAAATATAGGAGCTCTGTTTGCTGCCACTAACACACTAGAAGTCCTATGGGTGCTGCTGAGAAGAAAATATAGGAGCTATGTGTGATGCCACTAACACACTAGAAGTCCTATGGGTGCTTCTGAGATGAAAATATAGGAGCTCTGTGTGATGCCACTAACACACTAGAAGTCCTATGGGTGCTGCTGAGAAGAAAATATAGGAGCTCTGTGTGATGCCACTAACACACTAGAAGTCCTATGGGTGCTTCTGAGATGAAAATATAGGAACTCTGTGTGATGCCACTAACACACTAGAAGTCCTATGGGTGCTGCTGAGAAGAAAATATAGGAGCTCTGTTTGCTGCCACTAACACACTAGAAGTCCTATGGGTGCTGCTGAGAAGAAAATATAGGAGCTCTGTGTGATGCCACTAACACACTAGAAGTCCTATGGGTGCTGCTGAGAAGAAAATATAGGAGCTCTGTTTGCTGCCACTAACACACTAGAAGTCCTATGGGTGCTGCTGAGAAGAAAATATAGGAGCTCTGTGTGATGCCACTAACACACTAGAAGTCCTATGGGTGCTGCTGAGAAGAAAATATAGGAGCTCTGTTTGCTGCCACTAACACACTAGAAGTCCTATGGGTGCTGCTGAGAAGAAAATATAGGAGCTCTGTGTGATGCCACTAACACACTAGAAGTCCTATGGGTGCTGCTGAGAAGAAAATATAGGAGCTCTGTTTGCTGCCACTAACACACTAGAAGTCCTATGGGTGCTGCTGAGAAGAAAATATAGGAGCTCTGTGTGATGCCACTAACACACTAGAAGTCCTATGGGTGCTTCTGAGATGAAAATATAGGAGCTCTGTGTGATGCCACTAACACACTAGAAGTCCTATGGGTGCTGCTGAGAAGAAAATATAGGAGCTCTGTGTGATGCCACTAACACACTAGAAGTCCTATGGGTGCTGCTGAGAAGAAAATATAGGAGCTATGTGTGATGCCACTAACACACTAGAAGTCCTATGGGTGCTTCTGAGATGAAAATATAGGAGCTCTGTGTGATGCCACTAACACACTAGAAGTCCTATGGGTGCTTCTGAGATGAAAATATAGGAGCTCTGTTTGCTGCCACTAACACACTAGAAGTCCTATGGGTGCTGCTGAGAAGAAAATATAGGAGCTCTGTGTGATGCCACTAACACACTAGAAGTCCTATGGGTGCTGCTGAGAAGAAAATATAGGAGCTCTGTTTGCTGCCACTAACACACTAGAAGTCCTATGGGTGCTGCTGAGAAGAAAATATAGGAGCTCTGTGTGATGCCACTAACACACTAGAAGTCCTATGGGTGCTTCTGAGATGAAAATATAGGAGCTCTGTGTGATGCCACTAACACACTAGAAGTCCTATGGGTGCTGCTGAGAAGAAAATATAGGAGCTCTGTGTGATGCCACTAACACACTAGAAGTCCTATGGGTGCTTCTGAGATGAAAATATAGGAACTCTGTGTGATGCCACTAACACACTAGAAGTCCTATGGGTGCTGCTGAGAAGAAAATATAGGAGCTCTGTTTGCTGCCACTAACACACTAGAAGTCCTATGGGTGCTGCTGAGAAGAAAATATAGGAGCTCTGTGTGATGCCACTAACACACTAGAAGTCCTATGGGTGCTGCTGAGAAGAAAATATAGGAGCTCTGTTTGCTGCCACTAACACACTAGAAGTCCTATGGGTGCTGCTGAGAAGAAAATATAGGAGCTCTGTGTGATGCCACTAACACACTAGAAGTCCTATGGGTGCTTCTGAGATGAAAATATAGGAGCTCTGTGTGATGCCACTAACACACTAGAAGTCCTATGGGTGCTGCTGAGAAGAAAATATAGGAGCTCTGTGTGATGCAACTAACACACTAGAAGTCCTATGGGTGCTTCTGAGATGAAAATATAGGAACTCTGTGTGATGCCACTAACACACTAGAAGTCCTATGGGTGCTGCTGAGAAGAAAATATAGGAGCTCTGTTTGCTGCCACTAACACACTAGAAGTCCTATGGGTGCTTCTGAGAAGAAAATATAGGAGCTCTGTGTGATGCCACTAACACACTAGAAGTCCTATGGGTGCTTCTGAGATGAAAATATAGGAACTCTGTGTGATGCCACTAACACATTAGAAGTCCTATGGGTGCTGCTAAGAAGAAAATATAGGAGCTCTGTTTGCTGCCACTAACACACTAGAAGTCCTATGGGTGCTTCTGAGAAGAAAATATAGGAGCTCTGTGTGATGCCACTAACACACTAGAAGTCCTATGGGTGCTTCTGAGATGAAAATATAGGAACTCTGTGTGATGCCACTAACACATTAGAAGTCCTATGGGTGCTGCTGAGAAGAAAATATAGGAGCTCTGTTTGCTGCCACTAACACACTAGAAGTCCTATGGGTGCTGCTGAGAAGAAAATATAGGAGCTCTGTGTGATGCCACTAACACACTAGAAGTCCTATGGGTGCTGCTGAGAAGAAAATATAGGAGCTCTGTTTGCTGCCACTAACACACTAGAAGTCCTATGGGTGCTGCTGAGAAGAAAATATAGGAGCTCTGTTTGCTGCCACTAACACACTAGAAGTCCTATGGGTGCTGCTGAGAAGAAAATATAGGAGCTCTGTGTGATGCCACTAACACACTAGAAGTCCTATGGGTGCTGCTGAGAAGAAAATATAGGAGCTCTGTTTGCTGCCACTAACACACTAGAAGTCCTATGGGTGCTGCTGAGAAGAAAATATAGGAGCTCTGTGTGATGCCACTAACACACTAGAAGTCCTATGGGTGCTTCTGAGATGAAAATATAGGAGCTCTGTGTGATGCCACTAACACACTAGAAGTCCTATGGGTGCTGCTGAGAAGAAAATATAGGAGCTCTGTGTGATGCCACTAACACACTAGAAGTCCTATGGGTGCTGCTGAGAAGAAAATATAGGAGCTATGTGTGATGCCACTAACACACTAGAAGTCCTATGGGTGCTTCTGAGATGAAAATATAGGAGCTCTGTGTGATGCCACTAACACACTAGAAGTCCTATGGGTGCTTCTGAGATGAAAATATAGGAGCTCTGTTTGCTGCCACTAACACACTAGAAGTCCTATGGGTGCTGCTGAGAAGAAAATATAGGAGCTCTGTGTGATGCCACTAACACACTAGAAGTCCTATGGGTGCTTCTGAGATGAAAATATAGGAGCTCTGTGTGATGCCACTAACACACTAGAAGTCCTATGGGTGCTGCTGAGAAGAAAATATAGGAGCTCTGTTTGCTGCCACTAACACACTAGAAGTCCTATGGGTGCTGCTGAGAAGAAAATATAGGAGCTCTGTGTGATGCCACTAACACACTAGAAGTCCTATGGGTGCTGCTGAGAAGAAAATATAGGAGCTCTGTTTGCTGCCACTAACACACTAGAAGTCCTATGGGTGCTGCTGAGAAGAAAATATAGGAGCTCTGTGTGATGCCACTAACACACTAGAAGTCCTATGGGTGCTTCTGAGATGAAAATATAGGAGCTCTGTGTGATGCCACTAACACACTAGAAGTCCTATGGGTGCTGCTGAGAAGAAAATATAGGAGCTCTGTGTGATGCCACTAACACACTAGAAGTCCTATGGGTGCTTCTGAGATGAAAATATAGGAACTCTGTGTGATGCCACTAACACACTAGAAGTCCTATGGGTGCTGCTGAGAAGAAAATATAGGAGCTCTGTTTGCTGCCACTAACACACTAGAAGTCCTATGGGTGCTGCTGAGAAGAAAATATAGGAGCTCTGTGTGATGCCACTAACACACTAGAAGTCCTATGGGTGCTGCTGAGAAGAAAATATAGGAGCTCTGTTTGCTGCCACTAACACACTAGAAGTCCTATGGGTGCTGCTGAGAAGAAAATATAGGAGCTCTGTGTGATGCCACTAACACACTAGAAGTCCTATGGGTGCTTCTGAGATGAAAATATAGGAGCTCTGTGTGATGCCACTAACACACTAGAAGTCCTATGGGTGCTGCTGAGAAGAAAATATAGGAGCTCTGTGTGATGCAACTAACACACTAGAAGTCCTATGGGTGCTTCTGAGATGAAAATATAGGAACTCTGTGTGATGCCACTAACACACTAGAAGTCCTATGGGTGCTGCTGAGAAGAAAATATAGGAGCTCTGTTTGCTGCCACTAACACACTAGAAGTCCTATGGGTGCTTCTGAGAAGAAAATATAGGAGCTCTGTGTGATGCCACTAACACACTAGAAGTCCTATGGGTGCTTCTGAGATGAAAATATAGGAACTCTGTGTGATGCCACTAACACATTAGAAGTCCTATGGGTGCTGCTAAGAAGAAAATATAGGAGCTCTGTTTGCTGCCACTAACACACTAGAAGTCCTATGGGTGCTTCTGAGAAGAAAATATAGGAGCTCTGTGTGATGCCACTAACACACTAGAAGTCCTATGGGTGCTTCTGAGATGAAAATATAGGAACTCTGTGTGATGCCACTAACACATTAGAAGTCCTATGGGTGCTGCTGAGAAGAAAATATAGGAGCTCCGTTTGCTGCCACTAACACACTAGAAGTCCTATGGGTCCTGCTGAGAAGAAAATATAGGAGCTCTGTGTGATGCCACTAACACACTAGAAGTCCTATGGGTGCTGCTGAGAAGAAAATATAGGAGCTCTGTTTGCTGCCACTAACACACTAGAAGTCCTATGGGTGCTGCTGAGAAGAAAATATAGGAGCTCTGTTTGCTGCCACTAACACACTAGAAGTCCTATGGGTGCTGCTGAGAAGAAAATATAGGAGCTCTGTGTGATGCCACTAACACACTAGAAGTCCTATGGGTGCTGCTGAGAAGAAAATATAGGAGCTCTGTTTGCTGCCACTAACACACTAGAAGTCCTATGGGTGCTGCTGAGAAGAAAATATAGGAGCTCTGTGTGATGCCACTAACACACTAGAAGTCCTATGGGTGCTTCTGAGATGAAAATATAGGAGCTCTGTGTGATGCCACTAACACACTAGAAGTCCTATGGGTGCTGCTGAGAAGAAAATATAGGAGCTCTGTGTGATGCCACTAACACACTAGAAGTCCTATGGGTGCTTCTGAGATGAAAATATAGGAACTCTGTGTGATGCCACTAACACACTAGAAGTCCTATGGGTGCTGCTGAGAAGAAAATATAGGAGCTCTGTTTGCTGCCACTAACACACTAGAAGTCCTATGGGTGCTGCTGAGAAGAAAATATAGGAGCTCTGTGTGATGCCACTAACACACTAGAAGTCCTATGGGTGCTGCTGAGAAGAAAATATAGGAGCTCTGTTTGCTGCCACTAACACACTAGAAGTCCTATGGGTGCTGCTGAGAAGAAAATATAGGAGCTCTGTGTGATGCCACTAACACACTAGAAGTCCTATGGGTGCTTCTGAGATGAAAATATAGGAGCTCTGTGTGATGCCACTAACACACTAGAAGTCCTATGGGTGCTGCTGAGAAGAAAATATAGGAGCTCTGTGTGATGCCACTAACACACTAGAAGTCCTATGGGTGCTTCTGAGATGAAAATATAGGAACTCTGTGTGATGCCACTAACACACTAGAAGTCCTATGGGTGCTGCTGAGAAGAAAATATAGGAGCTCTGTTTGCTGCCACTAACACACTAGAAGTCCTATGGGTGCTTCTGAGAAGAAAATATAGGAGCTCTGTGTGATGCCACTAACACACTAGAAGTCCTATGGGTGCTTCTGAGATGAAAATATAGGAACTCTGTGTGATGCCACTAACACATTAGAAGTCCTATGGGTGCTGCTAAGAAGAAAATATAGGAGCTCTGTTTGCTGCCACTAACACACTAGAAGTCCTATGGGTGCTTCTGAGAAGAAAATATAGGAGCTCTGTGTGATGCCACTAACACACTAGAAGTCCTATGGGTGCTTCTGAGATGAAAATATAGGAACTCTGTGTGATGCCACTAACACATTAGAAGTCCTATGGGTGCTGCTGAGAAGAAAATATAGGAGCTCTGTTTGCTGCCACTAACACACTAGAAGTCCTATGGGTGCTGCTGAGAAGAAAATATAGGAGCTCTGTGTGATGCCACTAACACACTAGAAGTCCTATGGGTGCTGCTGAGAAGAAAATATAGGAGCTCTGTTTGCTGCCACTAACACACTAGAAGTCCTATGGGTGCTTCTGAGATGAAAATATAGGAGCTCTGTGTGATGCCACTAACACACTAGAAGTCCTATGGGTGCTGCTGAGAAGAAAATATAGGAGCTCTGTTTGCTGCCACTAACACACTAGAAGTCCTATGGGTGCTGCTGAGAAGAAAATATAGGAGCTCTGTGTGATGCCACTAACACACTAGAAGTCCTATGGGTGCTGCTGAGAAGAAAATATAGGAGCTCTGTTTGCTGCCACTAACACACTAGAAGTCCTATGGGTGCTGCTGAGAAGAAAATATAGGAGCTCTGTTTGCTGCCACTAACACACTAGAAGTCCTATGGGTGCTGTTGGGGTGCAATGCTGTGCTAACAGCACTGCGGTTGGTACTACTGCAATACTGTACTAACAGTAAGCACGCACCAGACTAATCCCCAGCAGCAGCTAATAACACGCTAACTGTGCAATCAGCAGCAATGAACGATCAATGACTTAGGTAGCAATGGTTTAGCAAAGAAATAGCCAATGGTTTAGCAAAGAAGAGCAAATCTTTCAGTATCAAGCAAAGACAGAATCAGCAGACTGATCTCTCCTAAAACCGGAACTCATGTGACCGGGGCCGATGGCGTGGCGGCCTTTTAAATGGTGGGGCATGTACTAAAGCCCCTGAGCTGTAATTGGCTACAGGCGTCCTGCCTGTAGCCAATTATTGCTCTCCGAGTTTCGGGCGCTGTGATTGGCCAAGCATGCGGGGTCACAGTGCATGCTTGGCCAATCATCAGCCAGCAATGCACTGCGCCGGCCGCGCCGGCCGCAATGCATTGCGGGGCCGCTCGCATCACACGAATGTGATGCGAACGGCCCAAATAGTTCTGGGCTCGACGAGCGAGCGAACGCCCGGTGCTCGATTCGAACATGGGTTCGAATCGAGCACCGGGCCCATCCCTACCGCTGGGTATGTGGATGGCTGGGAGTGAACTTCTTTCGGCGGTGCAGCAGCTGGGGCAGGGAAACTTGCCTGGTAAAATCAGATGTTGGTGTACCAATAGCAGATTGCCCGCAAGTATTTGGCTGTGACACATCTAATTCTACACCTTCATTCCTCTCAGTGCAGGTTTCAGAGAGGACTGAAGGTATAGTGGGGTTGGAGATCCCAGCTGATGAGGAGCAAGGAGAGGTCCGCTTTGTTCTTTGGTGTGGGTCTTTTAGGTAAGCTTGCCAACGAACTGCATGGCAGGTCGACATATGTCTGGTCAAGCACGTGGTGCCCAAGGGGCTGATGTTTTGGCCACGGGAGATACGCTTTAGACATATGTTGCAAATGGCAACGGTGCGATCTGTTGCACACATCTGAAAAAGGCCCACACCAAAGAACTTTTAAAAAATAACGCGCAGAGACAGCAGTGCCCTGCACATGCGGAGCTCTGCGTTGTGATGAAGTCGCTGTGCTGCCCTTAAGCTTGCCCCTGGAGGGCATCCTGCCTCGTTGGAGATGTGCCTCCTCCTCCTCTCTCCTATTAGGCACCCACGTGGAGTCAGTGACCTCATCATCCCCTCCTTCCTCATCACTGGAGCAAATCTGGCAGTATGCTGCAGCTGGGGGAACATGACTGCCAGATAGCTGTCCTTGTTGGGCACCCCCTCTCTCTAGGCTCATGTTACTACCCCCTCTCTCTGGGCTCACGGTACTGCCTTCCTCCAGCTGGGTTCCATCATCGGAGCCTTCAAAACGCTGGGCATCCTCCTGGAGCATGTACACAACACTGTGGTCAAACAGTTCGGGGGACTCCTCAGGAGGACATGGTGGGACTAGGGAAGGAGTGACTGATTCCATTGAGCCGAGGGAAGAGGCCGCTTTGGCGGCTGCTTTGCCAGACAAAGTACCCTGAACCTGGGTGAGAGAGGACGAGGAGGATGAGGATGGCTTGGTCATCCACTCTACCAAGTCTTGGGCATGTTGCGGCTCAACATGGCCAGCTGCCGAAAAGGACAAGCGTGTCCCATGGCCACGTGCTGATGAGGATCAGGGATGAGCCGAACACCCCCCTGTTCGGTTCGCACCAGAACCTGCGAACAGAAAAAATGTTCGTGTAAACTTTAGAACCCTATTAAATACAATGGACGCGAACGTTCGAAATCTAAGGTGTTAATTATAAAGGCTAATATGCAAGTTATTGTCCTAAAAAGTGTTTGGGGACCTGGGTCCTGCCCCAGGGGACATGTATCAATGCAAAAAGAAGTTTTAAAAACGGCCGTTTTTTCGGGAGCAGTGATTTTAATAATGCTTAAAATGAAAAAATAAAAGTGAAATATTCCTTTAAATTTCATACCTGGGGGGTGTGTATGATATGCATGTAAAGTGGCGCATGTTTCCCGTGCTTAGAACTGTCCCTGCAAAAAATGTCATTTTTGAAAGAAAAAAATGCATTTAAAACTGACTCGTGGCTATTAATGAATTGTCGGCTCCCGGCAATACATACAAAAGTCATTGATAAAAAAAAAAAAAGCGTGGGGGTTCCCCAGAATTCAATTACCAGGCCCTTCAGGTCTGGAATGGATATTAAGGGGAACCCCGCCGCAAATTTAAAAAAAAATTGACGTGGGGTTCCCCCAAATATCCATTCCAGGCCCTTCAGATCTGGCATGGATTTTAAGGGGAACTCCACCCCAAATTTAAAAAAAAATGGCGTGGAGTCCCCCTAAAAATCCATACCAGACCCCTTATCCGAGCACGCAACCTGGCCGGCCGCAGGGGAAAAGGGGGGGACGAGAGAGCGGCCCCCCTCCCTCCTGAACTGTAGCCACATGCCCTCAACATGGGGAGGATGTCCCCATGTTGATGGGGACAAGGGCCTCATCCCCACAACCCTTGCCCGGTGGTTGTGGGGGTCTGCGGGCGGGGGGCTTATCGGAATCTGGAAGACCCCTTTAACAAAGGGGACCCCCAGATCCCGGCCCCCCCTATGTGAATTGGTAAGGGGTACATTGTACCCCTACCATTTCACGAAGAAAGCGTAAAAAAATGTTTAAAAAAACACACAAACACCTTGAAAAAGTCCTTTATTTAGAAAAAAACAAAAAAAACATTCCAGCGGTGAAATCCAGTGTCCCGCGGCGATCCCGATGTCCAGCGCTGTCCTTCATTGGTTGTGCCTGAGCGGACCTGATGGGGAACTCCCTCTCAGTATTTTAAATGTATAGACCCGCCCCTTCTAAAGTTCCCCATCAGGTCCGCTCAGCGGACCAGATGCGGAACATGAGAAGGGGCGGGTCTATACATGTATTACCAAAGTGAGAGCAGTTCCCCATCAGGTCCGCCCCCTCGGTATGTCGGACCCGCCTACGTCATTGGCTTGAGCGGGGAACTTCCTTCACTATACACAGTGAAGGAAGTTCCCCGCTCAAGCCAATGACGTAGGCGGGTCCGACATACCGAGGGGGCGGACCTGATGGGGAACTGCTCTCACTTTGGTAATACATGTATAGACCCGCCCCTTCTCATGTTCCGCATCTGGTCCGCTGAGCGGACCTGATGGGGAACTTTAGAAGGGGCGGGTCTATACATTTAAAATACTGAGAGGGAGTTCCACATCAGGTCCGCTCAGGCACAACCAATGAAGGACAGCGCTGGACATCGGGATCGCCGCGGGACACTGGATTTCACAGCTGGAATGTTTTTATTTTATTTTTTTTAAATAAAGGACTTTTTCAAGGTGTTTGTGTGTTTTTTTAAACATTTTTTACGCTTTCTTCGTGAAATGGTAGGGGTACAATGTACCCCTTACCAATTCACATAGGGGGGGCGGGATCTGGGGGTCCCCTTTGTTAAAGGGGTCTTCCAGATTCCGATAAGCCCCCCGCCCGCAGACCCCCACAACCACCGGGCAAGGGTTGTGGGGATGAGGCCCTTGTCCCCATCAACATGGGGACATCCTCCCCATGTTGAGGGCATGTGGCTTGGTACGGTTCAGGAGGGAGGGGGGCCGCTCTCTCATCCCCCCCTTTTCCCCTGCGGCCGGCCAGGTTGCGTGCTCAGATAAGGGGTCTGGTATGGATTTTTAGGGGGACTCCACGCCATTTTTTTTTTAAATTTGGGGTGGAGTTCCCTTTAAAATCCATGCCAGATCTGAAGGGCCTGGAATGGATATTTGGGGGAACCCCACGTCAATTTTTTTTTTAATTTGCGGCGAGGTTCCCCTTAATATCCATTCCAGACCTGAAGGGCCTGGTAATTGAATTCTGGGGAACCCCCACGCTTTTTTTTTTTTTTTTATCAATGACTTTTGTATGTATTGCCGGGAGCCGACAATTCATTAATAGCCGCGAGTCAGTTTTAAATGCATTTTTTTCTTTCAAAAATGACATTTTTTGCAGGGACAGTTCTAAGCACGGGAAACATGCGACACTTCACATGCATATCATACACACCCCCCAGGTATGAAATTTAAAGGAATATTTCACTTTTATTTTTTCATTTTAAGCATTATTAAAATCACTGCTCCCGAAAAAACAGCCGTTTTTAAAACTTCTTTTTGCATTGATACATGTCCCCTGGGGCAGGACCCCGGTCCCCAAACACTTTTTAGGACAATAACTTGCATATAAGCCTTTATAATTAGCACTTTAGATTTCTCCCATAGATTTTTCGAATTTGCCGCAAACACCCCAATTTGTTCGCTGTTCGGCGAACGGGCGAACAGGCAATGTTCGAGTCGAACATGAGTTCGACTCGAACTCGAAGCTCATCCCTAATGAGGATGCACCGTGTGCACGACCAGCACTGTTGCCTCTAGACACAGAGCCTGCTTGTCCTCTTTTATTGCCTCGTGACTGTTAGGGATGAGCCGAACACCCCCGGGTTCGGTTCGCACCAGAACCTTCGAACGGACCGAAAGTTCGCGTGAATTTTCGAACCCTATTCGTTATAATGGACGCGAACGTTCGAAATCAAAATTGCTAATTACAACGGCCAATATGCATGTTAATGTTATAAAACAGGTTTGGGGACCCGGGTCCTGCCCCAGGGGACATATATCAATGCAAAAAGAAATTTTAAAAACTAAAGTTTTTTCGGGAGCAGTCATTTTAATGATGCATAAAGTGAAAAAAAAAAAAGTGAAATTTTCCTTTAAATACGGTACCTGGGGGGTGTCTAAAGTATGCCTGTGAAGTGGCATGTGTTTCCCGTGTTTAGAACTGTCCTTGCACAAAATGACATTTGTAAAGGAAAAAAAGAAGCCATTTAAAACCACTTGCGGCTTTAATGTCATGTCTTGTCCTGGCCGCCATATGGCTGAAAATCCTTGAGAAAAATGGCATGGCTACCCCATCACCCCCCCCCCACCCCAGCCCCTTTGGGTCTTGTATGGATACTAAGGGGGACCCCGCACCCAAAATAAAACCCTATACCTACAACCCTATATACTCTGAACAGCAGTATATAGGTGGTGCAAACAAGACATGGACTGTAGGTTTGTTCTTAAGTAGAATCTGAACAGGTACATTATGAAGTGTAGCTACATCCCAAAAAAATCAATTTTTAAGCTTTTTGGAGAACATAGGGAGGGGTTATCACCCCTGTAACATTTGCTGTCTTTGCACATCTGTTCAGAACATGTCACCTCACTTTCCGTCCCAATGACAAATGTTTTTGGAAAAGTGGGGTTTTAATTGAAACAAGGATTGGTGATAAAGCATCAGTAGAGAGGAGATACCTTTTTCCCAAATTAAATCTAACAGGATAGAATTTTCCTTCCTAGGGGTAGATTTCCTCTCACTTCCTGTTTTCTCTTGCCGTTTGCAAGTAGGAGTCGTTTGTAAGTTGGATGTTTGAAAGTAGGGGCCTGCCGTATATACTCTGCAGAAATTTGCCCTATTAGATGTTGGTGTAGCCACAAGACTGGTGGGCACAGGAATGGGCCCTGCTGTGAGTTAATAGATCAAGATTTGTACTTGCATGCACCTGTTGAACCGGGCAGAAAAATTGGGCCTTTGGTGGTGGTGGTGGTGGTGGTGGACGGTGTTGCCACAAGACTGTAAGCCCTCACAGTTACTCTTGGTGGGTGCAGGAATGGGCCCTGCTGTGAGTTATTAGATCAAGATTTGTAATTGCATGCACCTGTTGAACAGGGCAGAAAAATTGGGCCTTTGGTGGTGGTGGTGGTGGTGGACGTTGTTGCCACAAGACTGTAGGCCCTCATAGTTACTCTTGGTGGGCGCAGGAATGGGCCCTGCTGTGAACTATTTGATCAAGATTTGTAATTACACGCCCCTGTTAAACAGGGGCTGAAAAATTGTGCCTTAGGCATTGGTGCTGGTGCCACAACACTGCAACCCCTCACAGATACTGTACTTGGAGCACAGCAGTCACACCTGTTGCGAAGCATCTTTTTAAAAAATTTTAATTACACGCCCCTGTTATACAGGGGCTGAAAAATTGTGCCTTAGGCACTGCTGCTGGTGCCACAACACTGCAACCCCTCACAGATACTGTACTCTGAGCACAGCAATGAGACCTGTTGCAAAGCATTGCCTAAAAATTGTAATTACACGCCCCAACAGGGGCTGAAAAATTGTGCCTTAGGCACTGGTGCTGGTGCCACAACACTGCAACCCCTCACAGATACTGTACTCTGAGCACAGCAGTCACACCTGTTGCGAAGCATCTTTTTAAAAAATTGTAATTACACGCCCCTGTTATACAGGGGCTGAAAAATTGTGCCTTAGGCACTGGTGTGGTGGCATGGATCATTGAGGAGGAGGAAGAGGATAGTCAGTGAACATAACAGGACAGTCACTCAGCATCAGCATAGGCAGTCTTGAAGGGATGTGACATTATAAATTATTCCGTTATATCCGCTTCAGGTGTCTGGTAGCTGGTGGTGATCCAAGACTGATTCATTTTTATGAAGGTCAGTCGATCAACCGAGTCGGTGGACAGGCGCACCCTATGATCGGTGACAAATCCTCCAGCAGCACTGAATGTGCGTTCGGAAAGAACGCTGGATGCAGGACAGGCCAGTAGCTCAATTGCATACTGTGCAAGCTCTGGCCAGTGATCCATCCTCAGGACCCAGTAAGCCAGAGGATTTTCGGTGGGAAAGGTGTCCAAGTCTGACCTTGCCCCTAGGTATTCCTGCACCATGTATATCAGACGCTGGCGATGGTTGCTGGAACCGATCATACCTTGGGGCTGCGGACTAAAAAATTGTCTGAACGCATCGGTCAGACGTCCACCTTCCCCACCGCTCCTTCTGCTACTGACCGAAGCCTCAGCAACTCGTCGTCCAGGACCAGGAGTTTGTAACCTCCCAGTTTCTGGGAACGCGTTGCACAGACCTTTCTGCAAGGCCTCCCTGAGATGTCTCATCCTCTGCTCCCTCTGCGACGGCAAGATAAGGTCCGCAACCTTACCCTTGTACCGTGGATCAAGGAGAGTGGCCAGCCAGTAATGGTCACTCTCCTTGATCCGAAGAACACGAGGATCCTTCCGCAGGCTTTGCAGGATCAGGGAGGCCATGCAGCGTAGGTTAGCTGAGGCATTCGGTCCGGAGTCTTCTGGGTCACTGAGGATGACATGATCGCCAGCCACCTCCTCCCAGCCACGTACAAGTCCACTGGTTTGTTGGGACTGTACATCATCCCTAAAAGACTGCTGCTGCTGATGCTGAGTGCCAGGCTCCACCTCCATGCTCACACAATCCTCCTCCTCCTCCTCCTCCTCCTCCTCTTCCTGTGTGATGGGTGGGACAGAAGGAACATTGTCTGGATAAAGGGGGCCTTGAGAGACAAGGAAGTCCTCCTCTTCCTGCCTCTGTTCTGCCTCAAGTGCCCTGTCCATTATCCCACGCAGCGTATGCTCCAACAGGTGGACAAGAGGTACAGTGTCACTGATGCATGCACTGTCACTGCTCACCATCCTCGTGGCCTCCTCAAATGGTGAGAGGACAGTGCATGCATCCCTGATCATGCTCCACTGGCGTGGGGAAAAAAAGCCAAGCTCCCCTGACCCTGTCCTGGTGCCGTAGTCGCAAAGGTACTCATTGATGGCCCTCTGCTGCGTGTGCAGTCGCTGCAGCATGGCCAACGTTGAGTTCCACCTGGTGGGCATGTCACATATTAGGCGGTTCTTGGGCAGGTTCAGCTCCTTTTGCAGCTCAGTCAGCCGAGCACTGGCATTATAAGATCGGCGGAAATGCACACAGACTTTCCTGGCCTGCCTCAGGACATCCTGTAAGCCTGGGAACCTGCCCAAGAACCGCTGCACCACCAGGTTGAGGACGTGAGCCATACAGGGCACATGGGTGAGCTGCCCCTGTCGCAGGGCGGAGAGGAGGTTGGTGCCATTATCAGAAACGACCATTCCTGGCTTAAGCTGGCGTGGCGTCAACCACCTCTCGGCCTGCCCCTGCAGAGCTGCCAGAACCTCTGGCCCAGTGTGGCTCCTGTCCCCCAAACACACCAGCGCAAGCACGGCATGGCATCTTTTTGCCTGCGTACTCGCGTAGCCCCTTGTACGCCTACGGAGCACCGCTGGTTCCGAGGACAGAGCACTCGAAGAGGACATGGAGGAAGAAGAAGAGGAGGGGGTGGAGGAGAGAGGTGTGTCACAACCAGTAGTAGCATTTTGGAGGCGTGGTGGCGGAACAACCTCCAACACTACTGCACCTTGTCCTGCATCCCTCCCAGCTACCAATAGAGTGACCCAATGGGCCGTGAAAGAAAGATAACGTCCCTGTCCATGCCTGCTGGACCATGAGTCAGCGGTAATATGCACCTTACCGCTGACCGCCCTGTCCAGCGAGGCATGGACATTGCCTTCCACATGCCAGTAGAGAGACGGAATCGCCTTCCGTGAGAAAAAGTGGCGTTTGGGAACCTGCCACTGAGGAACCGCACATTGAACAAACTCACGGAAGGGGGCCGAGTCTATCAACTGAAAAGGCAGCAGTTGAAGTGCTAGCAATTTAGCCAAGCTAGCATTCAACCGCTGGGCATGTGGATGGCTGGGAGTATACTTCTTTCGACGGTCCAGCAGCTGGGGCAGGGAAATTTGCCTGCTACAATCGGACGTCGGTGTACTGCAAGTACTTGGTTGTGACACACCTAATTCTACACCTTCAGTCCTCTCAGAGCAGCTTTCAGAGAGGACTGAAGATATAGTGGGGATGGAGATCCCAGTTGATGAGGAGCAAGGAGAGGTCCGCTTTGTTCTTTGGTGTGGGTCTTTTATGTGTGCTTGCCAACGAGCTGCATGGCAGGTCGACATATGTCTGCTCATGCTTGTGGTGCCCAAGCGGCTGATGTTTTGGCCACGCGAGATACGCTTGAGACAAATATTGCAAATAGCAGTGGTGCGATCTGATGCACTCGTCTCGAAAAAGGCCCACACCAAAGAACTTTTGTGATAACGTGCAGAGGCAGCGCCCTGCACAGGCGGAGCTCTGCGGTGTGGTACAGTTGCTGTGCTGGCCTCTAGCTGGCCTCCAGGGGGCATCCTGCCTCGTTGGACATGTGACGCTGCATCCTCCTCCTCCTCCTCCTCTCTCCCTTCAGGCACCCACGTGGAGTCAGTGACCTCATCATCCCCTCCCTCTTCACCACTAGAGCAAACCTGGCAGTAAGCTGCAGCTGGTGGAACACTACTGCCAGATTGCTGTCCTTCAGCATCCCCTTTCTCTGCGCGCACACTACTGACTTCCTCAAGCTGGGTATCATCATCCGAGCCTTCGAATCGTTGGGCATCCTCCTGGAGCATGTACCCAACACTGTGCTCAAACAGTTCGGGGGACTCCTCAGGAGGACATGGTGGGTCTAGGGAAGGGGTGGCTGATGATGCCATTGAGTACGCGTTGGCAGCTGCTCTGCCAGTACCCTGAGCCTGGGTGAGAGAGGATGAGGAGGATGAGGAGGGCTTGGTCATCCATTCTACCAAGCCTTCGGCATGATGCGGCTCCACATGTCCAGCTGCCGAAAACAAAGACAAGCGTGTCCCATGGCCACGTGCTGATGACGATGCACGACCACGTCCACGGCCAGCACTGTTGTCTCTAGAAACAGAGCCTGCCTGCCCTGTGTTCTTGCCTCGGCACGCTCTGCCTCTCCTTGGCGGTCTTCCAGCCATTGTAGTCGGTAGTCTATATAGTATAAAAAATAGAACTCCTATGTGTGCTCACAACACACTGTAGGTCCTATGGGTGCTGACACTAACACACTATAGGTACTATGTGTGCTGCTGACAAGAAAATATAGGAACTCTGTTTGCTGCCACTAACACACTAGAAGTCCTATGGGTGCTGCTGAGAAGAAAATATAGGAGCTCTGTTTGCTGCCACTAACACACTAGAAGTCCTATGGGTGCTGCTGAGAAGAAAATATAGGAGCTCTGTGTGATGCCACTAACACACTAGAAGTCCTATGGGTGCTGCTGAGAAGAAAATATAGGAGCTCTGTGTGATGCCACTAACACACTAGAAGTCCTATGGGTGCTGCTGAGAAGAAAATATAGGAGCTCTGTTTGCTGCCACTAACACACTAGAAGTCCTATGGGTGCTGCTGAGAAGAAAATATAGGAGCTCTGTGTGATGCCACTAACACACTAGAAGTCCTATGGGTGCTGCTGAGCAGAAAATATAGGAGCTCTGTTTGCTGCCACTAACACACTAGAAGTCCTATGGGTGCTGCTGAGAAGAAAATATAGGAGCTCTGTTTGCTGCCACTAACACACTAGAAGTCCTATGGGTGCTGCTGAGAAGAAAATATAGGAGCTCTGTGTGATGCCACTAACACACTAGAAGTCCTATGGGTGCTGCTGAGAAGAAAATATAGGAGCTCTGTTTGCTGCCACTAACACACTAGAAGTCCTATGGGTGCTGCTGAGAAGAAAATATAGGAGCTCTGTTTGCTGCCACTAACACACTAGAAGTCCTATGGGTGCTGTTGAGAAGAAAATATAGGAGCTCTGTGTGATGCCACTAACACACTAGAAGTCCTATGGGTGCTGCTGAGAAGAAAATATAGGAGCTCTGTTTGCTGCCACTAACACACTAGAAGTCCTATGGGTGCTGCTGAGAAGAAAATATAGGAGCTCTGTGTGATGCCACTAACACACTAGAAGTCCTATGGGTGCTGCTGAGCAGAAAATATAGGAGCTCTGTTTGCTGCCACTAACACACTAGAAGTCCTATGGGTGCTGCTGAGAAGAAAATATAGGAGCTCTGTGTGATGCCACTAACACACTAGAAGTCCTATGGGTGCTGCTGAGCAGAAAATGTAGGAGCTCTGTTTGCTGCCACTAACACACTAGAAGTCCTATGGGTGCTGCTGAGAAGAAAATATAGGAGCTCTGTGTGATGCCACTAACACACTAGAAGTCCTATGGGTGCTGCTGAGAAGAAAATATAGGAGCTCTGTTTGCTGCCACTAACACACTAGAAGTCCTATGGGTGCTGCTGAGAAGAAAATATAGGAGCTCTGTTTGCTGCCACTAACACACTAGAAGTCCTATGGGTGCTGCTGAGAAGAAAATATAGGAGCTCTGTTTGCTGCCACTAAAACACTAGAAGTCCTATGGGTGCTGCTGAGAAGAAAATATAGGAGCTCTGTTTGCTGCCACTAACACACTAGAAGTCCTATGGGTGCTGCTGAGAAGAAAATATAGGAGCTCTGTTTGCTGCCACTAACACACTAGAAGTCCTATGGGTGCTGCTGAGAAGAAAATATAGGAGCTCTGTTTGCTGCCACTAACACACTAGAAGTCCTATGGGTGCTGCTGAGAAGAAAATATAGGAGCTCTGTTTGCTGCCACTAACACACTAGAAGTCCTATGGGTGCTGCTGAGAAGAAAATATAGGAGCTCTGTGTGATGCCACTAACACACTAGAAGTCCTATGGGTGCTGCTGAGAAGAAAATATAGGAGCTCTGTTTGCTGCCACTAACACACTAGAAGTCCTATGGGTGCTGCTGAGAAGAAAATATAGGAGCTCTGTGTGATGCCACTAACACACTAGAAGTCCTATGGGTGCTGCTGAGCAGAAAATATAGGAGCTCTGTTTGCTGCCACTAACACACTAGAAGTCCTATGGGTGCTGCTGAGAAGAAAATATAGGAGCTCTGTGTGATGCCACTAACACACTAGAAGTCCTATGGGTGCTGCTGAGAAGAAAATATAGGAGCTCTGTTTGCTGCCACTAACACACTAGAAGTCCTATGGGTGCTGCTGAGAAGAAAATATAGGAGCTCTGTTTGCTGCCACTAACACACTAGAAGTCCTATGGGTGCTGCTGAGAAGAAAATATAGGAGCTCTGTTTGCTGCCACTAACACACTAGAAGTCCTATGGGTGCTGCTGAGAAGAAAATATAGGAGCTCTGTGTGATGCCACTAACACACTAGAAGTCCTATGGGTGCTGCTGAGAAGAAAATATAGGAGCTCTGTTTGCTGCCACTAACACACTAGAAGTCCTATGGGTGCTGCTGAGAAGAAAATATAGGAGCTCTGTTTGCTGCCACTAACACACTAGAAGTCCTATGGGTGCTGCTGAGAAGAAAATATAGGAGCTCTGTGTGATGCCACTAACACACTAGAAGTCCTATGGGTGCTGCTGAGAAGAAAATATAGGAGCTCTGTTTGCTGCCACTAACACACTAGAAGTCCTATGGGTGCTGCTGAGAAGAAAATATAGGAGCTCTGTGTGATGCCACTAACACACTAGAAGTCCTATGGGTGCTGCTGAGCAGAAAATATAGGAGCTCTGTTTGCTGCCACTAACACACTAGAAGTCCTATGGGTGCTGCTGAGAAAAAAATATAGGAGCTCTGTGTGATGCCACTAACACACTAGAAGTCCTATGGGTGCTGCTGAGAAGAAAATATAGGAGCTCTGTTTGCTGCCACTAACACACTAGAAGTCCTATGGGTGCTGCTGAGAAGAAAATATAGGAGCTCTGTTTGCTGCCACTAACACACTAGAAGTCCTATGGGTGCTGCTGAGAAGAAAATATAGGAGCTCTGTGTGATGCCACTAACACACTAGAAGTCCTATGGGTGCTGCTGAGAAGAAAATATAGGAGCTCTGTTTGCTGCCACTAACACACTAGAAGTCCTATGGGTGCTGCTGAGAAGAAAATATAGGAGCTCTGTTTGCTGCCACTAACACACTAGAAGTCCTATGGGTGCTGCTGAGAAGAAAATATAGGAGCTCTGTTTGCTGCCACTAACACACTAGAAGTCCTATGGGTGCTGCTGAGAAGAAAATATAGGAGCTCTGTTTGCTGCCACTAACACACTAGAAGTCCTATGGGTGCTGCTGAGAAGAAAATATAGGAGCTCTGTTTGCTGCCACTAACACACTAGAAGTCCTATGGGTGCTGCTGAGAAGAAAATATAGGAGCTCTGTTTGCTGCCACTAACACACTAGAAGTCCTATGGGTGCTGCTGAGAAGAAAATATAGGAGCTCTGTTTGCTGCCACTAACACACTAGAAGTCCTATGGGTGCTGCTGAGAAGAAAATATAGGAGCTCTGTGTGATGCCACTAACACACTAGAAGTCCTATGGGTGCTGCTGAGAAGAAAATATAGGAGCTCTGTTTGCTGCCACTAACACACTAGAAGTCCTATGGGTGCTGCTGAGAAGAAAATATAGGAGCTCTGTGTGATGCCACTAACACACTAGAAGTCCTATGGGTGCTGCTGAGCAGAAAATATAGGAGCTCTGTTTGCTGCCACTAACACACTAGAAGTCCTATGGGTGCTGCTGAGAAGAAAATATAGGAGCTCTGTGTGATGCCACTAACACACTAGAAGTCCTATGGGTGCTGCTGAGAAGAAAATATAGGAGCTCTGTTTGCTGCCACTAACACACTAGAAGTCCTATGGGTGCTGCTGAGAAGAAAATATAGGAGCTCTGTTTGCTGCCACTAACACACTAGAAGTCCTATGGGTGCTGCTGAGAAGAAAATATAGGAGCTCTGTTTGCTGCCACTAACACACTAGAAGTCCTATGGGTGCTGCTGAGAAGAAAATATAGGAGCTCTGTGTGATGCCACTAACACACTAGAAGTCCTATGGGTGCTGCTGAGAAGAAAATATAGGAGCTCTGTTTGCTGCCACTAACACACTAGAAGTCCTATGGGTGCTGCTGAGAAGAAAATATAGGAGCTCTGTTTGCTGCCACTAACACACTAGAAGTCCTATGGGTGCTGCTGAGAAGAAAATATAGGAGCTCTGTGTGATGCCACTAACACACTAGAAGTCCTATGGGTGCTGCTGAGAAGAAAATATAGGAGCTCTGTTTGCTGCCACTAACACACTAGAAGTCCTATGGGTGCTGCTGAGAAGAAAATATAGGAGCTCTGTGTGATGCCACTAACACACTAGAAGTCCTATGGGTGCTGCTGAGCAGAAAATATAGGAGCTCTGTTTGCTGCCACTAACACACTAGAAGTCCTATGGGTGCTGCTGAGAAGAAAATATAGGAGCTCTGTGTGATGCCACTAACACACTAGAAGTCCTATGGGTGCTGCTGAGAAGAAAATATAGGAGCTCTGTTTGCTGCCACTAACACACTAGAAGTCCTATGGGTGCTGCTGAGAAGAAAATATAGGAGCTCTGTTTGCTGCCACTAACACACTAGAAGTCCTATGGGTGCTGCTGAGAAGAAAATATAGGAGCTCTGTTTGCTGCCACTAACACACTAGAAGTCCTATGGGTGCTGCTGAGAAGAAAATATAGGAGCTCTGTTTGCTGCCACTAACACACTAGAAGTCCTATGGGTGCTGCTGAGAAGAAAATATAGGAGCTCTGTTTGCTGCCACTAACACACTAGAAGTCCTATGGGTGCTGCTGAGAAGAAAATATAGGAGCTCTGTTTGCTGCCACTAACACACTAGAAGTCCTATGGGTGCTGTTGGGGTGCAATGCTGTGCTAACAGCACTGCGGTTGGTACTACTGCAATACTGTACTAACAGTAAGCACGCACCAGACTAATCCCCAGCAGCAGCTAATAACACACTAACTGTGCAATCAGCAGCAATGAACGATCAATGACTTAGGTAGCAATGGTTTAGCAAAGAAATAGCCAATGGTTTAGCAAAGAAGAGCAAATCTTTCAGTATCAAGCAAAGACAGAATCAGCAGACTAATCTCTCCTAAAGCCGGAACTCATGTGACCGGGGCCGATGGCGTGGCGGCCTTTTAAATGGTGGGGCGTGTACTAAAGCCCCTGAGCTGTAATTGGCTACAGGCGTCCTGCCTGTAGCCAATTATTGCTCTCCGAGTTTCGGGCGCTGTGATTGGCCAAGCATGCGGGGTCACAGTGCATGCTTGGCCAATCATCAGCCAGCAATGCACTGCGCCGGCCGCGCCGGCCGCAATGCATTGCGGGGCCGCTCGCATCACACGAATGTGATGCGAACGGCCCAAATAGTTCTGGGCTCGACGAGCGAGCGAACGCCCGATGCTCGATTCGAACATGGGTTCGAATCGAGCACCGGGCCCATCCCTAGTGACTGTCTGCCTCTCCTTGTTTGCCTTCCAGACATACTAATGGCCTGCAGTGAGATGTAGCTGCACAAAGGTGGGATGTGTGTGTGTGTGTATATATATATATATATATATATATATCTGTACTGATAATGCAGCTATCAGAATCAACTGCCTGCTGTGGTATTAGTATGGGAAAAGCAGCAATTGTCTTCAGTTAGTTTTAGGTGAAAAGTGTGCAGAGGAGGACACAGTACACTAACTGAAACTACTTGCAGCTCTCTGCCTGTGGTTTTATTATGAGAACACCACTATTAGTCACTAACTGTATTCAGGTAAGCTTTAGGTGAACGCTATGCAAATCACATAGTACACTAAGTGAAACACTGACTAGATCTAGCACAATCACCTGCCTGCCTGTCGCAGTATAGAGAATAACAGGAATGGATCTAGCTAAACTGAATACAGTGTATAAATATATATACAACACCTAGGATGCATATATATATATATATATATATATATATATATATATAAATATATATATCCTCTACACACTGTAACTGCAGTTAACTGACTTGCCTGTCTGCACTATCTAATTCAATATAAATGACACTGTCTCTCTCTGTAATCTCTCTCTTTAAACAACTCCAACACACTACACAAGGCCGCCAAGTCGGCGGCCTTATATAGTGTGGGGCGTGTACTAAACCCACTGAGCCATAATTGGCCAAAGCCACCCTGGTTTTGGCCAATTATGGCTCTCCGTTTTTTGCGCGCTGTGATTGGCCAAAGCATGCGGGTCATAGTGCATGCTTGGCCAATCATCAGCCAGCAATGCACTGCAATGCCGCAGTGAATTATGGGCCGTGACGCGCCACTCGAATTTGGCGAAAACGGCCCATAATGTTCGCAATTCAGCGAATAGCCGAACAGACGATGTTCGAGTCGAACATGGGTTCGACTCGAACACGAAGCTCATCCCTACTAGTAATGGTGGTGATCATGAACTTATAGTGAGACTGCAATATTGCGGTGGACATTCTGACACTAACTGGCACTTTGTGGGAACCAGTGACACTAATACAGCGATCAGTGCTAAAAATATTCACTGTCACTGTACTAATGACACTGGCTTGGAAGGGGTTAACATCTAGGGCGACCAAAAGGGTTAACTGTGTGCCTAGCCAGTGTTTGTGTGCTAACTGCTTTTACTAGGAGAAGAAATGGATTCTAGTCCCTGCTTTGTAGGAACACAGAATCAATTCCTTCCCCCTGTCAGAACTGAGATAGGCCTTGTTTACATGGGCATATCTCAGTTTTCTGTGTATTGCAGACGATCGGCAGGTGCTAGAGGACATTGAATGCCTGGCACCTGCAGACCGGCTTCTGCTGTGAATTATCACAGAAAAAGCAGCAGCGCCCATGTGCACCCTGCAGGCAGAAGTCCGGAATCACATGTATATACGCGATACGGCGCACAGCTGCAGCCCATCCATTAATACAAACGCTGTTTATGTATTTTGGTGTGGAGATACTCTGGTAAGCCTCAGAGTACTCTGTCTCAGTGGGGGACACGTGGTGAGAGTGGACTCACTGAGTTACCTTTCCACATAGTCTATTAACCACTTGCCGACTGCTTGCCGTTGGCAGAATGTCACTCCTGCATGAATCGCCATAGCTGTACGGCGGGCGCTTTAAGAAGTATAGGGGGCTCGCGCACTCACTCCCCGCGTCCCTAAGAAGCTGATGCACATGCCTGGTGGCCGTGATGTCCCCCGGGCACCCGCGATCGCTCCCGACAGAGCGAGAGCGGGGATTTGTGTGTTTAAACACACAAATACACGTTCTGTCAGGGGTAAGGAGAACAACGATCGGTCTCCTCCCCAAGTCAGTCCCATCCCCCCACAGTTAGAACACACACTGAGGGAACGCATTTAACCCCTTGATCGCCCCCTAGTGTTAATCCCTGCCAGTGACATTTATACAGTAATCAGTGCAGATTTATAGCTCTGATCGCTGTATAAATGTCAATGGTCCCAAAAATGTGTCAATACTGTGTCCGATCTGTCCGCCGCAATGTCATCGTTTTGATAAAAATCGCAGATCTCCGCCATTACTAGTAGAGTTGAGCGGACACCTGGATGTTCGGGTTCGACGGGTTCGGCCGAACTTCGGAAAAAAGTTCGGGTTCGGGACCGAACTTTAACCCGAACCCGGACCCGAACCCGAACCCCATTGAAGTCAATGGGGACCCGGACTTCTAAGTAGAGTTGAGCGGACACCTGGATGTTCGGGTTCGACGGGTTCGGCCGAACTTCAGAAAAAAGTTCGGGTTCGGGACCGAACTTTAACCCGAACCCGGACCCGAACCCGTACTCCATTGAAGTCAATGGGGACCCGGACTTCTAAGGACTAAAAAGGCTCTAAAAAGGTAATGGAAAGGGCTAGAGGGTTGCAAATGGCAGCAAAATGGATAGGGAAATAACTTAAAATAACATAAAAAAAATAAAAATAAAAAATAATAATCTTGACCTAGGAGGACGAGGTCCATATGGAGTAGGAGGTTGAGGTGGCGGTGGATGTGGCTGTGTAGGTGGAAGCGGCGGTGGAGGAGGACGAGGTAGCCAACACTGATTCAAAAAAACAACAATGGCTGGGTAAGGCCGGTGATGTGTTGAATTCTGTCCCCCGTCAAATAGTGTCCACCCTGTACTGCGCTTGCTCAGTATGTAGGACAAGGGGATTTCGAAAATCTCCCAAGACGAACGGCGCCTGCGTGGTGAGTTCAGGTGAAGGCCACACCATCCGTGGTTCAAGCCGAGCCAAGTGAGGCCGTGCCCGAAGCGTGGCGATCGAACCGAGCCCATGAGGGGCCCTGTTACTATGTGCTACCGTATGTCCACTTGGATGGTGGGACTTGAACCTGCACTCACAGCGCAGGCGCCGTTTATCTTCGGAGATTTTGTGAATCTCCTTGTCCTCTGTACTGCGCAAGCGCTGCGCCTTCGCAGTATGGGCCGGACACAATCCGATGGCCGGACAGTTTTTGTCACAACACCGGTATACATGTCTATTCTGCACAAGGTACGGACAAGTCCTGTGGGATCCATGCCTGGTTCATTTTAATGAACGTGAGCTTGTCCACATTGGCTCTGGACAGGCGGCTGCGCTTGTCTGTGATAACGCCCCCTGCCGTGCTAAATACACGTTCAGATAATACACTGGCTGCAGGGCAGGCCAGCACCTCCAAGGCATAAAGGGCAAGCTCAGGCCATGTGCCCAATTTGGAGACCCAGAAGTTAAAGGGGGCAGACCTGTCATCCAGTACGTGTAGGCCTGTGGACACATACTGCTCAAACATGTTGGTGAAATGCTGCCTCCTGCTAAGACGTTCCATCTCAGCTGGTGGTGCTGGTTGTTGTGGCGTGCTGACAAAGCTTTTCCACATTTCAGCCATGCTAACCCTGCCTTCTGAGGTGCTGCCGGTGCCCCGGCTGCGTTGGCGACCTCTTCCACCTCCTCTGCCTTTGCCTTGTGCTTCCACCGTACGCCCGCTGTCAGGTGGGAATGCCACCAGCAGCGCGTCTACCAGCGTGCGCTTGTACTCGCGCATCTTACGATCCCGCTCCAGTGAGGGAATTAAGGACGGTACGTTGTCCTTGTAACGGGGATCCAGCAGGGTGGCCACCCAGTAATCAGCACCAGTTAAAATGTGGGCAACTCGGCGGTCATTGCGGAAACACTGCAGCATGTAATCGCTCATGTGTGCCAGGCTGCCCAGAGGCAAAGAAAAGCTGTCCTCTGTGGGGGGTGTATCGTCTGTGTCCTCTGTATCCCCCCAGCCATGCACCAGTGATGGCCACGAGCTGGTCTGGGTGCCACCCTGCTGTGAAAATGGCTCCTCCTTCTCCTCCTCCTCCATCTCCTCCTCCACCTCGTCATCCTCCAGAACTGTGCCCTTTCTGCCGGACAATTGTGTACCTGGCGTTTGTTGGTGCAGGAACCCACCCTCGTAGCCACTTGTGAAAGACTGCCCTGAAAGCCTTTGAAATGATCCCGCTTCCTCCTCCTCCTCCTCATCCTCCTGTGCCACATCCTCTTCCATCATCGCCCGAAGCGTTTTTTCAAGGAGGCATAGAACTGGGATAGTAACGCTAAGAACGGCGTCATTGGCACTGGACATGTTGGTGGAGTACTCGAAACAGCGCAACAAGGCACACAGGTCTCGCATGGAGGCCCAGTTATTGGTGGTGAAGTGGTGCTGTTCTGCAGAGCGACTCACGCGTGATTGCTGCAGCTGAAACTCCACTATCGCCTGCTGCTGCTCGCACAGTCTGGCCAGCATGTGCAAGGTGGAGTTCCACCTTGTGGGCACGTCACATATGAGGCGGTGAGCGGGAAGGCTGAAGTTACGCTGCAGCGCTGACAGGCGAGCAGCAGCAGGGTGAGAACGCCGAAAGTGCGCACACACAGCCCGCACTTCCTGCAGCAGCTCTGGCATATTGGGGTAATTTTTAAGGAACCTCTGGACCACCAAGTTCAGCACATGCTCCAGGCAAGGGATGTGCGTCAAACCGGCTAGGCCCAGAGCTGCTACGAGATTTCGCCCATTATCGCACACCACCAGGCCGGGCTTGAGGCTCACTGACAGCAACCACTCATTGGTCTGTTGTTCCATGTCCCTCCACAACTCCTGTGCGGTGTGGGTTTTTTCCCCCAAACAGAAAAGTTTTAAAACTGCCTGCTGTCGTTTAGCCCTGGCTGTGCTGAAGTTGGTGGTGAAGGTGTTACGCTGACCGGATGAGGAGGCGGTAGAGGATGAGGAAGCGGAGTAGGAGGAGTTAGCAACAGGAGGCAAACTGAAGCGCCCTGCAATCCTCGGTGGTGGAAGGACATGCGCCAAACTGCTATCTGCCTCAGGCCCAGCCGCCACTGCATTTACCCAGTGTGCTGTTAGGGAGATATAACGTCCCTGACCGTGCTTACTGGTCCACGCATCCGTAGTTAGGTGGACCTTGCCACAGATGGCGTTGCGCAGTGCACACCTGATTTTGCCCCCCACTTGGTTGTGCAGGGAAGGGATGGCTCGCCTGGAAAAATAGTGGCGGCTGGGCACGACGTACTGTGGGACAGCCAATGCCATCAGGCTTTTAAAACTCTGCGTCTCCACCAGACGGAATGACAGCATTTCAAAGGCCAGGAGTTTTGAAATGCTGGCATTCAGGGCCAGGGATCGCGGGTGGCTAGTGGGGTACTTCCTCTTCCGCTCAAATGTTTGGGAGATAGAGAGCTGAACGCTTCCATGGGACATTGTGGAGATGGTTGGTGACCCAGGTGGTAGTGTTGCTGGCAGATCCTCTGTTTGCGGGGTGGCAGGTGCCACTGTCACTACAGAGGTGGATGAAGAGGCCGAGACTGCAGCAGAAGAGGAAGCAGGAGGAGCCAGAGACCTTTCTTGGTTTTTGAGGTGTCTACTCCACTGCAGCTCGTGCTTTGCACTTAGATGCCTGGTCATGCAGGTTGTGCTCAGGTTGAGAACGTTTATGCCTCGCTTCAGGCTCTGATTGCACAGCGTGCAAACCACTCGTGTCTTGTCATCAGCACATTGTGTGAAGAACTGCCACGCTGGGGAACTCCTTGGACCTGGCTTTGGTGTGCTCGGCCCCTTGCTGCGTTGGGCAGTAGCAGACATACTGTCTAGCTGACAGACGCTCCGCTTTTGCACCCTGCTCCCTCTTCTGCTGTGCTGGTGGCTCTGTGCGACCACCGCCTCTTCCTCCAAACTACACTGGTCACCTGCATAACGTTGATTCCATGTGGGGTCGAGGACCTCATCGTCCTCCACATCATCTTCCACCCAGTCTTCACCCCTGCCCTCCTTGTCTGTCTGCACAATTGCGAAAGCAGCAGCAGTTGGCACCTGTGTTTCGTCATCATCCGAGACGTACTGCGATGGTCCTCCCATGTACTCATCATGAAACATAAGTGGTTGGGCATCGGTGCACTCAATCTCTTCCACTTCTGGGGCAGGGCTAGGTGGATGGCCCTGGGAAACCCTGCTAACAGAGTCATCGAAAAGCAGAAGAGACTGCTGCATGATTTGGGGCTCAGAATGCTTGGCTGATTTGCAAGGGGGTGAGGTGAAAGCCTGATGGACAAGGGTTTCAGGTGCCAACTCTGTTCTTTCATCAGAAGAGTGGGTGGGAGACAATGTGAAGGAACCCGAGGCATTGTCAGCAACCCAATCTACTATCGCCTGTACTTGTCCTGGCCTAAACATTCGTACAGCCTCATTAGGCGCGACAAAATAGCGCCACAGGCTCGGTCGCCTACTCGCACCTGAGGAAGGTGTTTCACTTGTGCGTGTATCTGGCACAGATCCACCACGTCCTCTCCCTGCAACAGGAGCTCCACCAGCAGCACCACGACCGGGGCCACCATGTCCCTTTGACCTTCTCCTCATATTTTCTAAATTTAGGATCTTGCCCTAAATGGGTGTTTTTGGAAGCGCAGAACACAACCAAAGTATGTAACCGCTGAATCGCACAGCTACAGAACTGCAGAAAATGCTATTCAAAAAAAATGTTGTTTTTTTAGTATAGCACAGTAGGAGAAAAGTATATAGAAATTGTTTATTTCACACACCTCAAAATATGTATAACACACTGCAAACTTTTTTTGTGCCCCTAAACGGCGTTTTTTGTAGGAGCAGAACACGCCCACAGTACGTAACCGCTGAATCGCACAGCTACAGAACTGCAGAAAATGCTATTCAAAAAAAATGTTGTTTTTTTAGTATAGCACAGTAGGAGAAAACTATATAGAAATTGCTTATTTCACACACCTCAAAATATGTATAACACACTGCAAACTTTTTTTTGTGCCCCTAAATGGCGTTTTTTGGAAGAGCAGAACACACCCACAGTACGTAACCGCTGAATCGCACAGCTACAGAACTGCAGAAAATGCTATTCAAAAAAAATGTTGTTTTTTTAGTATAGCAACGTAGGAGAAAACTATAAAGAAATTGTTTATTTTACACACCTCAAAATATGTATAACACACTGCAAACTTTTTTTTGTGCCACTAAACTGCGTTTTTTGGAAGAGCAGAACACACCCACAGTACGTAACCGCTGAATCGCACAGCTACAGAACTGCAGAAAATGCTATTCAAAAAAAATGTTTTTTTTTAGTATAGCACAGTAGGAGAAAACTATATAGAAATTGTTTATTTCACACACCTCAAAATATGTATAACACACTGAAAACTGTTTTTGGTGCCCCTAAACGGCGTTTTTTGCAAGCGTACATTAAAGTGCAATTTTTTTTTTTCTTTGCCCTAAACGGGTCTTTTTTTGCACGAGCAAAATAAAATGCTTTTTTTTTTTTGCCCTATGGGTCTTTTGGAAAAGAGAACAATAAAGTGCCTTTTTTTTCCCCCCCAAAAGTTCGATTTTCTCTGACACTGGGCTCATGGCAGTGTAAAAAGACTGCACTGCAACACAAATAGGTAAACCTATGCAGATCGCTGATTTTAATCTCTGAATCTGGACTCCTATATAATATTCTCTCTCCCTGAAAGCACCAACAGGAACCTGGCCCTACACTACACTATCTCTCTATCTTTTCCCTCAGATTGTAGAATCAGGACTACCTCATCTATCTTTCTATCTCTCCCTAAAAGCAGCAGCAGCAGACTAGATCCTCTCCCTATCTATTCTGAAGCAGAGTGACATGTGTGCTGTGTGCCTCTAGCTTATATAGAAGCTGGGTCACATGTTGCACTGACCAATCACAGCCATGCCATTAGTAGGCATGGCTATGATGATCTCTAAGGGCACACCAGCTAATCAAAAGGTGATTGGCTGGCCCCTGAAGCATTTCTAAATGCGTTATTAGATTGCTGAACCCGAACCCGGACTTTTGGGCAAAGTCCGGGTTCGGGTTCGGGAAAAAGCTAAAGTTCGGTACGGACCCGAACTTTACAGTTCGGGTTCGCTCAACACTAATTACTAGTAAAAAAAAAAACTATCCCCTATTTTGTAGACACTATAACTTTTGCGCTAACCAATCAATATACGCTTATTGTGATTTTTTACCAAAAATATGCAGAAGAATATATATCGGCCTAAACCGATGAAGAAATTTTGGGATATTTATTATAGCAAAAAAATTTTATATTGTGTTTTTTTTTCAATATTTTCGCTCTTCTTTTGTTTATACCGCAAAAAGTAAATATTGCATAGGTGATCAAATACCACCAAAAGAAAGCTCTATTTGTGGGACATAAATTGTTTGGGTACAACGTTGCACGACCGCGCACTTGTCAGGTAAAGCGACGCAGTGCCGTATCACAAAAAATGGCCTGGTCAGAAAGGGGGTAAATCCTTCTGGGGCTGAAGTGGTTAAGTTCACTCTTTAGAGGACTACTATTTCATGTGGGGTCTCCTATTGCTTCTTCTTAATTTCTTAATCAGTTATACACTAAGCATTGTCTGCATTTTATTCCATGTATGATACTGCTACTGAGGGCGGAGTGAGAGATCGGAAGACAAGCAATTACCCTATGTACCCTGGTGCGGAGGAGCATCTTGCTTGACATAAAAAGCGGTTTGTGTCACATGTGGAGGTCACATATGCTCTGGTAAGCCTCAGAGAGTTTTAAAGTTTGTGGAGAATACACGTTGAGAGTGAAATTATCAACATATCCTGCTAATACAGTTTTGAACTATTTTTTGCATGGGGTTTACTTTTCAGAGGACCTTTTTTTGTTATTGAATACTGATCTTATATTTAGAGTAGTCACTTAGCTGGCTCTTCAGAGTGTTAGTTTCACCCTTCAGAGGGATATTAGTTCTTTATTTATTATTGAGCTCACTTTTCAGAGTGCCATTTCACCTTTCAGAGGTTTTGTGTTTTTCATATTTCCAGTGACTATTGTATTTGTATTCACAAAGGTTATTGCACTAACTCTTTAGAGTGTCGGTTCACACTTCTGAGAAATATGAGTCATACTATTTACCCTTGAGCTTTGAGGTTTGTTTCACACTTTCAATTCGGTACTTAGCGCTGCACTTAATCAAATAATTGTTAACAAAGCACCAGAATTTACATGAGCCAACATCTCACTCCAGGAACTAGACACTGACAATGGATAAAACATGACTCAGTGCAGAGAGATTAAAGAAGTTTTTTTTTTTAATTACCCTGTTCCTTTAAGCACTTCAACCCCGGGAGGATTTGCCCCCTTAATGACCAGGCCATTTTTTGTGATACTGCACTGCGTTACTTTTACTGACAATTGCATGGGCGTGTGACGCTGTAACCAAACAATTCCTATAATTTTTTACCCCTCAAATAGAGCTTTCTTTTGGTGGTATTTGATCACTAAGGTTTTTATTATTTGCGCTATAAACAAAAAAAGAGCAACATTTAAAAAAAATATATTTCTTTTTACTTTCTGCTATAAAACATATCCAATAAAAAATGTAAAAAATCTAATTTCTTCATTAATTTAGGCCAATATTTATTCTGCTATATATTTTTGTTAATTAAAATCCCAATTAGCGTATATTGATTGGTTTACGCAAAAGTTATCGCATCTACAAACTATGGGATAGATTTAGGGACTTTTTTTTTTTTTACTAGTAATGACGGCGAGTAGGGATGAGCTCGGTGTTCGAGTCGAACATAAGTTCGCCTCGAACATCGGCTGTTCGACGAACATCGAACGATTTGGGCCGTTCGCGCCAAATTCGAGTGACGCGAACGGCCCACAATACACTGCGCCATCGCAGTGCAATCCCGGTGCTGTGATAGGCCAAGCATGCACTGTGACCCCGCATGCTTGGCCAATCACAGCGCCGGCAGCTAGGAGAGCCATAATTGGCCACAGGCTAGTTGCTTGTGGCCAATTATAGCTCAGGGGGTTTAGCACACGCCCCACACTATAAAAGGCCGCCAGCGCGGCGGCCTTGTGTAGTGTGTTCCGGCGCAGGGAAAGAGTTACATAGGCAGGGACAGTGTCAGTGCTATTTGTACCTCAAACTTGTGTGTAGGGAGAGAGAAGGATAGGCAGGGAGAGTGTCAGTGTCATATTCTTTGCTAAACCTTGTGTGCAGGGAGAGAGAAGGATAGGCAGGGGACAGTGTCAGTGTCACATTCTTTGCTAAACCTTGTGTGCAGGGAGAGAGAAGGATAAGCAGGGAGAGTGTCAGTGTCATATCCTTTGATAAACCTTGTGTGCAGGGAGAGAGAAGGATAGGCAGGGGACAGTGTCAGTGTCATTGTTGCTAAGCCTCCTGCACATTATACACCTGAAGTTAGCCCATATTGCTGTGTTACACCAACAGGCATTTGCAGCACTTACAGCGGGCGGAGTGTGCCTCCTGATCATATTACACCTGAAGTTAGCCTGTATTGCTGCTTTTTCCTGGTGTGTTACACCAACAGGCATTTGCAGCACTTACAGCGGGCGGAGTGTGCCTCCTGATCATATTACACCTGAAGTTAGCCTGTATTGCTGCTTTTTCCTGGTGTGTTACACCAACAGGCATTTGCAGCACTTACAGCGGGCAGAGTGTGCCTCCTGATTATATTACACCTGAAGTTAGCCTGTATTGCTGCTTTTTCCTGGTGTGTTACACCTAGTGATGAGTCAAACACCCCCGGGTTTGGTTCGCACCAGAACCCGCGAACGGACCGAAAGTTCGCACGAACTTTCGAACCCTATTAAATACTAATTTCTTCATTAATTTAGGCCAATATTTATTCTGCTATATATTTTTGTTAATTAAAATCCCAATTAGCGTATATTGATTGGTTTACGCAAAAGTTATCGCATCTACAAACTATGGGATAGATTTAGGGACTTTTTTTTTTTTTACTAGTAATGACGGCGAGTAGGGATGAGCTCGGTGTTCGAGTCGAACATAAGTTCGCCTCGAACATCGGCTGTTCGACCGTTCGACGAACATCGAACGATTTGGGCCGTTCGCGCCAAATTCGAGTGACGCGAACGGCCCACAATACACTGCGCCATCGCAGTGCAATCCCGGTGCTGTGATAGGCCAAGCATGCACTGTGACCCCGCATGCTTGGCCAATCACAGCGCCGGCAGCTAGGAGAGCCATAATTGGCCACAGGCTAGTTGCTTGTGGCCAATTATAGCTCAGGGGGTTTAGCACACGCCCCACACTATAAAAGGCCGCCAGCGCGGCGGCCTTGTGTAGTGTGTTCCGGCGAAGGGAAAGAGTTACATAGGCAGGGACAGTGTCAGTGCTATTTGTACCTCAAACTTGTGTGTAGGGAGAGAGAAGGATAGGCAGGGAGAGTGTCAGTGTCATATTCTTTGCTAAACCTTGTGTGCAGGGAGAGAGAAGGATAGGCAGGGGACAGTGTCAGTGTCACATTCTTTGCTAAACCTTGTGTGCAGGGAGAGAGAAGGATAAGCAGGGAGAGTGTCAGTGTCATATTCTTTGATAAACCTTGTGTGCAGGGAGAGAGAAGGATAGGCAGGGGACAGTGTCAGTGTCACATTCTTTGCTAAACCCTGTGTGCAGGGAGAGAGAAGGATAGGCAGGGAGAGTGTCAGTGTCATATTCTTTGATAAACCTTGTGTGCAGGGAGAGAGAAGGATAGGCAGGGAACAGTGTCAGTGTCATATTCTTTGCTAAACCTTGTGTGCAGGGAGAGAGAAGGATAGGCAGGGAGAGTGTCAGTGTCATATACTTTGATAAACCTTGTGTGCAGGGAGAGAGAAGGATAGGCAGGGGACAGTGTCAGTGTCATATTCTTTGCTAAACCTTGTGTGCAGGGAGAGAGAAGGATAGGCAGGGAGAGTGTCAGTGTCATATACTTTGATAAACCTTGTGTGCAGGGAGAGAGAAGGATAGGCAGGGGACAGTGTCAGTGTCATTGTTGCTAAGCCTCCTGTACATTATACACCTGAAGTTAGCCCATATTGCTGTGTTACACCAACAGGCATTTGCAGCACTTACAGCGGGCGGAGTGTGCCTCCTGATCATATTACACCTGAAGTTAGCCTGTATTGCTGCTTTTTCCTGGTGTGTTACACCAACAGGCATTTGCAGCACTTACAGCGGGCGGAGTGTGCCTCCTGATCATATTACACCTGAAGTTAGCCTGTATTGCTGCTTTTTCCTGGTGTGTTACACCAACAGGCATTTGCAGCACTTACAGCGGGCAGAGTGTGCCTCCTGATTATATTACACCTGAAGTTAGCCTGTATTGCTGCTTTTTCCTGGTGTGTTACACCTAGTGATGAGTCGAACACCCCCGGGTTTGGTTCGCACCAGAACCCGCGAACGGACCGAAAGTTCGCACGAACTTTCGAACCCTATTAAATACAATGGATGCGAACGTTCGAAATCTAAAGTGCTAATTATAACAACTATTATGCATGTTATTGTCCTAAAAAGGGTTTGGGAACCCGGGTTCTGCACCAGGGGACATGTATCAATCCAAAAAAAAGTTTTAAAAACGGACGTTTTTCGGGAGCAGTCATTTTAATGATGCATAAAGTGAAAAAAAAAAGTCAAATATTCCTTTAAATATCGCACCTGGGGGCTGTCTAAAGTATGCCTGTGAAGTGCCACGTGTTTCCCGTGTTTAGAACTGTCCCTGCACAAAATTACATTTCTAAAGGAAAAAAAGCCATTTAAAACTGCTTGCGGCTTTAATGTAATGTCTGGTCCCGGTAATATGGATGAAAATCTTTAAGAAAAATGGCATAGCTACCCCATCACCCCCCCCCCCCCCCCCCACCCAGCCCATTACCAGCCCCTTTGGGTCTTGTATGGATATTAAGGGGAACCCTGCACACAAAATAAAAAAGGCCCTATATACTCTGAACAGCCGTATACAGGCGGTGCATACAAGACAGGGTCTTATGTAGAATCTGTTTGTAATTTTGAACAGGTACATTGTTTAAGTGTAGCTCCAGCCAAGAAATCAATTTTTAAGCTTTTTGGAAAACATAGGGAAGGGTTATCACCCCTGTAACATTTGTTTTGCTGTCTGTGCAGTGTGCACCTGTTCAGAACAGTTCACCTCACTTTCCGTCCTAATGACAAATGTTTTTTGAAAATTTGGGTTTTTTATTGAAACAAGAATTGGTGATAAAGCATCAGTGGAGAGGAGACACTTTTTTTCCCATATTAACTCTTACGGGAGAGAATTTGCCTTCCTAGGGGTAGATTTCCTCTCACTTCCTGTTGTATCCTTCCGTTTGCAAGGAGGAGTCGTTTGTAAGTTGGATGTTTGAAAGTAGGGGCCTGCCGTATATACTCAGCTGAAATTTGCCCCTTACATGTTGGTGTTGCCACAACACTGTGAGCCCTCACAGTTACTCTTGGTGGGCGAATGAATAGGCCCTGCTGTGAATTATTAGATCAAGAATTGGAATTGCATGCCCCTGTTGAACAGGGGCTGAAAAATTGGGCCTTTGGTGATGGTGGTGGTGGTGTTGACACAACACTGTAAGGCCTCACTGTTACTCTTGGTGGGCGCAGGAATGGGCCCTGCTGTGAATTATTAGATCAAGAATTGTAATTGCATGCCCCTGTTGAACAGGGGCTGAAAAATTGGGCCTTTGGTGGTGGTGGTGTTGACACAACACTGTAAGGCCTCACAGTTACTCTTGGTGGGCGCAGGAATAGGCCCTGCTGTGAATTATTAGATCAAGAATTGTAATTGCATGCCCCTGTTGAACAGGGGCTAAAAAATTTGGCCTTTGGTGGTGGTGGTGGTGGTGTTGACACAACACTGTAAGGCCTCACATTTACTCTTGGTGGGCGCAGGAATGGGCCCTGCTGTGAATTATTAGATAAAGAATTGTAATTACATGCCCCTGTTAAACAGGGGCAGAAAAATTGGGCCTTAGGCACTGGTGCCACAACACTGCAACCCCTCACAGATACTGTACTTGGAGCACAGCAATGAGCCCTGTTGCAAAGTATTGCATCAAAAATTTTAATTACACTCCCCTGTTAAACAGGGGCTGAAAAATTGGGCCTTAGCCACTGGTGCTGGTGCCACGACACTGCAACCTCTCCCAGATACTCTAGTTGGAGTGCAGGAATGAGCCATGCTGCAAAGCATTGCATAAAAAAATTGTAATTACATGCCCCTGTTAAACAGGGGCTGAAAAATTGGGCCTTAGCCACTGGTGGCGGCACCCAGAAACAAAAATGTTCTTCCAAGCTATCATCATCAATCGGATCATTGAGGAGGAGGAGGATAGTCAGTCAACATAACAGGACAGTCTCTCAGCATCAGCATCAGTCTTGAAGGGATGTGACATTTGAAAATAAATTAGTCTGTTATATCAGCTTCAGGTGTTTGGTAGCTGGTGGTGATCCAAGACTGGTTCATCTTTATGAAGGTCAGTCGATCAACAGAGTCGGTGGACAGGCGCACCCTGTGATCCGTGACAAATCCTCCAGCAGCACTGAATGTGCGTTCTGAAAGAACACTGGATGCTGGACAGGCCAGTAGCTCAATTGCATACTGTGCAAGCTCTGGCCAGTGATCCATCCTCAAGACCCAGTAAGCCAGAGGATTTTCGGTGGGGAAGGTGTCCAAGTCTGACCTTGCCCCTAAGTATTCCTGCACCATGTATATCAGACGCTGGCGATGGTTGCTGGAACTGATCATACCTTGGGGCTGCGGACTAAAGAATTGTCTGAACGCATCGGTCAGACGGCTACCTTCCCCACCGCTCCTTCTTTGACTGACCGAAGCCTCAGCAACTCGTTGTCCAGGACCAGGAGTTTGTAACCTCCCAGTCTCTGGGAACGCGTTGCACAGACCTTTCTGCAAGGCCTCCCGGAGTTGTCTCATCCTCTGCTCCCTCTGCGACGGTAAGATAAGGTCCTTACCCTTGTACCGTAGATCAAGGAGAGTGGCCAGCCAGTAATGGTCCCTCTCCTTGATCCGAAGAATACGAGGATCCTTCCGCAGACTTTGCAGGATCAGGGAGGCCATGCAGCGTAGGTTAGCTGAGGCATTCGGTCCGGAGTCCTCTGGGTCACTAAGGACGACATGATCCGCAGCCACCTCCTCCCAGCCACGTACAAGTCCACTGGTTTCTTGGGACTGTAAATCATCCCTAAAAGACTGCTGCTGATGATGCTGAGTGCCAGGCTCCACCTCCATGCTGACACAATCCTCCTCCTCCTCCTCCTCTTCTTCCTGTGCGATGGGTGGGACAGAAGGAACACTGTCTGGGTAAAGGGGGCCTTGAGAGGCAAGGAAGTCCTCCTCTTCCTGCCTCTGTTCTGCCTCAAGTGCCCTGTCCATTATTCCACGCAGCGTATGTTCCAACAGGTGGACAAGAGGTACAGTGTCACTGATGCATGCACTGTCACTGCTCACCATCCTCGTGGCCTCCTCAAATGGTGCCAGGACAGTGCATGCATCCCTGATCATGCCCCACTGGCGTGGTGAAAAACACCCGAGCTCCCCTGACCCTGTCCTGGTGCCGTAGTCGCACAGGTACTCATTGATGGCCCTCTGCTGCGTGTGCAGCCGCTGCAGCATGGCCAACGTTGAGTTCCACCTGGTGGGCATGTTGTTGTAATATGTTGGCTGATTTATTAGATATGTGTATATGTATGGACATATATATGTATATATATAAATATATATATATACAGTATATATATATATATATATATATATATATATATATATATATATATATATATATATATGTGTGTTTATATGTTAATACAATATTGACCAGTAGACTTGTGCACAACGGAAAAATTCGTTCCGTTTCGGTTCGTTTCTTTCCGGTCCTGTTGATTCGTAATCATTCGTAATTTTGCTAGACGGGATTTTTCGTGTTCGGACTCATTCGTATTTTTGCAAGCGACATTTTTCGTTGAATTTTTTGTTGCTTTATAATTCGTACTTTCGGTAGAGTACGTTGTTTTTCGTTGATTCTGGACACAACTCCTACTTTCGTAACTTTTTTTGGGTTCGTTGATTCGTAATTTTCCGTGTCTCTCTCACAACGACGCTGCCTATTATGCCTAATGTGCTTCGAATGGATTTGTACTTTTCTAAATACATAGCGGTTATTTGTAACGATTCGAAATCTCGTATTTTACTTTCGTTTTTTACATGCGGCTATAGGCTCCGCCCCTGTACACCATTTTGAGAGGGTTCAGCACGGTGAGGGAGAAGCAGAGAGCAGAGCAGAGTGTTATTGTGCTTCGAATGGATTCGAAATCTCGTATTTTACTTTCGTTTTTTACATGCGGCTATAACCTCCGCCCCTGTACACCATTTTGAGAGGGAGTTCAGCACGGTGTGGGAGAAGCAGAGAGCAGAGCAGAGTGAGTGTTATTGTGCTTCGTATGGATTCGTAACTTTTTCATAACGAATTATGCCGAAGACATTCGGGCATTCGCTATTTGCGGTATAATTTATTTCGGATTCGGTCTTATTCGTAATTGCTTTGTTCGGAAATTCGAATGCTTCCGAATGTCCGAAAGTTGCTAAATTCGGACGAATTTCAATTCGTTACGAAACGAATTGCACAAGCCTATTGACCAGGCCAGCAGTTATCAGTCAACTGGATTACACATGTGAGGGAGGCTAGAAGACAGCTTTGATGTGTTAATCTTATCAAGGGGACTTGTTTCCAGGACGAGTCTATCTTTACTTATCAAGGCGGTATTCAGGTCACCTTCCGTCTCCGCAATCTAATTGCATATGTCAAAAGACAGCTTGTTGATGTTATTATGCAAGAATGCAAATAATGGCTGTGGTCGTCTCCGGCTAGGTTGGGGGTCATTCTCTGTCATCCTGAATGACAGAGTGTGGGTCAAAGACAGCCAATCAAATTGCTCAGTCATTCAATAGATAAGATATATAAAGCTAATATTCAGGCTAGTCATTTATATTCCTGCATGATCATGAAGGATGAAGGCACAGGATATATTCTGTAGGAATATGAAAGCACAGGTCTAGAATATACTCTGTTGGGTTCGTTGTCATCTGTACAACTATTTTGTTCTGTATCGGAAGTCAATAAAGCGCATCCTCTGGAGAACTTGGGCGTTTGCTGCGGAACACAACTTATATACATCATCTTAATAACCTAAGTATTGGGTCATCGGTGGACTATACTATATATGAGATCACAACACATGTCACATATAAGGCGGTTCTTGGGCAGGTTCAACTCCTTTTGCAGCTCAGCCAGGCGAGCACTGGCATTATAAGATCTGCGGAAATGCACACAGACATTCCTGGCCTGCCTCAGGACATCCTGTAAGCCCGGGTACCTGCCCAAGAACCGCTGCACCACCAGGTTAAGGACGTGAGCCACACAGGGCACATGGGTCAGTTGTCCCTGTCAGAGAGCGGAGAGGAGGTTGGTGCCATTGTCGCAAACTACCATTCCTGGCTTAAGCTGGCGTGGCGTCAACCACCTCTCGGCCTGCCCCTGCAGAGCAGACAGAACCTCTGCCCCAGTGTGGCTCCTGTCCCCCAAACACACCAGCGCAAGCACGGCATGGCATCTTTTTGCCTGAGTAATTGCGTAGCCCCTTGAACGCCTACGGAGCACCGCTGGTTCCGAGGACAAAGCACAGAAAGAGGCCATGGAGGAAGAAGAAGAGGAGGGGGAGGAGGACAGAGGTGTGTCACAACCAGTAGTAGCATTTTGGAGGCGTGGCGGTGGAACAACCTCCAACACTACTGCACCTTGTCCTGCATCCTTCCCAGCTGCCAAAAGAGTGACCCAATGGGCCGTGAAAGAAAGGTAACGTCCCTGTCCATGCCTGCTGGACCATGAGTCAGCGGTAATATGCACCTTACCGCTGACCGCCCTGTCCAGCGAGGCCAAGACATTGCTTCCACATGCCGGTAGAGAGACGGAATCGCCTTCCATGAGAAAAAGTGGCATTTGGGAACCTGCCACTGAGGAACCGCACATTCCGCAAACTCACGGAAGGGGACAGAGTCTACCAACTGAAAAGGCAGCAGTTGAAGCGCTAGCAATTTAGCCAAGCTAGCATTCAACCGCTGGGCATGTATATGGCTGGGAGTGAACTTCTTTCGAAGGTCCAGCAGCTGGGGCAGGGAAATTTGCCTGCTAGAATCGGACGTTGGTGTACTGCTAGCAGAGTGCCCGCAAGTACTTGGCTGTGACACACCTAATTCTACACCTTCATTCCTCTCAGTGCAGGTTTCAGAGAGGACTGAAGGTATAGTGGGGTTGGAGATCCCAGCTGATGCGGTGCAAGGAGAGGTCCGCTTTGTTCTTTGGTGTGGGTCTTTAAGGTAGGCTTGCCAACGAGCTGCATGGCAGGTCAACATATGTCTGGTCAAGCATGTGGTGCCCAAGCGGGTGATGTTTTGGCCACGCGATATACGCTTGAGACATATGTTGCAAACAGCAGCTGTGCGATCTGATGCACTCGACTCAAAAAAGGCCCACACCAAAGAACTTTTTGAATAGCGGGCAGAGGCAGCGCCCTGCACAGGCGGAGCTCTGCGGTGTGATTCCGTCGGTGTGCTGCCCTTACGCTGGCCCCCCGAGGGCATCCTGCCTTGTTGGAGATGTGCCTCCTCCTCCTCCTCCTCTCTCCTATTAGGCACCCACGTGGAGTCAGTGACCTCATCATCCCCTCCCTGCTCATCACTGGAGCCAATCTGGCAGTATGCTGCAGCTGCTGGAACATGACTGCCAGATTGGTGTCCTTCTTGAGCATCCCCTCTCTCTGCTCTCACGCTACTGCCTTCCTCTAGCTGGGTATCATCATCAGACCCTTCAAAACGCTGGGCATCCTCCTGGAGCATGTACCCAACACTGTGCTCAAACAGTTTGGGGGACTCCTCAGGAGGACATGGTTGGTCTAGGGAAGGAGTGACTGATGATGACATTGATACCAGGGAAGAGGACGCTTTGGCAGCTGCTTTGCCAGTACCCTGAGCCTGGGTGAGAGAGGATGAGGAGGATGAGGAGGGCTTGGTCATTCACTCTACCAAGTCTTCGGCATGATGCGGCTCAACACGTCCAGCTGCCGAAAAGAAGGACAAGCGTGTCCCATGGCCACGTGCTGATGGCGATGCACCGCGTCCACGACCAGCACTGTTGTTTCTAGACACAGAGCCTGCTTGCCCTCCTTTATTGGCTCCTGACTGTCTGCCTCTCCTTGTTTGCCTTCCAGACATTCTAATGGCCTGCAGGGAAATGTGAAAACCAGCAATAAGGCCTAGCTTCAGGAGTATATTTTGCAGGAATCACACTATGCCTGCTGTAGGTGCTGCAAATGCCTGTTGGTGTAACACACCAGGAAAAAGCAGCAATACAGGCTAACTGCAGGTGTAATATGATCAGGAGGCACACTCCGCCCGCTGTAAGTGCTGCAAATGCCTGTTGGTGTAACACACCAGGAAAAAGCAGCAATACAGGCTAACTTCAGGTGTAATATGATCAGGAGGCACACTCCACCCGCAGTAAGTGCCGCAAATGCCTGTTGGTGTAACACACCAGGAAAAAGCAGCAATACAGGCTAACTTCAGGTGTAATATGATCAGGAGGCACACTCCGCCCGCTGTAAGTGCTGCAAATGCCTGTTGGTGTAACACACCAGGAAAATGCAGCAATACAGGCTAACTTCAGGTGTAATATGATCAGGAGGCACACTCCGCCCGCTGTAAGTGCTGCAAATGCCTGTTGGTGTAACACACCAGGAAAAAGCAGCAATACAGGCTAACTTCAGATGTAATATGATCAGGAGGCACACTCCACCCGCTGTAAGTGCCGCAAATGCCTGTTGGTGTAACACACCAGGAAAAGGCAGCAATACAGGCTAAATTCAGGTGTAATATGATCAGGAGGCACACTCCGCCCGCTGTAAGTGCTGCAAATGCCTGTTGGTGTAACACACCAGGAAAAAGCAGCAATACAGGCTAACTTCAGGTGTAATATGATCAGGAGGCACACTCCGCCCGCTGTAAGTGCCGCAAATGCCTGTTGGTGTAACACACCAGGAAAAAGCAGCAATACAGGCTAACTTCAGGTGTAATATGATCAGGAGGCACACTCCACCCGCTGTAAGTGCTGCAAATGCCTGTTGGTGTAACACACCAGGAAAAAGCAGCAATACGGGCTAACTTCAGGTGTAATATGATCAGGAGGCACACTCCGCCCGCTGTAAGTGCTGCAAATGCCTGTTGGTGTAACACACCAGGATAAAGCAGCAATACAGGCTAACTTCAGGTGTAATATGATCAGGAGGCACACTCCGCCCGCTGTAAGTGCTGCAAATGCCTGTTGGTGTAACACACCAGGAAAAAGCAGCAATACAGGCTAACTTCAGGTGTAATATGATCAGGAGGCACACTCCGCCCGCTGTAAGTGCCGCAAATGCCTGTTGGTGTAACACACCAGGAAAAAGCAGCAATACAGGCTAACTTCAGGTGTAATATGATCAGGAGGCACACTCCGCCCGCTGTAAGTGCCGCAAATGCCTGTTGGTGTAACACACCAGGAAAAAGCAGCAATACAGGCTAACTTCAGGTGTAATATGATCAGGAGGCACACTCCGCCCGCTGTAAGTGCCGCAAATGCCTGTTGGTGTAACACACCAGGAAAAAGCAGCAATACAGGCTAACTTCAGGTGTAATATGATCAGGAGGCACACTCCGCCCGCTGTAAGTGCCGCAAATGCCTGTTGGTGTAACACACCAGGAAAAGGCAGCAATACAGGCTAACTTCAGGTGTAATATGATCAGAAGGCACACTCCGCCCGCTGTAAGTGCCGCAAATGCCTGTTGGTGTAACACACCAGGAAAAAGCAGCAATACAGGCTAACTTCAGGTGTAATATGATCAGGAGGCACACTCCGCCCGCTGTAAGTGCCGCAAATGCCTGTTGGTGTAACACACCAGGAAAAAGCAGCAATACAGGCTAACTTCAGGTGTAATATGATCAGGAGGCACACTCCGCCCGCTGTAAGTGCCGCAAATGCCTGTTGGTGTAACACACCAGGAAAAAGCAGCAATACAGGCTAACTTCAGGTGTAATATGATCAGGAGGCACACTCCGCCCGCTGTAAGAGCCGCAAATGCCTGTTGGTGTAACACACCAGGAAAAGGCAGCAATACAGGCTAACTTCAGGTGTAATATGATCAGGAGGCACACTCCGCCCGCTGTAAGTGCCGCAAATGCCTGTTGGTGTAACACACCAGGAAAAAGCAGCAATACAGGCTAACTTCAGGTGTAATATGATCAGGAGGCACACTCCGCCCGCTGTAAGTGCTGCAAATGCCTGTTGGTGTAACACACCAGGAAAAAGCAGCAATACAGGCTAACTTCAGGTGTAATATGATCAGGAGGCACACTCCGCCCGCTGTAAGTGCCGCAAATGCCTGTTGGTGTAACACGCCAGGAAAAGGCAGCAATACAGGCTAACTTCAGGTGTAATATGATCAGAAGGCACCCTCCGCCCGCTGTAAGTGCCGCAAATGCCTGTTGGTGTAACACACCAGGAAAAAGCAGCAATACAGGCTAACTTCAGGTGTAATATGATCAGGAGGCACACTCCGCCCGCTGTAAGTGCCGCAAATGCCTGTTGGTGTAACACACCAGGAAAAAGCAGCAATACAGGCTAACTTCAGGTGTAATATGATCAGGAGGCACACTCCGCCCGCTGTAAGTGCCGGAAATTCCTGTTGGTGTAACACACCAGGAAAAGGCAGCAATACAGGCTAACTTCAGGTGTAATATGATCAGGAGGCACACTCCGCCCGCTGTAAGTGCTGCAAATGCCTGTTGGTGTAACACACCAGGAAAAAGCAGCAATACGGGCTAACTTCAGGTGTATAATGTGCAGGAGGCTTAGCAACAATGACACTGACACTGTCCCCTGCCTATCCTTCTCTCTCCCTGCACACAAGGTTTATCAAAGTATATGACACTGACACTCTCCCTGTCTATCCTTCTCTCTCCCTGCACACAAGGTTTTAGCAAAGAATATGACACTGACACTGTCCCCTGCCTATCCTTCTCTCTCCCTGCACACAAGGTTTATCAAAGTATGACACTGACACTCTCCCTGCCTATCCTTCTCTCTCCCTGCACACAAGGTTTAGCAAAGAATGTGACACTGACACTGTCCCCTGCCTATCCTTCTCTCTCCCTGCACACAAGGTTTAGCAAAGAATATGACACTGAAGCCTCGTACACACGACCGAGTTTCTCGTCCAAAACCGTCAAGAAAAGTGCCGCGTGAGCTTTTTTGTCAAGAAAACCGTTCGTGTGTATGGTTTTACGACGAGAAAATTGCCGTGAATCTCGACGAGAAAATAGAGAACCTGCTCTCTATTTTCTCGTCAGGATTCCAGATTTCCTCGCCGTGTTTCTCGTCGGCCTGTTTTGTGACGAGAAAATGGTTTGTGTGTATGCTTTTACGACTCTTCCAAAAGCGCGCATGCTCACAAGCAACTATGAGACGGGAGCGCATCTTCTGGTAAAACAAGCCTTCGTAATGGAGATAGCACATTCGTCACGCTCCAAATTTTTGCATCGTTTAAATGTTGTGCATTGAAATCTTCGTTAGAATGTTACATTAATCCAAACGAATGAACTTCTTTTGCTGCTGATATTCACACAGAGTTATGACTATCTTTTTTTAACCTTTTTCATGCTGCTCTTAAGAAGATTTATGTGTATTATCGTGCAAGTTTTTAGGAATATTTAAAACTTTGATATTTTTCAAACTGATGTTAATTGTAATTTCGCAATGTTTTGGTAGTGATCTCCCATTGAATCTTTTAATATATATTATTAAAATTTTACACCCTTTTTTGGGAAATACGATTTCGTTATTTTTTTGGGGGGTTGGTATCTGTCCCTTTTTTTGTCAGTCAAATGTATCTGCTTACTCCAAAGCTAGATTTTACATTTTTACAAATACACATAGTCAAGTATGAACTTAAAGAAAAATAAAATGTATTCATGTTTGAACTAAAATAAAGAGAAGGCAGCGCTGGAGAAGCTGCTGCCATTTGTGCATCCCAGGGACCCCAGACCACACATCAACCCTGTGTGGACACTAAAATTGGGAGCTTGAGAAGGCCAACATTTCTGAGCACAATCTGATGCTGGCCTCCCAGAGGTCAGGAACAGCAGCAGGTGATATATATGTCCCAAGTGTGTGGTACTACAACAGGCTGCCTTCTGTCCGACCACAATGAAGCAAGGCCATCACTTCCTTGTCTTCCTGGCAACCTTCCCTGCAACCTTTCCTGAAGCCTTCCCTGCAGCCTTCCTTCTTCGTTTGGCTGGAGGCTGGGCCACTGGAGGGGTACTCCTGTCAGGAGGAGGAGGAGGTGGAGGAGAAGGGGGTGGCGCAGAAGAACAACGTGGAGGTGGAGGAGAAGGGGGTGGGGCGGAAGAACAAGGTGGAGGTGGAGGAGAAGGGGGTAGGGCGGAAGAACAAGGTGGAGGTGGAGGAGAAGGGGGTGGGGCAGAAGAAGAATGTGGAGGTGGAGGAGGAGGTTGAGGTTGGGACAGTTGTGCCACCTCACAAATGGCGGTATTGGGGGTAATTTTTCCCATCACCCCCTTGTTGAGCAAGGTGATGAGCAGGGGCTCGCATAGGAGGCGTTGCTCCATGCTCATCACCTTGAACTTTGCCTCCACTAGGCCGGCAATGGCCTCTTCAGGGGATGTGGGCTCTTTGAGGGTGGCATGGGCCTCTTTAATAAGGGCCATTGCTGCCTCACTGGTGGTCCTGTCCCTCCTGCCTCTTTTGGGAAGCCGGATGGGAGGCACCTGGGATCTGGTGCTTCTCCTTTGCCCTGCCACCTCCTGGCTGCCACTGGGCCCTGCCACCTCCTGGCTGCCACTGGGCCCTGCCACCTCCTGGCTGCCACTGGGCCCTGCCTCCTCCTGGCTCACAGTGGGCCCTGCCTCCTCCTGGCTGCCACTGGGCCCTTCCTCCTCCTGCCTGACAGTTTCCAGACCCTCCTCCTGGCTGATTTCATCCTGTGTATGAAAAAGGGACATAGTTTAATATGTTGGTTTAATCTTTGCAGCAAACTTTATAAACATGATTGAAGCAATTAGAATGTAAATCCAGAAATCATTTTTTCTAATTTACACCTACATCAGATTGACTATTTAGCACCCAATTAAGTGCAGACTAATGTCTCGAGATCTTGATTTCACTTGTGGAAGCCAAAATATTGTATGTTTCTCATCTTGACATATTTGGCAAACATTAATTTTATCCCAATACATTTTCATTTAATACTATACCTGGCTCCAGATGGCCAAATCAGGATCATCCAGGATGGCTGCCTCCTCTTGCTCCAGAGAAGGCTCAGGTTGGCTGTAGGGAAGTCTGGGGGGAAGAGTGGAGAGTGATGGCCTTGCCTCAATGTGGTCATCCAGGAAGGACATCCTGCTGTAGTACCACAAAATCGGGACATAAACATCATCTGCTGCTGCTCCTGACCTCTGAGAAGCCAGGACCTTAGAGCGTTCAGTCCTGTAGGTGCCTCTCAAGCTCCCAATTTTAGTGTCCACTTGTTTTGCTGTGGCTGTGGGCACCTTGGTCTGCACAAATGGGAGCAGCTTCTCCAGTGCTGCTTTTCTCACCCCTCTTTTTTTGTGGATGGGGTTTTTCGTCTCCCACAGAGCCGGCAGCTCCCTTACCCATTCAATAAATTCCGCCAGGAACTCTTTGTCGCTAATAAAGATATTCATATTGTATCTGCAAGTTAAATAAATAATATATAACTAATGTGAGGCAAACAGTCTAACCTCCTTAACATCGTAGTCACCATATATATCCTACAACATTCTCAAGACAGTATAGGCCAACAATTTGGCACAGTCTCAAAATCACATACCTTCGTTCGCACGTCCGTCATTCGAACTCCTCTCTCCGCACACCGAACGTACTATAGTCACATGTGTGTTTGCTATATACACACCACGCATGCGTCAAAATACGAACACGTCGCTCCGCACACGTCGCCCGCCCATGACGTTCTAACTAACATCTTTTCCCCGCCCCTTCTCTTTCGGCGCGCAGCCAGATATGGCGGAGTTACAGCAGGTGTCTGATAATTCCGCAACTAACGAGGAGGAGACAAGCCCGGAGACCGAGGAAACGTCACGATCAAGGAGGAGATTCAAGGCATCGAATATGTCTTTTGCCGAGATGGCGGAGATGGTGGACATCTTGCTCAAGTCTGATTATGACGCAAAGCATGGGCCGTATAGCAAACCAAATAGAAGGAAGGCCAAAATCCTCACTAAAGACGTGAAGAGTCTGAAGACGAATTTCGGGGTGAAACGCTCAAATGAGCAGCTCAGAAAGAGGTGGTCAGACCTCAAACTGAGGGAGCCAGAGCAGTTAAGGAGCATTAAGAGAATGCTCGCAAAAAGTAAGTAAAATTTACACTTTTATGCTATTAATCCTTTTCTAAACTGACATGTTGCTGGTTTAGTTTTTTTTTCTTATTGGACTCCCTTCCAAAATGTAATATTTTGAACTTGGTTGGCCACAGTAATCGTTCGTTACGTTACAGACACTTCGTTCGGCCACTATCCGCTGTTTTGGCTTATTTTACAGCCACAAAAGTAATTAGACATCTGCCATTATTTGGGAAATTTGGGGCACAAAGTTTTAGGCTAGATGATGTGTTTGTAAAGAGAATGAAATGCAAACTGTAAACTGTAAAAGAGAGGACACTCAGCAGCTGCTTCCACATCTGTACTTTGGAGCACTATAGTGTGGGCCACCAGACCCGCCTTTTTTGGGTGTCCCACACAGGTGCATCAGAGAATTTTTGTGTTGCCTACATGTCTAAAAAATGACAGACAAAGGTGAATACTAAACATATTCTTGGTCAGAAATAATGCATTCATCTTTAACTTCCGTCCAAACACACACTTGTACCCCACTTCCAAGCAATTTAGCCTGTTTTTTTTTTTTACGTAGAGAATTTCTGTGTGATAACTCTAGCTTTTGTTTGATTCTCATAGGGGAGAGAAGACTGGGAGGAGGACACTCCAGGGAGCACAGGAACCCCACAGCTTCACAACAACCCCAAACTCCAAAAGACCAACAACTTAAAGATGTGGAGGAAGTTGAGGTGGAGGAAGGAGAAGTGCAGGAAGGAGAGGTGGATGACGTTGTGGAACTGGTCACCACAACAGGTCAGTATCTGTCACCACAGCTTCAGGTAAGAGAGGTAGGCCTGCAGAGTTATAATACCTTTTTATTTTGTTTTTAGGGGATGTGAATGTTGGGGTGAAGGATAGTACAGGTTTCTCTGCTGACAGTGCCCTCCGCCTCATCCAGCAAGTGATGGAATGTAGCACGGAACTGGACAAAATTAAAGAAAGAATTCATGTGATGGATCAAACATTTAAAGACATTCTCGATGTTTTGGGGAGAATTCAATAAGGCATCCCAACCCCCTTTTATTCATGTTTCTTCTTCAACTTTTAAAAAACATTTTGACAATCAAACCAGCCACAAATTGAATCTGCACACAGTGTGTCAACATGTGCTATCTGCCATCAGGGGATATCCATGTACGTCTTTTGGGGGTGCAACCCCTTCCTCGTATCTAAAGTAGGTGAACTGAGGAAGGGGTTGCACCCCCAAAACACGTCCATTGATCACCCCTGATGGCAGATAGCACATGTTGACAATAGGGATCAGGAGTCTAAAATCCCTATAGGAAAATAATCCCAATTGTGTGCATATTCAATTTTTGGCTGGGCAAGGGGTGGCAGGACCCCATATTAGGACGGGCACATAGAGACATATAGTTTGTGTAAGTGAATGTCTCAGATTGCTCCGAGGTATCCAATTTTGTAATTTTTGGAATGCAACTGTTGTTTTTGTATTTTCCTAAGAAAACAATTGCCAGTTTGTGGCCAGGCAAACAAAAAATGTAAAATAAAAATAAAAAAGGTGTGTGAATTTGCACATAGTAAAATATTTGAACACAAACAACGTGTAGCTTCTTTTTCTAATATGCTCTAACCTTATTTGGTACATTTTTAAAGGTTACATAGTGAAATGGTTGGTATTTACTAAAGGAAAATACACTTGGCACTACAAATGCACTAAGACAAACTAGGAGACAGGAAACCAACAAAAGTTAGAAGTTTAAACAAGATTTTTATTTGGATCGTTAGACAGGAATCTTTAGACATAGCCTGGCATAGGAATTGCCCAGAAGAAGTAGGAGTGAGCAAATCAAGATGGACACCAAATCCCAATAATTTGTTGATTTACAAAAAGGGCTTGAGGTCACATACCTCGGGATTTTTTTGCGGTGTCAAAAGTAAAAATAAATGTTGAAAAACCAAAAAGGATCCAATGACAATAGATTTATACAAAAATAGAACAATAATTTATTTAATAAAAAAGGAAAATACAATTTTCCTGAAAGTTCAACACATACAACATTTTAAACTAGGTACATATACAATAACCGTTGACCTCGACATGTTTAGCTCGAAATTGGAGCTTCTTCAGGAGTAATCTACGGTGTAACGGTACACTAAAAAAAATGAAGTAAAGAAAAGAACAAAGGAACATCCATAAAATGTATACAAAAACACATCTATTGGAATATCCACAAAAAATAGGTTAACAACAAATGCAAAATTTGATTGCAATGTTAGTTACGTTATGATAATGTTTTATAATATACACGTCAAATATTTTAAATATTATAGAATCAGGGAAACATAAATCTAATAAAAAATTATTATTATTATGAAGTATCAATAAATGATGTGGTCAAACATGGCACCTACCAATTGTATATTAAAGATGAAGGAGATATTTTAGCAATTCCAGATTAGAATTCAGAATTGCCCTCAATCTCCAGCTGCAAGAAAGGGATGATCACCAAAATGCCCCAACTGAAGGAAATAAACACGACCTCCCAAAACTTGTATGTGAAGAGGCAGTGAAAACGTTGAAAATAGTCCTGCTAGAAATGATACAGAGAAACTCCTAAGTTGTGACCTGCAGATGAGTAAAAATTATATAATCAAAAAATATATATGTATAATATAAGTGAATTCAAAATAATTTAAATCCACAAAAAGAATACATTTATATTAAAATTAACTAGTTTATCGAATCATTTGTTTTTGTAAAGAGTACTGGGTACTGGATCTTTTAGTGGAGAACCGCAGTGATTCACACAGATTAGCAAAAAGATCCTGTGCGTAAAAGTAAGTAGATACCATAGTATCAATAAGAAATAACTAAAATAGATATCCATCCTACAGCCCAAATGAATAAGCACGTACCTTTAAGGAGTAGTTGAGTATTGCATTGAAGCCGCAGCAATAGCGGCAGTCGTGGCGTGTAAAAAAACAGGAACGATTTCCAGGCAGTCTCCCAATCCCCAACTCAAGGGGAATGACAGAGTGATATGGCGAAATACCGCCAATTTATACTCATCCCGGCGCGGCTAACGTCTGATGTCATTGCCGTGCGGCGGACGCATTCATGAGGGCAGCACTCAGGCAGCTGAACGCTAATGTCTGACTAAATGAGGCCGGATGATGCTGGAACGGCCATGTTGGGAAATCCCCGGATCCCTTATCATGTACAAGACATGAAAGGGAAAGCGCTGTTGGATAGCGCTATACCAGGGGATTCATCAAAAAACAAAAGGAGGACTAACAAAAAGTACAGAAAACAACATAGTGTTAAAGATGCCAAAGAGGGTAAACCCTTCAGGGCTGACATGATATGAACTAATGATTAAGGAACATGAAATGACTGCCCAGGAATTGCCCCCTACCTGTGAAATAGTCCATGTATTTGTCCCGAACCTCGCGGGCATTTTGGGGGGGCAAGCCAGCACAGGCAGATTCCAGGCCCGGCAGGGGATTATCAGGGGAAAGTCCAGCCTCAGGCAAAACTGAGGCCATATAGGAATTAGATTTGCGGCAAAGAAAATTGTGTAGCACACAGCAGCATAATACTACATAGTTTATTCTGTAGTCCGCCAAGTGTATTGAAGTCCTAAAAAGGCGGAACCGGCTGGCCATTATGCCAAAGGCATTTTCAACGACTCTTCGGCCCCTGGCCAGCCGGTAATTGAACACCCTCTTCTCTGGGGTCAGGGTCCTCTGAGAAAATGGCATCATAAGATGTGGTCCGAGCCCGAAGGCTTCATCAGCCAAAAAAACAAAGGGGAGTCCTTCAATATTCCCTTCATCCGGTGGCAATGCAAGGTCGTCACTCTGGAGACGGAGGGCAAACTCCGTCTGGATGAAGGATCCCCCATCGGACATCCGGCCATTCTTCCCTACATCAACATAGAGGAATTCATACCGTGCTGACACCACCGCCATCAGCACAATGCTATGAAACCCCTTGTAATTGAAGTAGTAGGACCCAGAACGGGGTGGCGGCACAATGCGGACGTGCTTCCCGTCTATAGCACCACCGCAGTTGGGGAAGTCCCACCACGTGGCAAACTCCGATGCCACAGTCTGCCATTCCTGTGGCGTGGAAGGAAGCTGTGGAGTCAAACAAGATGAAAAAATATTAGAATACACAAATCAAACATTACAAGTATATTCTAAGAAAATACATTAGAGGCCAACATCAAGCAAAGTCTATGTTTATTAAGGTGTTTTAAATAAGTATAATGGAAGGCTCATGTATCATATTCATCACCCCCTATGATGGTCCATTAATAAATTATAATGGGGAGGGGGGGTAGATGTGTTTGGACACAGGATAGCATTGCAGTGGCGGTGCGTCCAGAGTGGGTGCTGGAGCACTGCCCCCTCTCTCCTGTGCCCGTCACTCAGAACAATACATAGGTTCATGCCTTGCATTAACCTATGTATTGTCTATGCCGCCCACTATTCAGGTGGATGGCCCCCTGTTAAGCGACCGACATATGAAGAACTGCGGCATTTATGCGCTTAAAATTGCATATCAGAAACAGTAAGGAAAATTGTCTTGCACATTACAGCCTGAGGGATGTAATTGGCTTCAGAAAAGTTAAATAGGGGACGCAGGGGGGGGGGGGCATTCCTTGGGTAAACACTGACAGGCTGCTCTGCCAATCATGTTCACCAAGTCTGTTTAATGGTAACATGATTGGCTGATGCAACATCAAGGGAAGGAGAAGACATCAAAGACAGAAGAAGGATGGCGCTGACCACAAGAAGGTAAGTGCAGGGCTGGGGGGGAACTGGCTGCATTGGAGGGGACAAAATGGCTGCATTAGAGGGAACAAAATGGCTGCATTGGAGGGAACAAATGGGGGCGTTTAATAGGCACCAGAGCAAAAAAGGAGGAAGTTTATTTCCTAAATTGGGGTTTGAACCCCCAAACATTTGGAGCAACAGGCGCCCCTGCTGGAAAGGTTAGCGAAGGAAAATATGCATGGAGGAGAAAAAAGGGGCAATCTAAAGCTTCAAGCATGCATGAGGACAAAGGGGACATTCTCAGCATATTACAATCATGGTAATTAGGGAAGGATGAAAGAAATACAATACATTAGAATACATGTAATACATAAAATGTGATGTTAATGGAGAAAACTTACCCTAATATAGTCCTCCTGCAGGACTTGTATAATAGCAGAACAGGTGTCTGGGATTATGAGGCCCAGAGCCTGGGGGGAGATGCCTGTCGTGAACTTCAAGTCCTGAAGACTTCTCCCTGTCGCCAGATAACGTAACGTGGCGATGAGCCTCTGCTCAGTACTGATGGCTTCCCGCATAACGGTGTCCTTCCTGGTAATATAGGGGGACACCAAAGCCAACAGTTCCTGAAAAACGGGGTCAGACATCCGCAGAAAATTCCTGTAGTCCTCAGGATTATTCTCGACTATCTCCCGCAGCAGAGGCATGTGGCAGAATTGGTCCCGCTGGAGCAACCAATTCTTGGTCCATGAACTCCTCCTCACACCATTCATGGACTGGTCTTGGTCCAAAACAAGCAGACCAACACCAAGCGCACGCACAGCACGAACTCGACGATGAGAACGTCCAGGCGACATGGCTAGGAAACGGTCGTCTTATCAGAACGTACAGAACAGAACGCACTTTAGAACAGCAAGGCCTATGAATAACGAACTGAAAAACAGAAACGAACAGGCAAGAACGCACTGTAAAACAGATACGACCTGCCTAGACACCCTTAAAGTCACGATACGAACCCACAAGCACAAACTGAACCGCAGAAAACGATCTTAAAAGTACGAAGACTGAAAAGCGCGAATCGTCTCTTCCCAAACTTTTACTTCACACGCGGTAACACGAGATCAGCAAAAGCAGCCCAAGGGGTGGCACCAAGAAAAAAGATCTTCCCCTTTATAGTGCCGTTGTACGTGCTGGACGTGACCGCGGAGAACAACGAGGAAATTGGGAAATGTCAGTGTGTACGCATGGAAAGCTTGACGAGAAAATCGACAAGGTTAACAAGAATCTCGTCGAAAAAAACGACGTGTTTTTTACGACGAGAAACTCGGTCGTGTGTACGAGGCTTGACACTGTCCCCTGCCTATCCTTCTCTCTCCCTGCACACAAGGTTTATCAAAGTATATGACACTGACACTCTCCCTGCCTATCCTTCTCTCTCCCTGCATACAAGGTTTAGCAAAGAATGTGACACTGACACTGTCCCCTGCCTATCCTTCTCTTTCCCTGCACACAAGGTTTAGCAAAGAATATGACACTGACACTCTCCCTGCCTATCCTTCTCTCTCCCTACACACAAGTTTGAGGTACAAATAGCACTGACACTGTCCCTGCCTATGTAACTCTTTCCCTGCGCCGGAACACACTACACAAGGCCGCAGCGCTGGCGGCCTTTTATAGTGTGGGGCGTGTGCTAAACCCCCTGAGCTATAATTGGCCACAGGCAACCTGCCTGTGGCCAATTATGGCTCTCTTAGCTGCTGGCGCTGTGATTGGCCAAGCATGCGGGGTCACAGTGCATGCTTGGCCAATCACAGCGCCGGGATTGCACTGCGATGGCGCAGTGTATTGTGGGCCGTTCGCGTCACTGGAATTTGGCGCGAACGCCCCAAATCGTTCGATGTTCGCCGAACGGTCAAACAGCCGATGTTCGAGTCGAACTTATGTTCGACTCGAACACCGAGCTCATCCCTAGTTACACCCACAGGCATTTGCAGCACTTACAGTGGGCGGAGTGTGCCCCCTGATCATATTACACCTGAAGTTAGCCTGTATTGCTGCTTTTTCCTGGTGTGTTACACCAACAGGCATTTGCAGCACTTACAGCGGGCGGAGTGTGCCTCCTGATCATATTACACCTGAAGTTAGCCTGTATTGCTGCTTTTTCCTGGTGTGTTACACCAACAGGCATTTGCAGCACTTACAGCGGGCGGAGTGTGCCTCCTGATCATATCACACCTGAAGTTAGCCTGTATTGCTGCGTTTTCCTGGTGTGTTACACCAACAGGCATTTGCAGAACTTACAGCGGGTGGAGTGTGCCTCCTGATCATATTACACCTGAAGTTAGCCTGTATTGCTGCTTTTTCCTGGTGTGTTACACCAACAGGCATTTGCAGCACTTACAGTGGGCGGAGTGTGCCTCCTGATCATTTTACACCTGAAGTTAGCCTGTATTGCTGCGTTTTCCTGGTGTGTTACACCAACAGGCATTTGCAGCACCTACAGCAGGCGTAGTGTGATTCCTGCAAAATATACTCCTGAAGCTAGGCCTTATTGCTGGTTTTCCCATTTCCCTGCAGGCCATTAGAATGTCTGGAAGGCAAACAAGGAGAGGCAGACAGTCAGGAGCCAATAAAAGAGGGCAAGCAGGCTCTGTGTCTAGAGACAACAGTGCTGGTCGTGGACGCGGTGCATCACCATCAGCACGTGGCAATGGGACACGCTTTTCCTTCTTTTCGGCAGCTGGACGTGTTGAGCCGCATCATGCCGAAGACTTGGTAGAGTGGATGACCAAGCCCTCCTCATCCTCCTCATCCTCTCTCACCCAGGCTCAGGGTACTGGCAAAGCAGCTGCCAAAGCGTCCTCTTCCCTGGTATCAATGTCATCATCAGTCACTCCTTCCCTAGACCAACCATGTCCTCCTGAGGAGTCCCCCAAACTGTTTGAGCACAGTGTTGGGTACATGTTCCGGAGGATGCCCAGCGTTTCGAAGGGTCTGATGATGATACCCAGCTAGAGGAAGGCAGTAGCGTGAGAGCAGAGAGAGGGGATGCTCAAGAAGGACACCAATCTGGCAGTCATGTTCCAGCAGCTGCAGCATACTGCCAGATTGGCTCCAGTGATGAGGAGGGAGGGGATGATGAGGTCACTGACTCCACGTGGGTGCCTAATAGGAGAGAGGAGGAGGAGGAGGATGAGGAGGAGGCACATCTCCAACGAGGCAAGATGTCCTCGGGGGGCCAGCGTAAGGGCAGCACACTGACGGAATCACACCGCAGAGCTCCGCCTGTGCAGGGCGCTGCCTCTGCCCGTTATTCAAAAAGTTCTTTGGTGTGGGCCTTTTTTGAGTCGAGTGCATCAGATCGCACAGCTGCTGTTTGCAACATATGTCTCAAGCGTATATCGCGTGGCCAAAACATCACCCGCTTGGGCACCACATGCTTGACCAGACATATGTTGACCTGCCATGCAGCTCGTTGGCAAGCCTACCTTAAAGACCCACACCAAAGAACAAAGCGGACCTCTCCTTGCACCGCATCAGCTGGGATCTCCAACCCCACTATACCTTCAGTCCTCTCTGAAACCTGCACTGAGAGGAATGAAGGTGTAGAATTAGGTGTGTCACAGCCAAGTACTTGCGGGCACTCTGCTAGCAGTACATCAACGTCCGATTCTAGCAGGCAAATTTCCCTGCCCCAGCTGCTGGACCGTCGAAAGAAGTTCACTCCCAGCCATCCACATGCCCAGCGGTTGAATGCTAGCTTGGCTAAATTGCTAGCGCTTCAACTGCTGCCTTTTCAGTTGGTAGACTCGGCCCCCTTCCGTGAGTTTGTGCAATGTGCGGTTCCTCAGTGGCAGGTTCCCAAATGCCACTTTTTCTCACGGAAGGCGATTCCGGCTCTCTACCGGCATGTGGAAGGCAATGTCTTGGCCTCGCTGGACAGGGCGGTCAGCGGTAAGGTGCATATTACCGCTGACTCATGGTCCAGCAGGCATGGACAGGGACGTTACCTTTCTTTCACGGCCCATTGGGTCACTCTTTTGGCAGCTGGGAAGGATGCAGGACAAGGTGCAGTAGTGTTGGAGGTTGTTCCACCGCCACGCCTCCAAAATGCTACTACTGGTTGTGACACACCTCTCTCCTCCACCCCCTCCTCTTCTTCTTCCTCCATGGCCTCTTCCTGTGCTTTGTCCTCGGAACCAGCGGTGCTCCGTAGGCGTTCAAGGGGCTACGCAAGTACGCAGGCAAAAAGATGCCATGCCGTGCTTGCGCTGGTGTGTTTGGGGGACAGGAGCCACACTGGGGCAGAGGTTCTGTCTGCTCTACAGGGGCAGGCCGAGAGGTGGTTGATGCCACGCCAGCTTAAGCCAGGAATAGAGTTGAGCGGACACCTGGATGTTCGGGTTCGACGGGTTCGGCCGAACTTCGGAAAAAAGTTTGGGTTCGGGACCGAACTTTAACCCGAACCTGGACCCGAACCCGAACCCCATTGAAGTCAATGGGGACCCGGACTTCTAAGGACTAAAAAGGCTCTAAAAAGGTAATGGAAAGGGCTAGAGGGCTGCAAATGGCAGCAAAATGTTGTTAAGAGCATGGCAAGTGCTCTGCAAACAAATGTGGATAGGGAAATAACTTAAAATAACATAAAAAAAATAAAAAAATAAAAAAAAAATCTTGACCTAGGAGGACGAGGTCCATATGGAGTAGGAGGTTGAAGTGGCGGTGGATGTGGCTGTGTAGGTGGAAGCGGCGGTGGAGGAGGACGAGGTAGCCAACACTGATTCAAAAATACAACAATGGCTGTGTAATGCCGGTGATGTGTCGAATTCTGTCCCCCGTCAAATAGTGTCCACCCTGTACTGCGCTTGCTCAGTATGTAGGACAAGGGGATTTCTAAAATCTCCCAAGACGAACAGCGCCTGTGTGGTGAGTTCAGGTGAAGGCCACACCATCCGTGGTTCAAGACGAGCCAAGTGAGGCCGTGCCTGAAGTGTGGCGATCGAACCGAGCCCGTGAGGGGCCCTGTTACTATGTGCTACCGTATGTCCACTTGGATGGTGGGGCTTGAACCTGCACTCACAGCGCAGGCGCCGTTCATCTTCGGAGATTTTGTGAATCTCCTTGTCCTCTGTACTGCGCAAGCGCTCCGCCTTCGCAGTATGGGCCGGACACAATCCGATGGCCGGACAGTTTTTGTCACAACACCGGTATACATGTCTATTCTGCACAAGGTACGGACAAGTCCTGTGGGATCCATGCCTGGTTCATTTTAATGAACGTGAGCTTGTCCACATTGGCTCTGGACAGGCGGCTGCGCTTGTCTGTGATAACGCCCCCTGCCATGCTAAATACACGTTCAGATAATACACTGGCTGCAGGGCAGGCCAGCACCTCCAAGGCATAAAGGGCAAGCTCAGGCCATGTGCCCAATTTGGAGACCCAGAAGTTAAAGGGGGCAGACCCGTCATCCAGTACGTGTAGGCCTGTGGACACATACTGCTCAACCATGTTGGTGAAATGCTGCCTCCTGCTAAGACGTTCCATCTCAGCTGGTGGTGCTGGTTGTTGTGGAGTGCTGACAAAGCTTTTCCACATTTCAGCCATGCTAACCCTGCCTTCTGAGGTGCTGCCGGTGCCCCGGCTGCGTTGGCGACCTCTTCCTCCTCCTCTGCCTTCGCCTTGTGCTTCCACCGTACGCCCGCTGTCAGGTGGGAATGCCACCAGCAGTGCGTCTACCAGCGTGCGCTTGTACTCGCGCATCTTACGATCCCGCTCCAGTGAGGGAATTAAGGACGGTACGTTGTCCTTGTAACGGGGATCCAGCAGGGTGGCCACCCAGTAATCAGCACCAGTTAAAATGTGGGCAACTCGGCGGTCATTGCGGAAACACTGCAGCATGTAATCGCTCATGTGTGCCAGGCTGCCCAGAGGCAAAGAAAAGCTGTCCTCTGTGGGGGGTGTATCGTCTGTGTCCTCTGTATCCCCCCAGCCACGCACCAGTGATGGCCACGAGCTGGTCTGGGTGCCACCCTGCTGTGAAAATGGCTCCTCCTCCTCCTCCTCCTCCATCTCCTCCTCCACCTCGTCATCCTCCAGAACTGTTCCCTTTCTGCCGGACAATTGTGTACCTGGCGTTTGTTGGTGCAGGAACCCACCCTCGTAGCCACTTGTGAAAGACTGCCCTGAAAGCCTTTGAAATGATCCCGCTTCCTCCCCCTCCTCCTCATCCTCCTGTGCCACATCCTCTTCCATCATCGCCCGAAGCGTTTTTTCAAGGAGGCATAGAACTGGGATAGTAACGCTAAGAATGGCGTCATTGGCACTGGACATGTTGGTGGAGTACTCGAAACAGCGCAACAAGGCACACAGGTCTCGCATGGAGGCCCAGTTATTGGTGGTGAAGTGGTGCTGTTCTGCAGAGCGACTCACGAGTGATTGCTGCAGCTGAAACTCCACTATCGCCTGCTGCTGCTCGCACAGTCTGGCCAGCATGTGCAAGGTGGAGTTCCATCTTGTGGGCACGTCACATATGAGGCGGTGAGCGGGAAGGCCGAAGTTACGCTGCAGCGCTGACAGGCGAGCAGCAGCAGGGTGAGAACGCCGAAAGTGCGCACAAACAGCCCGCACTTTCTGCAGCAGCTCTGGCATATTGGGGTAATTTTTAAGGAACCTCTGGACCACCAAGTTCAGCACATGCGCCAGGCAAGGGATGTGCGTCAAACCGGCTAGGCCCAGAGCTGCTACGAGATTTCGCCCATTATCGCACACCACCAGGCCGGGCTTGAGGCTCACTGACAGCAACCACTCATTGGTCTGTTGTTCCATGTCCCTCCACAACTCCTGCGCGGTGTGGGTTTTTTACCCCAAACAGGAAAGTTTTAAAACTGCCTGCTGTCGTTTACCCCTGGCTGTGCTGAAGTTGGTGGTGAAGGTGTTACGCTGACCGGAAGAGGAGGCGGTAGAGGATGAGGAAGCGGAGTAGGAGGAGTTAGCAACAGGAGGCAAACTGAAGCGCCCTGCAATCCTCGGTGGTGGAAGGACATGCGCCAAACTGCTATCTGCCTCAGGCCCAGCCACCACTGCATTTACCCAGTGTGCTGTTAGGGAGATATAACGTCCCTGACCGTGCTTACTGGTCCACGCATCCGTAGTTAGGTGGACCTTGCCACAGATGGCGTTGCGCAGTGCACACCTGATTTTGTCCCCCACTTGGTTGTGCAGGGAAGGGATGGCTCGCCTGGAAAAATAGTGGCGGCTGGGCACGACGTACTGTGGGACAGCCAATGCCATCAGGCTTTTAAAACTCTGCGTCTCTACCAGACGGAATGACAGCATTTCAAAGGCCAGGAGTTTTGAAATGCTGGCATTCAGGGCCAGGGATCGCGGGTGGCTAGGGGGATACTTCCTCTTCCGCTCCAATGTTTGGTAGATAGAGAGCTGAACGCTTCCATGGGACATTGTGGAGATGGTTGGTGACCCAGGTGGTAGTGTTGCTGGCAGATGCTCTGTTTGCGGGGTGGCAGGTGCCACTGTCACTACAGAGGTGGATGAAGAGGCCGAGACTGCAGCAAAAGAGGAAGCAGGAGGAGCCAGAGACCTTTCTTGGTTTTTGAGGTGTCTACTCCACTGCAGCTCGTGCTTTGCACTTAGATGCCTGGTCATGCAGGTTGTGCTCAGGTTGAGAACGTTTATGCCTCACTTCAGGCTCTGATTGCACAGCGTGCAAACCACTCGTGTCTTGTCATCAGCACATTGTGTGAAGAACTGCCACGCTGGGGTACTCCTTTGACCTGGCTTTGGTGTGCTCGGTCCCTTGCTGCGTTGGGCAGTAGCAGACATATTGTCTAGCTGACAGACGCTCCGCTTTTGCACCTTGCTCCCTCTTCTGCTGTGCTGGTGGCTCTGTGCGACCACCGCCTCTTCCTCCAAACTACACTGGTCACCTGCATAACGTTGATTCCATGTGGGGTCGAGGACCTCATCGTCCTCCACATCATCTTCCACCCAGTCTTCACCCCTGCCCTCCTTGTCTGTCTGCACAATTGCAAAAGCAGCAGCAGTTGGCACCTGTGTTTCGTCATCATCCGAGACGTACTGCGATGGTCCTCCCATGTACTCATCATGAAACATAAGTGGTTGGGCATCGGTGCACTCAATCTCTTCCACTTCTGGGGCAGGGCTAGGTGGATGGCCCTGGGAAACCCTGCTAACAGAGTCATCGAAAAGCAGAAGAGACTGCTGCATGATTTGGGGCTCAGACTGCTTGGCTGATTTGCAAGGGGGTGAGGTGAAAGACTGATGGACATGGGTTTCAGGTGCCAACTCTGTTCTTTCATCAGAAGAGTGGGTGGGAGACAATGTGAAGGAACCCGAGGCACTGTCAGCAACCCAATCTACTATCGCCTGTACTTGTCCTGGCCTAAACATTCGTACAGCCTCATTAGGCGTGACAAAATACCGCCGCAGGCTCGGTTGCCTACTCGCACCTGAGGAAGGTGTTTCACTTGTGCGTGTATCTGGCACAGATCCACCACGTCCTCTCCCTGCAACAGGAGCTCCACCAGCAGCACCACGACCGGGGCCACCACGTCCCTTTGACCTTCTCCTCATATTTTCAAAATTTAGGATCTTGCCCTAAATGGGTGTTTTTGGAAGCGCAGAACACACCCACAGTACGTAACCGCTGAATCGCACAGCTACAGAACTGCAGAAAATGCTATTAAAAAAAAATGTTGTTTTTTTAGTATAGCACATTAGGAGAAAACTATATAGAAATTGTTTATTTCACACACCTCAAAATATGTATAACACACTGCAACATTTTTTTGGTGCCACTAAACGGCGTTTTTTGGAAGAGCAGAACACACCCACAGTACGTAACCGCTGAATCGCACAGCTACAGAACTGCAGAAAATGCTATTCAAAAAAAATGTTGTTTTTTTAGTATAGCACAGTAGGAGAAAACTATATAGAAATTGTTTATTTCACACACCTCAAAATATGTATAACACACTGCAACCTTTTTTTGGTGCCACTAAACGGCGTTTTTTGGAAGAGCAGAACACACCCACAGTACGTAACCGCTGAATCGCACAGCTACAGAACTGCAGAAAATGCTATTCAAAAAAAATGTTGTTTTTTTAGTATAGCAACGTAGGAGAAAACTATAAAGAAATTGTTTATTTTAAACACCTCAAAATATGTATAACACACTGCAAACTTTTTTTTGAGCCACTAAACGGCGTTTTTTGGAAGAGCAGAACACACCCACAGTACGTAACCGCTGAATCGCACAGCTACAGAACTGCAGAAAATGCTATTCAAAAAAAATGTTGTTTTTTTAGTATAGCAACGTAGGAGAAAACTATAAAGAAATTGTTTATTTCACACACCTCAAAATATGTATAACACACTGCAACCTTTTTTTGGTGCCACTAAACGGCGTTTTTTGGAAGAGCAGAACACACCCACAGTACGTAACCGCTGAATCGCACAGCTACAGAACTGCAGAAAATGCTATTAAAAAAAAATGTTGTTTTTTTAGTATAGCAACGTAGGAGAAAACTATAAAGAAATTGTTTATTTCAAACACCTCAAAATATGTATAACACACTGCAAACTTTTTTTTGTGCCACTAAACGGCGTTTTTTGGAAGAGCAGAACACACCCACAGTACGTAACCGCTGAATCGCACAGCTACAGAACTGCAGAACATGCTATTCAAAAAAATTTTTGTTTTTTTAGTATAGCACAGTAGGAGAAAACTATATAGAAATTGTTTATTTCACACACCTCAAAATATGTATAACACACTGCAAACTTTTTTTTGTGCCCCTAAACGGCGTTTTTTGCAAGCGTACATTAAAGTGCAAATTTTATTTTTTTTGCCCTAAACGGGTCTTTTTTTGCACGAGCAAAATAAAATGTTTTTTTTTTTTTTGTTTTTTTTGCCCTAAGGGTCTTTTGGAAAAGAGAACAATAAAGTGCCTTTTTTTTCCTCTAAAAGTTAGATTTTCTCTGACACTGGGCTCATGGCAGTGTAAAAAGACTGCACTGCAACACAAATAGGTAGACCTATGCAGATCGCTGATTTTAATCTCTGAATCTGGACTCCCATATAATATTCTCTCTCCCTGAAAGCACCAACACAGGAACCTGGCCCTACACTACACTATCTCTCTATCTTTTCCCTCAGATTGTAGAATCAGGACTACCTCTTCTATCTTTCTATCTCTCCCTAAAAGCAGCAGCAGCAGACTAGATCCTCTCCCTATCTATTCTGAAGCAGAGTGTCATGTGTGCTGTGTGCCTCTAGCTTATATAGAAGCTGGGTCACATGTTGCACTGACCAATCACAGCCATGCCATTAGTAGGCATGGCTATGATGGCTTCTAAGGGCACACCAGCTAATCAAAAGGTGATTGGCTGGCCCCTGAAGCATTTCTAAATGCGTTATTAGATTGCCGAACCCGAACCCGAACCCGGACTTTTGGGCAAAGTCCGGGTTCGGGAAAAAGCTAAAGTTCGGTACGGACCCGAACTTTACAGTTCGGGTTCGCTCAACACTAGCCAGGAATGGTAGTTTGCGACAATGGCACCAACCTCCTCTCCGCTCTCCGACAGGGACAACTGACCCATGTGCCCTGTGTGGCTCATGTCCTTAACCTGGTGGTGCAGCAGTTCTTGGGCTTACAGGATGTCCTGAGGCAGGCCAGGAAAGTCTGTGTGCATTTCCGCAGATCTTATAATGCCAGTGCTCACCTGGCTGAGCTGCAAAAGGAGTTGAACCTGCCCAAGAACCGCCTTATATGTGACATGCCCACCAGGTGGAACTCAACGTTGGTCATGCTGCAGCGGCTGCACACGCAGCAGAGGGCCATCAATGAGTACCTGTGCGACTACGGCACCAGGACAGGGTCAGGGGAGTTTTTTTTTTTTTCACCACGCCAGTGGGGCATGATCAGGGATGCATGCACTGTCCTGGCACCATTTGAGGAGGCCACGAGGATGGTGAGCAGTGACAGTGCATGCATCAGTGACACTGTACCTCTTGTCCACCTGTTGGAACATACGCTGCATGGAATAATGGACAGGGCACTTGAGGCAGAACAGAGGCAGGAAGAGGAGGACTTCCTTGCCTCTCAAGGCCTCCTTTACCCAGACAGTGTTCCTTCTGTCCCACCCATCGCACAGGAAGAGGAGGAGGAGGAGGATTGTGTCAGCATGGAGGTGGGGCCTGGCACTCAGCATCATCAGCAGCAGTCTTTTAGGGATGATTTACAGTCCCAAGAAACCAGTGGACTTGTACGTGGCTGGGAGGTGGTGGCTGCGGATCATGTCGTCCTTAGTGACCCAGAGGACTCCGGACCGAATGCCTCAGCTAACCTACGCTGCATGGCCTCCCTGATCCTGCAAAGTCTGCGGAAGGATCCTCGTATTCTTCGGATCAACCATTACTGGCTGGCCACTCTCCTTGATCCATGGTACAAGGGTAAGGTTGCGGACCTTATCTTACCGTCGCAGAGGGAGCAGAGGATGAGACAACTCCGGGTGGCCTTGCAGAAAGGTCTGTGCAATGCGTTCCCAGAGACTGGGAGGTTACAAACTCCTGGTCCTGGACAACGAGTTGCTGAGGCTTCGGTCAGTCAAAGAAGGAGCGGTGGGGAAGGTGGCTGTCTGACCGAAGCGTTCAGACAATTCTTTAGTCCGCAGCCCCAAGGTATGATCGGTTCCAGCAACCATCGCCAGCGTCTGATATACATGGTGCAGGAATACCTAGGGGCAAGGTCAGACTTGGACACCTTCCCCACCGAAAATCCTCTGGCTTACTGGGTCTTGAGGATGGATCACTGGCCAGTATGCAATTGAGCTACTGGCCTGTCCTGCATCCAGCGTTCTTTCAGAACGCACATTCAGTGCTGCTGGAGGATTTGTCACGGATCACAGGGTGCGCCTGTCCACCGACTCTGTTGATCGACTGACCTTCGTAAAGATGAACCAGTCTTGGATCACCACCACCAGCTACCAAACACCTGAAGCTGATATAACAGACTAATTTATTTTCAAATGTCACATCCCTTCAAGACTGATGCTGATGCTGAGAGACTGTCCTGTTATGTTGACTGACTATCCTCCTCCTCCTCAATGATCCGATTGATGATGATAGCTTGGAAGAACATTTTTGTTTCTGGGTGCCGCCACCAGTGGCTAAGGCCCAATTTTTCAGCCCCTGTTTAACAGGGGCATGTAATTACAATTTTTTATGCAATGCTTTGCAGCATGGCTCATTCCTGCACTCCAACTAGAGTATCTGGGAGAGGTTGCAGTGTCGTGGCACCAGCACCAGTGGCTAAGGCCCAATTTTTCAGCCCCTGTTTAACAGGGGCGTGTTATTACAATTTTTTATGCAATGCTTTGCAGCAGGGCTCATTCCTGCACTCCAACTAGAGTATCTGGGAGAGGTTGCAGTGTTGTGGCACCAGCACCAGTGGCTAAGGCCCAATTTTTCAGTCCCTGTTTAACAGGGGCGTGTAATTACAATTTTTGATGCAATACTTTGCAACAGGGCTCATTGCTGTGCTCCAAGTACAGTATCTGTGAGGGGTTGCAGTGTTGTTTCACCAGTGCCTAAGGCCCAATTTTTCTGCCCCTGTTTAACAGGGGAATGTAATTACAATTCTTGATCTAATAATTCACAGCAGGGCCCATTCCTGCGCCCACCAAGAGTAACTGTGAGGCCTTACAGTGTTGTGTCAACACCACCACCACCACCACCAAAGGCCCAATTTTTCAGCCCCTGTTCAACAGGGGCATGCAATTACAATTCTTGATCTAATAATTCACAACAGGGCCCATTCATGCGCCCACCAAGAGTAACTGTGAGGGCTCACAGTGTTGTGGCAACACCAACATGTAAGGGGCAAATTTCAGCTGAGTATATATGGCAGGCCCCTACTTTCAAACATCCAACTTACAAACAACTCCTCCTTGCAAACTGAAGGATACAACAGGAAGTGAGAGGAAATCTACCCCTAAGGCAAATTCTCTCCTGTAAGAGTTAATATGGGAAAAAAAGTGTCTCCTCTCCACTGATGCTTTATCACCAATTCTTGTTTCAATAAAAACCCCAAATTTTCAAAAAACATTTGTCATTAGGACGGAAAGTGAGGTGAACTGTTCTGAACAGTTGCACACTGCACAGACAGCAAAACAAATGTTAAATGGGTGATAACCCTTCCCTATGTTTTCCAAAAAGCTTTAAAATAGATTTTTTGGCTGGAGCTACACTTAAACAATGTACCTGTTCAAAATTACAAACAGATTCTACATAAGAACAAACCTACAGTCCCTGTCTTGTATGCACCGCCTGTATACGGCTGTTCAGAGTATATAGGGCCTTTTTTATTTTGTGTGCGGGGTTCCCCTTAATATCCATACAAGACGCAAAGGGGCTGGTAATGGGCTGGGGTAGGGGGGGGGGGGGCTGTGATGGGGTAGCTATGCCATTTTTCTTAAAGATTTTCATCCATATTACCGGGACCAGACATTACATTAAAGCCGCAAGCAGTTTTAAATGGCTTTTTTTCCTTTAGAAATGTAATTTTGTGCAGGGACAGTTCTAAACACGGGAAACACGTGGCACTTCACAGGCATACTTTAGACACCCCCCAGGTACGATATTTAAAGGAATATTTGACATTTTTTTTTACTTTATGCATCATTAACCACTTAACGACCGCCCACTGTAAATATACGTCAGCAGAATGGCACCGACAGGCAGAATCACGTATATGTACGTGATTGCCTTTGTATAGTTGGGGGGTCCGATCGGACCCCCCTTCTTTACAGTGAGCGGTCGTTTTACCTTCGGGAGCGATCCGGCATGAGGGGACGGCCGTTCGATTCCGGCCACCCCCTCTCGATCGCTCCCGGCGAATGAGAGAGCTTCCCCTGCCTGCCAGGAAGGAGGAAGTGATGTCATCTCTCCTGGGGCGCTCACATATACCGAGCGCCGTACAGGAGAAGATGCCAGGTTAGTACACAGAACAGCACACTGACACCAGGACACATAGGCACATAAATCGCCCCCCCAGGCCCCCCCAGACACCCCCTGATCACCCCCCAGCCCCCCCCCCCAGCCCCCAGTCACAGTGTCACTGATTGCAGTGACCATTTATTTAGTGATCACTGCAATCAGTGACATTTGTGACTGTAAAAGTGTCAGTACATTTAGTTTTAGGTCCAGTGTAGCCCCCTAACCCCCCCCCTAATAAAGGTTTAACCCCCTGATCACCCCCCAGATAACTCTTTCACCCCCTATCACCACTGTCACTAAGCAATCATTTTTCTGATCGATGTCTTAGCGTCGGTGATGCTGATCGGTAGCCAGTAATTTTTTTTAGGTTCGCCGCAGGTTTTTATAGCGTCGGGTACCCCATATATTACCTAATGAAGGTTTAACCCCCTTGATCGCCCCCCAGGTAACCCTTTCACCCCCTATCACCACTGTCACTAAGCAATCATTTTTCTGATCGATGTCTTAGCGTCGGCGATGCTGATCGGTAGCCAGTAATTTTTTTTAGGTTCGCCGCAGGTTTTTATAGCGTCGGGTACCCCCATATATTACCTAATAAAGGTTTAACCCCCTTGATCACCCCCCAGGTAACCCTTTCACCCCCTAGCACCGCCGTGGCTATGCGATCATTTTTCTGATCGATGTCTTGTGTCGGTGATGCTGATCGGTAGCCAGTAATTTTTTTTAGGTTCGCCGCAGGTTTTTATAGCGTCGGGTACCCCCATATATTACCTAATAAAGGTGTAACCCCCTTGATCACCCCCCAGGTAACCCTTTCACCCCCTAGCACCGCCGTCACTATGCGATCATTTTTCTGATCGATGTCTTAGCGTCGGTGATGCTGATCGGTAGCCAGTAATTTTTTTTTAGGTTCGCCGCAGGTTTTTATAGCGTCAGGTACCCCCATATATTATCTAATAAAGGTTTAACCCCCTGTTCGCCCCCCAGGTAACCCTTTCACCCCTATCACCACTGTCGCTAAGCAATCGTTTTTATGATCGTTGTCTTAGTGTCGGTGATGCAGATCGGTAGCTGGTAATTTTTTTTTAGGTTCGCCGTCAGGTTTTTATATAGCGTCAGGTACCCCCATATATTACCTAATAAAGGTTTTAACCCCCTAATTGCCCTAGTTAACCCTTTCACCAGTGATCATCATATAAGTGTTACGGGTGACGCTGGTTAGTTAGTTTGCTTTTTATAGTGTCAGGGCACCCGCCATATATAACCCAATAAAGGTTTAACCCCCTGATCGCCCGGCGGATGATATCAGTTAGGTTTTAGCGTCAGAGAGGGTCTGCGTCACACCCCAGGCAGCGTCAGGTTAGTGCCAGTAGCGCTAACACCCACACGTGAAGCATACACCCCCCTTAGTGGTATAGTATCTGATCAGCTCAATATCTGATCTGATCAGATCTATACTAGCGTCCCCAGCAGTTTAGGGTTCCCAAAAAGGCAGTGTTAGCGGGATCAGCCCAGATACCTGCTAGCACCTGCGTTTTGCCCCTCCGTCCAGCCCAGGCCACCGAAGTGCAGTATCGATCGATCACTGTCACTTACAAAACACAACACACATAACTGCAGCGTTCGCAGAGACAGGCCTGATCCCTGCGACTCCAGTGCTGTAGGAGGTGATTTCACCACCACAGTTAAAAAAAAAAGCATATATGCCGAAGCATTGGGGCAGCAGGAGCGGAGGAGCGATTTTGCTCCTAATGCCGCGTATATACGGTCGAAATTCCGACGGAGGCTTGCCCGTGGAAAAGTCTGACCATATGTACGCGGCATAACTTTTGCGAGAAGATGCCCCCATGCTTCGGCATATATAAATGGTGCATGTATGCCCATCATTGGAAGTGGGTGGATGAAGGGCGGTATTCTAATGGTGGGCATACCCACCGATCAATCTTTTTTTTTCGTTCAGCCAACAGGCTGCATGAAAAAAAAGATTACAATACATGTCCAACAAGGACCAGCAACGTACTGGTATGTTGCTGGACTTTGAATGTTTATACCAGAATGATGCCTGCGGGTTTAGGTATCATCTTGGTATCATTCTTTTCAGCCAGCGGCCGGCTTTCATGTAAAAGCAATCCTAGTGGCTAATTAGCCTCTGGACTGCTTTTACAAGCAGTGGGAGGGAATGTCCCCCCCCCGGATATAAAAAGCGCCATTGGGAAATTGGGAAAGCATTTTATCACACCGATCTTGGTGTGGTCAGATGCTTTGAGGGCAGAGGAAAGATCTAGGGTCCAATAGACCCCAGTTTTTTCAAAAAAGAGTACCTGTCATTACCTATTGCTATCATAGGGGATATTTACATTCCCTGAGATAACAATAAAAGTGATAAAAATAAATAAATATGGAAGCAACAGTTTAAAAATAAAATAAAAAAGCAAAATTAATAATAAAAAAAAAAAAAAAAAAGCACCCCTGTCCTGCCCTGCTCTTGCCCAATGGCGAACGCAAGCGTCGGTCTGGCGTCATATGTAAACAGCAATTGCACCATGCATGTGAGGTATCACCGCGAAGGTCAGATCGAGGGCAGTAATTTTAGCAGTAGACCTCCTCTGTAAATCTAACGGGGTAACCTGTAAATGCTTTTAAAGGCTTTTAAAAATGTATGTAGTTTGTCGCCAATGTGCGTTTGTGCGAAATTTTAAAGCATGTCGTGTTTGGTATCTATGTACTCGGCCTAAGATCATCTTTTTTATTTCATCAAACATTTGGGCAATATAGTGTGTTTTAGTGCATTAAAATTAAAAAAAGTGTATTTTTTCCCAAAAAAATGCGTTTGAAAAATCGCTGCGCAAATACTGTGTAGAAAAAAAAAATGCAACACCCACCATTTTATTCTGTAGGGCCTTTGCTTTAAAAATATATATAATGTTTGGGGGTTCAACATAATTTTCTTGCAAAAAAAAATATGTTTTCATGTAAACAAAAAGTGTCAAAAAGGGCTTTGTCTTCAAGTGGTTAGAAGAGTGGATGTAAGCTTCCTAATGTTGTGTATAAAATGCCAGAACAGTTCAAAACCCCCCCAAATGACACCATTTTGGAAAGTAGACACCCCAAGCTATATACTGAGAGGCATGTCGAGTCCATGGAATATTTTATATGTTGACACAAGTTGCGGAAAAAAATATATATATTTTTTTTTTTTTGCACAAAGTTGTCACTAAATGATATATTGCTCAAACATGCCATGGGCATATGTGGAATTACACCCCAAAATACATTCTGTTGCTTCTCCTGAGTACGGGGATACCACATGTGTGAGACTTTTTGGGAGCCTAGCCGCGTACGGGACCCCGGTAACCAATCACCGCCTTCAGGCTTTCTAAGGGTGTCAATTTTTGATTTCACTTCTCACTGCCTATCACAGTTTCGGAGGCCATGGAATGCCCAGATGGCACAAAACCCCCCCAAATGACCCCATTTTGGAAAGTAGACACCCCAAGCTATTTGCTGAGAGGTATTGTGAGTATTTTGCAGATCTCGCTTTTTGTCACAAAGTTTTGAAAATTGAAAAAAAAAAGGAAAAAAACAAAAACAAATGAGAGCTGTAAAATACTCACCATGCCTCTCAGCAAACAGCTTGGGGTGTCTTCTTTCTAAAATGGGGTCATTTGGGGGGGTTTTGTGCTATTTTGGCATTTTATGGCCTTCAAAACTGTGATAGGTAGTGAGGAGTGAAATCAAAAATTTGCGCCCTTAGAAATCCTGAAGGCGGTGCTTGGTTTCCAGGGTCCCGTACGTGGCTAGGCTCCTAAAAAGTCCCACACATGTGGTATCCCCGTACTCAGGAGAAGCAGCAGAATGTATTTTGGGGTGCAATTCCACATATAACCATGGCATGTGTGAGCAATATATCATTTAGTGACAACTTTTTGTAATTTTTTTTTTTTTTTTGTCATTATTCAATCACTTGGGACAAAAAAAAAAATATTCAATGGGCTCAACATGCCTCTCAGCAATTTCCTTGGGGTGTCTACTTTCTAAAATGGGGTCATTTGGGGGGGTTTTGTACTGCCCTGTCATTTTAGCACCTCAAGAAATGAGATAGGCAGTCATAAATTAAAAGCTGTGTAAATTCCAGAAAATGTACCCTAGTTTGTAAACGCTATAACTTTTGCGCAAACCGATAAATATACGCTTATTGACATTTTTTTTACTAAAGACATGTGGCTGAATACATTTTGGCCTAAATGTATGACTAAAATTGAGTTTATTCGATTTTTCTTATAACAAAAAGTAGAAAATATCATTTTTTTTCAAAATTTTCGGTCTTTTTCCGTTTATATCGCAAAAAATAAAAATCGCAGAGGCAATCAAATACCATTAAAAGAAAGCTCTATTTGTGGGAAGAAAAGGACGCAAATTTCGTTTGGGTACAACATTGCATGTCCGCACAATTTACAGTTAAAGCAGCACAGTGCAAAATTCTGAATTCACCTCTGGTCCTCTAGCTACCAAATGGTCCGGGGCTTAAGTGGTTAAAATGACTGCTCCCGAAAAACTGTAGTTTTTAAAACTTTTTTTTGGATTGATACATGTCCCCTGGTGCAGAACCCGGGTTCCCAAACCCTTTTTAGGACAATAACATGCATAATAGTCCTTATAATTAGCACTTTAGATTTCGAACGTTCGCATCCATTGTATTTAATAGGGTTCTAAAGTTTGTGCGAACTTTCGGTCCGTTTGCGGGTTCTGGTGCGAACCGAACCCGGGGGTGTTCGGCTCATCACTAACGGCGAGCAGCAATTTGTAGCGGGACTGTGACATTGCGGTGGATAAATTGGACACTAAGTGGCAATATTTGGGGACCAGTGACACCAATACAGTGATCAGTGTTAAAAAATGCACTGTCACTGTTCAAATGACACTGGCAGGAAGGGGTTAACATCAGGGGCGATCAAGGGGTTAACTGTGTTCCCTCAGTGTGCTTACAAACTGTGTGGGGGAAGGACTCACTGCAGGATAGACATGTGCATTTCGTTTCTTTCCGAATCGAAATTCGGACGAATTTTTCATTATTCGGACATTCGGATGCATCCGAATTACCGAATTACAATACTAACGAATTTAACCGAATCCGAATTTTTTCGAATCTAAAAATATTTTTGACCCGACTTTGGGTCCATGTATCTCGGGGTTCCTTGGTGATAGAAACCCCAAATTCGGAGATGTTGTAGGGCTAGTTCTTCTGTGTTTACATACCAAATTTGGTGTTTCTATCACTAAGTGACCCCGAGATACGTGGACCCAAAGTCGGGTCGCAAAATGTCAAGCACTTTACTGGAGCAGAGAATGACATTTTGCGACCCGATTTTGGGGCCACATATCTCGGGGCCACTTGTAGCTAGAAACCCCAAATTTGGTATGCAAACACAGTAGAACTAGCACTACAACATCTCCAAATTTTGGGTTTCTATCACCAAGTAACCCCAAAATACATGGACCCAAAGTCGGGTCGCAAAATATTTTCGAATCCGGTTGAAATAGTATCAACATGATTCGAAATTATTTCAACTGCATTTGAAACTATTTCAACCGGATTCGAAAATATTTTGTGACCCGAATTTGGGTCCATGTATCTCGGGGTTACTTGGTGATAGAAACCCCAAATTTGGGGTTATTGTTTTTCTAGTCTATTTTCTATTTTATTATAATCTTTTCTATCCAAAGTTAAAATTAATTAATTAATTAAAAAATTTGAATTCATACTATTCGAAATTCAAATTTATTCTATTTGAAATTCGAATTTCAGAAGATGGTTGTATATTCTTTCTATTTTATTCTTCTAAATTATATTTTTTTTCTATTCTGTTCTAATCTTTTCTATTTGAATTATAAATTTTGGAAGAAGGTTATTTACTTACTTATATACATCTGTCACATAAAAAAAAAGATGTGAAATGGCTGTCACGGATGTCGATCGCAAGGCAAGTACATATGCTGTATGTCATTGTCCACTTACCACAACACCTGCCATGAGTGCCACGTGACCAAGTTGTGGATTGTCCACTTGCCACGTCACCTGCCACAAGTTATGGGGTTCCTAGCACCAAGTGACCCCCAGATAGGGGCGATCTGTCAAGTGCTTTTCTGCAGCAGAGAATTAAATTTTGTGACCCGACTTTGAGGCCACGTATCTCGGGGCCACTTATAGCTAGAAATCCCAAAATATTTGGTATGTAAACACAATACAACTGGCACTACAATAACCCCAAATTTGGGGTTTCTATCACCAAGTAACCCCATTGTAATGCTAGATCTACTGTGTTTGCATACCAAATTTGGGGTTTCTAGCTATAAGTGGCCCCGAGATACGTGGCCCCAAAGTCGGGTCACAAAATGTCATTCTCTGCTGCAGAAAAGTACTTGAAATATCGCCCATATCTGGGGGTCACTTGGTGCCAGGAGCCCCATAACTTGTGGCAGGTGACGTGGCAAGTAGACAATCCACAACTAGGTCACGTGGCAGGTCACGTGGCACTCGTGGCCGTTCACGTGGCACTCGTGGCAGGTCACGTGGCACTCGTGGCCGGTGTCGTGGCACTCGTGGCCGGTGTCGTGGCACTCATGGCAGGTGTTGTGGTAAGTGGACAATGACATACAGCATATGTACTTGCCTTGCGATCGACATCCGTGACAGCCATTTCACATCTTTTTTTTATGTGACAGATGTATATAAGTAAGTAAATAACCTTCTTCCAAAATTTATAATTCAAATAGAAAAGATTAGAACAGAATAGAAAAAAAATATAATTTAGAAGAATAAAATAGAAAGAATATACAACCATCTTCTGAAATTCGAATTTCGAATAGAATAAATTTGAATTTCGAATAGTATGAATTCAAATTGTTTAATTATTTAATTAATTTTAACTTTGGATAGAAAAGATTATAATAAAATAGAAAATAGACTAGAAAAACAATAACCCCAAATTTGGGGTTTCTATCACCAAGTAACCCCGAGATACATGGACCCAAATTCGGGTCACAAAATATTTTCGAATCCGGTTGAAATAGTTTCAAATGCAGTTGAAATAATTTCGAATCATGTTGATACTATTTCAACCGGATTCGAAAATATTTTGCGACCCGACTTTGGGTCCATGTATTTTGGGGTTACTTGGTGATAGAAACCCAAAATTCGGAGATCTTGTAGTGCTAGTTTTACTGTGTTTGCATACCAAATTTGGGGTTTCTAGCTACAAGTGGCCCCGAGATATGTGGCCCCAAAATCGGGTCGCAAAATGTCATTCTCTGCTCCAGTAAAGTGCTTGACATTTTGCGACCCGACTTTGGGTCCACGTATCTCGGGGTCACTTAGTGATAGAAACCCCAAATTTGGTATGCAAACACAGAAGAACTAGCACTACAACATCTCAAATTGGGTTTCTATCACCAAGTAACCCCAAAATACATGGACCCAAAGTCGGGTCGCAAAATATTTTCGAATCCGGTTGAAATAGTATCAACATGATTCGAAATTATTTCAACTGCATTTGAAACTATTTCAACCGGATTCGAAAATATTTTGTGACCCGAATTTGGGTCCATGTATCTCGGGGTTACTTGGTGATAGAAACCCCAAATTTGGGGTTATTGTTTTTCTAGTCTATTTTCTATTTTATTATAATCTTTTCTATCCAAAGTTAAAATTAATTAATTAATTAAAAAATTTGAATTCATACTATTCGAAATTCAAATTTATTCTATTCGAAATTCGAATTTCAGAAGATGGTTGTATATTCTTTCTATTTTATTCTTCTAAATTATATTTTTTTTCTATTCTGTTCTAATCTTTTCTATTTGAATTATAAATTTTGGAAGAAGGTTATTTACTTACTTATATACATCTGTCACATAAAAAAAAAAGATGTGAAATGGCTGTCACGGATGTCGATCGCAAGGCAAGTACATATGCTGTATGTCATTGTCCACTTACCACAACACCTGCCACGAGTGCCACGACATCGGCCACGAGTGCCACGACACCGGCCACGAGTGCCACGTGACCTGCCATGAGTGCCACGTGAACGGCCACGAGTGCCACGTGACCTGCCACGAGACCAAGTTGTGGATTGTCCACTTGCCACGTCACCTGCCACAAGTTATGGGGTTCCTAGCACCAAGTGACCCCCAGATATGGGCGATATGTCAAGTACTTTTCTGCAGCAGAGAATGACATTTTGTGACCCGACTTTGGGGCCACGTATCTTGGGGCCACTTATAGCTAGAAACCCCAAATTTGGTATGCAAACACAGTAGAACTAGCATTACAACGGGGTTACTTGGTGATAGAAACCCCAAATTTGTGGTTATTGTAGTGCCAGTTGTAATGTGTTTGCATACCAAATATTTTGGGATTTCTAGCTATAAGTGGCCCCGAGATACGTGGCCTCAAAGTCGGGTCGCAAAATTTAATTCTCTGCTGCAGAAAAGCACTTGACATATCGCCCATATCTGGGGGTCACTTGGTGCTAGGAACCCCATAACTTGTGGCAAGTGGACAATCCACAACTTGGTCACGTGGCCGGTCACGTGGCACTCGGACAATGACATACAGCATATGTACTTGCCTTGCGATCGACATCCATGACAGCCATTTCACATCTTTTTTTTTATGTGACAGATGTATATAAGTAAGTAACTAACCATCTTTCAAAATGTATAATTCAAATAGAAAAGATTAGAACAGAATAGAAAAAAAAATAATTTAATAGAATAAAATAGAAAGAATATGCAACCATCTTATGAAATTCGAATTTCGAATAGAATACATTTGAATTTCGAATAGTAGGAATTAAAAAAAATGTAATTAATTAATTTTAACTTTGGATAGAATAGATTAGAATAGAAATAGAGAATACACTAGAAAAACAATAGAATAGAATAGAATATAGATACTATCTATTTCATGTTTAATTTTTTTTTGCAAATTACTATTTTTTACATAAGATCTCCTGCAGACTATTAGCATTTATTTTATTTTTTTTTGCAGATCTCCTGCAGACTATTAGTATCTATTTAGTTTTCTCACCAGGTCTCCTGCAGACTATTAGCATCTATTTCTTTTTTAGCAGATCTCCTGTAGACTATTAACAGCCATTTCACTTCTTTTTTTTTTGCAGATCTCCTGCAGACTGTTAGAATCAATTTAATTTTTTTTTTCAAAGTCGGGTCGCAAAATATTTTCGAATCCGCTTTAAATAGTATCAACATGATTCGAAATTATTTCAACCGCATTTAAAACTATTTCAACCGCATTTGAAACTATTTCAACCGCATTTGAAACTATTTCAACCGGATTCAAAAATATTATGCGACCCGACTTTGGGTCCACATATCTCGGGGTTAGTTGGCGATAGAAACCCCAAATTTGGGGATGTTTTAGTGCTAGTTCTCTTGTGTTTGCACACAAAATTTGGGGTTTCTATCACTAAGTGACCCCGAGATACGTGGACCCAAAATCGGGTCGCAAAATGTCAAACACTTTTCTGCAGCAGAGAATGACATTTTGCGACCCGAATTTGGGGCCACATATCTCGGGGCCACTTGTAGCTAGAAACCCCAAATTTGGTATGCAAACACAGTAGAACTAGCACTACAACATCTCCAAATTTGGGGTTTCTATTACTAAGTGACCCTGAGATACGTGGACCCAAAGTCGGGTCGCAAAATATTTTCGAATCCGGTTGAAATAGTTTCAAATGCGGTTGAAATAATTTCGAATCATGTTGAAATAATTTCGAATCCGGTAGAAATATTTTCGAATTCGGTTGAAATATTTTCGAATGCGACCGATTTTCGAATTCAGTCGAAAACAAAACGAAATCCGAAAACGAATTTAACAAATTTAACGAATCTAACTAAACGAAATTAATTAATTAACGAATTAAAACGAAACGAAACAAATTTTTTCCTTTTGCACATGTCTACTGCAGGAACAGAGAGATCTGTGTTCCTGATTAGTAGGGATGAGCTCAGGCGTGTTCGCATTGAACACGTGCAGAGCCCGCCAAGGAAGTCGGCAACGTCGGAACCGCGCTGAGCTAATCACAGGCAGGGAGACATTTCCCGATCTCTGCAGCCGAGCATCAAGACAATGTCTCCCTGCCTGTGATTAGCGCAGCGCGGTTCCGACGGTGCCGACTTCCTTGACAGACTCTGCACGTGTTCAATGCTAACACGCCTGAGCTCATACCTACTGATTAGCAAGAAGCACAGATCTCTCTGTTTCTGTCTGAAAGAAGGAAGCCGTTCTATCATTTGATGGAGCGATCAATGGAGGCCCGCTGATTGGCTCCCGCTGTGTCCAATCACAGCGGTAGCGGGTCGCCGGCGGGACCCCCCAGACTAGGTCACTCAGACAATGTACAGGTACTTTGTTTGGCACACCCAGGCCGCCTTGCCACAGTATATGTGCGGTGGGCGGTCCGGAACTGATTAAAGCACAATATACAGCATAGTGCTTGTGCTGTGTGTTTTTCCCTCTCTATGCTGTAAAATAACTGGTTGATCCTGCCTGTTCTTGTGTCACCCTATGTGAACTGATCAAAGTAATCATGGCTGCTGATCCATGATACCGTGGTCAGTTTGCATGCCTCCATCATCCCGCAGTCTCTCCCTCTCCCACTCTCCACCTTCCTACCTTCCTGCCTGTCAGCTCTTGTGTGTGAGAGCCATCTCCTCCCTGACCCTCCTCTCCCACCATTATTCCGCTATGGCTAAAAGTCAGTGATCACAAATCCTGGAATCCTCTCTGGTACAGCAAGATTTACAGTGCAGCATCTGTGTTTTTAAAAATGATGCAGCAATGCCTTTTTTCAGAGCGCCACTGTGCAGTCAAGTGACCTCCCGCCACTCTCCTCCTCTCCTCCCGGCTGACGTCAGAGGGGAATGTCAGCCTCTCCCACTGTAGTCCTCAGATTGGGGAAGAAAAGTGCCATGAGGTCACGTGACTGCACAGCAACGCAGTAAAATAAGGCATTTAGCTGCATAATTTAAAAAAAAATCACATACACTGCACTGTATATCTTGCTGTAACAGAGGGAATTCCATGATTTGTGATCACTGACTTTACAACCGCTTAAAGAGGAAGCAAACCCTGGCCAATTTTTCTTTTTTTTCAATGTTAACATTCAGTAGCTCATTAGAAGGCATAATCATTCGAAATCGGCCCTAAACGAGGTCTGTAAATACCTTATCTTCTCTTGATTTCCGGGTATTAGCCGCCCCATTGTTAGTGCTGTTTGGTGAATCTGTTCCGTACGTCACTTCCGCCATTACTCAGTTTCCCTTAGGAAATCTTGCGCATGCGCCGTAGCGTCGTAACCAAGCCTTGATCTCGATTGCCGTTACTGCAGCAACCGAGATAACCGAAAATGAATGCTAAAGCACTTGCAAGGAGATATTGTATATAGTGTGCAGCATTGCATATTTATTACACAAATTAATAAGTAATGTTTACCAAAAGAAATATATATAAAAAATAATCTTGATATTGTAAATAATATTATAAAAAAAAATCTTCTTTAAAAAATAAAATTATTAATAAATAAATAATGTTTCTTTTTCTTGACATAATACTTTCTTATCTATCCATCTAATAATTTTCTGTATATATATATATATATATATATATATATATATATATATATATATATATTTATGAAAATTAATAATAATTAAAAAAATCTAGAAAATAAATAAATATATCTATATCTATATCTATATCTATATATATTTGAAAAAATATATATATATATATTTTTTTTTTAGGTAGCTTGAATGTTACCACCAAAATTAATATTTAATTTGTGTTATAATAAGAAATTTATAAAAAAAAATAATATTTAAACTGAAAACTCTTATTTATTAATGTATTTGCTCAAAATTTTCACTATTATAAATTTAGCAACTAAATAATTTATATACTAAAAACAAAAAAAAATTGTATTGAATTTTTTTTTTTTTTTACAAATTTTTTTTTCTAATTTTTTTTTTGATTAAAAGATAATTTTGTTCTTTAAAACCCAAATAAATCTTCCTCATCATCTTTCACTAAAACAATTATACACTGATTAATAAGTAATAATTTGGCAGATTCCAATTGCCCACATTACACATATCAATATTTTTTAATTTGAACATGAGTGACTTTTATTAATTATTAGGTATTTTATAAAACAATTTAATAATCAATGTATTTCATACTGTAGGTTAATTTAATTTTTTTAAATAAACAAAACTTTGAGAACATTATGTTCACTTTTTCAGTACTTGTATATTTTAGAAAACCCGAAACTTTAACAAACTTTAGGCAGTAGTATAGTGGACATTAGTGTTGAGCGAACCCGAACTGTAAAGTTCGGGTCCGTACCGAACTTTAGCTTTTTCCCGAACCCGAACCCGGACTTTGCCCAAAAGTCCGGGTTCGGGTTCGACAATCTAATAATGCATTTAGAAATGCTTCAGGGGCCAGCCAATCACCTTTTGATTAGCTGGTGTGCCCTTAGAAGCCATCATAGCCATGCCTACTAATGGCATGGCTGTGATTGGTCAGTGCAACATGTGACCCAGCTTCTATATAAGCTAGAGGCACACAGCACACATGACACTCTGCTTCAGAATAGATAGGGAGAGGATCTAGTCTGCTGCTGCTGCTTTTAGGGAGAGATAGAAAGATAGAAGAGGTAGTCCTGATTCTACAATCTGAGGGAAAAGATAGAGAGATAGTGTAGTGTAGGGCCAGGTTCCTGTGTTGGTGCTTTCAGGGAGGGAGAATATTATATAGGAGTCCAGATTCAGAGATTAAAATCAGCGATCTGCATAGGTCTACCTATTTGTGTTGCAGTGCAGTCTTTTTACACTGCCATGAGCCCAGTGTCAGAGAAAATCTAACTTTTAGGGGGAAAAAAAAGGCACTTTATTGTTCTCTTTTCCAAAAGACCCTTAGGGCAAAAAAAACAAAAACATTTTATTTTGCTCGTGCAAAAAAAGACCCGTTTAGGGCCAAAAAAAAAATTTGCACTTTAATGTACGCTTGCAAAAAACGCCGTTTAGGGGCACAAAAAAAGTTTGCAGTGTCTTATACATATTTTGAGATGTGTGAAATAAACAATTTCTATATAGTTTTCTCCTACTGTGCTATACTAAAAAAACAACATTTTTTTTGAATAGCATTTTCTGCAGTTCTGTAGCTGTGCGATTCAGCGGTTACGTACTGTGGGTGTGTTCTGCTCTTCCAAAAAACGCCGTTTAGTGGCACCAAAAAAAGTTTGCAGTGTGTTATACATATTTTGAGGTGTTTGAAATAAACAATTTCTTTATAGTTTTCTCCTACGTTGCTATACTAAAAAAACAACATTTTTTTTAATAGCATTTTCTGCAGTTCTGTAGCTGTGCGATTCAGCGGTTACGTACTGTGGGTGTGTTCTGCTCTTCCAAAAAACGCCGTTTAGTGGCACCAAAAAAAGGTTGCAGTGTGTTATACATATTTTGAGGTGTGTGAAATAAACAATTTCTATATAGTTTTCTCCTACTGTGCTATACTAAAAAAACAACATTTTTTTTGAATAGCATTTTCTGCAGTTCTGTAGCTGTGAGGTTCAGCGGTTACGTACTGTGGGTGTGTTCTGCTCTTCCAAAAAACGCCGTTTAGTGGCACCAAAAAAAGTTTGCAGTGTGTTATACATATTTTGAGGTGTGTGAAATAAACAATTTCTATATAGTTTTCTCCTACTGTGCTATACTAAAAAAAAAAACATTTTTTTTAATAGCATTTTCTGCAGTTCTGTAGCTGTGCGATTCAGCGGTTACGTACTGTGGGTGTGTTCTGCTCTTCCAAAAAACGCCGTTTAGTGGCACCAAAAAAAGGTTGCAGTGTGTTATACATATTTTGAGGTGTGTGAAATAAACAATTTCTTTATAGTTTTCTCCTACTGTGCTATACTAAAAAAACAACATTTTTTTTGAATAGCATTTTCTGCAGTTCTGTAGCTGTGCGAGTCAGCGGTTACGTACTGTGGGTGTGTTCTGCGCTTCCAAAAACACCCATTTAGGGCAAGATCCTAAATTTTGAAAATATGAGGAGAAGGTCAAAGGGACGTGGTGGCCCCGGTCGTGGTGCTGCTGGTGGAGCTCCTGTTGCAGGGAGAGGACGTGGTGGATCTGTGCCAGATACATGCACAAGTGAAACACCTTCCTCAGGTGCGAGTAGGCGACCGAGCCTGCGGCGGTATTTTGTCACGCCTAATGAGGCTGTATGAATGTTTAGGCCAGGACAAGTACAGGCGATAGTAGATTGGGTTGCTGACAGTGCCTCGGGTTCCTTCACATTGTCTCCCACCCACTCTTCTGATGAAAGAACAGAGTTGGCACCTGAAACCCATGTCCATCAGTCTTTCACCTCACCCCCTTGCAAATCAGCCAAGCAGTCTGAGCCCCAAATCATGCAGCAGTCTCTTCTGCTTTTCGATGACTCTGTTAGCAGGGTTTCCCAGGGCCATCCACCTAGCCCTGCCCCAGAAGTGGAAGAGATTGAGTGCACCGATGCCCAACCACTTATGTTTCATGATGAGTACATGGGAGGACCATCGCAGTACGTCTCGGATGATGACGAAACACAGGTGCCAACTGCTGCTGCTTTCGCAATTGTGCAGACAGACAAGGAGGGCAGGGGTGAAGACTGGGTGGAAGATGATGTGGAGGACGATGAGGTCCTCGACCCCACATGGAATCAACGTTATGCAGGTGACCAGTGTAGTTTGGAGGAAGAGGCGGTGGTCGCACAGAGCCACCAGCACAGCAGAAGAGGGAGCAAGGTGCAAAAGCGGAGCGTCTGTCAGCTAGACAGTATGTCTGCTACTGCCCAACGCAGCAAGGGACCGAGCACACCAAAGCCAGGTCAAAGGAGTTCCCCAGCGTGGCAGTTCTTCACACAATGTGCTGATGACAAGACACGAGTGGTTTGCACGCTGTGCAATCAGAGCCTGAAGCGAGGCATAAATGTTCTCAACCTGAGCACAACCTGCATGACCAGGCATCTAAGTTCAAAGCACGAGCTGCAGTGGAGTAGACACCTCAAAAACCAAGAAAGGTCTCTGGCTCCTCCTGCTTCCTCTTCTGCTGCAGTCTCGGCCTCTTCATCCACCTCTGTAGTGACAGTGGCACCTGCCACCCCGCAAACAGAGCATCTGCCAGCAACACTACCACCTGGGTCACCAACCATCTCCACAATGTCCCATGGAAGCGTTCAGCTCTCTATCTCCCAAACATTGGAGCGGAAGAGGAAGTACCCCCCTAGCCACCCGCGATCCCTGGCCCTGAATGCCAGCATTTCAAAACTCCTGGCCTTTGAAATGCTGTCATTCCGTCTGGTGGAGACGCAGAGTTTTAAAAGCCTGATGGCATTGGCTGTCCCACAGTACGTCGTGCCCAGCCGCCACTATTTTTCCAGGCGAGCCATCCCTTCCCTGCACAACCAAGTGGGGGACAAAATCAGGTGTGCACTGCGCAACGCCATCTGTGGCAAGGTCCACCTAACTACGGATGCGTGGACCAGTAAGCACAGTCAGGGACGTTATATCTCCCTAACAGCACACTGGGTAAATGCAGTGGTGGCTGGGCCTGAGGCAGATAGCAGTTTGGCGCATGTCCTTCCACCACCGAGGATTGCAGGGCGCTTCAGTTTGCCTCCTGTTGCTAACTCCTCCTACTCCGCTTCCTCATCCTCTACCGCCTCCTCATCCGGTCAGCGTAACACCTTCACCACCAACTTCAGCACAGCCAGGGGTAAACGACAGCAGGCAGTTTTAAAACTTTCCTGTTTGGGGGAAAAAACCCACACCGCGCAGGAGTTGTGGAGGGACATGGAACAACAGACCAATGAGTGGTTGCTGTCAGTGAGCCTCAAGCCCGGCCTGGTGGTGTGCGATAATGGGCGAAATCTCGTAGCAGCTCTGGGCCTAGCCGGTTTGACACACATCCCTTGCCTGGCGCATGTGCTGAACTTGGTGGTCCAGAGGTTCCTTAAAAATTACCCCAATATGCCAGAGCTGCTGCAGAAAGTGCGGGCTGTGTGTGCGCACTTTCGACGTTCTCACCCTGCTGCAGCTCGCCTGTCAGCGCTGCAGCGTAACTTCGGCCTTCCCGCTCACCACCTCATATGTGACGTGCCCACAAGGTGGAACTCCACCTTGCACATGCTGGCCAGACTGTGCGAGCAGCAGCAGGCGATAGTGGAGTTTCAGCTGCAGCAATTACGCGTGAGTCGCTCTGCGGAACAGCACCACTTCACCACCAATAACTGGGCCTCCATGCGAGACCTGTGTGCCTTGTTGCGCTGTTTCGAGTACTCCACCAACATGTCCAGTGCCAATGACGCCGTTCTTAGCGCTACTATCCCAGTTCTATGCCTCCTTGAAAAAACGCTTCGGGCGATGATGGAAGAGGATGTGGCACAGGAGGATGAGGAGGAGGAGGAGGAAGCGGGATCATTTCAAAGGCTTTCAGGGCAGTCTTTCACAAGTGGCTACGAGGGTGGGTTCCTGCACCAACAAACGCCAGGTACACAATTGTCCGGCGGAAAGGGAACAGTTCTGGAGGATGACGAGGTGGAGGAGGAGATGGAGGAGGAGGAGGAGGAGGCATTTTCACAGCAGGGTGGCACACAGACCAGCTCGTGGCCATCACTGGTGCGTGGCTGGGGGGATACAGAGGACACAGACGATACACCTCCCACAGAGGACAGCTTTTCTTTGCCTCTGGGCAGCCTGGCACACATGAGCGATTACATGCTGCAGTGTTTCCGCAATGACCGCAGAGTTGCCCACATTTTAACTGGTGCTGATTACTGGGTGGCCACCCTGCTGGATCCCCGTTACAAGGACAACGTACCGTCCTTAATTCCCTCACTGGAGCGGGATCGTAAGATGCGCGAGTACAAGCGCACGCTGGTAGACGCGCTGCTGGTGGCATTCCCACCTGACAGCGGGCGTACGGTGGAAGCACAAGGCGAAGGCAGAGGAGGAGGAAGAGGTCGCCAACGCAGCCGGGGCACCGGCAGCACCTCAGAAGGCAGGGTTAGCATGGCTGAAATGTGGAAAAGCTTTGTCAGCACGCCACAACAACCAGCACCACCAGCTGAGATGGAACGTCTTAGCAGGAGGCAGCATTTCACCAACATGGTTGAGCAGTATGTGTCCACAGGCCTACACGTACTGGATGACGGGTCTGCCCCCTTTAACTTCTGGGTCTCCAAATTGGGCACATGGCCTGAGCTTGCCCTTTATGCCTTGGAGGTGCTGGCCTGCCCTGCAGCCAGTGTATTATCTGAACGTGTATTTAGCACGGCAGGGGGCGTTATCACAGACAAGCGCAGCCGCCTGTCCAGAGCCAATGTGGACAAGCTCACGTTCATTAAAATGAACCAGGCATGGATCCCACAGGACTTGTCCGTACCTTGTGCAGAATAGACATGTATACCGGTGTTGTGACAAAAACTGCGAAGGAGCAGCGCTTGCGCAGTACAGAGGACAAGGAGATTCACAAAATCTCCAAAGATGAACGGCGCCTGCGCTGTGAGTGCAGGTTCAAGCCCCACCATCCAAGTGGACATACGGTAGCACATAGTAACAGGGCCCCTCACGGGCTCGGTTCGATCGCCACGCTTCGGGCACGGCCTCACTTGGCTCGTCTTGAACCACGGATGGTGTGGCCTTCACCTGAACTCACCACGCAGGCGCCATTCGTCTTGGGAGATTTTCGAAATCCCCTTGTCCTACATACTGAGCAAGCGCAGTACAGGGTGGACACTATTTGACGGGGGACAGAATTCGACACATCACCGGCATTACACAGCCATTGTTGTATTTTTGAATCAGTGTTGGCTACCTCGTCCTCCTCCACCGCCGCTTCCACCTACACAGCCACATCCACCGCCACTTCAACCTCCTACTCCATATGGACCTCGTCCTCCTAGGTCAAGATTATTATTATTTTTTTTATTTTTTTTTATGTTATTTTAAGTTATTTCCCTATCCACATTTGTTTGCAGAGTACTTGCCATGCTCTTAACAACATTTTGCTGCCATTTGCAGCCCTCTAGCCCTTTCCATTACCTTTTTAGAGCCTTTTTAGTCCTTAGAAGTCCGGGTCCCCATTGACTTCAATGGGGTTCGGGTTCGGGTCCGGGTTCGGGTTAAAGTTCGGTCCCGAACCCGAACTTTTTTCCGAAGTTCGGCCGAACCCGTCGAACCCGAACATCCAGGTGTCCGCTCAACTCTAGTGGACATACAAAATATCCACTTTTATAAGTTGACTGTTATCATGTAAATTAGCCTCATTGTTTAACTGTGCATACTTTAGGTAGTAGACATATCGTCTCCAAGCAAAATCTAGCCCTGCAATGTCTGCTTATCTTGTGTGTGGATTACGTTTGTCCGATGAAAGAGTAAGTACAGACAATTCTGCTTTCTTATTAAAAAAAATAAAATCAACATTACAGTTAACAAAAATTTAAAGAGACATGTTATAAAAATAAACTGCATATTACAATTTTTTGATTATTTTATTTATTATATTTAACATTTATAGAACATTACTTGAATTCGTACTTTAAAAAAAAAAATTAAATCTAATTTAACAAAATAAATTACTGACATTTCTATTAATTCAAAAATTATATAAATGTATATCAGAGGAATCTTCTTCTTAAAAAAAATGTGGTCTCGTTTTCCACCCCCCGAGGAAGATCCTTGTTTTCCATATAATCTACCAGATCCAGTGAGAACCGACTCTGAAATTGAAGAAGAGAAAAGACAGGATCTAAGGATTGGAAATATTGATTGGTGCAGATGTGGCAAATGTATGCCCATGTCTATGGCTGAAGAATCTGTATGCTGTCAAGAACTGGAAAACACAAGAGCCAATATACCAGAAGAATTTTTATGCATCACAGATTCAGAAGTATTCAATTCCATGGTAGTTAACAATAGAAATAACTCCATTATTCTGGATGTGATACGTCTTTCAGATTCAGAAGCTCCAAATGGAAATGACAATAGGTAGGTGTAATGAAAAAAAAATTGCATGTGTACATCTATTTGTCTATAATAATTTATTTTATTTTTTTAACTAATCTATTGCTAGGATTATTTAAAAAATAAAATAAACTAATGTATGGACATGTGTTGTTGTGTGTGTGTATATATAGATATAGGTACACACACACATATACACACACATACACACACACACACACACACACACATTATTCTCTAGATATACACACACACACACACATTATTCTCTCTCTCTCTCTCTGTCTCTCTCTCTCTCTCTCTCTCTCTCTCTCTCTATATATATATATATATATATATATATACATATATGTAAACACATACAAATCTATCTCATATATATATATATATATATTGTGACAGCAGGCAGGTAAAATCACCAGGTTGCATCCAAGATGGAAGGTATATATGTCCTAGATTCAGGTTTTATGCCGATTTATACCACTAGGGGGAGTGCTGTGAGTCTTGCAGGGGAAGAGTTAATGAGCCCAGCTAAAGTAAGTGGACTCATTAGGGCCTCTACAAGAACTCCCAGCATGCTAAGGGAGAGGCTCTAACCTGGAACCAGATCTGTGTGGATAGTCTGGGGAGTGTGATCTCTGTGCGGTGAGCCAAAGCCTTGTGGTTATTGCTAGAACTTCTAAAATCAGGGAGCTAGGGACTGGGACAGCACAAGGCTGTACCCAGTTCTTAGTTAGGGACACCAACGTGTGTAGTGAGCGGTCAAGTTGACCAGGATTTCTTTTCCTGTTTCTTTTGTTTTTGCTGTATTTTTTGTCTGTATATAGTTCAAATAAAACCACACCCTTTTGTTTTCTCCTACCACTGTCTGCTGTGCCTGTTTTTGTGTGGTGAACCCATCCAGGGGGTCACACACACCCGCTGCTGAGTTAACCCCCTCACAATATATATATATATATATCGAAAGTGAGAAATCAAAAGTGTGAATTTTAAAGGCTAATAAGCAAGTTATTATCCTAAAAAGGGTTCGGGGACCCGGGCCCTGCCCCAGGGTACATGTATCAATGCAAAAAAAAGTTTTAAAAACTGCATTTTTTTGGGGAGCAGTGATTTTAACCACTTCCTTACCCGCCCATATTAATATGACATCTACAGATGGGAACTCCCATCCTGGGTGGACGTCATATGACGTCCTGGGCTTTGTGGGGGGATATCTGAATGATGCCTGCAGCTAGAGGCATCATTCAGATATCTTTCTCTTCAGCCAGCGATTCTGCACACGATAAGAACAATCATAGTGGCGGTTCCGCTGCTTGATCGTTCTTATAGGCGGCGGGAGGGGACATCCCCCTCCCTGCTGCCGCCATCCGGTCCTTCTCCGGGCTCTCCTGTGCCATCGGGGGCCCGGAGAAAGAATCGTCCGGCGCCGCTGTCTTGTCACATGACAAGCATTGAGATGACTGGTGACCAGATGGTCACCAGTCATCTCTATGACCGTCGGAGGCCCGGGCGCGATGTGATGACGTCACGCCCGGGTTCCCAAAAGTAAACAAAGCCGAGAATGCGGCTGAAAGCATGAGATCTGTGATTTATTTTTCCTGATCTCATGCTTTCCAGCCTGGAGGAGAGACATGGGGTACTATGTTACGCTGTCAGTGATCCGGGTACCTGGAGCTGGAATGCAGCTGGAGTGCACGCTGTATCCGGCTTACCATAGTATAGGACGCTGTGATTTTCTTTCTTTTTTACTTTTAGGACTAGCCGCACAGGCGGTTTTATTTTTAATTTGTATAATATTTTTAAATACATTTTCGGGCATACTACACTATGGGAGTCCTTCATCTTTCTCATTGAGGTGATCCATTACCATTGTTTTCTATACGGGATCTTTTGAAAAAGCTGCACCGTGGAAATCCCTGAGATTGTGCTGCAAGCTGGTCTAGTTGGAGGAATCAGTGGGGACACCTGGACCTGATTGGAAGCTAATCGTATCATGCTGTTTACCCCTGTAGGGGTGTGAGGAGCTGGTGAGTGGGGACCCTTGTGGGGGAATATCTGGAATATCTGGAAGACTGTTTGGAGGAATATTTGCTGTCAATTATCATTTTGAACATTGTCAATTACTGAGGAGTGGACTTTTTTTATATATGTATATATGATTATATATATATATACATCTTTTTTCACTATTAATTTTATTTTTTATTGCTATCACCGACACATCATTTATATTTATGGTTTATGGTTTGCACCATATAATTTTTTATGGTATAGGGTTTGATTAGCACATATATATATATATATATATATATATATATATATATATATATATATTTTTATTGCACATTTATTAGTGGACACATTGCACTATAGTGTACTCACAGGTATAGTTTTATATGTAACTCCCTTGCTACTAAGGGTATATTCATTATATTTTGTGTCACAGCACGTATACATATATTTATATATATTGTGAGGGGGTTAGCTCGGCAGCGGGTGTGTGTGACCCCCGGGATGGGCTCCCCACACAAAACAGGCCCAGCAAACGGAGGTTGTGGTTTTTAAAATCAAAAAGGTGCGGTTTATTTTCTATTTACAGTGACAAAACACAGCAAAGCAAAAGAAACATAACCAAAATAAATCCTGGTCAAGTTGACCTCTGACTAAACATACAGGTTTCCTAACTAACAACTGGGATCAGCCTAGTGCTGTCCTAGTCCCTAAGTCCCTGGTTTTAAATGTCCAAGCAAATAGCCACACAGGCTTTGTCTCACCGCACAGGGGTTCACTCTCCCTAGACAGTCCACACAGGTCTGGTTCCAGGCATGAGCTAACATCTAATGAAGCTGGGAGTTCTTATAGAGGCCTAAATGAGCTGACAAGGTTCAGCTGGTCTCCTCATCTCTGTCTGCACGACGCCCCACACTCTCCCTAGAGGTATGAGTCATCCATGAGCCCACTAGCCTTATACAACTCTCCACCTAGTTGTATAAGTCGGCGTAAAGCCTGAATCTGGGCGAAATATATCTACCCCCCTGGATGCAACCAGGTGACTTTACCTTCCTGCTGTCACATACCCCCCCTCTTGTTTTAACCTCGGGGTTGGAACACCAGCAATCAGGCATTCATGTACTCGAGACAAAGCATCCACATTCCCCATTTGAACGCCAGGGCGATGCTTTACTGTGAAGTTGAATTCCTGGAGGGCCAGGAACCACCTATTCACTCTTCTATTTGTTTCCTTGTTTTGAGCCATCCACTTTAACGGAGCGTGATCCGTAACCATGTCAAAGTGCCTACCTAGCAGGTAGTACCGAAGGGAATCTAGAGCCCACTTCACCGCTAAACACTCCTTTTCAACGGTGGCGTAATTTACCTCATGGGACTTCAACTTCCTGCTGAGGTAAATGACTGGGTGCTCTTCCCCGTTCCAGACCTGGGACAATACTGCTCCTAACCCCACATCTGATGTACGACAAAGTCTTTAGAGAAGTCGGGTGAGTACAACACTGGCTGGCTACATAAGGCTTGTTTCAAGAATTGGAATGCTGCCTCAGCCTCGGGGGTCCATTTAATCATGACCGACCCTTTCCCCTTCGTCAGGTTGGTTAGGGGCACAGCCTTAGAAGCAAAGTGGGGAATGAATCGCCGATAATACCCAGCGATTCCCAGAAAGGCTCGTACCTGCTTCTTGCTGTTGGGACGTGGCCAACTCTGGATGGCCTCGACTTTGTTGAGTTGGGGTTTTATTACTCCCCTCCCAATGGTGTACCCAAGATATTTGGCCTCCTCCTGCCCAATGGTACACTTCTTGGGGTTAGCCGTAAACCCCGCTTCCCGAACAGAGTCCAGGACTGCTTGCACTTTTGGCAGATGTGAGGCCCAATCTGTGCTATGGACAATTACGTCATCCAGGTAAGCCGCAGCATACTTCCGATGGGGCCTCAGCATCTGGTCCATTTTCCGCTGGAATGTGGCCGGCGCATTCTGTAACCCGAACGGCATTCTTTTATATTGGAACGCCCCGTCTGGGGTTACAAATGCGGTTTTCTCTTTGGCCGACTTGGCCAGGGGGATTTGCCAATACCCTTTTGTGAGGTCAAGAGTCGTCATGTATCGGGCTGTTCCCAGCCGGTCGATCAACTCATCTATACGTGGCATGGGGTAGGTGTCAAATTTTGTAACTTTGTTCAACTGACGAAAATCGTTACAAAATCGCCAGCTCCCATCCGGTTTAGGCACCAACACGATGGGACTAGACCAATCACTTTGGGACTCCTCTATCACCCCTAAGTTCAGCATTTTCTGTACTTCCTCCCGTATTGCCTCCCGTCGAGCCTCTGGGATCCGATAGGGTTTTAACTTCACCCTTTCACCGGGCGGGGTAATGATGTCATGCTCTACCCCAGATGTTTGTCCCGGCAGCTCAGAGAATACCTCCTTGTTGCGAAGCACAAACTCCTTAACCTCCTGTTGTTGGGGTTGTGACAAGGTGGCTGCTATTCCAACCTCAGGAATCACGCAACCAGTTTGAGCTGGTGACCAAGTGTCTGCGACTAGGGACTCTCTATCCCTCCAGGCTTTCAACAGATTAACGTGATAGATCTGTTCGGGCTTTCGCCTTCCTGGTTGTCTGACCTTGTAATTCACTTCGCTCACTTTTTCCATTATCTCGTAGGGGCCTTGCCATTTGGCAAGGAATTTACTTTCAACCGTAGGGACAAGTACCAATATCCTATCCCCCGGGGAAAAGGTACGGGTCTTGGCTCCACGGTTGTACACTCTCTGCTGTGCCAACTGCGCTTGGGCCAAATGTTCCTTCACGATGGGCATTACCTGTGCAATTCGATCTTGCATCAGGGCGACATGCTCAATCACACTCCTGTGGGGAGAACTCTCACTTTCCCAAGTTTCCTTGGCAATATCCAACAGCCCTCTTGGGTGTCTCCCATACAGTAACTCAAAGGGGGAGAATCCCGTAGAGGATTGGGGCACCTCCCTAATAGCAAACATCAAATAAGGAAGTAAACAGTCCCAATCCTTTCCATCTCTATCCACCACTTTCTTCAACATTTGTTTTAGGGTTTTGTTGAATCTTTCAACCAGCCCATCGGTTTGGGGGTGATACACAGACGTACGCAATTGCGTCACTTTGAACAATTTACACAGCTCTTTCATAACCCGGGACATAAAGGGTGTACCTTGGTCCGTAAGCAGTTCTTTACAAATACCCACCCGGCTAAAAACAAGAGATAGCTCTTTGGCTATGGTTTTGGCCGAGGTATTTCGGAGAGGGATCGCTTCTGGATAACGGGTGGCATAGTCCATTATAACTAATATGTACTGGTGCCCCCTAGCGGACTTGATTATAGGACCTACCAAATCCATGGCGATCCTCTCAAACGGGACCTCAATGATGGGTAGAGGGACCAGCGGGCTACGGAAATGTGGCATCGGGGCCAACCTCTGACACACAGGGCAGGAGGAACAATAATTTTCTACGTCCTTCATCACCCCCGGCCAATAGAATCTCTGTAATACCCTCTCTCGGGTTTTCTCTGTCCCCAGATGACCTCCAAGAATGTGCCCATGGGCCAACTCCAACACCAACTTCCTGTAAGGTTTGGGCACCACAAGCTGCTCAACGGTTTCTTCTGCCCTTTTTGCCACCCGATACAGTAGGTCCTTCTCTACGCTGAAGTATGGGTAAGTGCAGGTATTATCTGGGTTCACTAACTCGCCATCTATTTTCACTACGTTTTCCCGTGCCTTTATTAGGGCGGGGTCTTTCAACTGTTCTGTGGCAAAGTTTTCCCTGTGAACCTCAAGATCAGAAAACTCCACAGACGGTAGGTTTTCGTCTGAGGAGGTGGGCTCCTCTCCAGTTTCTTGAGTCTCCCCTGCCAATACTGATAAGGGAAATTCCGGAGAGTCCTCACCACTCTCAGGGGAGTTCTGGCTATCACATTCCTGGTACATAGGGGCACCAGTGAGGGGCTCAGGATCATCCCACAGTTCCCAGAACTTCGGAAAATCCCTTCCCACAATGGCGTCATGCGGTAACTGAGATACTAAGCCCACTGGATGAGAGAGGGTACCTTTGGGGGTCTCGAAACACACTGTAGTCACTGGATACTCTCGGGTGTCCCCATGCACACAAATAACAGCTACCTTGCTATTCCCAGAGACCTCTGTTTTAACTAACTCAGCCTTTATCAGGGTCACAAGGCTACCTGAATCCAGCAATACCACAACATTTCTACCATTAACACACATTTTGCATAAATGTTTCTCAGTTCCTCGAATGGCAGTGCATGCGACTGTCGCACACAGCGACTGACGTCTGCCCGTCAGAAAGTCACACTGCATGGGTTCCTCCACAACCGGGCAATTGGCTGCAATATGTCCCGCTTGCCGGCAGCGGTAGCAAACGATCCTTCTTGCCGTCTCTTGAGCCGCTGATTTCCCAGGCTGTTCTCGCCAAACTTGGGGTAGAGCTCCCACCCTCTCACTCTCTCCACCCTCACCCCTTGGAATCCTCTTATCCGCCCCTGGGGATGGTCTGGTCTTAGGGTGGAAAGTCCGAGTGTCTCTGGAAGAGGCCGTCAGGTTCTCTGTAGCCAAGTATTTCTCCACACGATCCACAAGACCATCGGCCGTCTCTGGGTCTCCATGGCTTACCCACTTTTGGATGGCAGTAGGAAGAGCTCTCAAAAACCGATCCATTACAACACGTTCCACAATCTTTGGTGCGGACAAAGTCTCTGGCTGTAGCCACTTTCTGCTCAGGTGAATGAGATCATACATTTGAGACCTGGGGGGTTTTCCAAGCTGGAAAGTCCAGTTATGCACACGCTGAGCCCGGACAGCCTGGGTGACACCCAGCCTTGCCAATATTTCAGCTTTTAGCATCACATAGTCTTTTGCTTGGTTAGGCTCTAGGTCATAGTAAGCTTTCTGCGATTCACCAGTTAACAGAGGAGCCACCAGTCCAGCCCACTGCTCCTCAGGCCACTTTTCTCTTTCAGCGGTCCTTTCAAATGTGGTCAAAAATACCTCTGGATCATCCTCTCCAGTCATTTTTGTCAATAAACGACTCACCCCAAAGGACGCGGTATTAGTGGGACGGCTTTCCTCACTGGTCTGCGGACGTTGCTGCATTACTGCTTCCATCTGTTGTTGTAGTCTCTGCTCTTGCTTCTGCAACAGGTCTATGAAGCGGGCCTCAGATTGCTGCTGGGCTCGTTGCTGAGCCTCCAGACTCTGTTGCAAAGTTGCGTTTGTCTGCTGCTGGGCTGCAAGGCTCTGTTGATGAGCTTGCTGCTGGGCTGCGAAGTTCTGTTGTTGAGCTGCAAGGCTCTTTTGCAAACCTGCATTTGTCTGCTGTTGATTGGCATTTGCTAGAGCCAGCTGCTTCAGTATCTCCTCCATGCTGGCTTAAAAAAAAACTGCCCGCATTCTCCACCAACTGTGAGGGGGTTAGCTCGGCAGCGGGTGTGTGTGACCCCCGGGATGGGCTCCCCACACAAAACAGGCCCAGCAAACGGAGGTTGTGGTTTTCAAAATCAAAAAGGTGCGGTTTATTTTCTATTTACAGTGACAAAACACAGCAAAGCAAAAGAAACATAACCAAAATAAATCCTGGTCAAGTTGACCTCTGACTAAACATACAGGTTTCCTAACTAACAACTGGGATCAGCCTAGTGCTGTCCTAGTCCCTAAGTCCCTGGTTTTAAATGTCCAAGCAAATAGCCACACAGGCTTTGTCTCACCGCACAGGGGTTCACTCTCCCTAGACAGTCCACACAGGTCTGGTTCCAGGCATGAGCTAACATCTAATGAAGCTGGGAGTTCTTATAGAGGCCTAAATGAGCTGACAAGGTTCAGCTGGTCTCCTCATCTCTGTCTGCACGACGCCCCACACTCTCCCTAGAGGTATGAGTCATCCATGAGCCCACTAGCCTTATACAACTCTCCACCTAGTTGTATAAGTCGGCGTAAAGCCTGAATCTGGGCGAAATATATCTACCCCCCTGGATGCAACCAGGTGACTTTACCTTCCTGCTGTCACAATATATATATATATATATATATATATATATATATATATATATATATAATTTGTTTGCATATTAGTCCTTTATCTTCCTACATTTTTGAGTTATTTTAGGAACGAGCAGCGCCATACCCCACCATATAAATTTTCCAATCATTCAGATCCTTTTTAGGATCCTATTAGGGGGCTGCAGCTCATCATTTAATTGAGGCCCTAAGCGCAGGAACATACACATTTTTTCTAGAGGCCCTAATGAGCCCACTTACTTCAGCTGGGCTCATTAACTCTTCCCCTGCAAGACTCCCAGCACTCCCCCTAGTGGTATAAATTGGCATAAAGCCTGAATCTAGGACATATATACCTTCCATCCTGGATGCAACCTGGTGATTTTACCTGCCTGCTGTCACATACCTCCCCTCTTGTTTTAACCTTGGGGTTGGAACACAAGCAATCAGGCATGCATGTGCTCGAGACAAAGCATCCACATTCCCCATTTGAACGCCAGGGCGATGCTTTACCGTAAAGTTGAATTCCTGTAGGGCCAGGAACCACCTATTTACTCTTCTATTTGTCTCTTTGTTTTGAGCCATCCACTTTAAAGGAGCGTGATCAGTGATCATGTCAATGTGCCTACCTAGCAGATAGTACCGAAGGGAATCTAGAGCCCATTTCACCGCTAAACACTCCTTCTCAATCGTGGCGTAATTTACCTCATGGGACTTCAATTTCCTGCTGAGGTAAATGACTGGGTGCTCTTCCCCGTTCCAGACCTGGGACAATACTGCTCCTAACCCAACGTCGGATGCATCACTTTGTACGACAAAGTCCCTAGAGAAGTCTGGTGAGTACAACACTGGCTGGCTACATAAGGCTTTTTTTAAGAATTGAAATGCTGCCTCAGCCTCTGGGGTCCATTTAACCATAACAGACTCTTTCCCTTTTGTCAGGTTGGTTAGGGGCACAGCCTGAGAAGCAAAGTGGGGAATGAATCGCCGATAATAACCAGTGATTCCCAGAAAGGCTCGTACCTGCTTCTTGCTGTTGGGACGTGGCCAATTCTGTATGGTCTCAACTTTATTGACTTGGGGTTTTATTACTCCCCTCCCAATGGTGTACCCAAGATACTTGGCCTCCTCCTGTCCAATGGTACACTTCTTGGGGTTGGCCGTAAACCCAGCTTCCCGGATAGAGTCTAGGACTGCTTGCACTTTTGGCAGATGTGAAGCCCAATCTGTGCTATAGATAATTACATCATCTAGGTAAGCCGCAGCATACTTCTGATGGGGCCTCAGTATCTGGTCCATTTTCCGCTGGAATGTTGCCGGCGCATTCTGTAAACCAAACGGCATTCTTTTATATTTGAACGCCCCATCTGGGGTTACAAATGCGGTTTTCTCCTTGGCCGACTTGGCCAGGGGAATTTGCCAATACCCTTTGGTGAGATCAAGAGTTGTCATGTATCGGGCTGTTCCCAACCGGTTGACCAACTCATCTATACGTGGCATGGGGTAAGTGTCAAATTTTGTAACTTTGTTCAGTTGTCGCAAATAGTTACAAAATCGCCAGCTCCCATCCGGTTTAGGCACTAACACTATGGGACTTGACCAATCACTTTGGGATTCCTCTATCACCCCTAACTTAAGCATTTTCTGTACTTCCTCACGTATTGCCTCCCGTCGAGCCTCTGGGATTCCGATAGGGTTTTAGCTTCAACCTTTCACCGGGCGGGGTAATAATATCATGCTCTACCCCATACGTTTGTCCCGGCAGCTCAAAGAAAACCTCCTTGTTGCGAAGCACAAACTCCTTAACCTCCTGTTGTTGGGGGTTTGACAAGGTGACTGCTATTCCAACCTCAGGAATCACGCAATCAGATGGAGCTGGTGACAAAGTTTCTGCGACTAGGGATTTCCTATCCCTCCAGGCCTTCAACAGATTAATGTGATAGATCTGTTCGGGCTTTCACCTTCCTGGTTGTCTGACCTTGTAAATCACTTCGCTCACTTTTTCCATTATCTCGTAGGGGCCTTGCCATTTGGCGAGGAACTTGCTTTCAACCGTAGGGACAAGTACCAATATCTTATCCCCCGGGGAAAAGATACGGGTCTTGGCTCCACGGTTATACACTCTCTGCTGTGCCAACTGCGCTTGGGCCAAATGTTCCTTTACGATTGGCATTACCTGTGCAATTCTATCTTGCATCAGGGCGACATGCTCAATCACACTCCTGTGAAGAGAACTCTCACTTTCCCAAGTTTCCTTGGCGATATCCAACAGCCCTCTTGGGTGTCTCCCATAGAGTAACTCAAAGGGTTAGAAACCCGTAGAGGATTGGGGTACCTCCCTAATAGCAAACATTAAATAGGGAATTAGACAGTCCCTGTTACGTACCTCCGATGATGAGTCTGACTCGTAGGAGAAGACCTCTCATACAGCTCTGGTTCAGGAGCCACCGGAGTGGGAACAGTGGTCTCGGGAACACAGCGGGGTAGGAGTGCCTGTAGAGACTGTGGTGGTTGACGCTGTAGCTGGTTGATGATCCTCCAGATTGGGCTGGAACTGTGGATGACAGCAGGATCAGTAGCAGGCTGAAGCAGGGAGAGATAAGCCAGGTTAACACGGTAACACACAGAGTAAGTAGCAGGCAGGTGCAGGGTCAGGCGAGCCGGGTCAGATCGGGTGGTCCGGCAGAGCAATGTGGAGGACTGGAGCAGGGTCAGATAAGCAGGCAGAGGTCTGGCAATGGAGCAGCAAGCAGTAGTAGCAGAGTCAAGACAGGCCGGGGTCAGGGTTGGAGATAACAGGTAAGTCAGCAGAGCCGGGTCGTTCAGGTATACAGATAGCAGATGCGGGTAGAGATACTCAGAAGCTGCAGATCAAACAGCACTGCATGAGTGCAGCTGCTGTCCTTTTAAAGGCCCATTGGCGCCAAACAGCGTTCAGCGCGCACGCACGCGCGCGCAATAGCAGTGGAGGATCGCGCATATGCGTGCGCAATAGCGGTGGAGGATCCAGTCATGGTAAGTCCCTGACAGTCCCAATCCTTTCCATCTTTATCCACCACCTTCTTTAACATTTGTTTTAGAGTTTTGTTGAATCTTTCAACCAACCCATCTGTTTGGGGGTGATACACAGATGTACGCAATTGTGTCACTTTGAACAACTTGCACGGCTCTTTCATAACCCAGGACATAAAGGGTGTACCTTGGTCCGGAAGCAGTTCCTTACAAATACCCACACGGCTAAAAACAAGAGATAGCTCTTTGGCTATGGTTTTGGCCGAGGTATTTCGGAGAGGAATCGCTTCCGGATAACAGGTGGCATAGTCCAATATAACCAAAATGTACTGATGTCCCCTAGCGGACTTCATTATCGGACCTACCAAATCCATTGCGATCCTCTCAAAGGGAACCTCAATGATGGGAAGAGGTACCAGCGGGTTACGGAAGTGTGGCATTGGTGCCGACCTCTGACACACAGGGCAGGAGGAACAATAATTTTCTGTTTCCTTCATGACCCCAGGCCAATAGAATCTCTGCAATACTCTCTCGGGTTTTCTCTGTCCCCAGATGACCTCCAAGAATGTGCCCATGGGCCAAATCTAACACCAACTTCCTGTAAGGTTTGGGCACCACAAGCTGTTCAATGGTTTCTTCTGCCCTTTTAGCCACCCGATACAGTAGGTCCTTTTCCACAATGAAGTATGGGTAAGTGTAGGTCTCATCTGGGTTCACTAACTCGCCATCTATTTCCACTATGTTTTCCCATGCCTTTATTAGGGTGGGGTCTTTTAACTGTCCTGTGGCAAAATTTTCCTTGTGAACCTCGAGATCAGAAAACTCCACAGACGGCATGTTTTCGTCTGAGGATGTTGGTTCCTCCCAAGTTTCTCGAGTCTCCCCGGCCAATACCGACAAGGGGAATTCTGCAGAGTCCTCACCACTCTCAGAGGAATTCTGGCTATCACATTCCTGGTATATAGGGGCACCAGTGGGGGGCTCAGGATAATCCCATAGTTCCCAGAACTTTGGAAAATCCCTTCCCACAATGGCATCATGAGGCAAGTGAGGCACTAACCCCACCTGATGAGAGAGGGTACCTTTGGGGGTCTCAAAACACACTGTAGTCGCCGGATACTCTCGGGTGTCCCCATGCACACAAATAACAGCTACCTTGTTATTCCCAGAGACCTCTGTAGTAACTAATTCAGCCTTTATCAGTGTCACCAGGCTACCTGAATCCAGCAACACAACAACATTTCTACCATTAATACACATTTTGCATAAATGTTTCTCAGTTCCCCGAATGGCAGTGCATGCGACTGTCGCAAACAGCGACTGACGTCTGTCCCTTAGAAAGTCACATTGCATGGGTTCATCCACAACCGGGCAATTTGCTGCAATATGTCCCTCTTGTCGGCAGCGGTAGCAAACAATCCTTTTTGCTGCCTCTTGAGCCCCTGACTTCCCAGGCTGTTCTTGCCAGACCTTAGGTAGAACTCCCACCCTCTCACTCTCTCCACCCTCACCCCTTGAAATCATCTTACCCGCCACTGGGGATTGTCTGGTCTTAGGGTGGAAAGTCCGTGAGTCTCTGGAAGAGGCAATCAGGTTCTCTGTAGCCAAGTACTTCTCTACACGACCCACAAGATTATCGGCTGATTCTGAGTCTCCATGGCTTACCCACTTTTGGATGGCAGTAGGAAGAGCTCTCAAGAAATGATCCATCACAACACATTCCACAATCTTTGGTGCGGACAAAGTCTCTGGCTGTAGCCACTTCCTGCTTAGGTGAATGAGATCATACATTTAAGACCTGGGGGGTTTTCCAAGCCGGAAAGTCCAGTTATGCACACGCTGAGCCCGGACAGCCAGGGTGACACCCAGCCGTGCCAATATTTCAGTTTTTAGCATCACATAGTCTTTTGCTTGGTCAGGCTCTAGGTCATAGTAAGCTTTCTGCGATTCACCAGTTAACAGAGGAGCCACCAGTCTAGCCCACTGCTCCTTAGGCCACTTTTCTCTTTCAGCAGTCCTTTCAAATGTGGTCAAAAACACCTCTGGATCATCCTCTCCAGTCATTTTTGTCAATAAACGACTCACCCCAAAGGACGCAGTATTAGTGGAACTACTTGCCTCACTGGTCTGCGGACGTTGCTGCATGAACGTTTCCATTTGTTGCTTTAGTTTCTGTTCTTGCTTCTGTAACAGGTCTATGAAGCGGGCCTCAGATTGCTGCTGGGCTTGTTGCTGAGCTTCCAGACTCTGTTGCAAAGTTGCATTCGTCTGCTGCTGGGCTGCAAGGCTCTGTTGATGAGCTTGCTTCTGGGCTGTAAGGCTCTGTTGATGAGCTTGCTTCTGGGATGCGAAGCTCTGTTGTTGAGCTACAAGGCTCTTTTGCAAACCTGCATTTGTCTGCTGCTGATTGGCATTTGCTAGAGCCAGCTGTTTCAGTATCTCCTCCATGCTGGCCTTAAAAAAAACTGCCACTGGTTCTCCACCAACTGTGAGGGGGTTAACTCAGCAGTGGGTGTGTGTGACCCCCTGGCTGGGTTCACCACACAAAAACAGGCACAGCAGACAGTGGTAGGAGAAAACAAAAGGGTGTGGTTTTATTTGAACTATATACAGACAAAAAATACAGCAAAAACAAAAGAAACAGGAAAATAAATCCTGGTCAACTTGACCACTCACTACACACGTTGGTGTCCCTAACTAACAACTGGGTACAGCCTTGTGCTGTCCCAGTCCCTAGCTCCCTGCTTTTAGAAGTTCTTAGCAAAAACCACACAGGCTTTGGCTCACCGCACAGAGATCACACTCCCCAGACTATCCACACAGATCTGGTTCCAGGTTGGAGCATCTCCCTTAGCATTCTGGGAGTTCTTGTAGAGGCCCTAATGAGCCCACTTACTTCAACTGGGCTCATTAACTCTTCCCCTGCAAGACTCCCAGCACTCCCCCTAGTGGTATAAATCGGCATAAAGCCTGAATCTAGGACATATATACCTTCTATCCTGGATGCAACCTGGTGATTTTACCTGCCTGCTGTCACAATATATATATATATATATATATATATATATAAAACCATTAAAAAACATAAACATATAAATACACCAATTAATTATTATACAAAATACTCTCCAAATTTTGGAAATTTTTTATAATGTCCTTTCATTTGTCAAAAACGATGAAATTACAGTTTTCTACAATGTAAAGTAGTGAGTGCACAGCTTGTATAACAGTGTAAATTTGCTTTACCCTCCAAATTACCCAACACACAGCCATTCATTTCTAAACCCCTGACAACAAAAGTGAGTACACCTCTAATTAGTAGCTAATATAATTATTATGAAAATACTAACCCTTTTTTCCTTGAAAATAAAATTTTGTTTTTCTTACATTTTTTTCCTCATAATTTCTTATTTATTAGAGTTTCTTTATAAACAAATATATAAAATTGTAAACAAACCAAACTGTAATGGCGCGTACACACGATCATTATTCACGGCGGTTAAAAAACCGCCGTGAATAATGACATTAAAAACGAGGGAACAGCTTGTTCCCCACACACGGTCGTTTTTCACGTCATTTTTTCTCTTGACGAGATAAACGACCGTCTGTGGGCTCCGCGGCAGTGTTTCCCTATGGGAAAACTGCCGCGGGAAACATGTCGAAAAAAACGACGAGAAAAATTAGAACATGTTCTAATTTTTCTCGTCGTTTTTAATGCAGTTTTTCTCGTCGAAAAAAACGGCAAAAAGCCCACAGATGATCGTTTTTCTCGTCGAAAGAAAAAAATGTTGTTTTTCTCGACGAGAAAAACGGCCGTGTGTACGCGGCATAACAAAACAAAAAAACATTTAGAATAATGATTTAATATGTAGATTTGTTTAGAAACAAATTTTACTAACCTTAAACAGCAATCCACACGCCAAACGGTATTCTTCATTCAAAGAAGAATTTCATCTAATAATCCTTTAAAAAAAAAAAATTGTATATAATATTGAAATTAAAAACCGTGTAAATATCAAGTATTGATTGTGCTGTGTAAACTTTTTTAATTTAAATTTAAAAATTGCAATATACAATATTATTATGTCAATAATTCACCTCTCATTTTATATTGAAACGTGACTTGTATTTTGACACCGCCTCTTCTATCTCCAGTCTTTCCGTGGGGGCAATATTTTGTGGTATGTTTTCCTCTTTATTTATCCATGCTGAATCCAAGAGTCTTCCAGCTACTCTAAGAATGGTGTCCATAATGTCAAACACATGGTTTAGTGTGACTGGATCATAGATAGTACGAACTATCCATCTTTTTCTTGATCTTGGATGTTCCAGTCGAGTGCGCGGTTGTCCAACATCATCACTTCTGCTTGATTTATGTTGCACGATAGCTTGTTGATGGCAAACATTACTATTATGCGAAAGAATTGCAACCTTTGTTCGTGCTTCCATGGAATTCATTCTGTAATGTATTCTCTTGGTACGGTACTTGAGCACGTTGCTGTGGAAAATCTCTATTGCACCGGTACAACAGTACAGTACAAGAAAGGGTGTTTTGAGAACACAATGTTTTCAAGTGCCTTGTAAGGTGTAGGGATGAGCTGAACACCCCCTGGTTCGGTTCGCACCAGAACCTGCAAACAGTCCGAAAGTTTGCGCGATCTTTAGAACCCTATTAAATACAATGGACTTGAACGTTCGAAATCAAAAGTGCTAAATATAAAGGCTAATATGCAAGTTATTGTCCTAAAAAGGGTTTGGGGACCCGGGTCCTGCCTCAGGGGACATGTATCAATGCAAAAAATAAGTTTTAAAAACGGCCGTTTTTTCCGGAGCAGTGATTTTAATTATGCATAAAGTGAAATATTCCTTTAAATATCGTACCTGGGGGGTGTCTAAATTATGCCTGTGAAGTGGCACGTGTTTCCCGTGTTTAGAACTGTCCCTGCACAAAATGACATTTCTAAAGGAAAAAACTTCATTTAAAACTGCTTGGGCTTTAATGTAATGTTTGGCCCCGGCAATATGGATGAAAATCATTGAGAAAAATGGCATGGGTACCCCCCCACACCCCCCCCCCCAGCCCACTACCAGCCCCTTTGGGTCTTGTATGGATATTAAGGGGAACCACGCACCCAAATTTAAAAAAGGCCCTATATACTCTGAACAGCAGTATACAGGCGGTGCAAACAATACAGGGACTGTAGGTTTGTTCTTAAGTAGAATCTGTTTGTAATTTGGAACAGGTACATTGTTTAAGTGTAGCTCCAGCCAAAAAATACATTTTCAGCTTTTTGGAAAACATAGGGAAGGGTTATCACCCCTGTAACATTTGTTTTGTTGTCTGTGCACCTGTTCAGAACATTTCACCTCACTTTCTGTCCCAATGACAAATGTTTTTTGAAAATTTGTTTTTTTTATTGAAACAAGGATTGGTGATAAAGCATCAGTGGAGAGGAGACACCTTTTTCCCATATTAACTCTTACAGGAGAGAATTTCTCTTTCCTAGGGGTAGATTTCCTCTCACTTCCTGTTGTCTCCTTCCGTTTGCAAGTAGGAGTCGTTTGTAAGTTGGATGTTTGAAAGTAGGGGCCTGCCATATATACTCTGCAGAAATTTGGCCCTTAGGTGTTGGTGTTGCCACAACACTGTAAGCCCTCACAGTTACTCTTGGTGGGCGCTGGAACGCCCTGCTGTGAACTATTGTATCAAGAATTGTAATTACATGCCATTGTTGAACGGTGGTAGGAAAAATTGGGCCTTTGGTGGTGGTGCTGGTGCCACAACACTGTAAGTCCTCACAGTTACTCTTGGTGGGCGCAGGAATGGGCCCAGCTGTGAAATATTAGATCAAGAATTGTAATTACGTGCCCCTGTTGAACAGGGGCAGAAAAATTGGGCCTTTGGTGGTGGTGTTGCCACAACACTGTAAGCCCTCACAGTTACTCTTGGTGGGCGCAGGAATGGGCCCTGCTGTGAATTATTAGATCAAGAATTGTAATTACATGCTCGTGTTAAACAGGGGCATAAAAATTGGGCCTTAGGCACTGGTGCCACAACACTGCAACCCCTCACAGATACTGTACTTGGAGCGCAGCAATGAGCCCTGCTGCAAAGTATTGCATCAAAAATTGTATTTACATGCCCCTGTTAAACAGGGGCAGAAAAATTGGGCCTTAGGCACTGGTGCTGGTGCCACAACACTGCAACCCCTCACAGATACTCTATTAGGAACGCAGCAATGAGCCCTGCTGCAAAGTATTGCATCAAAAATTGTATTTACACACCCCTGTTAAACAGGGGCTGAAAAATTGGGCCTTAGGCACTGGTGCTGGTGCCACAACACTGCAACCCCTCACAGATACTGTAGTTGGAGCGCAGCAATGAGCCCTGCTGCAAAGCATTGCATCAAAAATTGTAAATACACGCCCCTGTTAAACAGGGGCTGAAAAATTGGGCCTTATCCACTGGTGGTGGTGGTGCCCAGAACCAAAAATGTTCTTACAAGCTATCAGCATGATCATTGAGGAGGAAGAGGATAGTCACTCAGCATAACAGGATAGTCACTCAGCATCAGCATAGGCAGTCCTGGAGGGATCTGACATTTCAAAAAAAAAAATTTGGTTACATCGGCATCAGGTGCTTGGTAGCTGGTGGTGATCCAAGACTGATTCATTTTTATGAAGGTCAGTCGATTGATCGAGTGGGTGGACAGGCGCACCCTGTGATCAGCTACAAAGCCTCCAGCAGCACTGAATGTGCGTTCCGAAACAACGTTGGATGCAGGACAGGCCAGTACCTCAATTGCATACTGTGCAAGCTCTGGCCAGTGACCCATCCTCAAGACTCAGTAACCCAGAGGATTTTCGGTGGGAAAGGTGTCCAAGTCTGATCTTGCCCCTAGGTATTCCTGCACCATGTAAACCAGACGCTGGCGATGGTTGCTGGAACCGATCATACCTTGGGGCTGCGTACTAAAAAATTGTCTGAACGCATCAGTCAGACGGCCACCTTCTCCACCGCTCCTTCTTTAACTGACCGAAGCCTCAGCAACATGTTGTCCAGGACCAGAAATTTGTAACCTCCCAGTCTCTGGGAATGCATTGCACAGACCTTTCTGCAAGGCCTCCCAAAGATGCTTCATCCTCTGCTCCCTCTGCGACGGTAAGATAAGGTCATGCAGTGTAGGTTTTCTGAGGCATTCGGTGCGGAGTCCTCTGGGTCACTGAGGACGACATGATCCGCAGCCACCTTCTTCCAGCCACGTACAAGTCCATGGGTGTCTTGGGACTGTAATTGATCCCTTGAAGACTGCTGCTGATGCTTAGTGCTAGGCTCCACCTCTATGTTGACACAATATTCCTCCTCCTCCTCTTCCTATGTGATAGCCGGGCCAGCAGGAACACTGTCTGGATAAAGGGGGCCTTGAGAGTTGAGGAAATCCTCCTCTTCCTGCCTCTGTTCTGCATCAAGTGCCCTGTCCATTATTCCATGCAGCGTGTGCTCCAACAGGTGGACAAGAGGGACTGTGTCACTGATGCATGCACTGTCACTGCTCACCATCCTCCTGGCCTCCTCAAATGGTGAAGAAAATGAAGATGTGTGTGAATCCGCGCAATGGAAAAAAGTACTGCCAGATAAACAGACAAGACACAACAAAAAACTGCTGCCTCTACTGATTGCTAACACCTAAATGAAGCAATAGAAATAAAGAGAAAACGAGTAGGAGTGGCACTGTTTAGTGTTGTCTTGATAAATGCTTTGATGCAATATTAAAGTGCATGTAAAATAAAGTGACTTGGTGTGTTACTTCATGGATGAATAAATGATAGTGGTGAACCATAAATATAAATATACCAGTGACAAAATATATATATATAAAGAAATATAACAAATATATGCAAATATGCTGAAAAATAATGATGTGACTTCAATCATAAAATAGTGGTGTGATTTCAATCATAAAACATTAAAATACTAAAGAGACATGTAAAATTCCTATGCTAAAAAATGCAAATCCATGGTGAAATATACAAATCCGTGGTTAAAATATCTGTGGTAAAAAAAAATATATATGTATAGTGATGTGACTCAAATCATCAAAACATGAAATACTAAAAAGTTCATATGCTTGATGCAAAATCCGTGATAAGTGCTTTGTGCAAAATTGCTTTGTAGTGTCCTTGTAGTGATTACAACAAACCGTGGCTCATCCGCGCTCTAACATAAACTGCACTCACCAGACTATCCTTACCCTCAAGGTGTATGAGAAATTCACAGTGTTAGCCACTGTGGGGCTCTGTGGCGGATCTCTGTGCTCTGCTGTATTGGTAGTGGAACTCCAACAGTACCCAAAGTAGAGGGAGAAAAAATGGGGATACACCCAATAGCGTGATACCGTAATGTACACAGCTTTATTGATACAAAGTATACATGAGGTACTCACATTTATGCAGTTAAAAAAACGCATGTAATCAAAATGATGCAATGCTGGCTTGTATCTAGGAAGTGGTGCAATCCTGTGCTGTCTCCGCTCTACCGTTTTCGTCGTAATGACATCATCTGGAGCTCAAATGGTGCCAGGACAGTGCATACATCCCTGATCATGGCCCACTGGCGTGGGGGGAAAAATCCAAGCTCCCCTGACACTGATTAGGTGGTTTTTGGGCAGGTTTTAATCCTTTTGCAGCTCAGCCAGCCGAGCACTGGCCTTATATGACCGGCGGAAATGCCCACAGAGTTTCCTGGCCTGCTTCAGGACCTTGTGTAAGCATGGGTACCTGCCCTAGAACCGCTTCACCACCAAGTTAAGGACATGAGCCAAACAGGGCACATGGGTCAGTTGTCCCTGTCGGAGGGTGGAGAGGGGGTTGGTGCCATTGTCGCAAACCACCTTTCCTGGCTTATGCTGGCATGGTGTCAACCACCTCTGAGCCTGCCCCTGCAGAGCTGACAGAATCTCTGCCCCAGTGTGGCTCCTGTCCCCCAAGCACACCAGCTCAAGCACTGCATGGCATCTTTTTGCCTGCGTACTTGCGTAGCCCCTTGAATGCCTACGGAGCACTGCTAGTTCCGAGGACAAAGCACAGGAAGAGGCCATGGAGAAGAAGAGGAGGGGGTGGAGGAGAGAGGTGTGTCAGAATCACCAGTAGTAGCATTTTGGAGGCTTGGTGGCGGAACAACCTCCAACACTACTGCATCTTGTCCTGCATCCTTCCCAGCAGCCAGCAGAGTCACCCAATGCCCCGTGAAAGATAGGTAACGTCCCTGTCTATGCCTGTTGGACCACGAGTCAGCGGTAATATGCACCTTACTGCTAACTGCCCTGTCCAGCGAGGCCAAGACATTGCCTTCCACATGCCAGTAGAGAGCCGGAATCGCCTTCCGTGAGAAAAAGTGGCGTTTGGGAACCTGCCACTGAGGAACCGCACATTCCACAAACTCACGGAAGGGGGCAGAGTCTACCAACTGAAAAGGCAGCAGTTGAAATGCTAGCAATTTAGCCAAGCTAGCATTCAACTGCAGGGCATGTGGATGGCTGGGAGTGAACTTCTTTCGGCGGTGCAGCAGCTGGGGCAGGGAAATTTGCCTGGTTCAATCTGACGTCGGTGTACCGATAGCAGATTGCCCGCAAGTACTTGGCTGTGACACACCTAATTCTACACCTTCATTCCTCTCAGTGCAGGTTTTAGAGAGGACTGAAGGTATAGTGAGGTTGGAGATCCCAGCTGATGAGGAGCAAGGAGAGTTCCGCTTTGTTCTGTGGTGTCGGTCTTTTTTGTATGCTTGCCAACAGACTGCATGGCAGGTAGATATATATGTCTGGTCAAGCAAGTGGTGCCCAAGCGGCTCATGTTTTGGCCACGTGAGATACGCTTCAGACATATGTTGCAAATAGCAACGGTGCGATCTTCTGCACATGTCTCAAAAAAGGCCCACACCAAAGAACTTTTGGAATAATGCACAGAGACAGCAGCGCCCTGAACATGATGAACACTGCAAGCTGGCCCCTGGAGGGCATCCTGCCTCATTGGAGGTGTGCCTCCTCCTCCTCCTTCTCCTTCTCCTCCTCCTCCTCTCTCCTATCAGGCACCCACGTGGAGTCAGTGACCTCATCATCCCCTCCCTCCTCATCACTGGAGCAAATCTGGCAGTATGCTGCAGCTGGGGAACAAGACTGCCAGATTTCTGTCCTTGTTGGGCACCCCCTCTCTCTGGGCTCACGTTACTGCCTTCCTCTAGCTGGGTACCATCATTGGAGCCTTCAAATCGTTGGGCATCCTCCTGGAGCATGTACCCAACACTGTGGTCAAACAGTTCGGGGGACTCCTCAGGAGGACATGGTTGGGCTAGGGAAGGAGTGCCTGATGCCATTGAGCTGAGGGAAGAGGCCACTTTGGCAGCTGCTTTGCGAAAAAAAGTACCCTGAGCCTGGGTGAGAGAGGATGAGGACGGCTTGGTCATCCACTCTACCAAGTCTTCGACATGTTGCGGCTCAATGTGGCCAGCTGCCGAAAAAGACAAGCGTGTTCCACGGCCACGTGCTGATGAGGATGCACCGTGTCCATGACCAGCACTGTTGCTTCTAGACACAGAGCCTGCTTGCTCTCTTTTATTGGCTTGTGACTGTCTGCCTCTCCTTGTTTGCCTTCCAGACATACTAATGGCCTCCAGTGAGATATAGCTGCACAAAGGTGGGATGTATATATATATAGATCTATAGTGATTATACTGCAGCTAGCACAATCAACTGCCTGCTGTGGTATTAGTATGAGAAAAGCAGCAATTGTCTTCAGTTAGTTTTAGGTGCACACTGTGCAGAGGACACAGTACACTAACTGAAAATACTTGCAGCTCCCTGCCTGTGGTATTAGTTTGAGAACACCACCAATTATATTCAGGTACCTTTAAGTGCACGCTGTGCAAAGAACAGAAGTACACTAAATGAAATGAAATGCAGCTCCCTGCCTGTGGTTTTAGTATAAGAACACCACTAATTGTATTGAGGTACCTTTTAGGTGCACACTGTGCAAAGGACACAGTACACTAAATGAAATTAATGCAGCTCCCTGCCTGTGGTTTTAGTATGAGAACACCACTAATTGTATTAAGGTACCTTTAGGACACAGTACACTAAGTGAAAATACTGCAGCTAGCACAATCACCTGTCTGCCTGCCAGTATAGAGAATAACAGGAACAGATCTAGCTAAACTGAATACAGTGTGTAAATATATATACAACACCTAGGATGCATATATTTCCTCTACACACTGTAACTGCAGCTAACTGACTTGCCTGCCTGCTCTATCTAACTCAAAATAAATGACACTGTCTCTTTCTCTCTTTAACCTCTCTCTTTAACCACTGCAACACACTACACAAGGCCGCCACGGAGGCAGCCTTATATAGTGTGAGGCGTGTACTAAACCCCCTGAGACATAATTGGCCAAAGCCACCCTTGCTTTGGCCAATTATGGCTCTCCTTCTTTTGCTCGCTGTAATTGGCCAAAGCATGCGGTCATAGTGCATGCTTGGCCAATCATCAGCCAGCAATGCACTGCGATGCCGGGGTGAATTATGAGCCGTGACGCGCCACTCGAATTTGGCGCGAACACGCAATGTTCGAGTCGAATGTGGGTTTGACTAGAAATCGAAACTCAGCCCTATTTGTCTATGTAGTGTAAAATCTGTGGGAGGAGTTAGGGTGGTAAATTTGGCTAAAGAATAATAAAAGTTAGAAAAGCTATAATTTCTGGGGAAATTGTGTGAAGTGTTCTTGCCTCCACCAATACTCCTGACTGGAGACAGTGCCCCTGGAGATGTAAATGTGATCCAACAGTGTGTCAATCCATTTTGTTCCATTGCCCAATAAAAAACTGCCCCCCAAAAAAACTGCCCCATAAAAACTGCCCCATCAAAACTGCCCCATCAAAATTCCCCCATCAAAAACTGCCCCCATCAAAATTGCTTCACCAAAATTGCCCCATCAAAAACTTCCCCCATCAAAACTGCCCCATCAAAAACTGTCCCATCAAAATCTGCCCCCCATCAAAACTGCCCCATCAAATTGCCCCATCAAAAACTGCCCCTATCAAAACTGCTCCCATGAAAACTGCACTATCAAAAAGTGCCCCCATCAAAAATTGCCCCATCAAAACTGCCCCATCAAAAACTGCCCCATCAAAACTGCCCCCATCAAAACTGCCTCCATCAAAACTGCCTCATAAAATTGCCCATATCAAATTGCCCCCATCAAATGTCCCCATCAAATTGCCCCCATTAAAAACGTCCCCATCAAATTGCCCCATCAAAAATGGCCCCATAAAAAAACTGCCCATCCTATTGCCCATCAAAAACTGCATGGTCAAAATTGCCCCATCAAAACTGCCCCATCAAAACTGCCACCATCAAACCTGCCCCATCAAAAACTATCTAATCTAAAACTGCCCCCATCAAAACTGCCCCATCAAATTGCCCCTATCAAAACTGCCTCCATCAAAACTGCCCTATCAAAACTGCCCCATCAAATTGCCCCCATCAAAAACTGCCCCATCAAATTGCCCCCATCAAAACGGCCCCATCAAATTGCCCCATCAAAAACTGCCCCATCCTATTACCTATCAAAAACTGACCCCATTAAAATTGCCCCATCAAAAACTGCCCACATCCTATTGCCCTCATCAAAACTTCCCCATCAAAAACTGCCCCATCAATTTGCCCCCATCAAAACTGCCCCATCAAAACTGTCCCAACAAAAACTGCCCCATCGTATTGCACTATCAAAAACTGCCCCATCAAAACTTCCCCATTAAAAACTGCCCCCATCCTAATGCCCCATCAAAAACTGCCTCATCAAAACTGCCCCATCAAAAACTTCCCCAGCCTATTGCCCCATCAAAACTTCCCCCATCAAAACTGCCCCATCAAATTGCCCCATCAAAAACTGCCCCCATCAAAACTGCACCATCAAAAACTGCCCCCCAAAAAACTGCCCCATCAAAAACGGCCCCATCAAAACTGCCCCATTAAAAACTACCCCCATCCTATTGCCCCATCAAAACTGCCCCATCAAAAACTGCCCCATCCTATTGCCCTATCAAAAACGGCCTCATCAAAACTGCCCCCATTAAAACTTCCCCATCAAAACTGCCCTGTCAAATTGCCCACATCAAATTGCCCCCATCAAACCTGCCCAGTCAAATTGCCCCATCAAAAACTGCCCCCATCAAAACTACCCCACCAAAATTGCCCCATCAAAAACTGCCCAATCAAAAACTTCCCCCATCAAAACTGCCCCATCCAAACTGCCCCCATCAAATTGCCCCATCAAAAACTGCCCCTATCAAAACTGCCCCCATGAAAACTGCACCATCAAAAAGTGCCCCCATCAAAAACTGCCCCATTAATAGCTACCCCGTCAAAAACTGCCCCCATCCTATTGCCCCATCAAAAACTGCCCCCATCAAAACTGCCCCATTAATAGCTGCCCCATCAAAAACTGCCCCCATGCTATTGCCCCATCAAAAACTTCCCCATCAAATTGCGCCCCAAACGGCCCCAATCAAAAATGTCCCATCAAAATCTGCCCCATCAAAAACTGCCCCATCAAATTGCCCCCATCAAAACGTTGCATCAAATTGCCCCATCAAAAACGGCCCCATATAAAAACTGCCCCATCCTATTGCCCATCAAAAACTGCCCTGTCAAAATTGGTCCATCAAAACTGCCCCATCAAAACTGCCACTATCAAACCTGCCCCATCAAAAACTATCCCTTCAAAAACTGCCCCCATCAAACTGCCCCATTAAATTGACCATCAAAAGCTGCCCCATCAAAAATTGCCCCCATCAAAACTGCCCCATCAAATTGCCCCCATCAAAACGGCCCCATCAAAAACTGCCCCATCAAAAACTGCCACATCAAAAACTAACCCATCAAAACTGCCCCATCCTATTGCCCATAAAAAACTGCCCCATCAAAATTGCCCCATCAAAAACTGCCCTTATCCTATTGTCCCATCAAAAACTGCCTCATCAAAACTACCACATCAAAAACTGCCCCCAGCCTATTGCCCCATCAAAACTTCCCCCATCAAAACTGCCCCATCAAATTGCCCCATCAAAACTGCACCATCAAAAACTGCCCCCATCAAATACTAACCCATCAAAACTGCCCCATCCTATTGCCCATAAAAAACTGCCCCATCAAAAACTGCCCACATCCTATAGCCCTCATCAAAACTGCCCCAACAAAAACTGCCCCATCCTATTGCCCTATCAAAAACGGCCCCATAAAAACTGCCCCATTAAAAACTACCCCCATCCTATTGCCCCATCAAAAACTGCCCCATCAAAACTGCCCCATCAAAAACTGCTCCCATCATATTGCCCCATCAAAACTGCCCCATCAAAACTGCCACATCAAATTGCCCCCATCAAAACGGTCCCATCAAATTGCCCCAACAAAAACTGCCCCATAAAAAACTGCCCCATCTTATTGCCCATAAAAAATTGCCCAATCAAAATTGTCCCATCAAAAACTGCCCACATCCTATTGCCCTCATCAAAACTGCCCCATCAAAACTGCCACATCAAACTGCCTCTATTAAAAACAGCCCCATCAAATTGCCCCCATCAAAACGGTCCCATCAAATTGCCCCAATATAAACTGCCCCATAAAAAACTGCCCCATAAAAAACTTCCCCATCCTATTGCCCATAAAAAACTGCCCAATCAAAATTGCCCCATCAAAAACTGCTCACATCCTATTGCCCTCATCAAAACTGCCCCACAAAACTGCCCCATCAAAAACTGCCACAACAAAAACTGCCCCATCCCATTAAAAACTACCCCCATCAAAAACTGCCCCATTAATAGCTTCCCTGTCAAAAACTGCCCCCATCCTATTGCCCCATCAAAAACTGCCCCTATCAAAACTGCCACATTAATAGCTGCCCCATAAAAAACTGCCCCCATGCTACTGCCCCATCAAAAACTTCCCCATCAAATTGCCCCCCCCAAACGGCCCCCATCAAAAATGTCCCCATCAAAATCTGCCCCATCAAAGCGGTCCCATCAAATTGCCCCCATCAAATCTCCCCCTAACAAAAACTGCCCCTATCAAAAACTGCCCCATCAAAATTGCCCCCTCTAAATTGTCCCATCAAAAATTTCCCCCATCATAACTGCCCCTTTAAAACTGCCCCATCAAAAACTGCCCCCCAAAAACTGCAAATCAAAACTGCCCCAACCAAAATCTGCCCCATCCTATTGCTCCATCATAAACTGCCCCATCACATTGCCTCATCAAAACCGCCCCATCAAAAACTGCCCCCATCCTATTGCCCCATCAAAAACTGCCCCCATCAAATCTGCCCCAACCAAAATCTGCCCCATCCTATTGCTCCATCAAAAATTGCCCCATCAAATTGCCCCATCAATACCGCCCCATCAAAAACTGCCCCATCAAAACTGCCCCATCAAAACTGCCCCCATCAAAACTGCCCCATCAAATTGCCAACATCAAATTGCCCACATCAAAACTGCCCAGTCAAATTGCCCCCATTAAAAACTGCCACATCAAATTGCTCCATCGAAAACTGCCCCCAACCTATTGCCCCATCAAAAACTGCCCCCATCAAAATTGTCCCATCAAATTGCCCCTTCAAAAACTGTCCCCATCAAAAACTGCCCCCATCAAATTGCCCCCATCAAAAACTGCCCTATCAAAACTGCCCAAACAAAATCTGCCCCATCAAAACTTGCCCCATCAAAAACTGCTCCCAATCAAAACTACCTCATCAAATTGCCCCATCAAATTGCTCCATCAAACTGCCCCATCAAAAACTGCCCCCATTATATTTCCCCATCAAAATCTGCCCCATCAAAACTGCCACATCAAAAACTAGCCATCAAATTTCCCCTATCAAAACTGCCCCTAAAAACTGCCCCATCAAATTGCCTCCATCAAAAACTGCCCCCATGAAAACGGCACCATCAAAATTGCCCCATCAAGAACTGCCCCATAAAAACTGCCCCCATCCTATTGCCCCATCAAAAACTGCCCCCATCAAAACGGCCCCTATCAAAACTGCCCCATCAAATTGCCCCATCAAAAACTGCCCCCATCCTATTGCCCCATGAAAAACTGCCCACATGAAAAACTGCCCCATCAAAAACTTCTCCATCAAAACTACCCCCATCAAACTGCCCCATCCTATTTCCCATAAAAAACTGCCCCATCCTATTGCCCCATCAAAATCTGCCCCATTAAATACTGCCCCATTGAATTACCCCATCAAAATCTGCCCCCATCCTATTGCTCCATCAAAAACTGCCCCCAACAAAACTGCCCCATCAAATTGCTCCATCAAACTGCCCCATCAAAAACTGCCCTTATCAAAACTGCCATGTTGTGTAAAAGCTGTGGGAGGAGTTATAAATTTGGCTATAATAATAATAATAATAATAACAATAATAATATATATGTGAAATAACAGTAAGTGGTCTTGCTGTGCAAGAACACTTAATGAAAGGCGGAGCCAGGCTGCCGGTGACAAGTACAAGAGGGTTGAAAGAGAGACTAAGCTCTGCCTACGGCCAAAACACCCTGAATACGCCCGTACTTGGTCTGTACATGGAAGCTAAGCATGGTCGCTCTTTTTACATTCATTTTTACCCAAAAGCTCTCTGTAAGCCTTCCTGCACACCTAGCTCCTCCAAAAAGAGAGAGAGAGAGAGAAGAAAAAAAGAGTGTGTGTGCGTGCTGCGGTGCTTGTGCAAAGGCACAGCTGATTGTAGTAAAGTCAATGAAAGGCGGAGCCAGGCTGCCAGTGACAAGTACAAGAGGGTTGAAAGAGAGCCTAAGCTCTGCCTACAGCCAAAACACCCTGAATGTGCCTGCTCTCGTCTGTATTCGGAAAAGCTAAGCAGGGTTGTGCCTGGTTAGTAGGCTTGTGCAATTCGTTTCGTAACGAATTGAAATTCGTCCGAATTTAGCAACTTTCGGACATTCGGAAGCATTCGAATTTCCGAACAAAGCAATTACGAATAAGACCGAATCCGAAATAAATTATACCGCAAATAGCGAATGCCCGAATGTCTTCGGCATAATTCGTTATGAAAAAGTTACGAATGTACGAATCCATACGAAGCACAATAACACTCACTCTGCTCTGCTCTCTGCTTCTCCCACACCGTGCTGAACTCCCTCTCAAAATGGTGTACAGGGGCGGAGGTTATAGCCGCATGTAAAAAACGAAAGTAAAATACGAGATTTCGAATCCATTCGAAGCACAATAACACTCTGCTCTGCTCTCTGCTTCTCCCTCACCGTGCTGAACCCTCTCAAAATGGTGTACAGGGGCGGAGCCTATAGCCGCATGTTAAAAACGAAAGTAAAATACGAGATTTCAAATCGTTACAAATAACCGCAATGTATTTAGAAAAGTACAAATCCATTCGAAGCACATTAGGCATAATAGGCAGCGTCGTTGTGAGAGAGACACGGAAAATTACGAATCAACGAACCCAAAAAAAGTTACGAAAGTAGGAGTTGTGTCCAGAATCAACGAAAAACAACGTACTCTACCGAAAGTACGAACCCAAAAAAAGTTACGAAAGTAGGAGTTGTGTCCAGAATCAACGAAAAACAACGTACTCTACCGAAAGTACGAATTATAAAGCAACAAAAAATTCAACGAAAAATGTCGCTTGCAAAAATACGAATGAGTCCGAACACGAAAAATCCCGTCTAGCAAAATTACGAATGATTACGAATCAACAGGACCGGAAAGAAACGAACCGAAACGGAACAAATTTTTCCATTGTGCACAAGTCTACTGGTTAGTACTTGGATGGGAGACTGCCTGGGAATACCAGGTGCTGTAGGCTTTTGATTTTCTTCCAGCAGGGGTCACTCTCAACAGATTGACAATTAGCACTCTCTGTCAAAATGCGTGCCATACCAAGTTTACTCTCCGTTTTGACTCTTCGGGTATTTTATTGTGTACGGGGGTGCCACAGACTCCCCATCTTGCGGAATGCCCTGGGTTGTCTACCCGAGCCTCCATACCTCGAAAATGAGACGTTTAAAAATATGTGCGAACGACCGGGCGACCACCAAGAGGCGTGTCGCCCACCCCAGCTTCGCCGTTCGCCCGTGTTTTGCTTTTCTCTCTTTTGCGCCTTTACCGCAAGGAACCTCACCTGGTGCCTTTACCTCAGGCACAGTATTCTGACTTCTGGTGCCTGTGGTAGTGTTCCCTATGCAGTCATCATCGCAAACTGAATATGGCGCATGGATGCGACTCTTTGAGACACGTAGGGGGAAACTAGATATCGCGCAAATGTCGACAAGGGTGTGGTATAATTTTTTGGCCCAGTCACAAATTTTTGCGCCGTCCGGCGTTTGTGCAGGGAATTTTTTATTGAAATGTTTGCATTCCTGGCTATAGAGATGCAAACAGCCACCAGGTGTCATAAAGGAGTTGATTTCAGTTGTCATTTCAAATAGCAGCCGCTAGATGTCACTGTTGCATTAACTTTAATTTGAATGTGTTGTAAGCACAATAAAAGTCTAAAATACTTGTTTTAAAGATTGATGAAATGTTATCAAGTCCACAGTTGGACTGGTCAGTATTATTACAATTAAATATGTATGATTTATAATTTGTGTTTAGAGGGTTTGGTTCATTTTGTCATTTAGTTCCAAAAAAATATATATATATATTTTGGGTTTGTTGCATATATTTTAAAATATTACTTACTGTTCCTGATTTAGTTTAACTATTCTTTATGTTTAGCGATTACACAGCCACTCTTTGCTTTTCTGTACATTTTTGCTAATATCTAATTTTAATGCCCGATCAAAAATAATCAATAAATATTATGTTTGGGAATAATAAACATTATATAGATAGATAAATAGATAAATAGATAGATAGATAGATAGATAGATAGATAGATAGATAGATATCTTTTCTTTCCTACTTACAGAAGATGAAAACTGTTTGTCGACCGCTTGCGGATTTCACCTATACTTGAAAATATATTGCATACAGAAGTATAAAGATGAACTATCATTAATTTTAGAATAAAAATAACCTATATTGTATTGGAATGATATGAACGGAAGACATTATGCATGGGAGAGTATACAAAACCTATCCTATAATGGTAGTATGGTATCATAAAATTAACCCGGAACATTTAGGAGCATAAAGGTGAGATGTCAAATAGGGAGAATAAAGAGATCATGTCATGCTTGTGTGAATAAAGATAACATGTAACGTATAGGAGGATAAATAGCACATGTCAAATCGGAGGCTATTGCTGGTAATGGCACCATCCGAATTGGTGCGACGCTGACTTCCAAAAGTAGTTCCTGTACTACTTTTGGCGACTTCGAAGGTGATTTGAATGGACATCTGTGCATGAACCCACACAGATGTCTGTCAAATGACCCCCAAAGTCTGATTGCATGCAGTTCTGTGGGTTTTTTCTGCACTAAAATGCATGCACAGTGTTTTCCATGTATACCAATGGCTCTAGTTCACACCAGCACAGTCACTTCCAGTCAGTTTACTGTGCATAAACTGACCGGGAACTGACTGCGTTGGTGTGAACTAGAGCCATTGGTATACATGGGAAACACTGTGTATGCATTTATAGCACAGAAAAAAAAGCGCATGGAACTTCATCTGGTATGAACTGGCCCTAAGCCTAGGTTCACACTGCTGCAATGTGGGAACCAATGCGATTTCAGCATTTGTTTCTGCATTACTCCTCTCCCGCAGGCAGTTCACACTGGCTTCTGCAAACCGCTGCGGATGTCATTACATTGTTAATGACACTCACAGATCAGTTTACAGATCACAGTGTGAACTCTCACAGGATTCGGATCACATATGTGAGAGCACCTATGCGATCCGATTGCAGTGCAGGGGGAATAAGTCCTATTACTTTTTTCCTGTGAATCTAATGCAAGTTCAGCCATACAACTGTATGGCTGAACTCGCATCACATAGACATTGCATGTGATCGACACCTGCAGTGCAGTGCGGGTGCGAATCGCATGCTAGATCGTAGCAGTGTGAACCTGGGCTAAAACGTAACACTGCAGGTACTATGGCAGAAAACTAAAACCACATATATTAAAATGAGTTCTATGATTTGCATATTTGGGAAGAAGTGTTTTTGCGAGTAAAGAGATTAGACTTTTATAAAACGACAATTATGAAGCAATTTGAGACTCGGATGTCTGTATATATTTCAGTAGAACATATATCAATATTGAAGAGCAATGCTGTACTACAGGTGTGATTTTTCTCTGTTTTTCTCTGTTTTTTTAAAGTGCTAATGAGGCATGGATATCCAAGGCTTGTCACAGACAAGGGTGGAGACAAGAAAGCAAAAAAGATAGACAGACATCAAGGCTCCTCATTTTCAGACATGACAGTAAAAGGGCTTAGCTAATAAGTAGTATAAAAAAAAAGAAAAAATCCTATTGGTTGCCACTTGTCAGTAATTCAAACCCTGTATAAATTCTACAGACACAGCCCCTTCAATCAGAACTCCTGATCCTGAGATTACTTGTGATATTGGATTGCCATTTTGCAGATTTTGATTTTTATCCTTTTAATAATCCCATTTGCATAGATTTATCTTGTCTTTGTCTATCCCTTAGGCCACTTTCACACTGAGGCGCTTGGAAAACTGCCAGTAAAACACTGAGCGCTTTTGAAGCGCTTTTCAGGCGCTTTTGAAGAGCTTTCAATTCATTTCAATGGAGAGGGACGTTTTTTCAGCGCACTGCCCCAGTGTGAAAGCATTCATTGATTTTAATGGAAATACGTTTTCAGGTGCTTTTTTTTAGCATGGAAGCACCTGAAAAGCGCCTCAGTGTGAAAGTGGTCTAAAAGTTCTATCTTTGTTTTCATAAATTTTGTAGTTTATTCTTATTGTTTATTATTGCCAATTACTGTTTAATATTAGTGTAGCAGGTATTTGAATTTAGGGGAGATATCTGGGTGGTAGTGTAAACCAGATACACTGATTGTTAAGGAATATGAGACCCTTTTATGGTTCTTGGAGGACTCTGGTGGTGTGAGGTTCCCTGCGGCCTGCAGGTGGCATTGTTGCCCTGAGCCGGAGTTGAACCCTCACCACAAGACTGCATCCCTTTTTGTCCTTTTCGGGCGCTTGTACAGCGGGGCGGGGTACCTGCTGTGATGCAAAGGGAGAGGAGATAAAAGGGGCGGATGCCCTGAACATGGGGTTCAGAGTCGGAGGACACCGCCGCGCCCAGGCACCTTCAGCCTGGGCGCGGGCGTTCCGGAGTTCCGGGCACAGGGGCCCTTGACCTGGCCGGAGCAGGAGATGGAGTCCATCCCAGGCATCTTTAGCCCTGGGGTGAGGTACTATTGAGGAGGCCTGGGACCCAGTACCTTCGACTGGGTTCCGCAAGGGTTGAGGAGTCCGAGGGGCCCTAAGGTGTTGGGCGCCCGAATCTGAGACGAGGAGGCCGGGGAGTGTAACCCTTCCGAACAGCCCGGTGCAGAATTTGCCGGTGACGGTGGGGCCCCTGGTAAGTCTCTCGGAAGGATGTCTTCCCTCTGACTGGGGCCACTGCTTAAAGAAGTTAACTCCTATTTCATGTTCGTCAGAGTTGCTGGTAGAGACTCAGAAAAGGAAAGAAGTACATTCACAGCCACTGTGCGTTATAACCATTGGTGATATCTCAATGGTTTAGCTTGATTAAGGATTGTGCCTTGACCTACTCCCCACCTATACTGAACTGTTTGTTGGTCACAACCTGTCTGTGCTAAGTGACGATTTATTGCTGCTAAAGAATAAATAAGAGTTGGACCTTTTCAGTGGCGTGGAACTCTGGTTACTGGGAGTAAAGGGGGGTCAGTTAGTGAAAAGACTTGATCCTGGGTTATACACACGGCCCGATGGAAAACATACGTTCGGGCCTTCACCTCTATCCAGAAGAGGACATGGGCCATGGTGGATCTCATCCCTACCCCCAAGTTCCCCTAGACAAGACAGCAAGCCGAGAAGAAGGAGGGGTGAGAGGGGTGAGCCCGCTACATTTAAATTTCCATTTGCATTTGAACTTATTTTTGTATTTCAACCTCTGTTTTGTAATTTAGGATTGCAAAAAAATCTGCCATGGCATCTGAGGGGTAAGTACATTTGATTGATACTGTTCATGGAATCTTCATTTAAGCCATTTATCTTCTATGCTAGCCATCGTTGTTTTGTCCCTGATATTTGATTAATTGAGGAACATTCATTGCATTATTGAGCTGCGGTCACATATACATAGACAGGATTTGTGGGTTCCATATTTTATTTATTTTTTTGTATATATTGTGTGACAGCATGCAGGTAAAATCACCAGGTTGCATCCAGGATGGAAGGTATATATGTCCTAGATTCAGGCTTTATGCCAATTTATACCACTAGGGGAAGTGTGGGGAGTCTTGCAGGGGAAGAGTTAATGAGCCCAGCTGAAGTAAGTGGGCTCGTTAGGGCCTCTACAAGAACTCCCAGCATGCTAAGGGAGATGCTCCAACCTGGAACCAGATCTGCGTGGATAGTCTGGGGAGTGTGATCTCTGTGCGGTGAGCCAAAGCCTGTGTGGTTATTGCTAAGAACTTCAAAAAAACAGGGAGCTAGGGACTCGGACAGCACAAGGCTGTACCCAGTTGTTAGTTAGGGACACCAACGTGTGTAGTGAGCGGTCAAGTTGACCAGGATTTCTTTTCATGTTTCTTTTGTTTTTGCTGTATTTTTTTGTCTGTATATAGTTCAAATAAAACCACACCCTTTTGTTTTCTCCTACCACTGTCTGCTGTGCCTGTTTTTGTGTGGTGAACCCATCCAGGGGGTCACACACACCCGCTGCTGAGCTAACCCCCTCACAGTTGGTGGAGAATGCGGGCAGTTTTTTTAAGGCCAGCATGGAGGAGATACTGAAACAGCTGGCTCTAGCAAATGCCAATCAGCAGCAGACAAATGCAGGTTTGCAAAAGAGCCTTGTAGCCCAGCAGCAAGCTCATCAACAGAGCCTTGCAGCCCAGCAGCAAGCTCATCAACAGAGCCTTACAGCCCAGCAGCAGACAAATGCAACTTTGCAACAGAGTCTGGAAGCTCAGCAACAAGCCCAGCAGCAATCTGAGGCTCGCTTCATAGACCTGTTACAGAAGCAAGAACAGAGACTACAGCAACAAATGGAAACGTTAATGCAGCAACGTCCGCAGACCAGTGAGGCAAGTAGTTCCACTAATACTGCGTCCTTTGGGGTGAGTCGTTTATTGACAAAAATGACTGGAGAGGATGATCCAGAGGTGTTTTTGACCACATTTGAAAGGACTGCTGAAAGAGAAAAGTGGCCTAAGGAGCAGTGGGCTGGACTGGTGGCTCCTCTGTTAACTGGTGAATCGCAGAAAGCTTACTATGACCTAGAGCCTGACCAAGCAAAAGACTATGTGATGCTAAAAACTGAAATATTGGCACGGCTGGGTGTCACCCTGGCTGTCCGGGCTCAGCGTGTGCATAACTGGACTTTCCGGCTTGGAAAACCCCCCAGGTCTCAAATGTATGATCTCATTCACCTGAGCAGGAAGTGGCTACAGCCAGAGACTTTGTCCGCACCAAAGATTGTGGAACGTGTTGTGATGGAGCGTTTCTTGAGAGCTCTTCCTACTGCCATCCAAAAGTGGGTAAGCCATGGAGACCCAGAAATGGCCGATAATCTTGTGGATCGTGTAGAGAAGTACTTGGCTACAGAGAACCTGACTGCCTCTTCCAGAGACTCACGGACTTTCCACCCTAAGACCAGACAATCCCCAGTGGCGGGTAAGATGATTCCAAGGGGTAAGGGTGGAGAGAGTGAGAGGGTGGGAGTTCTACCCAAGGTTTGGCGAGAACAGCCTGGGAAGTCAGGGGTTCAAGAGGCAGCAAGAAGGATTGTTTGTTACCGCTGCCGACAAGAGGGACAAATTGCAGCAAATTGCCCAGTTGTGGATGAACCCATGCAATGTGACTTTCTAACGGACAGACGTCAGTCGCTGTTTGCGACAGTCGCATGCACTGCCATGCGGGGAACTGAGAAACATTTATGCAAAATGTGTGTTAATGGTAGAAATGTTGTTGTATTGCTGGATTCAGGTAGCCTCGTGACACTGATAAAGGCTGAATTAGTTACTACAGAGGTCTTTGGGAATAACAAGGTAGCTGTTATTTGTGTGCATGGGGACACCCAAGAGTATCCGGTGACTACAGTGTGTTTTGAGACCCCAAAAGGTACCCTCTCTCATCGGGTGGGATTAGTGTCTCACTTGCCTCATGATGCCATTGTGGGAAGGGATTTCCCTTGTCGGTATTGGCAGGGGAGACTCGAGACTCGAGAAACTGGGGAGGAGCCAACATTCTCAGACAAAAACATGCCGTCTCTGGAGCTTTCTGATCTCGAGGTTCACAAGGAAAATTTTGCCACAGAACAGTTAAAAGACCCCACCCTAATAAAGGCAAGGGAAAACGTAGTGGAAATAGATGGCGAGTTAGTGAACCCAGATGAGACCGGCACTTACCCATACTTCATCGTGGAAAAGGACCTACTGTATCGGGTGGCTAAAAGGGCAGAAGAAACCATTGAGCAGCTTGTGGTGCCCAAACCTTACAGGAAGTTGGTGTTAGAGTTGGCCCATGGGCACATTCTTGGAGGTCATCTGGGGACAGAGAAAACCAGAGAGAGAGTATTGCAGAGATTCTATTGGCCTGGGGTCATAAAGGAAACAGAAAATTATTGTTCCTCCTGCCCTGTGTGTCAGAGGTCGGCACCGATGCCACATTTCCGTAACCCGCTGGTACCTCTTCCCATCATTGAGGTCCCCTTTGAGAGGATCGCAATGGATTTGGTAGGTCCGATAATGAAGTCCGCTAGGGGGCACCAGTACATCTTGGTTATAATGGACTATGCCCCCGTTATCCGGAAGCGATTCCTCTCCGAAATACCTCGGCCAAAACCATAGTCAAAGAGCTATCTCTTGTTTTTAGCCATGTGGGTATTTGTAAGGAACTGCTTCCGGACCAAGGTACACCCTTTATGTCCCGGGTTATGAAAGACCTGTGCAAGTTGTTCAAAGTGACACAATTGCGTACATCTGTGTATCACCCCCAAACAGATGGGTTGGTTGAAAGATTCAACAAAACTCTAAAACAAATGTTAAAGAAGGTGGTGGATAAAGATGGAAAGGATTGGGACTGTCTAATTCCCTATTTAATGTTTGCTATTAGGGAGGTACCCCAATCCTCTACAGGTTTCTCACCCTTTGAGTTACTCTATGGGAGACACCAAAGAGGGCTGTTGGATATCGCCAAGGAAACTTGGGAAAGTGAGAGTTCTCCCCACAGGAGTGTGATTGAGCATGTCGCCCTGATGCAAGATAGGATTGCACAGGTAATGCCAATCGTAAAGGAACATTTGGCCCAAACGCAGTTGGCACAGCAGAGAGTGTACAACCGTGGAGCCAAGACCCGGACCTTTTCCCCGGGGGATAAGATATTGGTACTTGTCCCTACGGTTGAAAGCAAGTTCCTCGCCAAATGGCAAGGCCCCTACGAGATAATGGGAAAAGTGAGCAAAGTGATTTACAAGGTCAGACAACCAGGAAGGCGAAAGCCCGAACAGATCTTTCATATTAATCTGTTGAAAGCCTGGAGGGATAGGGAATCCCTAGTCACAGAAACTTTGTCACCAGCTCAGTCTGATTGCGTGATTCCTGAGGTTGGAATAGCAGTCACCTTGTCAAACCCCCAACAACAGGAGGTTAAGGAGTTTGTGCTTCGCAACAAGGAGGTTTTCTCTGAGCTGCCGGGACAAACGTATGGGGTAGAGCATGATATTATTACCCCGCCCGGTGAAAGGGTGAAGCTAAAACCCTATCGGATCCCAGAGGCCAGACGGGAGGCAATACGTGAGGAAGTACAGAAAATGCTTAAGTTAGGGGTGATAGAGGAATCCCAAAGTGATTGGTCAAGTCCCATAGTGTTAGTGCCTAAACCGGATGAGAGCTGGCGATTTTGTAACGATTTCCGACAACTGAACAAAGTTACAAAATTTGACACCTACCCCATGCCACGTATAGATGAGTTGGTCGACCGGTTGGGAACAGCCCGATACATGACAACTCTTGATCTCACCAAAGGGTATTGGCAAATTCCCCTGGCCAAGTCGGCCAAGGAGAAAACCGCATTTGTAGCCCCAGACGGGGCGTTCCAATATAAAAGAATGCCGTTTGGTTTACAGAATGCGCCGGCAACATTCCAGCGGAAAATGGACCAGATACTGATGCCCCATCAGAAGTATGCTGCGGCTTACCTAGATGATGTAATTATCTATATCACAGATTGGACCTCACATCTGCCAAAAGTGCAAGCAGTCCTAGACTCTATCCGGGAAGCTGGGTTTACGGCCAACCCCAAGAAGTGTACCATTGGTCAGGAGGAGGCCAAGTATCTTGGGTACACCATTGGGAGGGGAGTAATAAAACCCCAAGTCAATAAAGTCGAGGCCATACAGAATTGGCCACGTCCCAACAGCAAGAAGCAGGTACGAGCCTTTCTGGGAATCGCTGGTTATTATCGGCGATTCATTCCCCACTTTGCTTCTCAGGCTGTGCCCCTAACCAACCTGACAAAAGGGAAGGAGTCTGTCATGGTTAAATGGACCCCAGAGGCTGAGGCAGCATTTCAATTCTTAAAAAAAGCCTTATGTAGCCAGCCAGTGTTGTACTCACCAGACTTCTCTAGGGACTTTGTCGTACAAAGTGATGCATCCGACGTTGGGTTAGGAGCAGTATTGTCCCAGGTCTGGAACGGGGAAGACCACCCAGTCATTTACCTCAGCAGGAAATTGAAGTCCCATGAGGTAAATTACGCCACGATTGAGAAGGAGTGTTTAGCGGTGAAGTGGGCTCTAGATTCCCTTCGGTACTATCTGCTAGGTAGGCACTTTGACATGATTACTGATCACGTCCTTTAAAGTGGATGGCTCAAAACAAAGAGACAAATAGAAGAGTAAATAGGTGGTTCCTGGCCCTACAGGAATTCAACTTTACGGTAAAGCATCGCCCTGGCGTTCAAATGGGGAATGTGGATGCTTTGTCTTGAGTACATGCATGCCTGATTGCTTGTGTTCCAACCCCAAGGTTAAAACAAGAGAGAGAGACCCATCTAGGGTTGTATGTGACAGCATGCAGGTAAAATCACCAGGTTGCATCCAGGATGGAAGGTATATATGTCCTAGATTCAGGCTTTATGCCGATTTATACCACTAGGGGAAGTGCGGGGAGTCTTGCAGGGGAAGAGTTAATGAGCCCAGCTGAAGTAAATGGGCTCGTTAGGGCCTCTACAAGAACTCCCAGCATGCTAAGGGAGATGCTCCCACCTGGAACCAGATCTGCGTGGATAGTCTGGGGAGTGTGATCTCTGTGCCGTGAGCCAAAGCCTGTGTGGTTATTGCTAAGAACTTCAAAAAAACAGGGAGCTAGGGACTGGGACAGCACAAGGCTGTACCCAGTTGTTAGTTAGGGACACCAACGTGTGTAGTGAGCGGTCAAGTTGACCAGGATTTCTTTTCATGTTTCTTTTGTTTTTGCTGTATTTTTTTGTCTGTATATAGTTCAAATAAAACCACACCCTTTTGTTTTCTCCTACCACTGTCTGCTGTGCCTGTTTTTGTGTGGTGAACCCATCCAGGGGGTCACACACACCCGCTGCTGAGCTAACCCCCTCACAATTGTTACATATGTTTATATTGGTTTATTTTTAATAGGGCCATATTGACATTTTAAGCAACTCGTGGATTATGTGATTTTATTTCCTTGTTCCCTCATATACATATCTGTATTGATGGGTAATTCCTCCCATGGTGCTATTGTGTTCTCTGGGTTTACTTACTAAAACTGGAGAGTGCAAAATGTGGTGCATGGTAGCCAATCCGCTTCTAACTTCAGCTTGTGCAATCAAGCTTTGATAAAGAAAACTGAAAGCAGATTGGTTTCTGTGCAGAGCTGCACCAGATTTTGCACCCTCCAGTTTCAGTAAATAAACTACAATGATTACTGCTAGAAAATGCATGTAAAAATTCTCTGAAAGGCTAATTGTCCCCAGGTCAATCAATGGATAGACTTGGGTACAACCAGCCTACCCATAGATGAATTGAATCTTAACTGGTCTCTGCTGAACCTATAATATAAAATCCATCCATGGCACATAAGTTATGAGATTTTTTTTTTGTCATTGGTGGGTTGAAGGAAGGAAAGTGTCTGGTTCAGCAGGGACCAGCTGAGATTCAATTAATTCAACTCACTCCAGCTGCGCTATTGTATTCTGAAAGTGGGGGGTTCCCCTGTCAGAATATAATCACTGCAGTGACCATAGAATGCTGGCTGTACCAAAGTCAATTGATAACTGGTTGTACTGAAATCGATCGATTTCAGTACAAACAGCTGCATTGCAATAGTCTGTGGATAGCTTTATATATACATTTCTCCCCAGCTGCTTGACCGCCCCTTAATTCTAGGAATTGCACATGATTTTACTTGATTTGATTCCAGGGTGGATTTGATATAAATCGCAAGTAAAAAGGCTTGATTTTAAAATCCTAATTTTTAAAAAGCAACTGTCCTCTGACCTGCTGTTGACTTACTGACAGTCCCATTCACTTCAATGGGACGGCTGGTGATGCGGCAGGGACACAAGAAGGTGAGGGACACGGCGGCTGCAGCAGGTGAATGGATGCCCGCTAACAGGGGCTGCCATGATGGATCTGAAACGACAGGTGCTCTTTAAATGTAAGGACTTGTTCTTGCTGGTAGTTAAAATCTTTAATATTTGCAAACAAAATTAAAGGGATTGGAAACCCTTGTGTTTTTTATTTTTTAAATAACTGTGCAGTTCGATTTGCACCGTGTGGTCCCGAACCTCATACTTTGGGGTCCCCTGGCAGCACTCGCGGCTCCTTTTCGCATCAATAAACGCCCTGGGAGAAGAGCTCTCCCTGGGGGGTTACCTTGCGGGCATGCTCCTGAGTCTAGCATTTGCGTGAATAGACACAGAATGCCAGACTTGGCCCCAGCACCTGCATCATTGGATTTAATTGACAGCAGTGGGAGCCAATGGCTGTGCTGCTATCCAATCAAGAGCCGAGAAACCCAGGCAGAGAGGTACAGTGCATCTCCGCAGAGGGAATGAATGGGCTTAGGTGAGTAAAACGGGGGTCTAGGGGAGCGGTCAGTGTCAGAATTTTATATAGGATGCATTAAGGTGAAAAAACACAAGGGTTTACAACCCCGTTAAGGTTTCCAATTTTGGGCCCTTTCACATGGGCTTTCCAATCAGGTCCACCTGTCAGTTTTTCAGGTGGACCTGATCAGAGCCTCCATTCACTCCTATGGAGCAGCGGATGTCAGTGGTGCTTAAACATTATAGAAAATCTCTCATATCAAAATCATTTATATTCCATCAACCATATATATATAAATTGGTGAATAGACAATTTCGCGCTCAAAATTATAAAAATAAAAATACATATGAATATAAATATAAGCTGCTAACCCCAAATTCCAAAAAATATGAAACAAACGTGTAGAAAAATGTATGCGTGCACCCCGTGCATGTATAGTGGGGGCGCTAACCACTGCGTTAAAAATTAAAGAACACCTGTGAACATATAATACAAAAACTTGCATATACAAAAAAACAGAAGTGTAACACCAACCCAAAAGTGCAATCAGGTACTTCTCACTGCAGCTCTCCTCATAGAGCTCAGTTAGACTAAAATGCACCTATGAAAATTAACACACCTACTGATGTGTGTCAGAAAATTATTTGTGACAATGTCCATAAATGTCCTCATTCAATGTCCATATGAATAATAAACAATGTTAATTCCAAATGTTCATAATAATCAATGATGCAATGAAGCTTTGGTAAACTTGATCCAAACCAGAAGTGAGCTTGTAGTGATAGCCTTCACCAAAACTTAGTGTGTAACACCCAATAGTGCTAAAGGGAGATTGGCCGCTTACCAGATCATGTTGACTCATTTAATTAAAAAGGAGTCAATAACGCTTGTTGCAAGTACCACTTGCTATATGGATAGAGATGTCATATGTGGAACTGAGAATCCCTGCCACCTAGAGACTCAGGCGTGGATATGCAGAACATATAAGAGAGAAACCGGCAATAGTGTAATACCGTTTAATAAAATATGAATAAAAAGTGGACAGACAAATGCCCCCTTACTTGATACAGTGCCACAGACCCGGAACTGAGGCTGGATAGCTTTGAACAAGCGGAGCGTAGTAGATCTGATCGGGAGAACGATCCGGCGTGCATTCCAACTTCCTCGAGGAGAGAACCAGTGGGACCGGAAGTAACGTCAGAGCGTAGCCTAGCGTCGCCTCGACAGCTGTTTCGTGTTGCACGTCATCAGGAAGCGTGCGGAGCTACGTATCTCTGACTATTTAAGTAAGTGTCAGTCAATCACAAAAAAGGAAAGAGGACGTACCAAAACTAGCACAGCCTCAGTTCCGGTTCTTATATATTACATACATACAATTATAAAACCATTATACATCATTAACATTCCTATTGAAAAGAATGGTTAGTGGACTTCTAACCAGCTTTGTAGTAATTAGCACAACCAATTAACCGCATAGTATATACATCCCGCCCCATACCCTATCACATGATTGATATGGTGAGTGCCATATGCTGCCTCGTTAATAGTTGCGGTTGCACTGGTTGAATTTAATTAATATTGGAAGATAGATTATATTTTGTAAAATTAAAAGAAATTATCAATAATAAAATTGTTATAAAAAAAAAAGTATTATTATAACATTTGTTTTGCACCTGCTATATCACAGCTACATATACATGTTCTCCCGATCGGATCTACTATGCCCCGCTTGTTCAAAGCTATCCAGCCTCAGTGCCGAGTCTGTGGCACTGTATCAAGTAAGGGGGCATTTGTCTGTCCACTTTTTATTAATATTTTATTAAACGGTATTACACTATTGCCGGTTTCTCTCTTATATGTTCCGCATATCCACGCCTGAGTCTCTAGGAGGCAGGGATTCTCAGTTCCACATATGACATCTCTATCCATATAGCAAGTGGTACTTGCAACAAGCGTTATTGACTCCTTTTTAATTAAATGAGTCAACATGATCTGGTAAGCGCACAATCTCCCTTTAGCACTATTGGGTGTTACACACTAAGTTTTGGTGAAGGCTGTCACTACAAGCTCACTTCTGGTTTGAACAATGGAATAAACTGTTAGCGCAAAAGACTAATGCATGATAGATGGCCAGGAATTGGATCTCAAAAAGTACAGTCACAGTTCTTTTTAGTCCATTTGCTGGTATATAATGACCATTCCTATAACAGGGGGGAAGGAGGGAGCAATGGAAGGATGATAGGAGGCAGCTGTCCTCAGAGAAAGTCGGCTCTGCACAGGGAAGACAGGGGAACAAAACAGGAAGCGCCACCTAAGTGCAATATTTTAGTTACAACTTATTAAAGACAGAGGAGATGCACTTACAGACATATGTAAAACATGGGCTCATCTGTGTGTGTAGTTTGCGGTGTAATCCGGTCTCAGGTGCATCCAGGCTCACGGGTAGGCAGAGCAGTGTGTTGTTTCCATCCTGTGGCCACCAGGAAGCCAGCCAGAACCAGCAGGGAACGAGGATGATGACGTCACCGGAAACGGAACAAGAGAGATCACCGGAAGGAAAGACAGGTGTTCAGCACCTGATTGCACTTTTGGGTTGGTGTTACACTTCTGTTTTTTTGTACATGCAGGTTTTTTGTATTATATGTTCACAGGTGTTATTTTATTTTTAACGCAGTGGTTAGCACCCCCACTATACATGCACGGGGTGCACGCATAAATTTTTCTACATATATATAAATTGACATAATAAAGTGAAAGTAGCTCTCCCTCATAAACTATGTGCTACGATTCAAACACGTGTCAGTCTTTAGGGCCCTTCACTCTTAAAAATGATGTGCTTCACTGAGAAAAGCTTCCAAATAGTTTTTATACTAATTTAATACTATTTGGAAGCTTTCGTGAGTGAAGCACATGGTTTTTAAGAGGGTGAAGGGACCTAAACACTGACACTTGTTTAAACCTGTAGTACATAGTTTAAGAGGGAGTGCTACTTTCAATTTATTGCTGTTTTCTTTTCATGTTTTGTAAGCACCTGTGTGGCGATAGAGCACATAGTTTGCAAGGGTGAAGAGCCACCTTCCCCGATTTTTTTAATGCTTTTGGATATAAACTACAGACTATTTGGAAGTTTTCATGGGTGAAGAGCCCTAAACACTGACACATGTTTGAATTGTAGCACATAGTTTATGAGGGAGTGTTTTTATTTTAATTTTTTTATTATTTTTTTGCTGTTTTTCACGTTTTGGATTTTTTTTTTATGTCATTAAGTGTAGGGCTTGATGTCCCATGAATATGATTTTGATATAAAAGATTTTCTTTAATATGTGTAAGCACCAATGATTATACCAGAGGTTGGTCATACGATTGGTCAATCTGTTTTAAGCAGCGCAAAATACACACTTTTTTCAATCGGCACTTACCATTGTACACCATTGTTCAATCGGAACACAATTTGTATTTGCAGCCGCTTAGAGGTCAATTTAAATAGGGTCACTGCATTTTATATATCACTTTGGCAACACACAGCTCCAATTTTCTTTTATGTGACATGTCCACTGACTCCTGCTGCTATCAGATCCTGTCCGTGAAATTCAGAGGGATGGTGACCTATTTTCAATCCATCTGGCGGATCGAATGGGATGAAAACAGACAGGTGATCCAATTTCATCTGATCTCCCCATAGAGGAGAGCGGGGCTTTGACAAGTTTGTCTCTGCACAGTGAGCGGAGATGGACCTGTTCATCCACCTGCTCAGCAGGGATCAGTGGAGCGATGCCCCGCTGAGCAAAGTGGAGTCTGCTGGGCGGACAGTCCATGTGAAAGGGCCCTTTCAGAATAACGGAAAATTGAATACTCACCTTTCCGTAATTTTCCTTTCCTGGTGCCGACCCATGGCAGCATACTAATGGTTGATGGCTCCGCCCCCGGTCAACCCCCAGGACCACGTAACTCTATAAAAGAAAGAGTTACTCCCCCCTTCAGACATTCTTTGTAACTAGACTTCAGAACTTTAAGGATTATAGCAGGGAGGGTGCATGCTGCCATGGGTCGGCACCAGGAAAGGAAAATTACGGAAAGGTGAGTATTCAATTTTCCGTTTTCCTGGTGCCTTCCATGGCAGCATACTAATGGTAAATAACTCGCTTATAGGGAGGGAACTGCGATAATAAATTTTTTAATGGCTTTTTGAAAGTGATAGTTCCAGAGTCCTTTTCCCAAAGTCTCGGGAGGTAAGGACCGCAGGATCCAAGCTATAATGCGACATAAAGGTATTGAACGATGACCAGCTAGCCGCTCTACAAATTGTCTCCGGGGAGACCCTAGCCATAGCCGCCCAGGATGATGCGATTCCTCTTGTTGAATGTGCATTCACCGCGTTTGGAACTGGAAGACCACTAGCCCGGTATGCCCTTTGAATTATCTTCACGATCCAACTGGCTAATGTTGTTTTAGAAGCTGCCAAGCCTCTTTTGGTGCCTTTGGGGATAACAAAGAGTCGTTGATCCCCGGTCTCCAGCCCCCCGTTTTTTTGGGGACCAAGAAGACTGGGGAATAGAACCCTAAGTGCTTTTCCGATTCCGGAACCGGTAGGATTGCCCGTTGAGATAGAAGTATTTGCACGTATTGGACAAGTGTTTCCCTCTTTTGTTTTCCGGCTGGTATCTTGGTTGATTGGTAGGAGAAGGATGGAGGGCGGCATCTGAATTTCCAGAAATGTCCCTGAAGGACTGTGGATACCGCCCACTGGTCTGTACAATTTTCCACCCAAACCCGGGCAAAGGATCTGAGTCTTGCTCCCACTGGCCCGGCTTGGGTGGAGGGCGTGTCAAAAGGACTTCTGGTTTTCTATCGCCAGTGTAGGGGCCTTTGATTTTAGTTTGAGGAAAGAGGCCTGTGAGCCTTTCCAGTCCCTTCTGTATTGTTTACCCGGGCGATAAGCCCTGGAGTCTCTTGATCTCTGTTGGAAATTTGCCTGCGGAGTAAACTTCCTCCTTCTGCTCCTATCCTGGGGAATAAGACCGCTTTTCCCGCCTGTGACTCTGGATATTGCCATATCCATTTTATCTCCAAATAAGGACTTCCCGTCATACGGGATGCGACACCATGACTGTTTTGATGACGGGTCTGCTGACCATGGCTTAAGCCATAACGCTCTCCTGGCTGTGATAGAGTAAAGCATTGCTCTGGAGGAGCATCTTAGAACGTCTATGGCTGCTTCCGCCATGAAATCAGAGGTCAGCTTCAATTCATCTAGAGCTTTAATGATTTCTTCAGTATCTAGGCCACGTCTGAGGGCCAATTCAATATTATCTGTCCACACCCTGGTGGCTTTGGAGATTGAGGATAGGGCCACCGCCGGTTTGCAGGCTCCCCCCGATGCTTGGTATACTTTTTTCAGATCGGCGTCTATTCTGCGGTCTAGGACGTCTCTAAAGGAGACTGCGTCTTCTAAAGGTAGTGTTGTATTCCTAGCCAGTCGCATGACAGATGCATCTACTGACGGGACGGCATCAAAAATCTGAGCATCTCCTTCCGTTAGTGGGTAGAGTTTGGAAAAGCGGTTGAAGGCAAAGGGTCGTTTATCTACCTTCTTCCACTCCTCCAATACCACCCCCTTAATCTCCTCTATTAGGGGAAAGGCTGATTTCTTCCTGGCCAAATGTGGGAAGTATTTTCCTGCTTTATGTGGAGGTTCAGGATCTTCCTCCCACTGAATTGCATCCTTAACTGCACCAATAAAGGGTTCAATTAACCCAAAGTCGAAGGTCGATGTGCCCTCTTCTGGTATATTTCCGTCATCTTCCGAATTGAGCTCAGAATCAGGCTGGAGACTAGCTGTCTCCGCTACCCTTTGTTCAACAAGTGGGGTGGATTGATCCTGGGATGAGGCCAATTCCCTGATGGTGTCCTTGACTAATTCTTTGATTGAGCCTATGGACCCTTGTCTGTCGACCGTAGCCTCCAAAAAACACTGGCCACAGGCTAGCTTGTCTGGTAAGGCTTGCTTGCCGCATACCCAGCAATCCTTCCTCCCTGGTTGCAAAGACTTGCGCTGGGAGTCGTGTCTACTTGAGGAGTGGCGGGGTGACCTTCGGTCACTACGGGAAGCATGGGTTGAGGGTGAGCGACCCGAGCTTCTATGTCCCCCCGAACGTCCGTCACGAGAACTTCGATGAGAAGAAGTGCGGGCTGCTTCACGGCGTGGGCTATAAAGAAACAAAACAACTGGTGTTTCTATATATCCTCTAAAGTAGTAGTGCTCTTTGAATGGAAACAACTTACCTAACGTTGCAGCCCTTACCTAGTGGTATGTTGAGGATCTTTTTGGTGCGGCAATACTGGGGCAGCTGTGTAAAATTTTTTAGCTAGTCAATACAGCACCGTGCAATGTCAGCGAATGTACATTTATATGTTTACCATCATTACGCTGCAAAATAACATTTTAGCATTAACACACAGGTAATTACCTTGGCTGGGTTCCATCTGGCATGTAGAATAGTTAATACTCACAGCAAGGTGTATTTTCTGACAATCTGCCATTTGATTGTGGTCCCAGGCTGTTTAAATAGGATTTTTTGCTTGGGTGTACCAAGATGGCCGCCGCGCGACTTCCTCCGGCTATTGCGCATGCGCGATTGCGTCATGCCGTGACTCCGCCCCCCGGACGAGTAAAGCTAGGTTGTGTGGGGCGCGCGAAGCGTCCACACTAGCCATAGGCATTTGCAGAAAGCAGACATTTAAATGCAGCAGTGCTAAGCTGCTTATAGAGATCATTACCCTGGTAAAGCAATGTGTGACCCGAGGATTGTAACTGCCGCTGAGGAGAAAGTATGCTCCTGTGTGCCCTTCATGCCCAAAAAAGATCCACAGAAAAAGGGGCTCCCACACTTATATGGCGCATTTAGCAGCCCAAGATGCGGGACTCCGTACTGCAGGAGAGCATGAACCTGCAACGGTAGCACCATGAGACGGTGAGGTAAGGCTGAATAGTGATCCTGTAGGGATTGAGGACAGGAAAAAGAATGTCTGAAGGGGGGAGTAACTCTTTCTTTTATAGAGTTACGTGGTCCTGGGGGTTGACCGGGGGCGGAGCCATCAACCATTAGTATGCTGCCATGGAAGGCACCAGGAAAATGAGCTGTCAGGTTAGTAAAACAGTGATATCGGAACCAATTAAACCATATAATGTTCCTGGACTTTGTTTTATCTCATAGTTGCTGTGAAATTGTGTGAATGCATCAATGCAGTGCATGTCATCTCAGCTTGGATTTAATGAATGAGTTTACAAAAATAATATTGCAGAATATACAGCCTCATGCTACGTAACTAAGCTTCATTTCATGCTGAATAAACTAAATTAATGTATCTTAAAGCGGAGGTTCTGCATTGCATACTTTTTTTTTTTTTAATATTCATTGTATGTTAAAACATTAGCAATGTATTTACTCACGTCTGCGGCTCTTTAAAACACCCCCCGTCCGTTTTGCAGTTAAAAAAGAGTTTATAAAACTCTTCCTGCTTTTGCCATTTTGCTTGTGGGCATCTTGAAGCCCACAAGCATATCCTTCCGGGTAGAGATGAATGCCTCTCTCCCGGCATTCAGCGCTGGATCTCGCGCACGCGCAGTGTTGACGGCGAGCAGCGCCGTCAACACTTCCTGGTTGCCATGACAACGTGCATAAACATTTAAAGTACACCCCCAGATGTGATGCAGGCCAAAGAAAAATAAACAGCAGGAACGGCTCACAACACTCTTGAGACACAGCTGGGCAGGTAATGTTTATTTCTCCCTCTCTGCCAAATCAATTATAAAAATGTATTTTTTATTTTAGAGCATATATATATAGATATAACAAAAAGATTCTCCCCAAAAAAATGTATTTTTCTGAGTATATTTTTATAAATTTATATATATATATATATATATATATATATATATATGTATGTGTGTGTATATATATATATATATATATATATATATATATATATATGTAGCGATACCCGCAGCTTAAGCGGGCCGCAAGGTTTGAATTGGGCCCTGAGCACAGCTCTCCAACCCCCCCGGCAATCGGCTCTACCCACTCTGGCACAGCTAGTCTAAGGGATACACACATATATCCTTATACTTTAAGAGAGAGATTCAAACATAGAACAGTGATAAGGGGATAATGGATTTTACTTCTTGTTATGCAAAGAAAACACACAGCAATGACAATATGATTTCTAACTTGTATGCAGAGCCCTGCAATGACAGTCACATTACACCATAAGAATAAAGGGGGGGGGGGTAAAGGAACGCCACGTGTGGCGACCGTTAACTAGGTGCCCTGTGGCACAACAGCTAAATGTATACCTAACGGATCAGGCCTGATCCCTTACTCTAAAACTTAGTCCTGTAAGAATGATGGATTCTTCACCGGCTTGCTGTAGAGGTGGTGCACATAAGAACAATAAACACTTTGTAATCCAACAGGGAGAATCTGAACAACTGACAGACTTCACTAGAGATCCTCTGGATCAGTCCTGCTGCGGATCTCCAGTGAGAGTCTTAAAGTGAGGTGGTAGGCCTCGGCAGTCTATAGGCACAGTACTGTAAACAGGTTATTGGATGAGCTTTCGCTCAGCTCACCCTCCGGACGCGACCCGTCCGGGACTTCCACCGGCTGTATCGTCACTCGCACACAGCGGTTGCTGCAATCGGGTCTCCGATCCAATCTAGGCTGCAGGCAGGAGATGTTGGATGCCACCCAGGCTTTCAGAGGGTGGAAGGCTCTTTGGTTCGCTGTAAGAAGTCCCCAGGCTTCAGGCCCTCACACAGCACAGCTCCGCACAGGTGGATCAGTCTCAGCCGTCCCGTGTCCAAAAGAGAGCGAGCTAGGCCTCGCCCCCTCCTTATATCACTTCCCCCATGAGTCTCTGGGGCATAACCCAAAACATCCTGTGAACCAGTGGAGCTCTGGGAACCGTAGTTCTTTCTCCTAATTAAAGGGGAAACACCCCGCTACACACTCCCCCCACTAAAACTCTTTGGTCCCCAAAGATAAACAATTTAACAACAATTCTGAACCAATCTACTGAATGCGGAGTATGATGTTGGTACAGGGAATTTCCACCAAAACTCAGAGGTGGGGTTCCCTGTACCACAGGTCACACTAGCATGGGTGGCCTGTCTAACTGTGCCAGAGAGTGAGCTGGGGTTGCCTTCCACCAAATGAACAGTGGAAGGATCTGAGCACTCAGTACTTCTTCTGGCAGTGGCAACAGAGTCCTCTGAGCTTTTTCCCAATTGAGGGTAGGTTAATTTCCTGGGAGGCCTCACGACTCTGTAAGTTCTTTGCTCCCTTGGGACTTCAGGCTCAGGTACCACAGGCTCTGTGTCAGGAACACTTTCTGACATCATCACTGATTCTGGGGCCTCTTCCTCCTCTGCTTCTGAGTAAAGGCCCGGAATATCTTCCCAGCATTCAGGCACATCACTGGATGGAACGAACTCTGTAGCCTCTGGGTTCAGGGTCCCATCCTGTGTATCTTCAGTGGGTGGAAGGTCTATGGTGGAACTCCCTGGAGTTGAGGAGGGCCATAGCCACTCAAGTTCTCCCCTCCCATCTTCACTTGGTTGGGAAGCCTGTCCATCCCTAGCCCGGAGGGTCTGAGACCGAGTGTTGGGTCTGGGGGTATCCAAGATGGAAACAGATTCCGGCAGGTTCTTCACTGAAGGTATCCTGACTGCCTCTTTAAGTGGGAGTAAGTGATTTCTGTGCCAGGTCTTCAAGGGTCCCACTCTCCCCTCTGGCTTTAACTTATACACCGGTAGTCCAGGAAGTTTTCTACAAATGACATAAGGCTCGGACCTCCATCTATCAGCAAGTTTATGCTTCCCTGGGATCCCTAGGTTGCGTAGCAGCACACGGTCTCCAGGCTGCAGGTCTTGCACTCGAACCTTCAGGTCAAAGTTCCTTTTATTTCTGACCCCTCTCCGGTCTGAGGCCGCTTGGGCTTGTTCATAGGCCGCTTTCAGATTATACCTAAGTCGGTCCACATATCCTTTGTGGGAGGTAGCAGAGGTATAGTCTAGGGAAATGCCAAAGGCCAGATCCACCGGTAATCTTGCTTCTCTCCCAAACATGAGGCGGTAGGGAGAGTAACCTGTCACATCACTTGTGGTACAGTTGTAGGCATGCACCAAAGCGGATATATGTTGACTCCAATGCTGCTTCTTCTCTGTCTCCAGAGTCCCAAGCATGTTTAGCAAAGTCCGGTTAAATCTCTCAGGCTGGGCATCTCCTTGTGGATGATAAGGGGTAGTCCTGGTCTTTTCCACTCCCAGGGAGTCCAGTAGGTTCCGGATCAGGCGACTCTCAAAGTCCCTTCCTTGGTCGGAGTGGATTCTCTGTGGTAATCCATAGTGGACGAAGTATTTTTCTACAAGCACCTTAGCTACAGTGGAAGCCTTCTGGTCTCTGGTGGGGAACGCCTGTGCATAACGGGTGAAATGATCGGTTACCACCAGAACATTTCCCAATCCACTCAAATCGGGTTCGAGGCAGAGAAAGTCAATGCATACCAGATCCATTGGGCCTTGACTCTGTAGGTGGCCCATTGGGGCAACTTGATGGGGTAGAGTCTTCCTCTGGATGCATCGTGCACAGGAGTGGCAATACTCCTCCACTTCAGCCCTCATACAGGGCCAATAGAACCGGCTTCTGACAAGTTGGAAGGTTCTTTCAGCTCCCAGGTGACCATGCTGGTCATGTAAGGCAACCAGCACAGTCTCTCGGTGCTTCTCTGGGAGAAACAACTGCCATTTATCCTCGGAGTCATCAGAGGGGCCCCTTCGGTAGACCACTCCCTGATGGACCTGTAGCTTGTCTAGCTCCCTCCATAGCAGACGAGCCTCCTTGGAGGGGTGATGTCGAAGTTTCTCTGGACTCTCGTTTTCCAATGCTTCAAAGACCAATCTCCCCATGGGGTCTTCCAATTGGTCGCACCTCAGCTCCTTCTTAGACAGCTTCGGCAAGCATTCCTCTTCAAGTTGAGTCACCCCGCAGTAGTGTTTTGGGACTCCCACTGTGGTAACTCCTATCTCCTCGGCTCTTGAGCCCCCTCTGGCTTGAAATTCAGCCCCCTGACAAAGGGCTCGCACTCCCTCCGGTGCTTCCTGAGTCCAGTCCTCCCAGTCATCAGCCATGGTATGAGATCTTCGGGACAGGGCATCTGCATCCCTATTTCCAGTCCCTGGTCTGTATTTAAGACTGAAGTTGAACCCAGATAATGCAGCCAGCCACCTATGTCCTGTGGCATCCAACTTGGCAGTGGTGAATAGGTAAGTCAGAGGGTTGTTATCTGTTTTTACTGTAAACTCTGCCCCATAGAGGTAGTCTCTTAGTTTGTCCACCACTGCCCATTTGAGGGCCAAGAACTCCAACTTATGAGTGGGGTAGTTCTTCTCCGAGGGGGTCAGACTCCGACTCACATAGGCCACTGGTCGCAGTTGCTCTTCATACTCTTGGTAGAGCACTCCACCTAGGCCTTCATGACTAGCATCAACATGTAACTCGTATGGTCTGGTGGGATCAGCATAGGCCAATACTGGGGCTGTGGTGAGGCTCCTCTTCAGGGTTCTGAAGGCCTCTTCACACCTGGGGGTCCACTGATCTTGAACCGACTCCCCGGGTCTTCTGGGTCCCAAGCCATCCTCTTCCCCTTCAGTCTTGAGCAGTTCATTTAGGGGCTTGGCAATACGGGCAAACCCATCCACAAACCTCCTATAGTAGGAGCAGAAGCCCAGGAAAGATCTAAGTTCGGTGACTGTTGTGGGTCTTGGCCAGGAGGTAACTGCCTCCAACTTCTCAGGATCAGTAGCCACCCCCTTTTCAGACACTATGTGTCCCAGATAGTTCACCGAAGACTGGTAGAACCGACACTTCTCGGGGGAAAGCTTTAGTCCCTCTTCACTAAGCCTTCTCAACACTTTCTCCAATCGGGCCTCATGTTCCTCCAAAGTTCTCCCGAAGACAATGACATCGTCCAGGTACACGAGGACTTCTATGAGGTTCATATCTCCGACAGTCTTCTCCATGAGACGTTGAAAAGTAGCTGGGGCCCCAGATAGGCCCTGAGGCATTCTGTTAAACTCAAAGAATCCCACAGGAGTTATGAAAGCGGTCTTTTCTCTATCCTCTGGGTGCATGGGGATTTGATAGTACCCGCTCTTGAGGTCCATCACGCTGAACCACTTGGCTCCAGACAAACTCTGTAGGGCGTCCTCTATCCTTGGCGTGGTGTACTGATCAGGGGTGGTCCTCCTGTTGAGAGTTCTGTAGTCAATGCAGAGCCTCAACGACCCATTCTTCTTCCTGACCACCACTATTGGAGAGGCATAGGGGCTTCTGGATTCTCGAATCACCCCAGTCTTTTTCAGTTCTGCAAGCTGCTCCCTCAGATCCTCCAGATCTGCCAGCGGAACCCGCCTGACTCTCTCCCTGAACGGTTTGTCTTCTTGCAGGCGGATGCGGTGGGTAGCACTCCTCGCACACCCCACATCGAACTCATCTTTGGAGAAAATCTTCTCCCATCTAGTCAGCTGGGCCTTGGCTCTCTCTTTCCAGGCTCCAGGTAAATTCGGGTTCTCCATGGAAAGTTTTTCCCAAACATCTCCTTCTTCACCCGTCCCCTTTACTTCTGACCAGCTGACTGGGACAGCAGGACTCACCTGTCCCAACAGCATCCGGGCAGGGATCTCTATGGCCCTTTCTGTAGAGTTCCTCACACTCACCGGGACTCTTCCCCTGGCTTTCTTCAGGGCCTTGATTGGAATCACTTCCGGTATCACTTCCAGGCCTGAGTGATCTTCCCTTGGGTCGGATTCCAGCATGACAAAGGGACCAGGCTGCTCCCAGGTGAGCTTCACAGTGGCCCTGAGGCAAGCCACCTGTCCGGGCTGCAGCACCACTCCTTCTCTCCCCAGTCTCCACACCTTCCCTATCCCCTCTCCTGGGGTCTTCTGCTCCAACACTAACCGTTGGTAGGCTGTCTTCAGCATGGGATGGATGTTTGGATCTTGATGGCTCCTCATCTTCACCAGGGGGGTCAGAAGTCTTCTCACTAGATCCGTATTGGTGCCTATGATGAGGGACATCTTGCTGGCCCCGGGTGGTCTAGGACACACAACTGCCAGGGTGTCGAACACTTCTGTCTTCCCAGCCACAGAGGGGTCGAATGTCAGCTTTATGGGCAGATAACCATCATAGGGGAACCTCTGCGTTCCCAGGCCCCATATCTCCAGCTCTTCTATCTTCTGTACAGGCAAATGGCTTAAGTGCCTATCGTAGAAGTCTCTGTACAACAAAGTCACTTGAGCTCCAGTGTCCAAGAGGGCCTTTGTATATACTCCTTCCACCTGGATAGATACAGTGGGGGACGGGCCGACCAATTCTTCTGGGTACGGCCGGGTTGAGGTCACTTTCTTCTGAGGACTTGTCTTCATCCAGTTTGTTTTTGACTTTATTCTCTCTTGAGCCCGGTATGCATTGACCTTCCCCACCCTAATGGGAGTACAAACCCGCTGAGGGATGTTATTGTCTCTTGGTTGTAGACATTCCTTCTTGGGAGTGCTACATTTCTTCTGAGGGGTCTTGTCCCCTCTCTCTGGTGTGTATCTTGGTTGAGAGACCCTAGATTCCTTCTGAGGGGTCTTGTCCCCTCTCTTTTGCTTCCTTCCATTCAGTTTGGAGCTCACTGAAAGAGATGGGCACCCGGTTGACTCCCTCACCGGGGCCCTCTGGAGTTTCCCGCCGGCTGGCGATTATCCATTTTCTTCTTCTTGGGACTGGAACACCTACTGGCAAAGTGGCCACTGCCCCCGCAGTTGTAGCATAGCATCTCTTCTCGGTCCTGTATGGAGGCTGGTTCTGAGGTATTCGGGAACAACTCCTTTCTTGGACTTGGTTTCTCTGCTCTTCTTTGATCTTTCTCCATCAAAGAGGTCAGCATCTCCAACACTTGGGACATTTGTGATTTCAAAGTGTCGACTTCTGCATCTCTTTCCGGGCTCTTGACTGAACTGACCAACACTGGTACAGGGGTGACACTCACCCTGGCCACCTGCTGATCTCTCTGCAGCGCCTCTTCGTCCCTAATAATTTTTATTAGATCAGAGTAGGTTAGTGACATTCCTCCTCCTGAGGTTTTCAGGTGCAGCCAGACTGGGTCTGAGCGCCGCGCTCCCCTCATGATCTGCTTCATTCGTGCTTCATCTGCATCTTTGGGCAGCATTCCCTTCTTCAGGACGATCTTGCATAACAGCCTGTTCAACCTTCTAACATACTCTGACAGTTTCTCATTCGGCTGCTGGAAAGTATGTTCAAATTGGTAGACCATCTCTGTCACCTTCTCCAGCTGTCCAAACTCTTCCTGCAGCATGGCCAGACAATCTTGAGCTGTACAGTTTGCATTTCCAAAACGGAAGCTCTTCACCGCTTCTGCCGCGGCACCTTTCAAACTTTCTAAAACTCGTTGTCTTTTCTGTGCTTCAGGCACCTCCCATGCCTCTACTGCTTGTAATGCCTGTTCCACCCAAGTGTCAAAATCTTCCTCCCCCGCAGGGACGGGGAGCTCCCCCGAGAATGTTTTTAGTCTCCGGTAGCTAGTCTCTACGTGCACTGTGCTTGTCTCCTGACAGTTTGTTAGTAAATCCCCTAACGCCTTTATCAGTTCGGGTGATATGGCCGTGGCAGGTGCAGGCGTCACCGGAGGTGTCGCTCCGTCTTTCCTCTCTGGCGGGGTACGGGCCGCAACTTGCGGTGATCCCGTTGGTGATAGCTCTTTCTTAATAGCGTGCGCCAAACTATAAGATCTGTTATCCGGCATCCGCGCATATTTGCATTTACAAGCCTCTGGCTTCCCATCTGAATATTCCACTAGCGTATACTGGTGTGAGGTGTCTGGGTCTGACTTCATTAACCCTTCCACCGATTCGGTCGACCATTCCTGACCCGGAATGTTAATGACCACTGACTGGCTTGGATCTGTCTTAGTTACTTCACACCATGTTCTGATGTCTTTCGGGTCCATGCCGGTAAGTCTTGGCGGGCTCTCACCGCTGTCTCAGTAATCCCGGATGTACGAGCCCCCACGTGTAGCGATACCCGCAGCTTAAGCGGGCCGCAAGGTTTGAATTGGGCCCTGAGCACAGCTCTCCAACCCCCCCGGCAATCGGCTCTACCCACTCTGGCACAGCTAGTCTAAGGGATACACACATATATCCTTATACTTTAAGAGAGAGATTCAAACATAGAACAGTGATAAGGGGATAACGGATTTTACTTCTTGTTATGCAAAGAAAACACACAGCAATGACAATATGATTTCTAACTTGTATGCAGAGCCCTGCAATGACAGTCACATTACACCATAAGAATAAAGGGGGGGGTAAAGGAACGCCACGTGGGGTGACCGTTAACTAGGTGCCCTGTGGCACAACAGCTAAATGTATACCTAACGGATCAGGCCTGATCCCTTACTCTAAAACTTAGTCCTGTAAGAATGATGGATTCTTCACCGGCTTGCTGTAGAGGTGGTGCACATAAGAACAATAAACACTTTGTAATCCAACAGGGAGAATCTGAACAACTGACAGACTTCACTAGAGATCCTCTGGATCAGTCCTGCTGCGGATCTCCAGTGAGAGTCTTAAAGTGAGGTGGTAGGCCTCGGCAGTCTATAGGCACAGTACTGTAAACAGGTTATTGGATGAGCTTTCGCTCAGCTCACCCTCCGGATGCGACCCGTCCGGGACTTCCACCGGCTGTATCGTTACTCGCACACAGCGGTTGCTGCAATCGGGTCTCCGATCCAATCTAGGCTGCAGGCAGGAGATGTTGGATGCCACCCAGGCTTTCAGAGGGTGGAAGGCTCTTTGGTTCGCTGTAAGAAGTCCCCAGGCTTCAGGCCCTCACAAAGCACAGCTCCGCACAGGTGGATCAGTCTCAGCCGTCCCGTGTCCAAAAGAGAGCGAGCTAGGCCTCGCCCCCTCCTTATATCACTTCCCCCATGAGTCTCTGGGGCATAACCCAAAACATCCTGTGAACCAGTGGAGCTCTGGGAACCGTAGTTCTTTCTCCTAATTAAAGGGGAAACACCCCGCTACATATATATATAGGAAGCAGGGATGAGCCGAACACCCCCCTGTTCGGTTCGCACCAGAACCTGTGAACAGACAAAATGTTTGTGTAAACTTTAGAACCCTATTAAATACAATGGACTCGAACGTTCGAAATCTAAAGTGTTAATTATAAAGGCTAATATGCAAGTTATTGTCCTAAAAAGTGTTTGGGGACCCGGGTCCTGCCCAGGGGACATGTATCAATGCAAAAAGAAGTTTTAAAAACGGCCGTTTTTTTGGGAGCAGTGATTTTAATAATGCTTAAAATGAAAAAATAAAAGTGAAATATTCCTTTAAATTTCGTACCTGGGGGGTGTGTATGATATGCATGTGAAGTGGCGCATGTTTCCCGTGCTTAGAACTGTCCCTGCAAAAAATGTCATTTTTTGAAAGAAAAAAATGCATTTAAAACTGACTCGCGGCTATTAATGAATTGTCGGCTCCCGGCAATACATACAAAAGTCATTGATAAAAAAAAAAAAAAGCGTGGGTGTTCCCCAGAATTCAATTACCAGGCCCTTCAGGTCTGGAATGGATATTAAGGGGAACCCTGCTGCAAATGAAAAAAAAAATTGACGTGGGGTTCCCCCAAATATCCATTCCAGGCCCTTCAGATCTGGCATGGATTTTAAGGGGAACTCCACCCCAAATTTAAAAAAAAAATGGCGTGGAGTCCCCCTAAAAATCCATACCAGACCCCTTATCTGAGCACGCAACCTGGCCGGCCGCAGGGGAAAAGGGGGGGATGAGAGAGCGCCCCCCCTCCCTCCTGAACTGTACCAGGCCACATGCCCTCAACATGGGGAGGATGTCCCCATGTTGATGGGGACAAGGGCCTCATCCCCACAACCCTTGCCCGGTGGTTGTGGGGGTCTGCGGGCGGGGGGCTTATCGGAATCTGGAAGACCCCTTTAACAAAGGGGACCCCCAGATCCCGGCCCCCTCCCCTATGTGAATTGGTAAGGGGTACATTGTACCCCTACCATTTCACGAAGAAAGCGTAAAAAAATGTTTAAAAAAACACACAAACACCTTGAAAAAGTCCTTTATTTAAAAAAAAACAAAAACATTCCAGCGGTGAAATCCAGTGTCCCGCGGCGATCCCGATGTCCAGCGCTGTCCTTCATTGGTTGTGCCTGAGCGGACCTGATGGGGAACTCCCTCTCAGTATTTTAAATGTATAGACCCGCCCCTTCTAAAGTTCCCCATCAGGTCCGCTCAGCAGACCAGATGCGGAACATGAGAAGGGGCGGGTCTATACATGTATTACCAAAGTGAGAGCAGTCCCCCATCAGGTCCGCCCCCTCGGTATGTCAGACCCGCCTACGTCATTGGCTTGAGCGGGGAACTTCCTTCACTATGTAAATTTAAATTACACAGTGAAGGAAGTTCCCCGCTCAAGCCAATGACGTAGGCGGGTCCGACATACCGAGGGAGCGGACCTGATGGGGAACTTTAGAAGGGGCGGGTCTATACATTTAAAATATTGAGAGGGAGTTCCCCATCAGGTCCGCTCAGGCACAACCAATGAAGGACAGCGCTGGACATCGGGATCGCCGCGGGACACTGGATTTCACCGCTGGAATGTTTTTTTTTTTTAATAAAGGACTTTTTCAAGGTGTTTGTGTGTTTTTTTTAAACATTTTTTTACGCTTTCTTCGTGAAATGGTAGGGGTACAACGTACCCCTTACCAATTCACATAGGGGGGGGCGGGATCTGGGGGTCCCCTTTGTTAAAGGGGTCTTCCAGATTCCGATAAGCCCCCCGCCCGCAGACCCCCACAACCACCGGGCAAGGGTTGTGGGGATGAGGCCCTTGTCCCCATCAACATGGGGACATCCTCCCCATGTTGAGGGCATGTGGCTTGGTACGGTTCAGGAGGGAGGGGGGGGCCGCTCTCTCGTCCCCCCCTTTTCCCCTGCGGCCGGCCAGGTTGCGTGCTCGGATAAGGGGTCTGGTATGGATTTTTAGGGGGACTCCACGCCATTTTTTTTTAAAATTTGGGGTGGAGTTCCCCTTAAAATCCATGCCAGATCTGAAGGGCCTGGAATGGATATTTGGGGGAACCCCACGTCAATTTTTTTTTAATTTGCAGCGGGGTTCCCCTTAATATCCATTCCAGACCTGAAGGGCCTGGTAATTGAATTCTGGGGAACCCCCACGCTTTTTTTTTTTTTTTTATCAATGACTTTTGTATGTATTGCCGGGAGCCGACAATTCATTAATAGCCGCGAGTCAGTTTTAAAAGACTTTTTTTCTTTCAAAAATGACATTTTTTGCAGGGACAGTTCTAAGCACGGGAAACATGCGCCACTTCACATGCATATCATACACACCCCCCAGGTACGAAATTTAAAGGAATATTTCACTTTTATTTTTTCATTTTAAGCATTATTAAAATCACTGCTCCCGAAAAAACGTCCGTTTTTAAAACTTCTTTTTGCATTGATACATGTCCCCTGGGGCAGGACCCCGGTCCCCAAACACTTTTTAGGACAATAACTTGCATATTAGCCTTTATAATTAACACTTTAGATTTCTCCCATAGATTTTTCGAATTTGCCGCGAACACCCCAATTTGTTCGCTGTTCGGCGAACGGGCGAACAGGCAATGTTCGAGTCGAACATGAGTTCGACTCGAACTCCAAGCTCATCCCTAATAGGATGACCAGCATGCTGGCCTGAAATTATGGGAGGAGTTCGAGGGGTACTTATTCAGACCATCCACGATGGTCAGTGTCGGCTCTAGTGCGCGGTATTCGTCGTCATCAGCCGACGCCATAAGACTCGCAACGTCCGTGTAGTTGCATCGTACCTTCCAGCTTCGCTCGCAGTTGATCGTATCCCCGCTCGCTGTCGCAGGTAGGACCGGTCATTACCATTCGTACGAATCGTAGCGCCGGTACACGTTTTTCTTGTACAAATCACACGGTTCATAACCCCGTGTTTTCCGTCTGCATCATATGTTTACCGACTAGTCCAGTTGTCTGTCGAACCCTGTCGCACGTTCGTTACCACCGTAACGGCCCGCCTAGACACTACGTCTCACAGAGCTGTTGTACGAATTACTCGCAGCTCGCAAATCTCTTACCTCAAGTCGCACATCCGATACCCAGTCGTCGGACTGGTATCCCACACTTCATTTCCTCATCCCTAGTCACTGATGCCCTACACCTCCTACGATACTCTCCCTTCACCTTACTGATGCCTCACACCTCCTACTACACACATCATACACCGAACAGTCCGGTCCGGCCCTGGTCGCAACAATCGACACTACAGGTCGGACCCTCGGCAACCACAAGCCCCTTCAACTTCGAAACACCGAACAGCCGTCCGAGTCCAGCCGTATCTCCGGCGCTATGATTCGGACCCGGCAATTCAAAACCCCTCCTCTTGCACCCGTTGTCAGCCCGAATACAGGCACAGCATCGGCTCAGAGATTCGGATCTCTCGCATCCACGATTGATCCGAGCACAGTCGCACCACCGGCTCATCGGCTCGGATCTTCTAAACATCAAACTTCTAACCATCCGAAGTCAGTCGTAGCATCGGCTCAAACTTTCGGACCTATGGCATTCCCAATCGATCTGAGCCCGGTCGCAGCACCGGCTCTTCCGACTCGGATCTTTAGCTACGAACCATTCTATCCGATCCGAACGCAGTCGTAGCATCGGCTCAAGGTTCGGATCCCTCGCTAAACATGTCCGATCCAAGCATAGTCGCACCACCGGCTCGGATCCGCACCATCAAAATTTTGACCGATCTGAATCCAGTCGTAACGTCGGCTCCGAGATTCGGATCCTTTACTAACCAGTCGTTTCCAAAAAAAAAAACGAAATGCAACTTTTCTCATGCATCACATACGCACCTGACTTTAATTACTTCATGTTCATCTCCCACGGTCATCCCTACATACTCACGATTCACAAACTTTCCTTCCTTCGCCTCTCAGCAAGGCTGCTTTTCCTCGCAATCGCTGCAAGCATTCGACAAGTGGTTCAAAATCAGCCACTCATCATCTCCAGTAGCGACACGGCTACTCACCGTTTTCTCTATCACTTTCCCCACACAGGTCAGGTTACAGTTAAGCTTCACTTGGTCCACCCTCCTCCAGGTTCGGACATTATCCTTCCCAGGTAAAAAAAAAAAAAAAAAAGAAATATATATATTAGGAAAAAAAAAAAAAGAAAAACGAAAAAGGGGGGAATATGTCATTTATTCACACATAGATACATGTCTCCATGTCACCCTTGTCTCAGGTTTCCGGTCGACCCACGTCTCGACCTCTACCAGACTCCAACTACCGGCGCACCAGACAGGTGCGTAGAACAATGCAAGGCCCCTCCTTGCTTTCTTCTCACACTCTTTCACGACATATGTTCCTTCACATACATCAATTTGACCGCTCATGAGGCGCTAGTGACTGTCACATACTTCTGTGCATTACACTCTGTTTTCGAAGAGCGATCTGAGATCCTTCACCACACAGACAAGGTCGCTTAACATCCACCTTGCTGGCAGTGCGAGGGTTAGCAGACCGGCCACACGTCAACCACTACAGATCGAAACATTCTTACTTAGCATACCAGACCTTTGCGGCCCGCCCCAGCACGCCCTGGGGGCTCTGGTTCATCAGTCTGTGCCAAGCACAGACGGCACCTGAGCTATCGGTTACCTAGCCAGTCACCTCCTGGCTCACCTCAGTTGCCGCGCATTCTTTTGAGTTTTCCAAATTTTCACTCAACCGCGCTCGTACGCAAACTAATCTGTCATCTACGCCTATCGCTCCTTGCCCTATCCTCACTGCTCTCCTTTTCATTCCCCGTTGCCTAGACTTCTCTATCCCCTCCTATCTGGCTTCTTATTCTATAACATATGCATTCCCCTTCTCCTAGCCGACAACATGTCGCAGGCCGACAGCGAGGACTTCGCCTCCGACCCACCATCACCCCTCGCGGGCACCCCGGACGGCTCTACGCAGCCCCTCAGGGCATGGACCATCCCCAGGCTTACAGCCGAACTTCGCCGTAAAGGCATCCCTTACCCTGCCACCGCCAGGAAAGCCGAGCTGTTTCGGCTGTTGTTCCCACCACCAGCGGCTGCCCCATCCGATCCACAAGCGTCTCTACAGTCCATATCCTCCGCCATCACCCAGCTCCACGCCTTAGTGGCTTCGCTAGCCACATCACTCACCGACGTCCGACTTAGAGTAGGGGTCCTGGAAACACGTCCAACCTCACCACCAGCAACCCCAGTCTCCACGGCTGTCGCAGTACCCACTCTCACAGGTACCCCGGGCAGTAGCACCACCGTCCTCCCTTCCCACCTTGTCCCAGCGGGCATCAGGAAGGACATCCTGGACGGCAAGGACGTGAATTTAGCGTCTCTGCTCATTTCCATCCAGGACATGGCAGAGAATAAATCGTACTCCTGGGGGGACGTCTCTATTGTCCTAAAGGCCAAAGATCCCAGGCTCAGCCGTAAGCTCTCGATCACTGAATTCGTTTTGGCCTTTGGGATGTTCAGAGATGTGCTCTGTTCAGCCAACCCCGACAGGAGGGAGGAACTCAACCTGTACCTCCACGCGATAGTCGACCTAGGCCACAAATATGGTGGGTGCTCTTTGTGGTGGATATTTTGAACATTTCATATACTAAATAAAGCACCATGCCACAATGGATGTATATGTAGGGGGATGGGTGTAACCGTATATAATGTTACAGGAATATATATATATATTTTGTGATATAATGCCAAGTTATGTTCCTAAAGGACAGTTTTTACTGCCTACTGAGAATATAAGGGAGGTTTCAGGTGATACTCAGATATCTTTTGTCTACACTGCAGGGGTCCTTAGCATGCTAATGCGGGAACTGGTTACACTGCTGATAAAGCAACCAGTATTTCAGCTTTAGAGTGGGCAGGCTAGGTAAAGAGACTTGAGATTTCAACCAATCAGGTGGTCAGCTTTAAACCAATGAGACCACAGTATTTTGGGTTCTGGTTGGCATAGGGGGTATAAAAGTCAGATACACTCATGGCTAGGGCCCTTGCGAATGAAGATCTGACGCAGATGACATGGTGACGTAATAAGCTCTCTCTCTCTCTCTCTCTCTCTCCCTCTCTCCCTCTGCCTCTCCCTCTGTCTCTCTCTCTGTCTCTCTCCCTCTCTCTCCCTCTCTCTCTCTCTCTCGGCCTCTCTGCCTCTCTCCCTCTCTCTCTCTCTCTCTCTCTCTCCCATGTTTAAGATTAATATTACTTTGCGTTTGCTCTCTTGTTGGTATTATCATGTAACATTGGTCATAGGTGATATAATTTTAGGTTAGAGCAATGTTCCTATTTTGTATTGTGTAACATTGGTATCATCTTGCTATGAGGTGGTATCATTTCTGTAAAAATAAATGTAATTGTTTTCTCTTTTCCCGACGCTATCGTTTGATTTCATTTTATATAGACAAAAGGTTTTTAATCACTTATTTTAAGCATTTAAGCGAGGTTAGGAATATCTCCGTAACAGATGGTGCCCCGTGTCTAGGCGAATATTTTGATGAGACTGATTTTTGAATAATGTATGTATATAGAATGAAATTGCAGCAGGGTATCGGTATGAATGATAAGGGCTCTGTTTGGAATCAATTTCAGTTGACCCTTTGATTAAGATTAGGCCAATCTTTGGGATTGAAACAAACCTGTGCGTATAGGGCTGCGTTTCCACTGGCGCAACTCCAATGTCATGTGACGTTGAAATGCAGCTTTAGTGCGACTGTGGTGTGGTGTTGAATGCGATTTTGATAGAGTCACTGCAGCTTTGAGTCACATAGATTGGAATGGGTGCTATTGAAATCAATGGGAAGCGATTTGTAATGCGACTTTGTGCCCAAAGTCGCATGGCGAATTGCATCAGTGGAAACGGAGACTAAATCACACTGAATTATCTGGATGTATGGGAATCTATCTTTCTGTGTAAACTACTAACGGGGGGATTGTAAGCTTTTGGGGCAGATTTTGATGTTTGGTGCGAATGGAGTAGTGCGTTTTTTTCGGTGTTGCAATCTGATGGAGACTATTTTTTGTTTTCCTGTGTGTGTGGGAACCCATGTGGTATGTACCAAGCTCGTTTTGGCGGGAAAAATTGGGCATCATCCACCATTTTGTCATGTCCATGAGATGTGCGGTGGTCATCCACCATTTTGTGGTGGCTTGGCTTGTCGGCCATCTTGAGAGGCATTTAGAGTTTGAGATGGGAAGTTCCAGGTTAGCAAACAAAACTGCCTCCTGCACTACAAGCAATCAGAGGGTCTAATCAAGCTTAACGCTTGGGAAGCCCTGTGATACAGTCATTTTTTTTTTTTGGAATACTTTGGAGAAGTCCACGGGGAGATTAAACTATTTATTTAGTTGGGAAGATTTCCAGGCTTATTTTTTGAAGGACTATAGTCAGAGCAGTGGTTGTTCTGGCAGAGTAGTAAAAAAAGGTTCGCAACGGCGACAGGGGCGGTACCTGTCGACCCAATCATTGGTCAGAGAGTAGCTAACTCTGGGAAACAGTTCAAGGTCTTTCGTCCGTAAAGGATGGGTAATAAAATCGCTTCAAAGAGGGAGTCTAACCGTGAGGAACCTTACCACTTGACCCCGAAGGAAGAAAGGATTGATACAGGGGCCTTGAGTTGGGAAATATGCAATGTTGGGAATGGTGGACTGGGAAATTGTATTTTTAAAAAAAAATGGTACGGTCAAGCCAAATGCTTGGGAAAGAGATGCTTATTGTGCAGGGATGGTAGAATAATGATAAACAGGGGGACAAGGAGGAACCTGACCAAACAGATGTTATGGGTTTAAGAAGTACAGGTTATGATAGAAAAGATTCTGATTTGTGTGATGTCTAGAGGTCATCTTTGACCAAGTGTGTGAATGTGTGTGTGTGGAGACTATGCGAGAGGTGTAGTGTGGATCTGTGACATTATGTTCTCAGCTGCTGACAGCCCGAAATTACCCCCCTTTCTTCCCAACCAGATCTGTGAGAATGTAAAACGAATTGTATTGACATGCAAATGACCTGAGCCAGGCTGTAATAGTTTTTTGTGAAAGTGCTTTTACTAAAATGTGTTTGTGTTACAGAAGACGATTCAGCAAGGGATTTTGTGGTGAAGTATTATGATTGGTTGATAAATGGTACCGTTAAAAAAGTTCAGGACATTTCGTTCCAATTTTGTGAAGTTTTGTACTCTAATACAGTTTTGGGTAGAGAGCAAACAGGAGGCATCACCATTATTGTAACATCTAGATGCAGGTAGAAAGAAGCCATAATATTGTTTTGAATAGTGGAGGATTTCATGGTGCTTTGCAGCTCGTCTGACAAACACGTTTATCGCGAGACAGGTCGGGCCGTGTAGAATAATCGGAATTCCTGTGATTAACATAAACGTGAGGAGTAGTACGCTAACAGCCCCGGTCAGGCCGTGTAAAATAACCGGGATTCCGGGGGTCGATTATGGTAATAAAGCCGCAAACCATAATCGCTCTGAAAATAAAGCGCAAGGGTGTCCTGGACGCGGGACACTTCATAAGCGATTCGAATCGTCATGGGTAATGTGCCGTCCATGCTTGGGAGGAAAAAATTTGGCTCCCCACCAGTCAGACAGCTGCATCGCACATGAGATCTGGGTTTGGGGCTCCGGACATGAGACCCCTTAAAGGATGACATATCTGGTCAGAGGGTACAGTAAGGTGTACTCCTTTGGAAGGTACTTTTGCTGGAGGACCAAAACCTCAGAATAAAGGTACCTTGGATGTAGTTGAGCTGTGGCTTCAGAAATCTGTAATGATGAGTGTTGATGGAGGTGTAGTACACGCTTTCGTGATTCTCAGAGGCGGAACGGTGGTTTGTATCTGAATGTTTGTATGTAGTAACGTGAATATGTTCGAACTTACCGCGGCGATCCTCCGATGCATCGCGGCTGTTGTATTTTGGTAGGAACGGGAAAGGTAAGGGTTACAGAGGGTTTTGTTTGAATCGGTTTTGAAAGAATGCCATTGACAATTTACCAATTTACAGGAATGTCATTATTATTGTTTACCATTCTTTGCAGGTTAAATATGAAGGATAGAGTAATGATTTTGCTTATAAGTATTTTTCAGGTCCAAGGAGTTTGTACACAGAGAACAGGTGTATGTAGACAGCTGTACATATGGATAAATATGAGTCTAAGGGAGGTAAAAGTATCATAGGCTATTTCATTGTTTCTTTTTTCCTGCACCACGCATTTCTTCCGTCAGTCTGTAATGAGGAAGAAAATGGGAGGAGAATGATAAATGTAAGAGTGACAGTTTTTTTCCAGCACAGTACAAGTTGCTAATTTTTTTTCTCACCATGGTGAATAATTTTTTTTGGGGAAACAAAAACCACGTGGTATTAATGTGTATTATGTAATACATATTAATTAAAAGTTGAGCTCAACAATTTTTGGTATTTTAAAAAAAAGTGCACGGGTTATGTAATGTAATGTATATTTGTGTTTCATATGCTAATGTCTTGTTACTGGAATTGTTTTTTGTAAATTGCGAAAAATTGAATGTTTATCACTAACTGTTATTGGAATTTTATCCCTCAGAGTCGATAATTGGGTTTTCTGGCTTTCAGAACAAGAGGAAATCGTAGCCTCCAGAGAACAACGTGATAAAAAAGTGTTTTTTCCTGGTTGGTCGGGTTTCACATGTAAAATGTTTTAGGTTGTCGCCACCATTATCTAGTTGGAATGTCTAGTTGTCAGTCCATTCGGTTGTGTTTTGGACCACCCAGTGTGTGTTGTATGTTCTGATCTACTGAGTAGCAGAACCAATTAACTGAAGTACACCCCCCCTCGCTGTCATTGTAATTAGGTACACGCCCAACCATACCTGGCTGTACGAGTTTGGCTCATTGCCTGAAGCTAAGGTATGCTAATGTCCCTAGCTATCTGTGTGTCCCCAAATGTAGTTCAAACCTGTTTTCCTACCGTGTCACCAAGCAATCCCATCTCTCTGAAATAGGGGAAACCAACCCTTCTCATAGTTTCCTGCTGGGACTGTTTATGTGGCTATTTGTTACCAATTGCCTAATAAATATCTGTGTGTTTCAAGGCACACCGGTCGGCTCGGGTACCCCCTACTGTTCAGTGGTCCCAGCGCCTCAGTGCTGCAAGGGATTTGTCTTAGTCTGCTGGTCAGGTGTGTCTGGTAGCATCAGTTTCTCAAGCTGGATACACATTATGCAATTTTGTTTTCCCATTTATTTTAGATTTACCTGCAGATGTGTGGTATGAGGGCCTGCCTGATTGCATACAAGTTGAGAGGGTATAGGTCTGGCCTCATATTGTATAGTTTTGGTTGAGTCTGGGGAAAAATTGTGCAGGAAGGTTGTATGGGGTGTTACCAGCGCTTGGCTGTTCCAAGAGCCCTCACGTCCGAGGTATGCGTGGGCATGCCGTATTCTCCTCAGTTTACACTAGGGATGAGCCGAACACCCCCGGGTTCGGTTCGCACCAGAACCTTCGAACGGACCGAAAGTTCGAGCGAATTTTCGAACCCTATTCGTTATAATGGACGCGAACGTTCGAAATCAAAATTGCTAATTACAACGGCCAATATGCATGTTAATGTCATAAAACAGGTTTGGGGACCCGGGTCCTGCCCCAGGGGACATATATCAATGCAAAAATAAATTTTAAAAACTAAAGTTTTTTCGGGAGCAGTCATTTTAATGATGCATAAAGTGAAAAAAAAAAAAGTGAAATTTTCCTTTAAATATGGTACCTGGGGGGTGTCTAAAGTATGCCTGTGAAGTGGCATGTGTTTCCCGTGTTTAGAACTGTCCTTGCACAAAATGACATTTGTAAAGGAAAAAAAGAAGCCATTTAAAACCACTTGCGGCTTTAATGTCATGTCTTGTCCTGGCCGCCATATGGCTGAAAATCCTTGAGAAAAATGGCATGGCTACCCCATCACCCCCCCCCCCCACCCCAGCCCCTTTGGGTCTTGTATGGATACTAAGGGGGACCCCGCACCCAAAATAAAACCCTATACCTACAACCCTATATACTCTGAACAGCAGTATATAGGTGGTGCAAACAAGACATGGACTGTAGGTTTGTTCTTAAGTAGAATCTGAACAGGTACATTATGAAGTGTAGCTACATCCCAAAAAAATCAATTTTTAAGCTTTTTGGAGAACATAGGGAGGGGTTATCACCCCTGTAACATTTGCTGTCTTTGCACATCTGTTCAGAACATGTCACCTCACTTTCCGTCCCAATGACAAATGTTTTTGGAAAAGTGGGGTTTTAATTGAAACAAGGATTGGTGATAAAGCATCAGTAGAGAGGAGATACCTTTTTCCCAAATTAAATCTAACAGGATAGAATTTTCCTTCCTAGGGGTAGATTTCCTCTCACTTCCTGTTTTCTCTTGCCGTTTGCAAGTAGGAGTCGTTTGTAAGTTGGATGTTTGAAAGTAGGGGCCTGCCGTATATACTCTGCAGAAATTTGCCCTATTAGATGTTGGTGTAGCCACAAGACTGGTGGGCACAGGAATGGGCCCTGCTGTGAGTTAATAGATCAAGATTTGTACTTGCATGCACCTGTTGAACCGGGCAGAAAAATTGGGCCTTTGGTGGTGGTGGTGGTGGTGGTGGACGGTGTTGCCACAAGACTGTAAGCCCTCACAGTTACTCTTGGTGGGTGCAGGAATGGGCCCTGCTGTGAGTTATTAGATCAAGATTTGTAATTGCATGCACCTGTTGAACAGGGCAGAAAAATTGGGCCTTTGGTGGTGGTGGTGGTGGTGGACGGTGTTGCCACAAGACTGTAGGCCCTCATAGTTACTCTTGGTGGGCGCAGGAATGGGCCCTGCTGTGAACTATTAGATCAAGATTTGTAATTACACGCCCCTGTTAAACAGGGGCTGAAAAATTGTGCCTTAGGCATTGGTGCTGGTGCCACAACACTGCAACCCCTCACAGATACTGTACTTGGAGCACAGCAGTCACACCTGTTGCGAAGCATCTTTTTAAAAAATTGTAATTACACGCCCCTGTTATACAGGGGCTGAAAAATTGTGCCTTAGGCACTGGTGCTGGTGCCACAACACTGCAACCCCTCACAGATACTGTACTCTGAGCACAGCAATGAGACCTGTTGCAAAGCATTGCCTAAAAATTTTAATTACACGCCCCAACAGGGGCTGAAAAATTGTGCCTTAGGCACTGGTGCTGGTGCCACAACACTGCAACCCCTCACAGATACTGTACTCTGAGCACAGCAGTCACACCTGTTGCGAAGCATCTTTTTAAAAAATTGTAATTACACGCCCCTGTTATACAGGGGCTGAAAAATTGTGCCTTAGGCACTGGTGTAGTGGCATGGATCATTGAGGAGGAGGAAGAGGATAGTCAGTGAACATAACAGGACAGTCACTCAGCATCAGCATAGGCAGTCTTGAAGGGATGTGACATTATAAATTATTCCGTTATATCCGCTTCAGGTGTCTGGTAGCTGGTGGTGATCCAAGACTGATTCATTTTTATGAAGGTCAGTCGATCAACCGAGTCGGTGGACAGGCGCACCCTATGATCGGTGACAAATCCTCCAGCAGCACTGAATGTGCGTTCGGAAAGAACGCTGGATGCAGGACAGGCCAGTAGCTCAATTGCATACTGTGCAAGCTCTGGCCAGTGATCCATCCTCAGGACCCAGTAAGCCAGAGGATTTTCGGTGGGAAAGGTGTCCAAGTCTGACCTTGCCCCTAGGTATTCCTGCACCATGTATATCAGACGCTGGCGATGGTTGCTGGAACCGATCATACCTTGGGGCTGCGGACTAAAAAATTGTCTGAACGCATCGGTCAGACGTCCACCTTCCCCACCGCTCCTTCTGCTACTGACTAAAGCCTCAGCAACTCGTCGTCCAGGACCAGGAGTTTGTAACCTCCCAGTTTCTGGGAACGCGTTGCACAGACCTTTCTGCAAGGCCTCCCTGAGATGTCTCATCCTCTGCTCCCTCTGCGACGGCAAGATAAGGTCCGCAACCTTACCCTTGTACCATGGATCAAGGAGAGTGGCCAGCCAGTAATGGTCACTCTCCTTGATCCGAAGAACACGAGGATCCTTCCGCAGGCTTTGCAGGATCAGGGAGGCCATTCAGCGTAGGTTAGCTGAGGCATTCGGTCCGGAGTCTTCTGGGTCACTGAGGATGACATGATCGCCAGCCACCTCCTCCCAGCCACGTACAAGTCCACTGGTTTGTTGGGACTGTACATCATCCCTAAAAGACTGCTGCTGCTGATGCTGAGTGCCAGGCTCCACCTCCATGCTCACACAATCCTCCTCCTCCTCCTCCTCCTCCTCCTCTTCCTGTGTGATGGGTGGGACAGAAGGAACATTGTCTGGATAAAGGGGGCCTTGAGAGACAAGGAAGTCCTCCTCTTCCTGCCTCTGTTCTGCCTCAAGTGCCCTGTCCATTATCCCACGCAGCGTATGCTCCAACAGGTGGACAAGAGGTACAGTGTCACTGATGAATGCACTGTCACTGCTCACCATCCTCGTGGCCTCCTCAAATGGTGAGAGGACAGTGCATGCATCCCTGATCATGCTCCACTGGCGTGGGGAAAAAAAGCCAAGCTCCCCTGACCCTGTCCTGGTGCCGTAGTCGCAAAGGTACTCATTGATGGCCCTCTGCTGCGTGTGCAGTCGCTGCAGCATGGCCAACGTTGAGTTCCACCTGGTGGGCATGTCACATATTAGGCGGTTCTTGGGCAGGTTCAGCTCCTTTTGCAGCTCAGTCAGCCGAGCACTGGCATTATAAGATCGGCGGAAATGCACACAGACTTTCCTGGCCTGCCTCAGGACATCCTGTAAGCCTGGGAACCTGCCCAAGAACCGCTGCACCACCAGGTTGAGGACGTGAGCCATACAGGGCACATGGGTGAGCTGCCCCTGTCGCAGGGCGGAGAGGAGGTTGGTGCCATTATCAGAAACGACCATTCCTGGCTTAAGCTGGCGTGGCGTCAACCACCTCTCGGCCTGCCCCTGCAGAGCTGCCAGAACCTCTGGCCCAGTGTGGCTCCTGTCCCCCAAACACACCAGCGCAAGCACGGCATGGCATCTTTTTGCCTGCGTACTCGCGTAGCCCCTTGTACGCCTACGGAGCACCGCTGGTTCCGAGGACAGAGCACTCGAAGAGGACATGGAGGAAGAAGAAGAGGAGGGGGTGGAGGAGAGAGGTGTGTCACAACCAGTAGTAGCATTTTGGAGGCGTGGTGGCGGAACAACCTCCAACACTACTGCACCTTGTCCTGCATCCCTCCCAGCTGCCAATAGAGTGACCCAATGGGCCGTGAAAGAAAGATAACGTCCCTGTCCATGCCTGCTGGACCATGAGTCAGCGGTAATATGCACCTTACCGCTGACCGCCCTGTCCAGCGAGGCATGGACATTGCCTTCCACATGCCAGTAGAGAGACGGAATCGCCTTCCGTGAGAAAAAGTGGCGTTTGGGAACCTGCCACTGAGGAACCGCACATTGAACAAACTCACGGAAGGGGGCCGAGTCTATCAACTGAAAAGGCAGCAGTTGAAGTGCTAGCAATTTAGCCAAGCTAGCATTCAACCGCTGGGCATGTGGATGGCTGGGAGTATACTTCTTTCGACGGCCCAGCAGCTGGGGCAGGGAAATTTGCCTGCTACAATCGGACGTCGGTGTACTGCAAGTACTTGGTTGTGACACACCTAATTCTACACCTTCAGTCCTCTCAGAGCAGCTTTCAGAGAGGACTGAAGATATAGTGGGGATGGAGATCCCAGCTGATGAGGAGCAAGGAGAGGTCCGCTTTGTTCTTTGGTGTGGGTCTTTTATGTGTGCTTGCCAACGAGCTGCATGGCAGGTCGACATATGTCTGCTCATGCTTGTGGTGCCCAAGCGGCTGATGTTTTGGCCACGCGAGATACGCTTGAGACAAATATTGCAAATAGCAGTGGTGCGATCTGATGCACTCGTCTCAAAAAAGGCCCACACCAAAGAACTTTTGTGATAACGTGCAGAGGCAGCGCCCTGCACAGGCGGAGCTCTGCGGTGTGGTACAGTTGCTGTGCTGGCCTCTAGCTGGCCTCCAGGGGGCATCCTGCCTCGTTGGACATGTGACGCTGCATCCTCCTCCTCCTCCTCCTCTCTCCCTTCAGGCACCCACGTGGAGTCAGTGACCTCATCATCCCCTCCCTCTTCACCACTAGAGCAAACCTGGCAGTAAGCTGCAGCTGGTGGAACACTACTGCCAGATTGCTGTCCTTCAGCATCCCCTCTCTCTGCGCGCACACTACTGACTTCCTCAAGCTGGGTATCATCATCCGAGCCTTCGAATCGTTGGGCATCCTCCTGGAGCATGTACCCAACACTGTGCTCAAACAGTTCGGGGGACTCCTCAGGAGGACATGGTGGGTCTAGGGAAGGGGTGGCTGATGATGCCATTGAGTACGCGTTGGCAGCTGCTCTGCGAGTACCCTGAGCCTGGGTGAGAGAGGATGAGGAGGATGAGGAGGGCTTGGTCATCCATTCTACCAAGCCTTCGGCATGATGCGGCTCCACATGTCCAGCTGCCGAAAACAAAGACAAGCGTGTCCCATGGCCACGTGCTGATGACGATGCACGACCACGTCCACGGCCAGCACTGTTGTCTCTAGAAACAGAGCCTGCCTGCCCTGTGTTCTTGCCTCGGCACGCTCTGCCTCTCCTTGGCGGTCTTCCAGCCATTGTAGTCGGTAGTGTATATAGTATAAAAAATAGAACTCCTATGTGTGCTCACAACACACTGTAGGTCCTATGGGTGCTGACACTAACACACTATAGGTACTATGTGTGCTGCTGACAAGAAAATATAGGAGCTCTGTTTGCTGCCACTAACACACTAGAAGTCCTATGGGTGCTGCTGAGAAGAAAATATAGGAGCTCTGTTTGCTGCCACTAACACACTAGAAGTCCTATGGGTGCTGCTGAGAAGAAAATATAGGAGCTCTGTGTGATGCCACTAACACACTAGAAGTCCTATGGGTGCTGCTGAGAAGAAAATATAGGAGCTCTGTTTGCTGCCACTAACACACTAGAAGTCCTATGGGTGCTGCTGAGAAGAAAATATAGGAGCTCTGTTTGCTGCCACTAACACACTAGAAGTCCTATGGGTGCTGCTGAGAAGAAAATATAGGAGCTCTGTGTGATGCCACTAACACACTAGAAGTCCTATGGGTGCTGCTGAGAAGAAAATATAGGAGCTCTGTTTGCTGCCACTAACACACTAGAAGTCCTATGGGTGCTGCTGAGAAGAAAATATAGGAGCTCTGTTTGCTGCCACTAACACACTAGAAGTCCTATGGGTGCTGCTGAGAAGAAAATATAGGAGCTCTGTTTGCTGCCACTAACACACTAGAAGTCCTATGGGTGCTGCTGAGAAGAAAATATAGGAGCTCTGTGTGATGCCACTAACACACTAGAAGTCCTATGGGTGCTGCTGAAAAGAAAATATAGGAGCTCTGTTTGCTGCCACTAACACACTAGAAGTCCTATGGGTGCTGCTGAGAAGAAAATATAGGAGCTCTGTTTGCTGCCACTAACACACTAGAAGTCCTATGGGTGCTGCTGAGAAGAAAATATAGGAGCTCTGTGTGATGCCACTAACACACTAGAAGTCCTATGGGTGCTGCTGAGAAGAAAATATAGGAGCTCTGTTTGCTGCCACTAACACACTAGAAGTCCTATGGGTGCTGCTGAGAAGAAAATATAGGAGCTCTGTTTGCTGCCACTAACACACTAGAAGTCCTATGGGTGCTGCTGAGAAGAAAATATAGGAGCTCTGTTTGCTGCCACTAACACACTAGAAGTCCTATGGGTGCTGCTGAGAAGAAAATATAGGAGCTCTGTGTGATGCCACTAACACACTAGAAGTCCTATGGGTGCTGCTGAGAAGAAAATATAGGAGCTCTGTTTGCTGCCACTAACACACTAGAAGTCCTATGGGTGCTGCTGAGAAGAAAATATAGGAGCTCTGTTTGCTGCCACCAACACACTAGAAGTCCTATGGGTGCTGCTGAGAAGAAAATATAGGAGCTCTGTGTGATGCCACTAACACACTAGAAGTCCTATGGGTGCTGCTGAGAAGAAAATATAGGAGCTCTGTTTGCTGCCACTAACACACTAGAAGTCCTATGGGTGCTGCTGAGAAGAAAATATAGGAGCTCTGTTTGCTGCCACTAACACACTAGAAGTCCTATGGGTGCTGCTGAGAAGAAAATATAGGAGCTCTGTGTGATGCCACTAACACACTAGAAGTCCTATGGGTGCTGCTGAGAAGAAAATATAGGAGCTCTGTTTGCTGCCACCAACACACTAGAAGTCCTATGGGTGCTGCTGAGAAGAAAATATAGGAGCTCTGTGTGATGCCACTAACACACTAGAAGTCCTATGGGTGCTGCTGAGAAGAAAATATAGGAGCTCTGTTTGCTGCCACTAACACACTAGAAGTCCTATGGGTGCTGCTGAGAAGAAAATATAGGAGCTCTGTTTGCTGCCACCAACACACTAGAAGTCCTATGGGTGCTGCTGAGAAGAAAATATAGGAGCTCTGTGTGATGCCACTAACACACTAGAAGTCCTATGGGTGCTGCTGAGAAGAAAATATAGGAGCTCTGTTTGCTGCCACTAACACACTAGAAGTCCTATGGGTGCTGCTGAGAAGAAAATATAGGAGCTCTGTTTGCTGCCACTAACACACTAGAAGTCCTATGGGTGCTGCTGAGAAGAAAATATAGGAGCTCTGTGTGATGCCACTAACACACTAGAAGTCCTATGGGTGCTGCTGAGAAGAAAATATAGGAGCTCTGTTTGCTGCCACTAACACACTAGAAGTCCTATGGGTGCTGCTGAGAAGAAAATATAGGAGCTCTGTTTGCTGCCACTAACACACTAGAAGTCCTATGGGTGCTGCTGAGAAGAAAATATAGGAGCTCTGTTTGCTGCCACTAACACACTAGAAGTCCTATGGGTGCTGCTGAGAAGAAAATATAGGAGCTCTGTTTGCTGCCACTAACACACTAGAAGTCCTATGGGTGCTGCTGAGAAGAAAATATAGGAGCTCTGTTTGCTGCCACTAACACACTAGAAGTCCTATGGGTGCTGCTGAGAAGAAAATATAGGAGCTCTGTGTGATGCCACTAACACACTAGAAGTCCTATGGGTGCTGCTGAGAAGAAAATATAGGAGCTCTGTTTGCTGCCACTAACACACTAGAAGTCCTATGGGTGCTGCTGAGAAGAAAATATAGGAGCTCTGTTTGCTGCCACTAACACACTAGAAGTCCTATGGGTGCTGCTGAGAAGAAAATATAGGAGCTCTGTTTGCTGCCACTAACACACTAGAAGTCCTATGGGTGCTGCTGAGAAGAAAATATAGGAGCTCTGTGTGATGCCACTAACACACTAGAAGTCCTATGGGTGCTGCTGAGAAGAAAATATAGGAGCTCTGTTTGCTGCCACTAACACACTAGAAGTCCTATGGGTGCTGCTGAGAAGAAAATATAGGAGCTCTGTGTGATGCCACTAACACACTAGAAGTCCTTTGGGTGCTGCTGAGAAGAAAATATAGGAGCTCTGTTTGCTGCCACTAACACACTAGAAGTCCTATGGGTGCTGCTGAGAAGAAAATATAGGAGCTCTGTTTGCTGCCACTAACACACTAGAAGTCCTATGGGTGCTGCTGAGAAGAAAATATAGGAGCTCTGTGTGATGCCACTAACACACTAGAAGTCCTATGGGTGCTGCTGAGAAGAAAATATAGGAGCTCTGTTTGCTGCCACTAACACACTAGAAGTCCTATGGGTGCTGCTGAGAAGAAAATATAGGAGCTCTGTTTGCTGCCACTAACACACTAGAAGTCCTATGGGTGCTGCTGAGAAGAAAATATAGGAGCTCTGTTTGCTGCCACTAACACACTAGAAGTCCTATGGGTGCTGCTGAGAAGAAAATATAGGAGCTCTGTTTGCTGCCACTAACACACTAGAAGTCCTATGGGTGCTGCTGAGAAGAAAATATAGGCGCTCTGTTTGCTGCCACTAACACACTAGAAGTCCTATGGGTGCTGCTGAGAAGAAAATATAGGAGCTCTGTGTGATGCCACTAACACACTAGAAGTCCTATGGGTGCTGCTGAGAAGAAAATATAGGAGCTCTGTTTGCTGCCACTAACACACTAGAAGTCCTATGGGTGCTGCTGAGAAGAAAATATAGGAGCTCTGTTTGCTGCCACTAACACACTAGAAGTCCTATGGGTGCTGCTGAGAAGAAAATATAGGAGCTCTGTTTGCTGCCACTAACACACTAGAAGTCCTATGGGTGCTGCTGAGAAGAAAATATAGGAGCTCTGTGTGATGCCACTAACACACTAGAAGTCCTATGGGTGCTGCTGAGAAGAAAATATAGTAGCTCTGTTTGCTGCCACTAACACACTAGAAGTCCTATGGGTGCTGCTGAGAAGAAAATATAGGAGCTCTGTGTGATGCCACTAACACACTAGAAGTCCTTTGGGTGCTGCTGAGAAGAAAATATAGGAGCTCTGTTTGCTGCCACTAACACACTAGAAGTCCTATGGGTGCTGCTGAGAAGAAAATATAGGAGCTCTGTTTGCTGCCACTAACACACTAGAAGTCCTATGGGTGCTGCTGAGAAGAAAATATAGGAGCTCTGTTTGCTGCCACTAACACACTAGAAGTCCTATGGGTGCTGCTGAGAAGAAAATATAGGAGCTCTGTTTGCTGCCACCAACACACTAGAAGTCCTATGGGTGCTGCTGAGAAGAAAATATAGGAGCTCTGTGTGATGCCACTAACACACTAGAAGTCCTATGGGTGCTGCTGAGAAGAAAATATAGGAGCTCTGTTTGCTGCCACTAACACACTAGAAGTCCTATGGGTGCTGCTGAGAAGAAAATATAGGAGCTCTGTTTGCTGCCACTAACACACTAGAAGTCCTATGGGTGCTGCTGAGAAGAAAATATAGGAGCTCTGTGTGATGCCACTAACACACTAGAAGTCCTATGGGTGCTGCTGAGAAGAAAATATAGGAGCTCTGTTTGCTGCCACTAACACACTAGAAGTCCTATGGGTGCTGCTGAGAAGAAAATATAGGAGCTCTGTTTGCTGCCACTAACACACTAGAAGTCCTATTGGTGCTGCTGAGAAGAAAATATAGGAGCTCTGTTTGCTGCCACTAACACACTAGAAGTCCTATGGGTGCTGCTGAGAAGAAAATATAGGAGCTCTGTGTGATGCCACTAACACACTAGAAGTCCTATGGGTGCTGCTGAGAAGAAAATATAGGAGCTCTGTTTGCTGCCACTAACACACTAGAAGTCCTATGGGTGCTGCTGAGAAGAAAATATAGGAGCTCTGTTTGCTGCCACTAACACACTAGAAGTCCTATGGGTGCTGCTGAGAAGAAAATATAGGAGCTCTGTGTGATGCCACTAACACACTAGAAGTCCTATGGGTGCTGCTGAGAAGAAAATATAGGAGCTCTGTTTGCTGCCACTAACACACTAGAAGTCCTATGGGTGCTGCTGAGAAGAAAATATAGGAGCTCTGTTTGCTGCCACTAACACACTAGAAGTCCTATGGGTGCTGCTGAGAAGAAAATATAGGAGCTCTGTTTGCTGCCACTAACACACTAGAAGTCCTATGGGTGCTGCTGAGAAGAAAATATAGGAGCTCTGTGTGATGCCACTAACACACTAGAAGTCCTATGGGTGCTGCTGAGAAGAAAATATAGGAGCTCTGTTTGCTGCCACTAACACACTAGAAGTCCTATGGGTGCTGCTGAGAAGAAAATATAGGAGCTCTGTGTGATGCCACTAACACACTAGAAGTCCTTTGGGTGCTGCTGAGAAGAAAATATAGGAGCTCTGTTTGCTGCCACTAACACACTAGAAGTCCTATGGGTGCTGCTGAGAAGAAAATATAGGAGCTCTGTTTGCTGCCACTAACACACTAGAAGTCCTATGGGTGCTGCTGAGAAGAAAATATAGGAGCTCTGTGTGATGCCACTAACACACTAGAAGTCCTATGGGTGCTGCTGAGAAGAAAATATAGGAGCTCTGTTTGCTGCCACTAACACACTAGAAGTCCTATGGGTGCTGCTGAGAAGAAAATATAGGAGCTCTGTTTGCTGCCACTAACACACTAGAAGTCCTATGGGTGCTGCTGAGAAGAAAATATAGGAGCTCTGTTTGCTGCCACTAACACACTAGAAGTCCTATGGGTGCTGCTGAGAAGAAAATATAGGAGCTCTGTGTGATGCCACTAACACACTAGAAGTCCTATGGGTGGTGCTGAGAAGAAAATATAGGAGCTCTGTTTGCTGCCACTAACACACTAGAAGTCCTATGGGTGCTGCTGAGAAGAAAATATAGGAGCTCTGTTTGCTGCCACTAACACACTAGAAGTCCTATGGGTGCTGTTGGGGTGCAATGCTGTGCTAACAGCACTGCGGTTGGTACTACTGCAATACTGTACTAACAGTAAGCACGCACCAGACTAATCCCCAGCAGCAGCTAATAACACACTAACTGTGCAATCAGCAGCAATGAACGATCAATGACTTAGGTAGCAATGGTTTAGCAAAGAAATAGCCAATGGTTTAGCAAAGAAGAGCAAATCTTTCAGTATCAAGCAAAGACAGAATCAGCAGACTAATCTCTCCTAAAGCCGGAACTCATGTGACCGGGGCCGATGGCGTGGCGGCCTTTTAAATGGTGGGGCGTGTACTAAAGCCCCTGAGCTGTAATTGGCTACAGGCATCCTGCCTGTAGCCAATTATTGCTCTCCGAGTTTCGGGCGCTGTGATTGGCCAAGCATGCGGGGTCACAGTGCATGCTTGGCCAATCATCAGCCAGCAATGCACTGCGCCGGCCGCGCCGGCCGCAATGCATTGCGGGGCCGCTCGCATCACACGAATGTGATGCGAACGGCCCAAATAGTTCTGGGCTCGACGAGCGAGCGAACGCCCGATGCTCGATTCGAACATGGGTTCGAATCGAGCACCGGGCCCATCCCTAGTTTACACCCATAGGTGTCCTTCCTGTCCGAGAGTCCTTGTGTACCTTAACTAGTTGTCTGTGTCTTGCAGGCCAAGAAGACCAGTGCCCCAGTGTGGCACTAGGCTCCTGTCATTCATGGGAGTCCTGTCTGAATAGTGTAGGCAGCTTGTGTTGTAGGGGTGAAGTATAACACTGTCTGAATACCGAATTGAAAGAGGAGGGAGAAGGTGTGCAGTCTATATGAGGGATTGGGTGTACCTGGTGGCAGGTGGTTTTCAATCCGGGTATCCAGACCATATCCCATGACTTAGGAAAAAGAGAGGCTTGATGGCGACTGTCTTTGGAGCGGGAGGCGGGTCACTGGGTACCATAAACACTATGGAGTTGGAGATAATCAGGAACACATTGGGAGGTCCTGGGCTACATATCAGGGAAAGGGTAGGACATTCAACTTGCACTGGCCAGAATTAAAAACCTCGGAGAGTTGACTGACTCTTACTCAGTGTGACAAGTTCCACCTTATAAAGACAGGCAGGTGGGGTAGTATCTGAATTGACTATGAGTCCTATGGAGTGGTGGATGACTCAGTTCAGGGTTGTCAAAATGTAACTAGTACTAGTCTCATCCCTAATGGCAGGGACGGAACATTGTGCCTATATTACGGTCAATTTGGGTACTATCCTATCACTCTACTGGGTTACACACTGGAGTCCATCTGGTTCTGAGGGGTTTGAGTCCGGACAGGGATGGAAAGGAGGAAATGTTTTTTTTTTTTTTGGGGGACAGGTGGGACACTGAATATGGTGCAGGTATCTACAGTATTCCATCACCACATGGCGCTCCAGCATCTTATAATGGTTGATGAAAACCTATTATCCTATATGTACTGAATACACACTGAATCAAGCGCGGTCATGGTACCAGTGGCTTGCTCCCAGAGATGTGCGGACACAGAGTACAGGACACTTATCTCGGAGGAATAACCAGGATAGGAGGGATGTGTTCAGCACTATATGGGGGGGAAAGAGAACCACAGTGTAAAGTGGCTCAAGATTTCATCAACCATGGTGAGAGGTTGGTAGAGAGTGTGAGATGGTACAGGGCAGATATATGTCATTGGCTCTGGTGTGCACACATGGGCAGGTGGAGTTGTCAACCAGCATCAAGCTGATTGTACAAATCTCTCTATGAGGGGCAGTGGCCTGATGAGTTAGCATCACCACTCAGTGAGACTGTGCCAAAACACGTCGCCTACACTAATCCAAAGTGGTAGTCGAATGCCTGGATGGGCTGTACTGGTTTGAATTGTGAAAGGTGTTACAGAAATGCAGACTCGGTCTGTAGAGTTGAGGGCACCAGTGGCTTACTGACTGGGGATTCTATCTTGTTGCATTTGTGGCTAAGGAACCCACCTGTGATCAGAGGGTACGGAAGCTGGGGGCAGGTTGATATTTCCCTCTGTCAGAGGTGTGAACACAATGTCCCTTGCACGGCCAATACACAGTGGTGAATGTATTTCACGCTGTGTTCTGGATGGGGAGATCATTGCTGGGAAGGAAGCACCTGGGTATTATTTGGGATATAGGCGAGTTTGGTTATTTGACCTAGAGGATACTGATGTGGCGTTAGGCATGGAACAAGGGTGTTTCTTGAACCTAACAATAGGTAGGGGTGCATGATATACCCTGGGCATGGTCACTGGGATAGAATTTTGTGGGTTTTTGTCATTGCTTCGATGGTGTAGGTGTTAGACTCAATACCGGATGCTGGGGTACTGATGCTGACATCACATGGCTAATGATACACTGTTTTCAGCATCAGGTTGAATTGTACTCAGCAGGGTACACTACCTCGGGGAGTCTATTGTACCTACACTCTTGTCCTTGGGAGGGATATAGAAGGAACCCCGGGTTTCACCCCTATAGCCCCGAAAGAAAGTTTTTTTATAAAACCTGACATCCCCTTACACTTAGTGAAACTTCCGTTGGGATTCGGGGAGGAGTTAAAAGATGGGTAGTTAAACTTTGGGCAACAGGATTTAATTGGTGCCAACAGTTCGGGCAAGGCGTGAATAAAAAGGCCCTTCTCTAGGGGTTGATAATCTAAGAGGAGGGGGTGGAACAAAAATAATAGCCACTGGGAATTATCTGATATGGAGCGGGCTGGGGTAACATTTTAGGTGGAGGCGGGGTAGGCTTCCTGGAATAAAATAGTATTTAGGTGTGGAAAGGGGAGCGCCTGGCTGGGCGTATGGTTTTAAAGGTGGGGAGGTCCAGAGGTTCTGGAGCAGTCCTGAGGTGGAGCATGGGAGGAGATAACAAGGGAGATGGAAATCAGGATGTTCTGGGGCCAAAAACTTTAGTAAACTCCACCCTGTTGCGGTCCCAATGCGGGTCACTATTAAGAGACCGATTTAGAGTAGCTTGCGCATTTAAGAGAGGACCCTAGAACTATATTTTTCTTGTTTTTGTTCTAGGGATAAGCCTGTTCAATCTGTAATATTAAAGGACAGTCAGGGTGACTAAATTCTAAAAAAGTTTTTTTGGCAACCATTGGTTTAGCCTCTCCTTTTTAAAATATTTTTATTTTTTTGTTTTTCTACCCGACTTGTAAATGGTTAGTGACAGTGATCCTGTTCACCTGTTGATCACTAATAGGATAGAAGAGTTATCTATTTTTATTTTTTTCCTCCTTTATTTTATTTTTATTTTTAGTTATTTTTTATTTTTTTCTGCCAAGCTGCTGCTGCAACAGCCACAATATATTATTTTTCGAGGCACTGTTTCAGGACAGTTATATATTGTTTGTTTGTTTTTTTTTGAATGCAGAGTCAGTGCTCTTTGACATAAAGGGAAATGGGTGACAAACGGTCTGGGTCGAAGCAGCATTGAACCTGTATGTTTTGTTGCTTATTGTATTCTTTTTTCTCTTTTCTCTTTCCTACTTTCTTTGGTTCATATTCTGCTTTATCTTGGAAAATAAATGTATTCATCTTCTGGAACTTTTGTTTGAATATCAGAGATGAGTTGTGAATTGTAAGGGTTTACCGTCTCTGCCTGACTCCATTTTTTTAAGAGTCCAGTGGGTTCCATAGAATGGGTTCCTGAAACATACAAATACCATATTTCACAAAGTATCCCTGGACATCCAGGTCCCATGTCTTAATGTAATTTTACCTCCCCTAATCTGCCCACTGCTTTAACCTGAGCCCCGTGAGCAGGTGTGGTGAACCCAGGAACCTGACAATAGCAGACAGTGTTGACTATCCCTACCATCAAGGGCAATGGATGATACTGGCCGTGGCTCGGTCTCGGTACCCTGTGGGGATCCCACCTTACTCGTCCACATTGCACCCCTCATAAGATATTCAGTCTTAGTGGCCACGCCACTACTCTTGTCTGACATTCCGCCAATAACTCCTGTCTGACATTCTCCTTTTTGTTTTTTTTGTTTTTTTTGTATTCATGCACGACTGTCCGGAGGCCCGCCCAACCACCACCTGAAGAAGCAACGCATCTCTTAAGAAAAACGTGCCACGAATAAGACTCTTCTGAAACTTTCCTTCACCATGCTGAAAAGTGCTGTCTCGCGGTCCGATCCAATCGCGACAATCATAACACCATATTTCCAAGCTACAGGACTAAATATGCAAGGATCCCGCCAGTAATGTTTGAATTCCGCTCCTTCAATGCAGCGGGGCGATGAAGCATTGCAGTACAGACTCTCATGGGTCGGATGTGAAGTCTCAAAGGCACCAGAACTGTCTCAAGTCTACCTTGATGGGTTACGGCGGGTTCAAGAAAGGAAGAGGCCGCAGTGGTGGTGGGGGAAGGGTCAGGGCTTCTGGGCCGTTGTGGGTGGGTACAAAATCATTAAGGGACTTCATAAGTTCAAGAATGAACTTGAGGGGGTACTGTGGTGGATATTTTGAACATTTCATATACTAAATAAAGCACCATGCCCCAATGGATGTATATGTAGGGGGATGGGTGTAACCGTATATAATGTTACAGGAATATATATATATATTTTGTGATATAATGCCAAGTTATGTTCCTAAAGGACAGTTTTTACTGCCTACTGAGAATATAAGGGAGGTTTCAGGTGATACTCAGATATCTTTTGTCTACACCGCAGGGGCCCTTAGCATGCTAATGTGGGAACTGGTTACACTGCTGATAAAGCAACCAGTATTTCAGCTTTAGAGTGGGCAGGCTAGGTAAAGAGACTTGAGATTTCAACCAATCAGGTGGTCAGCTTTAAACCAATGAGACCACAGTATTTTGGGTTCTGGTTGGCATAGGGGGTATAAAAGTCAGATACACTCATGGCTAGGGCCCTTGCGAATGAAGATCTGACGCAGACGACATGGTGACGTAATAATCTCTCTCTCTCTCTCCCTCTCTCCCTCTGCCTCTCCCTCTGTCTCTCTCTCTGTCTCTCTCCCTCTCTCTCCCTCTCTCTCTCTCTCTCTCCCTCTCGCTCGGCCTCTCTGCCTCTCTCCCTCTCTCTCTCTCTCCCATGTTTAAGATTAATATTACTTCGCGTTTGCTCTCTTGTTGGTATTATCATGTAACATTGGTCATAGGTGATATAATTTTAGGTTAGAGCAATGTTCCTATTTTGTATTGTGTAACATTGGTATCATCTTGCTATGAGGTGGTATCATTTCTGTAAAAATAAATGTAATTGTTTTCTCTTTTCCCGACGCTATCGTTTGATTTCATTTTATATAGACAAAAGGTTTTTAATCACTTATTTTAAGCATTTAAGCGAGGTTAGGAATATCTCCGTAACATCTTTTTATGACTATCATCGTTCCTTTTCTGCAAAAGCCGCAGCCAGGTTGTCCCAGTTCCAGCTCGTCACCGACTGGAGCACCATTGACACGTAACTGTTCTGCCGCCATTTCGCTGGCCTTCGCTCACCACTCTGCACCATCTGCCAATCTGCCGCCCACACGGCGAATTGGTGCTCCGAGTCGAGTGGCAGACGTCCCCCCAGCTTCCCTTCCACCTCCAATGCTCCCCATACAAACATGCAGTCATCCCAGGCCGACAGGCTAGGACGCCCGGTTCGAGCGTTGGGGGGGGGCACCCATATGTAACAACTTCAACTTTAAGGGTTGCTTTTACCTCAACTGCAGACTCCTACACATCTGCCTCCTGTGCCAGAAGGCCCATCCAAAAAGTGCCTGCAGCATCAAACAGCTGGGTCCGGCCTGACTAGGCCGCGTACACGTCGGGTGGCTCAGCTTCTACCTGTCCGCTCACCCGACCCCCTCCCTTACAGCCTTTCTAATACAGGGGTTCACCACAGGATTCCATACCGGACTCATCGCCCTTCCCGACTCCACCTACGAGTGCAGAAACTTGCTCTCGGCAGCCTCAGACGAGGAAGCTATCTCCACCCTTCTACAGGTTGAGTTGGACCGGGGGTACATGATTGGCCCCTTCTCTCAGTCACCCTTTACCACCTGGAGAGTCAGCCCTATTGGGCTTGTCAAGGGAAAATTCTCTAATAAATTACGCTTAATATACGACTTGTCCGTGCCTCATTCCTCCGTCATTCCTAGTTTAAACTCCCTCATACCATCTGAGGAGTTCTCCCTCAAATACTCCTCCGTTGATCTAGCCATCCAATCAATAATCAAAATAGGGGTTGGGGCTTGGCTATCTAAAGCTGACATCTCAGATGCCTTTAAATTACTGCCCATCGAGTCGAACCTGTGGAGGTGGCACGGGCTCAAATGGAAAGGTCTATATTATTTTGCAACAAAGCTGACCTTTCGGCTCCAAGAGTAGTCCCTGGCTCTTCGACACCTTTGCACAAGCCCTTTCCTGGATTCTTTCACATCAGGCTCACTGTCAGAAGGTCATCCACTACTTAGATGACTTCCTCCTCATAGAGTCACCTAGCAGGCCTCCAGTAGACCTAGGAAGCCTTAGAGAGGTTTTTAGAAATCTCAATGTTCCGATAGCAGAAAAGAAAGTCGAAGGCCCAGCACAGCTTATCACTTTCCTGGGAGTCAATCTCGATACTCGCTCCATGCAGGCCAGCCTGCCCCTCGATAAACTGACCCGCATCAGAACAGTCGTCCACACCTTTACCATCTCGCGAGTGTGCACCAAGAGACAGCTGCAGTCCCTGCTGGGCATGCTCAATTTTGCTATGAGGATCATCCCCCAAGGGCGTTCCTTCATCTCACGACTGTTAGTTTTCCTTTCCCAGGCACAAGATCCCGACCAAATCGTTAGACTAGACTCGGCTGCTGTAGCAGATCTGGACATGTGGGATCAGTTCCTCGAGAACTGGAATGGTAGATCCATGTTCATTCCCTCAGCGTCCCCGTCCTCTCCTCAAGTAGTCACCGACGCAGCTGCTTCCACAGGTTTCGCTGCTATTTTTGGCCATCATTGGTTCGCCGGGCCATGGCCGCCAGAAATACTCGCCATTCCCGGTTTCAGTCAGTCCTCTTCCCTCTTTGAGATCTACCCCATAGTCGCTGCAGCTCAAGTTTGGGGCAGCACCTGGGCCGGTCAGACCGTCACCTTCTTTACAGACAACCAGGCCACGGCCGCTATCATCAATAAGGGCAGGTCCAAATCATTGGCCATCATGTCCTTTCTGCGCAGGCTGGTGCTGTTGTCCCTTCAACACCAATTCAATGTCCTCTGTGTCCACATCCCCGGTCATAGCAATTCCTCAGCCGACGCACTGTCACGCTCTAATTATACCGCATTCTTTTCACAGGAGCCCGGAGCCGATCCAACCATGTCACACGTTCCACACTGGTCTCAACTGACCCTGGATTGAGTCAACACCTCCAGGGTGCTACCTCCCTGGTCAACGCATCCTTATCTCCCAACACGCTGAAAGCGTATCGCTCCGCCTGGAAGACCTACAACAGGTTCCTAGCCGCTAACCCCGGGGCGCTCTCAGGGAACCTCAGCTATATCCTGGCCTTCATTTCCCACTGCCACACCCAGCTCAAGCTGTCGTGTAATACTATCAGGTTGTACTTGGCCGGCATCCAGCACTTCATGTCCCTACAAGATCCGACCACGCCTTCCTTGTTCACCACCCACGCGGTCAAGGCCATATTACGCGGCATCCAAGAGAAGACCCCATGCCTCTCAGCAAATAGCAACCGCACACCGATACCAAGCGCCTACCGGTGACCAGCTCCATGTTCCGGAGCATGTCCACAATCCTCACACGCGCTCCCTTCGGTGTACGGCCTAGTCTGGTCATACAGGCAGCCATATATCTAGCCTTCTACGGCTTCCTCCGGCCCAGTGAGTTTACTGTCACCAGCCCTAGCTGCCAGGTACTCCGTAGGCACCACCTGACTCGCCACCAGGATCACTTCGTCCTGCACCTAACGGTGTCGAAAACCCATCAAACCGGACCCGGGGTTGACATCAGGCTTTTCCGGACGCACAACGCCTGGTGCCCCGTGGACGTCTTAGATCGTCTGGTTACCTTACTGTCCGACCTACCCGCGGACAGCCCACTCCTGCCTTTTCCTTCTGAACCCCTGAGCGGGAACCAATTCATCACCCATGTCAGGATACTGCTAGTTACTTTGGGCCTTGACCCCAGACGATACTCCGGGCATTCCTTCCGCATCGGAGCCGCCTCCGCAGCATCACGGAACGGAGTCCCGGACCACGTCATCAAGACAATGGGCCGATGGAAATCCATGTGTTTCGCTCGTTATGTCCCCGATCCTCAGTCAGAGGTAGCACGAGCCTTCAACAGTCTCGCTTTGTAGTCACCTACTTTCATAATAAATCCATTCCTCCCTAACTTGTGTGACTTTTGGCCCCTTCTTTGGCATACCATACAGCAGGCCAGGCCACACTTCAGGTCTTATTTGTGTCGTTAGTCTTGTGGCGTGTCTATGTGGTTCATATCTCTTCTGACAGAGGGCTCCGACCATAAATAGGAAGGCCAGTATGCTGGCCTGAAATTTTGGGAGGAGTTCGAGGGGTACTTATTCAGACCATCCACGATGGTCAGTGTCGGCTCTAGTGCGTGGTACCGACCCACCCATACCCCCTTTTTAGGGCACTTCCCTTCAAACAATTCTCAACAGAATTATTCATTACTTCTATCTTAGGTATGGCCCCTTCTTTGGCATACCATACAGCAGGCCAGGCCACACTTCAGGTCTTATTTGTGTCGTTAGTCTTGTGGCGTGTCTATGTGGTTCATATCTCTTCTGACAGAGGGCTCCGACCATAAATATATATATACACATATACACACACACGTATATAAACATGGATTAATTTATTATGTGTGTGTGTGTGTATATATGTACATATAAATATTTAATTATTTATATATATATTTAATTAGATATGTGTATATGTGTATATATATATACCTATATATATATATATATATATATATATATATATATATAGATATATATATATATATATAGAGAGAGAGAGAGAGAGAGAGAGAGAGAGAGAGAGAGAGAGAGAGAGAGAGAGATATATATATATAATGTCCTAATTATTACATTGATATTTGACTGCACTAAGCACTGACCTTTAAATGTTTGGTTAGCTGCCACTTATCTTACATTGAGATAAGATAACATTCAAGGCTTGGACAGAATTAGTATCTGTTTCTCAAATAAAACTAAAGGCATTTAGACTGTTTAATTTTACTGCAATTGGTCATGCAAGTTAAATATATGTGTGTGTGTATAGATATACATACATATATATATATATGTATATATATATGTATGTATATGTATGTATATATATATATATATATATATATATATATATATATATACACACACACACACACACATCATTTATATATAAACATAAACACACACACACACACATATATATTTATATTAATCTGATGTGTAAATCAAAATATCTTATTTTTATATGTAAATAATGTTTTAAAAATTAAATATAATATATATATTTAAATTTACTATTGCTTTACTTGCAAATTTTGCAATCTAAATGTTTGTATTTTATAGACTATACCTATACTAAAGTAGTCGAAAGTTTATATGTTATCTTATCTATATGTAAATTAAGTGCCACCTAACTAAACATTTAAAGGTCAATGCTTAGTTCATTGTAAAGACTTTGTAAAAATAATATATATATATATATATATATATATATATATATATATATATATATATACACACACACACATACACATACACAGATATCTATATATATATATATATATATATATATAGATATATATAGATATATATATCTATATTTCTAGATATATTATTTTAGTCATTTTTAATGTAAAATTATATATAAAATTTTTATTGTTAGATAGAGATTTCTTTCATTTTATATAAGTATAATTATATTGCAATCTTAAATTAATTTATTACTTTTATTTGCTTTTTCAGACAAAATTGTATACACAGCTTCATTTCCAAAAATCTCATTTAATAAAAATGGTACGTCCTTTTTTTTTTTTTTCTCAAAAGTTTTCACACTGTATGTATGTATCCCTTTTTTTTTAATATGACTTTTTTTTATGTTTGTTTAAAGGACAATACTCAAGAAAATCGGGGTAACAGTTTGCTGAGTTATCGCTCTGTCACAGGATGAAAGAGTTAGTAATGTATTATTAATCAATATATATATATATATTTTTTGGAAATATTTTTTTATTTTTTAATATAATTATTTAATATAATTTTTTTATTTCAGTGAAGTATAATGGTAGCTCAATTACTTGCAAGGTATCCAGATATTAAATCGGATAGAGCCTTTCCAAGAAATCCCACAGTAGATGCTTCCAATTCGTCGTCGACTCAAGAGACATCCGAGGAGGATCGAATTGGAAACACACAATGGTGTTTGTGTCAGTGTTGCATAGCCATGTCAACACAAATAGAATCTGTTTGTTGTCGAGAAATACATCTAGTTGAAGTCTGTATACCAGAGGGAAAACAATGCATAACAACCGCACCTATATTCTGCTCCCAAATGGCTACAGAAGAACATGTACGAATAACATTCATGACTATGCATCTGGAGGACTTACCTGTTGTGGATGCTGACAACAATAGGTAAGTAGACTAATCATTTATATATTTATTGTCATAATCATTATTTAAAAAAATAATAAGAAAAATTATATTATATATATTGTGACAGCAGGAAGGTAAAGTCACCTGGTTGCATCCAGGGGGGTAGATATATTTCGCCCAGATTCAGGCTTTACGCCGACTTATACAACTAGGTGGAGAGTTGTATAAGCCCAGCTGAGGATAGTGGGCTCATGGATGACTCATACCTCTAGGGAGAGTGTGGGGCGTCGTGCAGACAGGGAGTTGATGAGACCAGCTGAAGCTTGTCAGCTCATTTAGGACTCTATAAGAACTCCCAGCTTCATTAGGGGTTAGCTCATGCCTGGACCCAGACCTGTGTGGACTGTCTAGGGAGAGTGAACCCCTGTGCGGTGAGACAAAGCCTGTGTGGCTATTTGCTTGGACATTTAAAACCAGGGACTTAGGGACTAGGACAGCACTAGGCTGATCCCAGTTGTTAGTTAGGAAACCTGTATGTTTAGTCAGAGGTCAAGTTGACCAGGATTTATTTTGTTTATGTTTCTTTTGCTTTGCTGTGTTTTGTCACTGTAAATAGAAAATAAACCGCACCTTTTTGATTTTGAAAACCACAACCTCCGTTTGCTGGGCCTGTTTTTGTGTGGGGAGCCCATCTCGGGGGTCACACACACCCGCTGCCGAGCTAACCCCCTCACAGTTGGTGGAGAACCAGTGGCAGTTTTTTTTTAAGCCAGCATGGAGGAGATACTGAAGCAGCTGGCTCTAGCAAATGCCAATCAACAGCAGACAAATGCAGGTTTGCAAAAGAGCCTTGCAGCTCAACAACAGAACTTCGCAGCCCAGCAGCAAGCTCATCAACAGAGCCTTGCAGCCCAGCAGCAGACAAACGCAACTTTGCAACAGAGTCTGGAGGCTCAGCAACAAGCCCAGCAGCAATCTGAGGCCCGCTTCATAGACCTGTTGCAGAAGCAAGAGCAGAGACTACAACAACAGATGGAAGCAGCAATGCAGCAACGTCCGCAGACCAGTGAGGAAAGCCGTCCCACTAATACCGCGTCCTTTGGGGTGAGTCGTTTATTGACAAAAATGACTGGAGAGGATGATCCAGAGGTATTTTTGACCACATTTGAAAGGACCGCTGAAAGAGAAAAGTGGCCTGAGGAGCAGTGGGCTGGACTGGTGGCTCCTCTGTTAACTGGTGAATCGCAGAAAGCTTACTATGACCTAGAGCCTAACCAAGCAAAAGACTATGTGATGCTAAAAGCTGAAATATTGGCAAGGCTGGGTGTCACCCAGGCTGTCCGGGCTCAGCGTGTGCATAACTGGACTTTCCAGCATGGAAAACCCCCCAGGTCTCAAATGTATGATCTCATTCACCTGAGCAGAAAGTGGCTACAGCCAGAGACTTTGTCCGCCCCAAAGATTGTGGAACGTGTTGTAATGGATCGGTTTTTGAGAGCTCTTCCTACTGCCATCCAAAAGTGGGTAAGCCATGGAGACCCAGAGACGGCCGATGGTCTTGTGGATCGTGTGGAGAAATACTTGGCTACAGAGAACCTGACGGCCTCTTCCAGAGACACTCGGACTTTCCACCCTAAGACCAGACCATCCCCAGGGGCGGATAAGAGGATTCCAAGGGGTGAGGGTGGAGAGAGTGAGAGGGTGGGAGCTCTACCCCAAGTTTGGCGAGAACAGCCTGGGAAATCAGCGGCTCAAGAGGCCGCAAGAAGGATCGTTTGCTACCGCTGCCGGCAAGCGGGACATATTGCAGCCAATTGCCCGGTTGTGGAGGAACCCATGCAGTGTGACTTTCTGACGGGCGGACGTCAGTCGCTGTGTGCGACAGTCGCATGCACTGCCATTCGAGGAACTGAGAAACATTTATGCAAAATGTGTGTTAATGGTAGAAATGTTGTGGTATTGCTGGATTCAGGTAGCCTTGTGACCCTGATAAAGGCTGAGTTAGTTAAAACAGAGGTCTCTGGGAATAGCAAGGTAGCTGTTATTTGTGTGCATGGGGACACCCGAGAGTATCCAGTGACTACAGTGTGTTTCGAGACCCCCAAAGGTACCCTCTCTCATCCAGTGGGCTTAGTATCTCAGTTACCGCATGACGCCATTGTGGGAAGGGATTTTCCGAAGTTCTGGGAACTGTGGGATGATCCTGAGCCCCCCACTGGTGCCCCTATGTACCAGGAATGTGATAGCCAGAACTCCCCTGAGAGTGGTGAGGACTCTCCGGAATTTCCCTTATCAGTATTGGCAGGGGAGACTCAAGAAACTGGAGAGGAGCCCACCTCCTCAGACGAAAATCTACCGTCTGTGGAGTTTTCTGATCTTGAGGTTCACAGGGAAAACTTTGCCACAGAACAGTTGAAAGACCCCGCCCTAATAAAGGCACGGGAAAACGTAGTGAAAATAGATGGCGAGTTAGTGAACCCAGATAATACCTGCACTTACCCATACTTCAGCGTAGAGAAGGACCTACTGTATCGGGTGGCAAAAAGGGCAGAAGAAACCGTTGAGCAGCTGGTGGTGCCCAAACCTTACAGGAAGTTGGTGTTGGAGTTGGCCCATGGGCACATTCTTGGAGGTCATCTGGGGACAGAGAAAACCCGAGAGAGGGTATTACAGAGATTCTATTGGCCGGGGGTGATGAAGGACGTAGAAAATTATTGTTCCTCCTGCCCTGTGTGTCAGAGGTCGGCCCCGATGCCACATTTCCGTAGCCCGCTGGTCCCTCTACCCATCATTGAGGTCCCGTTTGAGAGGATCGCCATGGATTTGGTAGGTCCTATAATCAAGTCCGCTAGGGGGCACCAGTACATATTAGTTATAATGGACTATGCCACCCGTTATCCAGAAGCGATCCCTCTCCGAAATACCTCGGCCAAAACCATAGCCAAAGAGCTATCTCTTGTGTTTAGCCGGGTGGGTATTTGTAAAGAACTGCTTACGGACCAAGGTACACCCTTTATGTCCCGGGTTATGAAGGAGCTGTGTAAATTGTTCAAAGTGACGCAATTACGTACATCTGTGTATCACCCCCAAACCGATGGGCTGGTTGAAAGGTTCAACAAAACCCTAAAACAAATGTTGAAGAAAGTGGTGGATAGAGATGGAAAGGATTGGGACTGTCTACTTCCTTATCTGATGTTTGCTATTAGGGAGGTGCCCCAATCCTCTACGGGATTCTCCCCCTTTGAGTTACTGTATGGGAGACACCCAAGAGGGCTGTTGGATATTGCCAAGGAAACTTGGGAAAGTGAGAGATCTCCCCACAGGAGTGTGATTGAGCATGTCGCCCTGATGCAAGACCGAATTGCACAGGTAATGCCCATCGTGAAGGAACATTTGGCCCAAGCGCAGTTAGCACAGCAGAGAGTGTACAACCGTGGAGCCAAGACCCGTACCTTTTCCCCGGGGGATAGGATACTGGTACTTGTCCCTACGGTTGAGAGTAAATTCCTTGCCAAATGGCAAGGCCCCTACGAGATAATGGAAAAAGTGAGCGAAGTGAATTACAAGGTCAGACAACCAGGAAGGCGAAAGCCCGAACAGATCTATCACGTTAATCTGTTGAAAGCCTGGAGGGATAGAGAGTCCCTAGTCGCAGACACTTGGTCACCAGCTCAAACTGGTTGCGTGATTCCTGAGGTTGGAATAGCAGCCACCTTGTCACAACCCCAACAACAGGAGGTTAAGGAGTTTGTGCTTCGCAACAAGGAGGTATTCTCTGAGCTGCCGGGACAAACATCTGGGGTAGAGCATGACATCATTACCCCGCCCGGTGAAAGGGTGAAGTTAAAACCCTATCGGATCCCAGAGGCCCGACGGGAGGCAATACGGGAGGAAGTACAGAAAATGCTGAACTTAGGGGTGATAGAGGAGTCCCAAAGTGATTGGTCTAGTCCCATTGTGTTGGTGCCTAAACCGGATGGGAGCTGGCGATTTTGTAACGATTTTCGTCAGTTGAACAAAGTTACAAAATTTGACACCTACCCCATGCCACGTATAGATGAGTTGATCGACCGGCTGGGAACAGCCCGATACATGACGACTCTTGACCTCACAAAAGGGTATTGGAAAATCCCCCTGGCCAAGTCGGCCAAAGAGAAAACCGCATTTGTAACCCCAGACGAGGCGTTCCAATATAAAAGAATGCCGTTCGGGTTACAGAATGCGCCGGCCACATTCCAGCGGAAAATGGACCAGATGCTGAGGCCCCATCGGAAGTATGCTGCGGCTTACCTGGATGACATAATTGTCCATAGCACAGATTGGGCCTCACATCTGCCAAAAGTGCAAGCAGTCCTGGACTCTGTTCGGGAAGCGGGGTTTACGGCTAACCCCAAGAAGTGTACCATTGGGCAGGAGGAGGCCAAATATCTTGGGTACACCATTGGGAGGGGAGTAATAAAACCCCAACTCAACAAAGTCGAGGCCATCCAGAGTTGGCCACGTCCCAACAGCAAGAAGCAGGTACGAGCCTTTCTGGGAATCGCTGGGTATTATCGGCGATTCATTCCCCACTTTGCTTCTAAGGCTGTGCCCCTAACCAACCTGACGAAGGGGAAAGGGTCGGTCATGATTAAATGGACCCCCGAGGCTGAGGCAGCATTCCAATTCTTGAAACAAGCCTTATGTAGCCAGCCAGTGTTGTACTCACCCGACTTCTCTAAAGACTTTGTCGTACAAAGTGATGCGTCAGATGTGGGGTTAGGAGCAGTATTGTCCCAGGTCTGGAACGGGGAAGAGCACCCAGTCATTTACCTCAGCAGGAAGTTGAAGTCCCATGAGGTAAATTACGCCACCGTTGAAAAGGAGTGTTTAGCGGTGAAGTGGGCTCTAGATTCCCTTCGGTACTACCTGCTAGGTAGGCACTTTGACATGGTTACGGATCACGCTCCGTTAAAGTGGATGGCTCAAAACAAGGAAACAAATAGAAGAGTGAATAGGTGGTTCCTGGCCCTCCAGGAATTCAACTTCACAGTAAAGCATCGCCCTGGCGTTCAAATGGGGAATGTGGATGCTTTGTCTCGAGTACATGAATGCCTGATTGCTGGTGTTCCAACCCCGAGGTTAAAACAAGAGGGGGGGGTATGTGACAGCAGGAAGGTAAAGTCACCTGGTTGCATCCAGGGGGGTAGATATATTTCGCCCAGATTCAGGCTTTACGCCGACTTATACAACTAGGTGGAGAGTTGTATAAGCCCAGCTGAGGATAGTGGGCTCATGGATGACTCATACCTCTAGGGAGAGTGTGGGGCGTCGTGCAGACAGGGAGTTGATGAGACCAGCTGAAGCTTGTCAGCTCATTTAGGCCTCTATAAGAACTCCCAGCTTCATTAGGGGTTAGCTCATGCCTGGACCCAGACCTGTGTGGACTGTCTAGGGAGAGTGAACCCCTGTGCGGTGAGACAAAGCCTGTGTGGCTATTTGCTTGGACATTTAAAACCAGGGACTTAGGGACTAGGACAGCACTAGGCTGATCCCAGTTGTTAGTTAGGAAACCTGTATGTTTAGTCAGAGGTCAAGTTGACCAGGATTTATTTTGTTTATGTTTCTTTTGCTTTGCTGTGTTTTGTCACTGTAAATAGAAAATAAACCGCACCTTTTTGATTTTGAAAACCACAACCTCCGTTTGCTGGGCCTGTTTTTGTGTGGGGAGCCCATCTCGGGGGTCACACACACCCGCTGCCGAGCTAACCCCCTCACAGTATATATATATATATATTTTTTTTTTAATAGACGTTTGCGTAAAACAGCTTATCGGTCATTTATTGCCTGGACTTATGGATTTCTTGGAAAGGGAAACAGACGTGTCATTCCATCTTGCGCCGTAAAAGTAATCCGTGAAGTATTTCCAGATCCAAATGGTTCCTATGTAGGTTTTATGTATTCTGATGATTATGATGCATCAGAAATGGCATTTCATTAATTTTATGATTTTTTATTTATGTTTCAAAGTTTAATATTTTATTTAAATTATTATAAATTTGTTTTTGTTAAATTTAGAAAAAAAATTAGAGTATAGAAATTTGTTTAATTATTTTTAAACTTTAATTTGCTACAGTTATACACTATGTACAGACTTGTTAAACATAAGTAATAATCTTGAAAATAAACACACAAATTTTCCAAAGCAAAATTTTTTATTTTTTAATAATAAAAACTATGTAAAGTGTAGAAAACCATTTATAATAAAAAAAAAAAACTTATTTACATTTATATTATATTGTTTATTTTAACATAGCAAACTATACAGATATGTACAGCAAAAATTCCATACTTGTATGCTTATTTAGCAACTTTTGGAAATCGTGACATGTGTTCCTTTACTGCCACACTTGTTTCAGGCCTTTCAATTGGGGCAATGTTTCTCGGCATGAGTTTGTTTTTGGATTCCAAAGAAGAAATTAGTGAACCCTCAACAATGCTAATCATGTTGGATAGCATAATGTAAAGATGTTCGTTATTCATGTTTTCAAAAACATTACGCACAACCCATTTTTTTCTACCTCTTGGAAATTCAAGATTTTTACGTTCAACAACAAATTCTTGTCCACTTTCATTTTTTTGGTTTTTGTCAGAGTGGGGTTTCGTACCACATTGGGATTGTGGCATAAAGCAGCCAATTTTGTCCTTGCTTCCATCGAATCAAATCTGTAATGAATTCTTTTGGGCCGATATTTAAGAATCATACTGTGGTATGTTTCAATAACCCCTGTCTGACAAAAAAAAGTTTGATGCTTTATGTCTTTATCCAATTGACTATCCAAGACAATTGTGGACAATGAATGAAATGCAGGTGTGTTTTTGCTTATCCAGGGAACAGGATGATAATCCACACTGAGTGGATCGTGTAAGCATTTGTTCTGTACACCGTCAATTTCCCATTCATGAACATTTACTACATGATATAGTAGAGATTGCCAAAGCTCTCTGAAAACCGTCTCGTCTCCCTCACAACGTCTACTACAAAAATAGAAATGCAGCAAAATGGGTCCAATCCATGGTAAAATTGCACGGTTTATATTTTTTTGGGAAATTTGCATCAATTTTCTTCGTATATTTTTCACGTAATGCCATTGATGGTTTATGTTTTTGTATTTTTCGTTTGTCGAAAGTAGTTTACGAATACCAGTGTGTCGATCCGTTCCCACAAATTGAACATGCAATCCATTGTCAATTATGCGATCTAAACATTTGGTAAATCCAAACTTCTCCATCGCAACAGAAGAAGTGGTCTGTGACACCTGCACTAGTTCAAAGTCCACAATTTTCTTTGAACTAAAATCCATGAACGTGTATGTAGAATACTTTGCTGAAAACCCTGGGCTATCACATTGCCCATCCCCTAACAAGAAGACTGGTTTTCCTAACAAATCCTCAGTGACATTAGAAATCATAGTTTGCCAACTACGATCAATTGCTTTAAAAACAAATGCATTTTGAGATCTGTGGAAATAAGTTTTTCCAAAAATTTGTATGCCACAGAGATCAAACATTTCTCTTACTTTTGCGTAGCTTCCTCCAGTTAAAGTTATTGCCCCAGAAAACAAAATATTACAAGCCGAATAATGTTTAATTTTGGGCTGGCTTTCCCAAAGTTTTGACCGGTGAAAATCTATACAGATCGAGTGAACTGAAATCATTGTGCCAATAATTTTTTTCTCAATCTTTCTGATTTTTGAAAAACAGCCAGGTTCAGGGCAAATCATCGCATGAAGTAGTTTATCAAGGCAGCTTTCGAAAACAATAAATTTTTTCTCTTTCACCAAATTCAAGGGATGAGGAAGTGCATCTTCTGTTTCAATTTCCACCTCACTTTCACAAAGACTATGATCGCCTTTTTGGGGTGTATCACAATCTGACTTGTGAAAGCTTGGATCCTCCAGATAAGACAATTTTCTTTTAGTCCCAACTTCTGGACTTTAAACATACGGGTTGAAGGCTGATTTACTATTTCTTGCTATTAGCGAAGGGGTAGACAAGACAGGTAAAGAGGGTGAAAAAGATCACTGATTGAACTTCTTTTGTCTTTTGATGACTTTCTGGTGTTGACACTAGAAGTGGTGTCATTAAAAGATCCTCTTTACTACAATACGAATGTTCTAAAAAAATGGTATCACTTGTACCTTCAGATTCCACAAGTTCAGAATGTCCAAGGCCAGTTTGTGTGCAGGCATCGTTGTTTGTCACATGTTTAGATTGACTACTAGCATGACATTGGCAAGTACATGTAGCACTGTCCATGGCTGTCTGAGAGGTTCCAGCCTTCATGTGTTGTGTCATCCATATTTTTTTCAATCGATTAAGCCATTTATTTCCAGATTTTTCTGTGGTTCCTGTTTCATTAAATATGGTAGGAACAGATTCAGGACTTAATCTCCTTTGACTTCCCCTCATAATAAAGCACTCACTTTCAAAATGTGAAGAGCACATCCGATAAATATCTGAACGAATGTCCGCTTTGATAATTGGTATATATTCCTCTATCATTCCTGGGTCCATTCCAGCATTGCGCAGCCATAATTTTATTTTCTGTTCCTCTTTCGGAAAAGCAAAATAACTTACTTTGGTTTCTTTATTTCCGGGAGTAGTGCAGTTTGAACAAAATTTTGCCATGCATCCTGGCATTTCTACTGCTTATATAAAAAATCATAGTTAGTGAAGAACAAAATTTAGATTTATATTAAAAATATAAACAAAAGACAATGCCTTAATTTCATAATATAATATATCTTTATTTTAATTTATGTAGTGATATAAACAAATAATAATTTTTACAAATATATTATTATTATTAAATAGAGAGTCCAAAACTTGTTTTTTTAAAAAAAAGGTCAATAAAAATAAAAAAAAGAGAAATGTATAAATACAGCGAGAGAGCGAGAGACCTAGAGAGGAAGAGAGAGAGGGTTACATGGAGGGAAAGAGGGAGAAAAGAGGGAGAGAGGTATAGATGGAGGGAAAGAGGGACAGAGGTACAGAGGGAAAGAGAAAGAGGAAGAGGTAAAGGGAGAGGGAATAAGAGAGTGAATGAGGGAAAGAGAGATGGAATGAGGGATAAAAAAAGGGAAAAAGGTAGAGCAAGAGAGAGAAAGGGAGAGAGTGAAAGAGGGAGTGATATAAGGAAAGAAAGTGGAAGTGTGGGATAGAGGGAGAGAAAGAGGGATAGAGGAAGAGAAAGAGGGAATGAGGGAAAGAGAGATGGAATGAGGGATAAAAAAAAGGAAAAAGTTAGAGCAAGAGAGAGAAAGGGAGAGAGTGAAAGAGGGAGTGATATAAGGAAAGAAAGTGGAAGTGTGGGATAGAGGGAGAGAAAGAGGGATAGAGAGAAAGAGAGAGAGAGAGAGAGGGAAAGAGGGAGTGATAGAGAAAGAGGGATAGAGGGAGAGAAAGAGGGATAGAGAGAGAGAAAGAGAGAGAGAGGGAAAGAGAGATAAAAAAATGGAAAAAAGGTAGAGCAAGAGAGAGAAAGGGAGAGAGTGAAAGAGGGAGTGATATAAGGAAAGAAAGTGGAAGTGTGGGATAGAGGGAGAGAAAGAAGGATAGAGGAAGAGAAAGAGGGAATGAGGGAAAGAGAGATGGAATAAGGGATAAAAAAAAAAGGGAAAAAGCTAGAGCAAGAGAGAGAAAGGGAGAGAGTGAAAGAGGGAGTGATATAAGGAAAGAAAGTGGAAGTGTAGGATAGAGGGAGAGAAAGAGGGATAGAGAGAGAGAAAGAGAGAGAGAGGGAAAGAGAGATTAAAAAAAATGGAAAAAGCTAGAGCAAGAGAGAGAAAGGGAGAGAGTGAAAGAGGGAGTGATATAAGGAAAGAAAGTGGAAGTGTGGGATAGAAGGAGAGAAAGAGGGATAGAGAGAGAGAAAGAGAGAGAGACGGAAAGAGAGATAAAAAAAATGGAAAAAGGTAGTGCAAGAGAGAGAAAGGGAGAGAGTGAAAGAGGAAGTGATATAAGGAAAGAAAGTGGAAGTGTGGGATAGAGGGAGAGAAAGAAGGATAGAGGAAGAGAAAGAGGGAATGAGGGAAAGAGAGATGGAATGAGGGATAAAAAAAAGGGAAAAAGGTAGAGCAAGAGAGAGAAAGGGAGAGAGTGAAAGAGGGAGTGATATAAGGAAAGAAAGTGGAAGTGTAGGATAGAGGGAGAGAAAGAGGGATAGAGAGAGAGAAAGAGAGAGAGAGGGAAAGAGAGATTAAAAAATGGAAAAAGGTAGAGCAAGAGAGAGAAAGGGAGAGAGTGAAAGAGGGAGTGATATAAGGAAAGAAAGTGGAAGTGTGGGATAGAGGGAGAGAAAGAAGGATAGAGGAAGAGAAAGAGGGAATGAGGGAAAGAGAGATGGAATGAGGGATAAAAAAGGGAAAAAGGTAGAGCAAGAGAGAGAAAGGGAGAGAGTGAAAGAGGGAGTGATTTAAGGAAAGAAAGTGGAAGTGTGGGATAGAGGGAGAGAAAGAGGGATAGAGGAAGAGAAAGAGGGAATGAGGGAAAGAGAGATGGAATGAGGGATAAAAAAAGGGAAAAAGGTAGAGCAAGAGAGCGAAAGGGAGAGAGTGAAAGAGGGAGTGATATAAGGAAAGAAAGTGGAAGTGTGGGATAGAGGGAGAGAAAGAGGGATAGAGAGAAAGAGAGAGAGAGAGGGATAGAGGGAGAGAAAGAGGGATAGAGAGAGAGAGAAAGAGAGAGAGAGGGAAAGAGAGATAAAAAAAATGGAAAAAGGTAGAGCAAGAGAGAGAAAGGGAGAGAGTGAAAGAGGGAGTGATATAAGGAAAGAAAGTGGAAGTGTGGGATAGAGGGAGAGAAAAAGAGGGATAGAGAGAGAAAAAGAGAGAGAGAGTGGAAAAGAGGGAGTGATAGAGAAAGAGGGATAGAGGGAGAGAAAGAGGGATAGAGGGAGAGAAAGAGGGATAGAGAGAGAGAGAGAAAGAGAGAGAGAGGGAAAGAGAGGGAAAGAGGGAGTGATAGAGAACGAGGGATAGAGGGAGAGAAAGAGGGATAGAGAGAGAGAAAGAGAGAGAGAGGGAAAGAGAGATAAAAAAAATGGAAAAAGGTAGAGCAAGAGAGAGAAAGGGAGAGAGTGAAAGAGGGAGTGATATAAGGAAAGAAAGTGGAAGTGTGGGGTAGAGGGAGAGAAAGAAGGATAGAGGAAGAGAAAGAGAAAGAGGGAATGAGGGAAAGAGAGATGGAATGAGGGATAAAAAAAGGGAAAAGGGTAGAGCAAGAGAGAGAAAGGGAGAGAGTGAAAGAGGGAGTGATATAAGGAAAGAAAGTGGAAGTGTGGGATAGAGGGAGAGAAAGAGGGATAGAGAGAGAGAAAGAGAGAGAGAGGGAAAGAGAGATAAAAAAAATGGAAAAAGGTAGAGCAAGAGAGAGAAAGGGAGAGAGTGAAAGAGGGAGTGATATAAGGAAAGAAAGTGGAAGTGTGGGGTAGAGGGAGAGAAAGAAGGATAGAGGAAGAGAAAGAGAAAAAGGGAATGAGGGAAAGAGAGATGGAATGAGGGATAAAAAAAGGGAAAAGGGTAGAGCAAGAGAGAGAAAGGGAGAGAGTGAAAGAGGGAGTGATATAAGGAAAGAAAGTGGAAGTGTGGGATAGAGGGAGAGAAAGAGGGATAGAGAGAGAGAGAAAGAGAGAGAGAGGGAAAGAGAGATAAAAAAAATGGAAAAAGGTAGAGCAAGAGAGAGAAAGGGAGAGAGTGAAAGAGGGAGTGATATAAGGAAAGAAAGTGGAAGTGTGGGATAGAGGGAGAGAAAGAGGGATAGAGAGAGAGAAAGAGAGAGAGAGAGAGGGAAAGAGGGAGTGATAGAGAAAGAGGGATAGAGGGAGAGAAAGAGGGACTGAGGGAAAGAGAGATGGAATGAGGGATAAAAAAAGGGAAAAGGGTAGAGCAAGAGAGAGAAAGGGAGAGAGTGAAAGAGGGAGTGATATAAGGAAAGAAAGTGGAAGTGTGGGATAGAGGGAGAGAAAGAGGGATAGAGAGAGAGAAAGAGAGAGAGAGGGAAAGAGAGATAAAAAAACGGAAAAGGGTAGAGCAAGAGAGAGAAAGAGGGATAGAGGGAATGAAGGGAAGAGAGAGGGAATGAATGAGAAAAAAAAAAGGGAAAAACGTAGAGCAAGAGAGAGAAAGAGTGATAGATGGATAAAGAAAGGGAATGAGGGAGAAAGAAATGAAAAAAAAAATAACAAAAAATATACCAAGAGTACTAATAAGATATTCTTGCATGGGTTTGAAAAGTTCAAATCAACTTGTCTTGTATAATCTAGGAAATAAAAAAAATATATATAATAAAATTGAATGTTGTATTAAAATATTTTTTTTTTTGTGTTTTTACAAGATGTGATATTTAATATATTTGTTATATTAGAAACAAAGTGAGACGTATATATATATATATATATATACACACACACACACACACACACACACACACACACAAAATATACCTTCTAAAACTATTTAAATAAAAAAAGTCTAATAAATATTTTTTTTTTTTAAATATTTGTATTTATAGACATTAAAAGAGATATACACACACGCACACATTCTCCACATGACAAACACCTACAAAATTAATATAAAATTATTAATAAAAATAAAATGTTAAATTTGATCTATAATAAGAATGTTATTTTTTTAAAATCAAAAAATATTTAGAAGGATAGCAATTTTTTTTAAATTATTTATTAATAAAAAAATTTTTTTTTAAATATTAGTTTTTTTATGATAACCTAGAAAAAAAAATATTGAATATAAACGCACACAATTTTTTTTTTAATATACATACATAGGTAATCATAACAACACACATATATACATACATACATACATGATAAAAAATATCTATATTATCTTACCTGATTAAAAAGCGTATGATAAAGTAATATGAGAAATCGAAGTTGTAATACCAGTTAAACAATCTAGAAAAAAATATATATATTTATATATGTTATTTTAATAAGATTTTAATATATATATTATCAATAATATTTAAAATATGATAGTCAATAAAAAAACGATAAAATATATAAATATACCAATTTATAACATTTTATTAATATATTTTAATTATATATTTATATAAATGTGATCAATATACATGGAAGAAACTGATGATCTGTTCCTTTCTTTGAAAACGAACGAATAAAAATTACCTTAAAAAAATAAAATCAAAGTTAAAAAAAATTACAATGAATGAAAACATATATACATTGAACATATATGTATAATATTAAAATTGCTTACCTTTTTAAGTAATTTGCGAACAGAAATCAATAATCCAAATCTTAGGTGAGATGATTTGTAGACAGTCCTGTACCTCGTGTCCGCAGGTGTATAATGGCAAAATACACCTGCATGCCCTTATCTAAAATGGGGGAATTAGATCCGCCCCCGTCACGTGACCGGCTAGACGAGTCAAGTGACGATACAATTATCGTGAGATCTCACTGGAAGGAGGGTAGATATTAGTACTCGGAAGCAGGGCAAGTTGCTCCCAGGAGCCACTGCGTGAATAGGAGGTAGGAAAGGACACGCCTACTCCCGCGGGAGTAAATCCCGGAAGAAGGATCAAATAAAACATATATTAGCAAAACTACTTAGGATAAAAAAAAATGGTTAGTGCTCTGCTTATGTACGTGCTAAGAGGAAGTAATGTATTTAAAGTTAAATATGTGGGTGAACGTCCGCTTTAAATAATTTTTACATAGATTTTTATTCCAGAAGTATTTTTATTAAACTTTTATAAAAATCAAATCTACTTTAAAAACAAAAGTGTTTTTTGATTTAAATCATTGATTTTGATTCATGTCATTTCTCCCAACCCCCCCCCCAAGTTTTGCTCCAAACTGCAGGATTCCCTCTCGGTGCATCTCGGGCGAGTGTGCAGGAAAAATGCTAGTAAAGATGAGATCAAGAGGCTTGTGGAGGAGGCGCGGTCCAACATGCGGAAACTGGTTGGGAACCTCAGCATTGTCCAGTATGCCGATCTTGACCATGCTAGCAGTTCTAGCACATCGCAGGAATTTTTGGCACACTTTCTTGAGTCCAAGGGAAGTGTCATATTTCAACCTGCAGGAAGACATCGGTAAGTGGTCGAAGTTTTAAATACTTATAACAATATTTTAACCTGTGACATTATAATGGCATAAAAAGTAAACCTCAAGCCTCTCATTTTTTTACACCAATGTGGGAGTAATATAGATAACAAAGTGCAGCGCTATTTATGTAATAAAGTGAATCCATGCATATATGTCATTCAGTACAAACAATGAATCAAAATAAAGTGCAAATATATGTAGCAGGGTATCGTTATTCACCCATAGACTACAGAAAACCCGGGCATCGTGGACACTGTGAAGCGAGTCACAGTAGCGGAGGTACCGCACAAGGACTGGTCCGGTCGGGTGAGAGAGCGCCTGCTCAGAACCTCATACTATTAACTTTGTGCCTATTTAACTTTATCCAGGCCCATCAGTGGTTACAGTTACACTCTGGGGAGACTGCTTGCTGAACTGAGTTTATTAGTCTCTCCAGCTTTACAAAGTTAGTGATCGATGCTACCCTATTGGATTACAATTTCTTCTTTAAGTGCACCACCGTGTTTTGCTAGTTAAGATTCCTTCATCAAACTTTACCCCAAGTTATAGTCAGGCCTGACTGGGTGGTATAGGACATTGCTGGGCGCCATTTTGCTCACGAGGGAGGATAGCTGCAGCGGGGTCTGTTAAACTGTTGTTTCATTGCTGAATGTTTTACTTTTGATAAGTATACTTGTATTGCAGGGATCTGCATGCGACATTGCATACTGTTTTACCCTTTTAACCTTTTATTAATAGTAAAGAACCTATAGTTAACTATATTGGTTGTCAGTTTCAATTACTGTGCTTTATCAAAAAGGGGATTACCAGAGAGAGTGTAATTCTATCATCCCTTTTCCTAACTGTGTCACGAGAGGTTAGAGCCAATTGCCTGGGGTTGATAGCGGTGCACTACAAGGCCCAAAAACAAACAAGGCAGCCCTCTTAACTGGGGGTATCACTACATATATATATATATATATATATATATATATATATATATTGTGAGGGGGTTAGCTCGGCAGCGGGTGTGTGTGACCCCCGGGATGGGCTCCCCACACAAAACAGGCCCAGCAAACGGAGGTTGTGGTTTTCAAAATCAAAAAAGGTGCGGTTTATTTTCTATTTACAGTGACAAAACACAGCAAAGCAAAAGAAACATAACCAAAATAAATCCTGGTCAAGTTGACCTCTGACTAAACATACAGGTTTCCTAACTAACAACTGGGATCAGCCTAGTGCTGTCCTAGTCCCTAAGTCCCTGGTTTAGTAAAAGTCCAAACAAATAGCCACACAGGCTTTGCCTCACCGCACAGGGGTTCACTCTCCCTAGACAGTCCACACAGGTCTGGTTCCAGGCATGAGCTAACATCTAATGAAGCTGGGAGTTCTTATAGAGGCCTAAATGAGCTGACAAGGTTCAGCTGGTCTCCTCATCTCTGTCTGCACGACGCCCCACACTCTCCCTAGAGGTATGAGTCATCCATGAGCCCACTAGCCTTATACAACTCTCCACCTAGTTGTATAAGTCGGCGTAAAGCCTGAATCTGGGCGAAATATATCTACCCCCCTGGATGCAACCAGGTGACTTTACCTTCCTGCTGTCACAATATATATATGTAGCGCTACCCCCAGTTAAGAGAGCCGCTGGTTTGTTTTCGGGCCCTGTGTGCAGTACCGCCAACCCCCGGCAATCTTACTCGACCCCCGCTGGCACAGTTAGTCTAGGGCTATACTTATACCACATTCAATTGTATTGCATGAATTAATCTCTAAGCAGTAAGACAACACACTAAGGCGAGAGATTGATTATAACGGTTTTACTCTTTTAGTAAATAGCATAGGTATAACATCACACGGATTTCTTTGCATGCCAGCTTTCGGTGGTGCACTTGATGAAATTCTAGTTTGTAATCCACAACGGGTAGTAACTTGGAACAACTATACTGGGAGGGGGACACTTCAACTCTGTCCTGCTACCGGTCCCCCCCCCGTGGAACAGCAGATAAACGAACTGTGGGCCTATGCAGTTCTATAGGCCCGAACACGACACAGTCTATTGGTCTGGGCAGGTGCCCGCTCACCACTTCGGACGCGATCCCAGTCCGGGACTTCCACCTGCTGTGTATCCGCACACAGCGTCTGCCACGATCGGGTCCCTGATCCAACTGATGTCCTCACTCGACAAGACAGGATCCACCCAGGCTCTGCAGTGGGGTGGAAGGCTCTTCGGAAGTCACGCAAGGCCCCAGGCTTTGGGCCTTGCACCACAGCAGATCCGCACAGGAAGACTGGTTGCTTGCAGCGCAGTGTCCAAAGAGGCCGAGCTCCCCCTCGCCTCTTCCTTAAATAGCCTCTCCCATGAGTCTCTGCGGTGGAAACTTTCCCCTGAGGCCGGATGATGTTCTGGGTAACGTAGTCCCGGGGCCTTAAAGGAGACCCCGCTACATATATATATATATATATATATATATATATATATATATATATATTATATAAAAGCAGTGAAATGATCCAAAAACCGTTCCACTCAGAGCAAAATATGGGGTTATGTGAGAAGTCTCTATACAAGATCTATTTGAATCAAAATTGTGCATGCGGAGTACGTGTGTGCGTAGCATCCCCAATGTGGGAGTACCTGATCAACTTTAGTGATGAGGGTCCCTGATCTTGAGCTATGCTAAAGGCGCTATACAGCTTGAAGTTATAATTATTCCATTCAGGCCCAAACGGGCAGTAGCCTACCTCAACTGTTATTTCCATTATAATTGTTTTTACATTACAGCTATATGGATCAGACACTTGGTCACCTTTTGCGCGTGCATGGATCTTTCTGTACTGATATACTTATCTGTATCCTAAGAAATTTGTTAAACTTTTGCATAACATTTTTTTTTTGCAAATAAAAAGTAAACCTCTCCTAAACTATATTCTAGCTCTCAAGTTTCAGTGGAGGAAGTCCAGGAAGATCCCATCTGAGGGGGTGAAGCTCTGGAAGGAAGGAAACATCCAGGGTAAGCTTGCTGTGGTTAAAAGAAGAAGTTCTATCTGTGCAAATAAAAATTAAAGTCAGAAGCTACAAATAATGTAGCTGCTGACTTTTAATAGGACACTTGCCTGTCCAGGGATCCAGTACTGTCCTCACCCTGGCTAGTTCTTCACTAGCCTACAGGTCCCTGGCACCCTAACTGTGGGCAGTAATTTATGCAGCTTTTGGCTTCAAATCCAACTGTGCATGCAGGAGCTGGGCTTGTGAATTGTCCAGCAGTCTTCTGGAACCTGTGACCTGTCCCAGAAGACTGCAGGGAGGATGGAGGGAGAAAGAGAGCACTTATTTACTGTCAGTACTGGGTACCTGTCACCCCCCCCCCCTGAAAAAAAAATGCAAAATATTAGAGAGGAGAGCTCCAAAACAAAATCTCCACTTTTGGGTGGTGTTCCACTTTAAGGAGAGATGACTATAAAAGTCAGTTTTTTTTTTTTTTAACTTTAAATTTTTATTTATTGAGAAAACAGAAGTAACATACAGGCATTGTTGCAATAAATGCACATTACTGTAGAAAACTACATCAGCCATAACTGCATACAAGGAAACAATATGCCACTCATCATAGGAGATTTCCATCTTTCTTGTAACACTATATTGACTCAGGAGTATCAACTCCATTGTATCAGTCCTGGACCTTAAGGCAGATTTAACATTTGGTCATAGAGCCTGTCACCCCTTCCGGGATCACACTGTGAGCAGGCTAGCTATAAGCAAGTCCAGGTACAGAGATCACGGCCCAGAGTTTGGCCGACTCGAGTTGCCCACGGGTTTACTTTATAGCTACCGTCCTATGATGGAGAAATAGTATAACTGAAGTTATAGTCATGTTGTGAACATTAACTATTTGAACATTACTACAATACCTGTATGCAGGCGGATTAAGATACTAGTGCTAGTACCAACTACACTGCCCTGAGAATTCTACTGCACCACAGGACATCATTCTGCTTTTATACTTGCAATCAGCATACAGTCTAACCAATGCTAGGGGGTATTATGTAGCGGAGGCCAGGGATCCCAGAATTTGTGGTATACATGTATTCTATCTAGTTTATACGCAAGCATCCTCTCCATTAAACTCTGGGTATTTACTCTATTTATTACTTCCAATATGGTTGGAGGATTCGTGGTTCTCCATTTTGCTGCTATAGAGATACTGGCAGCATGAAGGATATGTACAATCACTTTTCTACATGTATATGGGAAGAGTTCTATCCCTAATGTAAGAAGAGCTAATTCTGGAGAGTGTACGTAATTCATTTTAGAAATGTCCGATATAAGCTGAAACACGTCTCCCCAAAATTTTTGTAGTATGCTACAATGCCACATAATGTGAAGGAGATTACCCCTGTTCTGACAGTCCCTCCAACAAAGTGGGGAGAGAGTGGGTCTTATTATGTGTAAGCGTGTCGGCGTGATGTACCACCTATGTAGTATTTTGCACGAGTTGTCCCAATGGTCCACACAGGCTGAGGATGTTCTATTATATTTAATAGCAGTTAGCCATTGAGGAAATGTAAAGGATGTTTGTAGTTCCACCCCCCATTTGAGCATCGCTGGGGTTTTGGAGTAGTGTAGTTGTTGGTTACTGAATCTGTAGGAGAGTGATATACCCCTAGAGTTTTTTTTGCTTTTATTCAGGAGGAAGTCCCAGATTGCTAATGGAACCTTAGTGGTGGTGTGAGGGTTCATTTTACTGTAACTCCGAATCTGTTGTATCATGAGAAAGTCGAGTGCTGTGGTCTGCGTTATGTCTGACATGTTAAAATGTATTCCCTTTTTTTTCCAGTGATGTGTCGAAAAGTTTTGAATAAGAAAAGTGTAGGTCGTCAAAGGGAAATCTAATGTATGGGTGCGTTCCTCTGGGAATTTCAACTTGGTGAATAGAGACCATGCTGCAAGTGTGGCCTGTATCGTGGGGTAGTCTGGTATCAGGGGTTTATGATGAATCGTGGGTGCCATTAGTAAAGCAATGATATCATGGCTCGGAGTCACCTCTCTCTCTATTTGGTTCCAGAGATTGTCTTCCTGGCATGAGAACCAAAATTTCAGTTGGTCCATTATGGATGCTATGTAGTAGGCAAAAGCATTCGGTAAGCTTCCCCCACCCGCATTTTTGTGTATATAGTGGTATTTTAACGCTATTCTGGGTTTTTTATTCGCCCATATGTATTTGTTCAGATGTTTTGCCAGCTCAGAGAAAAATGTATGAGGGATAGGGATTGGAATAGTTCTGAAAAGATAGAGGATCTTTGGGAATACTTGCATTTGGTAAGCTGCTATCCGCCCTATCCATGATAGTTGAATTTTGGACAATTGTGCAAAGTCTTTCTTGATCTGATCTAAAAGGGGTAGGAAGTTATCAGAATATAGCTTGGCTGTAGGGTGGGTCAGTTGTATACCTAAGTAGGTGATGGATGGGGCATCCCATGTGCAGGGGAATAGTAGCTTGAGCCTGTTTACTGTTGTGGGGGGGATATGAAGGGGTAGGGCAAAACATTTAGAAGTATTGACTTTATAATATGTTATTTTCCCAAAATCGTGCATAAGTTCTGTGGCTTTCCTTAGGGAAGTTAATGGGTTGGTCAGGGTAAGGATCACATCATCCGCGAACAGACCTATTTTATGTTCTGTGTTCCCTATTTGGAGTCCTGTAACTTCTGTGGTAGACCTAACGAGTTCTGCTAGGGGTTCTATTGCTAGTGAGAAGACAATTGGGGACAGTGGGCAACCCTGTCTCGTTCCATTAGTCAGGTTGAAGGAATCAGAGAGCATTCCTGATGTAAAGACCCTGGCCGATGGATTAGTATATAAAAACATGACCGCTGAGTGCAGGAATCCATGTATTCCAAATTTATGTAGTGTATGTGACAGGTAAGACCAGTGGACTCTATCAAACGCCTTTTCCGCGTCCAAGGCGACAAAGATGCTAGGCGTGTGTGTGAGTTCCGCATTTCTAAGTAGGTTTATCATTTTTCTAGTGCCATCTGGGGCCTGTCTGCCCTTAACAAATCCTACTTGATCTAGTCCTATGAGTGTGGGGGTTATATGTAGTAATCTGTTTGCTAAAGCCTTTGCATAGATTTTAAGGTCCGAATTCAAGAGTGAGATGGGTCTGTAGTTCTGGGGGTGGGCAGGATATTTCCCTGGTTTTTGAATGGTTACTATAATGGCTTGGAGCATTTCTTTGGGGAAAGCACTTGTGGTTGCAGCTGTGTTGTACAGCTCCACCAATCGGGGGGTGAGTAGTGATGAGAATGCTTGATAGTATTCGGCTGAGAACCCGTCAGCTCCCGGGGATTTATGTTTGGGGAGTTTCTTAATTACTTCCTCGATTTCGTCCTCTGTAAAAGGTTCATTAATTTTGTCTAGCGTTCTCTGATCTATAGATGGTAGGTGAATACGTTTGAGAAAGTCAGTGATTTCTGCTTCTGTGGGTTGGTGAGTAGTTTTGTCCTGGTTGAGGTTATACAGGGTTTCGTAAAAGTCTTTAAATGCATTCGCTATGTCTTTGGGATTTTGATATGAGTTGTCGTTAGTGGGATGTTTGAGCAATGATATCTTCGCTTGCGTTTGCTTTTTCTTCAGTTGAGCTGCTAACCGTTTACCTGCTCTATTGTTCTGGGAGTAGTATGATAATTGGAGTCTTTTGTAGTAAAGGACATAGTCTGATTTTAACACCAGTCTCAGTTCTTCCCTGCTAGAATTCAGTTGTTGTAGTAAGGAGTGGTCCCCATTTTTTTTATTCTTAATTTCTAAGTCGGCTATCCGGTCATGAAGTTGCGTTATAAGTTTGTTTTTTTTCTTCTTTTCTCTGGCTGCTATCTGGATCAGGGTGCCTCTCGAGAAGACTTTATGCGAGCACCAGACTGTGGAGGTGGGAGTACTAGGGGTTTCGTTAAACTCAAAGAATTCTAGTAGTTTCTTGTGGACTTCCTCTTTAATGTGGGGCTGGGAGAGTAGGCAGGTGTTATTACGCCATAGAGGCGAAGCATTAGTTTTGTTAGCGGAAGTTATGTCAATGGTGATGGGGGCATGGTCAGACCAAGTGATGGAGTGAATGTCCGCCTTGATTACTTTTTGTAAAGTATATTTGTCTGTGAGGAAAAAGTCAATCCTAGAATAACTCTTGTGCATCGGTGAGAAGTAGGTGTAGTCCCTCTCTGTGGAACGGAGACAGCGCCACGGGTCATAGAGGTCTTCCCCCAGACAAAAATGATCTAGGGTTGGTCTTTGTCTCCGCCCCGCAGAGGAGGAGTCAAGCATATCATTCATGATTACATTAAAATCTCCACATATCACTAAATTACCTTTTTTCATTTTGTTAACTTTTTGTATAGTTTTGCGAATGAATCTTATCGGGTGTTTGTTTGGCGCATACAAATTCACCAGAGTATATATTTCATTGTTAATTTCGGACACAAGGATAATATACCTACCATTACTATCATATTGTTCATTTAGGAGCTTAAAAGACACTGAGTCCTTAATAGCTATCAACACCCCATTTGTTTTACTGGAGTTATTTGCCGTAAAAACATGCAGAAATTTTTTATGGGAGCATCTCGGGGTGTTGTGATCCAAAAAGTGGGTTTCTTGCGCAAATAACACATCACATGTCTTGTCCAGGGCGGTTTTCCATAGAGATCTACGCTTAAATGGGGAGTTGAGCCCTCTAGCATTGACAGATAAAAGTTTAAGTGTCATTATTTTCGTTTGTGGTGCTTCGGTGACATCTAGTGGCGCAGAATAAGTATTGCTTGAAGTGAGGAATTAATGAATTAGCAGTGAGAATCTGTAAGTTGGATTTTAAAACAGTAGTCTGGATTCTCCAGACTATATAACCACAAGTGACCATTGCAACGTCAATGGTCAGAGAACTAAAAGTTAGAACAGTCAACAGGAATAGGATGGATTTGGGATGATCCCAAACGCAGTATTGGGGTAAAGTCATTAAGGTGTTTTACCTTGTCAGCCGAACATCAGGAGATTATCTCAGCGACGTCAGAAGGCAGATGAGGCATAGAAGGTGTCATGAGGAAACTAGGTATTTCATCACAGAATAAACGAATCCAACGTATTTTAGGGATGTCTAAGTGTCACGGTTGTTCCTGGTACTGCGACAATTGTTGATGTTTGATCTGGACGGGGTCTGGTCCATAGAGTCAGGGTAGTCGTCCTGGGGGAGGAGTCCCCACTTGCGGAGTAGCTCCAGGCCTTTGTCCAGGGAAGAGATGGTGTACCATTCATTGTTTTTCTCCAAAATGATTTTAGCAGGGAAGCCCCATCTATAGAGGATCTTGTGATTCCTTAGCATTTTAGTAACTGGGATCAGATTATTCCTAGCTTTCATGGTGGCCTGTGAGAGGTCAGCGTATATTGTGATCCCAGCATATGGGTCCGGGAGGGAGCTGTTCAGTCTGGAAAATCTCATAAGTTGATTTTTGATATGAAAGAAATGAATTCTGGCGATCACATCTCTGGGGATTTTCTCAGGGAGATGTTGTGGTTTGTGCAGCCTATGTGCTCTGTCGATAATGACATCCGAGGCAGTGAGAGAAGGGATTGCTTTTTTCATTAGCTGTTGAAGGAATGAACTCAGTTCAGCAGGTTTAACTGTTTCAGGAATTCCTCTAAACTTCACATTATTCCTGCGAGAGCGATCTTCGAGGTCAGAGACCTTTAAGCGGAGGGCTTTGAGCTCATCTTCTAAATCTACATGAGCATCCACTAGCTCATTGTGGGCTGCAGAGAAGTCATCCATTTTAGTTTCCATATAGGTAACCCTTTCTCCCATAGCACTCAGTTCCTTGCGTGTGGAGTGGGTGAGGTGAGCTATGTCTTGCTGGATGGCCCCTCTCAGATTCAGTATCATTTCTTTCATGAAAATATCAGTCATGGGCTGACCAGAGACAGGCATAGCGTCCAGCTTCTGGGTATAGGAGTCAGCCTGCTCCATGTCACTACCTCCCTTCTCCTGTTCACTGCTATCTGCTCCTGGGGGATTGATCCTCCGTTTTTGTTTTACAGGGCTGCTGGATGGGGAGGGATGGGGGAGCTGAGGGTGATTGCTGTCCAGTGACTCACCTTGCAAGTTGTAGATCGCGCCATTCTCCTCCTCATGGCACTGTGATGCAGACAGCCCTGCCGCGGCGCCATCTTGGCAGCTCCTGCCTGCTATGTGGGGATAGAAATCTGTCAATTTCCTGGGTCCTTCTCTGTCCTTTCGTTTGGCCATGTCACTCGCGGGGTTCCTCCTGTATTCCGCCGCTCGGATGGGTATTTTTCCAGCCTCAAAAGCCGCTTTGAGTTGCTGATAATCCCCTGATGTGACAGAGCTCTCCTCTCACCACACCATCCGCTCCGGCCGCCGGCTCCGCCCCCTAAAAGTCAGTTTTTACACAACATTTTAATTGTTGTATCATGCTTTGTAGCTGGTTAAACTATATTTTCTTAGGGTTACTTGCATTTTCATATTATCTGTTTTGTTTGATGGAGTCCACTTTGTAGAGAATTAAGAATTTTTGTCTATGTAGTTTGTGTCACTTCTGGAATTTGTCAGATTTGAGGCTTTTGAAAATGCCTTTTAAATGAAGGATAGAAACACAAATTAAAAGTTGCAATCATAGCCTATATTTTTCTGTTTTGAGTGGAACCCCAGTTGTTGAACTTACTGCATCAAAGAGTCTGACTGTTTTAAAAATGCCTACAGTAGGAGGAAATCTAAATATTTTTTGCTTGGATTACAGAGCTCAAGGTCTGGCGGAGATAGTCGAGGATGATCCCACCAGAGGGGATGAAGCGGCAGTAGAAGGAAGATAACCAGGGTAGGCCAATACACCACTTCAATATGGCCCTGTAAATGTTAGTTTTGGGTAGATCCCAAGAGATTGTTCTGCGTTTTTTTTTTTTTTTACTGTGTCTTTAAGGTGGTTGATCATTTTTATCAGATTCACAGAATGGTATGTTCATGTTTTGGAAAAACGTATATCATCCATTCTGGGTGGAGTCTTCCATATTTGACCTATGTAATTTTATTGAACCCATTTTGGAGTCCAGATGGAGAACAGATACATGTCAAAATTTTGTGAAAATTTTCATATGTCCCAATGAATAGGCTGTAGAATAAAGTTTATACTATTTTGTGTAAATGATAATAAGTGTAACTGGCTATAAAGCATAATGGAAAAAAATCTTTACAAGGTCATATCTCATCCAGAGTGTTATTGTATTTTTATTTTATTTATGTTTTACCTATATTTTGTAGCCTGTCCCATTTGCTGGGATCTTGGTAAATTTCAATCCGTCTTCGAGTCCAGATTTTATAGACTCAAAAGGTGGAGAAAATTTCACAAACTCCCAAAAGGAGTACTCCACTCAAATCGAATTGATGTTTTGTCCAAAAATACAGCACTGGACTCCATGGGGTGAGGGATTTCTATGATTTTAATTTTCAAACCCTGGGTGAAGGTATATTACTTTTTTATTATTATTATTCTTTCCTTCACGCTCCGTTCACACTGGATGCAGATGCAGCTCCCAGCAGGGGTCATGTGCGTCCTGGTTCATTGTTTCAGGTCCGATTTCAGCCCAAATTTTGGGCTGAATTTGGACCTAAAACGGACCAAAAGACGCATAGGGCTCCTGTGCAAATTCGCACCAAAGCCGCATCAGAGATATATGAACTGGCTCCATAGAGAGCCATTTACATTCTCCTGCTTTTGCGAATTGGATGCGGAGATGCCGCATCCAATTTGTAATAGTGTGAACCTGGCCTTAAACAGGAATCTACCTAATTGCTAAAATGTTTTCTCCCCAGAAACAAAAGGATTGCCTTGGTCTGCAAGTTCTGCTTGAAGATGCAAAACACGCTTTCGACTCACCTGAGAAAAGTTTGTGGGAAGAATGCAGACGATGCTGAGATCAAGGAACTCATTGAGGAGGCCCAGTTGAAGATGCGCCATGTGATCAGAGGGCTTGGTATCATCGCATACAAAGACCTGGAGCAGCCAAGTTCGGTCAGGCCTTGTCAGTTTTGTGTAAGTTTTCTTGAGGCCAGGGGCAGCATTGTCCTTACTGAGCCAGGAAGACGTACGTAATAAACCTAGCTTTATTTAAAGAAAGTTTTCTTATGCTGTAAAACTACATTCATGACTCTTACAGATCTGAAGAAGCACAGGAAATGGAGTTGGAAGAGGAGCAGCCAAGGTAAAAAAAAATATATACTGTAATGCATCTTCTCTATTCATATGTCTGATGTAGAATCGTTTATTGTACTTCCCCTTTCCCATCCCCTAGCACATCCACTCATCGGAGCCTAGAAGAGGCAGGACTATACCAACAGCATTTGGTGGATTCTCCTTTGGTCAGAGGATTTCAGAAGTACTTGGAGACATCTGAATCAAAGGAAATCATCAGGCGACAGGTAAAAATATGTCAAATGTTACACACTGCAAGTTTAGTTAATATGGATACTTTATTAGGAAAGCCAATTTTAAAATGTTTCTAATCTTAAGCAATTGTAACCCCCATTTGTAATAACAAACATGTCATACTTGCCTGCTCTGTGCAATGGTTTTGCACAGAGCAGTCTTCTTCCTCTTCTCAGGTTCGCCTGACGCTTGTGGCTCCCTCTTTCACCGAGTGCCCATCATAGCAAGCTGCTTGCTATGGGGACACTCTTACAGACTCAATTCCAAGCCAGCTCTGTGTGTCCATAGATACAGTGCATGGTTGAGCCCCATCCCGCTCCTCAGTGGCTGTGATTGACTGCAGCCAGAGCCAAAAGGTTCCCACTTCTGTCACTGAGACTAAAAGAAGGGAGAGAGCCAATCTGCACAGGGATGGATCTAGATATGGCTCAGCTAATTTTAGGAGTGGCTGGGGAGAGCTGAAATGTTTTTTACATCAATGCAGAGAAAGCATTGTGGTGAAAACAAAATTCAGCCTTTAGAACCACTTTAAGGTGTTTATTTCTTCTATCTTTTCAGGTGAAATTCGTGACCCGATAATGTTTCTTCGTGGACAGCAAGGAGGTTTCTTTGAAGAGTATCGACCAGCCAGACAGGACCATCGAATTCTTCAAGCAGCTGAAAGCATCCGGAGCCAGCAAATCCACTGTGCTCAACTATCTGGACAGCATTCAAAAGTTCGCAAGGCACATCTCCTTGGAACCAAGATGCCTGGAGGATCCTTCTTCCAAACCAGCTGTGTCAAGATTCGTTGACCTTCTGAATGACATCTGGAAAAAAAAATCCACAAGAAAGCTGCCAAGGGCAGAAAGGAAATGGGGTAGGCAATATTGATGGCAATATACATTGTATTGCCTTTATCCATTTATTTTTTTCATGCATTTTATTTAGCTAAATATGCATGCAATCATTTTTTTTCTCTTCTCCACAGACATTCGGCTCAGGATCCAGAGGTGAGCCAAAGGATTCTCTCTCTCACGAAACCTATTTTTCTTACCCTAATAGATCAGGTGAATAGAAGAGTTGAGATTGAAAACAGAGACCGGATGACCATCCTTTATTATTTCCAAAAGATTCAACCTTTTTTGTTCAACAAAGGGACCACTTTTTCATCACCAGCGAGGGAGGGAAACGTCTGATTTCGGATGACCTCACTCAGTTCCACAAGAGGCAAGTAAAATTATAAAGTATGACTTGGTGCCAAGGTCATGCTTTAAGAAGTTCATTTGCAAAAGGGCCTAGGTGCAGAGTGTTAATTAGTGATGAGCCGAACACCCCCGGGTTCGGTTCGCACCAGAACCCGCGAACGGACCGAAAGTTCGCACGAACTTTAGAACCCTATTAAATACAATGGATGCGAACGTTCGAAATCTAAAATGCTAATTTTAACGACTATTATGCATGTTATTGTCCTAAAAAGGGTTTGGGAACCCGGGTTCTGCACCAGGGGACATGTATCAATGCAAAAAAAAGTTTTAAAAACGGACGTTTTTCTGGAGCAGTCATTTTAATGATGCATAAAGTGAAAAAAAAAAAAGTCAAATATTCCTTTAAATATCATACCTGGGGGGGGTGTCTAAAGTATGCCTGTGAAGTGCCACGTGTTTCCCGTGTTTAGAACTGTCCCTGCACAAAATTACATTTCTAAAGGAAAAAAAGCCATTTAAAACTGCTTGCGGCTTTAATGTAATGTCTGGTAACGGTAATATGGATGAAAATCTTTAATAAAAATGGCATAGCTACCCCATCACACACCCCCCCCCCCCTACCCCAGCCCATTACCAGCCCCTTTGGGTCTTGTATGGATATTAAGGGGAACCCCGCACACAAAATAAAAAAGGCCCTATATACTCTGAACAGCCGTATACAGGCGGTGCATACAAGACAGGGACTGTAGGTTTGTTCTTATGTAGAATCTGTTTGTAATTTTGAACAGGTACATTGTTTAAGTGTAGCTCCAGCCAAAAAATCTATTTATAAGCTTTATGGAAAACATAGGGAAGAGTTATCACCCCTGTAACATTTGTTTTGCTGTCTGTGCAGTGTGCACCTGTTCAGAACAGTTCACCTCACTTTCCGTCCTAATGACAAATGTTTTTTGAAAATTTGGGTTTTTTATTAAAACAAGAATTGGTGATAAAGAATCAGTGGAGAGGAGACAATTTTTTTCCCATATTAACTCTTACAGGAGAGAATTTGCCTTCCTAGGGGTAGATTTCCTCTCACTTCCTGTTGTATCCTTCCGTTTGCAAGGAGGAGTCGTTTGTAAGTTGGATGTTTGAAAGTAGGGGCCTGCCGTATATACTCAGCTGAAATTTGCCCCTTACATGTTGGTGTTGCCACAACACTGAGCCGTCACAGTTACTCTTGGTGGGCGCATGAATGGGCCCTGCTGTGAATTATTAGATCAAGAATTGTAATTGCATGCCCCTGTTGAACAGGGGCTGAAAAATTGGGCCTTTGGTGGTGGTGGTGGTGTTGACACAACACTGTAAGGCCTCACAGTTAGTCTTGGTGGGCGCAGGAATGGGCCCTGCTGTGAATTATTAGATCAAGAATTGTAATTACATGCCCCTGTTAAACAGGGGCAGAAAAATTGAGCCTTAGGCACTGGTGCCACAACACTGCAACCCCTCACAGATACTGTACTTGGAGCACAGCAATGAGCCCTGTTGCAAAGTATTGCATCAAAAATTGTAATTACACGCCCCTGTTAAACAGGGGCTGAAAAATTGGGCCTTAGCCACTGGTGCTGGTGCCACGACACTGCAACCACTCCCAGATACTCTAGTTGGAGTGCAGGAATGAGCCCTGCTGCAAAGCATTGCATAAAAAATTGTAATAACACACCCCTGTTAAACAGGGGCTGAAAAATTGGGCCTTAGCCACTGGTGGCGGCACCCAGAAACAAAAATGTTCTTCCAAGCTATCATCGTCAATCGGATCATTGAGGACTCGGAGGATAGTCAGTCAACATAACAGGACAAACTCTCAGCATCAGTCTTGAAGGGATGTGACATTTGAAAATAAATTAGTCTGTTATATCAGCTTCAGGTGTTTGGTAGCTGGTGGTGATCCAAGACTGGTTCATCTTTATGAAGGTCAGTCGATCAACAGAGTCGGTGGACAGGCGCACCCTGTGATCCGTGACAAATCCTCCAGCAGCACTGAATGTGCATTCTGAAAGAACGCTGGATGCAGGACAGGCCAGTAGCTCAATTGCATACTGTGCAAGCTCTGGCCAGTGATCCATCCTCAAGACCCAGTAAGCCAGAGGATTTTCGGTGGGGAAGGTGTCCAAGTCTGACCTTGCCCCTAGGTATTCCTGCACCATGTATATCAGACGCTGGCGATGGTTGCTGGAACCGATCATACCTTGGGGCTGCGGACTAAAGAATTGTCTGAACGCTTCGGTCAGACGGCCACCTTCCTCACCGCTCCTTTTTTGACTGACCGAAGCCTCAGCAACTCGTTGTCCAGGACCAGGAGTTTGTAACCTCCCAGTCTCTGGGAACGCGTTGCACAGACCTTTCTGCAAGGCCTCCCGGAGTTGTCTCATCCTCTGCTCCCTCTGCGACGGTAAGATAAGGTCCGCAACCTTACCCTTGTACCGTGGATCAAGGAGAGTGGCCAGCCAGTAATGGTCCCTCTCCTTGATCCAAAGAATACGAGGATCCTTCCGCAGACTTTGCAGGATCAGGGAGGCCATGCAGCGTAGGTTAGCTGAGGCATTCAGTCCGGAGTGCTCTGGGTCACTAAGGAAGACATGATCCGCAGCCACCTCCTCCCAGCCACGTACAAGTCCACTGGTTTCTTGGGACTGTAAATCATCCCTAAAAGACTGCTGCTGGTGATGCTGAGTGCCAGGCTCCACCTCCATGCTGACACAATCCTCCTCCTCCTCCTCCTCCTCCTCCTCTTCTTCCTGTGCGATGGGTGGGACAGAAGGAACACTGTCTGGGTAAAGGGGGCCTTGAGAGGCAAGGAAGTCCTCCTCTTCCTGCCCCTGTTCTGCCTCAAGTGCCCTGTCCATTATTCCACGCAGCGTATGTTCCAACAGGTGGACAAGAGGTACAGTGTCACTGATGCATGCACTGTCACTGCTCACTATCCTCGTGGCCTCCTCAAATGGTGCCAGGACAGTGCATGCATCCCTGATCATGCCCCACTGGCGTGGTGAAAAAAACTGAGCTCCCCTGACCCTGTCCTGGTGCCGTAGTCGCACAGGTACTCATTGATGGCCCTCTTCTGCGTGTGCAGCCGCTGCAGCATGGCCAACGTTGAGTTCCACCTGGTGGGCATGTCACATATAAGGCGGTTCTTGGGCAGGTTCAACTCCTTTTGCAGCTCAGCCAGGTGAGCACTGGCATTATAAGATCTGCGGAAATGCACACAGACTTTCCTGGCCTGCCTCAGGACATCCTGTAAGCCCGGGTACTTGCCCAAGAACCGCTGCACCACCAGGTTAAGGACGTGAGCCACACAGGGCACATGGGTCAGTTGTCCCTGTCGGAGAGCGGAGAGGAGGTTGGTGCCATTGTCGCAAACTACCATTCCTGGCTTAAGCTGGCGTGGCGTCAACCACCTCTCGGCCTGCCCCTGCAGAGCAGACAGAACCTCTGCCCCAGTGTGGCTCCTGTCCCCCAAACACACCAGCGCAAGCACGGCATGGCATCTTTTTGCCTGCGTACTTGTGTAGCCCCTTGAACGCCTACGGAGCACCGCTGGTTCCGAGGACAAAGCACAGGAAGAGGCCACGGAGGAAGAAGAAGAGGAGGGGGTGGAGGACAGAGGTGTGTCACAACCAGTAGTAGCATTTTGGAGGCGTGGCGGTGGAACAACCTCCAACACTACTGCACCTTGTCCTGCATCCTTCCCAGCTGCCAAAAGAGTGACCCAATGGGCCGTGAAAGAAAGGTAACGTCCCTGTCCATGCCTGCTGGACCATGAGTCAGCGGTAATATGCACCTTACCGCTGACCACCCTGTCCAGCGAGGCCAAGACATTGCCTTCCACATGCCGGTAGAGAGCCGGAATCGCCTTCCGTGAGAAAAAGTGGCGTTTGGGAACCTGCCACTGAGGAACCGCACATTGCACAAACTCACGGAAGGGGGCCGAGTCTACCAACTGAAAAGGCAGCAGTTGAAGCGCTAGCAATTTAGCCAAGCTAGCATTCAACCGCTGGGCATGTGGATGGCTGGGAGTGAACTTCTTTCGACGGTCCAGCAGCTGGGGCAGGGAAATTTGCCTGCTAGAATCAGACGTCGGTGTACTGCTAGCAGAGTGCCCGCAAGTACTTGGCTGTGACACACCTAATTCTACACCTTCATTCCTCTCAGAGCAGGTTTCAGAGAGGACTGAAGGTATAGTGGGGTTGGAGATCCCAGCTGATGCGGTGCAAGAAGAGGACAGCTTTGTTCTTTGGTGTGGGTCTTTAAGGTAGGCTTGCCAACGAGCTGCATGGCAGGTCAACATATGTCTGGTCAAGCATGTGGTGCCCAAGCGGGTGATGTTTTGGCCACGCGATATACGCTTGAGACATATGTTGCAAACAGCAGCTGTGTGATCTGATGCACTCGACTCAAAAAAAGCCCACACCAAAGAACTTTTTGAATAACGGGCAGAGGCAGCGCCTTGCACAGGCGAAGCTCTGCGGTGTGATTCCGTCGGTGTGCTGCCCTTACGCTGGCCCCCCGAGGGCATCCTGCCTCGTTGGAGATGTGCCTCCTCCTCATCCTCCTCCTCCTCCTCCTCCTCTCTCCTATTAGGCACCCACGTGGAGTCAGTGACCTCATCATCCCCTCCCTCCTCATCACTGGAGCCAATCTGGCAGTATGCTGCAGCTGCTGGAACATGACTGCCAGATTGGTGTCCTTCTTGAGCATCCCCTCTCTCTGCTCTCACGCTACTGCCTTCCTCTAGCTGGGTATCATCATCAGACCCTTCGAAACGCTGGGCATCCTCCTGGAGCATGTACCCAACACTGTGCTCAAACAGTTCGGGGGACTCCTCAGGAGGACATGGTTGGTCTAGGGAAGGAGTGACTGATGATGACATTGATACCAGGGAAGAGGACGCTTTAGCAGCTGCTTTGCCAGTACCCTGAGCCTGGGTGAGAGAGGATGAGGAGGATGAGGAGGGCTTGGTCATCCACTCTACCAAGTCTTCGGCATGATGCGGCTCAACACGTCCAGCTGCCGAAAAGAAGGACAAGCGTGTCCCGTGGCCACGTGCTGATGGCGATGCACCGCGTCCACGACCAGCACTGTTGTCTCTAGACACAGAGCCTGCTTGCCCTCTTTTTTTGGCTCCTGACTGTCTGCCTCTCCTTGTTTGCCTTCCAGACATTCTAATGGCCTGCAGGGAAATGGGAAAAGCAGCAATACAGGCTAAGTTAAGGTGTAATATGGTCAGGAGGCACACTCCGCCCGCTGTAAGTGCCGCAAAATCCTGTTTGTGTAACACACCAGGAAAAAGTAGCAATACAGGCTAAGTTAAGGTGTAATATGGTCAGGAGGCACACTCCGCCTGCTGTAAGTGCCGCAAAATCCTGTTTGTGTAACACACCAGGAAAAAGCAGCAATACAGGCTAAGTTAAGGTGTAATATGGTCAGGAGGCACACTCCGCCCGCTGTAAGTGCCGCAAAATCAAAATCCTGTTTGTGTAACACACCAGGAAAAAGCAGCAATACAGGCCAAGTTAAGGTGTAATATGGTCAGGAGGCACACTCCGCCTGCTGTAAGTGCCGCAAAATCCTGTTTGTGTAACACACCAGGAAAAAGCAGCAATACAGGCTAAGTTAAGGTGTAATATGGTCAGGAGGCACACTCCGCCCGCTGTAAGTGCCGCAAAATCCTGTTTGTGTAACACACCAGGAAAAAGCAGCAATACGGGCTAACTTCAGGTGTATAATGTGCAGGAGGCTTAGCAACAATGACACTGACACTCTCCCTGCCTATCCTTCTCTCTCCCTGCACACAAGGTTTAGCAATGAATATGACACTAACACTGTCCCCTGCCTATCCTTCTCTCTCCCTGTACACAAGGTTTATCAAAGTATATGACACTGACACTCTCCCTGCCTATCCTTCTCTGTCCCTACACACAAGGTTTAGCAAAGAATAGATTTGACAAGATTTGACACTGTCCCTGCCTATCCTTCACTTTCCCTGCTCCGGAACACACTACACAAGGCCGCCGCACTGGCGACCTTTTATAGTGTGGGGCGTGTACTAAACCCCCTCAGCTATAATTAGCCACAGGCATCCTGCCTGTGGCCAATCATTGCTCTCCTCGCTGCCGGCGCTGTGATTGGCCAAGCATGCAGGGTCACAGTGCATGCTTGGCCAATCACAGCGTCGGGATTACACTGCGATGGCGCAGTGTATTGTGGGCCGTTCGCGTCACTCAAATTTGGCGCGAACGGCCCAAATCGTTCGTTGTTCGCCGAATGCGCGAACAGCCGATGTTCGAGTCGAACCTATGTTCGACTCGAACACCGAGCTCATCCCTAGTGTTAATACAGCTCCTTGACAATGGTAATAGATCAATAGAGTACCACGAGTAGATGCTATTTCCAGAAGCAGCCAGGGATCTCTATTAGTGATGAGCCGAACACCTCCGGGTTCGGTTCGCACCAGAACCCGCGAACGGACCGAAAGTTCGAACGAACATTAGAACCCTATTAAATACAATGGATGCGAACGTTCGAATTCTAAAGTGCTAATTATAACAACTATTATGCATGTTATTGTCATAAATAGGGTTTGGGAACCCGGGTTGTGCACCAGGGGACATGTATCAATGCAAAAAGAAGTTTTAAAAACGGTCGTTTTTCGGGAGCAGTCATTTTAATGATGCATAAAGTGAAAAAAAAAAAGTCAAATATTCCTTTAAATATCGTACCTGGGGGGTGTCTAAAGTATGCCTGTGAAGTGCCACGTGTTTCCCGTGTTTAGAACTGTCCCTGCACAAAATGACACTTCTAAAGGAAAAAAAAGCCATTTAAAACTGCTTGCGGCTTTAATGTAATGTCTGGTCCCGGTAATATGGATGAAATTCTTTAAGAAAAATGGCATAGCTACCCCATGACCCCCCCCCTACCCCAGCCCATTACCAGCCCCTTTGGGTCTTGTATGGATATTAAGGGGAACCCCGCACATAAAATAAAAAAGGCCCTATATACTCTGAACAGCCGTATACAGGCGGTGCATACAAGACAGGGACTGTAGGTTTGTTCTTATGTAGAATCTGTTTGTAATTTTGAACAGGTACATTGTTGAAGTGTAGCTCCAGCCCAAAAATCTATTTTTAAACTTTTTGGGAAACATAGGTAAGGGTTATCACCCCTGTAACATTTGTTTTGCTGTCTGTGCCCCTGTTCAGAACATTTCACCTCACTTTCCGTCCCAATGACAACTGTTTTTGAAATGTGGTGTTTTTCTTGAAACAAGGATTGCTGATAAAGCATCAGTACAGATGAGACCCCTTTCTCCCATATTTATTCTTACAGGAGAGAATTTTCCTTTCTAGGGGTAGATTTCCTCTCACTTCCTGTTGTCTTCTTTCGTTTGCAAGTAGGAGTCGTTTGTAAGTTGGATGTTTGAAAGTAGGGACCTGCCGTATATACTCTGCAGAAATAGGCCCCTTAGTTGTTGGTGTTGGCACAACACTGTAAGCACTCAGTTACTCTTGGTTGGTGCTGGAACGCCCTGCTGTCAACTATTATATCAGGAATTTTAATTACATATAATTGTTGAACAGTGGTAGTAAAAATTGGGGCTTTGATGGTGGTGCTGGTGCCACAACACTGTAAGCCCTGACAGTTACTCTTGGTGGGTGCAGCAATGGGCCCTGCTGTGAATTATTAGATCAAGAATTGTAATTACATGCCCCTTTTGAACAGGGGCTGAAAAATTGGGCCTTTCGTGGTGGTGGTGGTGGTGGCGTTGCCACAAGACTGTAAGCCCTCAGAGTTACTCTTGGTGGGTGCAGCAATGGACCCTGCTGTGAATTATTAGATCAAGAATTGTAATTGCATACCCCTGTTGAACAGGGGCTGAAAAATTGGGCCGTAGGCACTGGTGGCACAACACTACAACCCCTCACAGATACTGTACTTGGAGCACAGCAATGAGCCCTATGGCAAATTATTGCTAAAAATTTTTTAATTACACGCCCCTGTAAAACAGGGGCTGAAAAATTGGGCCTTAGCCACTGGTGGCGGCACCCATAAACAAAAATGATCTTCCAAGCTATCATCATCAATCGTATCATTGAGGACTCGGAGGAGGAGGATAGCCAGTCAACATAACAGCACAGGCACTCAGCATCAGTCTTGAAGGGATGTGACATGTTAAAATCAATTAGTCTGTTATATCAGCATCAGGTGTGTGGTAGCTGGTGGTGATCCAAGACTGGTTCATCTTGATGAAAGTCAGTCGATCAACCGAGTCGGTGGACAGGCGCACCCTGTGATCCGTGACAAATCCTCCAGCAGCACTGAATGTGCGTTCCGAAAGAATGCTGGATGCAGGACAGGCCAGTAGCTCAATTGCATACTGTGCAAGCTCTGGCCAGTGATCCATCCTCAAGACCCAGTAAGCCAGAGGATTTTCGGTGGGGAAGGTGTCCAAGTCTGACCTTGCCCCTAGATATTCCTGCACCATGTTTATCAGACGCTGGCGATGGTTGCTGGAACCGATCATACTTTGGGGCTGCGGACTAAAGAATTGTCTGAACGCATCGGTCAGACGGCCACCTTCCCCACCGCTCCTTCTTTGACTGGCCGAAGCCTCAGCAACTCGTTGTCCAGGACCAGGAGTTTGTAACCTCCCAGTCTCTGGGAACGCGTTGCACAGACCTTTCTGCAAGGCCTCCCGGAGTTGTCTCATCCTCTGCTCCCTCTGCGACGGTAACATAAGGTCCGCAACCTTACCCTTGTACCGTGGATCAAGGAGAGTGGCCAGCCAGTAATGGTCCCTCTCCTTGATCCAAAGAATACGAGGATCCTTCCGCAGACTTTGCAGGATCAGGGAGGCCATGCAGCGTAGGTTTGCTGAGGCATTCGCTCCGGAGTCCTCTGGGTCACTAAGGACGACATGATCCGCAGCCACCTCCTCCCAGCCACGTACAAGTCCACTGGTTTCTTGGGACTGTAAATCATCCCTAAAAGACTGCTGCTGATGATGCTGAGTGCCAGCCTCCACCTCCATGCTGACACAATCCTCCTCCTCCTCCTCCTCTTCCTCCTCTTCCTGTGCGATGGGTGGGACAGAAGGAACACTGTCTGGGTAAAGGGGGCCTTGAGAGGCAAGGAAGTCCTCCTCTTCCTGCCTCTGTTCTGCCTCAAGTGCCCTGTCCATTATTCCACGCAGCGTGTGCTCCAACAGGTGGACAAGAGGTACAGTGTCACTGATGCATGCACTGTCACTGCTCACCATCCTCGTGGCCTCCTCAAATGGTGCCAGGACAGTGCATGCATCCCTGATCATGCCCCACTGGCGTGGAGAAAAAAAACCAAGCTCCCCTGACCCTGTCCTGGTGCCGTAGTCGCACAGGTACTCATTGATGGCCCTCTGCTGCGTGTGCAGCCGCTGCAGCATGGCCAACGTTGAGTTCCACCTGGTGGGCATGTCACATATAAGGCGGTTCTTGGGCAGGTTCAACTCCTTTTGCAGCTCAGCCAGGCGAGCACTGGCATTATAAGATCTGCGGAAATGCACACAGACTTTCCTGGCCTGCCTCAGGACATCCTGTAAGCCCGGGTACCTGCCCAAGAACCGCTGCACCACCAGGTTAAGGACGTGAGCCACACAGGGCACATGGGTCAGTTGTCCCTGTCGGAGGGCGGAGAGGAGGTTGGTGCCATTGTCGCAAACCACCATTCCTGGCTTAAGCTGGCGTGGCGTCAACCACCTCTCGGCCTGGCCCTGCAGAGCAGACAGGACCTCTGCCCCAGTGTGGCTTCTGTCCCCCAAACACACCAGCGCAAGCACGGCATGGCATCTTTTTGCCTGCGTACTTGCGTAGCCCCGTGAACGGCTACGGAGCACCGCTGGTTCATAGGACAAACCACAGGAAGAGGCCATGGAGGAAGAAGAAGAGGAGGGGGTGGAGGAGAGAGGTGTGTCACAACCAGTAGTAGCATTTTGGAGGCGTGGCGGTGGGACAACCTCCAACACTACTGCACCTTGTCCTGCATCCTTCCCAGCTGCCAAAAGAGTGACCCAATGGGTCGTGAAAGAAAGGTAACGTCCCTGTCCATGCCTGCTGGACCATGAGTCAGCGGTAATATGCACCTTACCGTTGACCGCCCTGTCCAGCGAGGCCAAGACATTGCCTTCCACATGCCGGTAGAGAGCCGGAATAGCCTTCCGTGAGAAAAAGTGGCGTTTGGGAACCTGCCACTGAGGAACCGCACATTGCACAAACTCACGGAAGGGGGCCGAGTCTACCAACTGAAAAGGCAGCAGTTGAAGCGCTAGCAATTTAGCCAAGCTAGCATTCAACCGCTGGGCATGTGGATGGCTGGGAGTGAACTTCTTTCGACGGTCCAGCAGCTGGGGCAGGGAAATTTGCCTGCTAGAATCGGACGTCGGTGTACTGCTAGCAGAGTGGCCGCAAGTACTTGGCTGTGACACACCTAATTCTACACCTTCATTCCTCTCAGTGCATGTTTCAGAGAGGACTGAAGTTATAGTGGGGTTGGAGATCCCAGCTGATGCGGTGCAAGGAGAGGTCCGCTTTGTTCTTTGGTGTGGGTCTTTGAGGTAGGCTTGCCAACGAGCTGCATGGCAGGTCAACATATGTCTGGTCAGGCATGTGGTACCCAAGCAGCTGATGTTTTGGCCACGCGATATACGCTTGAGACATATGTTGCAAACAGCAGCTGTGCGATCTGATGCACTAGCCTCAAAAAAGGCCCACACCAAAGAACTTTTTGAATGACAGGCAGAGGCAGCGCCCTGCACAGGCGGAGCTCTGCGGTGTGATTCCGTCGGTGTACTGCCCTTACGCTGGCCACCAAAGGGCATCCTGCCTCGTTGGAGATGTGCCTCCTCCTCATCCTCCTCCTCCTCCTCTCTCCTATTAGGCACCCACGTGGAGTCAGTGACCTCATCATCACCTCCCTCCTCATCACTGGAGGCAATCTGGCAGTATGCTGCAGCTGCTGGAACATGACTGCCAGATTGGTGTCCTTCTTGAGCATCCCCTCTGTCTGCTCTCACGCTACTGCCTTCCTCTAGCTGGGTTTCATCATCAGACCCTTCGAAACGCTGGGCATCCTCCTGGAGCATGTACCCAACACTGTGCTGAAACAGTTCGGGGGACTCCTCAGGAGGAGGACATGGTGGGTCTAGGGAAGGAGTGACTGATGATGAGTCTGACATTGATACCAGGGAAGAGGACGCTTTGGCAGCTGCTTTTCCAGTACCCTGAGCCTGGGTGAGAGAGGATGAGGAGGAGGAGGAGGGCTTGGTCATCCACTCTACCAAGTCTTCGGCATGATGTGGCTCAACATGTCCAGCTGCCGAAAAGAAGGACAAGCGTGTCCCATGGCCATGTGCTGATGACAATGCACCGCGTCCACGACCAGCACTGTTGCCCCCAGACACAGAGCCTGCTTGCCCTCTTTTATTGCCTCCTGACTGTCTGCCTCTCCTTGTTTGCCTTCCAGACATTCTAATAGATGGCCTGCAGGGAGATGGGAAAAAAGCAATAAGGGCTACCTTCAGGTGTCCTTCTCTGTCCCTTGAAACAAGGACTTTGACAGTGAAAGAAACTGACACACTCTCCCTACCTACAGTTTTCTGTCCCTAGAAAAAATGTTTTTTTTAAGCACAATTTAGCACAAGGAGAATTACCTCACTGTCCTTCCAGGTCCCTGGAAACAAGGACTTTGACAGTGAAAGAAACTGACACACTCTCCCTACCTACAGTTTCTGTCCCTAGAAAAAATGTTTTTTTTAAGCACAATTTAGCACAAGGAGAATTACCTCACTGTCCTTCCAGGTCCCTGGAAACAAGGACTTTGACAGTGAAAGAAACTGACACACTCTCCCTACCTACAGTTTTCTGTCCCTAGAAAAAATGTTTTTTTTAAGCACAATTTAGCACAAGGAGAATTACCTCACTGTCCTTCCAGGTCCCTGGAAACAAGGACTTTGACAGTGAAAGAAACTGACACACTCTCCCTACCTACAGTTTTCTGTCCCTAGAAAAAATGTTTTTTTTAAGCACAATATAGCACAAGCACAAAACACACTGACACTCTCCCTACCTATCCTTCTCTTTCCCTAAACTAAAGGAATCCAGGTTAAGCAAGAAAGAAATAAAAGTCACTGTCCCTGCCTATGCTGCTCTATCCCTGCTCCGGAACACACTACACTAGGCCGCCGTGCTGGCGGCCTTTTATAGTGTGGGGCGTGTACTAAACCCCCTCAGCAATAATTGGCCACAGGCATCCTGCCTGTGGCCAATCATTGCTCTCCTCGCTGCTGGCGCTGTGATTGGCCAAGCATGCGGGGTCACAGTGCATGCTTGGCCAATCACAGCGCCTGGATGACACTGCGATGGCGTAGTGCATTGTGGGCCGTTCGCGTCACTCGAATTTGGCGCGAACGGCCCAAATCGTTCGATCTTCGTCGAACGATCGAACAGCCGATGTTCGAGTCGAACGTATGTTCGACTCGAACACGAAGCTCATCCCTAATCTCTATATGTGTTTTCAAGATGGCCGAGTGGTCTAAGGCGCCAGACTCACAGAGCTGTTTCTTCACATTGCATGGGTGTTCCGGTGTCCGAATGGAGGTGTGGGTTCAAATCCCACTTCCGATAATCAGTTTACACATTTAACTTTAACTAGAATGACCACTTCCGCTGTCTTTTCATGCTACCATGTCACTGACTAAAAACAATAAAAAAAATCCAAAAACTTTGCAGATCCTTCATGAAGATCAAATTGTTGTGAAAACTCTGCTAGGCCATGCTGTTAAATCTGTCATTTAAAGTGCAACTTTAGTCAGAAAATTAAGTCTTGTTAGATCACTTCAGGTTGGCCCATTTTGCATGTAGAGTTATGTAAAACATTCAAAAATAAATGTCCATACACTTTAAAATACAGTAATACAAAGTGTTTCACCCTGCTCTGCACATACTCAATTGCTTTCCCTTTTTTGAGTTTGGAGAGGCTGATCTACTGACAGCCTTAAAGTGCAATTAAACCCCTCCTATCATTTACAGCCAATGAAGCTGCTTCTGTTCTAACTGCAACTGCCATGGTGCTGCACATGTGATCAGTTATGACACCAGCCATTTGATGGTTTGACAGTTTGGTTGAGAACACAAGCAAATGGGACAGTTATCAATCCCGGGATTCCAGGATTGTAACAGTTTTTTTGAAACCGTGAAATCAATTGGTTTAGTTCCACTTTATGATTTACTGCTGTTTGGGCTCTGGGTTTCGACAAATTGGCCACCTCCAGCAAGAAGCAAGTTGTTATTGGCAAGGTTCCCCTATAAGTTAAAACGGAGCAAGAAGTTGCCAGTGAAGGTCACAGGAACAGGAAAGCGGCATAGAAAAAGACCACGAAGGGACTCGAACCCTCAATCTTCTGATCCAAAGTCAGACGCCTTATCCATTATGCCACACGGTCTGCTGCAGGGCCCCCATTTCGGTTTGTGGTGTGTGGATCAGCCAAACACTTGAAGAGCACCTGGGACATCTTCTACTTGCTTTGCTCAAGCAGATTTGGCAAAAAAGATCTGAAAAGTATGACTTGGTGCCAAGGTAATGCTTTAAGAAGTGCATTTCCAAAAGGGCTTAGGTGCAGAGTGTTAATACAGCTCCTTGACAATGGTAATAGATCAATAGAGTACCACGAGTAGATGCTATTTCCAGAAGCAGCCAGGGATCTATATATGTCTTGTCAGGATGGCCGAGTGGTCTAAGGCGCCAGACTCAAGAGGTGTTTCTTCACATGGCGGGGGTGTTCTGGTCTCTGAATGGAGGCGTGGGTTCAAATCCCACTTCTGGCAATCAGTTTACACATTTAGCTTGAACTAGAATGACCATTTCTGCTGTCTTTTCATACTACCATGTCACCGACTAAAAACAATTAAAAAAAATCCCAAAACTTTGAGATTCTTCATGAAGATCAAATTGTTGTGAAAACTCTGCTAGGCCATGCTGTTAAATCTGTCATTTAAAGTGCAACTTTAGTCAGAAAATTAAGTCTTGTTAGATCAGCTCAGGTTGGCCCATTTTGCATGTAGGAGTTATGTAAAACATTCAAAAATAAGTGTCCATACACTTTAAAATACAGTAATACACAGTGTTTCACCCTGCTTTGCACATACTCAGTTGCTTTTAATTTTAGGCACTGCTATCCTTTACAGCCAATGAAGCTGCTTCTGTTCTAACATGTGATCAGTTACAGTAGGTGCCGGCGAGATTGACACCCTATGAGCTCCGTCGCGAGAGCCAGCGCCGAGCAGTCTCGTCATCGGGAAAGGAAAAAATGTTCCTTTCACGATGAGCGACATGCATTGCCGTTAGACGGAGATCCGACGTGGATTCCCGCCAATACCAGGCACTGTGTTTGGTATGAATCCTGAGCGGGAACCCCACGCCAATTTTTAAAGAAAAAACGGCATGGGTTCCCCCTCCAGGAGCATACCAGGCCCTTGGGTCTGGTATGGATTTGAAGGGGACTCCCCCTACGCCGAAAAATCGGCGTGGGGGACCCCCTCAAAATCCAAACCAGACCCTTATCCAAGCACGCAACCTGGCAGGCCGCAGGGGAAGAGGGGGGACGAGGGAGCGGCCTCCCCTCCCTCCTGAACCGTACCAGGCCGCATGCCCTCAACATGGGGGGTTTGGTGCTCTGGGGCAGGGGGGCGACCTGCGGCCCCCCCACCCGAAAGCACCCTGCCCACATGTTGATGAGGACAGGGCCTCTTCCCGACAACCCTGGCCATTGGTTGTCGGGGTCTGCGGGCGGAAGCTGATCAGAATCCGGGAGCCCCCTTTAATAAGGGGCCCCCCAGATGCCAGCCCACCACCCTATGTAAATGAGTATGGGGTACATCGTACCCCTACCCCTTCACCTGGTGGAAAAAAAATGGCATTAAAAAAAACACACAGCTTTTTAAAGTAATTTATTGCACAGCTCCGGGGGTCTTCTTCTGACTTCGGGGGTCTCCGGTGTCATCGCCGCGCTCTCCAGTTCTTTCTTCTGCTGGGCCACCGCTATCTTCTTCCAGCTCTTTTGCTAGCGGGGCCCGGTCTTCTCCGTCGCCTTCTTCCCTCTTCTTCTCTCCGGTTCTTTCTTCCTTCTGCCGGCCCCTCCACTATCTTCTTCCAGCTCTTTTGCTAGTGGAGGGGCCGGTCTTCCTCCCTCTTCTCCTCGATGTTGACTCGTCACTTCCTCTCGCTGTAATGCTAAATCTTCGGTCTGCAGAGATTTATAGGCTTATAAGCTCCGTTTTTTTCTTAAAAAATTGGCGTGGAGTTCCCGCTCAGGTTTCATACCAAACAGTGCCTGGTATTGGCGGGAATCCACGTCGGATCCCCGTTCAATATAGTGCCGCATCTCCTCGCTATTGCAGCGAGCGCGAGAGGTGTCGCCACCCTGTCGCCGAGATGTCGGCACCCCTTTCGCCGAGAATCTCTGCGATAGGATCGCGATGAATATACAATGTTGGTGGCACCTACTGTATGACACCAGCCATTTGATGGTTTGACAGTTTGGTTGAGAACACAAGCAAATGGGACAATTATCAATCCCTGGATTCCAGGATTGTAGCTGTTTTTTTGAAACCGTGAAATCAATTGGTTTATAGACATGTGCAATTAGTTTCGTTCCGAATTCGTTTTTTAACGAATTTCGACAAATTCGTTAATTCGGAAATATCCGAATTAACGAAAACTCATTTAACAAATTTTAACGAATATTCGTAAATTCAAATTTACGAATATACGAATTTACGAATGTACAACTATCCGGAAATTCGTAAATTTGAATTTACGAATTTCCGAATATTCGTACATTCGTACATTCGTACAATCGTAAATTAGTAAATTCGGAATTCTGAAATAATAATTAACTAATAACTTAACTATTACTAACTATTCAATTATAGGTATTGTAATTTCCTTTCAAATTTGGCTGTTAGTGAACTTAACGAAGTTACGAATTGTTTTCCGACATAATGAATGCCGTATCTAAATGAATGGAACGTAATGAATTAATAATAAATAACAATAATAATAATAAAAACGTTTTATTATTATTAATTTGTTCCGTTCCATTTGTTTAGATGCGGCATTTGTTATTTCAGGTTATGCGTAACTTCAGATAAATTTGTATTCGTTACGTTCGCTAACAGCCAAATTTGAAAGGAAATTACAATACCTATAATTTAATAGTTATTTTTTCAGATTTTCGGGTTTTCGAAAATATCGAATTTCCAAATTTCCGAAATTACAAATGTACAAATGTACGAATTTACAAATTGCGATCATAACGAATGACCCGAAAAACGAAAAAAAAAAAAAAAAACGAATGAAACGAAAACGAAAACTAACAAATTTTTTGGCAGTGCACATGTCTATTGGTTTAGTTCCACTTTATGATTTACTGCTGTTTGGGGGCTCTGGGTTTCAACAAAATGGCCACCTCCAGCAAGAAGCAAGTTGTTATGGGAAAAGTTCCACTTCCGCTGTGTTTTCATGCTACCATGTCACCGACTAAAAACAATAAAAAAAAATCCAAAAACTTTGCAGATCCTTCATGAAGATCAAATTGTTGTGAAAACTCTGCTAGGCCATGCTGTTAAATCTGTCATTTAAAGTGCAACTTTAATCAGAAAATTAAGTCCTGCTAGATCACTTCAGGTTGGCCCATTTTGCATGTAGAGTTATGTAAAAAATTCAAAAATAAGTATCCATACACTTTAAAATACAGTAATACACAGTGTTTCACCCTGCTCTGCACATACTCAGTTGCTTTCCCATTTTAGGCACTGCTGAGTTTGGAGAGGCTGATCTACAGACAGCCTTAAAGCGCAATTAAACCCTCCTATCCTTTACAGCCAATGAAGCTGCTTCCGTTCTAACTGCAACTGCCATGGTGCTGCACATGTGATCAGTTATGACACCAGCCATTTGATGGTTTGACAGTTTGGTTGAGAACACAAGCAAATGGGACAGTTATCAATCCCGGGATTCCAGGATTGTAACTGTTTTTTTGAAACCGTGAAATCAATTGATTTAGTTCCACTTTATGATTTACTGCTGTTTGGGGGGGGCTCTGGGTTTCGACAAATTGGCCACCTCCAGCAAGAAGCAAGTTGTTATGGGAAAAGTTCCGCTTTAAGTTAAAACGGAGCAAGAATTTGCGAGTGAAGGTCACAGGAACTGGAAAGCAGCATAGAAAACGACGACGAAGGGACTTGAATCCTCAATCTTCTTATCCGAAGACAGATGCCTTATCCATTAGGCCAAGCAGTCTGCCACAGGGCCACCATTTTGGTTTGTGGTGTGCGGATCAGCCAAACACTTGAAGAGCACCTGGGACATCTTCTACTTGCTTTGCTCAAGCAGATTTGGTAAAATCGATCTGAAAAGCATGACTTGGTGCCAAGGTCATGCTTTAAGAAGTGCATTTGCAAAAGGGCCTAGGTACAGAGTGTTAATACAGCTCCTTGACAATGGTAATAGAGTACCACGAGTAGATGCTATTTCCAGAAGCAGCCAGAGATCTCTACATGTTTTGTCAGGATGGCCGAGTGGTCTAAAGCATCAGACACAAGAGCTGTTTCTTCACATTGCGTGGGTGTTCTAATCTGTGAATGGAGGCGTGGGTTCAAATCCCACTTCTGACAATCAGTTTAATGACCAGAGGTGATTTCACAATTTGGCACTGCGCTGTTTTAACTGGAAATTGTGCAGACATGCAATGTTGTACCCAAACGAAATTTGCGTCCTTTTCTTCCCACAAATAGAGATTTATTTTAATGGTATTTGATTGCCTCTGCGATTTAAATTTTTTGCGATATAAACAGAAAAAAAACGAAAATTTGGAAAAAAATACATATTTTCTACTTTTTGCTATAAGAAAAATCGAATAAACTAAATGTTAGTCATACAATTAGGCCAAAATGTATTCAGCCACATGTCTTTAGTAAAAAAAAATGTCAATAAGCGTATATTTATAAGTTTGCGCAAAAGTTATAGCGTCTACAAATTAGGGTACATTTTCTGGAATTTACACAGCTTTTAATTTAGGACTGCCTATCTCATTTCTTGAGGTGCTAAAATGGCAGGGCAGTACAACCCCCCCCCAAATGACCCCATTTTGGAAAGGAGACACCCCAAAGAAATTGCTGAGAGGCATGTTGAGCCCATTGAATATATTTTTTTTGCCCCAAGTAATTGAATAATGACAAAAAAAATAAAAATGTACAAAAAGTTGTCACTAAATGATATATTGCTCACACATGCCATGGTTATATGTGGAATTTCACCCCAAAATACATTTTGCTGCTTCTCCCGAGTACGGGGATACCACATGTGGGAGCCTAGCCGCGTACGGGACCCCGAAAACCAATCACTGCCTTCAGGATTTCTAAGGGTGTAAATTTTTGATTTCACTCCTCACTACCTATTACAGTTTTGAAGGCCATAAAATGCCAAAATAGCACAAAACCCACCCAAATGACCCCATGTTGGAAAGTAGATACCCCAAGCTATTTACTGAGAGTTATGTTGTGTCCATGGAATATTTTATATTTTGCCACAAGTTAATTAATATAACAAACTTTTTTTTTTTTGCACAAAGTTGTCACTAAATGATATATTGCTCACACATGCCATGGGCATATGTGAAATTACACCCCAAAATACATTATGCTGCTTCTCCTGAGTATGGGGATACCACATGTGTTGGACTTTTTGGGAGCCTATCCGCGTACGGGACCCCAAAAATCAAGCACCGTCTTCAAGATTTCTAAGGGCATAAATTTTTGATTTCACTCCTCACTACCTATCACAGTTTTGAAGGCCATAAAATGCCAAGATGGCACAAAACCCCCACAAATGACCCCATTTTGGAAAGTAGACACCCCAAGCTATTTGCTGAGAGGCATGTTGAGTCAATTGAATATTGTTTTTGTCCCAAGTGATTGAATAATGACAAAGAAAAAAAAAATGTACAAAAAGTTGTCACTAAATGATATATTGCTCACACATGCCATGGTTATATGTGGAATTACACCCCAAAATACATTTTGCTGCTTCTCCTGAGTACGGGGATACCACATGTGTGGGACTTTTTGAGAGCCTAGCCGCGTACGGAACCCCTGAAAACCAAGCACCGCCTTCAAGATTTCTAAGGGCGCAAATTTTTGATTTCACTCCTCACTACCTATCACAGTTTCGAAGGCCATAAAATGCCAAAATAGCACAAAACCCACCCAAATGACCCCATTTTGGAAAGTAGATACCCCAAGCTGTCACTAAATGATATATTGCTCACACATGCCATGGTTATATGTGGAATTGCACCCCAAAATACATTCTGTTGCTTCTCCTGAGTATGGGGATGCCACATGTGTGGCACTTTTTGGGAGCCTCGCCGCGTACAGGACCCCAAAAACCAAGCACCGCCTTCAGGCTTTCTAAGGGTGTAAATTTTTGATTTCCAAATGACCCTATTTTGAAAAGTAGACACCCCAAGCCATTTGCTGAGAGGTATGGTGAGTATTTTGCAGATCTCGCTTTTTGTCACAAAGTTTTGAAAATTTAAAAAAAAAAAAGGTTTTTCTTCATTTTCAAAAACAAATAAGAGCTGTAAAATACTCACCATGCCTCTCAGCAAATAGCTTGGGGTGTCTACTTTCCAAAATGGGGTCATTTGGGGGGTTTTGTGCTATCTTGGCATTTTATGGCCTTCAAAACTGTGATGGGTAGTGAGGAGTTTAATCAAAAAATTACGCCCTTAGAAATCCTGAAGGCGGTGCTTGGTTTTCGGGGTCCTGTATCTGGCTAGGCTCCCAAAAAGTCCCACACATGTGGTATCCCCGTACTCAGGAGAAGCAGCAAAATGTATTTTGGGGTGTAATTCCACATATAACCATGGCATGTGTGAGAAATATATCATTTAGTGACAGCTTTTTGTAAAAAAAAAATTGTCATTATTCAATCACTTGGGACAAAAAAAAAAAATATTCAATGGGCTCAAGATGCCTCTCAGCAAATAGCTTGGGGTGTCTACTTTCCAAAATGGGGTCATTTGGGGGGGGGGGTTTGAACTTCCCTGGCATTTTATGCACAACATTAGGAAGCTTATGTCACACATCATCCACTCTTCTAACCACTTGAATACAAAGCCCTTTCTGACACTTTTTGTTTACATGAAAACATTTTTTATTTTGCTAAAAAATTACGTTGAACCCCCAAACATTATATATATTTTTTTAAAGCAAATGCCCTACAGATTAAAATAGTGGGTGTTGCATTTTTTTTCCACACAGTATTTGCGCAGCGATTTTTCAAACAAATTTTTTGGGTAAAAAATACACTTTATTTTAATGCCCTAAAACACACCATATTGCCCAAATGTTTGATGAAATAAAAAAGAGGATCTTAGGCCGAGTACATGGATACCAAACACGACATGCTTTAAAATTGCGCACAAACGCGCAGCGGCGACAAACTACATACATTTTTAAAAGCCTTTAAAAGCCTTTACAGGTTACCACATTAGATTTACAGAGGAGGTCTACTGCTAAAATAACTGCACTCGATCTGACCTTCACAGTGATACCTCACATGCATGGTGCAATTGCTGTTTACATATGACGCTAGACCGATATTTGCTTTCGCCTTTGCGCAAGAGCAGGGGGGGACAGGGGTGCTATTTTTTTTTTTATTATTTATTTTGCTTTTTTTATTTTATTTTTAAACTGTTCCTTCCATTTTTATTTTTTTTACCATTGTTATTGTTATCTCAGGGAATGTAAATATCCCATATGATAGCAATAGGTAGTGACAGGTACTCTTTTTTTGAAAAAAATTGGGGGGTTAGACCCTTCCTCTGCCTTCAAAGCATCTGACCACACCAAGATCGGTGTGATAAAATGCTTTCCCAATTTCCCAATGGCGCTGTTTATATATCCGGGGGGGGGGACATTCCCTCCCACTGCTTGTAAAAGCATTCTAGAGGCTAATTAGCCCCTATAATTGTTTTACATGAAAGCCGACCGCTGGCTGAAAAGAATGATACCAAGATGATACCTAAACCCACAGGCATCATTCTGGTATAACCATTCAAAGTCCAGCAATAGTGATGAGCCGAACACCCCCGGGTTCGGTTCGCACCAGAACCCGCGAACGGACCGAAAGTTCGAACGAACATTAGAACCCTATTAAATACAATGGATGCGAACGTTCGAATTCTAAAGTGCTAATTATAACAACTATTATGCATGTTATTGTCCTAAAAAGGGTTTGGGAACCCGGGTTCTGCACCAGGGGACATGTATCAATGCAAAAATAAGTTTTAAAAACGGTCGTTTTCCGGGAGCAGTCATTTTAATGATGCATAAAGTGAAAAAAAAAAAGTCAAATATTCCTTTAAATATCGTACCTGGGGGGTGTCTAAAGTATGCCTGTGAAGTGCCACGTGTTTCCCGTGTTTAGAACTGTCCCTGCACAAAATGACACTTCTAAAGGAAAAAAAAGCCATTTAAAACTGCTTGCGGCTTTAATGTAATGTCTGGTCCCGGTAATATGGATGAAAATCTTTAAGAAAAATGGCATAGCTACCCCATGACCCCCCCCCCTACCCCAGCCCATTACCAGCCCCTTTGGGTCTTGTATGGATATTAAGGGGAACCCCGCACATAAAATAAAAAAGGCCCTATATACTCTGAACAGCCGTATACAGGCGGTGCATACAAGACAGGGACTGTAGGTTTGTTCTTATGTAGAATCTGTTTGTAATTTTGAACAGGTACATTGTTGAAGTGTAGCTCCAGACCAAAAATCTATTTTTAAACTTTTTGGAAAACATAGGTAAGGGTTATCACCCCTGTAACATTTGTTTTGCTGTCTGTGCCCCTGTTCAGAACATTTCACCTCACTTTCCGTCCTAATGACAACTGTTTTTGAAATGTGGTGTTTTTCTTGAAACAAGGATTGCTGATAAAGCATCAGTACAGAGGAGACACCTTTCTCCCATATTTATTCTTACAGGAGAGAATTTTCCTTCCTAGTGGTAGATTTCCTCTCACTTCCTGTTGTCTTCTTGCGTTTGCAAGTAGGAGTCGTTTGTAAGTTGGATGTTTGAAAGTAGGGACCTGCCGTATATACTCTGCAGAAATAGGCCCCTTAGTTGTTGGTGTTGGCACAACACTGTAAGCACTCACAGTTACTCTTGGTTGGTGCTGGAACGCCCTGCTGTCAACTATTATATCAGGAATTTTAATTACATATAATTGTTGAACAGTGGTAGTAAAAATTGGGCCTTTGATGGTGGTGCTGGTGCCACAACACTGTAAGCCCTGACAGTTACTCTTGGTGGGTGCAGCAATGGGCCCTGCTGTGAATTATTAGATCAAGAATTGTAATTACATGCCCCTGTTGAACAGGGGCTGAAAAATTGGGCCTTAGGCACTGGTGGCACAACACTGCAACCCTTCACAGATACTGTACTTGGAGCACAGCAATGAGCCCTGTTGCAAAGTATTGCTTCAAAAATTGTAATGACACGCCCCTGTTAAACAGGGGCTGAAAAATTGGGCCTTAGGCACTGGTGGCACAACACTGCAACTCCTCACAGATACTGTACTTGGAGCACAGCAATGAGCCCTGTTGCAAAGTATTGCTTCAAAAATTGTAATTACACGCCACTGTTAAACAGGGGCTGAAAAATTGGGCGTTAGGCACTGGTGGCGGCACCCATAAACAAAAATGATCTTCCAAGCTATCATCATCAATCGTATCATTGAGGACTCGGAGGAGGAGGATAGGCAGTCAACATAACAGCACAGGCACTCAGCATCAGCATCAGTCTTGAAGGGATGTGACATTTTAAAATCAATTAGTCTGTTATATCAGCATCAGGTGTGTGGTAGCTGGTGGTGATCCAAGACTGGTTCATCTTGATGAAAGTCAGTCGATCAACCGAGTCGGTGGACAGGCGCACCCTGTGATCCGTGACAAATCCTCCAGCAGCACTGAATGTGCGTTCCGAAAGAACGCTGGATGCAGGACAGGCCAGTAGCTCAATTGCATACTGTGCAAGCTCTGGCCAGTGATCCATCCTCAAGACCCAGTAAGCCAGAGGATTTTCGGTGGGGAAGGTGTCCAAGTCTGACCTTGCCCCTAGATATTCCTGCACCATGTTTATCAGACGCTGGCGATGGTTGCTGGAACCGATCATACTTTGGGGCTGCGGACTAAAGAATTGTCTGAACGCATCGGTCAGACGGCCACCTTCCCCACCGCTCCTTCTTTGACTGGCCGAAGCCTCAGCAACTCGTTGTCCAGGACCAGGAGTTTGCAACCTCCCAGTCTCTGGGAACGCGTTGCACAGACCTTTCTGCAAGGCCTCCCGGAGTTGTCTCATCCTCTGCTCCCTCTGCGACGGTAACATAAGGTCCGCAACCTTACCCTTGTACCGTGGATCAAGGAGAGTGGCCAGCCAGTAATGGTCCCTCTCCTTGATCCGAAGAATACGAGGATCCTTCCGCAGACTTTGCAGGATCAGGGAGGCCATGCAGCGTAGGTTTGCTGAGGCATTCGCTCCGGAGTCCTCTGGGTCACTAAGGACGACATGATCCGCAGCCACCTCCTCCCAGCCACGTACAAGTCCACTGGTTTCTTGGGACTGTAAATCATCCCTAAAAGACTGCTGCTGATGATGCTGAGTGCCAGCCTCCACCTCCATGCTGACACAATCCTCCTCCTCCTCCTCCTCCTCCTCCTCCTCCTCTTCCTGTGCGATGGGTGGGACAGAAGGAACACTGTCTGGGTAAAGGGGGCCTTGAGAGGCAAGGAAGTCCTCCTCTTCCTGCCTCTGTTCTGCCTCAAGTGCCCTGTCCATTATTCCACGCAGCGTGTGCTCCAACAGGTGGACAAGAGGTACAGTGTCACTGATGCATGCACTGTCACTGCTCACCATCCTCGTGGCCTCCTCAAATGGTGCCAGGACAGTGCATGCATCCCTGATCATGCCCCACTGGCGTGGAGAAAAAAAACCAAGCTCCCCTGACCCTGTCCTGGTGCCGTAGTCGCACAGGTACTCATTGATGGCCCTCTGCTGCGTGTGCAGCCGCTGCAGCATGGCCAACGTTGAGTTCCACCTGGTGGGCATGTCACATATAAGGCGGTTCTTGGGCAGGTTCAACTCCTTTTGCAGCTCAGCCAGGCGAGCACTGGCATTATAAGATCTGCGGAAATGCACACAGACTTTCCTGGCCTGCCTCAGGACATCCTGTAAGCCCGGGTACCTGCCCAAGAACCGCTGCACCACCAGGTTAAGGACGTGAGCCACACAGGGCACATGGGTCAGTTGTCCCTGTCGGAGGGCGGAGAGGAGGTTGGTGCCATTGTCGCAAACCACCATTCCTGGCTTAAGCTGGCGTGGCGTCAACCACCTCTCGGCCTGGCCCTGCAGAGCAGACAGGACCTCTGCCCCAGTGTGGCTTCTGTCCCCCAAACACACCAGCGCAAGCACGGCATGGCATCTTTTTGCCTGCGTACTTGCGTAGCCCCGTGAACGGCTACGGAGCACCGCTGGTTCATAGGACAAACCACAGGAAGAGGCCATGGAGGAAGAAGAAGAGGAGGGGGTGGAGGAGAGAGGTGTGTCACAACCAGTAGTAGCATTTTGGAGGCGTGGCGGTGGGACAACCTCCAACACTACTGCACCTTGTCCTGAATCCTTCCCAGCTGCCAAAAGAGTGACCCAATGGGCCGTGAAAGAAAGGTAACGTCCCTGTCCATGCCTGCTGGACCATGAGTCAGCGGTAATATGCACCTTACCGCTGACCGCCCTGTCCAGCGAGGCCAAGACATTGCCTTCCACATGCCGGTAGAGAGCCGGAATAGCCTTCCGTGAGAAAAAGTGGCGTTTGGGAACCTGCCACTGAGGAACCGCACATTGCACAAACTCACGGAAGGGGGCCGAGTCTACCAACTGAAAAGGCAGCAGTTGAAGCGCTAGCAATTTAGCCAAGCTAGCATTCAACCGCTGGGCATGTGGATGGCTGGGAGTGAACTTCTTTCGACGGTCCAGCAGCTGGGGCAGGGAAATTTGCCTGCTAGAATCGGACGTCGGTGTACTGCTAGCAGAGTGGGCGCAAGTACTTGGCTGTGACACACCTAATTCTACACCTTCATTCCTCTCAGTGCATGTTTCAGAGAGGACTGAAGTTATAGTGGGGTTGGAGATCCCAGCTGATGCGGTGCAAGGAGAGGTCCGCTTTGTTCTTTGGTGTGGGTCTTTGAGGTAGGCTTGCCAACGAGCTGCATGGCAGGTCAACATATGTCTGGTCAGGCATGTGGTACCCAAGCGGCTGATGTTTTGGCCACGCGATATACGCTTGAGACATATGTTGCAAACAGCAGCTGTGCGATCTGATGCACTAGCCTCAAAAAAGGCCCACACCAAAGAACTTTTTGAATGACGGGCAGAGGCAGCGCCCTGCACAGGCGGAGCTCTGCGGTGTGATTCCGTCGGTGTACTGCCCTTACGCTGGCCACCAAAGGGCATCCTGCCTCGTTGGAGATGTGCCTCCTCCTCATCCTCCTCCTCCTCCTCTCTCCTATTAGGCACCCACGTGGAGTCATTGACCTCATCATCCCCTCCCTCCTCATCACTGGAGCCAATCTGGCAGTATGCTGCAGCTGCTGGAACATGACTGCCAGATTGGTGTCCTTCTTGAGCATCCCCTCTGTCTGCTCTCACGCTACTGCCTTCCTCTAGCTGGGTTTCATCATCAGACCCTTCGAAACGCTGGGCATCCTCCTGGAGCATGTACCCAACACTGTGCTGAAACAGTTCGGGGGACTCCTCAGGAGGAGGACATGGTGGGTCTAGGGAAGGAGTGACTGATGATTTGTCTGACATTGATACCAGGGAAGACGACGCTTTGGCAGCTGCTTTTCCAGTACCCTGAGCCTGGGTGAGAGAGGATGAGGAGGAGGAGGAGGGCTTGGTCATCCACTCTACCAAGTCTTCGGCATGATGTGGCTCAACATGTCCAGCTGCCGAAAAGAAGGACAAGCGTGTCCCATGGCCATGTGCTGATGACAATGCACCGCGTCCACGACCAGCACTGTTGCCCCCAGACACAGAGCCTGCTTGCCCTCTTTTATTGCCTCCTGACTGTCTGCCTCTCCTTGTTTGCCTTCCAGACATTCTAATAGATGGCCTGCAGGGAGATGGGAAAAAAGCAATAAGGGCTACCTTCAGGTGTCCTTCTCTGTCCCTTGAAACAAGGACTTTCACAGTGAAAGAAACTGACACTGTCCCTACCTAGAGTTTTCTATCCCTAGAATAAATGTTTTTTTTAATCACAATATAGCACAAGGACAATTCACTCAATGTCTCTCCAGGTCCCTGGAAACAAGGACTTGCAGAGTGAAAGAAACTGACACTGTCCCTACCTAGAGTTTTCTGTCCCTAGAATAAATGTTTTTTTTAATCACAATATAGCACAAGGACAATTCACTCAATGTCTCTCCAGGTCCCTGGAAACAAGGACTTGCAGAGTGAAAGAAACTGACACTGTCCCTACCTAGAGTTTTCTGTCCCTAGAATAAATGTTTTTTTTAAGCACAATATAGCACAAGGACAATTAACTCACTGTCCTTACAGGTCCCTGGAAACAAGGACTTGCAGAGTGAAAAAAAAAAAAAACTCTCCCTACCTAGAGTTTTCTGTCCCTAGAAAAAATGTTTTTTTTAATCACAATATAGCACAAGGACAATTAACTCACTGTCCTTACAGGTCCCTGGAAACAAGGACTTGCAGAGTGAAAGAAAAAAAACACTCTCCCTACCTACAGTTTTCTGTCCCTAGAAAAAATGTTTTTTTTAATCACAATATAGCACAAGGAAAATTAACTCACTGTCCTTACAGGTCCCTGGAAACAAGGACTTGCAGAGTGAAAGAAACTGACACTGTCCCTACCTAGAGTTTTCTGTCCCTAGAATAAATGTTTTTTTTAATCACAATATAGCACAAGGAAAATTAACTCACTGTCCTTACAGGTCCCTGGAAACAAGGACTTGCAGAGTGAAAGAAACTGACACTCTCCCTACCTACAGTTTTCTGTCCCTAGAAAAAATGTTTTTTTTAATCACAATATAGCACAAGGAAAATTAACTCACTGTCCTTACAGGTCCCTGGAAACAAGGACTTGCAGAGTGAAAGAAACTGACACTGTCCCTACCTAGAGTTTTCTGTCCCTAGAATAAATGTTTTTTTTAATCACAATATAGCACAAGGACAATTCACTCAATGTCTCTCCAGGTCCCTGGAAACAAGGACTTGCAGAGTGAAAGAAACTGACACTGTCCCTACCTAGAGTTTTCTGTCCCTAGAATAAATGTTTTTTTTAAGCACAATATAGCACAAGGACAATTAACTCACTGTCCTTACAGGTCCCTGGAAACAAGGACTTGCAGAGTGAAAGAAAAAAAACTCTCCCTACCTACAGTTTTCTGTCCCTAGAAAAAATGTTTTTTTTAATCACAATATAGCACAAGGAAAATTAACTCACTGTCCTTACAGGTCCCTGGAAACAAGGACTTGCAGAGTGAAAGAAAAAAAACACTCTCCCTACCTACAGTTTTCTGTCCCTAGAAAAAATGTTTTTTTTAATCACAATATAGCACAAGGAAAATTAACTCACTGTCCTTACAGGTCCCTGGAAACAAGGACTTGCAGAGTGAAAGAAACTGACACTGTCCCTACCTAGAGTTTTCTGTCCCTAGAATAAATGTTTTTTTTAATCACAATATAGCACAAGGACAATTCACTCAATGTCTCTCCAGGTCCCTGGAAACAAGGACTTGCAGAGTGAAAGAAACTGACACTGTCCCTACCTAGAGTTTTCTGTCCCTAGAATAAATGTTTTTTTTAAGCACAATATAGCACAAGGACAATTAACTCACTGTCCTTACAGGTCCCTGGAAACAAGGACTTGCAGAGTGAAAAAAAAAAAAAAACTCTCCCTACCTAGAGTTTTCTGTCCCTAGAAAAAATGTTTTTTTTAATCACAATATAGCACAAGGACAATTAACTCACTGTCCTTACAGGTCCCTGGAAACAAGGACTTGCAGAGTGAAAGAAACTGACACTGTCCCTACCTAGAGTTTTCTGTCCCTAGAATAAATGTTTTTTTTAATCACAATATAGCACAAGGAAAATTAACTCACTGTCCTTACAGGTCCCTGGAAACAAGGACTTGCAGAGTGAAAGAAACTGACACTGTCCCTACCTAGAATTTTCTGTCCCTAGAATAAATGTTTTTTTTAATCACAATATAGCACAAGGACAATTAACTCACTGTCCTTACAGGTCCCTGGAAACAAGGACTTGCAGAGTGAAAGAAACTGACACTGTCCCTACCTAGAGTTTTCTGTCCCTAGAATAAATGTTTTTTTTAAGCACAATATAGCACAAGGACAATTAACTCACTGTCCTTACAGGTCCCTGGAAACAAGGACTTGCAGAGTGAAAGAAACTGACACTGTCCCTACCTAGAGTTTTCTGTCCCTAGAATAAATGTTTTTTTTAAGCACAATATAGCACAAGGACAATTAACTCACTGTCCTTACAGGTCCCTGGAAACAAGGACTTGCAGAGTGAAAGAAAAAAAACACTCTCCCTACCTACAGTTTTCTGTCCCTAGAAAAAATGTTTTTTTTAATCACAATATAGCACAAGGAAAATTAACTCACTGTCCTTACAGGTCCCTGGAAACAAGGACTTGCAGAGTGAAAGAAACTGACACTGTCCCTACCTAGAGTTTTCTGTCCCTAGAATAAATGTTTTTTTTAATCACAATATAGCACAAGGAAAATTAACTCACTGTCCTTACAGGTCCCTGGAAACAAGGACTTGCAGAGTGAAAGAAAAAAAACACTCTCCCTACCTACAGTTTTCTGTCCCTAGAAAAAATGTTTTTTTTAATCACAATATAGCACAAGGAAAATTAACTCACTGTCCTTACAGGTCCCTGGAAACAAGTACTTGCAGAGTGAAAGAAACTGACACTGTCCCTACCTAGAGTTTTCTGTCCCTAGAATAAATGTTTTTTTTAATCACAATATAGCACAAGGAAAATTAACTCACTGTCCTTACAGGTCCCTGGAAACAAGGACTTGCAGAGTGAAAGAAACTGACACTGTCCCTACCTAGAGTTTTCTGTCCCTAGAATAAATGTTTTTTTTAAGCACAATATAGCACAAGGACAATTAACTCACTGTCCTTACAGGTCCCTGGAAACAAGGACTTGCAGAGTGAAAGAAACTGACACTGTCCCTACCTAGAGTTTTCTGTCCCTAGAATAAATGTTTTTTTTAATCACAATATAGCACAAGGAAAATTAACTCACTGTCCTTACAGGTCCCTGGAAACAAGGACTTGCAGAGTGAAAGAAACTGACACTGTCCCTACCTAGAGTTTTCTGTCCCTAGAATAAATGTTTTTTTTAAGCACAATATAGCACAAGGACAATTAACTCACTGTCCTTACAGGTCCCTGGAAACAAGGACTTGCAGAGTGAAAGAAACTGACACTGTCCCTACCTAGAGTTTTCTGTCCCTAGAATAAATGTTTTTTTTAAGCACAATATAGCACAAGGACAATTAACTCACTGTCCTTACAGGTCCCTGGAAACAAGGACTTGCAGAGTGAAAGAAACTGACACTGTCCCTACCTAGAGTTTTCTGTCCCTAGAATAAATGTTTTTTTTAAGCACAATATAGCACAAGGACAATTAACTCACTGTCCTTACAGGTCCCTGGAAACAAGGACTTGCAGAGTGAAAGAAACTGACACTGTCCCTACCTAGAGTTTTCTGTCCCTAGAATAAATGTTTTTTTTAATCACAATATAGCACAAGGAAAATTAACTCACTGTCCTTACAGGTCCCTGGAAACAAGGACTTGCAGAGTGAAAGAAACTGACACTGTCCCTACCTAGAGTTTTCTGTCCCTAGAATAAATGTTTTTTTTAATCACAATATAGCACAAGGACAATTAACTCACTGTCCTTACAGGTCCCTGGAAACAAGGACTTGCAGAGTGAAAGAAACTGACACTGTCCCTACCTAGAGTTTTCTGTCCCTAGAATAAATGTTTTTTTTAAGCACAATATAGCACAAGGACAATTAACTCACTGTCCTTACAGGTCCCTGGAAACAAGGACTTGCAGAGTGAAAGAAACTGACACTGTCCCTACCTAGAGTTTTCTGTCCCTAGAATAAATGTTTTTTTTAAGCACACTATAGCAGAAGCACAAAACACACTGACACTCTCCCTACCTATCCTTCTCTTTCCCTAAACTAAAGGAATCCAGGTTAAGCAAGAAAGAAATAACAGTCACTGTCCCTGCCTATGCTACTCTATCCCTGCTCCGGAACACACTACACTAGGCCGCCGTGCTGGCGGCCTTTTATAGTGTGGGGCGTGTACTAAACACCCTCAGCAATAATTGGCCACAGGCATCCTGCCTGTGGCCAATCATTGCTCTCCTCGCTGCCGGCGCTGTGATTGGCCAAGCATGCGGGGTCACAGTGCATGCTTGGCCAATCACAGCGCCTGGATGACACTGCGATGGCGTAGTGCATTGTGGGCCGTTCGCGTCACTCGAATTTGGCGCGAACGGCCCAAATCGTTCGATCTTCGTCGAACGATCGAACAGCCAATGTTCGAGTCGAACGTATGTTCGACTCGAACACGAAGCTCATCCCTATCCAGCAACATACCAGTATGTTGCTGGTCCTTGTTGAACATGTATTGTAATCATTTTTTTCATGCAGCCTGTTGGCTGAATGAAAAAAAGAGATTGATCGGTGGGTATGCCCACCATTAGAATACCTCCCTTCATTCACCCACTTCTAATGATGGGCATACATGCATCATTTATATATGCTGAAGCATGGGGGCATCCTCCCGCAAAAAAGTTATGCCGCGTACACACGGTCTGACTTTTCCACGGGCAAGCATCCGTCAGAATTTCGACCGTATGTACGCGGCATAAAAGGTTATACCGTGTACATACGGTCAGACTTTTCCACGGGCAAGCCTCCGTCAAAATTTTGATCGTACGTACGCGGCATTAGGAGCAAAATCGCTCCTCCGCCCCTGCTGCCCCCATGCTTCGGCATATATGCTCTTTTTTTTTACTGTGGTGGTGAAATCACCTCCTACAGCGTTGGAGTCACGGCTTTATGTATTGTGGGAGCAAACGCTGTTGCTGTCAAGATAAATAAATCCGCGCTGCAACTGAATGGCGTACCTGAAACCAAAAAGTTACATACCTGAAAAGCAAGCATGATAAAACATTGCAGAATAGAATACAGTAAAAAAAGAGCAGAACGGGGGGGCATGGCTTGGCTAGCTCTGTAGATGGCTGCTTAGGCACAGAGCTCCTGCAACCTGAGGATAACAATTCGCTTTTTTCGGGAACCATTGTATCTGTTCACCATGGGCAAGTCGAATAGAAGCGCCTTGGCGTCCCGGGCACCGAAGGAGACGGAAACCCAACTCAGTCGCAACATTCCTGAGATGTTTTACTCCCTACGCTCCGACACCCACGAGGCATCGCAGGCCTTTGGGCCCTGCTCCCCGAGCAACGCTTCGGATTTCCAATCGGAGGGGAGAGATACGCCAAGCAGGCACTCTAATCCCACGGTGAGCTTATCAGACCTACAGAGAGTGGCCTCCGACATCACGACCACCCTGTCGGCGGCCATCCTGGATTTGAAGACAGACTTCCAGGCAGTGGCTACCCGTCTCTCGGACGTGGAACAGACTACACAGCTCCATACTGCGGCTATAAGGCAAGTGCAACGCACCTATTACTCGCAGCTAGCTTATCTTTTTGACTTGCACCGTCAGGTCGAGGACCTGGACAATAGGGGCCGCAGACACAACATTAGAGTACGGGGAGTGACCGAGGGAATAGACGCTGGATCTCTGCCGCAAACGATCTCCGCCATCTTTAACGATCTGTTAGAACGCACTGCGGACTCCCCCATTGAGATGGAGAGGCTTCATCAAGCTCTCTGACCTCCTCCCAGGGACGGGGAACCCCCCAGGGATGTTGTGTGCTGTATAGTGAACTTTCCACTGAAAGAAGAACTGCTGAAGAAGGCAAGGGAAAGAGACCGCGTGTTGCATAATGGCGCGGAGATAAAACTTTTCCAAGACTTGTCCCAAACTACATTACAAAGCAGGCACGCGCTGCGCCCCCTGCTGGACCTACTGAGATCGCGCAACATTCAGTACCGTTGGAAGTTTCCGTTCTGCCTGTCCGCCTCCGCAAGAGGTTGCACTGCCCTATTGAGATCACCGGATGACCTGCAAGCCTTCTGCGAGCAACTTGATTTGCCCATGATAGAGCTTCCGGAGTGGTGTCCCTTCCACTTCCCGACAGAGCCTTGGCGTCCGGTATCGCATCATCCTTCTCCAAAAGCACAGAGGCACCGCTCCAGGCGAAGAAGATCTGATCCTGCTTCACCTGACACCCGCACGCCCCACCGAGACCTGAACCAACACAGCCCTGATCCCCCCGCAACTCCTCGCAGGGACCGCCTTGACGCTTGAGGACCTTTTTGAATCCTTCGGAATCATCTGCCCACCTGTAAGTACATTCTTTTTTTTTTTTGTCCATGTTTAACCAGGACATGATCAGCTACTCTCCCTGAACACATTACTCAGCCTCTATTACAAATATGCCCCTGGGTGGTAGCCTTGGACTCCCATTGGATCAAGTTGAGCTGAGTGTCATACTGCGGTTACTGAACCCCTGCTTTTTGTTATATTGTCCATGTTTAACCAGGGCGCGATCAGCTACTCTCCCTGAATACATCATTCAGCCTCCCTTACAAATATACCCCTGGGTGGTAGCCTTTGACTCCCATTGGATCAAGTTGAGCTGTGTGTCCTGCTGCGGTTACTGAGCCCTTGCTTTCAAGAAGGTCTGCAAATTGCTGGTGACATCTCATTTCCCTGTGATGGATATTAGCAACCCCCCTGAGATTCTAACTTGCCTTTGACCTCTACTGACTACCATCTCACCAGTACACACAGTGGAACTATAAACGGTTACCGGATGCTCCCAGCTGACGACCTCTCCGTGTCAAGCTCACCCCCCCCCTTTTTTTTTGGCTGCTTATTCTGTCTTTTTTTTTTAATATGGCCGCGCTCAAGCTATGGGGTCGACGGGGGAGGGGAGGTGGCACCACTCCCTGCTTGTCCACTAGGATAGTGACTTTTATTTTCCAGCTGTATGTTTTTTATAGCCTTTAGGTCTTCCAGCTTTGGTATATCTGGGAATACGTGGACACTGACATAGCCACTCCTCTCTTTGGGTGCACACTTTGACGGTGTGTCCCTCAAGGAGGGGAGTCTGATGATGCAGTCTGTGGGACTTACCCAGACTACAGGGTTTGAAGGTTTTATGAGCATTGTTTACTAATTGGTTAAAAAACATGTTGTTCCTATGTAATTAAGATAGACTTAGTTTTCAATATGGCCATAAGCCATAAGGTTTTTGATTAAGCATTGTATGCCACTTACACGTCGGTAATGATGGTGCTCACCCCCTCTTCTGATGTTACTGATTTGTCTTTAAGCTGTTTGATAGGTTTTCCTCTATTTCTTATTGCTCCCCATTGCGCTACTGCTTACTAGATCCTCCACATTGCAGCAGAGTGAGATTCCAGACATTCCCACTATCCCCCTGCAGCAGTTCTATTGTTTAGTCTGCTGACCATCCAGCTCACTTTCTATCAGGTGGAATAGTATTTCTATTTTCACCTCTGGTATTTTCCTTTTCAATAACTTGTGATACACACCAAGTTTCTTCTCTTCTCCTTTTTTTTCTATTTTTTTTTTTGCCCTACCCCCTCATCCCTACCCCTCTTTAGCTCATCCTCCAGTCTAGCTGCTCGGATACCTGTGAGTATATTCTAGGCTGTGGGACAGTAAACGTATTGTTCTTTTTCTTTTTAAGCTCGTCTTCCGCTTCTAACCTAACCATGCAGAAAGACTCAGGTTCCTGTGTCTCCTTATCACTGAAGTGTGTGTCGCTAAACGTAAAAGACCTAAATGTCCCAGAAAAATGATTGCAGGTTTTGTCCGCCCTTGCTAAGCAGAAGGCCCAGTTTGTTTTTCTTCAGGAAACTCACTTTCACTCCGATTCCATTCCTAAACTTGCTAATAATCTCTATCCTACAGCCATTTATTCCACAAATCCCACTGCAAAGACCAAAGGGACCTCCATATTAATAGCCAAACATGCACCCTTTAAAATATCGGACTCCTTGGTGGACCCAGAGGGCAGGTTTGTCTTCATTAAGGGCCTCTATGCATCTAAACCACTGACACTGGCGAATGTCTATTCGCCAAATGAACATCAGGTCTCCTTTTTTAGGAAAATCAGTGACCTTCTGCTCTCCTTCAGGGAGGGTATGGTTCTCCTGGGGGAAGACTTTAATGTTCCGCTTAGCCCTGACATTGACACTTCCTTGGGCACCTTCGTATTATCTTACCGTGCCCTCCGACAAATCAAATTACAGCTTCAGGGACTTGCTTTACATTATACGTGGCATACTTTGTTTCCTGCGGTCAAGGACTATACTTTCTATTCTGCTCCATTTCAAAAATATTCCCGCATAGAATACTTTTTTCTTTCCCAACCTGACCTAACCTACCTTTCGCATGCTACGATAGATCCGATGTTTCTGTCGGACCATCACCCCATATCAGTCACCATGACTTTCCCAGAAACAACTTCCAGGACCAAGACCTGGCGATTAGACTCGTCCTTACTCAAAGACGCAGAATTTACCACCCGCTTGGAATCCCGATTGGGTGAATATTTCAGGGAAAACGCATCCCCAGATATTTCTCCAATCACCTTGTGGGAAGCCCACAAATGTGTCATTCGGGGGGAACTTCTAGCTCAGGCGGCGAAAATCAAAAAGCTACATCAGGAGACTGTAGTGAGTTTAATTGATAAAATGAAGAGACTGGAGGCCTCTCATAAATCCTCCCTCTCACAGCATTCACTGCAGGAACTCTTGCATACCCGTTCCCTGCTTCTGGAGGAACTTGGAAAGCGCACTAGAAGATGCTATGTGCTCCATCAGAAAGTCTTCTACGAGCAGGGCAACAAATGTGGGAGGCTCTTGGCCCGGGTTGTAAAAGCTTCCAGACCTGCCAACACGATTCACCAGATTCAAGGACAGCATGGCACATTGCTGTCTAAGAATGAGGACATCGCAAAATACTTTGAACAATACTACGCAAAACTGTACAACTTGAAACCGATGGACCAGACCCCTGTTCAGGCTGATAGGAGAAAGGAAGCGATTAGGGACTTTCTAACCCAACACTGCCCAAACCCACTCTCCCAGACACAAGCTGAGGAAATGGAACAACCCTTTTCTATGGAGGAGCACCAGGTTGCCATGAAACAAATGAAACCGGGAAAGAGCCCAGGCCCTGACGTTCACGTTGCAATATTGTAAGTGCTTCTCCACGGGTTTATCCCCTAAATTAATAACCACTTTTAATGCCATGTCATGTCCCGAAGTCTCGGTTGGACGTATGCTAGAAGCTCACATAACGGTTATACTGAAAGAGGGTAAAGATGCCACTTTAGTGCAGAACTATGGGCCCATATCCCTGCTTAATGTGTATACCAAGCTCTACGCCAAACTTTTAGCTAATAAGGTTGGGTAGTAGCGGGTATAACCTATCTCCAATGACCAGGTCGGGTTTGTCCCTGGCAGGGAGGCCAGAGACAATACCATCAGAGCTTTAAATTTGCACCACTGGCTCACGACCTCGAAAACTCAAGGCTTCTTTCTCTCCCTAGACACTGAGAAGGCGTTCGACAGGGTGGCCTGGGATTACATGCATGAAGTGCTGAAGGCGATTGGCCTTTGCCCTCGCATGCTGGCCCATATTTCAGCCTTGTATTCCACTCCCACTGCGAGCGTTTGAATTAATGGTCACCTGTCGGATGCCTTCTCCATAGGTAATGGTACTCGTCAGGGCTGCCCACTATCCCCTCTCATCTTTGTCCTTTCCTTAGAACCCTTCCTTAACCAACTACGGAGTAATCCCGATATCAAGGGGGTGTCAGTAAAGGATAGAGTATATAAAGTGGCTGCTTTCGCGGATGACATCCTTCTTTCCCTAACTTCCCCACGCATCTCTTTACCTAACTTGCTGAAAGATCTAGAAAACTTTGGGCTTCTATCACACTTTAAGATCAACTATACTAAGTCCCACACCCTGAACATATCCCTCCCGAAAAATGATGTAGACTGCTGTCAGAGCTCTTTTCCATTCCTGTGGAACAAGAAAGCTATTACTTACCTGGGTATTCAAATTACAACACGACTGGCGGATATGTACAATGAGAATTTCCTAATAGCCTTAAAAAAAGCCCAACATGACCTTAAAGAGTGGGGAAGTCTCAATGTTTTGTGGTTTGGCCGGTCTGCCCTCTTGAAAATGATCATATTACCACGCCTTCTATACCTTATACAGTGCATTCCAATTGCCCTACCGCCCTCTTTCTTTGTTGCATTTAAAAAGGCATCCTCACTGTTTATATGGAAGGACTCACCTCCTCGCATTAAATATTCTCGGCTTACACGCTTAAAGGTTAGGGGTGGGATTGGTCTACCGGATCTCTACAAGTACTATTTAGAGTGCCATCTTGTGCGGCTTGTGGACTGGAACATGAGGCTGGGAAAGTTTGGGTGACCTTGGAAAAATCATTCACACAACTTCCTCTTAGAGCAGGGGTCTCCAAACTTTCTAAACAAAGGGCCAGTTTACGGTCCTTCAGACTTTAGGTGGGGCCAGACTAGGGCCATTGGGAGTAGAAAATGTCCAGTGGGAGTAAATAATACCATATCTTTGGTGTCAGTGGGAGGACTAGTGCCCCATCGTTGGTGTCAATGGAAAGAATTGATGGTGTCAGTTGGAGGAATAGTGCCTCAATGGTGTCAGCAACAAGAATTATGCCCAATTTAAGTTGGATGGAATAGTGCCCCAAGGGCCGCATTAAGGCAAGCAAAGGGCCGCATCTGGCCCCAGGGCCACAGTTTGGAGACCCCTGTCTTAGAGCGTTACCCTGGATACTACCCCGACACTGGCCACCTGAGACTGTGACACACCCTCTTATTCACTCCTCGCTTGGGGCCTTTGGGCGAGTGACAAAAAAAAACACATTCTCTTCAGTACCTGGACCATTGACCACACTGAGAGGAAACCCCAGTTTCCTACCGGGAGTTTCAATGGCCTTTCTTTTTTTTTCAAACAGTTCTTTATTGGTACAAAAAAACAAACAAAAAACACAGTTTACAAGTAATGCAATGGTACAGGCAGTGTCACGTATAGGTGACAAAATTTACAGCATAAAACAGGTGAGAAGACATCCAATATGCATATGTAAATGCGGTGAGTAATAGTAGGAGAAATGGACAACAATGTTGTGGGGTGGGACAGATGGTGAATACAGTGGATCACATGAGATGAGATGGGACACCGTGAAACAAAAAAAACACATGCTGTGCAAAACAACAAACAATAGGGTTACTATGCGCTAACTCACGCAAACATGGGGGGAGGCATTAGCCCATAGTCTCCGGAACTTGCAACCACCTATCCCATATTTTCCCATACTTTGCAGGGCAACCTCTGTGGGAGTATACAAGTTTTTTATATTTTAGACTACTGTTCACTTCCACCAGCCACATGCCAAACTCAGGCGGAGTAGGCCTCATCCATATTTTTGCTATGATTTTCCTAGCAGAGAACAGTGTTTAGTTTAGGAATATTTTGGTGAATTTATCTATAGCATCAGGCTCTGGATATATACCCAGCAGGCAAGGTTTGGGGTGTAGGGTAATAGGTGAGCCCATGGTGTCGTGGAGAAAATGCACGATTTGCGTCCAGTAACCCTGAACCTCAGGGCAACTCCAGATCAAGTGATAAAACGTGCCTGACACCTGGCCACACATGGCACAGTTTGAGGGTTGGTCATGCTTCCATCTCGATACTCTGAGGGGAGTGAGGTATGCCCGGTGAGTAACGTATATCTGTGTTAGACGATCCGATAACTTGGGGGACACCAATTTACAATGGTCTAGGGCTTCACTCCATTCCTCATCATCTATCTCCCCAACATCCTCCACCCACGAACCTTCAGTGCGTATGCTAGCTTGGCCGCCGAAGGCATGAGCAGCATACTGTAAAATGCCAATATAATTTTCTTGGGGTCCTGACTGTGTATTATGGCCATGAGGAGATTCACTTCTAGCGAAGGGGGACCTGCCAGAAATTGCGCCCTAAAAGCATGACGAAGCTGAAGGTAGCCGAAGAACATTCAAGCAGATAGATCAAACTCGGTTCTTAGTACGTCAAACTCCTTCAGGCTGCCATTGAACATCAAGTGGGACAAGTAGAAAACCCCCCCAGCCCTCCACAATTCCGATTCGGGCACAGAACAAAACTCCGGGAGATCTAGGTTGTGCCACAGTGGTGTATGGTCATGTATAGGCGTTAACTGCAGTTTGGCTGTTGCTATGGTCCATATGCGACGGTAATGACGGAGCAGGGAAGACCTTTCGTCAAGTGTACCTCCTGTAGTTGTCCTGTTATAACCACAAGAGGATCGCCAGTGGAATGTGACCATTTGGGTATAAAAAAAGTCAGGAATCTAGCCCTATCCATCTTCTCTATGTGAAACAGTTGTGACAGCTGAGCTGCTATGTAATAAAGGTTTAGATCTGGCAGTGCCATCCCCCCTAGATCCGTAGGGTTTTTTAGTTTGGTCCACGGGAGTTTATGTCTACTCTTACCCCATATGAATGTTTTGAGAATAACTTCCATCACCTTGAAGTGCCGAAGCACAAGATATACCGGGGAGTGCCACAATATATAAAGGATCTTCGGCAGAAGCACCATCTTGACAAGATTAATGCGACCCATGACCCCCAGCGGTAATCTGGCCCAAACCTGGGTCTTGTGCTTGAGCATATCAAAGAGGGGCTGCACATTAAGTCGGATGTAGTCAACAGGTGATCGGGTGATGTGAATGCCCAGATATTTAATACAATCCGCTCTCTGTAAGGGGAGTTGGGCCTGCATCTGCATTTCAGGGAAGCTGTCTAGAGGAAGTATTTGCGACTTGTCCCAATTAATCTTGAGACCCGAGAAGGAGCCAAATAGCTCTATCACGGCCAAAGCCTTTTGTAGTGCATCCGTTGAGCCATCAATGTACAGTAAGGTGTCATCAGCATAAGTGCTGATGCGGCCTAGGTGCAGAGTGTTAATACAGCTCCTTGACAATGGTAATAGATCAATAGAGTACCACGAGTAGATGCTATTTCCAGAAGCAGCCAGGGATCTCTACATGTTTTGTCAGGATGGCCGAGTGGTCTAAGGTGCCAGACTCAAGAGCTGTTTCTTCACATTGCATGGGTGTTCTGGTCTCTGAATGGAGGCGTGGGTTCAAAACCCACTTCTGACAATCAGTTTACACATTTAGCTTGAACTAGAATGACCATTTCTGCTGTCTTTTCATGCTACTATGTCACTGACTAAAAACAATAAAAAAAATCCAAAAGCTTTGCAGATCCTTCATCAAGATCAAATTGTTGTGAAAACTCTGCTAGGCCATGCTGTTAAATCTGTCATTTAAAGTGCAACTTTAGTCAGAAAATTAAGTCCTGCTAGATCACTTCAGGTTGCCCCATTTTGCATGTAGACTTATGTAAAACATTCAAATATAAGTGTCCATACACTTTAAAATACAGCAATACACAGTGTTTCACCCTGCTCTGCACATACTCAGTTGCTTTCCCATTTTAGGCACTGCTGAGTTTGGAGAGGCTAATCTTCTGACAGCCTTAAAGCGCAATTAAACCCTCCTATCCTTTACAGCCAATGAAGCTGCTTCTGTTCTAACTGCAACTGCCATGGTGCTGCACATGTGATCAGTTATGACACCAGCCATTTGATGGTTTGACAGTTTGGTTGAGAACACAAGCAAATGGGACAGTTATCAATCCCGGGTTTCCAGGATTGTAACTGTTTTTTTTAAACCGTGAAATCAATTGGTTTAGTTCCGTTTTATGATTTACTGCTGTTTGGGGGCTCTGGGTTTCAACAAATTGGCCACCTCCAGCAAGAAGCAAGTTGTTATGGAAAAGGTTCCACTTTAAGTTAAAACGGAGCAAGAATTTGCGAGTGAAGGTCACAGAAACTGGAAAGCGGCATAGAAAACGACCACGAAGGGGGGGTATTCTCGGCCGGGGTTTTGGGGTCTCCTCAGTCCAGTGTTTACCCTGGAGATCGCCGGGACCCTGTCCCCACAGAATATTGTGGCGGCCATCTTGCTGCACCCAACAGCAGTGTAGCTAGGACTCCACAGGCTCCTATAAGACACTCTGCAGAAATCCTAGAACTACCCAGTAAATCTACCTATCAACATTAGTTCCCATCATAGGACCCCTATATTTTCTGCCTCAAGAGACACTGCTGTACTCATCACTCCAAAGAGCGGCCATCTTGCTACACCCACACCCCATTAACCAGTTCTCCCTGGCTCCTAAATGCTTAACCCTTAATCTGATGGCCCCGCAGCCCCCTCATCAAGAAGTACATACCATTATTACAAACATGTAATGAATCATTAACCGGGGATATACGAGACAGGATGAGCTAAAAGACACAATCAAATCTTAGAGGGGACGCATGCGCGGCGCGATGCAGATCACCAACTTTAAACACTCCATCAGATCAGCGAGGATTTAACCCACACTGCATTGATTAACCTCCACAAACTACCATATATTTTTTATAATCCACCTTGCAGTTCATACTAGTGCATGCCGTCGGGCAAGAAGGCGTACAATCGCCGTGCGCAACAGCACTCTTTGGTCACATACTCATTACGCAACAAGGAGCATAGAAAGATGGCCCAGATGGGCGCTGGTTCTCCTCCGGTACAGTCTCCTACAGCTTCCAATATTCCTCAGCAGAAATCTGCTTCCACACATAACAATAGTGATCTCTCCTCTCAGATCACAAAATCAGATCTGGACTTCAGCTTAACCAAAATCTACGAAAAACTTGTAGACAAGATACAGTGTGAACTCCAAAAAACAACAAACACACTCACACAAGAAATAGCAACCCTGGGAGGTCGCACCGATATTCTAGAAACCAAACACGACGAGCTCTCACTTGCACACAACGATCTCAGAAAGGACTTTGAACTTTTAGCTGAAAACTACACATACTTACAATCGCAAGTAGAAGATTTGGACAACCGCAACAGAAGGAACAACCTAAGGATTCGTGGTATCCCAGAATCAGTCACTGAACTGATGCCTGCAGTGTCTAAATTGTTCCACAGTCTCCTCCCTGAAACACCCCCATCCTCATTTGCGTGTGATAGAATTCATAGGGCCCTGCGCCCTAAACCTCCCCCAGACAAACCTCCTCGTGACATCATTCTATGCATGAAAGATTTCATCATTAAGGAAAACATATTAAGAGCATCCAGAAATATGCATAACATCGAATTGGAGGGCACCAAAATCCAAATTTTTCCAGATATCTCACAGGCTACCCTGGAAAGAAGACGCAAAATGAAGGAGATTACTTCAGTATTACAATCAGCTCATATTAGATACCGGTGGGGTTTTCCATTTAAGTTGACAGTGCCACACAACGGGACAACCTATACAATATTCAACACCTCAGAAGGCAAGGATCTCCTTGTGAAGTTAGGTCTTTTAGATCCGGGAACAAATACAGGACCTCCAGCAACTCCCCACACCTCACCTATCTGGGCCACCCCAGCCACACGTCGTGATCAAAGGAGATGGCGACCATCATTCAGAAATTTAGACGCTTGAAGATAAAGATGGATCCCATTTGTGGCCCAAAACTTACCCTCCTTTTATAAAAACCTTGCTCTTTTCCCCCCCCCCCCTTTTTTTTTTTTTCTTCCCTTTTGTAAGGTTCAAAGTACCACTTTTACAGTTCGAAATGTTTGAGGTTGGTTTTTCTGATTATAGTAAACAACTGTACCACACGTTTAAAATGGTACCGGGTCGGCATTACCACAGTTTCTTCTATACGATATTATATATCTAACATTTTTTCTTGCTCCTTTTCTATACTGTTTCGTATGCTAATTTTTTATCAATATAAGTAACAGCATGCACTTATATAAAAAATGTTCTTTTTATAGCATCCTCGCTAAGGCTGATGTGCTCCGCCTGCGTTAGTTTGTCCCCCTACTCACAAAGGACTCCAAAAGCATGGTTCAACTGGTGGATATTTTTCTGCTACTGATCCTGCTATCCTCTGTTCTAGTGGTGGAGGGTCTATTTGTGAGTAATGGACAGTATTGTCCAAATCAATACTTTTTTCGGTCAGGAAGTGCTTCTCACCCTGACCCCCAAATTATAAAAGTTAATTCTCATAGTCATACTAAAACACTCTATATCTACAAAATGTTGAAAAGGTTAAACAAACTCTCTTTACCTCAATTAAAACATTATTATGGAATGTCATTGTACAATACAGTACCGTTATTTTCTATAAGTTTACTAGTTCTAATGTGCCACTGTTCAAGAACCCTGTTCTCCATGGTTCTGTTGTATAGGTACAAAATGTTAAACAAACAAAGGTCAACGAGAAAATATTTGAGCTGGATACGAATGTATAACTTGATATATTACATATATACACAGTTACAAATGGCCATACAATGTTGGCTAGTTCCGCCTATATCTCAGGTAGCTTCACTTTCGATCTTAATGGCGATAATCAAATTATTAACTCCACTCCGATTTGGCTATATACTCAAACCTGGGCTTGGTGACCCACTGCCATTTCCTCATAACCACCATCGCCCCTTAATACCAATACAATGGGTCTTAGAGTGATTTCTCTTAACGCCCAGGGTATTAATTTGCCTCACAAGAGAAAGAAAGCCTTTCGCCATTATAAAAGATTAGGAGCTGATATAATTTTAATGCAGGAAACGCACTTTGCCACAGAGAAACACCCTAAATTTTTTGACAAAAGTTACAGCCAATATTATTGCACTACTTATAACACAAAATCTAGAGGTGCTGCTATATTCATTAGAAACAGTGTTATTTGAGGTTCAAAACATATTTAAAGATCCAGACAGTCGTTACTTGATCTTGAAAGGTTCAATCAAAGGACGTTCTATCACCATTGCCTCAATTTATGCTCCCAACGAAGCCCAGTCAAACTTTTTCATCAAATTTTTTGATATTCTAGACAATTATCACTCCACACATTTAATAGTGGGCAGGGATTTCAATTTAGCTGCTCACTCAGCTCTAGATAGAAGCAAAGTTGTCCCATCCTCAAAAGCTTTCCCCAAATCCTTGAATAGATCACTATATAATCATCAATTAATAGACACTTGGAGAGCCCATAACATTGGATCCAAATCTTACACATTCTACTCCCATCCGCACAACTGCTTCGCTCGTCTTGATTACATCTTTTGCACCCCAATTCTACTTGCCAATTCCTCTAAAGCAGATTTCCATCCGTGTCCTTGGTCTGATCACCACATAGTTTCCTTTGATACCTCACATATAGGTCTAGCCAACACAGCACACTCATGGCGAATAAACGATTCCTTGCTCATAGATCCTTGAAGCAACCAACAAATTCTATCTCACCTTGAACAATATTTTGCACATAATGTAGCACCAGACATGTCCCCTACAACTATATGGATGGCACATAAAGCGGTAATGAGAGGTCACCTGATAAATATCGCCTCAATCAACAACAAATCCAAACTTGCAGACATTAGATCCCTAACAAAAGATCTAGATCACTTGTATCATAGAAACAACCAGAACCCATCTAGTGACCTACTTAAACAGATACAAGAGAAAACGCACTACCTTAGACACATTATTAACATCAGATTCTGAAAAAGCTCTCAGATGGTCTAAAGCTAGATTCTTACTCAACAGCAATTCTTATTCCACCATGTTTGCTAAAAAACTAAATCAATCTATGAAACCCCCACACACCTATAAATTAAGGAACCCTTCTGGTAATTTGGTATCCCATCCCAAAGAAGTCATGAAATTATTCTCAGACTTCTATAAAAATCTCCTGTCCTCACCAAAAACACCCCCAAAACAGTCCTCCTTAGACTGGCTTAACAACATTACGTTACCCACTCTTACTAGAGATCAAATTGAATCTCTTAATGCCCCTTGTTCGGAGATAGAAGTTAACAAAATCATTGGAACACTAAAAATATCCACAGCCCCAGGCCCTGACGGCTATTCCACATCTTACTATAAAAAAAATTTCCTCTACCATTACACCACACCTTACTAAACTTTATAATAATATCTTACAGGTGTCAGGTCTGCCAGGAAACTACAACCGTCCCTCCGCTTTCCTGACCGGTAGTCTTGTTATCCCGGTGTCAGGTGGAGGGACGGCTGAGATCTCCCACAGACAGGAAATAAGGAACCACAAAGGAAGGTGCAGACAGCCTAACCACAACCCCCAGCAACAACTCACGGTTAGTAGGCAGAAGACAGGATCCCAGGAGGGAAAAGGACAATCCAGGTAACGTAGTCAGAACAAGCCAGGGAGGGTCGGCAGCAAGGTTAACCAGGTTCAAGGGAAAATCCAGGAATCGTAGTCAAGACGAGCCAAGTAGATAACCAAAAAGCAAGAGCATCCATAAACAGGAACCTATCCTAAGGCATGGACAGGAAGGGGAAGTGGGAATATATAGGGACACTAATGAGAAGACTGCTGACAGCTGGTCCCAGGGTGGAGCAAACATCCCCACTAGTGAAAAAGAACATAACTACGATGCTAACATAAAACCAGTTCACTGGTGGCTCAGGACATAGGAAAACAGTCTATGAACACCAGGCCCTGGGATCAAATCCCAGACACAGCGTGACAGTACCCCCCACACAAAGATGCCCCCAAACCTATTTGGGTTTGGATGGGTGCCTGTTGTGGAAGGACTTGACCAGCCGTGGGGCATGAACATCACGAGCAGGCACCCAAGTCCTCTCTGCAATGGAGTAGCCCTTCCAGTCCACCAGATATTGTAATTGTCTACCCCTATGTCGGGAATCCAGAATTTTGCTAACTTCATACTCTTGATGGTCATCCACAGAGACTGGAGAGGGACGTCTAGAGAGGAGAGAGAATCTATTCTTGACAAAGGGCTTAAGCAAAGATACATGAAATGTATTGGGAATACGAAGATGAAGGGGCAAGCGTAGTTTATAAGCCACAGGGTTGACCTGACAGAGAATGCGAAAAGGTCCTATAAATCTAGGACCTAACTTGGAGGAAGGTTGTCGCAGTTTCATGTTCTTGGTGGACAACCAAACCAGCTGATTAAGATGATAGCGGGGTGCAGGTTTTCTGTGACGATCTGCATACCCCTTGTATCTATGTACAGACTGAAGCAGAACCTTTCTTATGTTTCTCCAGTGCGTAGTCAATCTTGATACCATGTTGGCTGCCGCAGGTACCTCCACCAAGGAAGACTGGAAGGGGAGAACCCTGGGTTGATACCCAAAGGCAGCTTGGAAAGGGGAATATCTAAGGGAAGAGTGCCACTGCGAATTGTGTGCTAGTTCTGCTAGAGGTAACATCTCGCTCCAGTTGTCATGTTCAGCATTGATATAAGCTCGTAGGTAGATCTCCAAATCTTGATTGAGGATGGTATCCAGAGGACAGGGAATTCTTGATCCCCAGATGTTTGCAAATGGCCCTCCAGAACGAGGATATGAATTGAGGGCCTCTATCGCTAACAATATCAACAGGGATGCCGTGTAAGCGGATGACATTCTCAATAAAGGATAAAGCCAGGCTTGGGGCAGAAGGTAGTGCGGGCATGGGAATGAAGTGGGCCAACTTTGAAAATCGGTCCACTATCACCCAAATTACGGTATTTCCACTGGAGGTGGGCAAGTCCACGATAAAATCCATGCTGATATGAGTCCAGGGAGCACGAGGAACAGGTAATGGTTGAAGTAGACCTTGTGGAACAGAACGATGCATTTTGATGGCAGCACAAATCGAACAGGCTCTAACAAAGGCTAAAACATCCTTTTAGAGTAGGCCACCAAACCAGGGACTTCAAACGTAGGAAGGTTTGGTTGATACCAGGGTGTCCGGATACCATCTGGCCATGGGCCCACTGTAACACTTCTTTTCATAATTCTAGGGGAACAAACAAGGTATTGGGTGGAACTGAGAGATTAGAAGGTGCCCGGGACTGTGCGGCCAACAAGTTCCTTTGTAAAGCAGTATCGAGTTGTGCAATAATTCGTTCCAGAGGAACAATATGATCAGGAGGTATTTGCAGATTCTCACAAGGGAATTGCCGAGACAGGGCATCGGCCTTGGTGTTCTTGGTGCCAGGAATGTACGTCACTACAAAGTTGAATCGGGTGAAGAATAACGCCCAGCGGGCTTGTCTGGGATTCAGTCTTTGGGCCTTCTCTAAGTAGATTAGGTTCTTATGGTCAGTTTGAACCACAACAGGAAGTTCCGTACCTTCTAAAAGATGTCTCCATTCGGAAAATGCTAATTTTATAGCTAAAAGTTCTCTATTCCCTATGTCATATTTTTGTTCTGCAGCAGAGAACTTCTTGGAGAAAAAGGCAACCGGATGCAACTTGTTAGAAGTGGGTTCTCGTTGGGATAATACTGCTCCGGCCCCTACTTCGGAGGCATCAACTTCCAAGAAATATTGAGCCGAAGGCTGAGGATGGCGAAGAACAGGAGCAGAGCAAAAAGCAGATTTTAGAAGGTCGAAAGCCTCCAGAGCTTCAGGAGGCCACTGAGAGCATTTGGTCCCTTTTTTTGTGAGGGCGGTGATGGGAGCCAAAATTTTGGAGAATTTGCGGTAGTAGTTACAAAATCCAATAAAACGCTGTATTTCCTTTAAGGTAGAAGGTCTAGGCCATTGTAAGATAGCATCGAGTTTCTTGGAGTCCATCTGGAATCCATTAGATGAAATTATATAACCTAAGAAAGGTATTTCCGATTGTTCAAAAGAGCACTTGGAAGGTTTGGCGTACAGCTTATGATCTCTTAAACGTTGGAGAACAGTGCAAACATGGCCACGGTGAAGCTTTAAGTCTTTAGAGTGAATGAGTATATCATCTAAATAGACAACAACAAAAGAGTCAAGTAGATCCCTGAAAATGTCATTCACAAACTCTTGAAATACCGCGGGAGCATTGCAAAGCCCAAAAGGCATCACAAGACACTCATAATGCCCCCTTCTGGTATTAAAAGCGGTCTTCCATTCATCTCCTGCTTTAATTCTAATGAGGTTATATGCAGACCGAAGATCCAATTTGGTAAAGATCTTTGACCCCTGGACACGGTCAAACAGCTCAGTAATTAAGGGCAACGGATACCGATTTTTTACAGTAATACGGTTGAGAGATCTGTAGTCAACGCAGGGTCTAAGTCCTCCATCTTTTTTCTCCACGAAAAAGAAGCCTGCTCCCACAGGAGAGGAGGAAGGCCAGATGAAACCCTTTTTTAGACTGTCTTCAATGTATTCCTCCATAGCCTTGGTTTCCGCAAGGTTAAGAGGATAGGTTCTCCCCTTAGGAAGAGGAGAACCGGGAAGCAAGTCAATAGCACAGTCATACGGGCGGTGTGGAGGGAGGCCCTCTGCTTCTTTTTCAGAAAATACGTCAGCAAACCCGGCATAAGCCTCCGGTAGTTCAGGGACAGTAGAGACCCCAAGAATGGACACTTTATTACGTATAAACTTTTGGATACAGTGAACATGACAAAAGGTGCTCCAGGCAGAAATTTGACCAGAGGACCAGTCAATAGATGGGTTATGTTTACATAACCAAGGGAACCCAAGAATTACAGGATACTTAGGAGACGGAATGACATTAAATGATAGCTCTTCAGAATGCAGAGCCCCCACTAGAACGGAAAGGGGCTTGGTCTCTAGAGAGATAAGTCCATCACCAAGAGGTTCTCCGCCAAGAGTAGTTACACACAGAGGTGGATCTTTCGGAACCGTTGGAATCTGAAGACTCTTAACCAGCGTTGCATCGAGAAATACCCCACCTGCACCGGAATCAACAAAGGCAACGGTGGAGTAGCTCTTATTGTTCCAAGATAATAATACGGGTACTACTAATCTCTCTAGAGGAGGTTTCAAAACAGTGTGGCCTAATGGGGCTCCTTGATCTCCCATTAAGCCCGGGAGTTTTTTCAGTCGCATCGGACAAGAATGCAGGAAGTGACCCGGCTTACCACAAAATAGACAGGAGGCCTAGAGTTCTGCGTTTGGTACGTTCATCATCAGACAAACGCACAGCCCCTACATCCATGGGTTCTTCCTCAAACCCGGCAGTTGGAGGAAAAAATTGTCTGACGCTCCCTCTCAGACTGGCGTTCAGAGAAGCGAGTATCTACGAGGATACACAAATTGATGAAATCCTCCAATGCCACTGGGATCTCACGGTAAGTTAATTCGTCCTTAATGCGTTCCGCTAGACCTCTGCGGAAGGCGGCCTTAAGGGCGCAATTATCCCAGGAAGTATCTGCCGCAAGTGTGCGGAATTCTATTGCGTAAGATGCTACTGTGCGTTTACCCTGGTGTAAGTCAAGAATACTGGCCTCAGCTGCCCTTACTCTGTCAGGAACGTCAAATATTCTCTCAACGGTTTGCATAAACATGGGGTAATCATTAAGTACAGGAGAATCTTTCTCAAGAAGAGGTGACACCCAGGACAGAGCTCTACCCTTAAGCAAGGAAATAATAAATGTCACCTTGGCTTGGGTAGAGGTAAACACAGAAGGTTGATTTTTAAAATGCAACCGGCAATGGTTGAGAAATCCCCTGTAATCCAAGGGGTTCCCATCATACTTATCGGGGAGAGGTATCTTTGGAGCGGGAGAACCCACAGATTTAGACACAACTACAGGTTCCCCAGACTCAAGATTTTTTGGTGTAGCAGGACTAGTACCATGTGTCGAGACCAAAGTAGATAACAGAGTAGCGATGGCACCCAATTTCTCCTCCAATGACTGTACATGATTAGCCTGCTCACCCAACATCTGACCCTGTAGAGAGACTGCCTGCACCAGCTCGCTGAGGTCCATCTGGCCTTAGGATAATGTCAGGTCTGCCAGGAAACTACAACCGTCCCTCCGCTTTCCTGACCGGTAGTCTTGTTATCCCGGTGTCAGGTGGAGGGACGGCTGAGATCTCCCACAGACAGGAAATAAGGAACCACAAAGGAAGGTGCAGATAGCCTAACCACAACCCCCAGCAACAACTCACGGTTAGTAGGCAGAAGACAGGATCCCAGGAGGGAAAAGGACAATCCAGGTAACGTAGTCAGAACAAGCCAGGGAGGGTCGGCAGCAAGGTTAACCAGGTTCAAGGGAAAATCCAGGAATCGTAGTCAAGACGAGCCAAGTAGATAACCAAAAAGCAAGCGCATCCATAAACAGGAACCTATCCTAAGGCACGGACAGGAAGGGGAAGTGGGAATATATAGGGACACTAATGAGAAGACTGCTGACAGCTGGTCCCAGGGTGGAGCAAACATCCCCACTAGTGAAAAAGAACATAACTACGATGCTAACATAAAACCAGTTCACTGGTGGCTCAGGACATAGGAAAACAGTCTATGAACACCAGGCCCTGGGATCAAATCCCAGACACAGCGTGACAACAGGGTGGCCAATTCCCACCCGAGATGATTTTGGCTAATATGTCCTTAGTTCCCAAACCAAATAAAGATCACTCCACCCCTCAAAACTACCGCCCAATATCAGTTATTAACAACGACCTAAAAATATTCGGCCGTGTATTAGCAGACAGATTATCAGCCGTTATCTCCCCATTAGTTGATCCTGATCAAACAGGCTTCATTCCCAACAGACAAATAACAGACAACATACGACTTACCACAAATATCATTCAAGACTCCAACATTCATTCCAAATCCACACTGCTTCTTGGTCTTGATATACACAAAGCTTTCGACAGCGTTTGCTGGTCATATCTTGACACTCTTCTCCCCAAATATGGCATCAACAATGAATTTCTACATGGCTTTAAGGCTCTCTATCACAACCCACAAACACGTATCAAACTCCCAGGTCACAATTCTGACTTTTTTCCCCTGACTAAAGGTACCAGACAAGGTTGTCCACTCTCCCCCCTACTCTTTGCCCTCGCAATAGAACCCCTCGCCTGTGCAATCAGAAACAATACAAATATTAAAGGATATCTTAAGGGATCTAGAGAATACAAACTGAGTCTTTATGCGGATGACATCCTTCTATTCATAACTGACCCTCTTATTTCCCTACCTAATCTAACTAAAACCCTGGACGTCTTCCATGATTTGACAGGTCTGGGAGTAAACCTATCTAAGTGCTCGGCTTTACCAATCAACATTCCCCCAGCCTTAATATCTTCACTTAAAGACAAATTCTCATTCAATTGGCACGTAGATTCGTTTAGATACCTAGGTATTCAGATTACATCTTCATATAAAACATTATATCAAGCAAACTACCCTCCTTTATTTAACAATATTAAAAACCTACTTAAACTATGGTCATCATACCAGATTTCTTTCTCGGGCAGGATAGTAGCCACAAAAATGATGATATTACCCAAACTTCTATTCTTTTTTAGAACCCTTCCACTTATTCTACCCAAAAAAACACTAGAATCTTTACAGAGAGAAATCAATAAATTTATATGGCAAAACAAGAAACCCAGATTTAGTTATTCCCTTATGTTTAGACCCCATTTAAAAGGAGGCCTCAGCATTCCAAACCTTTGGCTATATTACCTGTCGGCCAGATTCACCCAATTAGCCCAATGGTATGCCCCTTCATCCCAAATCCCTTGGCTCCTGTTCGAAGAAGAATCTATCCTACCCTACAATTTACAAGGACTTCTCTGGTCCAATGTCATCCCACCACAAAAAATAAGGCCCTTAAACCTCATCGTCACTCACACTCTTCAACTATGGAACAGACAAATCTCTAATTTTAAGTTATCCTCGGATGTTCCCCCCTTGGCTTCCTTTATGGGTGACCCACGTTTTTCCCCCCCAGATAGAGCTCAAGATGAAAATTTGCTAACGTATTGGAAGTCACATAATCTAATACATTTAAAATCGCTCTCCCAAGACAATGCATTTCTTACTTTCACCAGACTACAAACAAAATACAATATCTCTCCTACCGAACTAGAGATCTATGCGAAAATAAAACAATTCTATGAGAAATATTACTCACTTACACTCCACCCCCCTTATACACAATTTGAGCAAATTTGTATCTCCTCCCCTCGTGACCGGGGTTTAATCTCCAGAATATATAAAAATTTAAATGAGACCAACATGCCTGATAAATCACATCCCATGCTACAATGGGAATCAGATTTAAATACCTCATTTACTCTTGATCAATGGGATACAATTTTTACAAATCTCCACAAATGTACCAGAACAACCTCGATTAGAGAATCGGCCATCAAACTACTTTATAGATGGTATCTTACTCCCGCTAAACTCAATTAATTTTATCCCTCAGTGTCCCCACTCTGCTTTAGGGGTTACCCCACCCAGGGAACACTTTTACATATATTTTGGGATTGCCCCCACATTAAAGACACTTGGCATAAGGCAAATATTATAATAGAAAAAATATCCAGTAGAAAGATCTCTCTTACACCCCAAATAGGCCTTTTATTCACTCCTATACAGGATATTCCAATGACTAGTACAAGGTTAATCCATACACTCCTTAGTTCCATCCACTGGGCCATAGCATTTAATTGGCGCTCCACTACGGTACCTTGGCCACAAATTCTTAACCGCATGTCGAACATTAAGCTTTCAGAAAGAATTCACCACACATTATATGATTCTATGCCCCTTTACCAAAAAAAATGGACTCTCTGGGATACCACCTCTCTGGTCTAGTACCTTCCCGTTTTTTTTACCTCCCACTCTTAAAATATATGCAATTGTCATTTAGCCCTCTCTCCAATACAATGCTCTTGGTTGACTTCATTTGAACAATATACATTCCTATACCAGACTTAAAAAAATAAATAAATAAATAAATAAAATAAAAAAAAGAACCTTTTCTCTTTCCTCTGTACAATGCTCAATATGAACAATGTTTATATATATACCTGTACCATCATTGTGATTTGTTTTTATACCTTGACCTTTTCTATAATAAAAATCGTTTGTAAACAAAAAAGAAGACGACCACGAAGGGACTTGAACTCAAAATCTTCTGATCCGAAGTCAGACACCTTATCCATTAGGCCACGCTGTCTGCCACAGGGGGGCCACCATTTTGGTTTGTGGTGTGCGGATCAGCCAAACACTTGAAGAGCACCTGGGACATCTTCTACTTGCTTTGCTTAAACAGATTTGGTAAAAAGGATCTGAAAAGCATGGCTTGGTGCCATTTGATGGTTTGACAGTTTGGTTGAGAACACAAGCAAACGGGACAGTTATCAATCCCGGGATTCCAGGATTGTAACAGTTTTTTTGAAACCGTGAAATCAATTGGTTTAGTTCCACTTTATGATTTACTGCTGTTTGGGGGCTCTGGGTTTCAACAAATTGGCCACCTCCAGCAAGAAGCAAGTTGTTATGGGAAAGGTTCCGCTTTAAGTTAAAACGGAGCAAGAATTTGCGAGTGAAGGTCACAGAAACTGGAAAGCGGCATAGAAAACAACCACGAAGTGACTTGAACATTCAATCTTCTGATCCGAAGTCAGACGCCTTATCCATTAGGCCACGCGGTCTGCGACAGGGTCACCATTTTGGTTTGTGGTGTGCGGATCAGCCAAACACTTGAAGAGCACCTGGGACATCTTCTACTTGCTTTGCTAAAGCAGATTTGGTAAAAAGGATCTGAAAAGCATGACTTGGTGCCAAGGTCATGCTTTAAGAAGTGCATTTGCAAAAGGGCTTAGGTACAGAGTGTTAATACAGCTCCTTGACAATGGTAATAGATCAATAGAGTACCGTGAGTAGATGCTATTTCCAGAAGCAGCCAGGGATCTCTACAAGTCTTGTTAGGATGGCCGAGTGGTCTAAAGCGCCAGACTCAAGAGCTGTTTCTTCACATTGCGTGGGTGTTCTGCTCTCCGAATGGGGGCGTGGGTTCAAATCCCACTTCTGACAATCAGTATACACATTTAGCTTGAACTAGAATGACCATTTCTGCTGTCTTTTCATGCTACCATGTCACTGACTAAAAACAATAAAAAAAATCCAAAAACTTTGCAGATCCTTCATGAAGATCAAATTGTTGTGAAAACTCTGCTAGGCCATGCTGTTAAATCTGTCATTTAAAGTGCAACTTTAGTCAGAAAATTAAGTCCTGCTAGATCACTTCAGGTTGGCCCATTTTGCATGTAGACTTATGTAAAACATTCAAATATAAGTGTCCATACACTTTAAAATACAGCAATACACAGTGTTTCACCCTGCTCTGCACATACTCAGTTGCTTTCCCATTTTAGGCACTGCTGAGTTTGGAGAGGCTGATCTACTGACAGCCTTAAAGCGCAATTAAACCCTCCTATCCTTTACAGTCAATGAAGCTGCTTCTGTTCTAACTGCAACTGCCATGGTGCTGCACATGTGATCGGTTATGACACCAGCCATTTGATGGTTTGACAGTTTGGTTGAGAACACAAGCAAATGGGACAGTTATCAATCCTGGGATTCCAGGATTGTAACTGTTTTTTTGAAACCGTGAAATCAATTGGTTTAGTTCCACTTTATGATTTACTGCTGTTTGGGGGCTCTGGGTTTCAACAAATTGGCCACCTCCAGCAAGAAGCAAGTTGTTATGGGAAAGATTCCGCTTTAAGTTAAAACGGAGCAAGAATTTGCGAGTGAAGGTCACAGGAACTGGAAAGCGGCATAGAAAACAACCATGAACCCTCAATCTTCTGATCCGAAGTCAGACGCCTTACCCATTAGGCCACGCGGTCTGCAACAGGGGGCCACCATTTTGGTTTGTGGTGTGCGAATCAGCCAAACACTTGAAGAGCACCTGGGACATCTACTTGCTTTGCTCAAGCAGATTTGGTAAAAAGGATCTGAAAAGCATGACTTGGTGCCAAGGTCATGCTTTAAGGAGTGCATTTGCAAAAGGGCATAGGTGCAGAGTGTTAATACAGCTCCTTGACAATGGTAATAGATCAATAGAGTACCACGAGTAGATGCTATTTCCAGAAGTAGCCAGGGATCTCTACATGTCTTGTCAGGATGGCCGAGTGGTCTAAGGCGCCAGACTCAAGAGCTGTTTCTTCACATTGCATGGGTGTTTTGGTCTCCGAATGGAGGCGTGGGTTCAAATCCCACTTCTGACAATCAGTTTACACATTTAGCTTGAACTAGAATGACCATTTCTGCTGTCTTTTCATGCTACCATGTCACTGACTAAAAACAATAAAAAAAAATCCAAAAACTTTGCAGATCCTTCATGAAGATCAAATTGTTGTGAAAACTCTTCTAGGCCATGCTGTTAAATCTGTCATTTAAAGTGCAACTTTAGTCAGAAAATTAAGTCCTGCTAGATCACTTCAGGTTTGCCCATTTTGCATGTAGACTAATGTAAAACATTCAAATATAAGTGTCCATACACTTTAAAATACAGCAATACACAGTGTTTCACCCTGCTCTGCACATACTCAGTTGCTTTCCCATTTTAGGCACTGCTGAGTTTGGAGAGGCTGATCTACTGAGAGCCTTAAAGCGCAATTAAACCCTCCTATCCTTTACAACCAATAAAGCTGCTTCTGTTCTAACTGCAACTGCCATGGTGCTGCACATGTGATCAGTTATGACACCAGCCATTTGATGGTTTGAAAGTTTGGTTGAGAACACAAGCAAATGGGACAGTTATCAATCCCGGGATTCCAGGATTGTAACTGTTTTTTTGAAACCGTGAAATCAATTGGTTTAGTTCCACTTTATGATTTACTGCTGTTTGGGGGCTCTGGGTTTCAACAAATTGGCCACCTCCAGCAAGAAGCAAGTTGTTATGGGAAAGATTCCGCTTTAAGTTAAAACAGAGCAAGAATTTGCGAGTGAAGGTCACAGGAACTGGAAAGCGGCATAGAAAACAACAACGAAGGGACTTGAATCCTCAATCTTCTGATCCGAAGTCAGACGCCTTATCCATTAGGCCACGCGGTCCGCCACAAGGGGGTCACCATTTTAGTTTGTTGTTTGAGGATCAGCCAAACACTTGAAGAGCACCTGGGACATCTTCTACTTGCTTTGCTCAAGCAGATTTGGTAAAAAGGATCTGAAAAGCATGACTTGGTGCCAAGGTCATGCTTTAAGAAGTGCATTTGCAAAATGGCCTAGGTGCAGAGAGTTAATACAGCTCCTTGACAATGGTAATAGATCAATAGAGTACCACGAGTAGATGCTATTTCCAGAAGCAGCCAGGGGCATCTACATATCTTGTCAGGATGGCTGAGTGGTCTAATGTGCCAGACTCAAGAGCTGTTTCTTCACATTGCGTGGGTGTTCTAGTATCTGAATGGAGGCCTTGGTTCAAATCCCATTTCTGACAATCAGTTTAAACATTTAGCTTGAACTAAAATGACCATTTCTGCTGTCTTTTCATGCTACCTTGTCACCGACTAAAAAGAATTAAAAAAATCCAAAAACTTTGCAGATCCTTCATGGAGATCAAATTGTTGTGAAAACTCTTCTAGGCCATGCTGTTAAATCTGTTATTTAAAGTGCAACTTTAGTCAGAAAATTAAGTCCTGCTAGATCACTTCAGGTTTGCCCATTTTGCATGTAGACTAATGTAAAACATTCAAATATAAGTGTCCATACACTTTAAAATACAGCAATACATAGTGTTTCACCCTGCTCTGCACATACTCAGTTGCTTTCCCATTTTAGGCACTACTGAGTTTGGAGAGGCTGATCTACTGACAGCCTTAAAGCGCAATTAAACCTTTCTATCCTTTACAGCCAATGAATCTGCTTCTGTTCTAACTGCAACTGCCATGGGTCTGCACATGTGATCAGTTATGACACCAGCCATTTGATGGTTTGACAGTTTGGTTGAGAACACAAGCAAATGGGACAGTTATCAATCCCAGGATTCCAGGATTGTAACGTTTTTTTTTGAAACCGTGAAATCAATTGGTTTAGTTCCACTTTATGATTTACTGCTGTTTGGGGGCTCTGGGTTTCAACAAATTGGCCACCTCCAGCAAGAAGCAAGTTGTTATGGGAAAGGTTCCGCTTTAAGTTAAAACGGAGCAAGAATTTGCAAGTGAAGGTCACAGGAACTGGAAAGAGGCATAGAAAACAACCACGAAGGGACTCAAACGCTCAATCATCTGATCCGAAGTCAGACGCCTTATCCATTAGGCCACGCGGTCTTCCACAGGGCCACCATTTTGGTTTGTGGTGTGCGGATCAGCCAAACACTTGAAGAGCACCTGGGACATCTTCTACTTGCTTTGCTCAAGCAGATTTGGTAAAAAGGATCTGAAAAGCATGACTTGGTGCCAAGGTCATGCTTTAAGAAGTACATTTGCAAAAGGGCCTAGGTGCAGAGTGTTAATACAGCTCCTTGACAATGGTAATAGATCAATAGAGTACCACGAGTAGATGCTATTTCCAGAAGCAGTCAGGAATATCTACATGTCTTGTCAGGATGGCCGAGTGGTCTAAGGAGCCAAACTCAAGAGCTGTTTCTTCACATTGCGTGGGTGTCCTGGTTTCCGAATGGAGGCGTGTGTGCAAATCCCACTTCTGACAATCGGTTTACACATTTAGCTTGAACTAGAATGGCCATTTCTGCTGTCTTTTCATGCTACCATGTCACCGACTAAAAACAATAAAAAAAATCCAAAAACTTTGCAGATCCTTCATGAAGATCAAATTGTTGTGAAAACTCTGCTAGGCCATGCTGTTAAATCTGTCATTTAAAGTGCAAATTTAGTCAGAAAATTAAGTCCTGCTAGATCACTTCAGGTTGGCCCATTTTGCATGTAGACTTATGTAAAACATTCAAATATAAGTGTCCATACACTTTAAAATACACCAATACACAGTGTTTCACCCTGCTCTGCACATACTCAGTTGCTTTCCCATTTTATGCACTGCTGAGTTTGGAGAGGCTGATCTACTGACAGCCTTAAAGCGCAATTAAGACCTCCTATACTTTACAGCCAATGAAGCTGCTTCTGTTCTAACTGCAACTGCCATGGTGCTGCACATGTGATCGGTTATGACACCAGCCATTTGATGGTTTGACAGTTTGGTTGAGAACACAAGCAAATGGGACAGTTATCAATCCCGGGATTCCAGGATTGTAACTGTTTTTTGAAACCGTGAAATCAATTGGTTTAGTTCCACTTCATGATTTACTGCTGTTTGGGGGCTCAGGGTTTCAACAAATTGGCCACCTCCAGCAAGAAGCAAGTTGTTATGGGAAAGGTTCCGCTTTAAGTTAAAACAGAGCAAGAATTTGCGAGTGAAAGTCACAGGAACTGGAAAGAGGCATAGGTAACGACCATGAAGAGACTCAAAACCTCAATCTTCTGATCCGAAGTCAGACACCTTATCCATTAGGCCACGCGGTCTGCCACAGGGACACCACACTTGAAGAGCACCTGGGACATCTTCTACTTGCTTTGCTCAAGCAGATTTGGTAAAAAGGGTCTGAAAAGCATGATTTGGTGCCAAGGTCATGCTTTAAGAAGTGCATTTGCAAAAGGGCTTAGGTGCAGAGTGTTAATACAGCTCCTTGACAATGGTAATAGATCAATAGAGTACCACGAGTAGATGCTATTTCCAGAAGCAGCCAGGGATCTCTACATGTCTTGTCAGGATGGCCGAGTGGTCTAAGGTGCCAGACTCAAGAGCTGTTTCTTCACATTGTGTGGGTCTTCTGGTCTCCGAATGGAGGCGTGGGCTCAAATGCCTCTTCTGACAATCGGTTTACACATTTAGCTTGAACTACAATGACCATTTCTGCTGTCTTTTCATGCTACCATGTCACCGACTAAAAACAATAAACAAAATCCAAAAACTTTGCAGATCCTTCATGAAGATCAAATTGTTGTGAAAACTCTGCTAAGCCATGCTGTTAAATTTGTCATTTAAAGTGCAACTTTAGTCAGAAAATTAAGTCCTGCTAGATCACTTCAGGTTGCCCCATTTTGCATGTAGACTTATGTAAAACATTCAAATATAAGTGTCCATACACTTTAAAATACAGCAATACACAGTGTTTCACCCTGCTCTGCACATACTCAGTTGCTTTCCCATTTTAGGCACTGCTGAGTTTGGAGAGGCTGATCTACTGACAGCCTTAAAGCGCAATTAAACCCTCCTATCCTTTACAGCCAATGAAGCTGCTTCTGTTCTAACTGCAACTGCCATGGTGCTGCACATGTGATCAGTTATGACACCAGCCATTTGATGGTTTGACAGTTTGGTTGAGAACACAAGCAAATGGGACAGTTATCAATCCCGGGATTCCAGGATTGTAACAGTTTTTTGGAAACCGTGGAATCAATTGGTTTAGTTCCACTTTATGATTTACTGCTGTTTGGGGGCTCTGGGTTTCAACAAATTGGTCACCTCCAGAAAGAAGCAAGTTGTTATGGGAAAGGTTCCGCTTTAAGTTAAAACGGAGCAAGAATTTGCGAGTGAAGGTCACAGGAACTGGAAAGAGGCATAGAAAATGACCACGAAGGAACTCAAACGCTCAATCTTCTGATCCGAAGTCAGACGCCTTATCCATTAGGCCACGCGGTCTGCCATGCGGCCATCATTTTGGTTTGTGGTGTGTGGATCAGCCAAACACTTGAAGAGCACCTGGGAAATCTTCTACTTGCTTTGCTCAAGCAGATTTGGTAAAAAGGATCTGAAAAGCATGACTTGGTGCCAAGGTCATGCTTTAAGAAGTGCATTTGCAAAAGGGCCTAGGTGCAGAGTGTTAATACAGCTCCTTGACAATTATAATAGATCAATAGAGTACCGCGAGTAGATGCTATTTCCAGAAGCAGCCAGGGAAATCTACATGTTTTGTCAGGATGGCCGAGTGGTCTAAGGTGCCAGACTCAAGGAGCTGTTTCTTCACATTGCGTGGGTGTTCTGGTCTCCGAATGGAGGCGTGGGTTCAAATCCCACTTCTGACAATTGGTTTACACATTTAGCTTGAACTAGAATGGCCATTTCTGCTGTCTTTTCATGCTACCATGTCACCGACTAAAAACAATAAAAAAAATCCAAAAACTTTGCAGATCCTTCATGAAGATCAAATTGTTGTGAAAACTCTGCTAGGCCATGCTGTTAAATCTGTCATTTAAAGTGCAAATTTAGTCAGAAAATTAAGTCCTGCTAGATCACTTCAGGTTGGCCCATTTTGCATGTAGACTTATGTAAAACATTCAAATATAAGTGTCCATACACTTTAAAATACACCAATACACAGTGTTTCACCCTGCTCTGCACATACTCAGTTGCTTTCCCATTTTATGCACTGCTGAGTTTGGAGAGGCTGATCTACTGACAGCCTTAAAGCGCAATTAAGACCTCCTATACTTTACAGCCAATGAAGCTGCTTCTGTTCTAACTGCAACTGCCATGGTGCTGCACATGTGATCGGTTATGACACCAGCCATTTGATGGTTTGACAGTTTGGTTGAGAACACAAGCAAATGGGACAGTTATCAATCCCGGGATTCCAGGATTGTAACTGTTTTTTGAAACCGAGAAATCAATTGGTTTAGTTCCACTTCATGATTTACTGCTGTTTGGGGGCTCAGGGTTTCAACAAATTGGCCACCTCCAGCAAGAAGCAAGTTGTTATGGGAAAGGTTCCGCTTTAAGTTAAAACAGAGCAAGAATTTGCGAGTGAAAGACACAGGAACTGGAAAGAGGCATAGGTAACGACCATGAAGAGACTCAAAACCTCAATCTTCTGATCCGAAGTCAGACACCTTATTCATTAGGCCACGCGGTCTGCCACAGAGCCACCACACTTGAAGAGCACCTGGGACATCTTCTACTTGCTTTGCTCAAGCAGATTTGGTAAAAAGGGTCTGAAAAGCATGACTTGGTGCCAAGGTCATGCTTTAAGAAGTGCATTTGCAAAAGGGCTTAGGTGCAGAGTGTTAATACAGCTCCTTGACAATGGTAATAGATCAATAGAGTACCACGAGTAGATGCTATTTCCAGAAGCAGCCAGGGATCTCTACATGTCTTGTCAGGATGGCCGAGTGGTCAAAGGTGCCAGACTCAAGAGCTGTTTCTTCACATTGTGTGGGTCTTCTGGTCTCCGAATGGAGGCGTGGGCTCAAATCCCTCTTCTGACAATCCGTTTACACATTTAGCTTGAAATAGAATGACCATTTCTGCTGTCTTTTCATGCTACCATGTCACCGACTAAAAACAATAAAAAAAATCCAAAAACTTTGCAGATCCTTCATGAAGATCAAATTGTTGTGAAAACTCTGCTAAGCCATGCTGTTAAATTTGTCATTTAAAGTGCAACTTTAGTCAGAAAATTAAGTCCTGCTAGATCACTTCAGGTTGCCCCATTTTGCATGTAGACTTATGTAAAACATTCAAATATAAGTGTCCATACACTTTAAAATACAGCAATACACAGTGTTTCACCCTGCTCTGCACATACTCAGTTGCTTTCCCATTTTAGGCACTGCTGAGTTTGGAGAGGCTGATCTACTGACAGTCTTAAAGCGCAATTAAACCCTCCTATCCTTTACAGCCAATGAAGCTGCTTCTGTTCTAACTGCAACTGCCATGGTGCTGCACATGTGATCAGTTATGACACCAGCCATTTGATGGTTTGACAGTTTGGTTGAGAACACAAGCAAATGGGACAGTTATCAATCCCGGGATTCCAGGATTGTAACAGTTTTTTGGAAACCGTGGAATCAATTGGTTTAGTTCCACTTTATGATTTACTGCTGTTTGGGGGCTCTGGGTTTCAACAAATTGGTCACCTCCAGAAAGAAGCAAGTTGTTATGGGAAAGGTTCCGCTTTAAGTTAAAACGGAGCAAGAATTTGCGAGTGAAGGTCACAGGAACTGGAAAGAGGCATAGAAAATGACCACAAAGGAACTCAAATGCTCAATCTTCTGATCCGAAGTCAGACGCCTTATCCATTAGGCCACGCGGTCTGCCATGCGGGCATCATTTTGGTTTGTGGTGTGTGGATCAGCCAAACACTTGAAGAGCACCTGGGAAATCTTCTACTTGCTTTGCTCAAGCAGATTTGGTAAAAAGGATCTGAAAAGCATGACTTGGTGCCAAGGTCATGCTTTAAGAAGTGCATTTGCAAAAGGGCCTAGGTGCAGAGTGTTAATACAGCTCCTTGACAATTATAATAGATCAATAGAGTACCGCGAGTAGATGCTATTTCCAGAAGCAGCCAGGGAAATCTACATGTTTTGTCAGGATGGCCGAGTGGTCTAAGGTGCCAGACTCAAGAGCTGTTTCTTCACATTGCGTGGGTGTTCTGGTCTCCGAATGGAGGCGTGGGTTCAAATCCCACTTCTGACAATTGGTTTACACATTTAGCTTGAACTAGAATGGCCATTTCTGCTGTCTTTTCATGCTACCATGTCACCGACTAAAAACAATAAAAAAAATTCAAAAACTTTGCAGATCCTTCATGAAGATCAAATTGTTGTGAAAACTCTGCTAGGCCATGCTGTTAAATCTGTCATTTAAAGTGCAAATTTAGTCAGAAAATTAAGTCCTGCTAGATCACTTCAGGTTGGCCCATTTTGCATGTAGACTTATGTAAAACATTCAAATATAAGTGTCCATACACTTTAAAATACACCAATACACAGTGTTTCACCCTGCTCTGCACATACTCAGTTGCTTTCCCATTTTATGCACTGCTGAGTTTGGAGAGGCTGATCTACTGACAGCCTTAAAGCGCAATTAAGACCTCCTATACTTTACAGCCAATGAAGCTGCTTCTGTTCTAACTGCAACTGCCATGGTGCTGCACATGTGATCGGTTATGACACCAGCCATTTGATGGTTTGACAGTTTGGTTGAGAACACAAGCAAATGGGACAGTTATCAATCCCGGGATTCCAGGATTGTAACTGTTTTTTGAAACCGTGAAATCAATTGGTTTAGTTCCACTTCATGATTTACTGCTGTTTGGGGGCTCAGGGTTTCAACAAATTGGCCACCTCCAGCAAGAAGCAAGTTGTTATGGGAAAGGTTCCGCTTTAAGTTAAAACAGAGCAAGAATTTGCGAGTGAAAGACACAGGAACTGGAAAGAGGCATAGGTAACGACCATGAAGAGACTCAAAACCTCGATCTTCTGATCCGAAGTCAGACACCTTATCCATTAGGCCACGCGGTCTGCCACAGGGCCACCACACTTGAAGAGCACCTGGGACATCTTCTACTTGCTTTGTTCAAGCAGATTTGGTAAAAAGGGTCTGAAAAGCATGACTTGGTGCCAAGGTCATGCTTTAAGAAGTGCATTTGCAAAAGGGCTTAGGTGCAGAGTGTTAATACAGCTCCTTGACAATGGTAATAGATCAATAGAGTACCACGAGTAGATGCTATTTCCAGAAGCAGCCAGGGATCTCTACATGTCTTGTCAGGATGGCCGAGTGGTCAAAGGTGCAAGACTCAAGAGCTGTTTCTTCACATTGTGTGGGTCTTCTGGTCTCCGAATGGAGGCGTGGGCTCAAATCCCTCTTCTGACAATCCGTTTACACATTTAGCTTGAAATAGAATGACCATTTCTGCTGTCTTTTCATGCTACCATGTCACCGACTAAAAACAATAAAAAAAATCCAAAAACTTTGCAGATCCTTCATGAAGATCAAATTGTTGTGAAAACTCTGCTAAGCCATGCTGTTAAATTTGTCATTTAAAGTGCAACTTTAGTCAGAAAATTAAGTCCTGCTAGATCACTTCAGGTTGCCCCATTTTGCATGTAGACTTATGTAAAACATTCAAATATAAGTGTCCATACACTTTAAAATACAGCAATACACAGTGTTTCACCCTGCTCTGCACATACTCAGTTGCTTTCCCATTTTAGGCACTGCTGAGTTTGGAGAGGCTGATCTACTGACAGCCTTAAAGCGCAATTAAACCCTCCTATCCTTTACAGCCAATGAAGCTGCTTCTGTTCTAACTGCAACTGCCATGGTGCTGCACATGTGATCAGTTATGACACCAGCCATTTGATGGTTTGACAGTTTGGTTGAGAACACAAGCAAATGGGACAGTTATCAATCCCGGGATTCCAGGATTGTAACAGTTTTTTGGAAACCGTGGAATCAATTGGTTTAGTTCCACTTTATGATTTACTGCTGTTTGGGGGCTCTGGGTTTCAACAAATTGGTCACCTCCAGAAAGAAGCAAGTTGTTATGGGAAAGGTTCCGCTTTAAGTTAAAACGGAGCAAGAATTTGCGAGTGAAGGTCACAGGAACTGGAAAGAGGCATAGAAAATGACCACGAAGGAACTCAAATGCTCAATCTTCTGATCCAAAGTCAGACGCCTTATCCATTAGGCCACGCGGTCTGCCATGCGGCCATCATTTTGGTTTGTGGTGTGTGGATCAGCCAAACACTTGAAGAGCACCTGGGAAATCTTCTACTTGCTTTGCTCAAGCAGATTTGGTAAAAAGGATCTGAAAAGCATGACTTGGTGCCAAGGTCATGCTTTAAGAAGTGCATTTGCAAAAGGGCCTAGGTGCAGAGTGTTAATACAGCTCCTTGACAATTATAATAGATCAATAGAGTACCGCGAGTAGATGCTATTTCCAGAAGCAGCCAGGGAAATCTACATGTTTTGTCAGGATGGCCGAGTGGTCTAAGGTGCCAGACTCAAGAGCTGTTTCTTCACATTGCGTGGGTGTTCTGGTCTCCGAATGGAGGCGTGGGTTCAAATCCCACTTCTGACAATTGGTTTACACATTTAGCTTGAACTAGAATGGCCATTTCTGCTGTCTTTTCATGCTACCATGTCACCGACTAAAAACAATAAAAAAAATCCAAAAACTTTGCAGATCCTTCATGAAGATCAAATTGTTGTGAAAACTCTGCTAGGCCATGCTGTTAAATCTGTCATTTAAAGTGCAAATTTAGTCAGAAAATTAAGTCCTGCTAGATCACTTCAGGTTGGCTCATTTTGCATGTAGACTTATGTAAAACATTCAAATATAAGTGTCCATACACTTTAAAATACACCAATACACAGTGTTTCACCCTGCTCTGCACATACTCAGTTGCTTTCCCATTTTAGGGACTGCTGAGTTTGGAGAGGCTGATCTACTGACAGCCTTAAAGCGCAATTAAGACCTCCTATACTTTACAGCCAATGGAGCTGCTTCTGTTCTAACTGCAACTGCCATGGTGCTGCACATGTGATCAGTTATGACACCAGCCATTTGATGGTTTGACAGTTTGGTTGAGAACACAAGCAAATGGGACAGTTATCAATCCCGGGATTCCAGGATTGTAACTGTTTATTGAAACCGTGAAATCAATTGGTTTAGTTCCACTTTATGATTTACTGCTGTTTGGGGGCTCTTTGTTTCAACAAATTGGTCACCTCCAGCAAGAAGCAAGTTGTTATGGGAAAGGTTCCGCTTTAAGTTAAAACGGAGCAAGAATTTGCGAGTGAAGGTCATAGGAACTGGAAAGAGGCATAGGTAACGACCACGAAAAGACTCAAACCCTCAATCTTCTGATCCAAAGTCAGACGTCTTATCCATTAGGCCACGCGGTCTGCCACAGGGCCACCATTTTGGTTTGTGGTGTGCGGATCAGCCAAACACTTGAAGAGCACCTGGGACATCTTCTACTTGTTTTTGCTCAAGCAGATTTGGTAAAAAGGGTCTGAAAAGCATGACTTGGTGCCAAGGTCATGCTTTAAGAAGTGCATTTGCAAAAGGGCTTAGGTGCAGAGTGTTAATACAGCTCCTTGACAATGGTAATAGATCAATAGAGTACCACGAGTAGATGCTATTTCCAGAAGCAGCCAGGGATCTCTACATGTCTTGTCAGGATGGCTGAGTGGTCTAAGGTGCCAGACTCAAGAGCTGTTTCTTCACATTGCGTGGGTCTTCTGGTCTCCGAATGGAGGCGTGGGCTCAAATCCCTCTTCTGGCAATCGGTTTACACATTTAGCTTGAACTAGAATGACCATTTCTGCTGTCTTTTCATGCTACCATGTCACCGACTAAAAACAATAAAAAAAATCCAAAAACTTTGCAGATCCTTCATGAAGATCAAATTGTTGTGAAAACTCTGCTAAGCCATGCTGTTAAATTTGTCATTTAAAGTGCAACTTTAGTCAGAAAATTAAGTCCTGCTAGATCACTTCAGGTTGCCCAATTTTGCATGTAGACTTATGTAAAACATTCAAATATAAGTGTCCATACACTTAAAAATACAGCAATACACATTGTTTCACCCTGCTCTGCACATACTCAGTTGCTTTCCCATTTTAGGCACTGCTGAGTTTGGAGAGGCTGATCTACTGACAGCCTTAAAGCGCAATTAAGACCTCCTATGCTTTACAGCCAATGAAGCTGCTTCTGTTCTAACTGCAACTGCCATAGTGCTGCACATGTGATCAGTTATGACACCAGCCATTTGATGGTTTGACAGTTTGGTTGAGAACACAAGCAAATGGGACAGTTATCAATCCCGGGATTCCAGGATTGTAACTGTTTTTTGAAACCATGAAATCAATTGGTTTAGTTCCACTTTATGATTTACTGCTGTTTGGGGGCTCTGGGTTTCAACAAATTGGCCACCTCCAGCAAGAAGCAAGTTGTTATGGGAAAGGTTCCGCTTTAAGTTAAAACGGAGCAAGAATTTGTGAGTGAAGGTCACAGGAACTGGTAAGAGGCATAGGTAACGACCACGAAGAGACTCGAACCCTCAATCTTCTGATCCGAAGTCAGACGCCTTATCCATTAGGTAACGCGGTCTGCCACAGGGCCACCATTTTGGCTGGTGGTGTGCGGATCAGCCAAACACTTGAAGAGCACCTGGGACATCTTCCTACTTGCTTTGCTCAAGCAGATTTGGTAAAAAGGGTCTGAAAAGCATGACTTGGTGCCAAGGTCATGCTTTAAGAAGTGCATTTGCAAAAGGGCTTAGGTGCAGAGTGTTAATACAGCTCCTTGACAATGGTAATAGATCAATAGAGTACCACGAGTAGATGCTATTTACAGAAGCAGCCAGGGATCTCTACATGTCTTGTCAGGATGGCCGAGTGGTCTAAGGTGCCAGACTCAAGAGCTGTTTCTTCACATTGCGTGGGTTTTCTGGTCTCCGAATGGAGGCGTGGGCTCAAATCCCTCTTCTGACAATCGGTTTACACATTTAGCTTGAACTAGAATGACCATTTCTGCTGTCTTTTCATGCTACCATGTCACCGACTAAAAACAATAAAAAAAATCCAAAAACTTTGCAGATCCTTCATGAAGATCAAATTGTTGTGAAAACTCTGCTAAGCCATGCTGTTAAATTTGTCATTTAAAGTGCAACTTTAGTCAGAAAATTAAGTCCTGCTAGATCACTTCAGGTTGCCCCATTTTGCATGTAGACTTATGTAAAACATTCAAATATAAGTGTCCATACACTTTAAAATACAGCAATACACAGTGTTTTACCCTGCTCTGCACATACTCAGTTGCTTTCCCATTTTAGGCACTGCTGAGTTTGGAGAGGCTGATCTACTGACAGCCTTAAAGCGCAATTAAACCCTCCTATCCTTTACAGCCAATGAAGCTGCTTCTGTTCTAACTGCAACTGCCATGGTGCTGCACATGTGATCAGTTATGACACCAGCCATGTGATGGTTTGACAGTTTGGTTGAGAACACAAGCAAATGGGACAGTTATCAATCCTGGGATTCCAGGATTGTAACAGTTTTTTTGAAACCGTGGAATCAATTGGTTTAGTTCCACTTTATGATTTACTGCTGTTTGGGGGCTCTGGGTTTCAACAAATTGGTCACCTCCAGCAAGAAGCAAGTTGTTATGGGAAAGGTTCCGCTTTAAGTTAAAACGGAGCAAGAATTTGCGAGTGAAGGTCACAGGAACTGGAAAGAGGCATAGAAAATGACCACGAAGGGACTCAAAAGCTCAATCTTCTGATCCGAGGTCAGACGCCTTATCCATTAGGTCACGCGGTCTGCCACACGGCCACCATTTTGGTTTGTGGTGTGTGGCTCAGCCAAACACTTGAAGAGCACCTGGGACATCTTCTACTTGCTTTGCTCAAGCAGATTTGGTAAAAAGGATCTGAAAAGCATGACTTGGTGCCAAGGTCATGCTTTAAGAAGTGCATTTGCAAAAGGGCCTAGGTGCAGAGTGTTAATACAGCTCCTTGACAATGGAAATAGATCAATAGAGTACCACGAGTAGATGCTATTTCCAGAAGCAGCCAGGAAAATCTACATGTCTTGTCAGGATGGCCAAGTGGTCTAAGGTGCCAGACTTAAAAGCTGTTTCTTCACATTGCATGGGTGTTCTGGTCTCCGAATCGAGGCGTGTGTTCAAATCCCACTTCTGACAATTGGTTTACACATTTAGCTTGAACTAGAATGGCCATTTCTGCTGTCTTTTCATGCTACCATGTCACCGACTAAAAACAATAAAAAAATTCCAAAAACTTTGCAGATCCTTCATGAAGATCAAATTGTTGTGAAAACTCTGCTAGGCCATGCTGTTAAATCTGTCATTTAAAGTGCAACTTTAGTCAGAAAATGAAATCCTACTAAATCACTTCAGGTTGGCCCATTTTGCATGTAGACTTATGTAAAACATTCAAATATAAGTGTCCATACACTTTAAAATACACCAATACACAGTGTTTCACCCTGCTGTGCACATACTCAGTTGCTTTCCCATTTTAGGCACTGCTGAGTTTGGAGAGGCTGATCTACTGACAGCCTTAAAGCGCAATTAAGACCTCCTATGCTTTACAGCCAATGAAGCTGCTTCTGTTCTAACTGCAACTGCCATGGTGCTGCACATGTGATCAGTTATGACACCAGCCATTTGATGGTTTGACAGTTTGGTTGAGAACACAAGCAAATGGGACAGTTATCAATCCCGGGATTCCAGGATTGTAACTGTTTTTTGAAACCATAAAATCAATTGGTTTAGTTCCACTTTATGATTTACTGCTGTTTGGGGGCTCTGGGTTTCAACAAATTGGCCACCTCCAGCAAGAAGCAAGTTGTTATGGGAAAGGTTCCGCTTTAAGTTAAAACGGAGCAAGAATTTGTGAGTGAAGGTCACAGGAACTGGAAAGAGGCATAGGTAACGACCACGAAGAGACTCGAACCCTCAATCTTCTGATCCGAAGTCAGACGCCTTATCCATTAGGTAACGCGGTCTGCCCCAGGGCCACCATTTTGGCTTGTGGTGTGCGGATCAGCCAAACACTTGAAGAGCACCTGGGACATCTTCTACTTGCTTTGCTCAAGCAGATTTGGTAAAAAGGGTCTGAAAAGCATGATTTGGTGCCAAGGTCATGCTTTAAGAAGTGCATTTGCAAAAGGGCTTAGGTGCAGAGTGTTAATACAGCTCCTTGACAATGGTAATAGATCAATAGAGTACCACGAGTAGATGCTATTTCCAGAAGCAGCCAGGGATCTCTACATGTCTTGTCAGGATGGCCGAGTGGTCTAAGGTGCCAGACTCAAGAGCTGTTTCTTCACATTGTGTGGGTCTTCTGGTCTCCGAATGGAGGCGTGGGCTCAAATGCCTCTTCTGACAATCGGTTTACACATTTAGCTTGAACTACAATGACCATTTCTGCTGTCTTTTCATGCTACCATGTCACCGACTAAAAACAATAAACAAAATCCAAAAACTTTGCAGATCCTTCATGAAGATCAAATTGTTGTGAAAACTCTGCTAAGCCATGCTGTTAAATTTGTCATTTAAAGTGCAACTTTAGTCAGAAAATTAAGTCCTGCTAGATCACTTCAGGTTGCCCCATTTTGCATGTAGACTTATGTAAAACATTCAAATATAAGTGTCCATACACTTTAAAATACAGCAATACACAGTGTTTCACCCTGCTCTGCACATACTCAGTTGCTTTCCCATTTTAGGCACTGCTGAGTTTGGAGAGGCTGATCTACTGACAGCCTTAAAGCGCAATTAAACCCTCCTATCCTTTACAGCCAATGAAGCTGCTTCTGTTCTAACTGCAACTGCCATGGTGCTGCACATGTGATCAGTTATGACACCAGCCATTTGATGGTTTGACAGTTTGGTTGAGAACACAAGCAAATGGGACAGTTATCAATTTCAGGATTGTAACAGTTTTTTTGAAACCGTGGAATCAATTGGTTTAGTTCCACTTTATGATTTACTGCTGTTTGGGGGCTCTGGGTTTCAACAAATTGGTCACCTCCAGCAAGAAGCAAGTTGTTATGGGAAAGGTTCCGCTTTAAGTTAAAACGGAGCAAGAATTTGCGAGTGAAGGTCACAGGAACTGGAAAGAGGCATAGAAAATGACCACGAAGGGACTCAAAAGCTCAATCTTCTGATCCGAGGTCAGACGCCTTATCCATTAGGCCACGCGGTCTGCCACACGGCCACCATTTTGGTTTGTGGTGTGTGGCTCAGCCAAACACTTGAAGAGCACCTGGGACATCTTCTACTTGCTTTGCTCAAGCAGATTTGGTAAAAAGGATCTGAAAAGCATGACTTGGTGCCAAGGTCATGCTTTAAGAAGTGCATTTGCAAAAGGGCCTAGGTGCAGAGTGTTAATACAGCTCCTTGACAATGGTAATAGATCAATAGAGTACCACGAGTAGATGCTATTTCCAGAAGCAGCCAGGAAAATCTACATGTCTTGTCAGGATGGCCGAGTGGTCTAAGGTGCCAGACTCAAGAGCTGTTTCTTCACATTGCGTGGGTGTTCTGGTCTCCGAATGGAGGCGTGCGTTCAAATCCCACTTCTGACAATCGGTTTACACGTTTAGCTTGAACTAGAATGGCCATTTCTGCTGTCTTTTCATACTACCATGTCACCGACTAAAAACAATAAAAAAAAATCCAAAAACTTTGCAGATCCTTCATGAAGATCAAATTGTTGTGAAAACTCTGCTAGGCCATGCTGTTAAATCTGTCATTTAAAGTGCAACTTTAGTCAGAAAATTAAATCCTACTAGATCACTTCAGGTTGGCCCATTTTGCATGTAGACTTACCGTATTTTTCGCACCATAAGACGCACCTGACCATAAGACGCACCTAGGTTTTAGAGGAGGAAAACAAGAAAAAAAAATATTCTGAACCAAATGGTGTACTAAAATATTTTCCAGTGCCCATGAAATGCAGCCTGACCATTGCCATAGTAAACGCAGAGTGACCATTGTCATAGTAAACGTAGAGTGACCATGCCATCAGTGGTGGGACACCCTGGGAAGAGGAGAGAGGGGACGCCGTTGGAAGAGGAGAGAGGGGACGCCGTTTGAAGAGGAGAGAGGGGACGCCGTTGAAAGAGGACAGAGGGGACGCCGTGGGAAGAGGACAGAGGGGACGCCGTGGGAAGAGGACAGAGGGGACGCCGTGGGAAGAGGACAGAGGGGACGCCGTGGGAAGAGGACAGAGGGGACGCCGTGGGAAGAGGAGAGAGGGGACCCAGTGGGAAGAGGAGAGAGGGGACGCCGTGGGAAGAGGACAGAGGGGACGCCATGGGAAGAGGACAGAGGGGACGTTGTGGCAGTCAATAAGGCCTAGAGGATAGCAGGCTAGGCACTTCCTAATGGCTCAGTCCCTGGGAATAGTAATGGATAATGGCCAACAGGCCCTCTTACCAGACCCAGCGAAATCGCAACAGTGATCCCTCTGGCTGGACGTTCGCTCACTCTGGGTGACTCTAGTCAGTAGTGTAGCATGTCTGTATCCTGGAAGCGTCTCGGTCTTTCTCCCTCTCTGGTGGTGCGGGTACAGAGGTTACAGTGTGGCTCCCTCTCTGGTGGTGCGGGAACAGTGTGGCTCCCTCTCTGGTGGTGCAGGTACAGCATGGCTCTCTGGCGGTGCGGGTACATTGTGGCTCTCTGGCGGTGTGCGGGTACAGTGTGGCTCTCTGGCGGTGCGGGTACAGCGTGGCTCTCTGGCGGTGTGCGGGTACAGTGTGGCTCTCTGGCGGTGCGGGTACAGTGTGGCTCCCTGGTGGTGCGGGGTACAGCGTGGCTCCCTGGTGGTACAGGGTACAGCGTGACTCCCTGGTGGTGCAGGGTACAGCGTGGCTCTCTGGCGGTGTGCGGGTACAGTGTGGCTCTCTGGCAGTGCGGGTACAGCGTGGCTCTCTGGCGGTGTGCGGGTACAGCGTGGCTCTCTGGCAGTGCGGGTACAGCGTGGCTCTCTGGCGGTGTGCGGGTACAGTGTGGCTCTCTGGCGTTGCGGATACAGTGTGGCTCCCTGGTGGAGCGGGGTACAGCGTGGCTCCCTGGTGGTGCAGGGTACAGCGTGGCTCTCTGGCAGTGCGGGTACAGCGTGGCTCCCTGGTGGTGCGGGGTACAGCGTGGCTCTCTGGTGGTGCGGGGTACAGCGTGGCTCTCTGGTGGTGCGGGGTACAGCGTGGCTCTCTGGTGGTGCGGGGTACAGCATGGCTCTCTGGTGGTGTGGGGTACAGCGTGTCCCCCAGCAGAGTATACTCTTTTGCTCCTCTTCTAACACCCCCTCCAGCAGAGTGTTTGCATGCTGGAGGAACTGGTGCCAGAACTCTGCCGTGACTTCATTTCCCATGATGCCCCCAGTGTCTTCTGATTGGCCCTCTGCTGTGGCCAATCATGGGAAGGGAAACAGTGGGCAGTAAGCTGGGTGGCGGCCAGCAAATCCAATTAGAGCCACTCTCTCTTTCTTTTCTCCCTTCGGGTTACAGAAAGGGAAGGGGGGGCGGCGGGGGAGATATACAGACAGCCCGCAGCTCTCCTCTCCCTGTCACAGCGCCGCTGCTCTATTTGCCAGAGAACTTGGCAGCAGCGCTGTGACAGGGAGAGGAGAGCTGCGGGCTGTCTGTATATCTCCCCCGCCGCCCCCTTCCCTTTCTGTAACCCGAAGGGAGAAAAGAAAGAGAGAGCGGCTCTAATTGGATTGCAATGCGAGCAATGTGTAAGGGGCGGTGCCAGCGGCGGCGGGGGGCGGAGCCAGTGGCGGTGGTCAGGGGATTCCAGCAGCTACGGGAGCAATGAGAGCGGATGGCAGGGGCGGTGCCAGCGACGGGGGGGGCGGGGCCTGTCATGTATTCGGACTATAGAACGCAGGGACATTTTCCCCCATATTTCTGGGGGAAAAAAGTGCGTCTTATAGTCCGAAAAATACGGTATGTAAAACATTCAAATATAAGTGTCCATACACTTTAAAATACAGCAATACACAGTGTTTCACCCTGCCCTGCACATACTCAGTTGCTTTCCCATTTTAGGCACTGCTGAGTTTGGAGAGGCTGATGTACTGACAGCCTTAAAGCACAATTAAACCCTCCTATCCTTTACAGCCAATGAAGCTGCTTCTATTCTAACTGCAACTGCCATGGTGCTTCACATGTGATCAGTTATGACACCAGCCATTTGATTGTTTGACAGTTTGGTTGAGATCACAAGCAAATGGGACAGTTATCAATCCAAAGATTCCAGGATTGTAACAGTTTTTTTGAAACCGTGAAATCAATTGGTTTAGTTCCACTTTATGATTTACTGCTGTTTGGGGGCTCTGGGTTTCAACAAATTGGTCACCTCCAGCAAGAAGCAAGTTCTATTACCATTGTCAAGGAGCTGTATTAACACTCTGCACCTAAGCCCTATTGCAAATGCACTTCTTAAAGCATGACCTTGGCACCAAGTCATGCTTTTCAGATCCTTTTTACCAAATCTGCTTGAGTGTATGGACACTTATATTTGAATGTTTTACATAAGTCTACATGCAAAATGGGCCAACCTGAAGTGATCTAGCAGGATTTAATTTTCTGACTAAAGTTGCACTTTAAATGACAGATTTAACAGCATGGCCTAGCAGAGTTTTCACAACAATTTGATCTTCATGAAGGATCTGCAAAGTTTTTGGATTTTTTTTAATTGTTTTTAGTCGGTGACATGGTAGTATGAAAAGACAGCAGAAATGGTCATTCTAGTTCAAGCTAAATGTGTAAACTGATTGTCAGAAGTGGGATTTGAACCAACGCCTCCATTCGGAAACCAGAACACCCACGCAATGTGAAGAAACAGCTCTTGAGTCTGGCGCCTTAGACCACTCGGCCATCCTGACAAGACATGTAGAGATCCTTGGCTGCTTCTGGAAATAGCATCTACTCGTGGTACTCTATTGATCTATTACCATTGTCAAGGAGCTGTATTAACACTCTGCACCTAAGCCCTATTGCAAATGCACTTCTTAAAGCATGACCTTGGCACCAAGTCATGCTTTTCAGATCCTTTTTAACAAATCTGCTTGAGCAAAGCAAGTAGAAGATGTCCCAGGTGCTCTTCAAGTGTTTGGCTGATCCGCACACCAGAAACCAAAATGGTGACCCTGTGGCAGACCGCGTGGCCTAATGTATAAGGTGTTTGACTTCGGATCAGAAGATTGAGGGTTCGAGTCCCTTTGTGGTTGTTTTCTTTGCCTCTTTCCAGTTCCTGTGACCTTCACTCGCAAATTCTTGCTCCGTTTTAACTTAAAGCGGAACCTTTCCCATAACAACTTGCTTCTTGCTGGAGGTGACCAATTTGTTGAAACCCAGAGCCCCCAAACAGCAGTAAATCATAAAGTGGAACTAAACCAATTGATTTCACGGTTTAAAAAAAAACTGTTACAATCCTGGAATCCCGGGATTGATAACTGTCCCATTTGCTTGTGTTCTCAACCAAACTGTCAAACCATCAAATGGCTGGTGTCATAACTGATCACATGTGCAGCACCATGGCAGTTGCAGTTAGAACAGAAGCAGCTTCATTGGCTGTAAAGGATAGGAGGGTTTAATTGCGCTTTAAGGCTGTCAGTAGATCAGCCTCTCCAAACTCAGCAGTGCCTAAAATGGGAAAGCAACTGAGTATGTGCAGAGCAGGGTGAAACACTGTGTATTGCTGTATTTTAAAGTGTATGGACACTTATATTTGAATGTTTTACATAAGTCTACATGCAAAATGGGCCAACCTGAAGTGATCTAGCAGGATTTAATTTTCTGACTAAAGTTGCACTTTAAATGACAGATTTAACAGCATGGCCTAGCAGAGTTTTCACAACAATTTGATCTTCATGAAGGATCTGCAAAGTTTTTGGATTTTTTTTTATTGTTTTTAGTCGGTGACATGGTAGTATGGAAAGACAGCAGAAATGATCATTCTAGTTCAAGCTAAATGTGTAAACTGATTGTCAGAAGTGGGATTTGAACCCACGCCTCCATTCGGAGACCAGAACACCCACGCAATGGGAAGAAACAGCTCTTGAGTCTGGCGCCTTAGACCACTCGGCCATCCTGACAAGACATGTAGAGATCCCTGGCTGCTTCTGGAAATAGCATCTACTCGTGGTACTCTATTGATCTATTACCATTGTCAAGGAGCTGTATTAACACTCTGCACCTAAGCCCTATTGCAAATGCACTTCTTAAAGCATGACCTTGGCACCAAGTCATGCTTTTCAGATCCTTTTTACCAAATCTGCTTGAGCAAAGCAAGTAGAAGATGTCCCAGGTGCTCTTCAAGTGTTTGGCTGATCCGCACACCACAAACCAAAATGGGAGCCCTGTGGCAGACTGTGTTGCCTAATGGATAAGGCATCTGACTTCGGATCAGAAGATTGAGGGTTCGAGTCCCTTCATGGTTGTTTTCTTTGCCTCCTTCCAGTTCCTGTGACCTTCACTCGCAAATTCTTGCTCCGTTTTAACTTAAAGCGGAACCTTTCCCATAACAACTTGCTTCTTGCTGGAGGTGACCAATTTGTTGAAACCCAGAGCCCCCAAACAGCAGTAAATCATAAAGTGGAACTAAACCAATTGATTTCACGGTTTCAAAAAAACTGTTACAATCCTGGAATCCTGGGATTGATAACTGTCCCATTTGCTTGTGTTCTCAACCAAACTGTAAAACCATCAAATGGCTGGTGTCATAACTGATCACATGTGCAGCACCATGGCAGTTGCAGTTAGAACAGAAGCAGCTTCATTGGCTGTAAAGGATAGGAGGGTTTAATTGCGCTTTAAGGCTGTCAGTAGATCAGCCTCTCCAAACTCAGCAGTGCCTAAAATGGGAAAGCAACTGAGTATGTGCAGAGCAGAGTGAAACACTGTGTATTGCTGTATTTTAAAGTGTATGGACACTTATATTTGAATGTTTTACATAAGTCTACATGCAAAATGGGCCAACCTGAAGTGATCTAGTAGGATTTCATTTTCTGACTAAAGTTGCACTTTAAATGACAGATTTAACAGCATGGCCTAGAAGAGTTTTCACAACAATTTGATCTTCATGAAGGATCTGCAAAGTTTTTGGATTTTTTTAATTGCTTTATGTCAGTGACATGGTAGCATGAAAAGACAGCAGAAATGGTCATTCTATTTCAAGCTAAATGTGTAAAGTGATTGTCAGAAGCGGGATTTGAACCCACACCTCCATTCGGAGAGCAGAACACCCACACAATGTGAAGAAACAGCTCTTGAGTCTGGCGCCTTAGACCACTCGGCCATCCTGACATGACGTGCAGAAATCCCTGGCTGCTTCTGGAAATAGCATCTACTCGTGGTACTCTATTGATCTATTACCATTGTCAAGGAGCTGTATTAACACTCTGCACCTAAGCCCTTTTGCAAATGCACTTCTTAAAGCATGACCTTGGCACCAAGTCATGCTTTTTAGATCCTTTTTACCAAATCTGCTCGAGCAAAGCAAGTAGAAGATGTCCCAGGTGCTCTTCAAGTGTTTGGCTGATCCGCACACCACAAACCAAAATGGGGGCCCTGTGGCAGACTGCGTTGCCTAATGGATAAGGCGTCTGACTTCGGATCAGAAAATTGAGGGTTCGAGTCCCTTTATGGTTGTTTTCTTTGCCTCTTTCCAGTTCCTGTGACCTTCACTCGCAAATTCTTGCTCCGTTTTAACTTAAAGCAGAACCTTTCCCATAACAACTTTCTTCTTGCTGGAGGTGACCAATTTGTTGAAACCCAGAGCCCCCAAACAGCAGTAAATCATAAAGTGGAACTAAACCAATTGATTTCACGGTTCCAAAAAAACTGTTACAATCCTGGAATCCCGGGATTGATAATTGTCCCATTTGCTTGTGTTCTCAACCAAACTGTGGCGTTTGGGAACCTGCCACTGAGGAACCGCACATTGCACAAACTCACGGAAGGGGGCCGAGTCTACCAACTGAAAAGGCAGCAGTTGAAGCGCTAGCAATTTAGCCAAGCTAGCATTCAACCGCTGGGCATGTGGATGGCTGGGAGTGAACTTCTTTTGACGGTCCAGCAGCTGGGGCAGGGAAATTTGCCTGCTAGAATCGGACGTCGGTGTACTGCTAGCAGAGTGGCCGCAAGTACTTGGCTGTGACACACCTAATTCTATACCTTCATTCCTCTCAGTGCAGGTTTCAGAGAGGACTGAAGGTATAGTGGGGTTGGAGATTCCAGCTGATGCGGTGCAAGAAGAGGTCCGCTTTGTTCTTCGGTGTGGGTCTTTAAGGTAGGCTTGCCAACGAGCTGCATGGCAGGTCAACATATGTCTGATCAAGCATGTGGTGCCCAAGCGGCTGATGTTTTGGCCACGCGATATACGCTTGAGACATATGTTGCAAACAGCAGCTGTGCGATCTGATGCACTCGCCTCAAAAAAGGCCCACACCAAAGAACTTTTTGAATGACGGGCAGAGGCAGCGCCCTGCACAGGCGGAGCTCTGCGGTGTGATTCCGTCGGTGTGCTGCCCAAACGCTGGCCACCCAAGGGCATCCTGCCTCGTTGGAGATGTGCCTCCTCCTCATCCTCCTCCTCCTCTCCTCTCCTATTAGGCACCCACGTGGAGTCAGTGACCTCATCATCCCCTCCCTCCTCATCACTGGAGCCAATCTGGCAGTATGCTGCAGCTGCTCGAGCATGACTGCCAGATTGGTGTCCTTCTTGAGCATCCCCTCTCTCTGCTCTCACGCTACTGCCTTCCTCTATCTGGGTATCATCATCAGATCCTTCGAAACGCTGGGCATCCTCCTGGAGCATGTACCCAACACTGTGCTCAAACAGTTCGGGGGACTCCTCAGGAGGAGGACATGGTGGGTCTAGGGAAGGATTGACTAATGAAGATAATGATACCAGAGAAGAGGACGCTTTGGCAGCTGCTTTGCCAGTACCCTGAGCCTGGGTGAGAGAGGATGAGGAGGATGAGGTGGGCTTGGTCATCCACTCTACCAAGTCTTCGGCATGATGTGGCTCAACATGTCCAGCTGCCGAAAAGAAGGACAAGCGTGTCCCATGGCCATGTGCTGATGACAATGCACCGCGTCCACGACCAGCACTGTTGCCCCCAGACACAGAGCTTGCTTGCCCTCTTTTTTTGCCTCCTGACTGTCTGCCTCTCCTTGTTTGCCTTCCAGACATTTTAATGGATGGCCTGCAGGGAGATGGGAAAAACAGCAATAAGGGCTACCTTCAGGTGTATACTGTGCAGGAGGCTTAGCAACAATGACACCGACACTGTCCCCTGCCTATCCTTCTCTGTCCCTAAACACAAGGATTTGCAATATGCTTCAGCAAGATTGGTTTAGCACAGAATAGCACACTGACAGTTTCCCTCACTGTCCTTCTCTGTCCCTACAAACAAGATTTAGCACAGAATAGCACACTGATAGTTTCCACGAGTGTACTTCTCTGTCCCTAAACTCAAGGATTTCAAATATGGTTCAGCAAGATTGGTTTAGCACAGAATAGCACACTGATAGTTTCCCTCACTGTCCTTCTCTGTCCCTACAAACAAGATTTAGCACAGAATAGCACACTGATAGTTTCCACGAGTGTCCTTCTCTGTCCCTAAACTCAAGGATTTCAAATATGGTTCAGCAAGATTGGTTTAGAACAGAATAGCACACTGACATTTTCCCTCACTGTACCTCTCTGTCCCTAAACTCAAGGATTTCAAATATGGTTCAGCAAGATTGGTTTAGAACAGAATAGCACACTGACAGTTTCCCTCACTGTCCTTCTCTGTCCCTACAAACAAGATTTAGCACAGAATAGCACACTGATAGTTTCCACAAGTGTCCTTCTATGTCCCTAAACTCAAGGATTTCAAATATGGTTCAGCAAGATTGGTTTAGAACAGAATAGCACACTGACACTTTCCCTCACTGTACCTCTCTGTCCCTAAACTCAAGGATTTCAAATATGGTTCAGCAAGATTGGTTTACAACAGAATAGCACACTGACAGTTTCCCTCACTGTCCTTCTCTGTCCCTACAAACAAGATTTAGCACAGAATAGCACACTGATAGTTTCCACGAGTGTCCTTCTCTGTCCCTAAACTCAAGGATTTCAAACATGGTTCAGCAAGATTGGTTTAGCACAGAATAGCACACTGATAGTTTCCCTCACTGTCCTTCTCTGTCCCTACAAACAAGATTTAGCACAGAATAGCACACTGATAGTTTCCACGAGTGTCCTTCTCTGTCCCTAAACTCAAGGATTTCAAATATGGTTCAGCAAGATTGGTTTAGAACAGAATAGCACACTGACACTTTCCCTCACTGTACCTCTCTGTCCCTAAACTCAAGGATTTCAAATATGGTTCAGCAAGATTGGTTTAGAACAGAATAGCACACTGACAGTTTCCCTCACTGGCCTTCTCTGTCCCTACAAACAAGATTTAGCACAGAATAGCACACTGATAGTTTCCACGAGTGTCCTTCTCTGTCCCTAAACTCAAGGATTTCAAATATGGTTCAGCAAGATTGGTTTAGAACAGAATAGCACACTGACAGTTTCCCTCACTGTCCTTCTCTGTCCCTACAAACAAGATTTAGCACAGAATAGCACACTGATAGTTTCCACGAGTGTCCTTCTCTGTCCCTAAACTCAAGGATTTCAAATATAGTTCAGCAAGATTGGTTTAGCACAGAATAGCACACTGATAGTTTCCCTCACTGTACCTCTCTGTCCCTAAACTCAAGGATTTCAAATATGGTTCAGCAAGATTGGTTTAGAACAGAATAGCACACTGACACTTTCCCTCACTGTACCTCTCTGTCCCTAAACTCAAGGATTTCAAATATGGTTCAGCAAGATTGGTTTAGAACAGAATAGCACACTGATAGTTTCCCTCGCTGTACCTCTCTGTCCCTAAACTCAAGGATTTCAAATATGGTTCAGCAAGATTGGTTTAGAACAGAATAGCACACTGACACTTTCCCTCACTGTACCTCTCTGTCCCTAAACTCAAGGATTTCAAATATGGTTCAGCAAGATTGGTTTAGAACAGAATAGCACACTGACACTTTCCCTCACTGTCCTTCTCTGTCCCTACAAACAAGGTTTAGCACAGAATAACACACTGACACTCTCCCTACCTATCCTTATTTGTCCCTAAACACAAGGAATCCAGGATTAGTAAAGGAAAAAAAATGACACTGTCCCTGCCTATGCTTCTCTTTCCCTGCTCCGGAACACACTACACAAGGCCGCCGCGCTGGCGGCTTTTTATAGTGTGGGGCGTGTACTAAACACCCTCAGCAATAATTGGCCACAGGCATCCTGCCTGTGGCCAATCATTGCTCTCCTCGCTGCCGGCGCTGTGATTGGCCAAGCATGCGGGGTCACAGTGCATGCTTGGCCAATCACAGCACCTGGATGACACTGTGATGGCGTAGTGCATTGTGGGCCGTTCACGTGACTCGAATTTGGCGCGAACGGCCCAAATCGTTCGTTCTTCGTCGAAAGATCGAACAGCCGATGTTCGAGTCGAACTTATGTTCGACTTGAACACAAAGCTCATCCCTACTCTTGAGTCTGTCGCCTTAGACCACTCGGCCATCCTGACAAGACATGTAGAGATCCCTGGCTGCTTCTGGAAATAGCATCTACTCGTGGTACTCTATTGATCTATTACCATTGTCAAGGAGCTGTATTAACACTATGCACCTAAGCCCTTTTGCAAATGCACTTCTTAAAGCATGACCTTGGCACCAAGTCATGCTTTTCAGATCCTTTTTACCAAATCTGCTTGAGCAAAGCAAGTAGAAGATGTCCCAGGTGCTCTTCAAGTGTTTGGCTGATCCGCACACCACAAACCAAAATGGTAGCCCTGTGGCAAACCGTGTGGCCTAATGGATAAGGCGTCTGACTTCGGGTCAGAAGATTGAGGGTTCGAGTCCCTTCATGGTCATTTTCTTTGCCTCCTTCCAGTTCCTGTGACCTTCTCTCGCAAATTCTTGCTCCGTTTTAACTTAAAGCGGAACCTTTCCCATAACAACTTGCTTCTTGCTGGAGGTGACCAATTTGTTGAAACCCAGAGCCCCCAAACAGCAGTAAATCATAAAGTGGAACTAAACCAATTGATTTCACGGTTTCAAAAAAACTGTTACAATCCTGGAATCCCGGGATTGATAACTGTCCCATTTGCTTGTGTTCTCAACCAAATTGTCAAACCATCAAATGGCTGGTGTCATAACTGATCACATGTGCAGCACCATGGCAGTTGCAGTTAGAACAGAAGCAGCTTCATTGGCTGTAAAGGATAGGAGGGTTTAATTGCGCTTTAAGGCTGTCAGTAGATCAGCCTTTCCAAACTCAGCAGTGCCTAAAATGGGAAAGCAACTAAGTATGTGCAGAGCAGGGTGAAACACTGTGTATTGCTGTATTTTAAAGTGTATGGACACTTATATTTGAATGTTTTACATAAGTCTACATGCAAAATGGGCCAACCTGAAGTGATCTAGTAGGATTTCATTTTCTGACTAAAGTTGCACTTTAAATGACAGATTTAACAGCATGGCCTAGCAGAGTTTTCTTTCTTTTTCAAATATTTTATTAAAGATTACACAATACAGTTCATTATGTTATACAAGATTTTAAAATTAAGTAGATAAGTGTAGACGGAATTTTTATCTTCTCTACAATTTTGCATATAAATATGGAGTAAAGAAAATGTATTATTGAAAATAAATGCATAAGTAATAACAATCATTAAATGAAACAGTATAATAAAAGAGGGAAGAGAGAAAAAAAGAAAAAGGGAGGAGTGGGGGGGAGGGGGGAAAAGAGTAATATGTAATAAGAAAGCTTATCTTATACCATTTGTAAACAGATTTATCAATATCTAATCGTAAGGAATACATAAAAGAAGATGAATAGTTTAATTGGGTATACTAATAAAAGACAGTCTCGGTCAACTTAAATCGTATCAGGGCCAAGGTCCAGCTAGGTGGCTTGGCATGTCCTGAAGATAAAGAGGGTCGTCACTGTCTAAATGGACAACTATGTGTCATACTAAAGTCACTAATGATAGGTCAGTGAACTAAATCATCCGTGGTATAAATATACATTGTTTTATTGAGTGGAAATACATTTTGTGGGTCTCTAATTCAACAAGATCAAGGTAACAGGGGAAGAAGGGATAGGATGTGGGAAATTTCTCCAGAGGGAGTCAGGAGTGGGGGAAATGTGTCTAAATAGGATTGGATAGTGATTAAGGCATTGTAATTAAGTCAGTACCAGTGCAAGGTCAAAGCCCTGTGGTAGGTGGTGATTTATCCATGGGCTCCAAAGTGCTTCAAATTTAGCAATTTTATCTAAATAGATCGCTTCTGTTTTAGCATGAATTAATGCCTGATTAATTCTATGTTTAACCGGTATAATGCTTAAAGTGGAAGTTTTCCATGCGAAAGCAATTGATTGTTTTGCAGCTGTAGTTACATATAACATCAGTTTAAATTGTCGGTTAGTAATATTTGGGGGTTTACTATTTAAAAGAGCTACTGTGGGGTCTGGTTGCAAAGTGGTGCTAAACATGGTGGATAATAGATCAAATATTTTTTTCCAAAAGGTGAGAACAATGGGACAGGTCCACCAAATATGTAATTGTGTGCCTTTGTCAGTGCAACCTCTAAAGCATTGTGCAGGATATTGTGGGTGGAATTTAGAGATTCTAGCAGGAACTAAGTACCATCGTGTGAGAAACTTATAGTTTGTTTCTAGGGCAGCAATATTTGGTGTTGCTGAGTTTGTTGCTTTCCATATTTGTGGCCAATTTAAATTTCCAGGTTGGAGATTCAAATCGGATTCCCATTTAGATGTGTATGGTGGAGGGTTTTCAGAGATAGGAAGCAGTAGTTTTCTGTATAGTTCAGAGATCAAGCCTCGTTTATGTGGGTCAGTAATGCAGGTATGCTCAAATGTCGTGCGTTCATCAGTGAACATATTCTGAGGGTTGTTTAGCTGTATAAAATTCTTAATTTGTAAGTATCTGAAGGTTTCTGTTGGAGGTAGGTCATAGGTATCACTAAGTGTGGGGAAGGGGATGATTTCATTTGAATCAATAAATTGGTGTGTTCGTATTAGTCCTTTTTTAGACCAAGTTGAAAAAGAGGATGGGAAGGTCCAGGCCGGATAGAAATCAGGGTTATGTAAGAAGGAAAGAAGAGGGTTATGTAAGGATTGTAATCTAAATCGTGATTTGAACCTGTCCCAGATAGTCAGACTATGTTTGGTAATAGGGTTAGAAATTCTTCGCCGGAGTGAAGGGGGGAGCCATAGGATATTTGCCAGTGAAAGGGGGTCACAATCGGCCGATTCGATCGAAACCCATAGTGGAATCTCCTTAGTGGCATGATATTTAGGGAGTTGGGCAAGTTGGGCAGCATAGTAGTATTTGCTAAAGTTGGGTACGCTTAGACCTCCCTGTGTTCGAGGAGTAAAAAGGGTATTTTGTGATAAGCGTGGTTTAATTTTGCCCCATATAAATTGTAACACTTTGCGTTGGATGATTCGTAAAAAGTAGGCTGGGACCCGGATTGGAAGGTTTCTAAAAAGATATAAAAGTTTTGGTAATATGGACATTTTTGCTACAGTTATTCTACCCAACCATGCCAGTGGTAATGTGGACCAATTCTTCATCAATGAGGTAAGTTGTTTTAGCAAAGGAGGGTAATTAGCTTGATATAAATTAGATGGGTCAGCTGTAAATGAGATACCTAGGTAGGTAATATGTGTGTTAGACCAGGTAAAGGGAAGAGAGTTTTGTAATTCCGTAAGTAATTCCAGAGGGAGTGAGATATTCAGGGCTTTAGATTTTTGGGTGTTTATTTTCAGGCCGGAGATCATACTAAATTTAGTAAGTGTATCTATAAGGTTAGGTGCTGATGTTAGGGGAGACGTGAGAACAATCAAAATGTCGTCAGCAAACATACATAGCTTATGTTGGTGTCCACCCAATTCGAGACCTTTAATATTGATATTCGTACGAATCATTTGTGCAAGGGGTTCGATCGCTAAAGCGAAAAGGAGTGGGGATAAAGGGCAGCCCTGCCTGGTTCCTCGTTCTATTTTTATGGGTTCAGATCGAAATCCTGAGTATAAAACATGTGCTTTTGGATTATCATACAGTGATAATAGCCATTGTAGAAAATTTGTTCCGAAACCCCATTTTTGGAGAATAGATTTTAGATAATCCCAAGATAAAGTGTCAAATGCTTTCTGGATATCTATTGAGAGGAAGTGACGTCAGAGTTCGGTTTAGGTATCATTGATATAGAGGCTAGAAGGGTTTCAGGACGAAAAAAATGTCCTGAGAGGAGAGAATTAAAAGCTTCTGTTAGGAGAGGGGAGAGTAGTGTGGAGAATCGTTTGTAATATGTGGCTGAAAAGCCATCTGGGCCAGGACGCTTATGCAGTTTCAAATTTTTTATAGCTAATTGTAATTCCTCTGTTGTAATAGGTCTTTCAAGGGATTCAAGTTGGTTAGTGTTGAGTGAGGGCAGTTGAATAGTAGAAAGTAAAGAGGATAGTTTTGTTTGGTCTATATTATGGGTATCTTTGTATAAATCTGTCAGTTTCCTTTGGAATTCATTTACTATCTTTAGTGGATTGCTAGAAAAATTATTTTTTGTAATTTGCAGTCGTATTGGTTTTCTAATGTGGTCTGCTTTACGTAAAGCTAGAGCTAAAAAGGTAGTGGGTTTATTTGCTTTCATATATAATGTATGTCTAGATTTTCGAAGAATTTTTTCTGCCGAGTCCGTTAAGAAAATGTCTAGTTCCAGCTTTGCTTTATCATAGGTTAGATGGTTACTGGGGGAAGGAGTTGTTTGAAAATCCTCTGAAGCTTTGTAAAAAGTTTCTTCCAATTTTGTCTGAATAATTTTATTCTGTTTTTTTAAGATGAGCTGCTTGACTGAGGCATACTCCTCTTATTGTTGGTTTGTGGGCTTCCCAAAGCGTCAAAGGATTAATATCTGGCGACTTATTATTCGTGTAATATTCTTGAATAGTTTTTTCAATTGTTTGTCTATAGGACGGGATGGCTAAAAGATTGTCATTTATAGTCCAAGAGCGATAGTTGGGTTTTGGGACAAGGGAAGAGAAAGTAGTGATAGTAGCATTATGGTCTGACCATGTACATGAAGTAATTTGGGAGTGAAGGATAAGGTGTGCAGAATTGATATTAGTAAATAAATGATCAATTTGAGAGAATTGTTTGTGTGGGTGGGAATAGTGGGTATATTGACGTTTTTTAGGATGTTGTTCACGCCAAGTGTCCAGTAGTGTATGTTGGTTGAGCAGGTTTTGGTAAGTGGGGCGGAGGTTTGAGGAAGGTGTAGGGGATTTATCCAGAATTGGGTATATTGCTTGGTTTGAGTCTCCGCACATTATAAGCATCCCTTTTTTATGTGTATCTACAATAGCGAATAGGTGTGAAAGAAAGGCAAGAGGGTTTTTGTTCGGGGCATAATATGTGACAATGGTTACTTCGGCATCTAATAATAAACCTGTGAGTATTAGGTATCGACCTTCAGGGTCTGCAATCTCAGCCTGGAGAGTAAATGGTGTAGTGTTATGGAAAGCTATCATTACTCCCCTTTGTTTAGTTGAGGCTGAGGCTTTGAAAATTTGGGGATATCGACGATAGCAAAATTTGGGAGAGGAAAGAGTAGAAAAATGTGTCTCTTGTAAGCACACAATATATGCTGAAAGAGAAGAGAAAAATTGAAAGGCTTTCGTTCTTTTAGGAGGGGAATTGAGACCCTGTACATTTAGTGTAAGCACATTTAGAGAAGTCATGGTAATAAATGAGTAAGCTTAAACAGAATATATATAGTGTGTAGGTAGTAGTTGGAGAGTTCAGGAGAAATGTACGTTAAATTGTTTAAAGCTAAGAAAATGGATATGAAAAGGTAAGTATCAGTTATGTATTGGGTAATTTTATTTTATTTTATTTCTTGGGAGGGGGGGGGGAATAAATGAAATAATAAATCTGGTATTAATGTGATGGAGAGAAGTTTATTAATGTGTTAAGTATTTAAGTTGAGCTCCGAATTGGAGCTAATATCCAATGTGTGGCAACAGTTACCACACAATGGGTACTATTTCGTCCAAAGGATGTCTGGTATATTATACCAGGCACGTAAGGAACGTTTGTGAGGTGCAGTGGACTGTCTACGAGAACCGAACAACCTGTATAACTTTATAACATATAACTTATTGTACTGAACAAGTTTTAAAGGCAAATTTAAACAAAACAATAACCATTTAAGTTTCCTATTAGGATCTGTGTAGGATAAGAAGTGTAGAGTCCCACGCGCGAGGCAGAGAAATAATATAAAGATTATGTAATTCATTTAGAATAACTGGGATGTATATAATGACAGTGGAGAATTACTGAAGGGTTTCTCTGACTCATGCACGGGAGGTAACACTTTAGCAGGTAAACTATTAGAGGTGTATTCACAAAATCCATGCAGTTCTTTTATCACATAGATTTGTGACTCAGCTATATACATATATAATGTGGTTGTAGTTAATTCTTCCATAGCTATTAGTCTATGAATATTATCACATGCAAAATGGATAATTTTAAGAGAACCCAATAAAGTGTTAAACCAGCTGAGACAGAGGATAAGTCTGCCTCAGGGGTCACCATAACAGGTTATTAACCGAGTATCTAGATAATAATAATATTTTTTATTTTTTATATCACCAATTGGAATAGACTCAGTCCATTTGATCTTCGACAGTTTGTTGTGGAGCAGCTAAGCGGCTTCTTTTGTTAGTGTTGGAGAGGGCTTGAAGAGCTGACAGGTCTTGTTGTGCTGTGGGAGAACCTGAGGAAGCTCTTCTCTTGGATCCTTCTGAGGTATTTTCAGGTATGGATAGACGAAGTTCTTTAATTATGGAGATAAGATCTTCAGTTGATTTGCAGGTGTAGGAGTTGCCTTTATATGTGAAACGTAGGGCAAATGGGAAGCCCCAACGATAAGGTATGCGATTGTGTTGAAGAATTAAAAGTTGAGGCTTCATCATCTTTCTTTTGGTTAGGGTTTGCTGTGAGAGGTCCTGGAAAACCTGGTATTTGTGTCCTTGGAAAATCAGAGCATCTTTATTGCGGGCTGCTTCCAGAAGTAGTTCCTTGGTATTGAAGTAGTGCAGCTTAATAACAATGTCTCTTGGGGGACCTTCTTCTTTTCGGGGGGCTAGTGTTCTATGGACCCTGTCCATTTCCAAGCGTTCAATAGGAACTGCAGGAATTAGTTCATGAAGGAGTGTGGTAATTGTAGGTTGGAGGTCTAATATAGATTCTGGTATACCACGTATTCTTAGATTAGACCTTCTGGCTCTGTTCTCATATTCTTCTAAACGGTTGTTAAGGGAGATATTGTCTTCTCTCAATAATTCCAATTCGGCTGTGTTATATGCAGTTATTCCATCAATTTCATCCATCCTTTGCTCCAATACTGATGTTCGTCTGCCCACCCCACGGATTTCCAGCGTCAGTTTCTCTGTGATGGAATCTGAGGTGTTTTGTAGTGCCCTCTGTAAAACTCTTTCAAATTGGGCAATAAGGTCTGAATTTGGTGCTGTACTTTGTAGGATATTCGGACTCAAATTAAAGTCAAATTCAGGTTCAGGTTCTATATTATAAGCTGACTGAGCTTTACTCAGTTTCTGTGAGTGAGGTAATGAGGAGCGGGAAGAAGAGGCTGCTGCCATTTTAGTCACAGCTTTCGTCAGCGCTTCAGGGACCTTTGGTGTTTTAAGCCTTGATCTTCTCCCACTATACATCATATGTCTATGAGCCTGAGAGTATTAGCTATCTTTCGGTTACCGTTCCGGTACAGTTAGCGTCTTCAACTCGTTTTATGTCGGTTGTCAAGTCCCGGTAGATGCGGAGCGCTAGGTGGACATTACCTGCCTAGTCAGCCTCGCGCATGCGCCTCTCGGATTAGCAGAGTTTTCACAACAATTTGATCTTCATGAAGGATCTGCAAAGTTTTTGGATTTTTTTTTATTGTTTTTAGTCGGTGACATGGTAGTATGAAAAGACAGCAGAAATGGTCATTCTAGTTCAAGCTAAATGTGTAAACTGATTGTCAGAAGTGGGATTTAAACCCACACCTCCATTCGGAGACCAGAACACCCACGCAACGTGAAGAAACAGCTCTTGAGTCTGGCGCCTTAGACCACTCGGCCACCCTGACAAGACATGTAGAGATCCCTGGCTGCTTCTGGAAATAGCATCTACTCGTGGTACTCTATTGATCTATTACCATTGTCAAGGAGCTGTATTAACACTCTGCACCTAAGCCCTTTTGCAAATGCACTTCTTAAAGCATGACCTTGGCAGCAAGTCATGCTTTTCAGATCCTTTTTACCAAATCTGCTTGAGCAAAGCAAGTAGAAGATGTCCCAGGTGCTCTTCAAGTGTTTGGCTGATCCGCACACCACAAACCAAAATTGGGACCATGTGGCAGACCGCGTGGCCTAATGGTATAAGGCGCCTGACTTTGGATCAGAAGATTGAGGGTTCGAGTACTTTCGTGGTCGTTTTCTATGCCTCTTTCCAGTTCCTGTGACCTTCACTTGCAAATTCTTGCTCCGTTTTAACTTAAAGCGGAACCTTTCCCATAACAACTTGCTTCTTGCTGGAGGTGACCAATTTGTTGAAACCCAGAGCCCCCAAACAGCAGTAAATCATAAAGTGGAACTAAACCAATTGATTTCACGGTTTCAAAAAAACTGTTACAATCCTGGAATCCCGGGATTGATAACTGTCCCATTTGCTTGTGTTCTCAACCAAACTGTCAAACCATCAAATGGCTGGTGTCATAACTGATCACATGTGCAGCACCATGGCAGTTGCAGTTAGAACAGAAGCAGCTTCATTGGCTGTAAAGGATAGGAGGGTTTAATTGCGCTTTAAGGCTGTCAGTAGATCAGCCTTTCCAAACTCAGCAGTGCCTAAAATGGGAAAGCAACTAAGTATGTGCAGAGCAGGGTGAAACACTGTGTATTGCTGTATTTTAAAGTGTATGGACACTTATATTTGAATGTTTTACATAAGTCTACATGCAAAATGGGCCAACCTGAAGTGATCTAGTAGGATTTCATTTTCTGGCTAAAGTTGCACTTTAAATGACAGATTTAACAGCATGGCCTAGCAGAGTTTTCACAATTTGATCTTCATGAAGGATATGCAAAGTTTTTGGATTTTTTTTTATTGTTTTTAGTCGGTGACATGGTAGTATGAAAAGACAGCAGAAATGGTCATTCTAGTTCAAGCTAAATGTGTGAACTGATTGTCAGAGGTGGGATTTGAAACCACACCTCCATTCGGAGACCAGAACACCCACGCAATGTGAAGAAACAGCTCTTGAGTCTGGCACCTTAGACCACTCGGCCATCCTGACAAGACATATAGAGATCCCTGGCTGCTTCTGGAAATAGCATCTACTCGTGGTACTCTATTGATCTATTACCATTGTCAAGGAGCTGTATTAACACTCTGCACCTAAGCCCTTTTGCAAATGCACTTCTTAAAGCATGACCTTGGCACCAAGTCATGCTTTTCAGATCCTTTTTACCAAATCTGCTTGAGCAAAGCAAGTAGAAGATGTCCCAGGTGCTCTTCAAGTGTTTGGCTGATCCGCACACCACAAACCAAAATGGTGGCCCTGTGGCAAACCGTGTGGCCTAACGGATGAGGCGTCTGACTTTGGATCAGAAGATTGGCAGTTCGAGTCCCTTCGTGGTCGTTTTCTTTGCCTCTTTCCAGTTCCTGTGACCTTCACTCGCAAATTCTTGCTCCGTTTTAACTTAAAGCGGAACCTTTCCCATAACAACTTGCTTCTTGCTGGAGGTGACCAATTTATTGAAACCCAGAGCCCCCAAACAGCAGTAAATCATAAAGTGGAACTAAACCAATTGATTTCACGGTTTCAAAAAAAACTGTTAGAATCCTGGAATCCCGGGATTGATAACTGTCCCATTTGCTTGTGTTCTCAACCAAACTGTCAAACCATCAAATGGCTGGTGTCATAACTGATCACATGTGCAGCACCATGGCAGTTGCAGTTAGAACAGAAGCAGCTTCATTGGCTGTAAAGGATAGGAGGGTTTAATTGCGCTTTAAGGCTGTCAGTAGATCAGCCTCTCCAAACTCAGCAGTGCCTAAAAGGGGAAAGCAACTGAGTATGTGCAGAGCAGGGTGAAACACTGTGTATTGTTGTATTTTAAAGTGTATGGACACTTATATTTGAATGTTTTACATAAGTCTACATGCAAAATGGGCCAACCTGAAGTGATCTAGTAGGATTTCATTTTCTGACTAAAGTTGCACTTTAAATGACAGATTTAACAGCATGGCCTAGCAGAGTTTTCACAACAATTTGATCTTCATGAAGGATCTGCAAAGTTTTTGGATTTTTTTTTATTGTTTTTAGTCAGTGACATGGTAGTATGAAAAGACAGCAGAAGGAGGCGCATGCGCGGCAGCTCCCAAGATGGCCGCCGGCTTCTAGAGCTCCGCTCCACCACAGCCCGTCCCTAGCCATCGGAGCTCACAGAGCGCCCCCCTCGCTCCCTAAACAGGATTTTCGAGTAGGGGAGGCCCCCCCGGTTCTCCGGATGTCAGCAGCGTCGGCGAGGAAGAACCTATCACGCCAGATGTCTGCGATCCCCGGCCCCCTCATCTATGCCAAGATGGCGGCGGCGACACGAGGCCCTCACAGCACGGAGCTCAGCATGGAGCTCAATGGGGATTCTATTAGACTTGTGCACAACGGAAAAATTCGTTCCGTTTCGGTTCGTTTCTTTCCGGTCCTGTTGATTCGTAATCATTCGTAATTTTGCTAGACGGGATTTTTCGTGTTCGGACTCATTCGTATTTTTGCAAGCGACATTTTTCATTGAATTTTTTGTTGCTTTATAATTCGTACTTTCGGTAGAGTACGTTGTTTTTCGTTGATTCTGGACACAACTCCTACTTTCGTAACTTTTTTTGGGTTCGTACTTTCGGTAGAGTACGTTGTTTTTCGTTGATTCTGGACACAACTCCTACTTTCGTAACTTTTTTTGGGTTCGTTGATTCGTAATTTTCCGTGTCTCTCTCACAACGACGCTGCCTATTATGCCTAATGTGCTTCGAATGGATTTGTACTTTTCTAAATACATTGCGGTTATTTGTAACGATTCGAAATCTCGTATTTTACTTTCGTTTTTAACATGCGGCTATAGGCTCCGCCCCTGTACACCATTTTCAGAGGGTTCAGCACGGTGAGGGAGAAGCAGAGAGCAGAGCAGAGTGAGTGTTATTGTGCTTCGAATGGATTCGAAATCTCGTATTTTACTTTCGTTTTTTACATGCGGCTATAACCTCCGCCCCTGTACACCATTTTGAGAGGGAGTTCAGCACGGTGTGGGAGAAGCAGAGAGCAGAGTGAGTGTTATTGTGCTTCGTATGGATTCGTACATTCGTAACTTTTTCATAACGAATTATGCCGAAGACATTCGGGCATTCGCTATTTGCGGTATAATTTATTTCGGATTCGGTCTTATTCGTAATTGCTTTGTTCGGAAATTCGAATGCTTCCGAATGTCCGAAAGTTGCTAAATTCGGACGAATTTCAATTCGTTACGAAACGAATTGCACAAGCCTAGATTCTATTGCTGACCAGGACCTGATGCCGCACTCCCCTTCAGGTACAGACTTTCCACCCCTGCCCCTGGCCGCTTCTCCGGCTTCCACGGAATCGCTGCTGAGCAGGATGAGCACAGGCATCCCCACTACCCCCATGCTGGATCCACATACAGGCCTCCTCATGGAAGCCGGTGAAGCCACAGGAGCTTTCCCTGTTCCCTCTGACTTTCCATCCATGATGGCTGCATTTGCTCAAATGCTCTCTAAAGGGCTGGCACAGAACGCTGCTCAGATCACGGCATCCATCCATGCTGACTTACAGCAAATAGGAATGAGAATGGACACTATAGAACAAAAAGCTGATCATGCAGTCTCCCGCCTTAACCAAAATACAACTAGACTGCAAGATGTGCAGGATCAATTGGAAACAGCATTCGCAAAGATCGATGACCTCGAAAATAGATCGAGACGATACAACTTCAGGATAAGGGGATCCCTGAATCTGGAAAGGAGGTGCAGGGAACTGTAAAAGCGCTCATTCGAAGCCTGATTCCTGATATTACTGAAATCCGCCTGGAACTGGACAGAGCTCACAGAGCCCTTCACCCCCCCGCTCTGACGGTCTCCCCAGAGACATCATAGTAAAACCCCACTACTATTCAGTAAAAGAAGAGGTGATGAAGAAATCCAGGAGCTCAGATACCCTCACTTTCCAAGGACACAAAATACAAATTTTTGCTGATCTGTCACCGTATACAATTCAAAAAAGACGGTCGCTTAAGCCCTTACTCCTGATCCTAATGGAAAAGGAGATCACATACAGATGGTCGTTTCCCCTTCGCCTGAACTTTTCATTCAAGAACAAAAGCTATGGCTTCTCCTCCCTAGTGGAGGGGGAGCACCTCCTGCTACACCTTGGGATCCTGTCACAGGAACCGCCCTCTATGCAGATCACCAGGAACACCCCATCCTCGTCAAAGAGACCACCTCCAGCAAGTCCACTGCAACACACCTGGCTACATCAAAGTTCCAAGAGGCCTAAAGAAAACCTCCCACCTTGATAGTCAACTAACCTGTACCGGATCAGGGCTCTGATCGGTGACACTTCCACCTTCCCTAAGTGCTCGAGAATTCTATGCTTACCCCCTTACGGATGGCACTAGGGTGACCTGACCCCCTGCTTGAAATGACTGGTCAAAGGCTTTCGCCTGCTCTTGCTGAAGGTTACAGTTTGAAAGTATGGGTCGGGTGTCCGGGGCTGGGGGTGAGATGGGGGACATTTTCTCTTGCAAGCCGCAGTGAACTTTCTGGACTGCGGAATGCCTTCTTAGGCCTCCCCTTTTGTTTACAATTTTACTCTTAGTAGTCTGCTATTCCTCACCGTTCATTTTTGTTATAGGTTCATAGTTGCTATTCGGTCAAATTTCTTTTTATTCGGTTGGGGTGCTCCTTCCTCCAGCGAGTTTGGGACTACCCTCCCGCTGGACGAGGGAATACTATTTCGTGGCTTAGAAGGGAACCCCTTGTTTTAGGTCATGAATTTCCAGATGTTATTCCTCTCGGGCCCTGCCTAACCCCCCTCGACCCCCTGGTATATGGGTGGGGATCGGGGGGGGGGTCTCGGGAGGAGTGCCAGGGGCTGACCCCTGAAAGGGTTAATAACTTAGTTGGGGCGCTCTGTTTAGTTTCTATTATGGGCTCCCTTATGCCTTAAGATCTATGTGTTAAAAGGTGGCTGGGCTGTGGTGGACTCAGTGCACCTGCCCTAGGAACCGAGAGCGCTGTCAGTGCTCCTAGGTTCCGTTCTGGACTCCCCGTCATTGGGGTTTTCTGGACCTCTCAGGTTGTAGGAGTAGGTGATGGCTAGCCCATCCCACTCCGGGGGGGGAGGGGGTTGGGGGACCCCCCAGTTAGGAGTTTGTTTCAGCTGCTTTTAAATGACAAACGGTTACTATTGGTTTACAAGTGTGTAACCCCATTTTTCTTCTTTCTTTCTTTTTTCATTCTTTCTTTTCTTTTCACGCATGCTCGACGGAATACTCTCAGGCTACATGACTGCATCCTTCCTCCCATCCTTGGCAACAGGTTTCCGCTAAGCTTGCTCCCCCGGCATATCAGGGAGTTCCTCTCCAAGGGACAAGGTAAGCCACTGAGCCTTCTCACAGATTCTTCCCCTCTGATCCATGTCTAACACACGCCATCCTATACCCACGCTTAAAAAAGTCTCGCATAACACTCAGGGTCTCAATTCCCCCGTGAAACGCAGGAAAGTATTTCAGCAATACTACTCCATGCATGCTGATATACTCCTATTGCAAGAAACCCACTTCCCATCCACATTCAAACCCTCTTTCCTACATCAACGTTACCCACAATTTTTCCTGGCCTCAGCAGATAACAAGACGAAAGGGGTAGCGATATGCTTCGCCAAACACATTAATCTCTCGCAGCCAGAAACTGTAGTAGACCCACAGGGGCGTTATATTTTGATCTCCGGACACATAGATGGAGAGCTTTATACATTTGTGTCATACTATGCCCCAAATAAGGGCCAAAAACCCTTCTTTGATTCCCTTCTACGGAAACTGACACCGCACCTCAAGGGATCGGTCTTCTTTGGCGGTGACTCTAATACCGCATTTGATCTCTCCCTAGACAAACTGGCAGATGGGAAAACCAAACCCAAGCGCCCTTCCAAACAGAGTACAAACATAGCTAAACTGCTCCATGCGGCAGGACTAGTGGACGTATGGAGGGAGGTCAACCCACACACAAAAGACTACACACACTTCTCAGCCCCACACAACTCATTCGCCAGGATAGATCACATTTTCACCCGCTCTTACACAATCCCTCTACTTAGGGGTTCCAAGATAATAGAATCCCCTCTGTCGGATCACTCAATGGTCACTGTGACCACTCTGCGTTCCTCGGGAGTGAAAGAACTCCCTCGCTGGCGGTTGCAAGATTCTATTTTAAGTGACCCAATGCAATGTTCATTATTGGAGGCAGCCATCAAGGAATATTTTCTCTTAAACACCACAGATGAGGTCTCTCCCTCTACCATATGGGCGGCTCATAAATCGGTCATCAGGGGGAAACTAATTCAGATGCCCTCAAAACTCAAGGCGGAACGCAGGGCAGACACACTGAGACTCATGGAAGAATTCCGCTTCCTGGCTAAAGCTCATAAACGTAACCCCTCGGCCGGTACCTTAGCAAACCTGGACAGAGCTCGGGTTCTTCTTAACCTGAATCTGACGACAGCCGCAGAACAGCACCTTAGATGGACTGGGGCAAGATTCTACTCCCAGAAGGATAGGATAGGCTCTAATCTAGCCGTAAAACTCACTCCTAAGCACCGCTCTTTGGCTTTCCCTAAAATTCAGACAGCGTCGGGAGATTTGACACAGAATCCAACTAAGATTATGGACACATTTTTACGGTTCTACTCTGATCTGTACAAACAGACCCCTCAGACCCCCGGACCGCTTAAAATAAATTTTTTACAGGAACTACCGTTGCCCTCCCTGACGGAACAACATAGGGACATCCTCGAGAGTCCATTCACTCAAGAGGAAATCATAGATACCATCAAATCTCTTAAAGTGGGATCCTCCCCTGGCCCGGATGGCTTCACCAATGGGTATTATAAAAAATTTGGCCCTAGTCTGGCTCCGCATCTGGCCCGGTTGTTCAACTCTCTCAGGGATGGAGCAAAGTTGGGTACAGATCTAAACGCTGCTTATATCTCGGTTATACCCAAACCTGATAAGGACCCAAGTGAGGTGGGAAATTATCGTCCGATCTCGCTTATTAATAACAATATCAAAATCATGACCAAGATTATAGCTAACAGAATGTCTGGTTTCATCGCCTCATACATTCACAAAGATCAGGTGGGCTTCATCCCCAGGAGGCAGGGCCCGGACCAGATTCGTCGGACCATTGACATCATTTCACTTTTACAGTCTCAGTGGGATGGGGGAACCCAACAAAAAGGTTATTTGCTCTCGATAGATCTACACAAGGCCTTTGAGTCTATAGATTGGGCGTACCTGTCTGGTATCCTGGAAAGGTGGGGTTTTGGCCCGTGTTTCCTAAATCTTATCCACTCACTTTATTCTAAACCCACTGCTCAGATACGCCTGATGGGGAGATACTCGGAACCCTTCTTCATACATAGGGGCACCAGACAGGGATGCCCACTCTCCCCCCTCCTCTTTGCAATAGCCATCGAGACTTTAGCTATAGCGCTTAGATCTAATCCTGATTTTAGGGGAGTCAATTGCGGACCCCGAGAGCACAAGTGTGCACTGTACGCTGATGATCTCCTCCTCTTTGTTACCTCCCCATTGACATCTACCCCAGTAATCCTTAAAATATTGAAGGTTTTCAGTGAGGTATCAGGCTTGAAAGTAAATATGACTAAATCAATAGCCCTGAACATTACGGTCCCACCGGACATGCTTCAACAACTTTCTAACAACTTTGAATTTGCTTGGGCACCCGGGGGGATACCTTACTTAGGCATCAAGCTGACGCCGGACATCAGTAGCCTCTTTAAGGCAAATTACCCCCCTATGCTGTTGAAATGCAGAGATGACATGAATAACTGGTCAAGAAGCGGTCTATCATGGCTTGGTAGAATCCATGCAATTAAGATGACTCTTCTCCCACGTATACTGTACTTATTCCGCTCCCTTCCAATCCCGATTAAGAAACAGGTCATAGGTAAATTTCAATCTGATGTTGTTCGCTTCGTATGGGGTAAAAAAGGTTATAGATGTCCCTCGGGAATCCTTTTTCGCCTAAAATCGCAGGGAGGATTGGGTCTTCCGAACCTCTGGGATTACTATCAGGCTGCACAACTAGCACAAATCTCCATAGTCTTCTCGAGGGGCCCGAAACTGGACTGGCTGTCTATGGAAAGGCAAGCTGTCCCAGCGAACACCATTGACTATTTGCTATGGTGTGACACTAAAGCGAGACCTGCAATTTTATCCCCCACACTCTCACACTGGGTTGCTCTATGCTCCCGGCTTTATGAGCGTACAACCTTGACATCTCCTTTAAAACCACTGGCTCATCTGTTCCATAACACTGCTTTCCTTCCGGGAATGAACATTGGGGCTTTTAAATGGTGGACAGATAAGGGCCTATACAGAATAGGGCACTTTCTATCTCCGGCGGGCCCAATTTCTTTATCCCATTGCAAGAAGAAACTAGATATGCCCGACTCCGAATGTTTTAGATTCTCCCAAATCTCCCATTTCCTGCACTCTATGTGGAACGACAAATCTGACCCACCTAGAATGACACCCTATGAACACTGGTACTCGAACGCTATGGATCAGAGGGGAGATATCTCTTTAATTTACACGGCTCTCTCGACTAGGTTGACCAAGCCCTCATATGCTCAGATTTGGGAGGAGGATATGGACAGCTCCTGGGCCACTGAGGTATGGTTCCGCTCATCAAGGCGAGCGTTTAAAGGTATACTCAATGTCTCCCTAATAGAAGCTAGTATAAAAGTTCTAGTACGTTGGTATTATGTTCCTTCCAGGCTAGCAAAGATGTACACAGGCACCTCCCCAGTATGCTTCAGAGGGTGTGAGCTTGAAGGTTCCATGTTCCACACTTGGTGGTCCTGCCCACGAATCAGAACATTTTGGCGCAAAGTATTTCGCTCCATTGGATCCCTGACGGGGATACAGATAACCCCACAACCCAGTATAGCACTTCTAAATCATACTATTCCCAACTTGCCCAAACCTGCCCAGACACTTTCGTATTTTATATTACTGGGAGCCAAAATGACCGTGGCCAAAGCCTGGAAGAAACCCACCGTTTCATTTCAAGGGTTCAGGAGGAAAGTCTCCTGGATAATGGTTCAAGAGCAAATTGTAGCTAAACTTAATGATAAAACTGAAAAATTTATAGCCACCTGGGAGCCTTGGGCCACCTCATGCAATGTTTCTCTTATTTCTGGCGTTCAACCTGGAAATTTGAGCTCTCGCGTTCCACAGAAATAGCATGCGAGTACCTCTGTCTCTCTCTTTCACACGTTTATGTCTCTTCTTCTCTCTGCTGCCTCTCTTGGCTTTCCTGGGGTAATGCAACCCATGGGTTAACACGGTTCTCCTTTATAATTATTTTTCTGATTTTTGGTTTACGTTCTCTTCTTATTGACGGGTTCTTTAATTACTGAACATACTGGCCTCCTATTCTGACATACTACCTTATGTTTAATAGTATAGATGAGGTGCTCCCTCTATTCTACATGTCAAGCATACCAGGTTGATGGACATTTACTAGGACCATGTCTCTCCGCCTACTGGGATGCAGCATGATCCCGTAGGGGCGTCCCGGGGGTTGGAGATACTGTGGTTGAATAACTTTAGGTATACCTCTGGTTGGTTGAGGTGGAGCTTGCTTAATCACTGGCAGTAATGCTAGGACATTGTAGCAGGAGTTAACCTGCAAGACTCATTTAGGTATTTGTTAGACATGTGCATTCGTTTTCGTCCGAATGCATTTTCGTCCGAATTTCAGCTATTTTCGTTATCGTTTTAACAAACGAAAACGAAAGCACAGAATCCGAAAACCGAAAGATCCGACATAAACAAATGCTTTATTTTCGTTTTCGTTGCTACAACAGTTCGATATAGGTAGGAGATTCGATGTGACGCTGACAATAACAATCTGTGTCTATCGAACCTGTGGTCGAATGTGCCTAACCTTAACTCTATTAGTCCAAGATTATTCTACATAGGAGAGAAAAGATTCGACATTATAGAGAGAAAAGATTCGACATAGGAGAGAAAGATTCGACATAGGAGAGGAAAGATTCGACATAGGAGAGGAAAGATTCGACATAGGAGAGGAAAGATTCGACATTATAGAGAGAAAAGATTCGACATAGGAGAGAAAAGATTTGACATTATAGAGAGAAAAGATTTGACATTATAGAGAGAAAAGATTTGACATAGGAGAGAAAAGATTTGACATAGGAGAGAAAAGATTCGACATTATAGAGAGAAAAGATTTGACATTATAGAGAGAAAAGATTCGACATAGGAGAGAAAAGATTCGACATTATAGAGAGAAAAGATTCGACATAGAGAGAAAAGATCACTGCTTGTGGGCGGAACATTCGACCGGAAATGTATGATTGCAGAGTCGTACAGTTTCGCTGCTCCGTCGAATCTTCTTTGAACATTCGACAGACACCATAAGCCTTCAATGACAGATTCGACCTTAATTAATTCAGATTTTCGGACGAATGCAATTTTTAACGAAAAACGAAATAAATAAAAACGAATTTCGGGAGTAACTAAATAAATGTATTTTTTGGACGAAAACGAAATTCCGAAACGAAATATTTCAGTGTGCACATGTCTAGTATTTGTTGGAACGTATGTTACTAAGGAAGCTCACTCAGTGTTTGTACTGTACGACCTACGTGTTTGACAATCTTCTGTTATCATTGAAAACTTTCAATAAAAATATTTGAAATACAAAAAAAAAAAAAAAAAGACAGCAGAAATGGTCATTCTAGTTCAAGCTAAATGTGTAAACTGATTGTCAGAAGTGGGATTTGAACCCACGCCTCCATTCGGAGACTAGAATACCAACACTATGTGAAGAAACAGCTCTTGAGTCTGGCGCCTTAGACCACTCGGCCACCCTGACAAGACATCCCTGGCTGCTTCTGGAAATAGCATCTACTCGTGGTACTCTATTGATCTATTACCATTGTCAAGGAGCTGTATTAACACTCTGCACCTAAGCCCTTTTGCAAATGCACTTCTTAAAGCATGACCTTGGCAGCAAGTCATGCTTTTCAGATCCTTTTTACCAAATCTGCTTGAGTAAAGCAAATAGAAGATGTCCCAGGTGCTCTTCAAGTGTTTGGCTGATCCGCACACCACAAACCAAAAGAGCAGCCCTGGGGCAAACCGTGTGGCTTAACAGATAAGGCATCTGACTTCAGATCAGCAGATTGAGGGTTCGAGTCCCTTCATGGTCGTTTTCTTTGCCTCTTTCCAGTTCCTGTGACCTTCACTCGCAAATTCTTGCTCCGTTTTAACTTAAAGCGGAAACTTTCCCATAACAACTTGCTTCTTGCTGGAGGTGACCAATTTGTTGAAACCCAGAGCCCCCAAACAGCAGTAAATCATAAAGTGGAACTAAACCAATTGATTTCACGGTTTCAAAAAAACTGTTACAATCCTGGAATCCCGGGATTGATAACTGTCCCATTTGCTTGTGTTCTCAACCAAACTGTCAAACCATCAAATGGCTGGTGTCATAACTGATCACATGTGCAGCACCATGGCAGTTGCAGTTAGAACAGAAGCAGCTTCATTGGCTGTAAAGGATAGGAGGGTTTAATTGCGCTTTAAGGCTGTCAGTAGATCAGCCTCTCCAAACTCAGCAGTGCCTAAAAGGGGAAAGCAACTGAGTATGTGCAGAGCAGGGTGAAACACTGTGTATTGTTGTATTTTAAAGTGTATGGACACTTATATTTGAATGTTTTACATAAGTCTACATGCAAAATGGGCCAACCTGAAGTGATCTAGTAGGATTTCATTTTCTGACTAAAGTTGCACTTTAAATGACAGATTTAACAGCATGGCCTAGCAGAGTTTTCACAACAATTTGATCTTCATGAAGGATCTGCAAAGTTTTTGGATTTTTTTTTATTGTTTTTAGTCGGTGACATGGTAGTATGAAAAGACAGCAGAAATGGTCATTCTAGTTCAAGCTAAATGTGTAAACTGATTGTCAGAAGTGGGAATTGAACCCACACCTCCATTCGGAGACCAGAACACCAATGCTATGTGAAGAAACAGCTCTTGAGTCTGGCACCTTAGACCACTCGGCCACCCTGACAAGACATGTAGAGAACCCTGGCTGCTTCTGGAAATAGCATCTACTCGTGGTACTCTATTGATCTATTACCATTGTCAAGGAGCTGTATTAACACTCTGCACCTAAGCCCTTTTGCAAATGCACTTCTTAAAGCATGACCTTGGCAGCAAGTCATGCTTTTCAGATCCTTTTTACCAAATCTGCTTGAGCAAAGCAAGTAGAAGATGTCCCAGGTGCTCTTCAAGTGTTTGGCTGATCCGCACACCACAAACCAAAATGGGGACCCTCCGGCAGACCACATGGCCTAATGGATAAGGCGTCTGACTTCGGATCAGAAGTTTGAGGGTTCGAGTACTTTCGTGGTCGTTTTCTATGCCTCTTTCCAGTTCCTGTGACCTTCACTTGCAAATTCTTGCTCCGTTTTAACTTAAAGCGGAACCTTTCCCATAACAACTTGCTTCTTGCTGGAGGTGACCAATTTGTTGAAACCCAGAGCCCCCAAACAGCAGTAAATCATAAAGTGGAACTATACCAATTGATTTCACGGTTTCAAAAAAACTGTTACAATCCTGGAATCCCGGGATTGATAACTGTCCCATTTGCTTGTGTTCTCAACCAAACTGTCAAACCATCAAATGGCTGGTGTCATAACTGATCACATGTGCAGCACCATGGCAGTTGCAGTTAGAACAGAAGCAGCTTCATTGGCTGTAAAGGATAGGAGGGTTTAATTGCGCTTTAAGGCTGTCAGTAGATCAGCCTCTCCAAACTCAGCAGTGCCTAAAATGGGAAAGCAACTGAGTATGTGCAGAGCAGAGTGAAACACTGTGTATTGCTGTATTTTAAAGTGTATGGACACTTATATTTGAATGTTTTACATAAGTCTACATGCAAAATGGGCCAACCTGAAGTGATCTAGCAGGATTTAATTTTCTGACTAAAGTTGCACTTTAAATGACAGATTTAACAGCATGGCCTAGCAGAGTTTTCACAACAATTTGATCTTCATGAAGGATCTGCAAGTTAAAACGGAGCAAGAATTTGCGAGTGAAGGTCACAGGAACTGGAAAGAGGCAAAGAAAACGACCACGAAGGGACTCGAACTCTCAATCTTCTGATCCGAAGTCAGACGCCTTATCCATTAGGCCACGCGGTCTGCCACAGTGCCCCCATTTTGGTTTATGGTGTGCAGATCAGCCAAACACTTGAAGAGCACCTGGGACATCTTCTACTTGCTTTGCTCAAGCAGATTTGGTAAAAAGGATCTGAAAAGCATGACTTGGTGCCAAGGTCATGCTTTAAGAAGTGCATTTGCAAAAGGGCTTAGGTGCAGAGTGTTAATATAGCTCCTTGACAATGGTAATAGATCAATAGAGTACCACGAGTAGATGCTATTTCCAGAAGCAGCCAGGATTCTCTACATGTCTTGTCAGGATGGCCGAGTGGTCTAAGGTGCCAGACTGAAGAGCTGTTTCTTCACATTGTGTGGGTGTTCTGGTCTCCGAATGGAGACGTGGGTTCAAATCCCACTTCTGACAATCAGTTCACACATTTAGCTTGAACTAGAATGACCATTTCTGCTGTGTTTTCATACTACCATGTCACCGACTAAAAACAATAAAAAAAAATCCAAAAACTTTGCATATCCTTCATGAAGATCAAATTGTTGTGAAAACTCTGCTAGGCCATGCTGTTAAATCTGTCATTTAAAGTGCAACTTTAGTCAGAAAATGAAATCCTACTAGATCACTTCAGGTTGGCCCATTTTGCATGTAGACTTATGTAAAACATTCAAATATAACCCCTATCACCACTGTCACTAAGCGATCGTTTTTCTAAACGCTGTCTTAGTGTCTGTGATGCAGATCGGTAGCCGGTAATTTTTTTTAGGTTCGCCGCAGGTTTTTATAGCGTCAGGTACCCCCATATATTATCTAATAAAGGTTTTAACCCCCTGATTGCCCCTAGTTAACCCTTTCACCAGTGATCACCATATAAGTGTTACGGGTGACGCTGGTTAGTTAGTTTGCTTTTTATAGTGTCAGGGCACCCGCCGTGTATATAACCCAATAAAGGTTTAACCCCCTGATCGCCCGGCGGGTGATATCAATTAGGTTTTAGCGTCAGAGAGGGTCTGAGTCACACCCCAGGCAGCGTCAGGTTAGTGCCAGTAACGCTAACACCCACGCGTGAAGCATACACCCCCTTAGTGGTATAGTATCTGAACAGATCAATATCTGATCTGGTCAGATCTATACTAGCGTCCCCAGCAGTTTAGGGTTCCCAAAAACGCAGCGTTAGCGGGATCAGCCCAGATACCTGATGGCACCTGCGTTTTGCCCCTCCGTCCAGCCCAGGCCACCCAAGTGCAGTATCGATCAATCACTGTCACTTACAAAACAAAAACACACATAACTGCAGCGTTCGCAGAGACAGGCCTGATCCCTGCGACTCCAGTGCTGTAGGAGGTGATTTCACCACCACAGTTAAAAAAAAAAAAGCAAATATGCCAAAGCATTGGGGCAGCAGGGGCGGAGGAGCGATTTTGCTCCTAATGCCGCGTACATACGGTCGAAATTCCGACGGATGCTTGCCCGTGGAAAAGTCTGACCATGTGTGTGCGGCATAACTTTTTTGCGGGAGGATGCCCCCATGCTTCGGCATATATAAATGGTGCGTGTATGCCCATCATTGGAAGTGGGTGGATGAAGGGCGGTATTCTAATGGTGGGCATACCCACCGATCAATCTCTTTTTTCGTTCAGCCAACTGGCTGCATGAAATAAAAAGATTACAATACATGTCCAACAAGGACCAGCAACGTACTGGTATGTTGCTGGACTTTGAATGTTTATACCAGAATGATGCCTGCGGGTTTAGGTATCATCTTGGTATCATTCTTTTCAGCCTGCGGCCGGCTTTCATGTAAAAGCAATCCTAGCGGCTAATTAGCCTCTGGACTGCTTTTACAAGCAGTGGGAGGGAATGCCCCCCCGGATATAAAAAGTGCCATTGGGAAATTGGGAAAGCATTTTATCACACCGATCTTGGTGTGGTCAGATGCTTTGAGGGCAGAGGAAAAATCTAGGGTCTAGAAGACCCCAGTTTTTTCAAAAAAAGAGTACCTGTCACTACCTATTGCTATCATAGGGGATATTTACATTCCCTGAGATAACAATAAAAATGATAAAAAAAAAAATACTTGGAAGGAACAATTTAAAAATAAAATAAAAAAGCAAAATTAATAATAAAAAAAAAAGCACCCCTGTCCTGCCCTGCTCTTGCCCAATGGCGAACGCAAGCGTCGGTCTGGCGTCATATGTAAACAGCAATTGCACCATGCATGTGAGGTATCACCGCGAAGGTCAGATCGAGGGCAATCATTTTAGCAGTAGACCTCCTCTGTAAATCTACTGGGGTAACCTGTAAAGGCTTTTAAAGGCTTTTAAAAATGTATGTAGTTTGTCGCCAATGCGCGTTTGTGCGAAATTTTAAAGCATGTCGTGTTTGGTATCTATGTACTCGGCCTAAGATCATCTTTTTTATTTCATCAAACATTTGGGCAATATAGTGTGTTTTAGTGCATTAAAATTAAAAAAAGTGTATTTTTGAACCCAAAAAATGCGTTTGAAAAATCGCTGCGCAAATACTGTGTAGAAAAAAAAATGCAACACCCACCATTTTAATCTGTAGGGCCTTTGCTTTAAAAATATATATAATGTTTGGGGGTTCAACATAATTTTCTTGCAAAAAAAAAAATGTTTTCATGTAAACAAAAAGTGTCAAAAAGGGCTTTGTCTTCAAGTGGTTAGAAGAGTGGATGTAAGCTTCCTAATGTTGTGTATAAAATGCCAGAACAGTTCAAAACCCCCCCAAATGACCCCATTTTGGAAAGTAGACACCCCAAGCTATATACTGAGAGGCATGTTGAGTCCATGGAATATTTTATATGTTGACACAAGTTGCGGAAAAACGACAATTTTTTTTTTTTTTTGCACAAAGTTTTCACTAAATGATATATTGCTCAAACATGCCATGGGCATATGTGGAATTACACCCCAAAATACATTCTGTTGCTTCTCCTGAGTACGGGGATACCACATGTGTGAGACTTTTTGGGAGCCTAGCCATGTACGGGACCCCAAAAACCAAGCACCGCCTTCAGGCTTTCTAAGGGTGTACATTTTTGATTTCACTTCTCACTGCCTATCACAGTTTCGGAGGCCATGGAATGCCCAGATAGCACAAAACCCCCCCCAAATGACCCCATTTTGGAAAGTAGACACCCCAAGCTATTTGCTGAGAGGTATTGCGAGTATTTTGTCGTCGGCGAGGAAGAACCTATCACGCCAGATGTCTGCGATCCCCGGCCCCCTCAGCTATGCCAAGATGGCGGCGGCGACACGAGGCCCTCACAGCACGGAGCTCAGCACGGAGCTCAATGGGGATTCTATTAGACTTGTGCACAACGGAAAAATTCGTTCCGTTTCGGTTCGTTTCTTTCCGGTCCTGTTGATTCGTAATCATTCGTAATTTTGCTAGACGGGATTTTTCGTGTTCGGACTCATTCGTATTTTTGCAAGCGACATTTTTCGTTGAATTTTTTGTTGCTTTATAATTCGTACTTTCGGTAGAGTACGTTGTTTTTCGTTGATTCTGGACACAACTCCTACTTTCGTAACTTTTTTTGGGTTCGTACTTTCGGTAGAGTACGTTGTTTTTCGTTGATTCTGGACACAACTCCTACTTTCGTAACTTTTTTTGGGTTCGTTGATTCGTAATTTTCCGTGTCTCTCTCACAACGACGCTGCCTATTATGCCTAATGTGCTTCGAATGGATTTGTACTTTTCTAAATACATTGCGGTTATTTGTAACGATTCGAAATCTCGTATTTTACTTTCGTTTTTAACATGCGGCTATAGGCTCCGCCCCTGTACACCATTTTCAGAGGGTTCAGCACGGTGAGGGAGAAGCAGAGAGCAGAGCAGAGTGAGTGTTATTGTGCTTCGAATGGATTCGAAATCTCGTATTTTACTTTCGTTTTTTACATGCGGCTATAACCTCCGCCCCTGTACACCATTTTGAGAGGGAGTTCAGCACGGTGTGGGAGAAGCAGAGAGCAGAGCAGAGTGAGTGTTATTGTGCTTCGTATGGATTCGTACATTCGTAACTTTTTCATAACGAATTATGCCGAAGACATTCGGGCATTCGCTATTTGCGGTATAATTTATTTCGGATTCGGTCTTATTCGTAATTGCTTTGTTCGGAAATTCAAATGCTTCCGAATGTCCGAAAGTTGCTAAATTCGGACGAATTTCAATTCGTTACGAAACGAATTGCACAAGCCTAGATTCTATTGCTGACCAGGACCTGATGCCGCACTCCCCTTCAGGTACAGACTTTCCACCCCTGCCCCTGGCCGCTTCTCCGGCTTCCACGGAATCGCTGCTGAGCAGGATGAGCACAGGCATCCCCACTACCCCCATGCTGGATCCACATACAGGCCTCCTCATGGAAGCCGGTGAAGCCACAGGAGCTTTCCCTGTTCCCTCTGACTTTCCATCCATGATGGCTGCATTTGCTCAAATGCTCTCTAAAGGGCTGGCACAGAACGCTGCTCAGATCACGGCATCCATCCATGCTGACTTACAGCAAATAGGAATGAGAATGGACACTATAGAACAAAAAGCTGATCATGCAGTCTCCCGCCTTAACCAAAATACAACTAGACTGCAAGATGTGCAGGATCAATTGGAAACAGCATTCGCAAAGATCGACGACCTCGAAAATAGATCGAGACGATACAACTTCAGGATAAGGGGATCCCTGAATCTGGAAAGGAGGTGCAGGGAACTGTAAAAGCGCTCATTCGAAGCCTGATTCCTGATATTACTGAAATCCGCCTGGAACTGGACAGAGCTCACAGAGCCCTTCACCCCCCCCCGCTCTGACGGTCTCCCCAGAGACATCATAGTAAAACCCCACTACTATTCAGTAAAAGAAGAGGTGATGAAGAAATCCAGGAGCTCAGATACCCTCACTTTCCAAGGACACAAAATACAAATTTTTGCTGATCTGTCACCGTATACAATTCAAAAAAGACGGTCGCTTAAGCCCTTACTCCTGATCCTAATGGAAAAGGAGATCACATACAGATGGTCGTTTCCCCTTCGCCTGAACTTTTCATTCAAGAACAAAAGCTATGGCTTCTCCTCCCTAGTGGAGGGGGAGCACCTCCTGCTACACCTTGGGATCCTGTCACAGGAACCGCCCTCTATGCAGATCACCAGGAACACCCCATCCTCGTCAAAGAGACCACCTCCAGCAAGTCCACTGCAACACACCTGGCTACATCAAAGTTCCAAGAGGCCTAAAGAAAACCTCCCACCTTGATAGTCAACTAACCTGTACCGGATCAGGGCTCTGATCGGTGACACTTCCACCTTCCCTAAGTGCTCGAGAATTCTATGCTTACCCCCTTACGGATGGCACTAGGGTGACCTGACCCCCTGCTTGAAATGACTGGTCAAAGGCTTTCGCCTGCTCTTGCTGAAGGTTACAGTTTGAAAGTATGGGTCGGGTGTCCGGGGCTGGGGGTGAGATGGGGGACATTTTCTCTTGCAAGCCGCAGTGAACTTTCTGGACTGCGGAATGCCTTCTTAGGCCTCCCCTTTTGTTTACAATTTTACTCTTAGTAGTCTGCTATTCCTCACCGTTCATTTTTGTTATAGGTTCATAGTTGCTATTCGGTCAAATTTCTTTTTATTCGGTTGGGGTGCTCCTTCCTCCAGCGAGTTTGGGACTACCCTCCCGCTGGACGAGGGAATACTATTTCGTGGCTTAGAAGGGAACCCCTTGTTTTAGGTCATGAATTTCCAGATGTTATTCCTCTCGGGCCCTGCCTAACCCCCCTCGACCCCCTGGTATATGGGTGGGGATCGGGGGGGGGGGTCTCGGGAGGAGTGCCAGGGGCTGACCCCTGAAAGGGTTAATAACTTAGTTGGGGCGCTCTGTTTAGTTTCTATTATGGGCTCCCTTATGCCTTAAGATCTATGTGTTAAAAGGTGGCTGGGCTGTGGTGGACTCAGTGCACCTACCCTAGGAACCGAGAGCGCTGTCAGTGCTCCTAGGTTCCGTTCTGGACTCCCCGTCATTGGGGTTTTCTGGACCTCTCAGGTTGTAGGAGTAGGTGATGGCTAGCCCATCCCACTCCGGGGGGGGAGGGGGTTGGGGGACCCCCCAGTTAGGAGTTTGTTTCAGCTGCTTTTAAATGACAAACGGTTACTATTGGTTTACAAGTGTGTAACCCCATTTTTCTTCTTTCTTTCTTTTTTCATTCTTTCTTTTCTTTTCACGCATGCTCGACGGAATACTCTCAGGCTACATGACTGCATCCTTCCTCCCATCCTTGGCAACAGGTTTCCGCTAAGCTTGCTCCCCCGGCATATCAGGGAGTTCCTCTCCAAGGGACAAGGTAAGCCACTGAGCCTTCTCACAGATTCTTCCCCTCTGATCCATGTCTAACACACGCCATCCTATACCCACGCTTAAAAAAGTCTTGCATAACACTCAGGGTCTCAATTCCCCCGTGAAACGCAGGAAAGTATTTCAGCAATACTACTCCATGCATGCTGATATACTCCTATTGCAAGAAACCCACTTCCCATCCACATTCAAACCCTCTTTCCTACATCAACGTTACCCACAATTTTTCCTGGCCTCAGCAGATAACAAGACGAAAGGGGTAGCGATATGCTTCGCCAAACACATTAATCTCTCGCAGCCAGAAACTGTAGTAGACCCACAGGGGCGTTATATTTTGATCTCCGGACACATAGATGGAGAGCTTTATACATTTGTGTCATACTATGCCCCAAATAAGGGCCAAAAACCCTTCTTTGATTCCCTTCTACGGAAACTGACACCGCACCTCAAGGGATCGGTCTTCTTTGGCGGTGACTCTAATACCGCATTTGATCTCTCCCTAGACAAACTGGCAGATGGGAAAACCAAACCCAAGCGCCCTTCCAAACAGAGTACAAACATAGCTAAACTGCTCCATGCGGCAGGACTAGTGGACGTATGGAGGGAGGTCAACCCACACACAAAAGACTACACACACTTCTCAGCCCCACACAACTCATTCGCCAGGATAGATCACATTTTCACCCGCTCTTACACAATCCCTCTACTTAGGGGTTCCAAGATAATAGAATCCCCTCTGTCGGATCACTCGATGGTCACTGTGACCACTCTGCGTTCCTCGGGAGTGAAAGAACTCCCTCGCTGGCGGTTGCAAGATTCTATTTTAAGTGACCCAATGCAATGTTCATTATTGGAGGCAGCCATCAAGGAATATTTTCTCTTAAACACCACAGATGAGGTCTCTCCCTCTACCATATGGGCGGCTCATAAATCGGTCATCAGGGGGAAACTAATTCAGATGTCCTCAAAACTCAAGGCGGAACGCAGGGCAGACACACTGAGACTCATGGAAGAATTCCGCTTCCTGGCTAAAGCTCATAAACGTAACCCCTCGGCCGGTACCTTAGCAAACCTGGACAGAGCTCGGGTTCTTCTTAACCTGAATCTGACGACAGCCGCAGAACAGCACCTTAGATGGACTGGGGCAAGATTCTACTCCCAGAAGGATAGGATAGGCTCTAAACTAGCCGTAAAACTCACTCCTAAGCACCGCTCTTTGGCTTTCCCTAAAATTCAGACAGCGTCGGGAGATTTGACACAGAATCCAACTAAGATTATGGACACATTTTTACGGTTCTACTCTGATCTGTACAAACAGACCCCTCAGACCCCCGGACCGCTTAAAATAAATTTTTTACAGGAACTACCGTTGCCCTCCCTGACGGAACAACATAGGGACATCCTCGAGAGTCCATTCACTCAAGAGGAAATCATAGATACCATCAAATCTCTTAAAGTGGGATCCTCCCCTGGCCCGGATGGCTTCACCAATGGGTATTATAAAAAATTTGGCCCTAGTCTGGCTCCGCATCTGGCCCGGTTGTTCAACTCTCTCAGGGATGGAGCAAAGTTGGGTACAGATCTAAACGCTGCTTATATCTCGGTTATACCCAAACCTGATAAGGACCCAAGTGAGGTGGGAAATTATCGTCCAATCTCGCTTATTAATAACGATATCAAAATCATGACCAAGATTATAGCTAACAGAATGTCTGGTTTCATCGCCTCATACATTCACAAAGATCAGGTGGGCTTCATCCCCAGGAGGCAGGGCCCGGACCAGATTCGTCGGACCATTGACATCATTTCACTTTTACAGTCTCAGTGGGATGGGGGAACCCAACAAAAAGGTTATTTGCTCTCGATAGATCTACACAAGGCCTTTGATTCTATAGATTGGGCGTACCTGTCTGGTATCCTGGAAAGGTGGGGTTTTGGCCCGTGTTTCCTAAATCTTATCCACTCACTTTATTCTAAACCCACTGCTCAGATACGCCTGATGGGGAGATACTCGGAACCCTTCTTCATACATAGGGGCACCAGACAGGGATGCCCACTCTCCCCCCTCCTCTTTGCAATAGCCATCGAGACTTTAGCTATAGCGCTTAGATCTAATCCTGATTTTAGGGGAGTCAATTGCGGACCCCGAGAGCACAAGTGTGCACTGTACGCTGATGATCTCCTCCTCTTTGTTACCTCCCCATTGACATCTACCCCAGTAATCCTTAAAATATTGAAGGTTTTCAGTGAGGTATCAGGCTTGAAAGTAAATATGACTAAATCAATAGCCCTGAACATTACGGTCCCACCGGACATGCTTCAACAACTTTCTAACAACTTTGAATTTGCTTGGGCACCCGGGGGGATACCTTACTTAGGCATCAAGCTGACGCCGGACATCAGTAGCCTCTTTAAGGCAAATTACCCCCCTATGCTGTTGAAATGCAGAGATGACATGAATAACTGGTCAAGAAGCGGTCTATCATGGCTTGGTAGAATCCATGCAATTAAGATGACTCTTCTCCCACGTATACTGTACTTATTCCGCTCCCTTCCAATCCCGATTAAGAAACAGGTCATAGGTAAATTTCAATCTGATGTTGTTCGCTTCGTATGGGGTAAAAAAGGTTATAGATGTCCCTCGGGAATCCTTTTTCGCCTAAAATCGCAGGGAGGATTGGGTCTTCCGAACCTCTGGGATTACTATCAGGCTGCACAACTAGCACAAATCTCCATAGTCTTCTCGAGGGGCCCGAAACTGGACTGGCTGTCTATGGAAAGGCAAGCTGTCCCAGCGAACACCATTGACTATTTGCTATGGTGTGACACTAAAGCGAGACCTGCAATTTTATCCCCCACACTCTCACACTGGGTTGCTCTATGCTCCCGGCTTTATGAGCGTACAACCTTGACATCTCCTTTAAAACCACTGGCTCATCTGTTCCATAACACTGCTTTCCTTCCGGGAATGAACATTGGGGCTTTTAAATGGTGGACAGATAAGGGCCTATACAGAATAGGGCACTTTCTATCTCCGGCGGGCCCAATTTCTTTATCCCATTGCAAGAAGAAACTAGATATGCCCGACTCCGAATGTTTTAGATTCTCCCAAATCTCCCATTTCCTGCACTCTATGTGGAACGACAAATCTGACCCACCTAGAATGACACCCTATGAACACTGGTACTCGAACGCTATGGATCAGAGGGGAGATATCTCTTTAATTTACACGGCTCTCTCGACTAGGTTGACCAAGCCCTCATATGCTCAGATTTGGGAGGAGGATATGGACAGCTCCTGGGCCACTGAGGTATGGTTCCGCTCATCAAGGCGAGCGTTTAAAGGTATACTCAATGTCTCCCTAATAGAAGCTAGTATAAAAGTTCTAGTACGTTGGTATTATGTTCCTTCCAGGCTAGCAAAGATGTACACAGGCACCTCCCCAGTATGCTTCAGAGGGTGTGAGCTTGAAGGTTCCATGTTCCACACTTGGTGGTCCTGCCCACGAATCAGAACATTTTGGCGCAAAGTATTTCGCTCCATTGGATCCCTGACGGGGATACAGATAACCCCACAACCCAGTATAGCACTTCTAAATCATACTATTCCCAACTTGCCCAAACCTGCCCAGACACTTTCGTATTTTATATTACTGGGAGCCAAAATGACCGTGGCCAAAGCCTGGAAGAAACCCACCGTTTCATTTCAAGGGTTCAGGAGGAAAGTCTCCTGGATAATGGTTCAAGAGCAAATTGTAGCTAAACTTAATGATAAAACTGAAAAATTTATAGCCACCTGGGAGCCTTGGGCCACCTCATGCAATGTTTCTCTTATTTCTGGCGTTCAACCTGGAAATTTGAGCTCTCGCGTTCCACAGAAATAGCATGCGAGTACCTCTGTCTCTCTCTTTCACACGTTTATGTCTCTTCTTCTCTCTGCTGCCTCTCTTGGCTTTCCTGGGGTAATGCAACCCATGGGTTAACACGGTTCTCCTTTATAATTATTTTTCTGATTTTTGGTTTACGTTCTCTTCTTATTGACGGGTTCTTTAATTACTGAACATACTGGCCTCCTATTCTGACATACTACCTTATGTTTAATAGTATAGATGAGGTGCTCCCTCTATTCTACATGTCAAGCATACCAGGTTGATGGACATTTACTAGGACCATGTCTCTCCGCCTACTGGGATGCAGCATGATCCCGTAGGGGCGTCCCGGGGGTTGGAGATACTGTGGTTGAATAACTTTAGGTATACCTCTGGTTGGTTGAGGTGGAGCTTGCTTAATCACTGGCAGTAATGCTAGGACATTGTAGCAGGAGTTAACCTGCAAGACTCATTTAGGTATTTGTTAGACATGTGCATTCGTTTTCGTCCGAATGCATTTTCGTCCGAATTTCAGCTATTTTCGTTATCGTTTTAACAAACGAAAACGAAAGCACAGAATCCGAAAACCGAAAGATCCGACATAAACAAATGCTTTATTTTCGTTTTCGTTGCTACAACAGTTCGATATAGGTAGGAGATTCGATGTGACGCTGACAATAACAATCTGTGTCTATCGAACCTGTGGTCGAATGTGCCTAACCTTAACTCTATTAGTCCAAGATTATTCTACATAGGAGAGAAAAGATTCGACATCATAGAGAGAAAAGATTCGACATAGGAGAGAAAGATTCGACATAGGAGAGGAAAGATTCGACATAGGAGAGGAAAGATTCGACATAGGAGAGGAAAGATTCGACATTATAGAGAGAAAAGATTCGACATAGGAGAGAAAAGATTTGACATTATAGAGAGAAAAGATTTGACATTATAGAGAGAAAAGATTTGACATAGGAGAGAAAAGATTTGACATAGGAGAGAAAAGATTCGACATTATAGAGAGAAAAGATTTGACATTATAGAGAGAAAAGATTCGACATAGGAGAGAAAAGATTCGACATTATAGAGAGAAAAGATTCGACATAGAGAGAAAAGATCACTGCTTGTGGGCGGAACATTCGACCGGAAATGTATGATTGCAGAGTCGTACAGTTTCGCTGCTCCGTCGAATCTTCTTTGAACATTCGACAGACACCATAAGCCTTCAATGACAGATTCGACCTTAATTAATTCAGATTTTCGGACGAATGCAATTTTTAACGAAAAACGAAATAAATAAAAACGAATTTCGGGAGTAACTAAATAAATGTATTTTTTGGACGAAAACGAAATTCCGAAACGAAATATTTCAGTGTGCACATGTCTAGTATTTGTTGGAACGTATGTTACTAAGGAAGCTCACTCAGTGTTTGTACTGTACGACCTACGTGTTTGACAATCTTCTGTTATCATTGAAAACTTTCAATAAAAATATTTGAAATACAAAAAAAAAAAAAAAAAGACAGCAGAAATGGTCATTCTAGTTCAAGCTAAATGTGTAAACTGATTGTCAGAAGTGGGATTTGAACCCACGCCTCCATTCGGAGACTAGAATACCAACACTATGTGAAGAAACAGCTCTTGAGTCTGGCGCCTTAGACCACTCGGCCACCCTGACAAGACATCCCTGGCTGCTTCTGGAAATAGCATCAACTCGTGGTACTCTATTGATCTATTACCATTGTCAAGGAGCTGTATTAACACTCTGCACCTAAGCCCTTTTGCAAATGCACTTCTTAAAGCATGACCTTGGCAGCAAGTCATGCTTTTCAGATCCTTTTTACCAAATCTGCTTGAGTAAAGCAAATAGAAGATGTCCCAGGTGCTCTTCAAGTGTTTGGCTGATCCGCACACCACAAACCAAAAGAGCAGCCCTGGGGCAAACCATGTGGCTTAACAGATAAGGCATCTGACTTCAGATCAGCAGATTGAGGGTTCGAGTCCCTTCATGGTTGTTTTCTTTGCCTCTTTCCAGTTCCAGTATGGGGATACCACATGTGTGAGACTTTTTGGGAGCCTAGCCATGTACGGGACCCCAAAAACCAAGCACCGCCTTCAGGCTTTCTAAGGGTGTACATTTTTGATTTCACTTCTCACTGCCTATCACAGTTTCGGAGGCCATGGAATGCCCAGATAGCACAAAACCCCCCCAAATGACCCCATTTTGGAAAGTAGACACCCCAAGCTATTTGCTGAGAGGTATTGTGAGTATTTTGCAGATCTCGCTTTTTGTCACAAAGTTTTGAAAATTGAAAAAAAAATATATATATATATATATTTTCTTTCTTCATTTTCAAAAACAAATGAGAGCTGTAAAATACTCGCCATTCCTCTCAGCAAATAGCTTGGGGTGTCTGTATTCCAAAATGGGGTAATTTGGGGGGTTTTGTGCGATTTTGGCATTTTATGGCCTTCGAAACTGTGATAGGTAGTGAGGAGTGAAATCAAAAATTTGTGCCTAGAAATCCTGAAGGCGGTGCTTGGTTTTCGGGGTCCCGTACGCGGCTAGGCTCCTAAAAAGTCCCACACATGTGGTATCCCCGTACTCAGGAGAAGCAGAAAAATGTATTTTGGGGTGTAATTCCACATATAACGATGGCATGTGTGAGCAATATATCATTTAGTGACAACTTTTTGTAATTTTTTTTTTTTGTCATTATTCAATCACTTGGGACAAAAAAAATTATATTCAATGGGCTCAACAGGCCTCTCAGCAATTTTCTTGGGGTGTCTACTTTCTAAAATGGGGTCATTTGGGGGGGTTTTGTGCTATTTTGGCATTTTATGGCCTTCGAAACTGTGATAGGTAGTGAGGAGTGAAATCAAAAATTTGCGCCCTTAGAAATCCTGAAGGCGGTGCTTGGTTTCTGGGGTCCCGTACGCGGCTAGGCTCCCAAAAAGTCCCACACATGTGGTATCCCCGTACTCAGGAGAAGCAGCAAAATGTATTTTGGGGTGAAATACCACATATAACCATGGCATGTGTGAGCAATATATCATTTAGTGACAACTTTTTGTAATTTTTTTTTTTTTAGTCATTATTCAATCACTTGGGACAAAAAAATAAAAAATTCAATGGGCTCAACATGCCTCTCAGCAATTTCCTTGGGGTGTCTACTTTCCAAAATGGGGTCATTTGGGGGGGTTTTGTACTGCCCTGTCATTTTAGCACCTCAAGAAATGAGATAGACAGTCATAAATTTAAAGCTGTGTAAATTTCAGAAAATGTACCCTAGTTTGTAAACTCTATAACTTTTGCGCAAACCAATAAATATACGCTTATTGACATTTTTTTTACTAAAAACATGTGGCTGAATACATTTTGGCCTAAATGTATGACTACAATTGAGTTTATTCGATTTTTCTTATAACAAAAAGTAGAAAATATCATTTTTTTTCAAAATTTTCGGTCTTTTTCCGTTTATATCGCAAAAAATAAAAATCGCAGAGGCAATCAAATACCATTAAAAGAAAGCTCTATTTGTGGGAAGAAAAGGACGCAAATTTCGTTTGGGTACAACATTGCATGTTCGCACAATTTACAGTTAAAGCAGCGCAGTGCAAAATTCTGAATTCACCTCTGGTCCTCTAGCTACCAAATGGTCCGGGGCTTAAGTGGTTAATACAGCTCCTTGACAATGGTAATAGATCAATAGAGTACCACGAGTAGATGCTATTTCCAGAAGCAGCCAGGGATCTGTACACGTCTTGTCAGGATGGCTGGGTGGTCTAAGGCGCCAGACTCAAGAGCTGTTTCGTCACATTGCATGGGTGTTCTGGTCTCCGCATGGAGGCGTGGGTTCAAATCCCACTTCTGACAATCAGTTTACACATTTAGCTTGAACTAGAATGACCATTTCTGCTGTCTTTTCATACAACCATGTCACCGACTAAAAACAATAAAAAAAAATCCAAAAACTTTGCAGATACTACATGAAGATCAAATTGTTGTGAAAACTCTGCTAGGCCATGCTGTTAAATCTGTCATTTAAAGTGCAACTTTAGTCAGAAAATTAAATCCTACTAGATCACTTCAGGTTGGCCCATTTTGCATGTAGACTTATGTAAAACATTCAAATATAAGTGTCCATACACTTTAAATTACAGCAATACACAGTGTTTCACCCTGCTCTGCACATACTCAGTTGCTTTCCTATTTTAGGCACTGCTGAGTTTGGAGAGGCTGATCTACTGACAGCCTTAAAGCACAATTAAACCCTCCTATCCTTTACAGCCAATGAAGCTGCTTCTGTTCTAACTGCAACTGCCATGGTGCTGCACATGTGATCAGTTATGACACCAGCCATTTGATGGTTTGACAGTTTGGTTGAGAACACAAGCAAATGGGACAGTTATCAATCCCGGGATTCCAGGATTGTAACAGTTTTTTTGAAACCGTGAAATCAATTGGTTTAGTTCCACTTTATGATTTACTGCTGTTTGGGGGCTCTTTGTTTCAACAAATTGGTCACCTCCAGCAAGAAGCAAGTTGTTATGGGAAAGGTTCCGCTTTAAGTTAAAACGGAGCAAGAATTTGCGAGTGAAGGTCACAGGAACTGGAAAGAGGCAAAGAAAACAACCACAAAGGGACTCAAACCCTCAATCTTCTGATCCAAAGTCAGATGCCTTATCCATTAGGCCACGCGGTCTGCCACAACACCCCCATTTTGGTTTGTGGTGTGCGGATCAGCCAAACACTTGAAGAGCACCTGGGACATCTTCTACTTGCTTTGCTCAAGCAGATTTGGTAAAAAGGATCTGAAAAGCATGACTTGGTGCCAAGGTCATGCTTTAAGAAGTGCATTTGCAAAAGGGCTTAGGTGCAGAGTGTTAATACAGCTCCTTGACAATGGTAATAGATCAATAGAGTACCACGAGTAGATGCTATTTCCAGAAGCAGCCAGGGATCTCTACAAGTCTTGGCAGGATGGCCGAGTGGTCTAAGGCGCCAGACTCAAGAGCTGTTTCTTCACATTGCGTGGGTGTTCTGGTCTCCGAATGGAGACGTGGGTTCAAATCCCACTTCTGACAATCAGTTTACACATTTAGCTTGAACTAGAATGACCATTTCTGCTGTCTTTTCATACTACCATGTCACCGACTAAAAACAATAAAAAAAAATCCAAAAACTTTGCAGATACTACATGAAGATCAAATTGTTGTGAAAACTCTGCTAGGCCATGCTGTTAAATCTGTCATTTAAAGTGCAACTTTAGTCAGAAAATTAAATCCTACTAGATCACTTCAGGTTGGCCCATTTTGCATGTAGACTTATGTAAAACATTCAAATATAAGTGTCCATACACTTTAAATTACAGCAATACACAGTGTTTCACCCTGCTCTGCACATACTCAGTTGCTTTCCTATTTTAGGCACTGCTGAGTTTGGAGAGGCTGATCTACTGACAGCCTTAAAGCGCAATTAAACCCTCCTATCCTTTACAGCCAATGAAGCTGCTTCTGTTCTAACTGCAACTGCCATGGTGCTGCACATGTGATCAGTTATGACACCAGCCATTTGATGGTTTGACAGTTTGATTGAGAACACAAGCAAATGGGACAGTTATCAATCCCGGGATTCCAGGATTGTAACAGTTTTTTTGAAACCGTGAAATCAATTGGTTTAGTTCCACTTTATGATTTACTGCTGTTTGGGGGCTCTTTGTTTCAACAAATTGGTCACCTCCAGCAAGAAGCAAGTTGTTATGGGAAAGGTTCCGCTTTAAGTTAAAACGGAGCAAGAATTTGCGAGTGAAGGTCACAGGAACTGGAAAGAGGCAAAGAAAACAACCACAAAGGGACTCAAACACTCAATCTTCTGATCCGAAGTCAGACGCCTTATCCATTAGGCCACGCGGTCTGCCACAGCACCCCCATTTTGGTTTGTGGTGTGCGGATCAGCCAAACACTTGAAGAGCACCTGGGACATCTTCTACTTGCTTTGCTCAAGCAGATTTGGTAAAAAGGATCTGAAAAGCATGACTTGGTGCCAAGGTCATGCTTTAAGAAGTGCATTTGCAAAAGGGCTTAGGTGCAGAGTGTTAATACAGCTCCTTGACAATGGTAATAGATCAATAGAGTACCACGAGTAGATGCTATTTCCAGAAGCAGCCAGGGATCTCTACAAGTCTTGTCAGGATGGCCGAGTGGTCTAAGGCGCCAGACTCAAGAGCTGTTTCTTCACATTGCGTGGGTGTTCTGGTCTCCGAATGGAGACGTAGGTTCAAATCCCACTTCTGACAATCAGTTTACACATTTAGCTTGAACTAGAATGACCATTTCTGCTGTCTTTTCATACTACCATGTCACCGACTAAAAACAATAAAAAAAAATCCAAAAACTTTGCAGATACTACATGAAGATCAAATTGTTGTGAAAACTCTGCTAGGCCATGCTGTTAAATCTGTCATTTAAAGTGCAACTTTAGTCAGAAAATTAAATCCTACTAGATCACTTCAGGTTGGCCCATTTTGCATGTAGACTTATGTAAAACATTCAAATATAAGTGTCCATACACTTTAAAATACAGCAATACACAGTGTTTCACCCTGCTCTGCACATACTCAGTTGCTTTCCCATTTTAGGCACTGCTGAGTTTGGAGAGGCTGATCTACTGACAGCCTTAAAGCGCAATTAAACCCTCCTATCCTTTACAGCCAATGAAGCTGCTTCTGTTCTAACTGCAACTGCCATGGTGCTGCACATGTGATCAGTTATGACACCAGCCATTTGATGGTTTGACAATTTGGTTGAGAACACAAGCAAATGGGACAGTTATCAATCCCGGGATTCCAGGATTGTAACAGTTTTTTTGAAACCGTGAAATCAATTGGTTTAGTTCCACTTTATGATTTACTGCTGTTTGGGGGCTCTGGGTTTCAACAAATTGGTCACCTCCAGCAAGAAGCAAGTTGTTATGGGAAAGGTTCCGCTTTAAGTTAAAACGGAGCAAGAATTTGCGAGTGAAGGTCACAGGAACTGGAAAGAGGCAAAGAAAACGACCATGAAGGGACTCGAACCCTCAATCTTCTGATCCGAAGTCAGACACCTTATCCATTAGGCCACGCGGTCTGCCACAGCGCCCCCATTTTGGTTTGTGGTGTGCGGATCAGCCAAACACTTGAAGAGCACCTGGGACATCTTCTACTTGCTTTGCTCAAGCAGATTTGGTAAAAAGGATCTGAAAAGCATGACTTGGTGCCAAGGTCATGCTTTAAGAAGTGCATTTGCAAAAGGGCTTAGGTGCAGAGTGTTAATACAGCTCCTTGACAATGGTAATAGATCAATAGAGTACCACGAGTAGATGCTATTTCTAGAAGCAGCCAGGGATCTCTACAAGTCTTGTCAGGATGGCCGAGTGGTCTAAGGCGCCAGACTCAAGAGCTGTTTCTTCACATTGCGTGGGTGTTCTGGTCTCCGAATGGAGACGTAGGTTCAAATCCCACTTCTGACAATCAGTTTACACATTTAGCTTGAACTAGAATGACCATTTCTGCTGTCTTTTCATACTACCATGTCACCGACTAAAAACAATAAAAAAAAATCCCAAAACTTTGCAGATACTACATGAAGATCAAATTGTTGTGAAAACTCTGCTAGGCCATGCTGTTAAATCTGTCATTTAAAGTGCAACTTTAGTCAGAAAATTAAATCCTACTAGATCACTTCAGGTTGGCCCATTTTGCATGTAGACTTATGTAAAACATTCAAATATAAGTGTCCATACACTTTAAAATACAGCAATACACAGTGTTTCACCCTGCTCTGCACATACTCAGTTGCTTTCCCATTTTAGGCACTGCTGAGTTTGGAGAGGCTGATCTACTGACAGCCTTAAAGCGCAATTAAACCCTCCTATCCTTTACAGCCAATGAAGCTGCTTCTGTTCTAACTGCAACTGCCATGGTGCTGCACATGTGATCAGTTATGACACCAGCCATTTGATGGTTTGACAATTTGGTTGAGAACACAAGCAAATGGGACAGTTATCAATCCCGGGATTCCAGGATTGTAACAGTTTTTTTGAAACCGTGAAATCAATTGGTTTAGTTCCACTTTATGATTTACTGCTGTTTGGGGGCTCTGGGTTTCAACAAATTGGTCACCTCCAGCAAGAAGCAAGTTGTTATGGGAAAGGTTCCGCTTTAAGTTAAAACGGAGCAAGAATTTGCGAGTGAAGGTCACAGGAACTGGAAAGAGGCAAAGAAAACGACCATGAAGGGACTCGAACCCTCAATCTTCTGATCCGAAGTCAGACACCTTATCCATTAGGCCACGCGGTCTGCCACAGCGCCCCCATTTTGGTTTGTGGTGTGCGGATCAGCCAAACACTTGAAGAGCACCTGGGACATCTTCTACTTGCTTTGCTCAAGCAGATTTGGTAAAAAGGATCTGAAAAGCATGACTTGGTGCCAAGGTCATGCTTTAAGAAGTGCATTTGCAAAAGGGCTTAGGTGCAGAGTGTTAATACAGCTCCTTGACAATGGTAATAGATCAATAGAGTACCACGAGTAGATGCTATTTCCAGAAGCAGCCAGGGATCTCTACAAGTCTTGGCAGGATGGCCGAGTGGTCTAAGGCGCCAGACTCAAGAGCTGTTTCTTCACATTGCGTGGGTGTTCTGGTCTCCGAATGGAGACGTGGGTTCAAATCCCACTTCTGACAATCAGTTTACACATTTAGCTTGAACTAGAATGACCATTTCTGCTGTCTTTTCATACTACCATGTCACCGACTAAAAACAATAAAAAAAAATCCAAAAACTTTGCAGATACTACATGAAGATCAAATTGTTGTGAAAACTCTGCTAGGCCATGCTGTTAAATCTGTCATTTAAAGTGCAACTTTAGTCAGAAAATTAAATCCTACTAGATCACTTCAGGTTGGCCCATTTTGCATGTAGACTTATGTAAAACATTCAAATATAAGTGTCCATACACTTTAAATTACAGCAATACACAGTGTTTCACCCTGCTCTGCACATACTCAGTTGCTTTCCTATTTTAGGCACTGCTGAGTTTGGAGAGGCTGATCTACTGACAGCCTTAAAGCGCAATTAAACCCTCCTATCCTTTACAGCCAATGAAGCTGCTTCTGTTCTAACTGCAACTGCCATGGTGCTGCACATGTGATCAGTTATGACACCAGCCATTTGATGGTTTGACAGTTTGATTGAGAACACAAGCAAATGGGACAGTTATCAATCCCGGGATTCCAGGATTGTAACAGTTTTTTTGAAACCGTGAAATCAATTGGTTTAGTTCCACTTTATGATTTACTGCTGTTTGGGGGCTCTTTGTTTCAACAAATTGGTCACCTCCAGCAAGAAGCAAGTTGTTATGGGAAAGGTTCCGCTTTAAGTTAAAACGGAGCAAGAATTTGCGAGTGAAGGTCACAGGAACTGGAAAGAGGCAAAGAAAACAACCACAAAGGGACTCAAACCCTCAATCTTCTGATCCGAAGTCAGACGCCTTATCCATTAGGCCACGCGGTCTGCCACAGCACCCCCATTTTGGTTTGTGGTGTGCGGATCAGCCAAACACTTGAAGAGCACCTGGGACATCTTCTACTTGCTTTGCTCAAGCAGATTTGGTAAAAAGGATCTGAAAAGCATGACTTGGTGCCAAGGTCATGCTTTAAGAAGTGCATTTGCAAAAGGGCTTAGGTGCAGAGTGTTAATACAGCTCCTTGACAATGGTAATAGATCAATAGAGTACCACGAGTAGATGCTATTTCCAGAAGCAGCCAGGGATCTCTACAAGTCTTGTCAGGATGGCCGAGTGGTCTAAGGCGCCAGACTCAAGAGCTGTTTCTTCACATTGCGTGGGTGTTCTGGTCTCCGAATGGAGACGTAGGTTCAAATCCCACTTCTGACAATCAGTTTACACATTTAGCTTGAACTAGAATGACCATTTCTGCTGTCTTTTCATACTACCATGTCACCGACTAAAAACAATAAAAAAAAATCCCAAAACTTTGCAGATACTACATGAAGATCAAATTGTTGTGAAAACTCTGCTAGGCCATGCTGTTAAATCTGTCATTTAAAGTGCAACTTTAGTCAGAAAATTAAATCCTACTAGATCACTTCAGGTTGGCCCATTTTGCATGTAGACTTATGTAAAACATTCAAATATAAGTGTCCATACACTTTAAAATACAGCAATACACAGTGTTTCACCCTGCTCTGCACATACTCAGTTGCTTTCCCATTTTAGGCACTGCTGAGTTTGGAGAGGCTGATCTACTGACAGCCTTAAAGCGCAATTAAACCCTCCTATCCTTTACAGCCAATGAAGCTGCTTCTGTTCTAACTGCAACTGCCATGGTGCTGCACATGTGATCAGTTATGACACCAGCCATTTGATGGTTTGACAATTTGGTTGAGAACACAAGCAAATGGGACAGTTATCAATCCCGGGATTCCAGGATTGTAACAGTTTTTTTGAAACCGTGAAATCAATTGGTTTAGTTCCACTTTATGATTTACTGCTGTTTGGGGGCTCTGGGTTTCAACAAATTGGTCACCTCCAGCAAGAAGCAAGTTGTTATGGGAAAGGTTCCGCTTTAAGTTAAAACGGAGCAAGAATTTGCGAGTGAAGGTCACAGGAACTGGAAAGAGGCAAAGAAAACGACCACGAAGGGACTCGAACCCTCAATCTTCTGATCCGAAGTCAGACACCTTATCCATTAGGCCACGCGGTCTGCCACAGTGCCCCCATTTTGGTTTGTGGTGTGCGGATCAGCCAAACACTTGAAGAGCACCTGGGACATCTTCTACTTGCTTTGCTCAAGCAGATTTGGTAAAAAGGATCTGAAAAGCATGACTTGGTGCCAAGGTCATGCTTTAAGAAGTGCATTTGCAAAAGGGCTTAGGTGCAGAGTGTTAATACAGCTCCTTGACAATGGTAATAGATCAATAGAGTACCACGAGTAGATGCTATTTCCAGAAGCAGCCAGGGATCTCTACACGTCTTGTCAGGATGGCCGAGTGGTCTAAGGCGCCAAACTCAAAAGCTGTTTCTTCACATTGCGTGGGTGTTCTGGTCTCCGAATGGAGACGTGGGTTCAAATCCCACTTCTGACAATCAGTTTACACATTTAGCTTGAACTAGAATGACCATTTCTGCTGTCTTTTCATACTACCATGTCACCGACTAAAAACAATAAAAAAAAATCCAAAAACTTTGCAGATACTACATGAAGATCAAATTGTTGTGAAAACTCTGCTAGGCCATGCTGTTAAATCTGTCATTTAAAGTGCAACTTTAGTCAGAAAATTAAATCCTACTAGATCACTTCAGGTTGGCCCATTTTGCATGTAGACTTATGTAAAACATTCAAATATAAGTGTCCATACACTTTAAAATACAGCAATACACAGTGTTTCACCCTGCTCTGCACATACTCAGTTGCTTTCCCATTTTAGGCACTGCTGAGTTTGGAGAGGCTGATCTACTGACAGCCTTAAAGCGCAATTAAACCCTCCTATCCTTTACAGCCAATGAAGCTGCTTCTGTTCTAACTGCAACTGCCATGGTGCTGCACATGTGATTAGTTATGACACCAGCCATTTGATGGTTTGACAGTTTGGTTGAGAACACAAGCAAATGGGACAGTTATCAATCCCGGGATTCCAGGATTGTAACAGTTTTTTTGAAACCGTGAAATCAATTGGTTTAGTTCCACTTTATGATTTACTGCTGTTTGGGGGCACTGGGTTTCAACAAATTGGTCACCTCCAGCAAGAAGCAAGTTGTTATGGGAAAGGTTCCGCTTTAAGTTAAAACGGAGCAAGAATTTGCGAGTGAAGGTCACAGGAACTGGAAAGAGGCAAAGAAAACAACCACGAAGGGACTCGAACCCTCAATCTTCTGATCCGAAGTCAGACACCTTATCTGTTAGGCCACACGGTCTGCCACAGGGCCACCATTTTGGTTTGTGGTGTGCGGATCAGCCAAACACTTGAAGAGCACCTGGGACATCTTCTACTTGCTTTGCTCAAGCAGATTTGGTAAAAAGGATCTGAAAAGCATGACTTGGTGCCAAGGTCATGTTTAAGAAGTGCATTTGCAAAAGGGCTTAGGTGCAGAGTGTTAACCACTTAACGACCGCTCACTGTATATATACGTCGGCAGAATGGCACCGACAGGCACAATCACGTAGAGTGTACGTGATTGCCTTTGTACAGTTGGGGGGTCCAATCGGACCCCCTCCTATACAGTGAGCGGTGGCTAAGTGTCCGGGAGCGTTCCGGGATGAGGGGGCAGCCATTCGTTTCTGGCCACCCCCTCGCGATCGCTCCCGGCGAATGGAAATGCCCCCTCTGTCTGTGTCAGACAGAGGGAGCAGGAGGAAGTGATGTCATCTCTGGTGCGGCGCTCACATATACCGAGCGCCGTACAAGAGAAGATATCAGGTCAGTGCACACAACACTACACTGACACCAGGACACATAGGGACATAAATCGCCCCCCCAGGCCCCCCAGACACCCCAGATCACCCCCAGATCACCCCCCCAGCCCCCAGTCACAGTGTCACTGATTGCAGTGACCATTTATTTAGTGATCACTGCAATCAGTGACATTTGTGACTGTAAAAGTGTCACCAAAGTTTAGTCTTAGGTCCAGTGTAGCCCCCTAACCCCCCCTAATAAAGGTTTAACCCCCTGATCACCCCCCAGATAACCCTTTCACCGTCTATCACCACTGTCGCTTAGCGATCATTTTTCTGATCGCTGTCTTAGCGTCAGTGATGCCGATCGGCAGCCAGTCATTTTTTTTAGGTTTGCCGCAGGTTTTTATAGCGTCAGGTACCCCAATATATTATCTAATAAAGGTTTAACCCCCTTGATCGCCCCCCAGGTAACCCTTTCACCCCCTATCACCACTATCACTAAGCGAACGTTTTTCTAAACGCTGTCTTAGTGTCTGTGATGCAGATCGGTAGCCGGTAATTTTTTTTAGGTTCGCCGCAGGTTTTTATAGCGTCAGGTACCCCAATATATTATCTAATAAAGGTTTAACCCCCTTGATCGCCCCCCAGGTAACCCTTTCACCCCCTATCACCACTGTCGCTAAGCAATTGTTTTTCTAAACGCTGTCTTAGTGTCGGTGATGCAGATCGTAGCCAGTAATTTTTTTTATTTTCGCCGCATGTTTTTATAGCGTCAGGTACCCCAATATATTATCTAATAAAGGTTTAACCCCCTTGATCGCCCCCCAGGTAACCCTTTCACCCCCTATCACCACTGTCACTAAGCGATCGTTTTTCTAAACGCTGTCTTAGTGTCTGTGATGCAGATCGGTAGCCGGTAATTTTTTTAGGTTCGCCGCAGGTTTTTATAGCGTCAGGTACCCCCATATATTATCTAATAAAGGTTTTAACCCCCTGATTGCCCCTAGTTAACCCTTTCACCAGTGATCACCATATAAGTGTTACGGGTGACGCTGGTTAGTTAGTTTGCTTTTTATAGTGTCAGGGCACCCGCCGTGTATATAACCCAATAAAGGTTTAACCCCCTGATCGCCCGGCGGGTGATATCAATTAGGTTTTAGCGTCAGAGAGGGTCTGAGTCACACCCCAGGCAGCGTCAGGTTAGTGCCAGTAACGCTAACACCCACGCGTGAAGCATACACCCCCCTTAGTGGTATAGTATCTGAACAGATCAATATCTGATCTGATCAGATCTATACTAGCGTCCCCAGCAGTTTAGGGTTCCCAAAAACGCAGCGTTAGCGGGATCAGCCCAGATACCTGATGGCACCTGCGTTTTGCCCCTCCGTCCAGCCCAGGCCACCCAAGTGCAGTATCGATCGATCACTGTCACTTACAAAACAAAAACACACATAACTGCAGCGTTCGCAGAGACAGGCCTGATCCCTGCGACTCCAGTGCTGTAGGAGGTGATTTCACCACCACAGTTAAAAAAAAAAGCAAATATGCCAAAGCATTGGGGCAGCAGGGGCGGAGGAGCGATTTTGCTCCTAATGCCGCGTACATACGGTCGAAATTCCGACGAAGGCTTGCCCGTGGAAAAGTCTGACCATGTGTGTGCGGCATAACTTTTTTGCGGGAGGATGCCCCCATGCTTCGGCATATATAAATGGTGCGTGTATGCCCATCATTGGAAGTGGGTGGATGAAGGGCGGTATTCTAATGGTGGGCATACCCACCGATCAATCTCTTTTTTCGTTCAGCCAACTGGCTGCATGAAATAAAAAGATTACAATACATGTCCAACAAGGACCAGCAACGTACTGGTATGTTGCTGGACTTTGAATGTTTATACCAGAATGATGCCTGCGGGTTTAGGTATCATCTTGGTATCATTCTTTTCAGCCTGCGGCCGGCTTTCATGTAAAAGCAATCCTAGCGGCTAATTAGCCTCTGGACTGCTTTTACAAGCAGTGGGAGGGAATGCCCCCCCCCGGATATAAAAAGCGCCATTGGGAAATTGGGAAAGCATTTTATCACACCGATCTTGGTGTGGTCATATGCTTTGAGGGCAGAGGAAAAATCTAGGGTCTAGAAGACCCCAGTTTTTTCAAAAAAAGAGTACCTGTCACTACCTATTGCTATCATAGGGGATATTTACATTCCCTGAGATAACAATAAAAATTATAAAAAAAAAAATACTTGGAAGGAACAATTTAAAAATAAAATAAAAACGCAAAATTAATAATAAAAAAAAAAAAAAAAAAAAAAAAAAGCACCCCTGTCCTGCCCTGCTCTTGCCCAATGGCGAACGCAAGCGTCAGTCTGGCGTCATATGTAAACAGCAATTGCACCATGCATGTGAGGTATCACCGCGAAGGTCAGATCGAGGGCAATCATTTTAGCAGTAGACCTCCTCTGTAAATCTACTGGGGTAACCTGTAAAGGCTTTTAAAGGCTTTTAAAAATGTATGTAGTTTGTCGCCAATGCACGTTTGTGCGAAATTTTAAAGCATGTCGTGTTTGGTATCTATGTACTCGGCCTAAGATCATCTTTTTATTTCATCAAACATTTGGGCAATATAGTGTGTTTTAGTGCATTAAAATTAAAAAAAGTGTATTTTTTAACCCAAAAAATGCGTTTGAAAAATCGCTGCACAAATACTGTGTAGAAAAAAAAATGCAACACCCACCATTTTAATCTGTAGGGCCTTTGCTTTAAAAATATATATAATGTTTGGGGGTTCAACATAATTTTCTTGCAAAAAAAAAATGTTTTCATGTAAACAAAAAGTGTCAAAAAGGGCTTTGTCTTCAAGTGGTTAGAAGAGTGGATGTAAGCTTCCTAATGTTGTGTATAAAATGCCAGAACAGTTCAAAACCCCCCCAAATGACCCCATTTTGGAAAGTAGACACCCCAAGCTATATACTGAGAGGCATGTCGAGTCCATGGAATATTTTATATGTTGACACAAGTTGCGGAAAAACGACATTTTTTTTTTTTTTTGCACAAAGTTGTCACTAAATGATATATTGCTCAAACATGCCATGGGCCTATGTGGAATTACACCCCAAAATACATTCTGTTGCTTCTCCTGAGTACGGGGATACCACATGTGTGAGACTTTTTGGGAGCCTAGCCATGTACGGGACCCCAAAAACCAAGCACCGCCTTCAGGCTTTCTAAGGGTGTAAATTTTTGATTTCACTTCTCACTGCCTATCACAGTTTCGGAGGCCATGGAATGCCCAGATAGCACAAAACCCCCCCAAATGACCCCATTTTGGAAAGTAGACACCCCAAGCTATTTGCTGAGAGGTATTGTGAGTATTTTGCAGATCTCGCTTTTTGTCACAAAGTTTTGAAAATTGAAAAAAATATATATATATATATATTTTCTTTCTTCATTTTCAAAAACAAATGAGAGCTGTAAAATACTCGCCATTCCTCTCAGCAAATAGCTTGGGGTGTCTGTATTCCAAAATGGGGTCATTTGGGGGGGTTTTGTGCGATTTTGGCATTTTATGGCCTTCAAAACTGTGATAGGTAGTGAGGAGTGAAATCAAAAATTTGTGCCTAGAAATCCTGAAGGCGGTGCTTGGTTTTCGGGGTCCCGTACGCGGCTAGGCTCCTAAAAAGTCCCACACATGTGGTATCCCCGTACTCAGGAGAAGCAGAAAAATTTATTTTGGGGTGTAATTCCACATATAACCATGGCATGTGTGAGCAATATATCATTTAGTGACAACTTTTTGTAATTTTTTTATTTTTTTTGTCATTATTCAATCACTTGGGACAAAAAAAATTATATTCAATGGGCTCAACAGGCCTCTCAGCAATTTCCTTGGGGTGTCTACTTTCTAAAATGGGGTCATTTGGGGGGGTTTTGTGCTATTTTGGCATTTTATGGCCTTCGAAACTGTGATAGGTAGTGAGGAGTGAAATCAAAAATTTGCGCCCTTAGAAATCCTGAAGGCGGTGCTTGGTTTCCGGGGTCCCGTACGCGGCTAGGCTCCCAAAAAGTCCCACACATGTGGTATCCCCGTACTCAGGAGAAGCAGCAAAATGTATTTTGGGGTGAAATTCCACATATAACCATGGCATGTGTGAGCAATATATCATTTAGTGACAACTTTTTGTAATTTTTTTTTTTTTAGTCATTATTCAATCACTTGGGACAAAAAAATAAAAAATTCAATGGGCTCAACATGCCTCTCAGCAATTTCCTTGGGGTGTCTACTTTCCAAAATGGGGTCATTTGAGGGGGTTTGTACTGCCCTGTCATTTTAGCACCTCAAGAAATGAGATAGGCAGTCATAAATTTTAGACTTGTGCACAACGGAAAAATTCGTTCCGTTTCGGTTCGTTTCTTTCCGGTCCTGTTGATTCGTAATCATTCGTAATTTTGCTAGACGGGATTTTTCGTGTTCGGACTCATTCGTATTTTTGCAAGCGACATTTTTCGTTGAATTTTTTGTTGCTTTATAATTCGTACTTTCGGTAGAGTACGTTGTTTTTCGTTGATTCTGGACACAACTCCTACTTTCGTAACTTTTTTTGGGTTCGTACTTTCGGTAGAGTACGTTGTTTTTCGTTGATTCTGGACACAACTCCTACTTTCGTAACTTTTTTTGGGTTCGTTGATTCGTAATTTTCCGTGTCTCTCTCACAACGACGCTGCCTATTATGCCTAATGTGCTTCGAATGGATTTGTACTTTTCTAAATACATTGCGGTTATTTGTAACGATTCGAAATCTCGTATTTTACTTTCGTTTTTAACATGCGGCTATAGTCTCCGCCCCTGTACACCATTTTGAGAGGGTTCAGCACGGTGAGGGAGAAGCAGAGAGCAGAGCAGAGTGAGTGTTATTGTGCTTCGAATGGATTCGAAATCTCGTATTTTACTTTCGTTTTTTACATGCGGCTATAACCTCCGCCCCTGTACACCATTTTGAGAGGGAGTTCAGCGCGGTGTGAGAGAGCAGAGCAGAGTGAATGTTATTGTGCTTCGTATGGATTCGTACATTCGTAACTTTTTCATAACGAATTATGCCGAAGACATTCGGGCATTCGCTATTTGCGGTATAATTTATTTCGGATTCGGTCTTATTCGTAATTGCTTTGTTCGGAAATTCGAATGCTTCCGAATGTCCGAAAGTTGCTAAATTCGGACGAATTTCAATTCGTTACGAAACGAATTGCACAAGCCTAATAAATTTAAAGCTGTGTAAATTTCAGAAAATGTACCCTAGTTTGTAAACTCTATAACTTTTGCGCAAACCAATAAATATACGCTTATTGACATTTTTTTTACTAAAAACATGTGGCTGAATACATTTTGGCCTAAATGTATGACTACAATTGAGTTTATTCGATTTTTCTTATAACAAAAAGTAGAAAATATCATTTTTTTTCAAAATTTTCGGTCTTTTTCCGTTTATATCGCAAAAAATAAAAATCGCAGAGGCAATCAAATACCATTAAAAGAAAGCTCTATTTGTGGGAAGAAAAGGACGCAAATTTCGTTTGGGTACAACATTGCATGTCCGCACAATTTACAGTTAAAGCAGCGCAGTGCAAAATTCTGAATTCACCTCTGGTCCTCTAGCTACCAAATGGTCCTGGGCTTAAGTGGTTAATACAGCTCCTTGACAATGGTAATAGATCAATAGAGTACCACGAGTAGATGCTATTTCCAGAAGCAGCCAGGGATCTCTACACGTCTTGTCAGGATGGCCGAGTGGTCTAAGGCGCCAGACTCAAGAGCTGTTTCTTCACATTGCGTGGGTGTTCTGGTCTCCGCATGGAGGCGTGGGTTCAAATCCCACTTCTGACAATCAGTTTACACATTTAGCTTGAACTAGAATGACCATTTCTGCTGACTTTTCATACAACCATGTCACCGACTAAAAACAATAAAAAAAAATCCAAAAACTTTGCAGATACTACATGAAGATCAAATTGTTGTGAAAACTCTGCTAGGCCATGCTGTTAAATCTGTCATTTAAAGTGCAACTTTAGTCAGAAAATTAAATCCTACTAGATCACTTCAGGTTGGCCCATTTTGCATGTAGACTTATGTAAAACATTCAAATATAAGTGTCCATACACTTTAAATTACAGCAATACACAGTGTTTCACCCTGCTCTGCACATACTCAGTTGCTTTCCTATTTTAGGCACTGCTGAGTTTGGAGAGGCTGATCTACTGACAGCCTTAAAGCGCAATTAAACCCTCCTATCCTTTACAGCCAATGAAGCTGCTTCTGTTCTAACTGCAACTGCCATGGTGCTGCACATGTGATCAGTTATGACACCAGCCATTTGATGGTTTGACAGTTTGGTTGAGAACACAAGCAAATGGGACAGTTATCAATCCCGGGATTCCAGGATTGTAACAGTTTTTTTGAAACCGTGAAATCAATTGGTTTAGTTCCACTTTATGATTTACTGCTGTTTGGGGGCTCTGGGTTTCAACAAATTGGTCACCTCCAGCAAGAAGCAAGTTGTTATGGGAAAGGTTCCGCTTTAAGTTAAAACGGAGCAAGAATTTGCGAGTGAAGGTCACAGGAACTGGAAAGAGGCAAAGAAAACAACCACGAAGGGACTCGAACCCTCAATCTTCTGATCCGAAGTCAGACGCCTTATCCATTAGGCCATGCGGTCTGCCACAGTGCCCCCATTTTGGTTTGTGGTGTGCGGATCAGCCAAACACTTGAAGAGCACCTGGGACATCTTCTACTTGCTTTGCTCAAGCAGATTTGGTAAAAAGGATCTGAAAAGCATGACTTGGTGCCAAGGTCATGCTTTAAGAAGTGCATTTGCAAAAGGGCTTAGGTGCAGAGTGTTAATACAGCTCCTTGACAATGGTAATAGATCAATAGAGTACCACGAGTAGATGCTATTTCCAGAAGCAGCCAGGGAACTCTACACGTCTTGTCAGGATGGCCGAGTGGTCTAAGGCGCCAGACTCAAGAGCTGTTTCTTCACATTGCGTGGGTGTTCTGGTCTCTGAATGGAGACGTGGGTTCAAATCCCACTTCTGACAATCAGTTTACACATTTAGCTTGAACTAGAATGACCATTTCTTTTTTTTTAATTGGAAACCAACTTTATTGAAAAGTATGCATGGTACATAAATCAACATAAGCCAGTATGGCCAATATAATAGTACATACATGAACACAGTGAAGCATCTGTGTGTCACAAAGATAATAACAGCAGTGAAAGTAGAGCCGGTATACAACAAAAATAACAAATCGACATGTCAGGTACACGTTTCACCATCCGCCATCCATCTGTCCCAGACCTTCTCATACTTTAGCGGACACCCTCTATGTACATAAATCAGTTTTTTATATGGGAGAGCATCGTTAACCGCCTTTTTCCAGCACTGAACTGTAGGGGGCAGGGCCTGCATCCAATTACGGGCCACTACTTTTCTTGCCAAGAATAGCGTCTCATATAAAAAGGTACGGAGGGGTTTGTCGGCATCCAAGTCTGGCAACAGGCCAAGTAGGCACATCTTTGGGTCAAGGGTAGCAGGGGAGCCCATCTGATCGTGTAGGAAGCGTATCACCTGTGTCCAATATGCCTGAATGGTAGGACAGAACCATATGAGGTGGTAAAAGGAGCCCGGGGTATGGTCACAGAGGCGGCATCCTGGATTGTACGTGGGCCTGAAACGTGCCACTCTCTGAGGGGTCAGATATGTTCTATGTATAATGTACAGCTGTGTGAGGCGGTCCGACAGCTTGGGGGAAACCTTTTTCACGTCCTCCAAAATCTCGCCCCAGTCCCCATCCTCTATAAGTCCAACATCCGCCTCCCATCTAGTCTTAGCAGTATAGGCCAATGCTGTGGTGCTAGGGAGACGAATGGCGGAGTACAAAGTGGAGATGAGCTTAGCAGGCACATTACCCGTGACTGTGTCCACTATGGAGGGAACTGCCAGGGACGGGCAAGAGCCAGAAAACTGGGCCTGTATGGCGTGACGGAGTTGCAAATACCTGAAGAAAAGGCAATTGGGGAGGGAAAATTCGTCCTTCAGCATTTGGAATGACTTAAGGCCTGAATCGGTCATGATCTGGTGTATGTATAAGATCCCATGGCGTATCCACGCCGCGGGGTCCGGAATGGACAATAATTCTGGCAAGCATGTATTGTACCAGAGAGGGGTATGAGAGTGTACCCTTGGGGTCCCAGTTCTCTGCAGTGCCGCCCGCCATACCCTCCGGTGGTGAGTCAACATGTCTGCTGTGCGTTGGGGGGGGCGTCTTGTCAATGGGGCTCTTAGGACCGATTGAAGTGGGGTGTGGGCCGAGTCATCTGGGTGCTCACAGAGTAGTGTCTGGTATCTCGTTAGTTCATGTTTATCAAAATAATAGAAGTGGGACAGCTGGAAGGCAAAATAATAATCATGAAAGTCAGGGAGAGCAGCTCCTCCCAACGTCACAGGGTTCTTCAGGATTCTCCAGGATAATTTGTGTCTGCCATGACCCCAAATAAATGAATTCAGGATGGATTCAATTGTCCTGAAAATTTTTTGTGGTATATAGAGGGGAGCATGCCAGACCAAATAGAGTATCTTGGGAAGGAGTATCATCTTAACTAAGCTGACGCGACCCATAACACCCAGGGGTAGTCTGGCCCAAGTCTGCGTCTTGTTCTTGATCAGAGCAAACAGGGGTTCAATGTTCAGTAGTTTATAATCTGAGAGCGATCTGGTGACCTGTACGCCAAGGTATTTAATCTGGGAGACCCTTGGAAGAGCCAGAGGAGGGGACGCGAACGAGGAGGGGAAATGGTCAATCGGAAGGATCTGGGACTTAGCCCAATTAATACTCAGACCCGAATGGCCACCCATACGTTCTATGGACTGGAGGGCTGCTATAAGAGAAGGACCGGAGTCCGCCAGATACAAAAGTGTGTCGTCGGCATACATCCCAATCTTTTCTTCCAGGTTCCCCATCCTGAGACCTCGGATGCAAGTGTCCGCACGGACCATTATGGCCAACGGCTCCACAGCCAATGCGTAAAGCATGGGGGAAAGGGGGCAGCCCTGCCGGGTCCCTCTCTCCAACGGGAACTGGTCAGAAAGCCAACCATTCACAAACACTCTGGCCCTCGGGGATTGATAGAGTTGGACCCAGCGAATAAAGCTGGGGCCAAATCCAAATCTTGAGAGACACTCCCACAGGTAGTTCCACTCCACGGAGTCGAAGGCCTTGGCGGCATCCAGCGCCACCACGACCCTCGAGCCAATTTCATCATGGGACCCCTGAATATTCATAAATAGGCGGCGAATATTCATGGCCGTGTTCTTCCCTGGCATAAAGCCGGTTTGGTCAGGGTGTATCAATGACAGAATAACCTGGTTAAGGCGGGAGGCTAGAATCTTAGCTAATATTTTAATATCTACCTGTAACAGGGAAATGGGCCTATACGACTCCGGGTATTTAGGGTCCTTTCCGGGTTTGGGAATTACGACTATTTGGGCTTCTCGCATAGATGGGGGTAGAACTCCTGAGTCAAATATAGATTTATACAGGTACTTAAGTTCAGGGATTAGGATTTCAGAGTAGGTGGCATAGAATTCAAGAGGTAGGCCATCCAATCCCGGGGCCTTGGATGAGGCCAGACAGGAAATGGCCTCGGAGATGTCCTCCTCAGTAATAGGGGCTTCCAGAATTTCAAGCTGGTCGTCTGTCAGTCTAGGGAATTGAACTCCCGCTAGGTAGTCCCTGGTGTCTTGGGGAGTGTGGGCGACCCTGGAAGTGTAGAGTGCACGGTAGAATCTCCCAAACTCCTCCGCCACCAGTTGCGGATCGGTGATGTCGTTCCCCTGCGGGTCGGTCAAGGACACCACCACAGGGGGACGCATATCCAAGTGGGCGAGATATGCTAGCAGTTTGCCCGATCTCTCTCCATACTCAAACACCCTCTGTCTACAGAAGAAGATACGTTGTTTAGCCTTCTCTATGTGCAATTGGGAGACCTGGCGCGCCTGAATCTTTAGATTGTTGGCCGCGCTGGGCGAGGGGTCCCGGTGGAACGCCTCCTCCAGCACCTGCAGGTGCTCCGCAGCCTGCTGGACAATAAATGTTGATGACCGTTTAAGCCTGTTAATACGTGTGGAAAGTAGGGAACGAGCGTGAAGTTTAAACATTTCCCACACCACATCATGCGTGGCAGTGTCCCTGTTGGCCGTAAAATAGTATTGCAATTCTGTGGGGATGTCATCCTGGTCCTGCAGGGCAGTCAGCCAGAACGGGTTTAGCCGCCAAGAAGGAGCAGGGGAAGCCTTCAGGAGCTGGATCGTGACCCAGTAGGGGGCGTGATCCGAGAGTACTTTTGGAGCAAAGCCCACATCTCCTAGCTTAGGCAGCAGGGACATTGAGATAAAAACAAAATCAATTCGTGACATTGTGTTATGACTGGCTGAAAAGCATGAGAAGACTTTAGTGTGCGGGTGTTTGTGGCGCCAAGTGTCGACAAGAGCAAAGTCGGTCATTATGCGGTGCAGTCTGGTATGGGTCGGTGGGTTAAGGGGGGGATCCAGTGTGCCCAGACGGTCCAGAGCGGGGATCAGGGTCATATTGAAGTCCCCCATCCACACTGCCGGTACGGAGGGGTATTGTGTCATAAAGGCAAGGCCTTCCTGAATTACAGCTGAGTTGTACGGGGGGGGAATATAGCAGGCAAGTAGCAGGATAGGAGACCCATTAATGGTGGCGTGCACAAACACATATCTGCCCTGCTGATCCGTGCGGAGCAGTATAAGCTCAAAAGGTACCCGTTTGGCAACCAGGACCGATACTCCTCTGGAATATGAGGTGTGAGTGGCATGATAAGCCCACCCCACCCAAGGTTTTTTAAGGGAGGATTGCAAGTGGCCCGTGACATGGGTCTCGACCAGTGTGATAATGTCAGCTCTCTGAGATTTGAGAAATGTCAGGACCGCTGTGCATTTGATCTTATTGCGTAAGCCTCTAACATTCCACGTGAGGAACTTCAGGGAACTCATGGTGGGTATATGGTGTGTATAATAGACCGCAGCCAGACCAGGACCAGCAGAGCAGATAAGGACACATCAGACAGTACAGAACACATCAGCAACCAATATTGATAGTGCATGTATGACAATGACATAGTACCTTTAGCAGAAATAAACAATTGTGAACATAGTGGCAAATAAAACACAGCCAAAACATTTCCCCTCCCTCCCAGTCCAGTGCCACCCCAACTCGGCATGAACATAGTATCCCAAAACCAGGTATCAACCGGGGACATCCAACGTGAAAAAAGCATTGGAGGCGAGGGACTTAATTTCAAAGGGACATAGATACCTGCGATGAACAGAAAACAAAAAAGGAGGAAAAAACAATCAGGTAAACGGGGGGAGTGAAAAAAGTCCATAGAGAACCTAGGGGGGCGACTTCTTCTCTGAGAAGTGCATGGGGTGTAGGGGCCACAAAAGCACAACACCATTGCAGCCGTGCAGAAGGGAGCCCTGCCTGCCATCAGGGTGGTACGTAAAGTAGGATAGGAAGTTCCAGCAACGTTCGGTAAGCTGCCCTCTACAAGCATCTCCCATGTGTGGGGAGAACGGGGAATTAACAGTTAGGTCACCCGAAGGTGGCGAGCATGCTGTGAGATCCGAGGAGGGGCGGAAAAGGCTTTTGGGTCTGTCTCCCCCGTCCCGGCGGAGGGCACCCACTAGCAACAGAGCAACCGTGAGGCGAATCACCAGGGCACGAACAGGGAGTGCCACCGGCACAGGGGGCAGCAGGGGAGAGAAAAGAAAAGTACTCACAGCTCCCAGACAGCGCGGTATGCTCAATCTCGCCGATCTCTCCGGTCAATCCAAGTGGATGCCGACTCTGGGTCCTCGAAAAAGTGGGTCCGACCGTCGCACTCCACACGAAGCTTTGCAGGGTACAGCATGGCGTATTTGAGGTGTAGAGTGCGGAGGCGCTTCTTAACATCCTGGAACCTGGACCGCTGCCGTTGCACCTCATTGGAGAAGTCCGGGAAGACGGCAACACGAGCGTTGGTATGGGGGATATTCCCCTTCTCTCTGGTTAGGCGGAGGATCTTGTCGCGATCCCTGAAATTAAGGAACTTCGCTATCAGGGTACACGGTGGAGCTCCTTGGGGAGGAGGGCGGCCAGGGATTCGATGAGCTCTCTCCACTGCAAACATTACCGAAAATGCGTCTCTGCCGAAGGTTGAGGTTAGGAGGTTTTCAAGGAAGCTCTCCGGATCGGTGCCCTCAGCAGACTCAGGAAGACCGATGAAGCGGAGGTTACATCTCCGAAGGCGATTTTCCATGTCATCCTGTTTTGCGCTAATCTGTTGTAACTGGCGGCGCACCTCATCGGTGGTATGTTGTAAAGGGTGTAAGATATCCTCTGCTCTGCTAATACGGGTCTCCGTCTCCGTCACGCGGTCCCTGAGGGTAGAGAGATCCTGCCGGATAAGGGACACATCAATTTTTACCTCCTCGATCTTGGTGGTAAGCGTGCTCTGGCACATGGCGATGGCATCCAGTAATTTGTTAGTAGCCACCACAGAGTGATCCGCATCCAGGAAAGCAGCAGCGCCGTCTCTGACCTGCCGATCCCCCTCCTCAAGCCGGCGGTATCTGGCCAGTTTATCGATGGCTTCAGAATTATTTTTAGACGGAGACATGCTGTAAGGCGACAGGGAAGATCCCTGGGTGCACCAATATGGCCGCTGTTAAGGAGGCTGGGTCCTCCACAACCCCCCCCCCCACCGCTGCCCAGGGACGGCCCAACGTAGGCAGCAGGTCACTCTCAAGCAGCTGTAATGGCAACAGGCTGCATGCAGGGGAATCTGAGCTCAGGGGAGTCAGGGAGGCCTGTAATACTTGCCAAAGATGTCTCCGGGTGGAGCAAGATGGCCGCCGTTCCGGGAGTCAGGCCGAGACCGCGGTCCACTCACACAGCAGGTGCAGAGTGCAAAGACACCCCAGCAGCTGCAGCAGGTAATCCGGGGGCCGATGTAGAAGAGGATGGAGCCCAGTGCACCCAGGGAGGCAAGGAGAAGTGTCCAGGGCCGCCGTCGGGAGGGCCAAGATGGCCGCCGAACCAGGAACTAGGCCGAAGCCGGGGCCTTTCCTGAAGCAGAGGACCGGGAAGCGCCGCGACGGCAGTGGCGGCAAACCAGCGGGCTAACAGGCTTCAGGAACCACAGGGAGAGCAGGACACGTCCTCGGATGTAGGGGATGGCAGGAACCGAGCAGGATGCAGGCAGGATGGTAGGTTAGGAGTATGGGCAGACGGAGCTCACATCACATGCGACCTATCCCATTGCTATCCAGGCCACGCCCCAGAATGACCATTTCTGCTGTATTTTCATACTACCATGTCACCGACTAAAAACAATAAAAAAAAATCCAAAAACTTTGCAGATACTACATGAAGATCAAATTGTTGTGAAAACTCTGCTAGGCCATGCTGTTAAATCTGTCATTTAAAGTGCAACTTTAGTCAGAAAATTAAATCCTACTAGATCACTTCAGGTTGGCCCATTTTGCATGTAGACTTATGTAAAACATTCAAATATAAGTGTCCATACACTTTAAATTACAGCAATACACAGTGTCTCACCCTGCTCTGCACATACTCAGTTGCTTTCCTATTTTAGGCACTGCTGAGTTTGGAGAGGCTGATCTACTGACAGCCTTAAAGCGCAATTAAACCCTCCTATCCTTTACAGCCAATGAAGCTGCTTCTGTTCTAACTGTAACTGCCATGGTGCTGCACATGTGATCAGTTATGACACCAGCCATTTGATGGTTTGACAGTTTGGTTGAGAACACAAGCAAATGGGACAGTTATCAATCCCGGGATTCCAGGATTGTAACAGTTTTTTTGAAACCGTGAAATCAATTGGTTTAGTTCCACTTTATGATTTACTGCTGTTTGGGGGCTCTTTGTTTCAACAAATTGGTCACCTCCAGCAAGAAGCAAGTTGTTATGGGAAAGGTTCCGCTTTAAGTTAAAACGGAGCAAGAATTTGCGAGTGAAGGTCACAGGAACTGGAAAGAGGCAAAGAAAACGACCACGAAGGGACTCAAACCCTCAATCTTCTGATCCGAAGTCAGACGCCTTATCCATTAGGCCACGCGGTCTGCCACAGTGCCCCCATTTTGGTTTGTGGTTTGCGGATCAGCCAAACACTTGAAGAGCACCTGGGACATCTTCTTCTTGCTTTGCTCAAGCAGATTTGGTAAAAAGGATCTGAAAAGCATGACTTGGTGCCAAGGTCATGCTTTAAGAAGTGCATTTGCAAAAGGGCTTAGGTGCAGAGTGTTAATACAGCTCCTTGACAATGGTAATAGATCAATAGAGTACCACGAGTAGATGCTATTTCCAGAAGCAGCCAGGGATCTCTACACGTCTTGTCAGGATGGCCGAGTGGTCTAAGGCGCCAGACTCAAGAGCTGTTTCTTCACATTGTGTGGGTGTTCTGGTCTCCGAATGGAGACGTGGGTTCAAATCCCACTTCTGACAATCAGTTTACACATTTAGCTTGAACTAGAATGACCATTTCTGCTGTCTTTTCATACTACCATGTCACCGACTAAAAACAATACAAAAAAATCCAAAAACTTTGCAGATACTACATGAAGATCAAATTGTTGTGAAAACTCTGCTAGGCCATGCTGTTAAATCTGTCATTTAAAGTGCAACTTTAGTCAGAAAATTAAATCCTACTAGATCACTTCAGGTTGGCCCATTTTGCATGTAGACTTATGTAAAACATTCAAATATAAGTGTCCATACACTTTAAATGACAGCAATACACAGTGTTTCACCCTGCTCTGCACATACTCAGTTGCTTTCCCATTTTAGGCACTGCTGAGTTTGGAGAGGCTGATCTACTGACAGCCTTAAAGCGCAATTAAACCCTCCTATCCTTTACAGCCAATGAAGCTGCTTCTGTTCTAACTGCAACTGCCATGGTGCTGCACATGTGATTAGTTATGACACCAGCCATTTGATGGTTTGACAGTTTGGTTGAGAACACAAGCAAATGGGACAGTTATCAATCCCGGGATTCCAGGATTGTAACAGTTTTTTTGAAACCGTGAAATCAATTGGTTTAGTTCCACTTTATGATTTACTGCTGTTTGGGGGCTCTGGGTTTCAACAAATTGGTCACCTCCAGCAAGAAGCAAGTTGTTATGGGAAAGGTTCCGCTTTAAGTTAAAACGGAGCAAGAATTTGCGAGTGAAGGTCACAGGAACTGGAAAGAGGCAAAGAAAACGACCACGAAGGGACTCGAACCCTCAATCTTTTGATCCGAAGTCAAACGCCTTATCCGTTAGGCCACACGGTCTGCCACAGGGCCACCATTTTGGTTTGTGGTGTGCGGATCAGCCAAACACTTGAAGAGCACCTGGGACATCTTCTACTTGCTTTGCTCAAGCAGATTTGGTAAAAAGGATCTGAAAAGCATGACTTGGTGCCAAGGTCATGCTTTAAGAAGTGCATTTGCAAAAGGGCTTAGGTGCAGAGTGTTAATACAGCTCCTTGACAATGGTAATAGATCAATAGAGTACCACGAGTAGATGCTATTTCCAGAAGCAGCCAGGGATCTCTACATGTCTTGTCAGGATGGCCGAGTGGTCTAAGGCGCCAGACTCAAGAGCTGTTTCTTCACATTGCGTGGGTGTTCTGGTCTCCGAATGGAGACGTGGGTTCAAATCTCACTTCTGACAATCAGTTTACACATTTAGCTTGAACTAGAATGACCATTTCTGCTGTCTTTTCATACTACCATGTCACCGACTAAAAACAATAAAAAAAAAATCCAAAAACTTTGCAGATACTACATGAAGATCAAATTGTTGTGAAAACTCTGCTAGGCCATGCTGTTAAATCTGTCATTTAAAGTGCAACTTTAGTCAGAAAATTAAATCCTACTAGATCACTTCAGGTTGGCCCATTTTGCATGTAGACTTATGTAAAACATTCAAATATAAGTGTCCATACACTTTAAATTACAGCAATACACAGTGTTTCACCCTGCTCTGCACATACTCAGTTGCTTTCCTATTTTAGGCACTGCTGAGTTTGGAGAGGCTGATCTACTGACAGCCTTAAAGCACAATTAAACCCTCCTATCCTTTACAGCCAATGAAGCTGCTTCTGTTCTAACTGCAACTGCCATGGTGCTGCACATGTGATCAGTTATGACACCAGCCATTTGATGGTTTGACAGTTTGGTTGAGAACACAAGCAAATGGGACAGTTATCAATCCCGGGATTCCAGGATTGTAACAGTTTTTTTGAAACCGTGAAATCAATTGGTTTAGTTCCACTTTATGATTTACTGCTGTTTGGGGGCTCTTTGTTTCAACAAATTGGTCACCTCCAGCAAGATGCAAGTTGTTATGGGAAAGGTTCCGCTTTAAGTTAAAACGGAGCAAGAATTTGCGAGTGAAGGTCACAGGAACTGGAAAGAGGCAAAGAAAACGACCACGAAGGGACTCAAACCCTCAATCTTCTGATCCGAAGTCAGACGCCTTATCCATTAGGCCACACGGTCTGCCACAGCGCCCCCATTTTGGTTTGTGGTGTGCGGATCAGCCAAACACTTGAAGAGCACCTGGGACATCTTCTACTTGCTTTGCTCAAGCAGATTTGGTAAAAAGGATCTGAAAAGCATGACTTGGTGCCAAGGTCATGCTTTAAGAAGTGCATTTGCAAAAGGGCTTAGGTGCAGAGTGTTAATACAGCTCCTTGACAATGGTAATAGATCAATAGAGTACCACGAGTAGATGCTATTTCCAGAAGCAGCCAGGGATCTCTACACGTCTTGTCAGGATGGCCGAGTGGTCTAAGGCGCCAGACTCAAGAGCTGTTTCTTTACATTGTGTGGGTGTTCTGGTCTCTGAATGGAGACGTGGGTTCAAATCCCACTTCTGACAATCAGTTTACACATTTAGCTTGAACTAGAATGACCATTTCTGCTGTCTTTTCATACTACCATGTCACCGACTAAAAACAATACAAAAAAAATCCAAAAACTTTGCAGATACTACATGAAGATCAAATTGTTGTGAAAACTCTGCTAGGCCATGCTGTTAAATCTGTCATTTAAAGTGCAACTTTAGTCAGAAAATTAAATCCTACTAGATCACTTCAGGTTGGCCCATTTTGCATGTAGACTTATGTAAAACATTCAAATATAAGTGTCCATACACTTTAAATGACAGCAATACACAGTGTTTCACCCTGCTCTGCACATACTCAGTTGCTTTCCCATTTTAGGCACTGCTGAGTTTGGAGAGGCTGATCTACTGACAGCCTTAAAGCGCAATTAAACCCTCCTATCCTTTACAGCCAATGAAGCTGCTTCTGTTCTAACTGCAACTGCCATGGTGCTGCACATGTGATTAGTTATGACACCAGCCATTTGATGGTTTGACAGTTTGGTTGAGAACACAAGCAAATGGGACAGTTATCAATCCCGGGATTCCAGGATTGTAACAGTTTTTTTGAAACCGTGAAATCAATTGGTTTAGTTCCACTTTATGATTTACTGCTGTTTGGGGGCTCTTTGTTTCAACAAATTGGTCACCTCCAGCAAGAAGCAAGTTGTTATGGGAAAGGTTCCGCTTTAAGTTAAAACGGAGCAAGAATTTGCGAGTGAAGGTCACAGGAACTGGAAAGAGGCAAAGAAAACGACCACGAAGGGATTCGAACCCTCAATCTTCTGATCCGAAGTCAGATGCCTTATCCATTAGGCCACGCAGTCTGCCACAGTGCCCCCATTTTGGTTTGTGGTGTGCGGATCAGCCAAACACTTGAAGAGCACCTGGGACATCTTCTACTTGCTTTGCTCAAGCAGATTTGGTAAAAAGGATCTGAAAAGCATGACTTGGTGCCAAGGTCATGCTTTAAGAAGTGCATTTGCAAAAGGGCTTAGGTGCAGAGTGTTAATACAGCTCCTTGACAATGGTAATAGATCAATAGAGTACCACGAGTAGATGCTATTTCCAGAAGCAGCCAGGGATCTCTACACGTCTTGTCAGGATGGCCGAGTGGTCTAAGGCGCCAGACTCAAGAGCTGTTTCCTCACATTGTGTGGGTGTTCTGGTCTCTGAATGGAGACGTGGGTTCAAATCCCACTCCTGACAATCAGTTTACACATTTAGCTTGAACTAGAATGACCATTTCTGCTGTCTTATCATACTACCATGTCACCGACTAAAAACAATAAAAAAAAATCCAAAAACTTTGCAGATACTACATGAAGATCAAATTGTTGTGAAAACTCTGCTAGGCCATGCTGTTAAATCTGTCATTTAAAGTGCAACTTTAGTCAGAAAATTAAATCCTACTAGATCACTTCAGGTTGGCCCATTTTGCATGTAGACTTATGTAAAACATTCAAATATAAGTGTCCATACACTTTAAAATACAGCAATACACAGTGTTTCACCCTGCTCTGCACATACTCAGTTGCTTTCCCATTTTAGGCACTGCTGAGTTTGGAGAGGCTGATCTACTGACAGCCTTAAAGTGCAATTAAACCCTCCTATCCTTTACAGCCAATGAAGCTGCTTCTGTTCTAACTGCAACTGCCATGGTGCTGCACATGTGATCAGTTATGACACCAGCCATTTGATGGTTTGACAGTTTGGTTGAGAACACAAGCAAATGGGACAGTTATCAATCCCGGATTCCAGGATTGTAACAGTTTTTTTGAAACCGTGAAATCAATTGGTTTAGTTCCACTTTATGATTTACTGCTGTTTGGGGGCTCTGGGTTTCAACAAATTGGTCACCTCCAGCAAGAAGCAAGTTGTTATGGGAAAGGTTCCGCTTTAAGTTAAAACGGAGCAAGAATTTGCGAGTGAAGGTCACAGGAACTGGAAAGAGGCAAAGAAAACAACCACGAAGGGACTCGAACCCTCAATATTCTGATCCGAAGTCAGACACCTTATCCATTAGGCCACGCGGTCTGCCACAGTGCCCCCATTTTGGTTTGTGGTGTGCGGATCAGCCAAACACTTGAAGAGCACCTGGGACATCTTCTACTTGCTTTGCTCAAGCAGATTTGGTAAAAAGGATCTGAAAAGCATGACTTGGTGCCAAGGTCATGCTTTAAGAAGTGCATTTGCAAAAGGGCTTAGGTGCAGAGTGTTAATACAGCTCCTTGACAATGGTAATAGATCAATAGAGTACCACGAGTAGATGCTATTTCCAGAAGCAGCCAGGGATCTCTACACGTCTTGTCAGGATGGCCGAGTGGTCTAAGGTGCCAGACTCAAGAGCTGTTTCTTCACATTGTGTGGGTGTTCTGGTCTCCATATGGAGACGTGGGTTCAAATCCCACTTCTGACAATCAATTTACACATTTAGCTTGAACTAGAATGACCATTTCTGCTGTCTTTTCATACTACCATGTCACCGACTAAAAACAATACAAAAAAAATCCAAAAACTTTGCAGATACTACATGAAGATCAAATTGTTGTGAAAACTCTGCTAGGCCATGCTGTTAAATCTGTCATTTAAAGTGCAACTTTAGTCAGAAAATTAAATCCTACTAGATCACTTCAGGTTGGCCCATTTTGCATGTAGACTTATGTAAAACATTCAAATATAAGTGTCCATACACTTTAAATTACAGCAATACACAGTGTTTCACCCTGCTCTGCACATACTCAGTTGCTTTCCCATTTTAGGCACTGCTGAGTTTGGAGAGGCTGATCTACTGACAGCTTTAAAGCGCAATTAAACCCTCCTATCCTTTACAGCCAATGAAGCTGCTTCTGTTCTAACTGCAACTGCCATGGTGCTGCACATGTGATTAGTTATGACACCAGCCATTTGATGGTTTGACAGTTTGGTTGAGAACACAAGCAAATGGGACAGTTATCAATCCCGGGATTCCAGGATTGTAACAGTTTTTTTGAAACCGTGAAATCAATTGGTTTAGTTCCACTTTATGATTTACTGCTGTTTGGGGGCTCTTTGTTTCAACAAATTGGTCACCTCCAGCAAGAAGCAAGTTGTTATGGGAAAGGTTCCGCTTTAAGTTAAAACGGAGCAAGAATTTGCGAGTGAAGGTCACAGGAACTGGAAAGAGGCAAAGAAAACGACCACGAAGGGATTTGAACCCTCAATCTTCTAATCCGAAGTCAGATGCCTTATCCATTAGGCCACGCAGTCTGCCACAGCGCCCCCATTTTGGTTTGTGGTGTGCGGATCAGCCAAACACTTGAAGAGCACCTGGGACATCTTCTACTTGCTTTGCTCAAGCAGATTTGGTAAAAATGATCTGAAAAGCATGACTTGGTGCCAAGGTCATGCTTTAAGAAGTGCATTTGCAAAAGGGCTTAGGTGCAGAGTGTTAATACAGCTCCTTGACAATGGTAATAGATCAATAGATTACAACGAGTAGATGCTATTTCCAGAAGCAGCCAGGGATCTCTACACGTCTTGTCAGGATGGCCGAGTGGTCTAAGGCGCCAGATTCAAGAGCTGTTTCTTCACATTGTGTGCGTGTTCTGGTCTCCGAATGGAGACATGGGTTCAAATCCCACTCCTGACAATCAGTTTACACATTTAGCTTGAACTAGAATGACCATTTCTGCTGTCTTTTCATACTACCATGTCACCGACTAAAAACAATAAAAAAAATCCAAAAACTTTGCAGATACTACATGAAGATCAAATTGTTGTGAAAACTCTGCTAGGCCATGCTGTTAAATCTGTCATTTAAAGTGCAACTTTAGTCAGAAAATTAAATCCTACTAGATCACTTCAGGTTGGCCCATTTTGCATGTAGACTTATGTAAAACATTCAAATATAAGTGTCCATACACTTTAAATGACAGCAATACACAGTGTTTCACCCTGCTCTGCACATACTCAGTTGCTTTCCCATTTTAGGCACTGCTGAGTTTGGAGAGGCTGATCTACTGACAGCCTTAAAGCGCAATTAAACCCTCCTATCCTTTACAGCCAATGAAGCTGCTTCTGTTCTAGCTGCAACTGCCATGGTGCTGCACATGTGATTAGTTATGACACCAGCCATTTGATGGTTTGACAGTTTGGTTGAGAACACAAGCAAATGGGACAGTTATCAATCCCGGGATTCCAGGATTGTAACAGTTTTTTTGAAACCGTGAAATCAATTGGTTTAGTTCCACTTTATGATTTACTGCTGTTTGGGGGCTCTTTGTTTCAACAAATTGGTCACCTCCAGCAAGAAGCAAGTTGTTATGGGAAAGGTTCCGCTTTAAGTTAAAACGGAGCAAGAATTTGCGAGTGAAGGTCACAGGAACTGGAAAGAGGCAAAGAAAACGACCACGAAGGGATTCGAACCCTCAATCTTCTGATCCGAAGTCAGATGCCTTATCCATTAGGCCACGCAGTCTGCCACAGCGCCCCCATTTTGGTTTGTGGTGTGCGGATCAGCCAAACACTTGAAGAGCACCTGGGACATCTTCTACTTGCTTTGCTCAAGCAGATTTGGTAAAAAGGATCTGAAAAGCATGACTTGGTGCCAAGGTCATGCTTTAAGAAGTGCATTTGCAAAAGGGCTTAGGTGCAGAGTGTTAATACAGCTCCTTGACAATGGTAATAGATCAATAGAGTACCACGAGTAGATGCTATTTCCAGAAGCAGCCAGGGATCTCTACACGTCGTGTCAGGATGGCCGAGTGGTCTAAGGCGCCAGACTCAAGAGCTGTTTCTTCACATTGTGTGGGTGTTCTGGTCTCCGAATGGAGACGTGGGTTCAAATCCCACTCCTGACAATCAGTTTACACATTTAGCTTGAACTAGAATGACCATTTCTGCTGTCTTATCATACTACCATGTCACCGACTAAAAACAATAAAAAAAAATCCAAAAACTTTGCAGATACTACATGAAGATCAAATTGTTGTGAAAACTCTGCTAGGCCATGCTGTTAAATCTGTCATTTAAAGTGCAACTTTAGTCAGAAAATTAAATCCTACTAGATCACTTCAGGTTGGCCCATTTTGCATGTAGACTTATGTAAAACATTCAAATATAAGTGTCCATACACTTTAAAATACAGCAATACACAGTGTTTCACCCTGCTCTGCACATACTCAGTTGCTTTCCCATTTTAGGCACTGCTGAGTTTGGAGAGGCTGATCTACTGACAGCCTTAAAGTGCAATTAAACCCTCCTATCCTTTACAGCCAATGAAGCTGCTTCTGTTCTAACTGCAACTGCCATGGTGCTGCACATGTGATCAGTTATGACACCAGCCATTTGATGGTTTGACAGTTTGGTTGAGAACACAAGCAAATGGGACAGTTATCAATCCCGGATTCCAGGATTGTAACAGTTTTTTTGAAACCGTGAAATCAATTGGTTTAGTTCCACTTTATGATTTACTGCTGTTTGGGGGCTCTGGGTTTCAACAAATTGGTCACCTCCAGCAAGAAGCAAGTTGTTATGGGAAAGGTTCCGCTTTAAGTTAAAACGGAGCAAGAATTTGCGAGTGAAGGTCACAGGAACTGGAAAGAGGCAAAGAAAACGACCACGAAGGGACTCGAACCCTCAATCTTCTGATCCGAAGTCAGACACCTTATCCATTAGGCCACGCGGTCTGCCACAGTGCCCCCATTTTGGTTTGTGGTGTGCGGATCAGCCAAACACTTGAAGAGCACCTGGGACATCTTCTACTTGCTTTGCTCAAGCAGATTTGGTAAAAAGGATCTGAAAAGCATGACTTGGTGCCAAGGTCATGCTTTAAGAAGTGCATTTGCAAAAGGGCTTAGGTGCAGAGTGTTAATACAGCTCCTTGACAATGGTAATAGATCAATAGAGTACCACGAGTAGATGCTATTTCCAGAAGCAGCCAGGGATCTCTACACGTCTTGTCAGGATGGCCGAGTGGTCTAAGGTGCCAGACTCAAGAGCTGTTTCTTCACATTGTGTGGGTGTTCTGGTCTCCATATGGAGACGTGGGTTCAAATCCCACCTCTGACAATCAGTTTACACATTTAGCTTGAACTAGAATGACCATTTCTGCTGTCTTTTCATACTACCATGTCACCGACTAAAAACAATACAAAAAAAATCCAAAAACTTTGCAGATACTACATGAAGATCAAATTATTGTGAAAACTCTGCTAGGCCATGCTGTTAAATCTGTCATTTAAAGTGCAACTTTAGTCAGAAAATTAAATCCTACTAGATCACTTCAGGTTGGCCCATTTTGCATGTAGACTTATGTAAAACATTCAAATATAAGTGTCCATACACTTTAAATGACAGCAATACACAGTGTTTCACCCTGCTCTGCACATACTCAGTTGCTTTCCCATTTTAGGCACTGCTGAGTTTGGAGAGGCTGATCTACTGACAGCCTTAAAGCGCAATTAAACCCTCCTATCCTTTACAGCCAATGAAGCTGCTTCTGTTCTAACTGCAACTGCCATGGTGCTGCACATGTGATTAGTTATGACACCAGCCATTTGATGGTTTGACAGTTTGGTTGAGAACACAAGCAAATGGGACAGTTATCAATCCCGGGATTCCAGGATTGTAACAGTTTTTTTGAAACCGTGAAATCAATTGGTTTAGTTCCACTTTATGATTTACTGCTGTTTGGGGGCTCTTTGTTTCAACAAATTGGTCACCTCCAGCAAGAAGCAAGTTGTTATGGGAAAGGTTCCGCTTTAAGTTAAAACGGAGCAAGAATTTGCGAGTGAAGGTCACAGGAACTGGAAAGAGGCAAAGAAAACGACCACGAAGGGATTTGAACCCTCAATCTTCTAATCCAAAGTCAGATGCCTTATCCATTAGGCCACGCAGTCTGCCACAGTGCCCCCATTTTGGTTTGTGGTGTGCGGATCAGCCAAACACTTGAAGAGCACCTGGGACATCTTCTACTTGCTTTGCTCAAGCAGATTTGGTAAAAAGGATCTGAAAAGCATGACTTGGTGCCAAGGTCATGCTTTAAGAAGTGCATTTGCAAAAGGGCTTAGGTGCAGAGTGTTAATACAGCTCCTTGACAATGGTAATAGATCAATAGAGTACCACGAGTAGATGCTATTTCCAGAAGCAGCCAGGGATCTATACACGTCTTGTCAGGATGGCCGAGTGGTCTAAGGTGCTAGACTCAAGAGCTGTTTCTTCACATTGCGTGGGTGTTCTGGTCTCCATATGGAGACGTGTGTTCAAATCCCACTTCTGACAATCAGTTTACACATTTAGCTTGAACTAGAATGACCATTTCTGCTGTCTTTTCATACTACCATGTCACCGACTAAAAACAATAAAAAAAATCCAAAAACTTTGCAGATACTACATGAAGATCAAATTGTTGTGAAAACTCTGCTAGGCCATGCTGTTAAATCTGTCATTTAAAGTGCAACTTTAGTCAGAAAATTAAATCCTACTAGATCACTTCAGGTTGGCCCATTTTGCATGTAGACTTATGTAAAACATTCAAATATAAGTGTCCATACACTTTAAATTACAGCAATACACAGTGTTTCACCCTGCTCTGCACATACTCAGTTGCTTTCCTATTTTAGGCACTGCTGAGTTTGGAGAGGCTGATCTACTGACAGCCTTAAAGCGCAATTAAACCCTCCTATCCTTTACAGCCAATGAAGCTGCTTCTGTTCTAACTGCAACTGCCATGGTGCTGCACATGTGATCAGTTATGACACCAGCCATTTGATGGTTTGACAGTTTGGTTGAGAACACAAGCAAATGGGACAGTTATCAATCCCGGGATTCCAGGATTGTAACAGTTTTTTTGAAACCGTGAAATCAATTGGTTTAGTTCCACTTTATGATTTACTGCTGTTTGGGGGCTCTTTGTTTCAACAAATTGGTCACCTCCAGCAAGAAGCAAGTTGTTATGGGAAAGGTTCCGCTTTAAGTTAAAACGGAGCAAGAATTTGCGAGTGAAGGTCACAGGAACTGGAAAGAGGCAAAGAAAACAACCACGAAAAGACTCGAACCCTCAATCTTCTGATCCGAAGTCAGATGCCTTATCCATTAGGCCACGCAGTCTGCCACAGCGCCCCCATTTTGGTTTGTGGTGTGCGGATCAGCCAAACACTTGAAGAGCACCTGGGACATCTTCTACTTGCTTTGCTCAAGTAGATTTGGTAAAAAGGATCTGAAAAGCATGACTTGGTGCCAAGGTCATGCTTTAAGAAGTGCATTTGCAAAAGGGCTTAGGTGCAGAGTGTTAATACAGCTCCTTGACAATGGTAATAGATCAATAGAGTACAACGAGTAGATGCTATTTCCAGAAGCAGCCAGGGATCTCTACACGTCTTGTCAGGATGGCCGAGTGGTCTAAGGCGCCAGACTCAAGAGCTGTTTCTTCACATTGTGTGGGTGTTCTGGTCTCCGAATGGAGACGTGGGTTCAAATCCCACTCCTGACAATCAGTTTACACATTTAGCTTGAACTAGAATGACCATTTCTGCCGTCTTTTCATACTACCATGTCACCGACTAAAAACAATAAAAAAAAATCCAAAAACTTTGCAGATACTACATGAAGATCAAATTGTTGTGAAAACTCTGCTAGGCCATGCTGTTAAATCTGTCATTTAAAGTGCAACTTTAGTCAGAAAATTAAATCCTACTAGATCACTTCAGGTTGGCCCATTTTGCATGTAGACTTATGTAAAACATTCAAATATAAGTGTCCATACACTTTAAAATACAGCAATACACAGTGTTTCACCCTGCTCTGCACATACTCAGTTGCTTTCCCATTTTAGGCACTGCTGAGTTTGGAGAGGCTGATCTACTGACAGCCTTAAAGTGCAATTAAACCCTCCTATCCTTTACAGCCAATGAAGCTGCTTCTGTTCTAACTGCAACTGCCATGGTGCTGCACATGTGATCAGTTATGACACCAGCCATTTGATGGTTTGACAGTTTGGTTGAGAACACAAGCAAATGGGACAGTTATCAATCCCGGGATTCCAGGATTGTAACAGTTTTTTTGAAACCGTGAAATCAATTGGTTTAGTTCCACTTTATGATTTACTGCTGTTTGGGGGCTCTGGGTTTCAACAAATTGGTCACCTCCAGCAAGAAGCAAGTTGTTATGGGAAAGGTTCCGCTTTAAGTTAAAACGGAGCAAGAATTTGCGAGTGAAGGTCACAGGAACTGGAAAGAGGCAAAGAAAACAACCACGAAGGGACTCGAACCCTCAATCTTCTGATCCAAAGTCAGACGCCTTATCCATTAGGCCACGCGGTCTGCCACAGTGCCTCCATTTTGGTTTGTGGTGTGCGGATCAGCCAAACACTTGAAGAGCACCTGGGACATCTTCTACTTGCTTTGCTCAAGCAGATTTGGTAAAAAGGATCTGAAAAGCATGACTTGGTGCCAAGGTCATGCTTTAAGAAGTGCATTTGCAAAAGGGCTTAGGTGCAGAGTGTTAATACAGCTCCTTGACAATGGTAATAGATCAATAGAGTACCACGAGTAGATGCTATTTCCAGAAGCAGCCAGGGATCTCTACACGTCTTGTCAGGATGGCCAAGTGGTCTAAGGCGCTAGACTCAAGAGCTGTTTCTTCACATTGCGTGGGTGTTCTGGTCTCCATATGGAGACGTGGGTTCAAATCCCACTTCTGACAATCAGTTTACACATTTAGCTTGAACTAGAATGACCATTTCTGCTGTCGTTTCATACTACCATGTCACCGACTAAAAACAATAAAAAAAAATCCAAAAACTTTGCGGATACTACATGAAGATCAAATTGTTGTGAAAACTCTGCTAGGCCATGCTGTTAAATCTGTCATTTAAAGTGCAACTTTAGTCAGAAAATTAAATCCTACTAGATCACTTCAGGTTGGCCCATTTTGCATGTAGACTTATGTAAAACATTCAAATATAAGTGTCCATACACTTTAAATTACAGCAATACACAGTGTTTCACCCTGCTCTGCACATACTCAGTTGCTTTCCTATTTTAGGCACTGCTGAGTTTGGAGAGGCTGATCTACTGACAGCCTTAAAGCGCAATTAAACCCTCCTATCCTTTACAGCCAATGAAGCTGCTTCTGTTCTAACTGCAACTGCCATGGTGCTGCACATGTGATCAGTTATGACACCAGCCATTTGATGGTTTGACAGTTTGGTTGAGAACACAAGCAAATGGGACAGTTATCAATCCCGGGATTCCAGGATTGTAACAGTTTTTTTGAAACCGTGAAATCAATTGGTTTAGTTCCACTTTATGATTTACTGCTGTTGGGGGGCTCTTTGTTTCAACAAATTGGTCACCTCCAGCAAGAAGCAAGTTGTTATGGGAAAGGTTCCGCTTTAAGTTAAAACGGAGCAAGAATTTGCGAGTGAAGGTCACAGGAACTGGAAAGAGGCAAAGAAAACAACCATGAAGGGACTCGAACCCTCAATCTTCTGATCCGAAGTCAGACGCCTTATCCATTAGGCCACGCGGTCTGCCACAGTGCCTGCATTTTGGTTTGTGGTGTGCGGATCAGCCAAACACTTGAAGAGCACCTGGGACATCTTCTACTTGCTTTGCTCAAGCAGATTTGGTAAAAAGGATCTGAAAAGCATGACTTGGTGCCAAGGTCATGCTTTAACCACTTCAATACTGTGCACTTAAACCCCCTTCTTACCCAGACCAATTTTCAGCTTTCGGTGCTCTCACACTTTGAATGACAATTACTCAGTCATGCAACACTGTACCCAAATAAAATTTGCGTCCTTTTTTTCACACAAATAGAGCTTTCTTTTGGTGGTATTTAATCACTAGTGGGTTTTTTATTTTTTGTGCTATAAATAAAAAAAGACCGTAAATTTTGTGAAAATTTGCCTTTTTCTTAGTTTCTGTCATAAAAGCTAGCAAATTAGTAATTTTTCTTCATAAATTTTGGTCAAAATTTATACTGCTACATATCTTTGGTAAAAATAACCCAAATTAGTGTATATTATTTGGACTTTGTGAAAGTTATAGAGTCTACTAACTATGGTGCCAATCCCTGAAAATTGATCAATCTGATCACACCTGAAGTACTGACGGCCTATTTCATTTCTTGAGATACTAACAAGTCATAAAAGTACAAATACCCCCCAAATGACCCCTTTTTAGAAAGTAGACATTCCAAGGTATTAATTAAGTAGCATGGTGAGTGTTTTTAAGTTGTATTTTTTTCCCACAATTCTTTGCAAAATGAAGATTTTTTTTTTCTTTTTTTTTACAAAATTGTCATATTAACTGATTATTTCTCTCACAGAGCATATGCATACAACAAATTACACCCCAAAATACATTCTGCTACTCCTCCTGAGTATGGGGATACCACATGTGTGGGACTTTTACACAGCCTGGCCACATACAAAGGCCCAACATTGAAGTAGCACCATCAGGCGATCTACGAGCATAAATTACACATCTCATTTCTCAACCACCTATTACATTTTTGAAGGTCCTGGAGCACCAGGACAATGTAATTGTCCACAAAATGACCCCATTTTGGAAAGCTAACACCCCAACGTATAATTTATGAGGCATAATGAGTCTTTTGAACGGTTATTTTTTTTCCAGAAGTTTTTGGAAAATGTGGAAAAAAAATGAAAACGCATTTTTTTTACACAAAGTTGTCCATTTATAAGATATTTCCAACACATAGCAAATACATAGCAAAAATGACACCCAATAATACATTCTACTACTACTCCTGAGTATGGGGATACCACATGTGTGGGACTTTTACACAGCCTGGCCACATACAAAGACCCAACATTGAAGTAGCACCATCAGGCAATCTACGAGCATAAATTGCACATCTCATTTCTCAACCACCTATTACACTTTTGAAGGCCCTGGAGCACCAGGACAATGGAATTGCCCACAAAATGACCCCATTTTGGAAAGCTAACACCCCAACGTATAATCTATGAGGCATAATGAGTCTTTTGAACGGTTATTTTTTTTCCAGACGTTTTTGGAAAATGTGGAAAAAAAATTAAAACGCATTTTTTTTACACAAAGTTGTCCATTTATAAGATATTTCCAACACATAGCAAATACATAGCAAAAATGACACCCCAAAATACATTCTGCTACTCCTTCTGAGTATGGGGATACCACATGTGTGGGACTTTTACACAGCCTGGCCACATACAAAGGCCCAACATTGAAGTAGCACCATCAGGCGATCTACGAGCATAAATTGCACATCTCATTTCTCAACCACCTATTACACTTTTGAAGGCCCTGGAGCACCAGGACAATGGAATTGCCTACAAAATGACCCCATTTTGGAAAGCTAACACCCCAACGTATAATCTATGAGGCATAATGAGTCTTTTGAACGGTTATTTTTTTTCCAGAAGTTTTGGGAAAATGTGGAAAAAAAATGAAAACGCATTTTATTTACACAAAGTTGTCCATTTATAAGATATTTCCAACACATAGCAAATACATAGCAAAAATGACACCCCAAAATACATTCTGCTACTCCTTCTGAGTATGGGGATACCACATGTGTGGGACTTTTACACAGCCTGGCCACATACAGAGGCCCAACATTGAAGTAGCACCATCAGGCGTTCTAGGAGCATACATTACATATATAATTTCCTGGCAACTTATTATTTTTGAAGGCCCTTCATATTTCTAACACATAGCATGTACATACCAAGAATTACAATCCAAAATAAATTCTATTGCGTAAAAAAAAAGTATTACCTGTGCTTTTAGTAGTGTCCACATAAGAGAGCACTGGTCCAGGCAGCAGTCGGGCATGTGCTTAGCGACAGCAATAGTAATTATCCATGCAGCAGGCAGGAATATTGTCTATGGTCAGCACAAGGATATTTTCAGCACAGCCAAAGCATTTGTCCATAGAAATTGTCCAGGCAGAGACAGCCAGTACAGCCATATTATTGGTCCTGGTTCACCGTTACCTGCAGACACTCATTATTGTACCGCTCTCCAGCCCTTCATAAACATACTGCCTCTTGCCACAGCTAATTATTTGCATAGTCCAGGTAGCAGGCAGTTGTGTGGTCCATTCATGCGGCAGGCAAAGGCATGATGGCAGTAAGTCAGCAGCAGGCTGAGGGCGGAAATCGGGTAAGACCTGTGCACAGGGGCACAGGGGTAGAGGCTTCGACCCACCCAAATCTCTATGAAGCCTCCAGACTCCAGACCCTAATCCGGAAATTAAACCCGGAGAAAACAAAAAAATTGTTTTCTCCATCCGGAAAAACAATTCTGGAGCCCCTCACATATGTGAGACCCCTGTGTACTACAGTAGCAGGGCAACAGATCAGTCCAAGTGGTAGGCAAAAGCATAGTCCATAAAACAGGCCAGGGTCAGTACACGTGGAAGCAGTCCAAACGGTAGGCAGAGGCATAATCACAAAACAGGCCAGGGTCAATACACGTGGAAGCAGTCCAAACGGTAGGCAGAGGCATAATCACAAAACAGGCCAGGGTCAGTTCACGTGGAAGCAGTCCAAACAGTAGGCAGAGGCATAGTCAAAAAGCAGGCCAGGGTCAGTTCACGTGGAAGGCAGTGGCATGGTTATTTAGGGAAGCATGGAAAATGGTCAGCACAGATTATGAAAATGGGGAGGAAATGGTTAAAAATATGGGCTAATATTTTACGGATGTGTGATAAAATTCGAAGCATTCACCAATGCAAAGGCCAGGTTGGGAGGGACACCGGGGACAATGGTAGCTGGTATCTTTTCGAATTCCTCCTTTGCTGCACACACGACATCTTTTTTGCCGTCTTCGGCCTGCTTCGGATTGTGGGATGCTGTACGGGAAGTGCCATCCATGAAGTCTGCTAACAGCATCAGAGCGAAGGTTTTCTTCGGGGGGTCTTTGTTGATAGATGAGGGATGTGACTACTTCTTCTGAGAATAGTAGGAGGGGGACTGGGTTGTCTGTTGATTTGGTGTAAACTGCGTAGGAATTATACATGGCCAAATGGATGAGATAAATTTCTACCTTCTTGTACCAGAATCGGGACCTCCTAATGGACAAATAGGGCTGAATCATTTGATCATTGAAATCAACCCCCCCATGTAGAGATTATAGTCCTGGACACAAGTCGGCTTTTCGATGGGACCTCGTCTTCGCTGAACTACAACTGCAGTGTCATCATGAATGGTGGACATCATGTGCACGTCCCTGTTATCCTTCCACCTCAAGGCCAGCACTTCGTCGCACCTCAGTGTTGCTCTTTCCCCCTTTTGCAGCTTTTTGTTCACAATTGATTGTGGGAAGCCCTTCCTATTTTTCCTGGTGGTTCCGCAGGCCAGGGTTTTTTCGAGGTACAAGTGTCTGAAAAGGGGCAGGCTGGTATAAAAGTTGTCCAGGTATAAATGATAGCCTTGTTTTAGAAGTGGGTAAACCAGATCCCATACAATTTTTCCAGCTGTGCCCATGTAGGCCGGGCACTCAGGGGGCTGGAGCTGGGAATCTTTTCCTTCATATATGCGGAACGCAGAAAGATATCCCGTGGCTCTCTCACAGAGCTTGTAAAATTTTACACCGGATTTGGCCTTTTTGCTAGGAATATATTGTTTTATTCCTAGCCGGCCTGAAAAGGGTACCAGGGACTCATCCACACATATATGTTTCTCTCGGACATAGAGTTCTGCAAATCGATTGGAAAGGAAATTTATCAGTGGGCGAAGTTTATACAGCTTATCGGAATCTGGATGGTTGCGGGGAGGGCACTGGGTGTTGTCATTAAAATGCAAGAATCTCATTATCATCTCATATCGGGTCCTGGGCATTACGTAAGAATACATGGGCATGTGGTAGATGGGTTTTATGGACCAATAGGCATGTCCTTGATTTTTTTTTGTAAGCCCCATGTTTATGGTGAGGCCCAAAAACATTTTGAACTCCTCCAAATCCAAATCTCTCCACTCAAATGGTCGGGCATAAGATGATTGGGGGTTGTCGGCAATATACTGCTGGGCATATAAGTTTGTCTGCTCCACAATGAACTGCAGAATAGTATCGGGCAAAAAAAGTTGAAAATAATCAAGCTCTCTGAAATTCTGGGTGTTGGCCTGCACACCTGGCTGTGCTGTGAAAGGGGGAATAATTGGTGATCCCGAGTTGGAAGGCAGCCATGTTGGGTTGGCAAGACCATCTGGCATGTATGTAGAACTGGCTCTTGGGGGACGTGACACTCCAGTAGTTGGGGGAGTTAAATTTCCTGTGCTGGTACTCGGGTGTGATGTGGCAGCTCCGGTACTGGCCCTGGCCATTTGTTCGTGGGGCCTTTCGCTGGCGGCAGCACTGGTACTGGGCCTTTGTTCCTGGGGCCTTTGGCTGGCGGCAGCATCGGTACTGGGCCTTTGTTCCTGGGGCCTTTTGCTGGCGGAGGCGCTGGTACTGGGCCTTTTGCTGGCGGCAGCGCTGGTACTAGGCCTTTGTTCCCGGGGCCTATTGGTGGTGGCAGCGCTGGTACTGGGCCTGGGAATATAATCCTGGTTGCTGGCGGCTGCCTGGTTTCCAGAGTGCCGTGCCCTTTTAGGAGGGACCCATTCTTCATCCGAATCGTTACTGTATTCGATCGGTTCAAATTCCGAATTTGATTCGGAATCAGAATTGGAATCTGCTGAGAACTCCCCGGTGCTCTCATCAGCCATGGAGAGGATCTGGAATGCCTCCTCACTGGTATAGAGTCTTTTGGACATGGCTGTGTGGCGGGTAGCTGTGCGACAGGTGACAGATGGGTAGCAGGTGACGATCACTGATGGGCTGTGCGATGGGTGGCAGGTGACGTTCACTGATAGGTGATGATGGTGTGACGGGAGATGGTCACTGATGGGTGACAGGCCACGGTCACTGATGGATGATGGGTGCACCGCTGATGGTCACTAATGGGTGACGGGTGACAGGGCACGGTCACTGATGGGTGACGGGTGATGGGTGACAGGGCACGGTCACTGATGGGTGACGGTTGCACCGCTGATGATCACTGATGGCAGTCTCTTATGTGGCAGGTGATATGTGACAGAGTATGGTCACTGATGGGTGACGGGTGACAGGGCACGGTTACTGGGTGACAGGGCACTGTCACTGATGGGTGACGGGTGAAAGGGCACGGTCACTGATGGGTGACCGTTGACAGGGCACGGTCACTGATGGGTGACGGGTGACAGGGCTGATGGTCACTGATGGCAGTCTCTTATGTGACAGGGCAAGGTCACTGATGGGTGACGGGTGATGGGGCACGGTCACTGATGGGTGACGGGGCATGGTCACTGATGGGTGACGGGTGACAGGGCACGTCACTGATGGGTGACGGGTGACAGGGCACGTCACTGATGGGTGACGATTGCACCGCTGATGGTCACTGATGGCAGTCTCTGATGTGACAGGTGCACTTATGGGGTGACTGTTGGGTGACAGATGACAATTGGGGGGGCGATGGGACAGGTGTGGTGTTGGTGCAGACACTACTGACATAGATCTGTAACTCACTGCTCCTGGCTCTTCTCTCCTCACACTGGAAACGGTGTGTGAGGAGAGAAGAGCTGGCAACAGTTAGATACAAATCTTTGTTTACATTTAGTGATCAGGCTGTGAATGGATCACAGCCGATCACATGGCACACAGCCCTGGCCAATGGCTGTGTACCATCGTCGGTGACGAGTAGTGTTCTCGGGAACACACTGTCACCGACGGACACGCGCAGCGCGCTCCCGATCTTGCGCCTGCAGCGTGTAACACAAGCAGGAAGAATCTGTGATCAGCCGTGACTTTATCACGGCCGATCACGGGGTTAACCGCACTTGCCGGCGGCTATTCACCCCTGTCAGTGACGAGCGGTGTCTCATTGACACGCCGCCACTGACAGCACACGGATGCGCACCCGCGATCGCGCGCAATCCCTGTTCAAAGGGAGGACGTCATATGACGTCCTCCCAGAACGAGAGCGTCCTCCGCCCGCCGTCAATACACAGTGGGCGGTGGACAAGTGGTTAAGAAGTGCATTTGCAAAAGGGCTTAGGTGCAGAGTGTTAATACAGCTCCTTGACAATGGTAATAGATCAATAGAGTACCACGAGTAGATGCTATTTCCAGAAGCAGCCAAGGATCTCTACACGTCTTGTCAGGATGGCCGAGTGGTCTAAGGCGCCAGACTCAAGAGCTGTTTCTTCACATTGCGTGGGTGTTCTGGTCTCCGCATGGAGACGTGGGTTCAAATCCCACTTCTGACAATCAGTTTACACATTTAGCTTGAACTAGAATGACCATTTCTGCTGTCTTTTCATACTACCATGTCACCGACTAAAAACAATAAAAAAAAATCCAAAAACTTTGCAGATACTACATGAAGATCAAATTGTTGTGAAAACTCTGCTAGGCCATGCTGTTAAATCTGTCATTTAAAGTGCAACTTTAGTCAGAAAATTAAATCCTACTAGATCACTTCAGGTTGGCCCATTTTGCATGTAGACTTATGTAAAACATTCAAATATAAGTGTCCATACACTTTAAATTACAGCAATACACAGTGTTTCACCCTGCTCTGCACATACTCAGTTGCTTTCCTATTTTAGGCACTGCTGAGTTTGGAGAGGCTGATCTACTGACAGCCTTAAAGCGCAATTAAACCCTCCTATCCTTTACAGCCAATGAAGCTGCTTCTGTTCTAACTGCAACTGCCATGGTGCTGCACATGTGATCAGTTATGACACCAGCCATTTGATGGTTTGACAGTTTGGTTGAGAACACAAGCAAATGGGACAGTTATCAATCCCGGGATTCCAGGATTGTAACAGTTTTTTTGAAACCGTGAAATCAATTGGTTTAGTTCCACTTTATGATTTACTGCTGTTTGGGGGCTCTGGGTTTCAACAAATTGGTCACCTCCAGCAAGAAGCAAGTTGTTATGGGAAAGGTTCCGCTTTAAGTTAAAACGGAGCAAGAATTTGCGAGTGAAGGTCACAGGAACTGGAAAGAGGCAAAGAAAACGACCACGAAGGGACTCGAACCATCAATCTTCTGATCTGAAGTCAGACGCCTTATCCATTAGGCCACGCGGTCTGCCACAGCGCCCCCATTTTGGTTTGTGGTGTGCGGATCAGCCAAACACTTGAAGAGCACCTGGGACATCTTCTACTTGCTTTGCTCAAGCAGATTTGGTAAAACGGATCTGAAAAGCATGACTTGGTGCCAAGGTCATGCTTTAAGAAGTGCATTTGCAAAAGGGCTTAGGTGCAGAGTGTTAATACAGCTCCTTGACAATGGTAATAGATCAATAGAGTACCACAAGTAGATGCTATTTCCAGAAGCAGTCAGGGATCTCTACACGTCTTGTCAGGTTGGCCGAGACTCAAGAGCTGTTTCTTCACATTGCGTGGGTGTTCTGGTCTCCGCATGGAGACGTGGGTTCAAATCCCACTTCTGACAATCAGTTTACACATTTAGCTTGAACTAGAATGACCATTTCTGCTGTCTTTTCATACTACCATGTCACCGACTAAAAACAATAAAAAAAAATCCAAAAACTTTGCAGATACTACATGAAGATCAAATTGTTGTGAAAACTCTGCTAGGCCATGCTGTTAAATCTGTCATTTAAAGTGCAACTTTAGTCAGAAAATTAAATCCTACTAGATCACTTCAGGTTGGCCTATTTTGCATGTAGACTTATGTAAAACATTCAAATATAAGTGTCCATACACTTTAAATTACAGCAATACACAGTGTTTCACCCTGCTCTGCACATACTCAGTTGCTTTCCTATTTTAGGCACTGCTGAGTTTGGAGAGGCTGATCTACTGACAGCCTTAAAGCGCAATTAAACCCTCCTATCGTTTACAGCCAATGAAGCTGCTTCTGTTCTAACTGCAACTGCCATGGTGCTGCACATGTGATCAGTTATGACACCAGCCATTTGATGGTTTGACAGTTTGGTTGAGAACACAAGCAAATGGGACAGTTATCAATCCCGGGATTCCAGGATTGTAACAGTTTTTTTGAAACCGTGAAATCAATTGGTTTAGTTCCACTTTATGATTTACTGCTGTTTGGGGGCTCTTTGTTTCAACAAATTGGTCACCTCCAGCAAGAAGCAAGTTGTTATGGGAAAGGTTCCGCTTTAAGTTAAAACGGAGCAAGAATTTGCAAGTGAAGGTAACAGGAACTGGAAAGAGGCAAAGAAAACAACCACGAAGGGACTCGAACCCTCAATCTTCTGATCCGAAGTCAGGCGCCTTATCCATTAGGCCACGCGGTCTGCCACAGCGCCCCTATTTTGGTTTGTGGTGTGCGGATCAGCCAAACACTTGAAGAGCACCTGGGACATCTTCTACTTGCTTTGCTCAAGCAGATTTGGTAAAAAGGATCTGAAAAGCATGACTTGGTGCCAAGGTCATGCTTTAAGAAGTGCATTTGCAAAAGGGCTTAGGTGCAGAGTGTTAATACAGCTCCTTGACAATGGTAATCGATCAATAGAGTACCACGAGTAGATGCTATTTCCAGAAGCAGCCAGGGATCTCTACATGTTTTGTCAGGATGGCCGAGTGGTCTAAGGCGCCAGACTCAAGAGCTGTTTCTTCACATTGCGTGGGTGTTCTGGTCTCCGAATCGAGGCGTGGGTTCAAATCCCACTTCTGACAATCAGTTTACACATTTAGCTTGAACTAGAATGACCATTTCTGCTGTCTTTTCATACTACCATGTCACCGACTAAAAACAATAAAAAAAAATCCAAAAACTTTGCAGATACTACATGAAGATCAAATTGTTGTGAAAACTCTGCTAGGCCATGCTGTTAAATCTGTCATTTAAAGTGCAACTTTAGTCAGAAAATTAAATCCTGCTAGATCACTTCAGGTTGGCCCATTTTGCATGTAGACTTATGTAAAACATTCAAATATAAGTGTCCATACACTTTAAAATACAGCAATACACAGTGTTTCACCCTGCTCTGCACATACTCAGTTGCTTTCCCATTTTAGGCACTGCTGAGTTTGGAGAGGATGATCTACTGACAGCCCTTAAAGCACAATTAAACCCTCCTATCCTTTACAGCCAATGAAGCTGCTTCTGTTCTAACTGCAACTGCCATGGTGCTGCACATGTGATTAGTTATGACACCAGCCATTTGATGGTTTGACAGTTTGGTTGAGAACACAAGCAAATGGGACAGTTATCAATCCCGGGATTCCAGGATTGTACCAGTTTTTTTGAAACAGTGAAATCAATTGGTTTAGTTCCACTTTATGATTTACTGCTGTTTGGGGGCTCTGGGTTTCAACAATTTGGTCACCTCCAGCAAGAAGCGAGTTGTTATGGGAAAGGTTCCGCTTTAAGTTAAAACGGAGCAAGAATTTGCGAGTGAAGGTCACAGGAACTGGAAAGAGGCAAAGAAAACGACCACGAAGGGACTCGAACCTTCAATCTTCTGATCCAAAGTCAGACGCCTTATCTGTTAGGCCACACGGTCTGCCAGAGGGTCACCATTTTGGTTTGTGGTGTGCGGATCAGCCAAACACTTGAAGAGCACCTGGGACATCTTCTACTTGCTTTGCTCAAGCAGATTTGGTAAAAAGGATATGAAAAGCATGACTTGGTGCCAAGGTCATGCTTTAAGAAGTGCATTTGCAAAAGGGCTTAGGTGCAGAGTAGTGATGAGCCGAACACCCACGGGTTCGGTTCGCACCAGAACCCGCGAACGGACCGAAAGTTCATACGAACATTAGAACCCTATTAAATACAATGGATGCGAACGTTCGAATTCTAAAGTGCTAATTATAACGACTATTATGCATGTTATTGTCCTAAAAAGGGTTTGGGAACCCAGGTTCTGCACCAGGAGACATGTATCAATGCAAAAAGAAGTTTTAAAAACGGTCGTTTTTCGGGAGCAGTCATTTTAATGATGCATAAAGTGAAAAAAAAAAGTCAAATATTCCTTTAAATATCGTACCTGGGGGGTGTCTAAAGTATGCCTGTGAAGTGCCACGTGTTTCCCGTGTTTAGAACTGTCCCTGCACAAAATGACACTTCTAAAGGAAAAAAAAGCCATTTAAAACTGCTTGCGGCTTTAATGTAATGTCTGGTCCCGGTAATATGGATGAAAATCTTTAAGAAAAATGGCATAGCTACCTCATGACCCTCCCCCCCTACCCCAGCCCATTACCAGCCCCTTTGGATCTTGTATGGATATTAAGGGGAACCCCGCACATAAAATAAAAAAGGCCCTATATACTCTGAACAGCCGTATACAGGCGGTGCATACAAGACAGGGACTGTAGGTTTGTTCTTATGTAGAATCTGTTTGTAATTTTGAACAGGTACATTGTTTAAGTGTAGCTCCAGCCCAAAAATCTATTTTTAAACTTTTTGGAAAACATAGGTAAGGGTTATCACCCCTGTAACATTTGTTTTGCTGTCTGTGCCCCTGTTCAGAACATTTCACCTCACTTTCCGTCCCAATGACAACTGTTTTTGAAATGTGGTGTTTTTCTTGAAACAAGGATTGGTGATAAAGCATCAGTACAGAGGAGACACCTTTCTCCCATATTAATTCTTACAGGAGAGAATTTTCCTTCCTAGGGGTAGATTTCCTCTCACTTCCTGTTGTCTTCTTGCGTTTGCAAGTAGGAGTCGTTTGTAAGTTGGATGTTTGAAAGTAGGGACCTGCCGTATATACTCTGCAGAAATAGGCCCCTTAGTTGTTGGTGTTGGCACAACACTGTAAGCACTCACAGTTACTCTTGGTTGGTGCTGGAACGCCCTGCTGTCAACTATTATATCAGGAATTGTAATTACATATAATTGTTGAACAGTGGTAGTAAAAATTGGGCCTTTGATGGTGGTGCTGGTGCCAGAACACTGTAAGCCCTGACAGTTACTCTTGGTGGGTGCAGCAATGGGCCCTGCTGTGAATTATTAGATCAAGAATTGTAATTGCATGCCCCTGTTGAACAGGGGCTGAAAAATTGGGCCTTTCGTGGTGGTGTTGCCACAACACTGTAAGCCCTCAGAGTTACTCTTGGTGGGTGCAGGAATGGGCCCTGCTGTGAATTATTAGATCAAGAATTGTAATTGCATGCCCCTTTTGAACAGGGGCTGAAAAATTGGGCCTTTCGTGGTGGTGGTGGTGGTGGTGGCGTTGCCACAACACTGTAAGCCCTCAGAGTTACTCTTGGTGGGTGCAGCAATGGGCCCTGCTGTGAATTATTAGATCAAGAATTGTAATTACATGCCCCTGTTGAACAGGGGCTGAAAAATTGGGCCTTAGGCACTGGTGGCACAACACTGCAACCCCTCACAGATACTGTACTTGGAGCACAGCAATGAGCCCTGTTGCAAAGTATTGCTTCAAAAATTGTAATTACACGCCCCTGTTAAACAGGGGCTGAAAAATTGGGCCTTAGCCACTGGTGGCGGCACCCATAAACAAAAATGATCTTCCAAGCTATCATCATCAATCGTATCATTGAGGACTCGGAGGAGGAGGATAGCCAGTCAACATAACAGCACAGGCACTCAGCATCAGCATCAGTCTTGAAGGGATGTGACATGTTAAAATCAATTAGTCTGTTATATCAGCATCAGGTGTGTGGTAGCTGGTGGTGATCCAAGACTGGTTCATCTTGATGAAAGTCAGTCGATCAACCGAGTCGGTGGACAGGCGCACCCTGTGATCCGTGACAAATCCTCCAGCAGCACTGAATGTGCGTTCCGAAAGAACGCTGGATGCAGGACAGGCCAGTAGCTCAATTGCATACTGTGCAAGCTCTGGCCAGTGATCCATCCTCAAGACCCAGTAAGCCAGAGGATTTTCAGTGGGGAAGGTGTCCAAGTCTGACCTTGCCCCTAGATATTCCTGCACCATGTTTATCAGACGCTGGTGATGGTTGCTGGAACCGATCATACTTTGGGGCTGCGGACTAAAGAATTGTCTGAACGCATCGGTCAGACGGCCAGCCTCCCCACCGCTCCTTCTTTGACTGGCCGAAGCCTCAGCAACTCGTTGTCCAGGACCAGGAGTTTGTAACCTCCCAGTCTCTGGGAACGCATTGCACAGACCTTTCTGCAAGGCCTCCCGGAGTTGTCTCATCCTCTGCTCCCTCTGCGACGGTAACATAAGGTCCGCAACCTTACCCTTGTACCGTGGATCAAGGAGAGTGGCCAGCCAGTAATGGTCCCTCTCCTTGATCCGAAGAATACGAGGATCCTTCCGCAGACTTTGCAGGATCAGGGAGGCCATGCAGCGTAGGTTAGCTGAGGCATTCGGTCCGGAGTCCTCTGGGTCACTAAGGACGACATGATCAGCAGCCACCTCCTCCCAGCCACGTACAAGTCCACTGGTTTCTTGGGACTGTAAATCATCCCTAAAAGACTGCTGCTGATGATGCTGAGTGCCAGCCTCCACCTCCATGCTGACACAATCCTCCTCCTCCTCCTCTTCCTCCTCTTCCTGTGCGATGGGTGGGACAGAAGGAACACTGTCTGGGTAAAGGGGGCCTTGAGAGGCAAGGAAGTCCTCCTCTTCCTGCCTCTGTTCTGCCTCAAGTGCCCTGTCCATTATTCCACGCAGCGTGTGCTCCAACAGGTGGACAAGAGGTACAGTGTCACTGATGCATGCACTGTCACTGCTCACCATCCTCGTGGCCTCCTCAAATGGTGCCAGGACAGTGCATGCATCCCTGATCATGCCCCACTGGCGTGGAGAAAAAAAACCAAGCACCCCTGACCCTGTCCTGGTGCCGTAGTCGCACAGGTACTCATTGATGGCCCTCTGCTGCGTGTGCAGCCGCTGCAGCATGGCCAACGTTGAGTTCCACCTGGTGGGCATGTCACATATAAGGCGGTTCTTGGGCAGGTTCAACTCCTTTTGCAGCTCAGCCAGGCGAGCACTGGCATTATAAGATCTGCGGAAATGCACACAGACTTTCCTGGCCTGCCTCAGGACATCCTGTAAGCCCGGGTACCTGCCCAAGAACCGCTGCACCACCAGGTTAAGGACGTGAGCCACACAGGGCACATGGGTCAGTTGTCCCTGTCGGAGGGCGGAGAGGAGGTTGGTGCCATTGTCGCAAACCACCATTCCTGGCTTAAGCTGGCGTGGCGTCAACCACCTCTCGGCCTGGCCCTGCAGAGCAGACAGGACCTCTGCCCCAGTGTGGCTTCTGTCCCCCAAACACACCAGCGCAAGCACGGCATGGCATCTTTTTGCCTGCGTACTTGCGTAGCCCCTTGAACGGCTACGGAGCACCGCTGGTTCAGAGGACAAAGCACAGGAAGAGGCCATGGAGGAAGAAGAAGAGGAGGGGGTGGAGGAGAGAGGTGTGTCACAACCACTAGTAGCATTTTGTATGCGTGGCGGTGGAACAACCTCCAACACTACTGCACCTTGTCCTGCATCCTTCCCAGCTGCCAAAAGAGTGACCCAATGGGCCGTGAAAGAAAGGTAACGTCCCTGTCCATGCCTGCTGGACCAGGAGTCAGCGGTAATATGCACCTTACCGCTGACCGTCCTGTCCAGCGAGGCCAAGACATTGCCTTCCACATGCCGGTAGAGAGCCGGAATAGCCTTCCGTGAGAAAAAGTGGCGTTTGGGAACCTGCCACTGAGGAACCGCACATTGCACAAACTCACGGAAGGGGGCCGAGTCTACCAACTGAAAAGGCAGCAGTTGAAGCGCTAGCAATTTAGCCAAGCTAGCATTCAACCACTGGGCATGTGGATGGCTGGGAGTGAACTTCTTTCGACGGTCCAGCAGCTGGGGCAGGGAAATTTGCCTGCTAGAATCGGACGTCGGTGTACTGCTAGCAGAGTGGCCGCAAGTACTTGGCTGTGACACACCTAATTCTACACCTTCATTCCTCTCAGTGCATGTTTCAGAGAGGACTGAAGTTATAGTGGGGTTGGAGATCCCAGCTGATGTGGTGCAAGGAGAGGTCCGCTTTGTTCTTTGGTGTGGGTCTTTGAGGTAGGCTTGCCAATGAGCTGCATGGCAGGTCAACATATGTCTGGTCAGGCATGTGGTACCCAAGCGGCTGATGTTTTGGCCACGCGATATACGCTTGAGACATATGTTGCAAACAGCAGCTGTGCGATCTGATGCACTAGCCTCAAAAAAGGCCCACACCAAAGAACTTTTTGAATGACGGGCAGAGGCAGCGCCCTGCACAGGCGGAGCTCTGCGGTGTGATTCCGTCGGTGTACTGCTCTTACGCTGGCCACCAAAGGGCATCCTGCCTCGTTGGAGATGTGCCTCCTCCTCATCCTCCTCTTCCTCCTCTCTCCTATTAGGCACCCACGTGGAGTCAGTGACCTCATCATCCCCTCCCTCCTCATCACTGGAGCCAATCTGGCAGTATGCTGCAGCTGCTGGAACATGACTGCCAGATTGGTGTCCTTCTTGAGCATCCCCTCTGTCTGCTCTCACGCTACTGCCTTCCTGTAGCTGGGTTTCATCATCAGACCCTTCGAAATGCTGGGCATCCTCCTGGAGCATGTACCCAACACTGTGCTCAAACAGTTCGGGGACTCCTCAGGAGGAGGACATGGTGGGTCTAGGGAAGGAGTGACTGATGATGAGTCTGACATTGATACCAGGGAAGAGGACGCTTTGGCAGCTGCTTTGCCAGTACCCTGAGCCTGGGTGAGAGAGGATGAGGAGGAGGAGGAGGGCTTGGTCATCCACTCTACCAAGTCTTCGGCATGATGTGGCTCAACATGTCCAGCTGCCGAAAAGAAGGACAAGCGTGTCCCATGGCCATGTGCTGATGACAATGCACCGCGTCCACGACCAGCACTGTTGCCCCCAGACACAGAGCCTGTTTGCCCTCTTTTATTGCCTCCTGACTGTCTGCCTCTCCTTGTTTGCCTTCCAGACATTCTAATGGATGGCCTGCAGGGAGATGGGAAAAAAGCAATAAGGGCTACCTTCAGGTGTCCTTCTCTGTCCCTTTACTTAAGGATTTCTAAATATGGTTGAGGATGATTGCTTTCGCACAGAATAGCACAATGACAATTTCCCTGACTGTCCAAAAAACAAGGATTTCAAAGATGGTTGATGAGGAATGCTTTAGCACAGTATAGCACAAGGAGAATTTCCCTCACTGTCCTTCCCTGTCCCTAGAAACAAGGATTAGCACAGTAAAACACACTGACACTCTCGCTACCTAAAGTTTTCTGTCCCTAGAAAAAATGTTTTTTTAAAGATGGTTGATGATCAATGCTTTAGCACAGTATAGCACAAGGAGAATTTCCCTCACTGTCCTTCCCTGTCCCTAGAAACAAGGATTAGCACAGTAAAACACACTGACACTCTCGCTACCTAAAGTTTTCTGTCCCTAGAAAAAATGTTTTTTTAAAGATGGTTGATGATCAATGCTTTAGCACAGTATAGCACAAGGAGAATTTCCCTCACTGTCCTTCCCTGTCCCTAGAAACAAGGATTAGCACAGTAAAACACACTGACACTCTCGCTACCTAAAGTTTTCTGTCCCTAGAAAAAATGTTTTTTTAAAGATGGTTGATGATCAATGCTTTAGCACAGTATAGCACAAGGAGAATTTCCCTCACTGTCCTTCCCTGTCCCTAGAAACAAGGATTAGCACAGTAAAACACACTGACACTCTCGCTACCTATAGTTTTCTGTCCCTAGAAAAAATGTTTTTTTAAAGATGGTTGATGATCAATGCTTTAGCACAGTATAGCACAAGGAGAATTTCCCTCACTGTCCTTCCCTGTCCCTAGAAACAAGGATTAGCACAGTAAAACACACTGACACTCTCGCTACCTATAGTTTTCTGTCCCTAGAAAAAATGTTTTTTTAAAGATGGTTGATGATCAATGCTTTAGCACAGTATAGCACAAGGAGAATTTCCCTCACTGTCCTTCCCTGTCCCTAGAAACAAGGATTAGCACAGTAAAACACACTGACACTCTCGCTACCTATAGTTTTCTGTCCCTAGAAAAAATGTTTTTTTAAAGATGGTTGATGATCAATGCTTTAGCACAGTATAGCACAAGGAGAATTTCCCTCACTGTCCTTCCCTGTCCCTAGAAACAAGGATTAGCACAGTAAAACACACTGACACTCTCCCTACCTATAGTTTTCTGTCCCTAGAAAAAATGTTTTTTTAAAGATGGTTGATGATCAATGCTTTAGCACAGTATAGCACAAGGAGAATTTCCCTCACTGTCCTTCCCTGTCCCTAGAAACAAGGATTAGCACAGTAAAACACACTGACACTCTCCCTACCTATCCTTCTCTTTCCCTAAACTAAAGGAATCCAGGTTAAGCAAGAAAAAAAATTTCACTGTCCCTGCCTATGCTTCTCTTTCCCTGCTCCGGAACACACTACACTAGGCCACCGTGCTGGCGGCCTTTTATAGTGTGGGGCGTGTACTAAACACCCTCAGCAATAATTGGCCACAGGCATCCTGCCTGTGGCCAATCATTGCTCTCCTCGCTGCCGGCGCTGTGATTGGCCAAGCATGCGGGGTCACAGTGCATGCTTGGCCAATCACAGTGCCTGGATGACACTGCGATGGCGTAGTGCATTGTGGGCCGCGAATTAGGCGCGAACGGCCCAAATCGTTCGTTGTTCGGCGAACGATCGAACAGCCGATGTTCGAGTCGAACGTATGTTCGACTCGAACACCGAGCTCATCCCTAGTGCAGAGTGTTAATACAGCTCCTTGACAATGGTAATAGATCAATAGAGTACCACGAGTAGATGCTATTTCCAGAAGCAGCCAGGGATCTGTACACGTCTTGTCAGGATGGCCGAGTGGTCTAATGTGCCAGACTCAAGAGCTGTTTCTTCACATTGCGTGGGTGTTCTGGTCTCCGAATGGAGACGTGGGTTCAAATCCCACTTCTGACAATCAGTTTACACATTTAGCTTGAACTAGAATGACCATTTCTGCTGTCTTTTCATACTACCATGCCACCGACTAAAAACAATACAAAATAAATCCAAAAACTTTGCAGATACTACATGAAGATCAAATTGTTGTGAAAACTCTGCTAGGCCATGCTGTTAAATCTGTCATTTAAAGTGCAACTTTAGTCAGAAAATTAAATCCTACTAGATCACTTCAGGTTGGCCCATTTTGCATGTAGACTTATGTAAAACATTCAAATATAAGTGTCCATACACTTTAAATTACAGCAATACACAGTGTTTCACCCTGCTCTGCACATACTCAGTTGCTTTCCTATTTTAGGCACTGCTGAGTTTGGAGAGGCTGATCTACTGACAGCCTTAAAGCGCAATTAAATCCTCCTATCCTTTACAGCCAATGAAGCTGCTTCTGTTCTAACTGCAACTGCCATGGTGCTGCACATGTGATCAGCTATGACACCAGCCATTTGATGGTTTGACAGTTTGGTTGAGAACACAAGCAAATGGGACAGTTATCAATCCCGGGATTCCAGGATTGTAACAGTTTTTTTGAAACCGTGAAATCAATTGGTTTAGTTCCACTTTATGATTTACTGCTGTTTGGGGGCTCTTTGTTTCAACAAATTGGTCACCTCCAGCAAGAAGCAAGTTGTTATGGGAAAGGTTCCGCTTTAAGTTAAAACGGAGCAAGAATTTGCGAGTGAAGGTCACAGGAACTGGAAAGAGGCAAAGAAAACGACCACGAAGGGACTCAAACCCTCAATCTTCTGATCCGAAGTCAGACACCTTATCCATTAGGCCACACGGTCTGCCACAGCGCCCCCATTTTGGTTTGTGGTGTGCGGATCAGCCAAACACTTGAAGAGCACCTGGGACATCTTCTACTTGCTTTGCTCAAGCAGATTTGGTAAAAAGGATTTGAAAAGCATGACTTGGTGCCAAGGTCATGCTTTAAGAAGTGCATTTGCAAAAGGGCTTAGGTGCAGAGTGTTAATACAGCTCCTTGACAATGGTAATAGATCAATAGAGTACCACGAGTAGATGCTATTTCCAGAAGCAGCCAGGGATCTCTACACGTTTTGTCAGGATGGCCGAGTGGTCTAAGGCGCCAGACTCAAGAGCTGTTTCTTCACATTGCGTGGGTGTTCTGGTCTCCGAATGGAGACGTGGGTTCAAATCCCACTTCTGACAATCAGTTTACACATTTAGCTTGAACTAGAATGACCATTTCTGCTGTCTTTTCATACTACCATGTCACCGACTAAAAACAATAAAAAAAAATCCAAAAACTGTGCAGATACTACATGAAGATCAAATTGTTGTGAAAACTCTGCTAGGCCATGCTGTTAAATCTGTCATTTAAAGTGCAACTTTAGTCAGAAAATTAAATCCTACTAGATCACTTCAGGTTGGCCCATTTTGCATGTAGACTTATGTAAAACATTCAAATATAAGTGTCCATACACTTTAAATTACAGCAATACACAGTGTTTCACCCTGCTCTGCACATACTCAGTTGCTTTCCTATTTTAGGCACTGCTGAGTTTGGAGAGGCTGATCTACTGACAGCCTTAAAGCGCAATTAAACCCTCCTATCCTTTACAGCCAATGAAGCTGCTTCTGTTCTAACTGCAACTGCCATGGTGCTGCACATGTGATCAGTTATGACACCAGCCATTTGATGGTTTGACAGTTTGGTTGAGAACACAAGCAAATGGGACAGTTATCAATCCCGGGATTCCAGGATTGTAACAGTTTTTTTGAAACCGTGAAATCAATTGGTTTAGTTCCACTTTATGATTTACTGCTGTTTGGGGGCTCTTTGTTTCAACAAATTGGTCACCTCCAGCAAGAAGCAAGTTGTTATGGGAAAGGTTCCGCTTTAAGTTAACACGGAGCAAGAATTTGCGAGTGAAGGTCACAGGAACTGGAAAGAGGCAAAGAAAATGACCACGAAGGGACTCAAACCCTCAATCTTCTGATTCCAAAGTCAGATGCCTTATCCATTAGGCCACGCGGTCTGCCACAGTGCCCCCATTTTGGTTTGTGGTGTGCGGATCAGCCAAACACTTGAAGAGTACCTGGGACATCTTCTACTTGCTTTGCTCAAGCAGATTTGGTAAAAAGGATCTGAAAAGCATGACTTGGTGCCAAGGTCATGCTTTAAGAAGTGCATTTGCAAAAGGGCTTAGGTGCAGAGTGTTAATACAGCTCCTTGACAATGGTAATAGATCAATAGAGTACCACGAGTAGATGCTATTTCCAGAAGCAGCCAGGGATCTCTACAAGTCTTGTCAGGATGGCCGAGTGGTCTAAGGCGCCAGACTCAAGAGCTGTTTCTTCACATTGCGTTGGTGTTCTGGTCTCTGAATGGAGGCGTGGGTTCAAATCCCACTTCTGACAATCAGTTTACACATTTAGCTTGAACTAGAATGACCATTTCTGCTGTCTTTTCATACTACCGTGTCACCGACTAAAAACAATAAAAAAAAATCCAAAAACTTTGCAGATCCTTCATGAAGATCAAATTGTTGTGAAAACTCTGCTAGGCCATGCTGTTAAATCTGTCATTTAAAGTGCAACTTTAGTCAGAAAATTAAATCCTGCTAGATCACTTCAGGTTGGCCCATTTTGCATGTAGACTTATGTAAAACATTCAAATATAAGTGTCCATACACTTTAAAATACAGCAATACACAGTGTTTCACCCTGCTCTGCACATACTCAGTTGCTTTCCCATTTTAGGCACTGCTGAGTTTGGAGAGGCTGATCTACTGACAGCCTTAAAGCGCAATTAAACCCTCCTATCCTTTACAGCCAATGAAGCTGCTTCTGTTCTAACAGCAACTGCCATGGTGCTGCACATGTGATTAGTTATGACACCAGCCATTTGATGGTTTGACAGTTTGGTTGAGAACACAAGCAAATGGGACAGTTATCAATCCTGGGATTCCAGGATTGTAACAGTTTTTTTGAAACCGTGAAATCAATTGGTTTAGTTCCACTTTATGATTTACTGCTGTTTGGGGGCTCTTTGTTTCAACAAATTGGTCACCTCCAGCAAGAAGCAAGTTGTTATGGGAAAGGTTCCGCTTTAAGTTAAAACGGAGCAAGAATTTGCGAGTGAAGGTCACAGGAACTGGAAAGAGGCAAAGAAAACGACCACGAAGGGACTCAAACCATCAATCTTCTGATCTGAAGTCAGACGCCTTATCCATTAGGCCACGCGGTCTGCCACTGCGCCCCCATTTTGGTTTGTGGTGTGCGGATCAGCCAAACACTTGAAGAGCACCTGGGACATCTTCTACTTGCTTTGCTCAAGCAGATTTGGTAAAACGGATCTGAAAAGCATGACTTGGTGCCAAGGTCATGCTTTAAGAAGTGCATTTGCAAAAGGGCTTAGGTGCAGAGTGTTAATACAGCTCCTTGACAATGGTAATAGATCAATAGAGTACCACGAGTAGATGCTATTTCCAGAAGCAGCCAGGGACCTCTGCACGTCTTGTCAGGATGGCCGAGTGGTCTAAGGTGCCAGACTCAAGAGCTGTTTCTTCACATTGCGTGTGTGTTCTGGTCTCCGAATGGAGACGTGGGTTCAAATCCCACTTCTGACAATCAGTTTACACATTTAGCTTGAACTAGAATGACCATTTCTGCTGTCTTTTCATACTACCATGTCACCGACTAAAAACAATAAAAAAAAATCCAAAAACTTTGCAGATACTACATGAAGATCAAATTGTTGTGAAAACTCTGCTAGGCCATGCTGTTAAATCTGTCATTTAAAGTGCAACTTTAGTCAGAAAATTAAATCCTACTAAATCACTTCAGGTTGGCCTATTTTGCATGTAGACTTATGTAAAACATTCAAATATAAGTGTCCATACACTTTAAATTACAGCAATACACAGTGTTTCACCCTGCTCTGCACATACTCAGTTGCTTTCCTATTTTAGGCACTGCTGAGTTTGGAGAGGCTGATCTACTGACAGCCTTAAAGCGCAATTAAACCCTCCTATCGTTTACAGCCAATGAAGCTGCTTCTGTTCTAACTGCAACTGCCATGGTGCTGCACATGTGATTAGTTATGACACCAGCCATTTGATGGTTTGACAGTTTGGTTGAGAACACAAGCAAATGGGACAGTTATCAATCCCGGGATTCCAGGATTGTAACAGTTTTTTTGAAACCGTGAAATCAATTGGTTTAGTTCCACTTTATGATTTACTGCTGTTTGGGGGCTCTTTGTTTCAACAAATTGGTCACCTCCAGCAAGAAGCAAGTTGTTATGGGAAAGGTTCCGCTTTAAGTTAAAACGGAGCAAGAATTTGCGAGTGAAGGTCACAGGAACTGGAAAGAGGCAAAGAAAATGACCACGAAGGGACTCAAACCCTCAAACTTCTGATCTGAAGTCAGACGCCTTATCCATTAGGCCATGTGGTCTGCCACAGTGCTCCCATTTTGGTTTGTGGTGTGCGGATCAGCCAAACACTTGAAGAGCACCTGGGACATCTTCTACTTGCTTTGCTCAAGCAGATTTGGTAAAACGGATCTGAAAAGCATGACTTGGTGCCAAGGTCATGCTTTAAGAAGTGCATTTGCAAAAGGGCTTAGGTGCAGAGTGTTAACCACTTAACGACCGCTCACTGTATATATACGTCGGCAGAATGGCACCGACAGGCACAATCACGTAGAGTGTACGTGATTGCCTTTGTACAGTTGGGGGGTCCAATCGGACCCCCCTCCTATACAGTGAGCGGTGGCTAAGTGTCCGGGAGCGTTCCGGGATGAGGGGGCAGCCATTCGTTTCTGGCCACCCCCTCGCGATCGCTCCCGGCGAATGGAAATGCCCCCTCTGTCTGTGTCAGACTGAGGGTGCAGGAGGAAGTGATGTCATCTCTGGTGCGGCGCTCACATATACCGAGCGCTGTACAAGAGAAGATATCAGGTCAGTGCACACAACACTACACTGACACCAGGACACATAGGGACATAAATCGCCCCCCCAGGCCCCCCCAGACACCCCAGATCACCCCCCAGATCACCCCCCCAGCCCCCAGTCACAGTGTCACTGATTGCAGTGACCATTTATTTAGTGATCACTGCAATCAGTGACATTTGTGACTGTAAAAGTGTCACCAAAGTTTAGTCTTAGGTCCAGTGTAGCCCCCTAACCCCCCCATATAAAGGTTTAACCCCCTGATCACCCCCCAGATAACCCTTTCACCGCCTATCACCACTGTCGCTTAGCGATCATTTTTCTGATCGCTGTCTTAGCGTCAGTGATGCCGATCGGCAGCCAGTCATTTTTTTTAGGTTTGCCGCAGGTTTTTATAGCGTCAGGTACCCCAATATATTATCTAATAAAGGTTTAACCCCCTTGATCGCCCCCCAGGTAACCCTTTCACCCCCTATCACCACTATCACTAAGCAAACGTTTTTCTAAACGCTGTCTTAGTGTCTGTGATGCAGATCGGTAGCCGGTAATTTTTTTTAGGTTCGCCGCAGGTTTTTATAGCGTCAGGTACCCCAATATATTATCTAATAAAGGTTTAACCCCCTTGATCGCCCCCCAGGTAACCCTTTCACCCCCTATCACCACTGTCGCTAAGCAATTGTTTTTCTAAACGCTGTCTTAGTGTCGGTGATGCAGATCGTAGCCAGTAATTTTTTTTATTTTCGCCGCATGTTTTTATAGCGTCAGGTACCCCAATATATTATCTAATAAAGGTTTAACCCCCTTGATCGCCCCCCAGGTAACCCTTTCACCCCCTATCACCACTGTCACTAAGCGATCGTTTTTCTAAACGCTGTCTTAGTGTCTGTGATGCAGATCGGTAGCCGGTAATTTTTTTTAGGTTCGCCGCAGGTTTTTATAGCGTCAGGTACCCCAATATATTATCTAATAAAGGTTTAACCCCCTTGATCGCCCCCCAGGTAACCCTTTCACCCCCTATCACCACTGTCGCTAAGCAATTGTTTTTCTAAACGCTGTCTTAGTGTCGGTGATGCAGATCGTAGCCAGTAATTTTTTTTATTTTCGCCGCATGTTTTTATAGCGTCAGGTACCCCAATATATTATCTAATAAAGGTTTAACCCCCTTGATCGCCCCCCAGGTAACCCTTTCACCCCCTATCACCACTGTCACCAAGCGATCGTTTTTCTAAACGCTGTCTTAGTGTCTGTGATGCAGATCGGTAGCCGGTAATTTTTTTTAGGTTCGCCGCAGGTTTTTATAGCGTCAGGTACCCCCATATATTATCTAATAAAGGTTTTAACCCCCTGATTGCCCCTAGTTAACCCTTTCACCAGTGATCACCATATAAGTGTTACGGGTGACGCGGGTTAGTTAGTTTGCTTTTTATAGTGTCAGGGCACCCGCCGTGTATATAACCCAATAAAGGTTTAACCCCCTGATCGCCCGGCGGGTGATATCAATTAGGTTTTAGCGTCAGAGAGGGTCTGAGTCACACCCCAGGCAGCGTCAGGTTAGTGCCAGTAACGCTAACACCCACGCATGAAGCATACACCCCCCTTAGTGGTATAGTATCTGAACAGATCAATATCTGATCTGATCAGATCTATACTAGCGTCCCCAGCAGTTTAGGGTTCCCAAAAACGCAGCGTTAGTGGGATCAGCCCAGATACCTGATGGCACCTGCGTTTTGCCCCTCCATCCAGCCCAGGCCACCCAAGTGCAGTATCGATCGATCACTGTCACTTACAAAACAAAAACACACATAACTGCAGCGTTCGCAGAGACAGGCCTGATCCCTGCGACTCCAGTGCTGTAGGAGGTGATTTCACCACCACAGTTAAAAAAAAAGCAAATATGCCAAAGCATTGGGGCAGCAGGGGCGGAGGAGCGATTTTGCTCCTAATGCCGCGTACATACGGTCGAAATTCCGACGGAGGCTTGCCCGTGGAAAAGTCTGACCATGTGTGTGCGGCATAACTTTTTTGCGGGAGGATGCCCCCATGCTTCGGCATATATAAATGGTGCGTGTATGCCCATCATTGGAAGTGGGTGGATGAAGGGCGGTATTCTAATGGTGGGCATACCCACCGATCAATCTCTTTTTTCGTTCAGCCAACTGGCTGCATGAAATAAAAAGATTACAATACATGTCCAACAAGGACCAGCAACGTACTGGTATGTTGTTGGACTTTGAATGTTTATACCAGAATGATGCCTGCGGGTTTAGGTATCATCTTGGTATCATTCTTTTCAGCCTGCAGCCGGCTTTCATGTAAAAGCAATCCTAGCGGCTAATTAGCCTCTGGACTGCTTTTACAAGCAGTGGGAGGGAATGCCCCCCCGGATATAAAAAGCGCCATTGGGAAATTGGGAAAGCATTTTATCACACCGATCTTGGTGTGGTCAGATGCTTTGAGGGCAGAGGAAAAATCTAGGGTCTAGAAGACCCCAGTTTTTTCAAAAAAAGAGTACCTGTCACCACCTATTGCTATCATAGGGGATATTTACATTCCCTGAGATAACAATAAAAATTATTAAAAAAAAAATACTTGGAAGGAACAATTTAAAAATAAAATAAAAACGCAAAATTAATAATAAAAAAAAAAAAAAAAAAAAAAAAGCACCCCTGTCCTGCCCTGCTCTTGCCCAATGGCGAACGCAAGCGTCGGTCTGGCGTCATATGTAAACAGCAATTGCACCATGCATGTGAGGTATCACCGCGAAGGTCAGATCGAGGGCAATCATTTTAGCAGTAGACCTCCTCTGTAAATCTACTGGGGTAACCTGTAAAGGCTTTTAAAGGCTTTTAAAAATGTATGTAGTTTGTCGCCAATGCGCGTTTGTGCGAAATTTTAAAGCATGTCGTGTTTGGTATCTATGTACTCGGCCTAAGATCATCTTTTTATTTCATCAAACATTTGGGCAATATAGTGTGTTTTAGTGCATTAAAATTAAAAAAAGTGTATTTTTTTAACCCAAAAAATGCGTTTGAAAAATCGCTGCGCAAATACTGTGTAGAAAAAAAATGCAACACCCACCATTTTAATCTGTAGGGCCTTTGCTTTAAAAATATATATAATGTTTGGGGGTTCAACATAATTTTCTTGCAAAAAAAAAATGTTTTCATGTAAACAAAAAGTGTCAAAAAGGGCTTTGTCTTCAAGTGGTTAGAAGAGTGGATGTAAGCTTCCTAATGTTGTGTATAAAATGCCAGAACAGTTCAAAACCCCCCCAAATGACCCCATTTTGGAAAGTAGACACCCCAAGCTATATACTGAGAGGCATGTCGAGTCCATGGAATATTTTATATGTTGACACAAGTTGCGGAAAAACGACAATTTTTTTTTTTTTTTGCACAAAGTTGTCACTAAATGATATATTGCTCAAACATGCCATGGGCATATGTGGAATTACACCCCAAAATACATTCTGTTGCTTCTCCTGAGTACGGGGATACCACATGTGTGAGACTTTTTGGGAGCCTAGCCATGTACGGGACCCCAAAAACCAAGCACCGCCTTCAGGCTTTCTAAGGGTGTAAATTTTTGATTTCACTTCTCACTGCCTATCACAGTTTCGGAGGCCATGGAATGCCCAGATAGCACAAAACCCCCCCAAATGACCCCATTTTGGAAAGTAGACACCCCAAGCTATTTGCTGAGAGGTATTGTGAGTATTTTGCAGATCTCACTTTTTGTCACAAAGTTTTGAAAATTGAAAAAAAAATATATATATATATATTCTTTCTTCATTTTCAAAAACAAATGAGAGCTGTAAAATACTCGTCATTCCTCTCAGCAAATAGCTTGGGGTGTCTGTATTCCAAGATGGGGTCATTTGGGGGGGGTTTTGTGCGATTTTGGCATTTTATGGCCTTCGAAACTGTGATAGGTAGTGAGGAGTGAAATCAAAAATTTGTGCCTAGAAATCCTGAAGGCGGTGCTTGGTTTTCGGGGTCCCGTACGCGGCTAGGCTCCTAAAAAGTCCCACACATGTGGTATCCCCGTACTCAGGAGAAGCAGAAAAATGTATTTTGGGGTGTAATTCCACATATAACCATGGCATGTGTGAGCAATATATCATTTAGTGACAACTTTTTGTATTTTTTTATTTTTTTTTGTCATTATTCAATCACTTGGGACAAAAAAAATTATATTCAATGGGCTCAACAGGCCTCTCAGCAATTTCCTTGGGGTGTCTACTTTCTAAAATGGGGTCATTTGGGGGGGGTTTGTGCTATTTTGGCATTTTATGGCCTTCGAAACTGTGATAGGTAGTGAGGAGTGAAATCAAAAATTTGCGCCCTTAGAAATCCTGAAGGCGGTGCTTGGTTTCCGGGGTCCCGTACACGGCTAGGCTCCCAAAAAGTCCCACACATGTGGTATCCCCGTACTCAGGAGAAGCAGCAAAATGTATTTTGGGGTGAAATACCACATATAACCATGGCATGTGTGAGCAATATATCATTTAGTGACAACTTTTTGTATTTTTTTTATTTTTTTTGTCATTATTCAATCACTTGGGACAAAAAAAATTATATTAAATGGGCTCAACAGGCCTCTCAGCAATTTCCTTGGGGTGTCTACTTTCTAAAATGGGGTCATTTGGGGGGGTTTTGTGCTATTTTGGCATTTTATGGCCTTCGAAACTGTGATAGGTAGTGAGGAGTGAAATCAAAAATTTGCGCCCTTAGAAATCCTGAAGGCGGTGCTTGGTTTCCGGGGTCCCGTACGCGGCTAGGCTCCCAAAAAGTCCCACACATGTGGTATCCCCGTACTCAGGAGAAGCAGCAAAATGTATTTTGGGGTGAAATTCCACATATAACCATGGCATGTGTGAGCAATATATCATTTAGTGACAGATTTTTGTAATTTTTTTTTTTTTTTTTTTTTTAGTCATTATTCAATCACTTGGGACAAAAAAATAAAAAATTCAATGGGCTCAACATGCCTCTCAGCAATTTCCTTGGGGTGTCTACTTTCCAAAATGGGGTCATTTGGGGGGGTTTTGTACTGCCCTGTCATTTTAGCACCTCAAGAAATGAGATAGGCAGTCATAAATTTAAAGCTGTGTAAATTTCAGAAAATGTACCCTAGTTTGTAAACTCTATAACTTTTGCACAAACCAATAAATATACGCTTATTGACATTTTTTTTACTAAAAACATGTGGCTGAATACATTTTGGCCTAAATGTATGACTACAATTGAGTTTATTCGATTTTTCTTATAACATAAAGTAGAAAATATCATTTTTTTTCAAAATTTTCGGTCTTTTTCCGTTTATATCGCAAAAAATAAAAATCGCAGAGGCAATCAAATACCATTAAAAGAAAGCTCTATTTGTGGGAAGAAAAGGACGCAAATTTCGTTTGGGTACAACATTGCATGTCCGCACAATTTACAGTTAAAGCAGCGCAGTGCAAAATTCTGAATTCACCTCTGGTCCTCTAGCTACCAAATGGTCCGGGGCTTAAGTGGTTAATACAGCTCCTTGACAATGGTAATAGATCAATAGAGTACCACGAGTAGATGCTATTTCCAGAAGCAGCCAGGAATCTCTACACGTCTTGTCAGGATGGCCGAGTGGTCTAAGGCGCCAGACTCAAGAGCTGTTTCTTCACATTGCGTGGGTGTTCTGGTCTCCGCATGGAGGTGTGGGTTCAAATCCCACTTCTGACAATCAGTTTACACATTTAGCTTGAACTAGAATGACCATTTCTGCTGTCTTTTCATACAACCATGTCACCGACTAAAAACAATAAAAAAAAATCCAAAAACTTTGCAGATACTACATGAAGATCAAATTGTTGTGAAAACTCTGCTAGGCCATGCTGTTAAATCTGTCATTTAAAGTGCAACTTTAGTCAGAAAATTAAATCCTACTAGATCACTTCAGGTTGGCCCATTTTGCATGTAGACTTATGTAAAACATTCAAATATAAGTGTCCATACACTTTAAATGACAGCAATACACAGTGTTTCACCCTGCTCTGCACATACTCAGTTGCTTTCCTATTTTAGGCACTGCTGAGTTTGGAGAGGCTGATCTACTGACAGCCTTAAAGCGCAATTAAACCCTCCTATCCTTTACAGCCAATGAAGCTGCTTCTGTTCTAACTGCAACTGCCATGGTGCTGCACATGTGATCAGTTATGACACCAGCCATTTGATGGTTTGACAGTTTGGTTGAGAACACAAGCAAATGGGACAGTTATCAATCCCGGGATTCCAGGATTGTAACAGTTTTTTTGAAACCGTGAAATCAATTGGTTTAGTTCCACTTTATGATTTACTGCTGTTTGGGGGCTCTTTGTTTCAACAAATTGGTCACCTCCAGCAAGAAGCAAGTTGTTATGGGAAAGGTTCCGCTTTAAGTTAAAACGGAGCAAGAATTTGCGAGTGAAGGTCACAGGAACTGGAAAGAGGCAAAGAAAACGACCACGAAGGGACTCGAACCCTCAATCTTCTGATCCGAAGTCAGACGCCTTATCCATTAGGCCACGCGGTCTGCCACAGTGCCCCCATTTTGGTTTGTGGTGTGCGGATCAGCCAAACACTTGAAGAGCACCTGGGACATCTTCTACTTGCTTTGCTCAAGCAGATTTGGTAAAAAGGATCTGAAAAGCATGACTTGGTGCCAAGGTCATGCTTTAAGAAGTGCATTTGCAAAAGGGCTTAGGTGCAGAGTGTTAATACAGCTCCTTGACAATGGTAATAGATCAATAGAGTACCACGAGTAGATGCTATTTCCAGAAGCAGCCAGGAATCTCTATACGTCTTGTCAGGATGGCCGAGTGGTCTAAGGCGCCAGACTCAAGAGCTGTTTCTTCACATTGCGTGGGTGTTCTGGTCTCCGAATCGAGGCGTGGGTTCAAATCCCACTTCTGACAATCAGTTTACACATTTAGCTTGAACTAGAATGACAATTTCTGCTGTCTTTTCATACAACCATGTCACCGACTAAAAACAATAAAAAAAAATCCAAAAACTTTGCAGATACTACATGAAGATCAAATTGTTGTGAAAACTCTGCTAGGCCATGCTGTTAAATCTGTCATTTAAAGTGCAACTTTAGTCAGAAAATTAAATCCTACTAGATCACTTCAGGTTGGCCCATTTTGCATGTAGACTTATGTAAAACATTCAAATATAAGTGTCCATACACTTTAAATTACAGCAATACACAGTGTTTCACCCTGCTCTGCACATACTCAGTTGCTTTCCTATTTTAGGCACTGCTGAGTTTGGAGAGGCTGATCTACTGACAGCCTTAAAGCGCAATTAAACCCTCCTATCCTTTACAGCCAATGAAGCTGCTTCTGTTCTAACTGCAACTGCCATGGTGCTGCACATGTGATCAGTTATGACACCAGCCATTTGATGGTTTGACAGTTTGGTTGAGAACACAAGCAAATGGGACAGTTATCAATCCCGGGATTCCAGGATTGTAACAGTTTTTTTGAAACCGTGAAATCAATTGGTTTAGTTCCACTTTATGATTTACTGCTGTTTGGGGGCTCTTTGTTTCAACAAATTGGTCACCTCCAGCAAGAAGCAAGTTGTTATGGGAAAGGTTCCGCTTTAAGTTAAAACGGAGCAAGAATTTGCGAGTGAAGGTCACAGGAACTGGAAAGAGGCAGAGAAAATGACCAAGAAGGGACTTGAACCCTCAATCTTCTGATCCGAAGTCAGACGCCTTATCCATTAGGCCATGCGGTCTGCCACAGCGCCCCCATTTTGGTTTGTAGTGTGCGGATCAGCCAAACACTTGAAGAGCACCTGGGACATCTTCTACTTGCTTTGCTCAAGCAGATTTGGTAAAAAGGATCTGAAAAGCATGACTTGGTGCCAAGGTCATGCTTTAAGAAGTGCATTTGCAAAAGGGCTTAGGTGCAGAGTGTTAATACAGCTCCTTGACAATGGTAATAGATCAATAGAGTACCACGAGTAGATGCTATTTCCAGAAGCAGCCAGGAATCTCTACACGTCTTGTCAGGATGGCCGAGTGGTCTAAGGCGCCAGACTCAAGAGCTGTTTCTTCACATTGCGTGGGTGTTCTGGTCTCCGCATGGAGGCGTGGGTTCAAATCCCACTTCTGACATTCAGTTTACACATTTAGCTTGAACTAGAATGACCATTTCTGCTGTCTTTTCATACAACCATGTCACCGACTAAAAACAATAAAAAAAAATCCAAAAACTTTGCAGATACTACATGAAGATCAAATTGTTGTGAAAACTCTGCTAGGCCATGCTGTTAAATCTGTCATTTAAAGTGCAACTTTAGTCAGAAAATTAAATCCTACTAGATCACTTCAGGTTGGCCCATTTTGCATGTAGACTTATGTAAAACATTCAAATATAAGTGTCCATACACTTTAAATTACAGCAATACACAGTGTTTCACCCTGCTCTGCACATACTCAGTTGCTTTCCTATTTTAGGCACTGCTGAGTTTGGAGAGGCTGATCTACTGACAGCCTTAAAGCGCAATTAAACCCTCCTATCCTTTACAGCCAATGAAGCTGCTTCTGTTCTAACTGCAACTGCCATGGTGCTGCACATGTGATCAGTTATGACACCAGCCATTTGATGGTTTGACAGTTTGGTTGAGAACACAAGCAAATGGGACAGTTATCAATCCCGGGATTCCAGGATTGTAACAGTTTTTTTGAAACCGTGAAATCAATTGGTTTAGTTCCACTTTATGATTTACTGCTGTTTGGGGGCTCTTTGTTTCAACAAATTGGTCACCTCCAGCAAGAAGCAAGTTGTTATGGGAAAGGTTCCGCTTTAAGTTAAAACGGAGCAAGAATTTGCGAGTGAAGGTCACAGGAACTGGAAAGAGGCAGAGAAAATGACCAAGAAGGGACTTGAACCCTCAATCTTCTGATCCGAAGTCAGACGCCTTATCCATTAGGCCATGCGGTCTGCCACAGCGCCCCCATTTTGGTTTGTAGTGTGCGGATCAGCCAAACACTTGAAGAGCACCTGGGACATCTTCTACTTGCTTTGCTCAAGCAGATTTGGTAAAAAGGATCTGAAAAGCATGACTTGGTGCCAAGGTCATGCTTTAAGAAGTGCATTTGCAAAAGGGCTTAGGTGCAGAGTGTTAATACAGCTCCTTGACAATGGTAATAGATCAATAGAGTACCACGAGTAGATGCTATTTCCAGAAGCAGCCAGGAATCTCTACAAGTCTTGTCAGGATGGCCGAGTGGTCTAAGGCGCCAGACTCAAGAGCTGTTTCTTCACATTGCGTGGGTGTTCTGGTCTCCGCATGGAGGCGTGGGTTCAAATCCCACTTCTGACAATCAGTTTACACATTTAGCCTGAACTAGAATGACCATTTCTGCTGTCTTTTCATACAACCATGTCACCGACTAAAAACAATAAAAAAAAATCCAAAAACTTTGCAGATACTACATGAAGATCAAATTGTTGTGAAAACTCTGCTAGGCCATGCTGTTAAATCTGTCATTTAAAGTGCAACTTTAGTCAGAAAATTAAATCCTACTAGATCACTTCAGGTTGGCCCATTTTGCATGTAGACTTATGTAAAACATTCAAATATAAGTGTCCATACACTTTAAATGACAGCAATACACAGTGATTCACCCTGCTCTGCACATACTCAGTTGCTTTCCTATTTTAGGCACTGCTGAGTTTGGAGAGGCTGATCTACTGACAGCCTTAAAGCGCAATTAAACCCTCCTATCCTTTACAGCCAATGAAGCTGCTTCTGTTCTAACTGCAACTGCCATGGTGCTGCACATGTGATCAGTTATGACACCAGCCATTTGATGGTTTGACAGTTTGGTTGAGAACACAAGCAAATGGGACAGTTATCAATCCCGGGATTCCAGGATTGTAACAGTTTTTTTGAAACCGTGAAATCAATTGGTTTAGTTCCACTTTATGATTTACTGCTGTTTGGGGGCTCTTTGTTTCAACAAATTGGTCACCTCCAGCAAGAAGCAAGTTGTTATGGGAAAGGTTCCGCTTTAAGTTAAAACGGAGCAAGAATTTGCGAGTGAAGGTCACAGGAACTGGAAAGAGGCAGAGAAAATGACCAAGAAGGGACTTGAACCCTCAATCTTCTGATCCGAAGTCAGACGCCTTATCCATTAGGCCATGCGGTCTGCCACAGCGCCCCCATTTTGGTTTGTAGTGTGCGGATCAGCCAAACACTTGAAGAGCACCTGGGACATCTTCTACTTGCTTTGCTCAAGCAGATTTGGTAAAAAGGATCTGAAAAGCATGACTTGGTGCCAAGGTCATGCTTTAAGAAGTGCATTTGCAAAAGGGCTTAGGTGCAGAGTGTTAATACAGCTCCTTGACAATGGTAATAGATCAATAGAGTACCACGAGTAGATGCTATTTCCAGAAGCAGCCAGGAATCTCTACACGTCTTGTCAGGATGGCCGAGTGGTCTAAGGCGCCAGACTCAAGAGCTGTTTCTTCACATTGCGTGGGTGTTCTGGTCTCTGCATGGAGGCGTGGGTTCAAATCCCACTTCTGACAATCAGTTTACACATTTAGCCTGAACTAGAATGACCATTTCTGCTGTCTTTTCATACAACCATGTCACCGACTAAAAACAATAAAAAAAAATCCAAAAACTTTGCAGATACTACATGAAGATCAAATTGTTGTGAAAACTCTGCTAGGCCATGCTGTTAAATCTGTCATTTAAAGTGCAACTTTAGTCAGAAAATTAAATCCTACTAGATCACTTCAGGTTGGCCCATTTTGCATGTAGACTTATGTAAAACATTCAAATATAAGTGTCCATACACTTTAAATTACAGCAATACACAGTGTTTCACCCTGCTCTGCACATACTCAGTTGCTTTCCTATTTTAGGCACTGCTGAGTTTGGAGAGGCTGATCTACTGACAGCCTTAAAGCGCAATTAAACCCTCCTATCCTTTACAGCCAATGAAGCTGCTTCTGTTCTAACTGCAACTGCCATGGTGCTGCACATGTGATCAGTTATGACACCAGCCATTTCCAGGATTGTAACAGTTTTTTTGAAACCGTGAAATCAATTGGTTTAGTTCCACTTTATGATTTACTGCTGTTTGGGGGCTCTTTGTTTCAACAAATTGGTCACCTCCAGCAAGAAGCAAGTTGTTATGGGAAAGGTTCCGCTTTAAGTTAAAACGGAGCAAGAATTTGCGAGTGAAGGTCACAGGAACTGGAAAGAGGCAGAGAAAATGACCAAGAAGGGACTTGAACCCTCAATCTTCTGATCCGAAGTCAGACGCCTTATCCATTAGGCCATGTGGTCTGCCACAGCGCCCCCATTTTGGTTTGTAGTGTGCGGATCAGCCAAACACTTGAAGAGCACCTGGGACATCTTCTACTTGCTTTGCTCAAGCAGATTTGGTAAAAAGGATCTGAAAAGCATGACTTGGTGCCAAGGTCATGCTTTAAGAAGTGCATTTGCAAAAGGGCTTAGGTGCAGAGTGTTAATACAGCTCCTTGACAATGGTAATAGATCAATAGAGTACCACGAGTAGATGCTATTTCCAGAAGCAGCCAGGAATCTCTACACGTCTTGTCAGGATGGCCGAGTGGTCTAAGGTGCCAGACTCAAGAGCTGTTTCTTCACATTGCGTGGGTGTTCTGGTCTCCGCATGGAGGCGTGGGTTCAAATCCCACTTCTGACAATCAGTTTACACATTTAGCCTGAACTAGAATGACCATTTCTGCTGTCTTTTCATACAACCATGTCACCGACTAAAAACAATAAAAAAAAATCCAAAAACTTTGCAGATACTACATGAAGATCAAATTGTTGTGAAAACTCTGCTAGGCCATGCTTTTAAATCTGTCATTTAAAGTGCAACTTTAGTCAGAAAATTAAA